>OY776107.1:17846296-19106296 GCA_963675205.1 Catocala nupta | reverse complement strand
TGTCCCTTTCCAACAATTCTCTATTTTGTATGTAGCGTAGTTATGCGCATATAGGGTGTCTAACTTGATGTGTAGCCGTTTGTATGTTATTTGGGGCTAACATACTTTAAAATGTATTAGAAAAATAAAGTACGTGAAAATACTTTATTTTATCCATGTTTACTTATACCGGTTTTATTTAATTGTTTACTTAAAGCAACGCTATAGAGATTCGCAAAATTGAATAAAAGCAATTGTTTATCTACCTTAATATAGACATATATTGTAAAGATCCGGTTACGACGTTCCTTGATAATAAATATTTGTTAGATGTCACTAGCATCAATAAAATCTGGGAACAAAAAGGCAGGTTACAATAATGATACTTTCTTCTTCTTCTATTTCAGATCTTGTATACTTTATTTTTTTACGATAGTAAATATACTCTATTCGTTCAAAATAAAGGTGTCAACCCTAAACTCTGGTCATCACCTGTGTATCAACAGTTGCAAGCTTGAAGACTTGTCTATATAAATCTATAAAGAGTTCGTTGACGTGAAACGGTATATATTTTATCTATATATGTGAAATATGTACACAATATGTAAATGAGTGTTGCTATGCTGTTTTCGATAAAACTTAATTCAATATTCACGAATCTATGTGTTTATGGTATAACGGGAGATGTGAACACATTTTTGAGCTAAATTCTTGATTCTAGTCTAGCTAGTCGGAGTTATTTTATTGAAGCACTATCTTTTGCCCGCGGCTTTACTCGGAAACAGTACTTTTGTCTGAATGAAAATAATTCTATGTCCTTTTTTGTTCAAATGTGAAATTTCGTAATGATCCGTCAAGCATCTGAGGCATAAAAGCGTAACAAACAAACAAACTCACAGTCGCATTTATAATTTTAGTTAGAAATCAGCCAAAAAGCATACAATCTGCCTTATAATAAGCAATTATCGTAGGACTTTATTTATATGAAAGTACATCCTTGCTGAAACGATGGTATAGACAGAGGTATAAAAGACCAAGTTTGGATCAAATATAGTTTTCATAATTCAATCATAGTTTCAGACTACGGGGTGCTACCAATAATTCCTTGATAGAACAACCTGATATATATACATTGAACGACCCGGCAATCGAACCCATTTACTACCACCACACAGGTCGTTTGGAATTAAATGATCACAAATTACTAGTATTTGCCCGCGGCTTCGATCGCGTAAATGAAGGTTAGGTTAGGTTAGTAACAGTATTTGACCTGGAGGTTGTGAGCTGCACGGGCCTGCTCGATCTGCCATCCGACCAGCACCAGGTCCGAGAGTCGGCGTTCGTGTTCCCACGCGTGCCTCTGTATCGTGTCTTTGTCCTCCCCTCCGGGACGGTGGAGGAAGTATTTTTGTGTAGTGGCCTGCCGTTCCACACAACGGGCTGAAACCACGGCGAGGTCGGGGAAAGTGATCAAGGAGGTCGAGGAACACCGTAGTAGGTTTAGTCGGTATTACGTCAAAGCATTCCCTCACGTAAAAAAAAGGTTGATAACAGTATCTTCTTTTGGATATAGAAAAGATAAGTACCTACGTGTACTTTTCTGTTCAGCGGAACAGAAAAGGAATGCCAAATTTCATGATGATCAGTCGAGTAGTTAATGTGTAAAATTCGCTTTTATAATATTATAGTTGGGATGGACCTAAAGCCTGTCTGGCTGTGAGCGCAAACATAAATGCCACTGACCTATTGAGGCAGGTAACGCTGATAACTTATCTACCAATAGTTTGAAGTATGGAGTAATTTCAGCGCAGTTTCACTTTTCAACGTGCATATTTAACATTATAATATGACGAATGCGGGTAAGATAGTGACGTGAAACTGTTTTTTTTAAACTACGTTTTGCCCGCGTCTTAGCTCGCGTAAATGAAGTTTAGGTTAGGCGGAAAAATAATAAAAATATATTGTAAGTTATATTGCTTTCTAATGGTGAAATATTTTTCTAAATCAGCTTCTTACTTTTCGATTTAAATCATTACAAACAAATAAACATAAAATCTTTCTTCTTTATAATATTTGTATAGACTAGCTTTTGCCCGCGACTTCGTTTGTATGGCATTTGGAAGTGGGTACCAATCTATATTTTCTTTCTTTGCATGTGAGAAGAAGTTGATCTACACATATGATACTCGACTTATTAGGAAGACCAACAGCTTTGAAATACATATAATATACTCCCTGTGACCATGACTGCTGAAAAGAAACCGAAACGTCGGGGAAAGTGTAAACCTAAATATAAATAGTTTTAATAAGCTTATTAGATTAAAAGATATTAAAATTTAATAATAGTAGTAGTAGTGTAACAGTTTCAAAATTATTTAAGAGAGTGATAAATAAACAACGCGATAAAATCCGTATAAATGAGTTCCATTTCAATGAATAACAGTCGCGTAAACATAAGACAATACATACATAGTACATATATAGTTGTGTAAAAAATATGCAACAGAGAGTCAATGATAGGTCTCCACGACTAATTCTTAAATAACAATACGTGGGCAGTAATTATTTTATCACTTATACATTTCAAATATAACAAATAAAGAAAAATTAATCAGCATTACACCTTGTAAAAAAGTCAAGACTGAGCATGCGCTTCACTGCATCCGGTTGAGTATTAAAAACGTCAATGTCGAACTTTCTTAGTTGTTCGTTTAAAATATCACTCGCTCGCCAGGGAAATGTATTCTGAATTTCTATCTGTAATTTGTGGATACTAATTTTATAATGGTGTTAATCCCTCGCGTGTCTTTTGCACCTATGCTGTGCATAAACGCCAAGACCTTTCCTTTCACTTTTTTTGCCAGACATTCAAAGCATGCATCAGATTTAAAGTTAGACCTCCAGCAGTACAACTGTCAAAACCGCATTTCGTTTTTTGCAGTAGTTTTTGTGTAATGAGCATACAAACATACAAAATTGTTTTGCCTTCGATATCTCTTTCAAACATAATGTTTTCGTAAATATCTCCTATTTTCTGACATGGGTTAGTTACAATTTTATTACATTGACAGCTGTGAACTTTGTTTTCGCCCGCCTTAACAGACAGATCAAGCTGTTTACCAGAAAGTATTTAACTGATTCAAATGCAACATACCTCTTTTTCCAGTAAGAGTACAGAACACAATGGATCATAGCCAGTTACACTCACTGATCGGTAAACAATTAGCGAGATAAAGCAACGTTGTCAGTCTATAGATGGGTGACTGCTTAGTGGTATTTCATCTGAGCGTCTCCGTGGTTCGGAGGGCACGTAAAAACTCGGTCCCGGTTGTTGCCAAATTGACGGCAGTCGTTAAGAGGAAACACAAGGGCCGTTTTTCCATACAAATGTAGTCCCCTGTTTCTTCCCTGGATAATGCCAGTAGAGCAATAATATTTTTTCATAAAATGTTTAGCCTCTATTGGCATGTCCCTATGTTTTCCTTTTTTTCATTAATTAATTATTAAAAGAGATATGAGCCTTCAAAAACCTCAAAAATTGGTCAGATTTTCTGCTGTGTTCAAACATCTAGAAAACAAATTTGAGTAGATTATATAAAAAAGGAAAAACATAGAAACACGGCCAAAGCCTTTCTTCAATTTTTAATGAAATAAGTAGTTAAATCGGTCAAGTGTTGGAGAAGGAATCAGGGGACTACGAAACGTTGATTTTGTGTACTTTTATAGGTATTTTCGGTCCAAGCTGCAGTTGTCTCTATCACGCTCTGCGGGCACTGCGCGACAGCAATAGATTTTACAAATACCTATTTTTCAATTCTCTCGCCCGTGGTGTTTCCTCTTAAGCCATGTCAGAGGGCTACGGGCGGCTTGAACAACTCTTGACAACAGGTTGGCCACTAACCATACGAAAAAGAAAAGAATGGGATAATGTTCTGGAAGTCGACTTATTCGTGCCGTCACCAATAATGTTTGAGTACGTATGTATTAGGTATACATAATTGTCATGATGTACGGATGTTGGACGGTCACCTTACCATTGTAGCTACGTCGAGTGTTACGGGTGCGAATCTCACACGGCACAAAAATTTTAGTGATCCGATAATTGTGGTTCCGAGCCCGGCTGTTCTTTCTTTCTGTTGTTTGTATATTTGTCAAGTTCTCCACGACACAATAATTATATCTAGAGTGGCAATTATCTATTGTTAAACAATAACTTGCTTCTTTATGGGCTATACTTTGAAACTACTAAACCGATACTGAAAAATCATTCAAACATGTAAAGCTAAAATTTCCCTCAGTAACATCTCATAGACTACTATAATACATATAAGATAAATAAGAATTACTAGCAATTCAAGTAATTTTGTACTTAAATCCGAATTCTTATTAATATTATAAATGGGAATATGAGTTTGTTACGCCTTAACCCGCGCCTTAACTACTCGACCGATCATCATGAAATTTCGCATACACGTTGTCAGCGGTATACAAAAGGACATAGGGTACCCTTCATTCAGAAAAAAGTATTGATCACGAGGGATACATTATTTTGACAAAATCCTTATTAACCCATCCAAAACCTTTATTATTCGAACAAAATCACGGCCGGCAGCTAGTTTAAAAGAAAACAGCGAGTATTCAATCAAAATCTGCATACAAATAATGATTACGAGACAACTTTCACTTTATTCAAATGGACCGATTTTACGTAACTACATAATATATCACCATATCGGCCCATTCGCCGAATTATGTCGTTAATATCTATGTTAATATTAATTAATAATATTATTATTACGTATTAAGAAGTGATACATATTATAATTTTATTTAAAATACCTAAAAAGGGAAACATTATGGAAAACGAACTTTCTATAAAAGAGCTTCTATTGATATGTTCAGAAGATTGCAAGATACCATAATTATGTAACTGTTTATTGCCAGATATATAAATAAATTAAGAACTTTAGTGTTACTTAAATAATTTTCCTTTTAAACTATAACCCTTTAGGAACACATTACCGGAAAAAGTACCTATTTTATTGGCAAAATTCATCCATATCTATTCAGCTGTTTACTCGTGATTGAATAACAAATAACCAAACATCTAAAGGCCTATGTCTAGCAGTAGACGTCTTTCGGCTGAGATGATGATAATGATATGAAAATATCTTCTTAAACACGTTTGCTTATTACATTGTTTGTTTTATAAAAATCAACCATATAAAGGAGGCTGCCCACTACCCCCTCTCATACCATGACCGTACTAGGAAAGTGTCAGGCAATAAAATATTCTTTGTATGAAAATGTTTAAGACTATGCCCACTAGACCGTTCCGTCACCGACCAGCAGTTCCTATAGCAGTGTTGTTGTGTTTCTATAGTTCGTGTCTGATACATTCCTAGCACGGTCATGGTATGAGATGGGGTAGTGGGCAGACTCCTTTAGGTGCATTTCTGTGTTGCGGTGGAATTTACTAACATGCAAACAACTAAGACAAAGAACATCCAGACCAGAGTTTGCGGTTGCTCAGAAGCGAACAATTATGGATCTTAGAAATTATTGTCCCGTTTGAGATTTGAACACAAACACACGGCGTAGCGGCTATTACTCAAACCAACAACCACCTACATATGTGTGTTTGTTACGTGTTCACGGCAAAACGGCCGACCAGAATTTTATAAGATTTCCTAATATGCAGATATCTAAAATAGCCTATGTTTTGGCTTTTAAATATTAAAGAAATTGTATCTATTTTCACTCCTAAGATGATGAATCTATATTGATGAGATTTACTATGCAAATAAGTACTTTAAAACAGATAGTTAAATAGGCAAATGTCAAAAATTCGAAATCTAGACAGATTAAAGGCTTTGCTGTTTATGTGCACAGAAAAACGTTCAAATTGTATAGATACTAATCTGTCTAACTTCAATGGTCTATTGGCATTAGTCTAATATCAGTCCTGTATTAAACTGTTCTACTGCTGGGCACTGCCTTCTACTTATTGTGAGAAGGGTAAGGCCATAGTCCACCACGCTGGCCTAGTGCGGGTTGGCAGACTTCACATATCTTTAAGAACATTATGGAGAACTCTCAGACAAGCAGGTTTCCTCACGATGTTTTCCTTCACCGTTGAAGCGAGCGATAATTAACTATTTAATACGCCCATAACTCCGAAAAGTCAGAGATGCGTGTCTTGAGATCGAGCTCGAGACCTCTGCGTGGCAGTCCACACGTTCAATAATTATATACCGGTCATGAGATTCTGAATTAATTTGATTCCCGAGGTGGGCAAATGATATTACGGATTTTTGTATACGAGCCAATGATTATGCCGGAAGACTTGATTTAAATGCGAGAAAATGGAGATAGCGTCATTGGATTTGCCTGTGAGTCTATGTATATCTATGGAACATTCTCAGCAGAAATTTGGAAAACCCCATAGGCAATTCTCCTGTTAAAACATTGTTATCGAAATCTAGTGGGTATGTAATACATCTTTCAAGCATTCTACATAGATGTATGTATATGTATACTCTTTAAGCATTGGTTTCACGCCGTTGCTTGGCTGAACGTGGCAACAGGTTAATGTAAATTCATATTTATGTTTAGACAGTATAACTTTGACGTACATAAGCGTTACTTTGTGACCTAAATGAATAGTTTTTAAGACATCTTTCTCACTGGTAATACATTCTGTGTCGCGGGGGACGATACAAACATTCAAACAACGGACACAAAGAACATCCAGACTCGGAACAACCATTTGTGGATCACACAAATTTTTGTCCCGTGTGGGATTCGAACCCACAACACTCGGCGTAATAACAGGCGCCCACTTACGCCACTACACTATTCGTGCAGACATCATCAGTATTTTGATGTTGACAAGTACAAATTTATGTAAGTACACATACCAAGAAATGAACCTGCCACGCGATTAACAAGCCCTTGCACTCAAAACAAACAGCAACCAGCAACTGGGCGAGACCCTAGTGACCTAAATAGCTACCAAACCGGTTACCCCGCAGTGGGGAACATGTCTCGAACGCGACCCGATCTACTACGCGATTGTGCTTTTAATGTTTTTGAACTAAATACTTTGTTTACGATAAGGTATAGAAGTAAACTGGAAAGTGCAAATTTCGCTTCGAGGTTTTGTACCGTCACTCTTTTTATTCGTTATAATAATTTACTAGGTACGATCAGTATTTTATGCTTCAGTGGAACAGCAGTAACGAGCTTGCCTTAATGGCACAGTTCTAGTGAATACAACTGCTGTGCTGGTCTCGTGTGCAATTCCCAGGTCCGGTCAACGGACCATTATTGAAGATTACTGTCATGATTTTTCAATAGCAGCCATAATAATTTTATTTAGACTACATTGCCCGCACTGGGTATAATTCATGTATCGCGGGGACTTAACAAACAACGGACACAAAAGACACTTAGACTCGGAACAACCATTTGCGGGTAACACAAAGTTTTTCGCGTCTGGGATTCGAACCCACAACACTCGGCGCAATTGCAGTGGCGAGGCGAACACCTTAAGCATTACGCCATCCGTGCAGTCGCGTTACAAATTGGATGGAGTTGCACACTCCCGTGCATCAGAAAGCACGTAAAGCTGTTCGTCCTGTACCTGATCTCTGATCGTGTCGGATTGCCATACCATTGGACTATGAGAAAAAAGGGTTTCATCTCGTGTATTAAATATTTTGATATATGACTAGAATTTGCAGGTCACACAAATTGTCCTATCCTCTACATAACTCTCGCTTTATGAATCAAGTCCTATGTTGCAAAAGACTTCACAAACATACTATTAACGGTTACAAAGTAAACCCGGTCTCAAAACAACATATAAATTAGTATCCCTTATGGAATTCGAACCCTCAACCCGCAGCGCGGCAGCAGCGCCGAGGCGACCGCTTATATACTAGGCTATCCGTTCATTACACCATTCCAAACAATTATTACTTGCGAAAAACATATAATCCTTATGGTCACCGAACCCACAACAAGCATAGCACTGGCGTAGTAAGAAACCGCTCCGCCATCTGTGTTATCTATACTAATATTATAAAGAGGAAAGGTTTGATTTTTGTTTGTTTGTTTGTTTAACTCAAAAACTACCGAACCGATTTAAAAATTCTTTCCCCATTAGAAAGCTATATTATCACCGAGTAACATAGTATTTAAAATCTACTGTTTCTAAGATAACCTAAACTACTTTTATGCAAGCGAAGCCGCGAGCAAAAGCTAGTCAAGCTAGTTAAATATATTTATAAAAACCATAGAAAGTTTCAAGCATCGAATTTTAAGCAATTTCATGAATGCAGTTTCCGTTCCGGTAGTCGAACTCGTAACAACATATGGAAACTAATTAGGAGGCAAAAGAAGTGCTACTGAACATATCTTAAATCATGTATAATATACATCATCAGGTTAGGCAGACGAGTATTATATTAGTGATAGCTTAGGGCCACTGCCCTAGGCCTAGAGCCGCAAGCGGGAGATTGCCAAAAGTGGTCGGCAATCTCACGAACCGCATGCGGCTCTCTGACTCCTCGGCTGCGGCTCTTTCACAAAATGTTTAGTGCAGGCACAGAATATTTATTATCTTGCTTTATAACCATGATACCAAATTTAATTTTATTTACTGTTAGTTAAACTAAGACTTATTTGACCAAGGCAAACTCGAGAGTGTTTTTTTAATCCTAATTATTTTCGACATTATCTTTACTGATAAAGCAAGGCCTAATTAAAAAAAATGGCTACTTGAATAGATTTCAATTGTATATTATTATATTATATATTTGGCTCTTTTGGACGACAAAGTTGCCGGCCAATGGTCTAGGAGAAGATCGGTGGACTGCCACACAGATGACTGTCTCGAGATATTATATACTTATTTTTTTTCTTTTTATAAAATGACAACTCCTGCACTAATAATAATTCCTGTGTCACGGAGAACTTTACAAACATTCAAACAACGGACACAAAGGACACCCAACCCAGACTCGGAACAACCATTTGTGGATGACACAACTTTTTGTCCCGTGTGGAATTCGAACCCACAACACTAGATGCAGTGACAGCGGCACCAGTAATCTCTGAAACGGCCGATTTTGACGGGCATTTCACTGACAGATATCCAATGTTATAAGGAGTAAATGAGGCAACATTTATTTTAGAATAAAGTCTCTGCGAATTGAACAAACACATTTTTGCTAAATTTCACGCAGACGAAGTCACGGGTAACAACTTGCCTAGTTACAAGAAAAACCACTGAACAGCAGGTATGGTCGAATTAACACCATCATAATTACTCGCTTGCAGACGTAACAGTACTTCACGCTTGTTCATAAGTGGGTGAGCAGTGATCGGCGGAAAAGCTATAAATTGCAATAGAAAAGCCAAATTATACTTTTAAATATTATCATATCATTGGTGTATAATTACGCATTGATTTATAATCGCACGGATAGCGGGTAAAGGGGTCCTCGACGCTGTAACGTTGCGTGTTGTGGATTCGATTCCCATACGGGACAATTATTTTTACAAGCATTAATATCTCTCCGAACAGGTACGCAGAGGTATCTTATTCCCATTTTTCGGAAAATATGACTTAATGTCCTACGTAATAGAGGGTGATTCTATTGACATCCACCAGGTACTGATCCAGACTCCGTGTTGTAACTAAGAATTTCTTAGCAACCCAATAACACTGCCAAACCTGTTAATCAAACTTAAAACCTCATGCGCGTAGTGGCATTCACTACGGCTGCACCAACAATGGCCACAAGTACGCTCATCATCTCGTTTAGTCACTACATATTATTAAAAAAAACAGTTCCCCGCCGCGTGTCTCTCTGTCCACGATAAACTCAAAATCTACTGAACGGATTTTCATGAGGTTTTCACCAATAGACAGAGTGATTCATGAAGAAGCTTTAAGTGTATAATTTGTTAATGTTTTTTACTATTCGTGCGAAGCCGGGACGGATCGCTAGTTAATACATAATACAGACAGCATATTTCAAAAACACTAAAAAGAAAACATAAATATGTCTTACATAAATTATATTTTTAGTCTTAACTAAGTTACGAATGGTATCGTTAATATGCAGTAAAATTAAGAAACTCCTCCCTTTTAAGTCGTTTATCAAAGAAAAAGATGGCGTCGTAATCTTATTTTTGAAGTCGGTTAAAAACGATATGTCATCCAATGGCAATACTTTCAAATAAGCCCAGCTTGCCTTATTAAAACACTCGACCCAGAATATGTAATAGGTAGTTTATTAAGTTAATTATATTCAATTTATCATTAGCATGCCTTCAGTGTGCTCTGGTGATCTCATCCGCGACACGCAAGTGAAATTGAGGAATAAAGACGGATCAAGATGGATTACACCACTCTGAAATCCAGTTACTGAAAGGCTAATTAACACGGAATATATTATGTTATGTTTTCTAGATTCTGCCCGCGGCTTCACTCGCGTAAAAGCAGATAAAAGTATATTTTTCTGGATGAAAAATACTCTATGTACTTTTCTGTTTCCCTGACAACGTGTATGCAAAACCTTATGATCATCGGTCCAGTAGTTAAGGCGTGAAAGCGTAACAAACAAACACACTCACATTCGCAATTATAATATTAGTTTGGATTTAGCACTAACATGCCTTCAGTGTGCTTCAAGTGAAATTGAGGAATACAGACGGATCAACATGAATTACACCACACTGAAATCCAGTTTCACATGGAATAGATCCGCTAATCAACGACATTTCAAAATCAAAGTCATGCCAAGTGATTTGATTGGTTGTCGCTTATTGAATATTGAAATGAGTTTGAATATCTGTTGATTAATTTTGTATTGATCAGTCTTTAAGAACTTTTTGAAAGTCTTCTACTTCTGCACTAGGAAGTCCATTCAAGAAGACTACGAAGATTTCTGTGCTGGTGTTTACAAACATTTAAACAACGGACACAAAGAACACCCAGGCTTGGAAAAACTGCTTCCGGATCACACAATTTTTGTTCCGTGTGGGGATCGATCTGACAACACTCCATTGAGTGTTATCGTACACCAGCATTGGTGATGCGACCACTTAAAACCAATACGCCATCTTTGCAGTATAAATATCAGGCTTGACTCATTCGGAAACCTTTAGACGCGCTATTGTTGTCATCTTGTATTTATATTTAAACTCTTTTCCTTTAAAGTAAGTTCCTAATTGCGTGTGTCTAATTGATACTTGATTGGCTATTGTTTTAAACATCCGGTTTACAACAAACTTTTTGTATGCATCTTTCCTGTTTTTATCAAATGAATCTCACCATTCTATAGTAACTTACAGTAACTACATAATATGACATTAATTACACATATTATTTTACATTAGTCAGTAGGTAAATAGGGAGTCTATGTCATTTATTCTCATAGGAGTAAACTAACGTGTCTGAGGATGAGGTACTCATCCTCAGACACCTAGTAACTCATTCCAGTTCGACCAGACGGTCAATTCTTGTAAAAAAATTGTTCAAAATAGAGTTCGAATGTGTGAACTGTTAAGTATCTAATTAATTATATTTATATTAGACGTTTATTTTCATTAAGAAGAATACGTCTCTGATATTTATGACATCGAGACTAGATTGGAATTGTATTAATTATGAACTTATTTTATTACGAGAATGATCTGCCTCGGATATGTTTTCAAGTCCCGTGCCGATAGCCGTCTGCCAAGTAGGTACTTAATAAGTGTACCTAGCGCCGACTTCATGAGTCTGGGGGTGTCCAAGCACCCTCAATGATATGGAGGGTATGAACAGACTTAAAAACTGAAAACTGGTATGTGCGCACCCTCAGACCTCCCAATTGTTTTATTACATTGGCGCCCTTTGGTAGCTACGTAGTTTTCCGGATTCAGTACCTACCGTTAGGTAGGTATAGAGAATTTTGTAACAGATAACTCAATATCTCAATAGTACTCTCCAATTTGGCATTGCAGGATCTCACGATTAGTCAACAACATACCTAATACGCCACGGGACCAACAAGTTTTATTTATAAAGGAAAGGTTAAGAACCAGGTAATAATAGATAGGTAGGCAGGCCTATCAGAGAACTATCAGAATTATTCTAGTAGAATTAATGCTTCTGGCATAAACAGCAATGCATCTTGCACCAATCAGTCACTGACAGTAAAGCTAATGAATAATAATGACGGCTAATGAATTACAAAGAACAAGCTTTCATAATAATTTCGATTTTATAAATGATACCGTAAATAGGTATAATTCTTATCCACGAACAGAAACCTCATATAGGCGAAAGTCTACTGATCCGTTTATACGCAATTATTTAAGGCAGAATATATAATATCAATGTTATTACGAGTATAGTACCTATGTATATTTTTCTGATTTCAGAAAGACTAGCTCTCAAACGATTAACTTTCATTCATGGTTTCCACTTGACTAAGCTAAGCATACATAAGCCGTTTAGATATATTATAAGTAATGTCGCCAATAAATAGACTACATAATAAAATCTCTTACCGATATATAAAGAGCCAAACAGCTGTAGAAACAAGAAATATGTAGGATAACACGTAAAAAAGATCCAATGTTTTCTTACACGAAGAAACTTTCACATTTTGCCACACACTGCCACACGCGATTTCCGTCTGCACTTCATTTGACTAAATACAATAATATTTTTAAATAATTAATTACACTTTTCTAATTAAGTCAAGTTATAAATTAATGCGTTTTTATGTAAAAAGTAATTAAAAGTATTTTATACACTCGAAAATACCGGCATCTTATTCAAACATGCGCGCGCAGTACCGTCTGAAGTCAACTGGCGCGGCGCGACTCGAAATTCACTTCGATTCATGTGTAGAAAGGAGATAGCAGATACGTCTACAGTGCAAGGAAAAGAGATGGTTGGAGGGTTTATGTAGCGGTAATTTTTTTCTCCTTTCGCGCGTCAACGTCAACTTTCTAAAACGCCTTGAGGTGTTTGGTCATCTTGTTTTGGTACTGAATTTGTGTTATCTCAAAGGATATCTAGTTAACTTGTGGGTTTAATTATGTTCAATACAATATAAAACAAAAATACTTTCCCTGTTGGCTACATGTCATATTTGAAGTCTTTCTTAGTTTATCATAAAGTACATACCTATATGTAGGACTCTGTTTTTAAGAACATTACTCTAAATTAAGTAATATGTTGTTAATATTTCCTAAGAATACATTCCTTTTCCCTGAGAATAGAAAGTATACATTCCATTTATTTGTTGTTATGTTTCATTTAGAATAATACATATAATTGACGTCATCACTATCAAAATCTAAACAATAAATTCACCGTCAACATACATGGCTCGTTGGTCTAGGGGTATGATTCTCGCTTCGGGTGCGAGAGGTCCCGGGTTCAAATCCCGGACGAGCCCGTGAGATCAATAATCTCTTTTTGCGTCTCGAAAGCACTCTTTTTATTATAATGTTTAGTAATTTATAATTTATAGTTATAAAAGTTATTTAAAACCTGATGAATTGCTAATTTTGGGAATTTAACTTATTATTAAACATAATAAATGTCTCATGTCGATAAAATTGGATTCTATGTCGGGTTTTAACGGTTTTTAATAACAGTTATTTACCAGAAAAAGCGTTGAAACCTTGCAACGTAACATTGTTTAGAGAAGACCAAGAAAATACCGTACACATAACCTCAGATTATTTCGGCTTTATGATATTAAGATATGTATATATAATACGGTATTACTGGTATTTGCATCTTAATTTGTTTCTGATTGTCTTAATTTGGTCTTCATTATGTATATACAGGCCTTTCCAAATACTGTCACAGGAATCAATGACATTTTGTATCAGTTGCTGGCAATTTATTCAAGTTATCTTTCCATATTAGTCTTTATGTCTCTTCATGATCTATTAATATATTTTTGAGTCCTTTTAATACAGCTCAGTACTTTTTACATGTCTTGGGTAGGTAACATCTAACAATATACACTATTAAATCTAATAAAGAGTTTGATATTAAAAGACGTTTAGAAAGGCAGATCTAATAAAAATACATTTTTATTATTTATCCAACGATAGACGACATCGTTCATGACTGTACTTTTGGACTATATAAATATACTAGTTATAAGAAATATGTAAAAGTTAGAGGATAGCTAAGTTAAGAACTCTGAAATAAATACAAAACTGATCAAAGTAAGGATTTCAAAATTAATTTTTATAGTATGCAACGCCATCTGTCGTTACGGGAATAAAACGTCCTATCATTATGTTCTCGTAAGGTATGCGCATATAAAAACAGAGATGGCGCTCTACTCAATAAATGTATATTCGTCGTAAAAAATACTGCTTGAAAAGTAGGCAGGTTTAATAAAAGGCCACCTTAAAACTAATGGTACTTTTAAAAATTGTCGTATAAACAGCAGGTGGTTGATTTTAGTTCAATGACTCTTCCCTTCCCTCTCTACCCCTGTACTCGGCAAAAGTTGACAACTAAAAACAAACTTTTGTTGAATGAAAGTTTATAACACGTGTTTTATGGTTAAATAATGTAAAAAACTTATTATTTATGTGCGTGAACTGTTTAGTAGTCATTCAAAAGAGAGTTTGTGTATTGGTGAAGTTATAAAACTATTAAAAGTTTTTAAAATGATGTCAGGAGCTGGTACATCTCAAAGTCCGCCGCCGTTAGCTTCAATAAGTGATGTTAGTGCATTATTCCAAAACGCTAAGAAATATGAAGAGCTAAATGTTATTGGAACAGGTAATAGAGATAAATAACTTAACAATAACCTCAATTCACATGTGCCGGGCGACATAGAATTCGCGCATTTTTATGCAGAAAACTTTGTTTATTAATTTGATTTGTGATGTTTTTTATTATAGTTCGCTTATTATTTTTATTTGTAGATACACAATACATTATTGTTTTTAATATACCAAAAACACTTTGTTTTTGTATTTTTAAGAGAGTTCTATATGTAAATTTAGGAAGTGTGTTGTTTTAAAATACGGTGCATAGAATGAAAAAACTACAGACAACCTTGAATTTGCGATATTTTTAAAACATCCTGACTAACTACTGGCGTCGAAAATCCATTATAACATCCTAATAATTGCATAGTTTATGATCTACAAAAGATTCCTTATGACTTAAATATAATAATTATGTCTGTTTGTATGTAAAAACACTTAAATTTTCTGTGAAAATATGTCAAAATATGTCAAATATGTCGCGATTGTATATCCTGAGGCCTAGCCAGAGGAGCAAAAACCTAAAATTTAACTAGTTATGCTTAGGTTTCACATAATAGGCAAACCTACTTTTGTAAACTAGTCAAATTACCATGACATCCACTGAGAATTAATTAATACTTTAGAACCTTGGAATTGAACTTGGTTCTCATAGTTGATAATTATGATAGACTATAAACTGCTCCCACCTAGCCTTTATATCCACTACTATAGCCAACTCAACCAATCACCATTGGCCTATCTAGGCCTACTGCCAGGGAAAGCCTCGCCCCTAAGCACAAACTTGAAGCCTCCTGGGGTGGATGCCAGACAATTATGATCTGGGCCCGGCTGGTGCTCTCTTACAATATCATAGCAATAGCATTGACCAAGGTCATCTTGGTTGATCTAGGTATTTAGCGAACCCATGTAAAAAGTAACGAAAAGAGTAGGAAGTAGTAGTACATGGTCTAGCAATGCTTTATTACATGGTTTGATTTATTAGAATGTATATGGTATTGACAGGAGAGTGCATGAATGATATATTTTAAAATTAAGCCATATTTAATGTGTTAATTAATAAAGTAGACTCACTGGTGCAAGGGCAGTTACAGTTTAAAATATTATATTAATTAGCAGACTATTTTTACTGCTTAAATGTATACAATCCGAGGATGTGTGGTAGGTTATTATAAGTAGGTACTGAAAATTGTAACATTAGCATATATCAAAATATATGCTAATATTACATATTAGTTATTAAATACATACTTACATACATACATAAATTCACGCCTGTTTCCCAGAGGGGTAGGCAGAGACTACGGATATAGTTATTAAATTTTAAACCTATTTGGATTATTCTAATCTATTATTTGTAAATGTAAACTCAATTGGAATCTAATATTCCAGACTATATTTTTTATGATTTTCAATGTTCATAAACTCTTCAACTAAACATACACTATGATTGATTCCAGTAGAGTACTTTCAAACAATCATTTGTGGATCACAATTTTTTTTTGTCTTGTGTTGTATTCAAACCCACAATATTGGAGAGACAACTGCCATCTATCCAGTTTGTATGTATGCTTATTATATACAAACCTATCTATTTTCAGGAGCCTATGGCACAGTATACAAAGCAAGGGACTTACACAATGGTGGCCAGATTGTTGCTATGAAGAAAGTCAAAGTGGCTCTCACAGAAGATGGCATACCACTGTCCACATTGAGAGAGATAGCATTATTAAGGCAGCTGGAGGCTTATAGACATCCTAACATTGTCAGGTGAGAATTATTCAAAGTCAAAAGTCAAAAATCATTTATTCATTTAGGTCACAAAGTAACACTTATGAACGTCAAAATATATCGTACATTATATATTAGCTACCGGCTGTCCCCACCACTGTGTCACCCACTTGCATGTTTGCTGCTCAGCTCCCATTGTTTGTGGCGTGATGTTATGTACACAATGTACTTCTCTACTACAATGGTGAAGGAATAATTAAAATTGGTATTTTGAGAATTTAGTTTAGAGATTACAAACAAACAAATTTTCCTCTTTATAAATCTGTCGTCAAAAATAACACTAATTGTACATTATATTATCCTAATCATTTTGTTGTAGACACAAGGATACGCAATTATTTTGTTACTTTTAGTACATTTTTTGTTTTAGCATATTCTTTTTTGAAGTTGGTTTCTTAATGCAATTTTTTTTTAACAGAGTCCTGTATGTAAGCAACGTATGCTTGCTTATCGCCGTTTACTTGGTACAGTTCCAGACTCCATACAGCTACTGAGACTTTCTTGATAGAAAAACCCAATAACACTGTCTGACCTGGGAATCGAACCCAAGACCTCATGCACAGCAGTCGCATACCTACACTGTCACTAGTCAGCAGCCACTAGTCGGCATTTTAGCCTGTCTTAGAATACAAGACACAATTAAAAACCTATTGTGGCTGGACGCCGATGTGCCGCTTCCATTCAATCCTAATTAATATTATAAATACGATGTGAGTTTGTTGATTTGTTACGCATATACGCCTTAACCCGTGAGGAGGCGCGCTATGAGCATTTTGCTCACGCATAAATTCATTTCAAAGCAATACTCTGGCACTACTAGCTTTACAGTACCTTAACTTACCAGTAGTAAAAATATAATTGATCTCAAAGAAAACGTAATTTGAAGGAGCGTGAGAGTTTTGCTCGCGCGCGCCTTCTCGTGTAACTTTTTAGGGCGCGCCTTCACACAAGTTAACTAGGTACCTACTCGACCAACCATCATGAAATTTTGCATAATATATATTTTGTTGGGGGACTGAAATGGACATAGGGTACCTTTCACCCAGAAAAAGTACTTTAACTATTCATTGAAATTAAACTACTATATACGGATTTTTATATACGGATATTTTCACTGGACCATTAAGACAACTACCATCTTAGTCTCCCCGTGGCCATGGCTGCTGAAAAGCAACCGAAACGTCGGGGAAAGTGTAAACCTAAATATAAATAGATTTAATAGTTTAAATAATTTTATTAGCTTATAAATTAGTAAAATTCAATAGTAATAGTAGTGTAACAGTTTCAAAATTATGTAATACAGTGATTAATAAACAACGCGATAAAATCCGTATATAGTAGTTTAATTTCAATGAATAACATTCGCGTAAACAAAAGACAATATTACTTTTACTATTCATAACCTAACCTACATTCACACCAGTGAAGCCGCGTGGGCAAAATCTTATCATCATCATCTCAGCTGAAAGACGTTCATTGCTGGACATAGGCGTCCTCTAAGGTTTTCCACACTACCCTTACCAGGTCGTCGGTCCACCTTGTGAGCCCCTGCTGCGTCTTCCGGTGCATGAAATCTAGTAGGTTTATAATATGCCAAAATTCACTATTGTCTTCCAGACTCCTAGATGTGTGTCACGGAGGCCAGTGCTTGGAGCGAGAACAACAGCTGGTGCTGTTCCTGGTTTTCGAACATGTGGACCAGGATTTGGAGTCGTACCTCAAGAGAGCGCCTGGACCACTCTCCGAGAACAGGATCAGGGTAAGTACTGCACTTCACCGATTTTTAAAATTAATCTAATTTTGAAGGTAATCGATTTACTTATGTATGAACAGCATTTATATTAACGCGAGCGAGGATGCGGGAAATATCTAGTGTATTATAAAAAATTAAGATAGGTTCTATAATACATCAAGGCGTCAAATTCGATCCCAAGGCCTCTGACTTCTCGAGGCTATAAGAGTATTAAATAATTAATTATCGTTCGCTTTAACGGCGAAGGAAAACAACGTGAGGAAACGTGCGTGTCTCAGAGTTCTCCATAATGTTCTCGAAGATATGAGAAGTCTGCCAAGCCGCACTGGGCCAGCGTGGTGCACTACGGCCTGACCCTTTTCAAATTGAATAGAGGCCCGTGCCTAATAGTGGGACAGTTTATTTACAGGGTGGTGTTGGTTTATATACTTACAGGTGACATTTTAATTTATTAGAAAACGGATTTAACTTTTGAAACAACATTAGTACTCAATAATATAATTATATTATCAGCTCTGTATATAACTATACTAAATGTGCTCGCGGTTTCACCTGCGTTTATGATTACTGCGCCGCCCCCGTGGGTCGTAGCGTGATGTGATATAGACTATAACCTTTCTCGATAAATAAGCTATCCAACAAAACAATAATTTTTAGCGCGTTCAAACAAACAAACAAACAAATACTTTAGCTTTATACTATTAGCATAGATATGGGATGTAGACGCGGTCCTATATTTTGACTGCTCGGATGGCGTAGTGGCTTAAGTGGTCGACTCGCTACTACATCGAGTGTTGCGAGTTCGAATCCCAGACGGGACAAAAATTTGTGTCACACATTGTTGCTCCAAGTCTGGGTGTTCTTTGTGTCCGTTGTTTGAATGTTTGTAAATTCCCTCGTGACATAAGAATAATACCTATACCTACTCCATTTGGTTAGGTACTTAACTAAAGGTAAACAATCTTGATGTGACTTTTTACACAAACACATATTAAACAAATAAACTACTGCTTAAACTAAAGGTTCAATTGATTTAGTAATCGTTATTATTGTATTTACATTGACCTTTAGCAGCATTTTATTTTAAACTAAGTTTTTATATAAAAAGACACATCAAACTTGTTTACCTTTAGTTAAGTACCTAACCATATGGAGAATAGTGGGCGAGATCTTTAAAAAGTAAACTGTTCCACTGCTGGGCTGCTTCTTCTCTGTGAGAAAAGTTATGCGAAGTCCATTAGGCTGAACCAGTTCGGGTTGCCAGAATTCACATGTTTAAAAAAAATTGAAAATGTTGTGCATTGTGTGCAAAGGGTTCTTAGACTTTTCTTTTTTTTTCTTTTATATACAAGTTTACACTTTGCCCCGACGTTTCGGTTGCTATAGTATAGTGTTTTATTTTATTTTATCAATTCACTTATCTTTCTTCGTAATATACGTGACTAAATGTGTTCTTCGAGAACATTAATTTAACCCTGTATAAAAGCACTCATTAAAATCTCTTCTCATCTCCAGGGCATGTCTTACGATATCCTATCAGGAATCGACTTCCTGCACTCCCACCGGATAGTCCACCGTGACTTGAAGCCACACAACCTGCTGGTGACTAGCGCTGGGCACGTCAAACTTGCCGACTTCGGACTCGCCAAGACTTATGATACCGAGATGAAACTAACCAGCGTGGTGAGTATCACTGACTGACTATTGGTGTACCTATCTAGGTCTTGTTTTCAGGGTCCTCTCCCTAAATAGTGATGGTCTGCACGCCACTGTAGAATATGTAGTTGGAATTTTACTTTCTGGGGTCATCGGACACTCTGATATGGGTTCAGTTTATACAATATGCTTTGCAATTTACGTTGATCGTATTCAAGGCGGAATACTGTAAGTTTGAGTCCGCCCAGGTACTACGCCGCGGCTGTCCCTATCCAGAGCGGTTCGGTATTGTCAACCTTATTCTATTGCAATAGTTGTAGAGGGCAATCCAAGGGTGCGCGGTGGGTTCCTTTCTTCACCTTGTTTTAGATTCCCCCCCCTCCCCGTTTATGACTCCTACTCCATCCCCATGGTTCGGAGCGTCATGTTATAATAATGTTACTTCCGCATAAAGTAGAAAGGAGTAGGTGAGGTGGTATACTGGTGAAAGAATTATTAAAATCTGTCCAGTAGTTATAGAGTTTATGAGTTACAAACAAATATACAATATAAAAGTACAAATCTTTCCTCTATAATATAAGTATAGATTTCAACCGTATTTGGGTTTGTACTGCTTATTTCATCTTTTACCCGCCACAGTATAAAAGTAGCGCCGTGCCAAGCAACGCCAGGTGATGATTAATGTAGTTTTTATTGTTAAGTGCTGGGTTCGAGGGATAAGAATGTAAACAACATTACCGACTAAAACACGTTTTATTCTAACACACACTTAAATTTAAAACACAACAAACACTATACTACACTTTTCCACTGTAACTGCTTCAAACTCCGTAGTATTTTCGCTTCCGTTCGCTTCGATGTATACTTGACCGCTAACGATTGTAAATTGACTCGGCGAGCGCTGGCCTTCCCCTTTTGTACGCGGTTAAAGCGTTTCCGGAGTTTTCTAGAAAATTCAGACCCGGTAGACGAAGATTCGAGAATGTGCCAGCGTTCTCTCAACTCTACTCGTACCGACGAATCTATGTAGTTCCGTAAGTATTCAATAGGTGGCGCTGTAATAAATTATTAGACGGAACTGCTGAGTCTTCCACACAATGCCGAGAGATAGCACTGGGTGTAACATTATTTTTGGGCTCATGCCGACGGTGGCGTGATGGGCAAATTTTCGTATATCGGCTATACCCGACCGTGACGGTCAAAAAGTTAAAAATGGCTTGGCTGTCAAGCGGTTTTCATAGCCTATGACCACTAAGGCCCGGTTCATATTCCTAGAAACGGGTCGTTTAACCTACGGACAGTTAATTTTGGATATATGTATACACATATACTCCATAAAAATTTGTCAAAATTTTATTGTCCGTAGCTAAAGCGACACACGCATCTTAATATAGGATCCGGCTTTAAAATATTGTGGAGAAACATGGTGTGATGTCCCTCCAACACAAAGGGAGGATCCTCCGACCAGGCTGGGTGATCGTGGCTGGTGGGCCGCGGCCTGAATATTGATATCGGGAACTTGTATATAAACTTAGTTGCTTTGTAAATGTTAAGTACTTATGTGATTCAGCAATGTTTGGAAAACGTAATTTTAAGCGTTTATTGTATTTGCCATTTGCTGGATGTAGGCTGAACTTATTCGTCTGTGCGGACTCGCCACAACATTATTCCAAAAGCCCAAGCACGCTCAACTTCCCCCACAAGCCATAAAAAACCAACTTGCCATTCCAGGTGGTGACGCTATGGTACCGTCCACCAGAAGTACTGCTGGGCGTGTCATACAACACGGCAGTAGACGTGTGGTCGGCTGGCTGCGTGTTAGCTCAGCTGCACACCAGGAAACCGCTGCTGCCTGGGTCTTCTGACTCGCATCAGCTTACCAGCATATTCAGGTACCATATTGCTAACTCTAAATCAAACCAAAATCTACGATATATATGTATACAGGATGTCCGGTAATTAATGCTAACCTGGAAATGTCTTATAGTGGAACTGATGGCCGTTCAAAAGAAAATATGAAAAAAAATCTATCCTAACTACTACCTGAGATATGTGTTTTTTTTTTAATTACCATGTATATTTCTTGTATACTACGACCATAAATGAATGAAATCCATCGGTTTTTTGTTGTTTTATTATTAAACACTAATTATGCTAATAGATAGACAGTCAAAAGTATGCTGTGCTATTATAGCTTGCACTTTGTAATATATATATATATATATTTTTTTTTTCATTTTGTCTGAACTGCCTTCAGTTCTTCTATAAGACATTTCAAGGTTATCCATTAATTACCGGACACCCTGTATATAATAATTTCATTAATATCAGCCCTGTATTAAATTGTCACACTACTGGACACGGGCCTTTTCTCACTGTGAGAAAGGTTAGGCCATAGTTCACCACGCTGGCCCAGTGCTGGTTGGCAAACTTCACATAATATATCTTCGAGAACATTATAGAGAACTCAGACATGCAGGTTTCCTCACGATGTTTTTCTTCACCGTAAAGGCGAACGATAATTAATTACGCATATTATAACTTCGAATGAACCAGTCGCAAGAGGAAGACCTAGGCAAACGTTTCTTGATCAGATCGGAGACGTTCTGGACAAAGGCCAGGTTAAGAGCACCTTAAACCGGCGAGCGTGTATGAGGAATGTTATGAAAGTGAATGAAGCCAGAGAAGTGTGTCAGGATCGTAGCAAATGAAAATTCCCGTAAAAATCTTTAAATAATATGGCGGCGTCGACGTCATAGTGGTTAGTGTAACCGACTGCCACGCCTGAGATCGCGGGTTCGATTCCCGCACAAGTCAAATATTTGTGTGCATGAACATGTATGTTTGTCTTGGTCTGGGTGTTTCTATGTATAATATGTACGTATTTACAAAAAAAAAGTATATGTGTATGTTTATCCATTGTCTAGTACCCATAGTACAAGCTCTGCTTAGTTTGGGCTAGATAGTGTTGTGTGTATGTGGTAGAATACTATTATTATTATATATAATATCATAATATTATTACAGGCTAATAGGTCGTCCATCGCGGCAGGAGTGGCCGGAGAATGCTTCAGTGATGCTGGACAGCTTCCCGGAGTACAAGGCACTGGACCTGGCCGAGATTATACCCAGGATACACCCACATGCCCTCGAACTTATTAAGGTAACCCTATCCATATACTTTTGAAAGTGGGATCAGAAAACTAATAATATAAAGCTGAAGAGTTTGTTTGGTTGAACGCACTAATCTCAGTAACTACTGGTTCGAATTGAAAAATTCTTTTAGTGTTGGATAGCCCATTTATCCAGGCAGGCTATATGCTATATAACATCACGCTACAACTAATAGGAGCTCAATGAAAAATATTTCAAAAATATTTCAAAAACGGAGAATATTCTCTTAAGAAGCCGCGCGGGTTAGTATGAGTATAATGAGTAAATGACAGTCGATTATATAATGGAGAATAATATAGTGGCATAATATTCTAAACAATAATAATATTAAATTATTATCACGTGTAGTATTCATACTCACAACACAGTTATGTCAGCAATTTTTATTGAATTACCAAAAAATATTATCCAAAAAAATAAAACCGATATTTTTATTAAAAAAGTATAAAGCTTGCTTTTAAATAAAAGCTAAAATGCTGCTAAATCATAAACTTATTTTACGACGATATATTAATTTCAAAATTAAAGTAAACTTCTTAAATACGCGAAATTTTGTGATGATCAGTCGAGTAGTTAAGGCGTGAAAACGTAACAAACAAACAAACACACATTCGTATATAATTATTATAGTTAGAATTGAGTGCAATTTCTTCTATGTAACCTTTTAAACACTAATTGTATGTAGGTAATTAATTATTATTAATATTAGATACATTGCAGACCTTAGCCTTAAATTATAACTTAAATATACATATTACTGTACCTACTCGTAAATCATCGTGTATTGATCACATTCTGAGTAATATTACAGACGCAAAAGCAATAGTTTTACCTCTGTACCTTTCTGACCATGACACCGCGCAAATGTTAAGTTTTTCTTTCTTAAGCACTAGAAGACAAACACATACCACATATTATACATACAAGAGAGATTACTGTTTAGACAATATTCGTAAATTCAAGGACTGCCTAAAGCAATTGTCCTGGGCTGATATTTATTTCGAATATGACTCAAATAAAGCATTCAGTGATTTTCATGATTTATTTTGTCTGTTCTATAATTTGTGTTTCCCCAAAATAAGATATAGGATAAACACGAATAATAATAGAAATCAGAAATGGATTAGTGCGGGGATAAAACGTAGCTGCAAAACTAAACGGACATTACGCTTTAAATATTATAATCACAAATCTTTAGCTAATAAAATAAAATATATTGCTTATTCTGGTATGCTAAGAAAATGTATATTCAATTCAAAAAAGAACGCAAATATAAAATTCATAAATAGAAACAAAAATAAATGTAAGGCAACATGGACCGTAATTAAAAATGAGACAGAGAACATCAATAGTAAAGATACCATAGAATATATTAAAATTGGCAATGTCATACTGACACATCCCACAGATATAGCTACCAGCTTTAACGACCACTACATAAATTCAGCGTTACCAAGTCGAAGCGCAAAAAATATATCTTACAAAAACATAACTACCAACTCTATGTTTCTCAAACCTATGACTAAAGATGATGTTAGACGAGAAATTATGTTATTAAATAATACAAATTCTGAAGGCTATGATGAAATTAGTACTAAAATCATCAAAGCATGCGCTATGGAAATAAGTGATGTATTGACACATTTAATAAACCTATCTTTTTCGCATGGCACTTTTCCTGAGGCACTAAAGCTGTCCATTGTTAAACCGTTATTCAAGAAAGGTGACAGATATCTTTTGAATAATTACCGACCTATCACTTTGGTACCTATTATATCAAAAATATATGAGAAGTGTATGTACAGAAGACTAATAGACTTTTGTGACAAATTTCACATAATTAAAAAGGAACAATACGGATTCCAAAAACAAAAATCGACAACATCAGCCATGTTCTCTCTAATAGAATGTATATTGACAAATATTAATAATAACAACTTGACCACAGGACTGTTTTTTGACTTATCAAAGGCGTTTGATCTAGTTTCACATGACGTATTATTACACAAACTAGAGAGTATTGGCATTCGGGGACCAGCACTCCAATGGATATCATCCTACTTGGCAAATCGCCGTCAACGGGTAATCATCACTAAACGAAATGAAAATAACGATATGATACCATTTGCATCTGAATACAGGATTAACAAATATGGCGTTCCGCAAGGAAGCATATTAGGTCCAATATTATTCCTAATTTACATTAATGACGTAACAGCTGTGACTAAGCATAAATGTACACTTTTCGCTGATGATATTTCTATAATAGTGACTTCAAATAAAAGAAATAATACAATAAAAGACCATGAAGTTGACATTAATAATACGATAGATAATTTAATTAATTGGCTTAATGATAATAATTTAAATATTAACTTAGACAAATCGGTGTACATACAATTTAATCAATCCTACAATACCAAATATAACTTTAAATTAAATGTAACTAAAATAACTGAAGTAATAAACACGAAATTTCTTGGCGTCACTATAGACAGAGACTTGAATTGGAAAGCACAGATAGATAGCGTATGTACTCGGATCAATAAATTTGTATATGCACTGAGACAGGTCAAAAATGTAACAAATATAAAAACAGCTGTTATCTCCTACCGAGCTTACGTAGAATCGCTGCTGCGTTATGGTTTAATAATATGGGGAAACAGTACCGATATAAATAAAGCGTTCGTTGCGCAAAAAAAGTGCATCAGGGCAATATACGGACTTCAGCATGTAGATTCTTGTCAACCTGCATTCAAACAACTTGGTTTGCTGCCGCTGCCGTGTTTATATATTTTCGAGATTTGTTTGTTTGTTTGGAAGCATAAGACATTATTTAAGACAGCTCAGGAAATAAATCCACGAAACCGACGCGACCCGCAGAGGCTTGTTCTAGAAAACATTCCAAAAACAACAAAATATAATAAGAATTGCCTAGCTATGTGTGTGCGAATATTTAATAAAATTCCAGGCCACTTAAAATTATTGAATACAAGACAATTTAGAAAAGGCTTGCATGAATGGCTAATTAATTATTGTTTCTATAGTGTAAAGGATTTTATTGATTACAAACCAAACCTATAAATATTTGCATGCTGTGTGCACAGCAAAACATGTATGAGCATATTATGCATCTGTTTTACCAACTTTATATACCGTGTTTTGAGCAAATAAACGATGATTATGATTATGATTATTATGATTATGATTAAAAACCTAGTCATTATAAATAATGTGTATTAGGTCTTTAGACTTTCGCGATTTGTACACATCACAATAATTCATATTATAAAATAAAGTCCCGCGCCGCGTCTGTCTGTCTGTCCGCGATAAACTCAAAAACTACTGAACGGATTTTCATGCGGTTCTCACCATTAGACAGAGTGATTCATGAGGAAAGTTTAAGTGTAGCTTTTGTACTATCCGTGCGAAGCCGGGGCGGGTTACTAGTTAATAATAAATATCAATAATCTTTTATACAATTTATATTTCAAGTTATATCGCTTAGTGTCTGCCCG
This sequence comes from Catocala nupta, assembly GCA_963675205.1. NCBI lineage: Eukaryota > Metazoa > Arthropoda > Insecta > Lepidoptera > Erebidae > Catocala > Catocala nupta. The sequence continues at coordinate 19,079,611 of OY776107.1, read as the reverse complement.
TATTCGGTTTAATCGCCATAATTACATAATGGTTGATGTTTTTTGTTAATTTAAGACAAACCATAGTGGTCTTAATACAAGCAACTAACTTGAAAATAAAATTTGGATTGGCCATTCAAAATATCGATGTAACAAACGTTGTACAACAACACAAATAAGAAAACAATACATTTTAAAACATTTATTAGCGTTTAAAAGTCTGTCATGTAGTCGTGACCTTGGCGTGCTGGACACATTTAGTTTTGTCATGACTGTGGCGGTCAAAAAATTAATCCCTTATTAAATATACATATATATTATGTATATAGCTCAGTGGGGAGACCAACAGACTGCAATGCAGAGGGTCTCGGGTTCGAATCCACGTCGCGCACCTCTGACTTTCGGAAGTTATATGACTCTTCGAAATAATGTGCGTATTGATTGACAATTACCTATCGCCTGCTCTGGACCTCGGAGAGCACGTTAAGCTGTCGGTCTCGGCTGCCATGAACATCTATGGCAGTCGTTATTGGCAAGTCAGTGCCGTTTAATATCCTGACACTGGTCTAGCCTTAGGTTATCGTTAGCCTTCGGGTTGCGGAGGTCAGGTGGCAGCCGCTCCGTGTTAAAACTGATATCCAGTCAAATCCGGTTAGACCAGAAAAGCCGACCCCAAGTGACTTGGGAATAATAAAGGCTAGGGAGAAGACAGACTCCATCCGTGACAATTTTCAGTTATGTAATGTTTTATATGCTTTTCTTTCCAGGGTATGTTGGTCTTTGACCCGTCGAAGCGACTGACGGCGCTAGACTGCTTAGAACACCCGTACTTCACAGATGAGCCGCTTACGTAAGCCCACTGCTGGGCAACAAACAACTACCCACCTATTATACTGTGTTAAGTTTAAACTATTCTCATTGTGATTTGCAGACTGTGTAATACGATAGATTCGATGCTCGGGTTGGGCAAAATTATACTGGGTTTTTGTGAAAGTTATTCGATGGTTGGTATAATTTAGTTGCCTAGTAGAAGTCATACATATTAGAATAATTTAAACTGTCTTGGTAGTTCAGTGGTACATTGAAATTAAACTACTTTAAATTTGGATATTGTCACGTTGTTTTGTAGGAATGAAAATCGCTAACACGAAAATAACTCGCGCCTATACATTGTGCACAAGATGGCTGCCGACGCTCATTGTTTAACGGCGCGCGCGCAACATAGCTGTTGCGTGGCTATTGTTCTAAGCGCCGCCTAATGGTCAAGATCGACCGTTTTATAATAAACTGCCAGGAGCGATCGGAAACAAACTGTAATTATTATTAATTAATTTTATGTTATTATATAAATACCGAATCTGATTAAACTGTATTCACCCTCATCACCGCTACCGACCCGATCTCGCACCCCGCTGCCCCTCCGCCCCCTCGACACCCCCTCGCCCGTTGTAAGCCGCCCATCAGGTGCGATGGACGCCATTCCGACCCCGTTGGAGTTCTCAGAAGCCTTATCATGCTTGACCTGGCTACCGCCGAGTGCAAGCGTCCTAAAGATAGGACACTTTGCGAGGAGCCACCTGCAAAGGCGCCTTCTCCAATCCCCACGAGTTCGGAGCCGTCTTCGCTCAAAAGGGGTGGTTCGCCAGCCCCGCGAGCTACGCAGAAATGCGCGCGTTGCTGGACGAGATTAGAGATAATGAAGGCGACTCCGAGGCGCTATGTAAAAGATATGGCAGGTATGCTCACATACCTTTCACGCCTTAGCCAACTTTAGAGTAGACCCGTAATAGATAGGCACACTACAGGCAGAGTCAAACCATGATCACTCAAGTTATGGTTCTTCAACGCCAACGGCCTCTCATCCTCATACCTCTGCCGAACGATCAAGGCATGGAATTCTCTGCCAAGGCACGTGTTTCCTTCTTCCTTCAATCCTGGGTCCTTTAAGCGGGGCGTGAAAAAGCACCTTCTCAGGCCGTCAAAGTAGAGACCTCAACATCGCCTCGGCTGCTATGAGGACGATGTGGAGGCCACTGCTCTTAGACCGCACGACTGCTTACCATCAGGCGGAGTGTGGTCATTTTGACGAGCAAAATAAAAAAAAATAAAAAAAGTGATACGTACGTTCATTAGTGACCATCACTTAGGCATACTTCTCGTGCAAGAAACCTTAAAGCCAGCACACAGAAACCCTCAAATTGCGAACTATGATAAAGTTCTGATGATATGGTCAAGGTAAGTCCCCGTGAGCATGGCTGCTGAAAAGCAACCGAAACGTTGGAGAAAGTGTAAACTTAAATATAAATAGTTTTAATAATTTAATTAGCTTAAAATTAGTAAAGTTTAATCGTAGTATAGTAGTGTAACAGTTTCTAAATTATATAATAAAGTGTTAAATAAACAACGCGATAAAATCCGGATATAGTAGTTTAATATCAATGAATAATATTCGCGTAAACAGAAGACAATACCACTTAACCGATTTAGATGAAATTTGGTACAGATATAGTTTAAAACCTGAGGAAAGACATAGGCTACTTTTTATTGATGTAGGTATAACGCGGGCGGAGCTACGCGCAAAAGCTAGCTTTTCATAAATTCCTATAAAGCATTCTTTCATAATTGTTACACAGTCTGCAAATTTAAATAAACGATCGCCTATTAATAAGTACATTATTTCATAAGATAATTATTAAGATTTAATTAATTCATCTCATAAACTCAGTGACATTAATTTTCTCTTTCTATTATAAAATCCCAGAATCAATACCCAGTTCGAACATAATCTTTAGCACCTATATCATTCCACTCAATATATTTACAAGAATACAAAATATAATCACTACATATTATAAAATAAAGTCGCCTGTCTGTATGTTTGCGATAAACTCAAAAACTACTGAACGGATTTTCATGCGGTTTTCACCAATAGACAGAGTGAAGATTTAGGATGAGGAAGGTTTAGGTGTATAATTTGTTAAGATTTCTCGTGCGTAGCCGGGGCGGTATTTGCTAGTAGTATATAAACAAAGAATTAAATCGTCTAGAATCATGTCTACTTAACATTTCAGGACCATGATATTATCAATAATAATGTAACAATACCAGCCCTGTATAAACTGTCCCACTGCTGGGCACGGGCCTCTTCTCAATGTGAGAAGGGTAACACCATAATCCACCATGCTGGCCCAATGCGGGTTGGCAGACTTCACATGTCTAAGGTAGTAGATTCTCGCTGGTTTCAGCATGAATGGACCGGATCGACCGGGATAGTACTACCCCTCACAGAATACCGGCGTGAAGTAACGGTACCCGCACTGTTGCGTTTCGTATCGGAGAGTGAGAGAGCCGGAGGCCCAGTTACCCGGATCCTTTTCCTATCCTTTCCTTTGTCCTTTCCCTCCTTCATTCCTTTTTAAAGGGCTGGCAATACACTTGTAACTCCTTTGGGGTTGCGAGTGTCCATGGGCGGCAGTAATCGCTTACCATCAGGCGATCCGTCTGCTCGTTTGCCAAACTAAGACATAAAAAAAAAAATGTCTGAACATTATGTAGAAGTATCAGACATGAATATATTAACATTAATTCATTAAGGCGGCCTCGATGGCTTAGTGATTAGAGTAACCGACTGCCACAAGAGCAGCGATAGCTCAGTGGGGAGACCAACAGACTGCAATGCAGAGGGTCTCGGGTTCGAACCCACGTCGCGCACCTCTGACTTTCGGAAGTTATATGACTTTTCGAAATGATGTGCGTATTGATTGACAATTATCGCCTGCTCCGTGCCTCGGAGAGCACGTTAAGCCGTCGGTCCCGGCTGCCATGAACATCTATGGCAGTCGTTATTGGGGAAGTCGACACAAAAGATCCCACTGGGTCGAAGTGTCGCCGGTCTGTACTGACTGGCTCCCCCCACACAAGATAAGATAAGATAACTGACTGTCACGCCTGAGGTCGCGGGTTCGATTCCCGCACAAGTCAAACATTTGTGTGCATGAACATGGATGTTTGTCTTGGTCTGGGTGTTTCTATATATATAATATGTATGTATGTTGTATGTTCATGCACACAAACGTTTGACTTGTGCGGGAATCAAACATATATAATTGCATATGCAAAATTTTCTTGCTCAGTTGAATCATGAAAGCGTAACAGACAATTATGTGCATTTATCATATAAGTTAGCATTTCTTTATTATACCTTACTTAGTAACTGTCTCAAGTCGCCCAGTACACGGCAATCTATACTTTATTACAAAGAGGAAATATTTGATTTTTGTTTGTTTGTTTGTAAGGATTTAACTTGAAAACTACTCAACCGATTTTAAAAATTCTTTCGCCATTATATAGCTTTGTTATCACATAGTAACATGAGGTATATTTTTCTTTTTTGGAAGCACTGTTACATCTAACCTAACATACCTACTTTTGTGAGCGAAGCCGCGAGCATAAGCTAGTATTTTATAAATGGCAACTACTCGTACTAAAATAATTGACTGCACGAATGGCGAAGTGGTTTAAGTGGTCACGCTGCCATTGCGCTGAGAATTGTGGGTTCGAATCCCACACGGGACAAAACTTTGTGTGATCTATAAACGGTTGTTTCGGATCTGGGTGTTTGTGTCCGTTGTTTTAATGTCTGTAAAGTCCTGCGCAACACAGGAATTACTTCTAGAGTGGGTATTGGATTTGAAAAAAAAACTCAACTTATGTAAAAAAAAACCGCGCTGCGAACAATTTTAGTGCTTTTTATAGTTTTTTAAACTTTGCATAACACTGAAATTTTTTGTAGACACGGCTACACTGTACACATTAAGTTAGACACCCTATATACACATAACTACGCTACATACAAAATAGAGAATTGTCGGAAAGGGACGGTACATAGTGGTGTCGATGTAATGGTAAGGATAGAGCGTAATAAAAATATAACGCACTCTCTCACACGATTCGCAGCGTTCAACTTCTAATAGTTCAAAATCCAAACAGTCTAGGTTGATGTGTCGCTGTGTGTTCGTTGTCGACCTTAATTAAAAAGGGTCTAAAATATGATAAAAGAAATGGCATGGCATAAGAACAATTTCTGGTCGTGGAGGACTACAAACATTCAAACAACGGACCACGTATCCAGACTAGAAACAACCATACTTTTTTTTATTATTTTGCTCTTCTAAATGACCACACTCCGCCTGATGGTAAGCAGTCGTGGGGTCTAAGTGGTTATATGCAGATCACATCCTTTTTTGTCCTGGTGGGCAACCTTTGCTGAGCAGATTACGTATATGCAGTTTCCCTGATTTCTAATCTCTAAACACTTTTCTACTAGAAATAATGTTTTACGTTGCCACGACTAAACTGCTAAACCAAATTTGATAACCATAATATTGTCTTCTGTTTACGCGAATGTTATTCATTGAAATTAAACTATTATATACGGATTTTATCGCGTTGTTTATTTAACACTCTATTACATAATTTAGAAACTGACAACTACCATCTTAGTCTCCCCGTGACCATGGCTGCTGAAAAGCAACCGAAACGTCGGGGTAAGTGTAAACTTAAATATAAATAGTTGTAATAATTTTATTAGCTTAAAAATTAGTCAAATTCAATAGTAGTAGTAGTGTTACAGTTTCAAAATTATGTAATACAGTGATAAATAAACAACGCGATAAAATCCGTATATAGTAGTTTAATTTCAACAAATTTGATGATATTTGCTATGGAGGTAGGTTAAACCTTGGTATTATAAAAACGCTACTATAATGCATGAAGACGCGCTCATAAAAAATTATAATTACGTAGTAATTGTTTGTTTTCGTTCGAACTGGAAATGAAATTAAAATGCTTGTAATTATTGTTCAATCTGATTATTACAATGTCAATTATAATAGCGAGGAACAGTGAGGCATCATATTCCTATGGCACAAGTTATAATGATAATGTCCTCCAGACCGAATTTCGGTCACGGCGGCCAATCTTAACGGAGGCTGGCTATCTGCGCAGGAGATATTATAGTGCACAAGTGTGTGCGCAAACACAAGTGCACTCTCTGTTCCCTAACTCTCATGATCCGATGGGACGGTAATCCGACACAACCGGAGAGAGATCAAGGGCACCGACGGCTTTACGTGCTTTCCGAGGCATGCGGGTGTCTAAAACCGACAACTTCCTAACTCCGGGCTGGTATTGAGATTTCTTAACAGAAAAACACAATAACTTTATATAGGCCCGACCCGGGATTCGTACCCGAGACAACAGTCATCATGCACAACAGTCGCATTCACTACCGCTGCGCCACGAAGTTATTTATGTGTTATACCAGTGATTTGATTAATTTATTCGAAGTTTATTCGAATGTTTGGACAACGCTATACTTATACAGTGTGTCTTAGTAAGGTGTGGTCAATGCACTGCAATGTCTTTATCTATTACAATATGTTTTACTTATAGCTGGCCTGCTTAAAGTACAGACTTAAATATAAAATACTAATAATTTTTCACCCGTGTCTCCTTTACACCATATTTAACAAAATTCGTTCTACAACTTATCACATAACTTCAACATTTACCAAAATTATATCTTCTCCTTAGCCTTTATTATTCCCAAGTCACTTGGGTCGGCTTTTCTGGTCTAACCGGATTTGACTGGATATCAGTTTTTACATGGAGGGGCTGCCACCTGACCTCCGCAACCCGAAGGCTAACGATACCTTAAGGCTAGACCAGTGTCAGGATATTATAGGGCACTGACTTCCCAATAACGACTGCCATAGATGTTCATGGCAGCCGGGACCGACGGCTTAACGTGCTCTCCGAGGCACGGAGCAGGCGATCATTGTCAATCAATACGCACATCATTTCGAAAAGTCATATATGTTCCGATAGTCAGAGGTGCGCGATGTGGGTTTGAACCCGAGACCCTCTACATTGCAGTCTGTTGGTCTCCCCACTGAGCTATGGCTGCTATATATTTACCAAAATTATATATTATTACATAAATTTAAAAAATTACATTACGCCTACCCCGCGGTGTGATGTTTGGCTATGCTCCTGATTTTTGGCGCGAACGCTTGTAGTCTGAAGTCTTAGTCGAGCTTATTAGCAACCAATTTCAATATTTATATTCTTGAATCAAAAAAAAAAACAAATAATGAATAATTAAAAGGAGTAGAACAAAAGTTGTTAATAACTTAAATAAGTACGGTTCATAATGTTGTCGACGATATGTAAAGTCTGCCAACCAGCACTGGGCCAGCGTGGTGGACTATGCCTAACCTTTCTCGTACAGAGAAGAGGCCCATGTCCAGCAGGGGGACATCCCCCTTCTCTACGACTATCCCAGTTTATGATATAGCATTCCCCTACACCAACCGTTAGGTTATATTAGGGGAGCCGCTGTTCCTTCCATTGCCCGAGAGCACCTTCCGGGACCAGTTATAGACAGGTCTTGTCCCCAAATCTCGACTCTCCACCCTAACCTCAGAGATCCGGTTCTCGTAAGCGAGCTACCTCGTGCCCAAGTGACACTACCTATTCTCCAGATGGGTACCGGAGCAATAAAGCCGCTCAGCACCCGCAACTCAGGGAGTTGCTAACGAAAATCTCCAGCAGGGTGACAGTTTAATACAGGGCTGATATTATATTACAAAGTTTATTTGCATTTTTAAGTAACCGTGAAGAGTCCAAATTTATACAAAAATATTGCCGTGCATTGCATAGTATCTATACTAATATTATAAACCTGAAGACTTTGTTTGTTTGGTTGAACGCGCTAGTCTCAGGAACTACTGGTCCGAATTGAAAAATTTTTTAGTAATGGATAGTCTATTTATCGAGAAAGGCTATAGGCTATATAACGTTACGCCACGGGGGCGGGGCAGTAACTATAAACGCGGGTGAAACCGCGAGCTCATCTAGTAAGTAATATTTTTACGATATTGCCGGCAACTATATTGAAACCACACTTCCAATAAAAATAATGTCTTCAATTAATCTGCCAAGTCTTATACTGGAGCCACACTAACGGAAAACGTCAATGCCTATCATCGCGATAAATATTTTTTTATTGCTTAATTTATTAATTCAAACTGTGACAATGAAATAGCTTTTGATGTTTTATTTTTTATTTTACCCGATCTTATGACATGTCTTTTTACTTGTTTTGATTTAATTTATATGACATGTATTATTATAACTAATGAAATAATTATTTTTGTGTATTTTACTGATAATGTAATAATGGATATATTAATTAATTATTATATGCTGTCTATGGAACCAGTTTTCTGATTAAATTTATTATTATTATTAACGCGATAAAGTTATTGGTTACACTTGAACGTTCAACGTGAATGAACATTCTTGGCGATAAAATTGGCGCTAACGTTCCTTTAATTTCAAGCAAGATGGACGTTGATGGTGATACTCTGTATTTGATGAGTATACATTTTTATTATGTTTTAACACTCTAACGGTGAATTAATTAAAAAACAAGAAGACATACGTAGTGTGGTCGCTTTAACACAAACGCATTAATTCTCGCGTTTATTTCTTTGATGTACTATCGACTTGAGCGACGTTTGACCACTGGTAAGGTTAAAATCGCATAGCAGACCTAACACTTGTTTGAGTTTTTTTACAAGGGTTTTTTTTAAAGGCGGAGTAACTTAATGTCAACATGTGTAACCGATTTTTTTTCTGAAATGGTCAACCGTCGCTCAAGTCGATAGTACATGTATGAAACTTGAGTTATCGTCTAATGTCAAATGGCAATATGAATGCCGTTGTCAAATTATCGCGTTAAGTCGTGGCTACACCTACGATAAACGTCCATCATCGCGATAATTAACGGCATTTCCCGATAGTGTGGCCCCAGCATTAGAATACCAGACATAATTAAAATCTATTGTTTGTAACTACCGGTGTGTCGTGCAACTCGATAGATTATACAACATATATTTTTATAATTGATTTTGATATTGTTTATTCACACACAAACAAAGCAACAATTATAATTTACAACTTAACTTATATTAACAAACCTAACCACTTATAAATAAAACAGGAAACGTAACAAAATATGGGACTATAAATTTAATATAAAGAAAGGAAATGGCTGATTTAGGCAGCGTCGTAAAATTCCTCAGCATCGCTGTCGACCGGGAAAATGGCCAGAAGACTGGCAGCATTGTCACGTTGAATGGCAATGCTAATTCTTTGAGCCAAGAATAGTCCAGCCTCCTGGTCACGCGAATATTGAGAAAAGTGTGAAAGGCCAATAATCTTTATTTTTATATGTATTTTTAAATAAGTATAGTTATAAGTATTTTAGTACATTTTTACATAATATTTTTGTCGCCAAATAAATTGTTTTATTGATAACTAGTGTTTTATTTTTGTTAATATTAATTTTATTAATTTAAGCAGCGATAGTCCAGTGAGATACCGTGGGACTGCCACGCAGAGGTATCAAGTTCGAACCCAAGCTGCCTATCCGAACTTTCATATGTGCATATTTAGTAGATAGTTAATTTTAACATTAATGGTAAAGGCAAACATCGTGAGGTAAACTTCATGTCAGAGTATCTTCCATAAAGCTCTCGAAGATATTATGTGAAGTATGTAGATCCGCACCGAGCCAGCGTGGTGAACTGTAGACAAACGCTTTTCACAGTGAGAAGGGACTCGTGTTCAGCAGTGGAACAATTTATAAACAAGAATGATATATTTTTGTATTAACTGTATCTCTGAAATTAAACACTTTATACGGATTTTGTCGCGTTGTTTATTTTTACTTTAAAACACTTTTACTAAGTACATAATTTTGAAACTCTTAAGGGTCAGTTCAGACCGAACGGAAAAATGTCCGAGCAATTTACTGGCTCAATTGAAAATAGGACTGTATTACTACAGCCTTAAGTAGAAAATTGTATGAATATCGACGCAGTCGGCTCACGTATGATCGCGCGCTTCCTCGTGCCCGCTTGGGAGTCCTCGAGGATGCCCGAAACCGCGCGAGCAGGTTCTGACTTGCTCCTGTACCGCCGCTTACATATTCTTCCTTTTTCTTCTCCTATGATGATGATGATCGATGATAACAATGCGAAGACGGTCAACCCCGGTGAATTTGATCGCGTAGTCTCGCATTGATGCGCTGATCCTCGCGCGGGCTTGTCACCGTCTCGAAGCGCATTTTTGCTCGAGCCTGCGCGAGGATTTTCCCGTTCTGTCTGAACTGACCCTAACACTACTATTATTAAATTTTACTACAATTTAAGCTATATACTTTAATTAAAACTATTTACATTTATGTTTACACTTTGCCCCGACGTTTCGGTTGCTTTACAGCAGCCATATACACGGGGATACTAAGATGGTCCATCTTAGTCTACCCGTAATAATAGTAGTGTTAGAGTTTCAAAATGATGTAATAAAAGTGTTTTAAAATTATCAACGTGACAAAATCCGTATAAAGTGTTTAATTTCAATGTATAACATTCGCGTAAACATAAGACAATATTATGTAACTGTATCTCTCGCAATAATTTATGTTCCTAAGACTACATAGGTACTGTTACGTGCTGGGTTCGATGGATAAGAATATTAAACAATATTACCGACTAAAACGTTTTATTCTAACACACAATTAAATTTAAAACACAACAAACACTATACTACACTTTTCCACTGTAACTGCTTCAAACTCCGTAGTATTTTCGCTTCCGTCCGCTTCGATGAATACTTGACCGCTTACGATTGTAAACTGACTCGGTGAGCGCTGGCCTTCCTATTTTATACGCGGTTAAAGCGTTTCCGGAGTTTTCTAGAAACGTCATACCTGGTATGTAAACAATACAAATATTCGAGAATGTGCCAGCGTTCTCTCTATTCTACTCGTACCGACGAATCTACGTAGTTTCGTAAGTGTTCGATAGATGGCGCTGTAATAAATTAGTAGACGGAACTGCCGAGTCTTCCACACAATGCCGAGAGATAGCACTGGGTGTAACAATACTATGAAACAAGTTCTGTGAGGGAATTAAACCCACAACACTCGGTGTAGTGGCTGTAAGGCCACAACTTAACCATACGCCATCCGTGCAGTCAAAATATTATAATAACTTGTCCTTCAAACGAAGTGTAAAGACAGTAATAATCATGGTAGCCAGCAGCTTAGCTGTGTAGACTCCTGACATTGGTGAGATCCATGGACGGTAGTTACCACTTACCATCAGCTGGACCACTGAAAATATTTGATAATACTCAGTTGTGACTTAACTTTTCACAATTCAGAAACCCGTATAGCCAACTTTTAAAGTCAAAAATAAAACAATACAAATAAGAAATAGTAATTTATTATACAAAAGAGTAATTATAAAATCAGTCTCTTATTACTAAACAGTTACAATTATTATTTTAACAATAGCAACACTTAATAATAATTAATTATTAAAAGATCATTACAATATTTATAACTTAGTGAAAACCTTTTATACATAAATATAATAGGCACTTAAGTGAGATGAAAATATTTGCCTTACTTATAAATAATTGCCTGACTATCTCGGTGGCACAGCGGTAGTGAATGCGATGGCTGTGGATTCGATTCCCGTACCGAGCATTATTTGTTATTGAGTTTTTCTGAAAAATATCTCAGTAGCTGAATGTAGTTTAGAAATGTGTTTTGTAGCTAGAGAATAGCACATAATAGGGATTATACCGGTCTCGATGGCGTAGTGGTTAGTGTAACCGACTGCCCCACCTGAGGTCGCGGGTTCGATTCCCGCACTAGTCACACATTTGTGTGCATGCACATGGATGCTTGTCTTGGTCTGGGTGTTTCTATGTATAATATGTATGTATTTACAAAAAATAAGTATATATGTATGTTTATCCATGGTCTAGTATCCATAGTACAAGCTCTGCTTAGTTTGGTATAGATGGTCTTGTGTGTATGTGGTAGAATATTATATATTATTATATTATGTGCAGTCTAAACTGCCTACTCCTTCGGGAATATAAAGATAGTAAGTCAAAATAATGTAAACCTTTATCCAATACTAGCTAAACCGCGCATCTTCGTCTGTTTCACATAAGAGAATAAGCCCCGTTTTTACAACATTTTCCATTGATGCACCGCTCTTATTGAACGTAGCGTGATGTTATATAGCCTTCCTCGATAATTGGGCTACCCAAGATAAAAGAATTTCAATTCGAGCAGTAGTTCCTGAGATTAGCGCGTTCAAACAAACTCTTCAGCTTTATTTTATTAGTATAGAAGTATAGATAAATAATTATCAATTTTAGTAAACTATTCATAACTGAAACAACGGTAAAAACGAACAAAAAGAGTATCTGGCAGCGGTGGGATTCGAACCCACGCCTCCGAAGAGACTGGTGCCTTAAACCAGCGCCTTAGACCGCTCGGCCACGCTACCATATACAAAGGAAGTGCAATAATGTCGCTATATTCTACAATACTACTTCAGAGACGTAGAATTAGTGAATACGACTGTTGTTCATGACCTATCTAGACAATAGGGAGTGCTTAGTGTTATAGTGAATAGTACTGATAGGTAGTGCCACTTGGACACGAGATAGCTCGCTATAACGAGAACCCGATCTTTGATTTGAAAGAAAGAAAGAAAGAAAGAAAAATGGTTTATTTGATTCTCCATACATACATAATTTAAAAAAACAATCTAATACTAATATTATAAAGCTGAAGAATTTGTTTGTTTGGTTGAATGCGCTAATCTTAGAAACTACTGGTCCGAATTGAAACATTATTTTAGTGTTGGATAGACCATTTATTAAGGAAGGGTATAGGTTATATAACATCACGCTACGACCACTAAGAGTGTAGCATCAATGAAAAATGTTACAAAGACGGGGAATATTATTCTCTCTTATAAAGCAGACGAAGTTGCTCGGGTCAGCTGGTACTATATAAAATTAAACAGAAGGCGGTACATGGAGATCAAATTAGGCAACTGCGTCAGCTGTTATTGCAGTATTGACTACAACGCTATTGAGGACGAGACCCTTCATAACTGGTCCCTGAAGGTGCTTTCAGGCATTGGAAGGTACAGCGCGTCTTACCGCAAGGTTGGTGAGTGGGAACGCTATATCATAAACTTGAGTAGTCGTAGAGGAGTGGGTCTGCTGTACATAATCGGTTCGATTTCCGTAGAGGGTAAAATATATCATTAAATATTTCTAAGATTTTTAGTAGCAGTCAGTTTAGATTCTAGTATTGTGTCTGCAATAGACTCATCTTCTAATACAGCGATTCCTAAAGTGGGTTCCGCGGAACCTAGGGATTCCTTTGGAAAGTCACCAGGGTTCCACGAAATCATTTATTTTTGGCAGTTAAATAATACCAAATATTATTTTGAAATAGCGCAAAATATGTGATGCGATGTTAGGTTTTTGTTCTTATTTAAGTTACAGTGTCTTTGATTTGTAATCATTTGATATGGGGTTCCATAAAATAAAAGATATTTGGTGGAGGTGCCGTTATTTTAAAAGTTTAGGAACCTCTGTTCTAATACATGTGACCTCAACCAATCTGCCAGAATGTAGTTAAACCTATGTCTATTCCTTGGAAGTTACAAGCGTGGCAATCATCGCTCGCGTCAATAGTAATATTAATATTCTATCACATATACACAACACCATCTAGCCCAAACTAAGCAGAGCTTGTACTATGGGTACTAGGCAATGGATAAACATACATATATACTTTTTTATTGTTAATACTTATATATTATACATAGAAACACCCAGACCAACACAAACATCCATGTTAATGCACACAAATGTTTGACTTATGCGGGAATCGAAGTAGCGGCCTCAGGCGTGGCAATCGGTTACACTAACCACTACGCCATCGAGGCCGCAAAAAGTTAAACTACCAGCAATACAAATGTGGAAACTGCATTCAATTTCGTGCAGTATTTTTGGCGTGATGTGCGCATACAAACAAACAGACAGACAAAAATTTTAAAGTATCTAATTTTTTTATCTTTTCTAGCTCTTATACAGACTTCTCACAATAGGTTTTCATAAACATCTATGTACACACAGCGACGCATCAACCTAGACTTTGGACTTTAAACTATTAGAAGTTGAACGCTGCGAATCGTGCGAGTGTGCGTTATATTTTTGTTACGCTCTATCCTTACCATTACATCGACACCACTATGCACTGTCCCTTTCCGACAATTCTCTTGTTTGTATGTAGCGTAGTTATGCGTATATAGGGTGTCTAACTTGATGTGTAGCCGTGTGTACAGACACCGACAAATTATAATCCTAACTAATATTATAAATGAGAGTGTGAGTTTGTCTGTTTACGCCTTTACCTTTTGACCGCCACGGTCGGGTATAGCCGACAAACAAAAACTCGCCCATCACGCCACCGTCCGTCGGCATGAGCCGACAAATGATATGCTTTTAACTACTCGACCGATCATCATGAAATTTCGTATACACGCTGTCAGGGGTACAGAATAGGACATAGGATACCTTTCTTCCAGAAGTACCTACAGTACTGTTCTGTATAAAAAAAGTTGTTGTACTGTATAAAATATTGACAAAATATAGGTTAACGTGAGAAAATCCGCAAGCAAAATCTAGTATTATCTATACTAATATTATAAAGCTGAAGAGTTTGTTTGAACGCGCTAATCTCAGGAACTACTGGTTCGAATTGAAAAATTATTTTAGTGTTGGATAGCCCATTTATCGAGGAAGGCTATAGGCTATATAACATCACGCTACGACCAATAGGAGCGGAGCAGCAATGAAAAATGTTGCAAAAACGGGGAAAGTTCTATTATCTCATATGAAGCAGACGAAGAGCGCGGGTCAGTTAGTTATATATATATATATATAATATAGATAGGAAGATAGGAAGTAACAGGAATGTCTAATATTAGATCTAACCGAATTAGGTTAGACTGGAATAATCCTGGATCCAATATGACGCCGAGCAGCGAGACGAGAGATAAACATTACTACCGATTTTATATCTAACCTCTATTCAAATAGAGTTGAAATTTCAAAAGCTGTTTGTACATTAGAAATATTTACACAAACGACTACTGAAGGTAATAACTAGTTTATAGATAATGTTTTTGTAATGCGTTTACTGTAAACTTAAATAGAGTTTGTTTATGCGTTTGTGTGCGATAATCTCAAGAATGGCTGTAGGTACTATATTATATCAGTGATGTATTCAGATAAACTTGGTTAGCTCAAACTTAGCTGAATACATTTTCAATTTAAAAAAACTACTCCCGCTTTTGTAACGCCTGTATATTTATGTGTGTTTGTGTGCGTTAATATCAAGAATGGCTGTGCTATTTTGATGAGTAATGATGTATTCAGATAAACTCGGTTAGCTCAAATTTAGCTGAATTCATTTTCTATTTTAAAAAGGCAACTTTTGCTACCGTAGTAATTCCGGCATCGCGGGGGACTTACAAACAACGGACACAGAATATCCAGACCCTAAACCACCATTTGATGATCACAATTTTTTTGTCCCGTCTGGGGATCGAACTCTCATCTCTCGGTGTAATAGCAATGACGAGGCGACCACTGAAAGAACTTCGCCATCGGATTACCAGACTCCGAACAACAATTTATGGATCACACAAATGTTTGCGGTTGGATGCGAGTGGCGCAAGACCGACCGGTCTTGCGCCACTCGCATCCATGTATGGAAAACTTTGAGGGAGGCCTATGTCCAGCAGTGGACGTCTTTCGGCGGATATGACGATGATGATGTGGATCAAACCCACAACATTGCGCAGACGCAGTGGCGAGGCGATAACCTAACCCATTACGCCATCCTTTCAATTTACTCTGTAAGTGTCCTACGCAGTTAAAAGCGTGAAGAATTGTGTTGTTATGTAAACTGTAATTAAATTATGATTGGCTGTTATATACGCGTTGTTATCCAACATGATTAAACCTTGAATTGTCACTAGCAGAGATGTATATACATACACAGCTGATCCACGCAACTTCGTCTGCTTTACATAAGATAATTTTGCCCGTTTTTGCAATATTATTCATTGATGCTCTGCTCCTATTGGTCGTAGCGTGATGTTATATAGCCTATAGCTTTCCTCGATAAATGGGCTATCCAACACGGTCAGAATTTTTCAATTTGAACAAGTAGTTCCTTAGATTAGCGCGTTCAAACAAACAAACTCTTCAGCTTTATAATATTATATTATAGATAGTGTGTAGGCTCACGCCTGCACATTCTGAAGGGTAGATAGAGGCATGTTACTGGTATTCTAACTAATATTATAAATTCGAATGTGAGTTTGTTTGTTACTCTTGCATGCCTTAACTACTTGACTGATCATCATGAAATTTCGCATACACGTTTTCAGGGGTGCAGAAGAGGACATAGGGTACCTTTCATCCAGAATGATACACTATGTCCTTTTCTATATCCGAGCGTGCGAAGCCGCGGTCAGAAGAAAGTAATATTATGTCGTCATCGTGAACTAAAAATCTGTTTATCGTATATACTTATATCCAATAAAAAATATTTTCATAATTTGCTTTTCCTATGAAGGAACTCTAAATTGAGTTTTTTATGTTAATATAATTTAATATTACTAATTTAGCTTCAACATTTTTAATGACGCGTACTTTTCGGACAGGACATCAGCAACCTTGAGGGTCATTATCTACAGTTAATTCCAATCAGCACATCTATTTAGTGAGAAATTGTCTGTATAGGCTAATCTATATTCTCACATACATAAAAATAAAATCTGTATTAATCTATCAATTGTTACAATGCCAGACTTAATTGAAAACCTTTTGTGTTCGGCCGATGGTGTGCCGCTACCACTCAATAAATTAAAACCAAGAGTTTCACCAATTTTTTAGAGTATTGCTCAAACCATAGTGCTATTAATACCCTCACATGACCACACCTTCCTGTTCCACACTGTATATCTCTATACATTTCCTATACTACAATTTTCAGTCCCACGTAATAAATACCCCACTATCCGCATTGTTCTTGAAGGAAGTAATTGCTTGCAACGATTGTGACATATATTTAAACAAGCGAGACAAACGTGCTTATTAAAGATGTCTATTTATGAGTATAAAAACTGTTTAAATGACGCTTCGACGCGTAAACATAATTGCACAATCTGTACTTATTATTACACAAAGTAATCTATGTTAGTTTTTATGTAGGTGATGATCTGTGAAATTGCTAAATCGTTCCCAATCTTATCTTATCTTGTGTGGGGGCCAGTCAGCACAGACCGGCGACACTTCGACCCAGTGGGATCTTTTGTGTCGACTTCCCCAATAACGACTGCCATAGATGTTCATGGCAGCCGGGACCGACAGCATAACGTGCTCTCTGAGGCACGGAGCAGGCGATAATTGTCAATCAATACGCACATAATTTCGAAAAGTCATATAACTTCTGAAAGTCAGAAGTGCTCGACGTGGGTTCGAACCCGAGACCCTCTGCATTGCAATCTGTTGGTCTCCCTACTGAGCTATCGCTGCTAAAGCGTTCCCAAAAATGTATACGGTTTAGGATAATTTTGTGATAACTAGCGATGGTAGACGTTGGACTACCATTCAGGGTTATTAAGGCACGCACCTCTGACTTTTCGAAGTTATGTGCTTATTAGTTAGTTATCGCTCGCTTTAACGGCGAAGGAAAACTTCGTGAGGATACTGAGTTCTACATAATGTTCTCGAAGATATGTGAAGCCAGCATAAACCGCAGTGGGCCAGCATAGTGGATTCTGGCATCACCATTATCACACCGAGAAGCCCGTACCCAGCAAGGGGACAGTTTATACATATCCCGGGCTGATATTATTATTATATTAACCCATTAAATAGTTTTGAATAATACATTTGAAATGTCAATATCGTGTTGTTATATTTTATTGTTTATACATTATTGTTATTATATTATTTTGGGATACACGCTATAAATCTGCACTTTAAATAATGCGTTATAATTTTCGCCATATCTGTTTATTTGCTAAAGCATCACGTGAAAACGACTGATCGGATTTCAATGCGGTTTTTACAGATAGATAGCTTGGAGTACAACTTAAAATCTAAGATGAATAATAAATGTTATGCATAGTGATAAATGTTATCATTTCATCTATATCTGTTGAGTAAAATCGAAGATATTGACCATATAAATCTCCAAGCGACGAAGTCTTATTTAAGACAAAAATGTATTCCTTTACAAATAGGTTCTTGTTTAAACAATACTCAATTTATACGGTATGGACTTGGCAACGGAACAATGGAACTTTACAATTTGTAATCTATTTGTTTCTATAAACAATTCAAATCATTGAATGGATTTCGATTTAATACGACGAGTATTGATAAGACCGTATTTAGGAGGAAGATAAGACTGTTAAGCTGCCAAGGTTTATATATCTTCTAGTATTTGCCCCGGCTTCGCTTTCTCCAGGTTCTGCAACGCGCAGATGGGACTCGGTTCCCTCCTAGCGACCATGTGCAGGTAAGTACGGGCGAGCCGGACATAACTCTCTCGCCTCCCCTTGTTGCAAAAGGGTATGCACCAGGCGCATTTCCAAACGTAAAAGAAAAAGGTTCTGCAACGCGCAAATTATATCCCTAGTTACGCTTTTACAGAACGTATTTGCTTGTTGTATAAAAGACTAGCTTTAGCCGACAACATCGTACAGTACTTTTGCTAGATGAAAGTTCTTCTATTATGTACCCTTGACAACGTGCATACGAAATTTCATGGTGATCGGTTAAATGGCTGTATGAATTGTGGCTTTCAAAAATAACCTACACGTATAAAATGAGGATATTTTAAAAAAATATCTTTGATTAACTTTCGTACCTGGTTTATAAAAGACTAATCAACTACGTGTCAAAATCAAAATCGTATCAAGTGATTTGATTGGCTGTTTTTAATTCAGTAAGCAAAGCAATGACCGTCTATTAACAAATTAATGTGTTTTAGACACAATATTTTTTTGTTAACTGATTAGTATTTTAGACGCCGCGCGTTAGACGGGACTGTACTAATAACAATGATATTTTGATCTTTATCTATTTGCTTGTGACACTCGCAATTGTTCTGGTTTGCCAACTATTTACAGTTTCATAGCTTGGGTTTCAATAATCTAGGTATTATTTTATTTAATTCCTAATACGATCTGCGTAAGTATCCATTAAAGTATTAATAATAACTTTTACAGCTCGTCACAACAAAGATAAGCCAGAAGAAATAAATTTGACTTCAAATCTCACACATAACAATTATATTTGTGTTCTTCAAATGATTGTTCTGAGTTTAGCAGTACTTTAGCTGTGCTCGCGACTTCACCCGCGTTTATAATTACTGCGCCGCACACGTGGGTCGTAGCGTTATGTATAGGCCATCCAACACTAAAATAATTTTTCAATTCGAACCAGTTATTCCTGAGATTAGCACGTTTTACCAAACAAACAAATTCTTCAGCTTTATAATATTTGTATAGAAGTATAGATTGTATGGTCTGTAAAGTCCTCCAGACACACAGCTTGATACATAGTGATTGTAAAAGTTCCTATAACATAATACTTTAACTCATTAACTATAATTAGGCCTCCGGCGTCCAGACAGAATGTTTTTATCATTATCGCTATCACTACAAATTATAAAACAAAGTCCCCATCGCACCTGTCTGTCTGTTTGCGTTACACTCAAAAACTACTGAACGGATTTTTATGCAGTTTTCACCAATAAGCGTGAGGAAGGTTTAGGTTTATAATTTGGTAAGGTTTTGTACTACACGAGCGAAGCCGGAGCGGATCGCTACTTGTTATTATAAAAAATAAACTCCCCCGCCGCGTCTGTTTGCGATAAACTCAAAAACTACTGAACGGATTTTCATGCAGTTTTCACCAATAAACAGAGTGATTCATGAGGAACGCTTAGGCGTCATTTGGCAATGTTTTGTACTACCCTTGCGGAGCCGGGGTGGGTCGATAGTGTATCTATATAGTTAAGATAAAAGGTTAAAAACACAAAATTATGTAAGTAATCTCTTTAATGAATTTATCATTTCAATGATAAATATTTTAGTACTTTGTTATATTACCGCATATTGTTAACTAGATTATGCCCAGGGCTTTGCTCGCGTTAATATATAAATTTCTATGCCTTGAGAACCGTACTTGTTCAAGACAAAAGGTACACCATGACCTTTTCGATACTCCTGACATATTTTATGATGGTTGGTCATAGAGTTAAGGCATGCAAGCGTATCAAACACTCACATTCCCATTTATAATATTGGTTAGGAGCGATACATATTTGTTAATATAACATCGTATTATATTGAAAAATACTCACTTCACGCTTGAGACAGTCGATAAGTATATTTTAAATCGGTTCTTGTTACACAGGCATTTGTCCCAATCATTGTTTCATGACATTCAATATGTCATTTCAATCCAATCATATAACATACCTACCTACAGAAATATTGGTACGCAGACGACTCAAAAACGTTTAAATTGAGATTTTTATTTATTGTACTTACTCAAAATAAAAACGGGTCTGAAATCTCTTGCTATGAGCTATAATAAGCTCTTTCTATGTCTTTTGCTTTATTGAAATTAAACTACTATATACGGATTTTATCGCGTTGTTTATTTATCACTGTATTACAAAATTTTGAAAATATTACACTACTACTACTATTGATTTTATTTTACTAATTTATAAGCTAATAAAATTATTTAAACTATTAAATCTATTTATTTTTGGTTTACACTTTCCCCGACGTTTCGGTTGCTTTTCAGCAGCCATGGTCACGGAGAGACCCGCTTATAAATTAGTAAAATAAAATCAATAGTAGTAGTAGTGTAATATTTTCAAAATTTTGTAATACAGTGATAAATAAACAACGCGATAAAATTCGTATATAGTAGTTTAATTTCAATGAATAACATTCGCGTAAACAGAAGACAATCTTTTGCTTTAGTTGTAATTTCAAATTATCTATAAAAGTTCGGTAATTAATATCAAAATTGTCTGAATCAAATTTTCGGCGTCAATTAGGTACTTTGGAAGTATGTGTATATACTTTTTTTATATGTGTGTATGTCACTGAAGTCCTAAACGGTTGGATCGACTGCCCAATCTGTAGGTACCTATTTTAAGCAAAGATATTCATTCTACGGAATAGGTATATAGCTGCAAGACAGATTAGTAGTTATCTTAAAGAAATATAAAACAATATCTAATAGAAAGTTGTTTTTTAATTCTTAAGTAACAGTCTGTCAAATATGCATTAAAAGTAGACCAGTTTCATAGTACACCATTCAAATAAACGATAGAAAATATGATTTCATAATAGAATTTTACATCAACGGCAATGGCTGCCATTTTAGACACGAAATAAAACGTGTTCAACAAATCGTTGACAAATATCTACTAACACAGTTCGCGTGCAGAGTCAATGTTAAACACACTCACTTTTCAATATTTTCACTTTTCTTTGTCGCGTTCTGCTTAAACTTGAATATTTTGTCCAAGTTTAAAGTATTCTGGTTGTAGACTGTGTGGTCTGGCGTATCCCCCCAGCTGATAGGTGTCATCCTATCCTTCACTTCAGGAGTAATATTCTCCTGCATGGAGTTTTCGACGCAGATGCCCTCTGGTATCGGATTTAAGGTCTCAGAATGCACGCTAGGTGAGATTTCAGGGTTCGAAATGCCCTCCAAAGACGCGCAGCGGTTAAGGAAGTTCAACATTCTTTCTTTATAGAACTCCGAACTAGTTTCCGTGTTAGGTTTCGCTTTATTCGGCTGGTTTTTTAAATAGAAACCGTTGTCAGATTGCGCCAAAAATATCCTTTTGATTTTCTTACTTGGGTAATGATCTATTAAGTCAGGTTTTGGAGGGACTAGCTTGCCGTTTCGCGGGTATTTTCTTGTGTCGTTACCTTTTATTTTAGTCACTACTGATATACAATTGCCTCGTCTTTCAGTTTCCTCTTTATAGGTATTTTTCATACCTTTATAAGATATTTTTACACTCAATATAGACCATAACAGTTCTAAAAACGCTGCTATCAAAATGTTTATAGATAACACTCTTTTCGTAAACAAATTCGGTGTTTCTTCGTGAACGGCAGTCGAGTTGAGCGCGATTATCATATGAGATTCGTTCTTAACAATAACATCACTGTGTTTCACGACCAAAATGTCTTTGAAAGGGATTTTGTCCTTGTAGAAATCGCTTATGTCTACTTCTGAAGTCGTTATAAACCATATAGCGATCATAATGAATGATGAAAGTGACACCAATGTCGATAAACAAGACATTATAAAAAGCCAAGTTATGTTATGGTCGATGTACCATTTAACAGACGCCAAAATGCTCGCAACGCCGGCAGCCAAGCCAAATATCGTGATCAACGCTGGCGCCAGCACTAAAATATAATTACTTTCGCTCTTATATCCGTTAAAAACCATAGTGCCATTCTGTTTACTATTACTCAATTCATAATTCGAATCGTTCGAATCTGTCCGAGTATTGTCAATTTCGAATTCAGAAGAGGCCTTCTCATTTTGAATTGTTCCGTTGAAACTGCCATTTTGGTTTGTATTTACAGTGTGGTTGGCGGAATCGTTTTGTATCGGCTGTAGCTCATTGCTAGGGTTCACTAAAGCTAAACATGCGAGTAAAAACGACGTTGCAGCTAACGCTATATGTACCCACGCTAGTCCGGACACAGTGGAAGCGGAATAACGCCTCTCAGACGGGTACAAGTTCCTTGTATCGGGCTTTGTTTTAACTTTAATCGTGTACACGTCTTCCATAATGCTAGCCAATCATTGTTTACACTGACTTTAAAACATTTTTTTGTGCACCCACAAACAATAGGTCTATTCAACTCAAAGTTTTTAATCCAAACTCTGATTTAAACACTTTTCCGTATCAGAAATTTAATTATTACACTATAAAGACACAGTTTGTTGATATAATTTGTATTTTAAAGTCATTTATTTGATTTTATTTTCGTTCACACGCGCAACAAGCGTTCCACTGCACGGAATTGAATGAACTGAAGTTTGCTACAGACTATGACTCTGTTACCAACTTATAAAACGAAATGCCGCGATGAAAATGACAACCAAGTAAATATAGACCTTATTTTAAGGTAATACAGGTTATATTCCAATATGTTATATGTTTTAGGTAGAAAATAGGTTGTTTTAAAGTTGGTAATAAGTTGTTTAGGTGGGAGGTGGTCGCACGCGATGCTTTTTGCGATAAATCTTTAGTCGAAAGTGCATTCTGATATTTTCTTGAACATTTTAATTAGTGCGGCCGTAAAAAATACAACATTATGCTCGCAAAATTGGCATAACAGGTAGCAGATGCTAACTGCTACTTGTAATAATGTACGTAATGATGAATTAGGTGTTATAGCAATTTATATAACGGTCATAAGTAGTTTTAAATGAATTATGATACGACTAATGCAGTTTTATTTCCTGAGGTCGATGATACCATTTCCAGGTTGAGTAAAAAATGTAATTCAAGGTTTTTGTTATAATAGTCTTTACCATTGAAAATTTTTGTTTGACTGCCTCGTCCGTGAGGTCATTGGTTCGATACCCGGGCATTATCGTAGTGTTGTATATTAGAAAATTTCTGCATAGAGTCACAGCCCGGCAGACGGCATCAGTCCTCCCTATTATATGGGATCTGCAAACAGTTTGTAAAATCTGGGTTTAATGTTCTCTGACTACCCCGTTCACGTAGTCTCGGCTTTGATTCCCGAGCAGTGTTGTACTGTTCTATTAGAAAATTTTCAATAGCTACACGAAGACACATCCTGGTATACGGCCTCCCTATAAATTAGGACCTAAACCAATTGATGTAACGAGGCGTTATGCACCTCTGCTTACCCCTCAAGGAATAGAAAAGAGTCCATCAGTGGCGTAGCGTGTGTGTCAGCCGCTTAGGGCGGACATTTTTATTACTGCCCTCATATTTGGATATTTCAGTTTAAACGACTATAATTTTTATTTCTCGGCAAGAACAATCATCAATATTGTGTATATATTGTGAAATTTTGCCGCCCCCTAAAAGTGCCGCTTAAAAAGTAATTATATACAAGATTCACGCCTGTTTCCCGGAGGGGTAGGCAGAGACTACGGATTTCCATTTGCTACGATCCTGTAAAAACTAATTACTATATGTAAATCCGAAAGTCTGTTTTCTGCAGCAATGAAGATGTTAGATTGATGTGATTTTTTGCATACAAATACCTACATAGTTAATAAGCGAACGAGATGGTTTTCACCACTCAGGAAGCGTGTAGCATCGTGCATCTTTATATGGGACAGTTATTTAAATAAAAACAATGCTATTTCAACCTAACTGATATTACAAATGCGAATGAGAGCTGTTTATTACGTTTTCACATCAATTTTATGATGATCGGTAGAGTAATTAAGTCGATTATCATAACATTTGGCATAGAGGACATCCATTCATTATGTGAGCTCAAAATTTTACTGAACGCTTCCCTTCTGGAAGCGTTCAGTAAAATTCATCAAATCTCATTTAAACTAGGAGGGCAAGGCTTTTAAATTGCTTTTACTATTCTTAGAATATCCATTTTGTACGTTAAAAACATCTCATGGCTGTTAAAACATTTACTTCGAGAATAAGAAAAAAAGTAAAAAAAACGTACAGGATTTTTAAAGAAAGAATTAATGGCATAGACATTATCGATTATTTTCTATACACGGGATTCTTAGAGCGTAAATCTCACGTAAGGGGGACGGGGGTCCCAGCAAATCTCACTAAATCTTACCAAGGGGGAGGGAGGAGTCCAAATGAAAAGAAAAACAGCTCACGTAATTAATGAATGCCCCCATACACGTCGTCAGTCGAGTTGTCGAGAATATTATTTAGAACACTCACACATGTATTTTTCTCACAATGTTATTCTTTAACTTAAACCCACGGTTAAACTGAGCGATAATTATTAATTAACTATTTAAAACGCAGTTAATTTGAAAAAGTCAGTAGATCGTGCGCTTGGATTGAACTTGAGACCATGGTGGCATTCTAACAGCATCCTACTAGGTTATCCCTGCTTTATGCACCATCAATAGACCGTGACTGTCATGGTTAAATACCTCTGAGTGCATGGGGAAAGTCTATACAGTACAGGATGCCGATTAAATCACCTACAATATACAGGGTGTCCGGTAATTAATGGATAACCTGGAAATGTCTACTACCTGAGATATGTGTTTTTTTTTAATTACCATGTATAACTTTCTTGTATACTACGACCATAAATGAATGAAATCCATCGGCTTTTGTTGTTTTATTATTAAAAGCTAATTATGCTAATAGATAGACAGTCAAAAGTATGCTATGCTAATATAGCTTGCACTTTTTAAAATATTGTTTTTTTTCTTTTTTTCTGAACGTCCTTCAGTTCTACTATAAGACATTTCAAGGTTATCCATTAATTACCGAACACTCTGTATACTAATATTATAAAGCTGAAGAGTTTGTTTGTTTGGTTGAACGCGCTAATCTCAGAAACTACTGGTTCGAATTGAAAATAATTTATTTTATTATTATAGGAGCGGAGTATCAATGAAAAATGTTGCCAAGACGGGGAAAATTCTCTTATTTGAAGCAGATGAAGTTGCGCGGGTTAGCTGGTACTTCAATATGGTGTATGTCATTTCGCCACTGTTTATAAACTATCCCAGTGCTGGGCATGGGTCTCTTCTGTTACTGTCATGTCCTACGGTATATTATTGTGGGACAAAGTAGCTAATATTGAGACAATCTTTATACTACAAAAGCATGAAGGCCACGAGTTTCTCTAAAATTGCGGTTTTAAGAAAAAGGCATACCTATTTCCTTTGCATTGCAATATATAATTATATTTCCAAACCTTATGTTTATATTATTCATTTATATAATAAGAAAATGATATTCATATTTTTAACACTCTAGAAATAAGCTTACGTTAGTAGTAAGTCCATATAATATATATCTATACCTACATAAATTATAAAGCTGAAGAGTTTGTTTGTTTGTTTGGTTGAACGCGTTAATCTCAGGAACTACTGGTCCGATTTGAAAATTCTTTGAGTTTTGGATAGCTCATTTATCGAGGAAGGCTATAGGCTATATAACATTACGCTACGACCCACAGGGGCAGCGCAGTAATCATAAACGCGTGTAACCTTAAACCGCCGGCACATCTAGTCTTTAATATAAAATAAAAAAATAACTCGTTACTATTAATTCAAGATTATTATTTCTTTTCCATATTCTCTAAAATGATTCAATCTCTTTATATGCAATAAGTAATTATTGCTATTATTTTCAGATTTATTATAGTCAGTAATATAATTAGGATACAATTTATGTAACACTTAGTTAATATGAGTTGTAAATTACTGAAATAATATTTAATTGGCGTTGGCGCTCTCAGACATGCAGGTTTTCTCACGATGTTTGCAGTTTAAATGATGTATATATAATTGTTTTTATAATTGTATCGCTAAAACACGAAATAATGTAATTAGTATTAATTTTAGACGCTAATTAGATGCGCATCTAATGACCAGATGCAGAATACCTGTGCCCCTTGACCGTACGCGAGATACCGTAAGATTGGCGCGGGTCATTGATTGCGCGATTAGCGCGCATTATTGGGATTGACTGCATATTAGAAAATTATACATACATACTTAGATTCACGCCTGTTTCCCAGAGGGGTAGGCAAAGACTACGGAAATTATAATACTTTGAAAAGTTACTTTTTTGCTGATGTCGGTAGTACATCGTGGTCTGATTCACCTCTTTCAGTATTTCAAGTAATTAAGGCTCTGTGAATTGTCGTTAATTATAATTACATCCTTTTATCCTAATTTACCGTTACTGATATTTCGCACTCCTAATAAAACAGGGACTTAACTTGAAATATGGAAGTAAGGCAATTTTGACTCTAACTGTGTGACTATAATTCTAATATTATATTTTTGTTAAGTAATTGCAACAGAGTTCAAATTTATTTAAGCCACAATACACAATAAAGTCTCTGTTTTATTAAAAGTGAGATTTATATGTGAATATAAGTTTGTTTAATTGTTTGTTACACTTTCACGCCTAACTTCTCGATCGATCATCATGAAATATTGCATACACGTTGTTAGAGGTACAGAAAAGACATAGGGTACCTTTCATCCAGAAAAACAGTACTGGTCCCGAGCGAAAGCTAGTCTTTTACACAACAAGTTGGCAAACAAGCATACAGCACGACCGATACATTATCGATAAATAATTATTCTAATGTTGAAGGTTTCAGGTTCCAATCCCGGGTAAAGTATTAAGAGAAAATTATGTCAAGACATTCTCAAAGCAATTTTCATTCTCATCACTTTGCCTGGTGAGGATATAATTATAATAAGTGTGTCAGGATCGTAGCAAATGAAAATCCGTAGTCTCTGCCTACCCCTCTGGGAAACAGGCGTGAATCTATGTATGTATGTATGTATCACTGTGTCTGGTGAGAGCAACAGGCTTACCCTATATTACTCCCACCTAAACTACTCCCGTTATAGCATAGGTAATCCAGATGCCAGTAATCGATCCCCACACCTCATGCACAGCAATAGCATTCACAACAGCTACGCCATTTCACCAGATGATGACAACTATATAAAACATAATTAAGTGTAAAAGACACATATACTAAGTATCACCTCGCGGACAAGGCCTCGGCTCCATTTTGTGCCCTCAGCCTCAAATTATGTAATAAAAACTCTTGCGAATGCAGTTTTTGATACGAAATTGCAAGGTTAACTATTGAACTTTTGACATACATACATAGAGCCTGAATATTCCTACCCCTTTAGGAATAAATAGGGTGTGTGAGTCTTTTTATGTATTCTATTAGTGGGAAACCGTTGGACTGCGTACGTTGAATTAGAAAAAATATATAGCTTAAATAGTAGTAAAATTCAATAATAGTAGTGTTAGAGTTTTCAAAATTATGTAATAACAGTGTTTAAAGTAAAATAAACAACGCGATAAAATCCGTATAAAGTGTTTAATTTCAATGTATAACATTCGCGTAAACATAAGACATAGAATATGTATCAAAAATGTACGGTTCGTAGGTAAAATGTTCGTTTCTTGCCGTAACTGTGCCATACCTACTCAAACTATACTTTAGAGTCTTAAGATGTCTCCTTCTGGACGTGGTAGAACACAATCTTTAAAAAAAATATTGCAATATAATAGGCACATCTATCACGCCATATTACCTATATAATATACTTTATAGACCACCTTGTACTCACGTTAATTAAACGTTTTTGCCACCTACAAGTAATTCAGTTACACTATATTGTAGTCTGACAACAAACTATCACAAAAAGAGGAGTGTGTCACGGTTCTTGATGGAAGTGAAGCAAAAAGAAGGATGTACGATTTTTTGTGAGTCTATTTGTCTGTGTGATCTAATGAGTCATGGGTAGGTACAGCCGGCCAAAATGAGGTCTACCACCTTACGGTTAAGGTTCATTTGAACGTCATGATAAAGATAAAGATAGGTTTATTTGTCAAAACATGTGTGAATATATTAATACATAGTAAATGCATATTATTGATGTTAAATATTCGTTAGAATCAACATGTTCAACCAAAACTGGTGTACAAATATGATTATAATAAATTATAAATTATGAATTGATATACAAAATCTTCTCAGTCTAATAGGAGTACTATAGTTTCATTTAATTATTATCACATAAAAATTATTAATTAACCACATAAATTAATACAAAATTATAATAATAACGATGACCAACAAATTAAAACTAGACAAGAGATTAGAATAGTACAAATTGAATTAATATTAATTAGAATGATACAGCAGAATAAGATAAAAATAAACAATTATAGCAAATTATTATACATAATATATCTATGTCAAAATTCTCATAAGTACATATTTATCATGAAACATCAAGGTCGATTTCGTCTTGCAATAACATTCTGACAGTGACCATTGCTCTCTTTATCAAATATTATGTCACGCCATGTGTCAAGTTTGAATTATCACAGCTAACAACAACTCACCTCGTTTACTCACCTCCGTTAGAAAAGTCAACCTTACCGATAATTAGATTTTACAGACACTTTTGTCAAAACTGGTAGACCACTTCCTTGGCAGACTGTACCTACTAGTTAAAACACTTACCCCTGGTTTCTGAAATGAGAATTACTTTCTTTTTATGGTATAGTACGCAAGCGAGCAGACCTGATGGTATGCGATTACCGCCGTCCATGGGAACCCGATATACCAGAGGAGCCACAAGTGCGTTGCGTTCCATTCAAATTTGCCCCACCAGAAGGGGGAGGAGGCGGTTGGGCCTCTGGTACCCTCACTCACTCGATGAAACACAACGCAAGCGCTATTTCACGCTGGTTTTCTGTGAAGCTGTGATATCACTCCGGTCGAGCCTGCCCATTTGTACCGAAGCGTGGATCTCCCACGGTTATAATTTCACGGTTACTTGTTGAGAACGATTCAAACTCTACTTAAGCATTACTTAAAGATTTCTTTAATTTCTATAACAAGTTTTCTTAAAATGTAGTAAAATTTGAGTAGGTATTTGAACATTATATACTTAAGTAAATGCTCAGTTGATAGCAGTTTGATGAATTTCGAATTTGTGAAATATATTTGAGAATGCTCTGTTAAGATTTGCTACTTTTATCAATTCAGAAACCGGATTCAAATTTTTTAATAAATATGTGCATTCACCGCAATTATATTCCAGAAAAATTATCCACACCAAGAGCTTACACATCACATTTACATGATAGCGATACAATTTGATCTGCACTGCCTGTGGTGAACAGGAAGAGTCCATATCACACCTACTGTGTGAATGTGACGCGTTGGCTGGACTAAGGATGGGTCTGATGGGATTGGCATATCAGAAGCCTGAAGACTTCTCCCTCTGAAGTGTACGCTGCGACTGATGCAGTACATTCATAGGGAGATAGCTCAGGGACAGATCTCGGGGCCGACACAAAATATCCCACTGGGTCGAAGTGTCGCCGGTCGACACTGACTGGCCCCCGAATAAGATAAGATAAGATACATGATAGCGAACAACGGTGTACAATTTTCAATATGAGTAAGCGTGATCCTAAGTAATATTATAAATGCGAACGTGAGTTTGTTTGTTTTAATGCTTTCACGACTTAATTTTTCGATCGATCATCATGGCATTTTGCATAAACGTTGTCAGGGGCACAGAAAAAGACATAGGATACCTTTCATCCAGAAAATGTACTGTTTCCGAGTAAGCAAAGCCGCGGGAAAAAGCTAGTAATACTATATTTATAATTGAAAGAAAGAAATATTTTATTTCAATGAAGCATTGCAACACACAATCGAAACTATTATTCAATATATTTTTATTTATTCAATAATAATAATACATGGGTATACATTTTTGTTATTAGTCTAAAATAATATTATATTACAATAAATTATAATTATCCTTAATCTGGTACGTTTTTCTTAGGTATATTTTAATCGGCCGACATTGTGCATTCTAATTTAATTTCAAGCGCTAGGTTTTTATAAAGTGGCTGCCTGAACTAGGCTTAGACCTGTGTTTTAGGCTATTTCTCTACTTACAAAAATAAAATATAAGCCAAATAATATTAGGGATATAGGTCAATGTGCATAAACTTAAAATAAAATATGTGTATTGATACAATAAAAATAACTTAGATTACATATTATTACAAATTACTGATGACTTAAGGCTATTTTACAACTGTAAGCAAATTCTCCGTATCGGAGTAGGTCAGTGTTTGCATGTGTTTGGTAACAATAACATTACATTGTTTATAACTTAGATTATATATATCTATTATAATACAAAATTAGTGCGTAATAGTTATAAATGCATTTATAAATTGTTAATAATAAAAATAAAACTTATACATATACCTTATTATATACAGGTGGAAAATTTCTATTCTAACTACTACCTGAGATATGTGTTTTTTTTTTTAATTACCATGTATAACTTTCTTGTATACTACGACCATATATGAATGAAATCCATCGGTTTTTTGTTGTTTTATTATTAAACACTAATTATGCTAATAGATAGACAGTCAAAAGTATGCTATGCTATAATAGCTTGCACTTTTTAATATTTTTATTTGTAATTTTTTTTCCTTTTTTGCATTTTTCTGAGCGGCCTTCAATTCTACTATAAGACATTTCAAGGTTATCCATTAATTACCGGACACCCTGTATATGAATTACTACATTATAATACATTAATTAATTACAAACATAATACATACAGAATACATGTTGACATTGTGTGTCAGTCGTGTCCAGAAGGATGACCATCTTTAAATATAGTAGGACGCATCTATTTGTTAGCGACAATTTACAGAATTTATCAACAGCTTTTGGAAGGTTCTTGGTTGTTTTTCGGGGAACTGGTAGTTAGAGACAATACTTAGAGATTTTCTCTCTTTTTTGTCATCTCTATTCATTAAAGAACAAATATAGTTTGAAAGCAATAACAGAATGGTCATTATAATGAATTTTTGTTGACATCTAACATGAGTAAAAAAATGGACGATCATGTGACATTATTAGACAGCTCTTGTATATGGTAGCGTGGCCGAGCGGTCTAAGGCGCTGGTTTAAGGCACCAGTCTCTTCGGAGGCGTGGGTTCGAATCCCACCGCTGCCAGACATACCTTTTTGTTCGATTTCTTTTATAGCAGTTTATAATTATTTATCATAACTTTTAATAAATCTCCAGCTTTATGAACAGTTTTGATAAGCCCCCAGGCTGGTTCTCATTCTCTTGACGCAGGACTGCTTGTATAATTGCAACTGATAGTAACAAAGAAAATATTACATCAACTTCTAATCAGCTATTTTTTATTCAAATAATATTTTAATGTCGTCATAATGTAATTATTGCCGAAAAGAAACTTCCAAATGATAACGAAAAGGTACTACGCTTTGAAGAGTATTGGCTGACAGAAAGTAGAAACGAAATGTTTTTATAATGAGTTGGTTATAATTATATTTATACTTTCGCATGCCAGGGTTACAGTTTACCATCAAATACTGCCCGCTTGAGGGGTTTATGATCTTACTTATATAAAAAAACTAGATGCGTTCGCGGTTTCACCCGCGTTTATGATTACTGCGCCGCCCCCGTGGGTCATAGTGTGATGTTATGTAGCCTATAAACTTCCTCGATAAATAGGCTAACCAATACTAACAGAATTTTTCAAATCGAACCAGTAATTCCTGAGATTAGCGCGTTCAACCAAATAAACAAACTCTTCAGCTTTATAATATTAGTATATGTATATGTATGTGACGGCACCTCCCTGTGACACGGTGGTAAGTTAATTTAAGGTCTACCATCCACGAAAGCGTAGCTTCATAATAATAGGGCTTATATGCCCTATTTATAAGCTGTCCTAATGCTGGGCACGTGCCTTTTCACAGTTGAGAAGAGTTAGACCAACTGCGGGTTGGCAGACTTCACACATCATCGGAACCCTGTTCTGGAACATTCAGACATGCAGTTGTTCTCACGAAGTTTTCCTTACTATAATTAACTGTATTTTTAAGCGACTTCATAAAAAGGAGGAGGTTCTCAATCCGACGGCATGTTTTTTTTCATATGTGTTACCTCATAACTTTTTTCTAGGTAATCCGATTTTGATGATTCTTGCTTTCCATTTAGTCCCATTTAATTTTAATCAAGATCTGACTATTGGTTTTTGAGTTATCCATTCATAAGTTATGACATTCCATTTCTGACCTTTCGTAGTTATGTGTGTATTAATTAATTATTGTTCTTTATTTGTGGAGCTTATTCATATTATGATCAAGATCTGACCATTGGTTTTTGAATTATCCTTAATGATACTTATTTGGTTGACTTCGGCTTCATTGATGATGTTCTCATTTTTGGCAACAACAAAATAAACAACTGTGTAGGATGGTTTGGAACCTCCTCGTAGTATCTCGGGATATCCCCATTATAATTTGGTCATGTTCTGATAAAGATCTTCGGTTTTATACAAGGGAATTCTTTAATAAATGACAACAAATCTGCCGTGATTGCTACAATCACATACATATAATAATATGTATGAATATGTATTGTTTAAACAATTCTAAATTGGTTTTTGATAGCATTTAATAATATAGGGTTATGTGCAATTGTCAATATCAAAAAGGTATACAGAATAAAGCTAATAACAAAATGATTTCTATAATAAAACTTTTAATATGACGCTAAAGTTATTAGGCACTGGAACTCCGGAATAAAACATATTATCCCAACCGATTTGGAATTATCATGAAATGAACTATGGCCAAAAATTATGAGAGAGATAGAAACGCCTATCTCAAAATAGGAAATATATTCCAATTTTGAGATAGGCGTTTCTCCCTTTCCTCGTTTGTCTCATTTAAACGGCGCTGTCTCATATGAGCAGCGCGTTTAGTAGGTCTACCCATATTCAGACAAATAAAATCAGTTATCAAACTTCAGATTCACTAAAAACTGAGAAATAAAAGGTCAAAAACGAATATTCTAAAACAAAAAATGCACTAAAAAGTTAAAAAGTAATTGCGTATTCTTGAGAGTAATTAAACTATTGTTATTTCTGGAGTCGGTGTTAACCAAGATAGGTTGTTGTAACTACTATTTTTCTGGATAAAACCCTATGTCCTATGCTGTACCTCTGCACGCAAAATTTCATGATGATTGTGGTCGAGTAGTTGAGATGTGAATGCCCAAACAAATTCACATTCGCAATTATAATAATTATGTTAGTATAGCATGCGTACACCAAGCATATAATGACGAATATACGTCTATGAAACTACGCCTCCATGGACAGTAGGTCTAAATCAGAGGCTCCTAAACTTTTTTTCTCATAGACCACTTTCAAAATTTAGTTGGTTCCGGTGGCAGCTAGACTTCTACCATATTCCTTGACAAAAATTAAAAAAAAATTATCAAATCTCATCTTGTCTTCTGTTTACGCGAATGTTATTCATTGAAATTAAACTCATTTATACGGATTTTATCGCGTTGTTTATTTAACACTGTATTTACATAATTTTGAAACTGTTACACTACTACTGCTATTAAACTTTACTAATTTTATAATAAAATTATTAAAACTATTTATATTTAGGTTTACACTTTCCCCGACGTTTCGGTTGCTTTTCAGTAGCCATGGTCACGGGGAGACTAAGATGGTCGTTGTCTCAATGTTCCAGTGCAGTTATTTCAAAGTACCCGAACATGATTTAATCATTGGTGTTTCTATTTACGCAAGATGAGCTCAAAGTATCATGAAGTCTAGCTGTGGTTTGCTTCGTAAATACATAAATAAACAACGCGATAAAATCCGTATAAATGAGTTTAATTTCAATTGATCAAATCTCCTTTTTTTAGAAATTCTCGAGACTTCAGCGACTGTTATTCCTCAAAATAATTTTCGTTCATGGACCCCCGTTTACGAATTGTGAATTCCCAATTTTTTGTCACGCCAACGTAGACCCCTGTCGAGTCTCCCGTGGACCCTTGGGGGTCCACCTGGACCACTTTGGGAATTACTGGTCTAAATGATTACAATATTGATTGAATAAGGCAAGTTGGCTAAGGTCGTCTAACGACCATCTTGGGAATATGGCGATGCTGAGACTACCTGTTTTATCTCATGTTTATGGTCACAACATCTATAAGATACTATTTATGTTTATAGACTCATCGCTGTATTTCTCGAAGGGGTAGGCAGATGTGTTTCACACCGACTTTTCTTTGGCTATGGCTTTCGATCTCACCAAATACTTAAAAATAACAGCGAAAGCCTAGTCGGAGACCGTTGGACTGCTAAGCAGAGGTCTCGAGTGCAATCTTAAGGCGCGCATTTCTGACCTTTCGAAGTTATGTGCGTATTAATTTATTAATTTTTCTTTATTTGTGGAGCTTATTCACATTATGATCAAGATCTGACCATTTGTTTTTGAGTTATCCTTCATAATACGTATTTGATTGACTTCGGCTACATTGATGATGTTCTCATTTTTGGCAACAACAAAGTAAACAACTGTGTAGGATGGTGCGTACATGCGTATTAATTACTTATTTATCGCTCGCTTTAACGGTGAAGGAAAACATCGTGAGGATGAGGAACCTGCATGTCTGAGTGTTCTCCATAATGTTTTCGGAGATATATGAAGTCTGCCAACCCGCACTGGGGCAGCGTGGTGGACTGTGGCCTACTCTTTTTACAATCAGAAGAGGCCCGTGCCCAGCAGTGGGACAGTTTTTTTTTTTTTTTTTTTTATGTTATAGGTTTGCAAACGAGCAGACGGATCGCCTGATGGTAAGCGATTACCACCGCCCATGAACACCCGCAACCCCAAAAGAGTTACAAGTGCGTTGCCAGCCCTATAAAAAGGAATGAAGGAGGGAAAGGACAAAGGAAAGGATAGGAAAAGGATCGGGGTAACTGGGCCTCCGGCTCCCTCACTCACCAATACGAAACGCAACAGTACGGGTATCGTTACTTCACCCCGGTATTCTGTGAGAGGGTAGTACTACCCCGGTCGATCCGGCCCATTCGATTTATATACAGGGCCGATATTATATACATTAAAATATTACTAGTGAGAACCCTAGTGCAATCTACGAGTTTTTGAGACTAGGAGCTGCTATTGAGCATTTCTTCCAAAACACCTTGCCCAACTCGAGAGTCGATCCCGAATCATCACAGTGGTCGTATTCTTTTATTTTTTTATTGGCATTGTTGGCATACGAGCAAGTGGCCCACCTGATGGGAAATGGTAACCGCTGCTCATAGACTTCAGCAATGTCAGGACACAGCAAAGCCGCTGACTACCATGAAAGAAGAACTCTCTTTAAACCTCGTTTGAAGAAGGACATATCATAGAGCTCGGGAAACACCGAAGCAGGCATTTCATTCCAGAGCTTGCTCGTACGTGGGAGAAATGATCGCTGAAAGCGTACCGTCTTGGAGTTGAACGCTTGCAGGTGATATGGGTGAAACCTGCTTCGTTGTCGAGTGGTACGGTGATAGAAAGGGGCCGCTGGTACCAAATCAAACAATTCTTCAGAGCAGTGCCGTTAAAGCAGATGATATTATTTTATCTATCTACTAGATGTGGCCGCAGTTTCACCCGCATTTATGATTTCTGCACGGCCCCCGTGGGTCGTAGCGTGATGTTATATAGTCTATAGCCTTCCTCGATAAATGAGCTATCCAACACTGAAATAATTTTTAATTCGGATCAGTTGTTCCTGAGATTAGCGCGTTCAAGCAAACAAACAAACAAACTCTTCAGCTTTATTATATTAGTATAGATATATA
Organism: Catocala nupta; assembly: GCA_963675205.1. Lineage (NCBI taxonomy): Eukaryota > Metazoa > Arthropoda > Insecta > Lepidoptera > Erebidae > Catocala > Catocala nupta. The sequence continues at coordinate 19,043,085 of OY776107.1, read as the reverse complement.
TAAAATGAATCCCTATTTCCCTTGGTAAACCACCGATGTAATTCATCCTTCTTTTTAAAATTTTCTAATGCTTTGTAGAAGGTTCTTACGAAAAGAAAAGTTAAGAAAATTGCGCAGAAAATTAAATAATTTCAGAAAACTTAACGACTATTTTAGCATCGCGAGTTTGACAGTTTGTCTAAGATAGGACAACGTCTGTCGGATCAGCTAGTGTTTGTATAAATTAATAAAATAGTGATAATATCGTTGTTCAGTCTTGAGGGCCCAAGATTAATTCCGCGGTCTCCCAAAATGTTTCAAAGTTATTGATCTCCTATCAATAACTTGGTTGCAGACTTCACATACTGTCAGACGTATAGGTTTCCTCACGATTATTGTTTTTTCATCGTTATAGCAATAGATAATTGACTATTTGTCATTTTTTGGTTTTAAAAAGATAACTGCCGTATGTACTAGGAACAAATCCTGTGTCGCGGGGACTTTACAAACATTCAAACAACGGACACAAAGTACACGCAGACTCGGAACAACCATTTGTGGATCACACAAAGTTTTGTCCCGTGTGGGATTCGAACCCACAACATTCGGTGCGGTAGCAGCGGCGACCATTTAAACCAGTACGTCATTCGTGCAGTATCTAAAAACGAAATAACAAATAGCGTATACCGAAACGAACCTAATATCTCACGATTGAGTAGCACTTACGCCACTGAACCTGATCAATAATGTTATAGATTAATTTTGAGCGTATGTTAATTGATTAATCACCGCCGTTAATTACTGTGTCTAGGTTGATTTAGTCACGACGATGGTTTAGTTGCGCATCGTTATATATCAGCTATTTGAACGAGATGGGTGTAAAAACCGAGGATTCAACCACTTCGTCTTCATGTGACCTTTTTGTTTTGATTTTTTTCATCAGCTTTTTGTAATGTCTCACTGTTGGCAAAAGCCTCTCCCTTGGACTTCCAAATCACTCTGTTGGTTGATATCCCCTGACCATATGACCTTGTGACTCCTATATCTCGAGGGTCTGTTGACCCACAGGGCCCATATTCAAACTCGACCGAGGGATGACACCAAGGTGTCTGCACACCAAGTTAGAAGTCAATCGGTCCAGTGGTTCCAGAGCTATGCCTGTCACTAACAAACCGTCACTAACAGACAGACACACAGACCCACATAGTGTTTTCATTAACCTCTTCGAAGAACAATCAGAGGTTAATAACATTACGGTTATCCAGAGAGATAGGCAGAGATTTTATAATGTTTTCTTCTATTTTTGTTGTTGACAGCGAGGAACGCATTTGGAATAATTCTTGAGTTGCTGGTTATTTTACTAACACCGAGACCAGAAACAGCAGTGAGTGGATTAAACAAATTTTTCATCCAGGTGGTGATCGACTTCAAACACTTAAAACAACATCCGTGCTATCCGTATCTATACGTAATAAATATAATCGCCAGGATGGCTGAACCGATCGCTATAATTATAATAATATTCTACCACACACACGACACCATCTAGCCCAAACTAAGCAGAGCTTGTACTATGGGTACTAGACAATGGATAAACATACATATTATTATATACTTTTTAATTTTTGTAAATACATCCATATTATACATAGAAACACCCAGACCAAGACAAACATCCATGTTCATGCACACAAACGTTTGACTTGTGCGGGCAATCTATACTTACTATAAAGAGGTTAGAATTAATTTTTGTTTGTTTGTTTGTAAGGGTTTAACTTGAAAACTACTCAACCGATTTTAAAAACTCACCGAGTAAAAGAGGCTATATTTTTTATATGTACTTTTAATAACGTAACCTAACCTACACGAGTGAAGCTGCAGGCAAATCTAGTATAATTAAAAAGCTATTGTTCCACGCTGTTTATTTTCATCTTAATATTAACATTGTATCCTGACTAACAATATTAATAACTTTTAAAGGTCACACAACTAAATAATGCAAAAATTTAAAGTACTTTGTTTACAAGCAATATTGCTGATACCCTTGGAATAATTAACGAGAGTTAATTATCGGACATGTTATGGCGCAATAGTTAATAAGTTGACACGTTCGAGAAGTCGTGAGTTCGAATCGTGGTAAGCAATTTATTAATGTCGTGATATAGTCATTTCTAAGATTGCAGTTATCATAATTATAATATATTTGATATAATATTGTTTTACATATACGCGAGTGGTACACATAGCGACACATCAACCTAGACTGTTTGGACTTTTAACTATTAGAAGTTGAACGCTGCGAATCGTGCGGGAGTGTGCGATATATTTTTGTTACGCTCTATCCTTACCATTACACCGACATCACTATGCACTGTCCCTTGCCGACAATTCTCTATTTTGTATGTAGCGTAGTTATGCGTATATAGGGTGTCTAACTTGATGTATAGCCGTGTGTAGTGTGTGTACATATTTCAAAGTACACACAGCGACACATCAACCTAGACTGTTTGGACTTTGAACTATTAGAAGTTGAACGCTGCGAATCGTGCGGGAGGGTGCGATATATTTTTGTTACGCTCTATCCTTACCATTACATCGACACCACTATGTACTGTCCCTTTCCGACAATTCTCTATTCTGTATGTAGCGTAGTTAAGCGTATATAGGGTGTCTAACTTGATGTGTAGCCGTGTGTACATATTGAAATTAATGTAGGTACTTCATACATTTACTAGCTAACCCGCGCAGCTTCGTCTGCTTCATATAAGAGAATTTTTTCCGTTTTTGCAACATTTTTAATTGCTGCTCCGCTCCTATTGGTCGTAGCGTGACGCTATATTGCCTATAGCGTTGCTCGATAAATGGGCTATCCAACACTAAAATAATTTTACAATTCGAATCAGTAGTTCCTCAGATTAGCGCGATAACCAAACAAACAAACAAACTCTTCAGCTTTATAATATTGGTATAGATTTGATATAATATTGTCTTACATATACACGAGTGGTACATATTGAAATTAATGATAACATAATTAATTTGTAATTAAATTCCTCCTAAATGGCTGGACCGATTTTGATGTTTTTTTTGTGTTTGTTCAAGTGGATTCGAGAATGGTTTAGATATGGTTTTTTATTCGTGTGTACAGCACAACGTCTATCGGGTCCGCTAGTACATTTATATCATTTTAAAACTACTTTTAGTTTAATTTTATTTTGCCTGTAGCTTCGCTTGCATAAATGTAGATTAGGTTAGTAAAACCTTTTTATTTTTCTGGTTGAAAGGTACCCTATGTGATTTTCTGTATCCCTGCCAATATGTATGCGAAACAGGCTGATCGGTCGAGTAGTTCAGGCGTGAACGCGTAACAAACAAACTCACATCTAGGTATACCAATATTATAAAGCTGAAGAGTTTGTTTGTTTGAAAGCGCTAATCTCAGAAACTACTGGTTCGAATTGAAAATTGTTTTAGTGTTGGGTAGCCTATTAACCGAGGAAGGCTATATGCTATATAACATCACGCTACGACCCACGGGGGCGGCGCAGTAATCATAAACGCGGGTGAAACATAATATTACTGTTAATGATAGTCTCACTGCTACATCCCCGAAGGGGTAGGTTGTATTACAAACACACTTCACCAGTTATGGTTTTAGGTACTACGTTAGAGACCACAGTTTTAAACTCCATGCTGCTACTGAAATTTCATGTCAGAAATCTCAATGACACTTCGTTTGACCAGGGAATTGAACCGTAGCAGTCGCACTCACCACCGCTCCACCGCTGCACTTCCGAAGCAATATAGAGCCGATTGTCTATAGTAAGCCGGCTCATTAATCCCGTCAAACTAACTTAATGGTGCAATGGTATTGAATGCAACAACTGTGCTAATTTTAATTCCTATAAGTGCTTATATAATATATAATAGGCTTAAATCAATCCAAAAGCTATTTTTTTATAGTATAGGAGGCAATCGCTTACCGCCGCCCAAGGACACCCGCAACACCAGAGAAGTCACAATTGCGTTGCCGGCCTTTAAATTTGCCCCCGTCCCCCAGAAGGAGGAGAGGGGGTGGTTGGGCCTCCGGCACCCTCACTCAGTCGACGAAATACAATGCAAGCGCTATTTCACGCCGGTTTTCTGTGAGGCCGTGGTACCACTCCGGTCGAGCCCATTCGACGAAGCGTGGCTCTCCCACGGTAACAAAAGGTTATTATTAGCTTTCCCTGTCAATAATTTTTTATAGCAACCGGGCTTAGGAAGTTGGCGTTGATAGACACCCGCCAATGGTCATCGGTAAAGCCGGCAAACACGTAAAGCCGTTGGTCCTTTGCCTGATCTTTCTCCGATCGTGTCGGATTGCTGTCCCATCAGATTATGAGAGTGACGGAGTAAAGAATACATTAGTGTTCGCGCTCACACTGTTGCAATTAAATATATCGATGGCGTAGTGGTCAGTGTAACCGACTGCCACGCCTGAGGTCGCGGGTTCGATTTCCGCACAAGTCAAACATTTGTGTGCATGGACATGGATGTTCGTTTTGGTCTGGGTTTTTCTATGTATAATATGTAAGTATTTACAAAAAAAAAGTATACTTATATACATATATATTTTTTTTTAAATTTATTTCTGGCTTCATTTTGCTACAAATTTGTTACACTGTTTCCCACATTAGGTTTCCCTGTGTCGTGGAAAACAGGCTCAGTAGAAACAAGTGTTAAGTATCAACCACAAATAGCAATAATACACAATATTAAGTGTGTGCGTGTGTGTGTGTGTGCGCGCGCGCGTGTGTGTGTGTGTGTGTGTGGATGTGTGTGCGTGTAAGCGTGTGTGTGTGTGTGTGCGTGTGTGTGTGTGTATGTATGCGTGTGTGTATGTGTGTGTGTATGCGTGTGTGTGAGTGTGCGTGTGCGTGGGGGTGTGGGCGTGTGTGTGTATGTGTGTCATGTTAATTGGTATATTCTTACGCGTACTAATTATTTAAAGCACTGAAGAATTAAAGCTTGCAACACTATATCTATAACAGGCTCTCAGTTTCCTCATAAGCAAGCCCTACCAACAAATCAAACACTTCCTTTTTAAATTGTCGCAGAGTCATATTGATAATGTGCTTATTCTTTTTTAACAATTTGTTAAACAGAGTGGAGAAATTTGTTTGAAATGCCTTCCAGCGAAAGTGGTTCTAACATAGGGAATTGGACATTTATGTACCCTTTTTGTTGATCGCGGTAATAATGGAATGTGTAGCTTATGATATCTCTTAAGACATTGAAACATAAATAGTTTTCGAACTGTGAGCACATTAGCCTCTTTATGAGTAAGTTTGGTGGGGTATCGATATGGAAGATGAAGTAGAACCTTAAGCACGGCTCTCTCTGCTCTTTCAACCTCCAGAATATGGGTCTTAGCTGCGCCACCCCACACACTAACACAATATGTTAAAACACATTGACATAGAGCTTTATACGTTCTGAGTAGCAGTATATGTATGTTTATCTATTGTCTAGTACCCATAGTACAAGCTCTGCTTAGTTTGGGCTAGATGATGTTGTGGGTATGTGGTAGAATATTATTATTATTATTATATGACTGGTATTCTTTAAGGTTAGCCGCCGTGACTTCCACTATGTATATATAAATATTGTATACTCATATATGTATATATGTATAATAATATGTATATTTAAACTCTGCGTGCTGACTTCATAGCATAATATGAAGTAATATGACTACTTAAGTTACACGTAATGACACGTAACGATGCAAGGTGACCGCTCGCACAAGGTCAGATGTTTCTCACGATTTTACATTTGTTATCTCAAGATATAACAAAAGAACTAGTTTTTGTACTAAAGGATATTTTTAGTTGATGTGCTGGGGAAGATTGCTTTGTAATTTTGTTGCATACAACATCTGCTCGCCGCTTCGCCTGAGAATCCCTTGGGAACATACATAAATAAAAGTGAGAAACGGCAATGAATTACCGTAAATCCTAGAGTTCGAAAAATGGTTCAAGTAATATGCGAAGGTCATGTGACTTTGAGGTCAAAGGTCATAATCATTTCGAGGGTATATCGACTATGCTGAGTCGAATGGCGTTGACTGCGTGTCTCTAGCTTTAATGGTTCTTGAGTTGAAAGTTGTATAACAGACGGACGGACAGACAAAGCTGTTGTATAAGAGTATTTCGAACTCTAAAAAACTGATAAATAATAAACTAGTAAGGTTTAAGAATAGAGTATGAAAAATATTAATATAATTGTTTTCTTTTTAAATCATTTTTAAGAAGTTTCAGTTCTTTTTAAATCATTTTAAGAAGTTTCATTTGCTTTTTAATAAATTTTAAGGAGTTTTATTTCTTTTTAAATAATTTTTAAGTTGTTTCATTTCTTTCTAAATAATTTTTAAGAAGTTTCATTTCATTTTAAATATTTTTTAAGAAGTTTCATTTCTTTTTTGACTGCACGGATGGCGTAGTGGTTTAAGTTGTCGCCTCGCGAATGCCACTGCATTTGCCTAATAACCTGATTCGGATGCTAATATTATTATACTAGCATCCGATAATTTTCTTTCGTAATTACAATTATTTGTGCAGACAAGAATGCAAAAAAAATAACTCGCGTTTTAGCTAGTTACTTACGTAGCTTAAGTACCTACTTATGCGCTTATGTTCGTTAGGTGTATTCGATAACCGAGTCGAAAACAGTATTATCAGGATTTAGATAAATAATAGTTTAAAAAAAACTAAAAGACACGCTTTATTAAAAAACCAAACTGAAAAGCAGAAAATAGTTTAATAATTTTAATGTAAAAAAGCGTGAGGTGCTTTCTAAGATATTTAGATAACCACCACCACCACGCAAAATATCTTAGAAAGCACCTCACGCTTTTTTACATTAAAATTATTAAATTATTTTCTAATTTTTTCTTTAATAAAGCGTGTTTTTTAATTTTTTTAACTATTATTTGTTTTTATTCTTTTTAACTAATATTTTTTATATTTTCTAAATTTTTGTATCTATTGTCATCGGTCTTCGATAAGTGTGCAAGGTTTCAAATCAATCCGTCATTTTCAGTTTGAAAGGTGTGAAAATCACGTTTAAAGATTCCGTTACATAAACACGTAGATACATACATACCAAGCTAATAAAAGCGTGTTAAAACTAACTAACTAGAGAATATAATCTTTTATTTTCTGGTGTTGCCGTTGATAGTACAGAAAATAAGCCCAAATAGATTTCGTGTCTTCTTTATAAACTTACTCCTTTTGGAAATATACAGGCCTGTATGTATACATACCAAGATTTTAGTAAACGGCTAATAATTCAATGATATGTCGGTTGAGTAATGCTTTTATAAGTAAAAACAAGTTTATGTAAATAATTATCTTTAATAACTTCAAGGCGAGTATGTTTTAATAAAGTTGCTTAGTACAATACCTATTAATTTATATTTACATACAAATATTTCAAATATATAAAAATAGACTAGGTAAATAAACATACAGATGGTTGTGTATCCATAAAGGTCTGTTATACTGAGGAATGCGCTCCCTCATGAAGTCAGGTTGTCCACAAACCGTTACACTTTCAAGGTAAAAGTACGTGCTCTCCTCCTCGACAGTTTATCAGATTCTTCTCGTCATTAATATAACACGTGTGTATACAGGGTGTCCGGTAATTAATAGATAACCTTGAAATATCTTATAGTAGAACTGAAGGCCGTTCAGAAAAAATGAATAAAAAAACTAAAAAAATATATATCTAATAAAAAGTGCAAGCTATATTAGCATAGCATACTTTTGACTGTCTATCTATTAGCATAATTAGTGTTTAATAATAAAACAACAAAAAACCGATGGATTTCATTCATTTATGGTCGTAGTATACAAGAAAGTTATACATGGTAATTAAAAAAAATACATATCTCAGGTAGTAGTTAGGATAGATTATTTTTCATACTTTTTTCTGAACGGCCATTAGTTCCACTATAAGACATTTTCAAGTTATCCATTAATTACGGGACATCCTGTATATATATATGTATGTATGCATGTACCTATATCTACATGAACACAATACGTGAAATGGGGATGCATTTTGCAACTCACTGTACAATCATAAGTGTCAACCCAATTTTTATTTACTTGTTTTCTTAGATTTTGTTTGTATTATTATTTTATGTTCTTTATTTTATTCTTGTTATTTATTTGGAAACATCAATGTACGTACCTAAATTAATACCAAACTGTTAAGAAACCTGAAAGTGGAGCTTGATACCCATAACACAAGTTAGATCTTACCTTGGGTACTAGTGTTCAATAATTACTGTGTCTTACTTGTATTTGTGTATAAGAAATTTCATTTAAAAAATGATATTTCATTTCATTTCATTTCATATATATTTTATTTAGATTATATAATATATTTATTGGTATGTACATATATATTATGTACAAGTGTGTTCCATGCTTCTGTAGCACCTACTTCATTTTATCTCTGCGTCACCCTACGGTTGACTGGTAGAGAATGCCCTTGGCATTAAGTCCACCGATGTATTGTTTTATGCATAAAGTTTAAAATAAATAAATCAAGGCATAGACAGAAGTACATTTCACCTATATTTCATTAGCCTTGGTTTAGGTCCTGAATAAACCAGACAAGTTTATTGGCTTCAGTAATTAATATTTTTACTAGTGCCAAATCTATAAAGCTTAGGGGTGCCTTAATTATAAATTTATATTTTTAAAACGACTACCGAGCTATATTGATAAACTTAATTAATACATATTATAAACTCCTTAATATTTTTATATAGCCGATTTCTTATCCTAGTTCTAGATCCCGTACTGACAATTTCCTAACTGGCAATCTAAATAAAAATTCTTACCAACCCATGCAATAGACTTATCATCAAAACTTTAATATTAAACATCGTATAACAAAAAAAATATACGCGTTTTTATACAAGAAAATTAGCAAACAAGGAAATTGCTCACTTGTTGGTTACCTTTACCTAATGTTTACCGATAATTTATTTATTTATGGACAACCAACAAAGCTGTGTATTAATAATAAAAACACAAGAATACATTATATGTAATGTGCTGCCTTAATTATAAGCTGCCACGACAAGAATTAACATAAAGTAAAATACTTATCATCTATGCTCGTATATTAAGTGTAATAAAACTAATAAAAGATGTAAAAGTGATATAATGTGAGTAAATACATTCAACAAACATGCAAACAAAAAATGCCGTTAAAATAACAAAATTACTGTCAAATTAAAAGAAACTGATGCTCAATGGTTACAAATATATAATATTAAAAATAAATTATATTTCAAAATATTGATTATAAAATTATAAATGTCGCAACGACACGAGTCCCTAATTATATAAAAAAATACTTATTCATTTTATTTATTACAAAGATACTAAAAATAATCTCACACCTACATATATTCCTGAAGGAGTAAGCAGAATTGCATTGCACCTATAGTTATTCGCCTGCTATGAATTTTAAGTTCGACACAATAGAGAACGAGCCAATTTCTTCCGACCAGGTCAAATTCTAGACTTCGTATTGCTAAAGCGGGTATCAAACTCACACTACCAGCACAGCATACGCATTCATTATCGCTGCGACACTGGGGCAGACTTTCCTAGTACCTTTTTTAAAGTACAAAAAAAAATGTCGTTTATTAATACTAACGGTCGCCAAGGGGTCGAAATTCGCCCAAAATTTATATAAATTTTAAATTTGATCGTTTTTATGTTTTTATTGTCTACCCATATAATCACATTTCATTTAGTCACCTACTCCACATACATATGTATGTAACCATAGTAACGAAGCATTCTACGAAGTCAACCAAACAATGCCGAAATACTACGAACGCGATTCGACTGCTTGTGTCAAATGCATGGTTGTGCGCGTGTAGTGGTTTTCTATTAATTAAATGTATTTCTAAAGCATATTTTATAAAAATATTAGGATTCGCTCCTCCTTCTTCATATAAACTTTAACTGTGCCAAATTTCACACTTCTCTGTCCGCGCAATTTTCTTAAAAAGGGGTACAAAGTTTTTACTTCACGTATTAATATAATTATAGATTTTCTGTATATACAAACATTCAAACAACGGACACAGTGGACACCGAACCACGAAACAGGTATTTGTGGATCACGCCATTTTTTGTCCCAAGATCGAACCCATCACGCTCAACATGCAGTGGCCAGACGTCTACATAAGCCACAACACCATCCGCACAGTCTATAAAATCCGAAATGAATAGTGACGGTTATTTTTTAAATAAGCAACGGTCACCGAAGTGTCTCGGTGTCGTTATCAGCGAAGCGAAGTAGCCGCTCGCGACCCGAATGTTCTCAAGGTCCCGGCTTCATTCATGTTGACGCCGCGACGCGACGGTTAAATCATTATATATTATGTTGTTATATAATAACACGTGTGGCTGTTAGGCGTCGTTATGTATTAAGGCTGTTTAATGGCTAACGGATTGCTGTCGAAATTATATATGGAATATCGTAGTTTGGATAAATTATCATGAGAATATCGACTTGTTACTCTTAAAAATGTTAATGTGATTCGCTTGGTAGAATAAAATAATAAAATAAAAGTAATATAATTCTAACTAACATTATAAATGCGAATGTGAGTGTGTTTGTTTATTACGCTCTCATGCCTTAACCACTCGATCGATCATCTTAACATTTCGCATACACGTTATCAACGCAACAGAAAAGGACATAGGGTAGCTTTCATCTAGAAAAAGGTAGTGTTACTAACCTAACTTAATCTAGTAATAAATAATCTATACTAATATTATAAAGCTGAAGAGTTTGTTTGTTTGGTTGAACGCGCTAGTCTCAGAAACTACTGATTCGAATTAAAAAAATCTTAATATTATAAACTAGATGTGCTTGCGGTTTCACTCGCATTTATGGTTACTGCGTCACCCCCGTGGGTCATAGCGTGATGTTATATAGCCTATAACCTTCCTTAAGATTATAAATAAATAAATTAATGTAACATCAAGCTATTCGCCACAGAAGTAAACCAATTGTAAACGGATAAAACGTGACCATTTCTTAAGAAGTTTGAATGGGTATGGTAAGCTGTCCTTACCAGGCAGATGCATGCTATCGTAAACTTTTTTGTAGACCTATAAAAGAGGAATAAGCCCCCCTATACATTATTTTGCTATATCTCAAAGGGACGAGGCAGCGATTTCGATGAAACCTCCGATTTGATGAATTTTTGCCCACATCTTCAATAATTATCGTCATAATTCAACCAGTTTACACAAAAACTTAACAAATTATATACGTAACCCTTCCTCATGAACCACTCTATCTATAGGTGAAAATCGCATGCAAATCCGTTCACTAGTTTTTAAGTTTATCGCGAACAGACACATAGACGCAGCAGGGTTTTTGTTTTTTATAATATGTAGTAAATAATATTCAAGTAACGCATATATGATAAATTGGTTCAACTAAAATGCGATCTATCTATGGTACACAATCAGGTAAATGTAAATTCATATAAGTTAGTTTAACATTCATAAGTGTTACTTTGTGACCTATATGAAAATATGTAGATATTTTGATTTGATTTGATTCAATATTTTTGATGACTTCTATGGCCACTCCCCTCTTTGGTCCGCCACTGCGCTTAACCGATATTAACATCTTGTCAGTCAGATCACGAAATGATTGAGTGGAATTATACAATTAAAGTCAGTTCACAACCGTTGGCGTCCGTTGAGACAATTGATAACGGACCAAACCATCCATCTTATAAATACAAGATGGCACACTTTATGTAATGTTTTGATTGTTCCGATAACCGTTAACTGTTAACGTTTTGCCTTGATAGCGCAGCGGTGGTGAATGCGACTGCTGCATTAGGTCTTGGGTTCGAATCCTAGAGGCCAACAGAAAAGTTAATGGATATTTCTGGCAAGAACAGTAGCTGTGAGTTTGTTGCTAGTTCCTCTCATTGCCTTTATACCCTTGCTTTGCTGAACATGGCAACAGGTGAATGTAAATATAAATCCGCATTAATAAGAGTAACATTGACGTTCATAAGTGATACTTTGTGACTTACATGAATAAACATATTTTGACATGTTATATTTTTTAAGAAATTTTCTGTAACGGCTCGGTATTAGGAATTTGACAGTGTTACATACCACGTGCCTAAAAAAGCACGTAAAGCCGTTGGTCCTGCGCGTGATCCCTCTCCGTTTGTGTCGGATTACCGTTCAATCGTATCATGAGAGTTATAGACAGAAAGTGCACTTTTGTCTACGTACAAACTTATGTACTATAATATTTACTACACACATGGCCAGTCTTCGTTAGGATTGGCCACCGTGACTGAAATTTGATCTGGACGACATTTTTATTATAAAGTTAGTAAACATTATTATTCAAAGTAAACATAGTATTGCATAAAATGTTTCTGTATCTAAATCTTAATTACTGTTTCTCTTTTAACCCCGACGCATAAACGACGGGGTGTAATAAGTTTGACGTGTCTGTGTGTGTGTCTGTCTGTGGCATCGTAGCTCCCGAACGGATGAACCGATTTTAATTTGGGTTTTTGTTTGAAATGTGAATTCGTCGAGAGTGTTCTTAGTTATGTTTGATGAAAATCGGTCCAAGATGGCCGCCGCCACAAAATGGCGGATCACATATTTTTCACAACTCCCTCAATATGGGTATCAAATGAAAGGGCTTGGCTAGTAGAATACTATACACTATGATAAATTTCAAATCCAAGACGGCCGCCACCACAAAGTAGCGAATAAATTTTTTTCACAGCTTTCTCAATATGGGTATCAAATGAATTTTGGGTCGGGAGTATTTAAAATTTTTAATTTTATTATTATTAATATTTATTAAGAAAGCAAAGTTAACCCGTGTCCAGCAGTGCGACAGTTTATTCAAGGTTAAACGAAAAACACTAATAAACTTTAACTTTATTTTACATAGTAAAAAGACTACAAATCTCTACTACTTATCTATGATACAGTTTTTTCATTATTCATTAGAATTAGATTTAAAACAGTTTTAAGATAAAACTCACTCACATATGATTCTTATTCCAATTCTCTTATTTAAAAATTATCATTTAAAAAAAGAATTGGAGGAAGAATCATATTATGTGAGTGAGTCGTCGCACTAGGGCTAAATCCAGTATCGTGTGGGGGTCTATACAAACAATCATACAACGGACACAAAGATCTGGACTCTAGGCATCTAGACTCCTACCGCAGCCCATGATCGCTTGTAATACCCGGGGTATATGCGCATACTCGAACCTACTTGTATCCTCTATGTAAAAAAGGATTTAAAGATATAATGAAAAAATATTAGGCGAGTTACGTAGGTATGTGAACCTTCAGAACAGATACTCTAAAGGCCAAACACACACTGCCTATAGCGAGGTATTCATGTAAACCTCTGCACCATCCGTGCATTCAACGCCTGTCCGTCATAATTACATTTTCATGGTTAAGTCTCTAGAAAAGTAAAACAGCCTCAACCGAAATTTAAAACAAACAGCGCTTTATCGTTGCATGACAATAACAATTACAAGATTTTATCATAAACCATTCTGAATATTAACCTTGGACGCAACCGCAAGAGAAATAAAACCAAATAGAACTGACCCATAAACTTATTGCAATAAACAATTATTACCGGCAATCAAATTCAAATGCTCGGTTTACTATGTTCTGTTGCACAACATGGCGATTCGCGCCAAAACTTGACATTTGTGGCAGCTGTCAGTTTGACAGCAAGGAGTCTTACGATAAAGGTCAGATTCTGATCATACATACATATTCTAACGCCTATATCCCTGAAGGATAAAGCAGAGGTAAGTATATATATAATCCACATGCCATCAGTTATCGTTTATAGTAAAAAAGCGACAGTAGCCCAATTTTTAACACGCTTTTATTAGCTTGGTGTGTATCTATGAATCTATGTAACGGAATCTTTGGACGTGATTTTTACCCCTTTCAAACCGACAGATTGATTTGAAACTTTGCACAGTTATCGAGGACCGATGACAATACAATAATTTAGAAAATATAAATAAATAAAATAAACAATAGTTAAAAAAAATATAAATAAATAATAGTTTATTAAAAATCGTAGGGTGCTTTCTAAGATATTTTGATAACCTCCACCCCACGCTTTTTTACATTAAAATTATTAAATTAATTTCTACTTTTTTAATAAAGCGTGTTATTTAGTATTTTTTTAATTATTATTTATTTTAATTAGGTTTCGATCTTGCGATCGGTCGTGGGTTTGAATCCCACCTTTTGCACTACCGACGTGAACCTACTCCTAACACAAGCATTCTGGCTTAGCTGGAGAGGTTAACAGGAATACAACAATAACCACGTGATAGGGTGCAGGTCTATGTTCGCCAACCAGGCATAAATACAGACTCTGTACTTCTACTAAGAATTTATTCACAATTTACCTCAATAACACTAACCTCGACCTAGAAATCAAACTCGAGACGTCATGCATAGCAGTCGCTTCCACTAGCACCTCGCATACTGAGACTAAAAATCCTAATTTTAGTTTAAACATGTTTACAGGATTCTCAGTGATTATAATCAACGGCCACCTTTGCTCGTGACGTTTCCTCACGGTGAAGGAAAACCTGTATGTCTGAGACTTCTCTATAATCTTCTCGAAGATATGTAAGGTCTGCCAACAGGCACTAGGCCAGCGTTGTAGACTATGGCCTTACCCTTCTCACACAGAGAAAAAGCCCGTGCGCAGCAGTGAGACGGTTTATATAAAGGTCTGATATTTGTATGCACGGATCTAAGTGCACGGATGACGAAGTAGTTGACGTTGTCACATTGTTTCTGTCACTGCGCTGAATGTTGTGATCCGTAAGAAGTTGTTCTGAGATTCGTTGTTCTTTGCATCCCTTGCTGTGTTTACAAAGTCCCAGGAACACAAGATTTCTTCCTAGTGAGAGAGCTGTTTTAAAAACCTTAAAATAAAAAGGACGGTTATTTACTGGTGATAGTGGAAGCTCTATTCAAAGCAGAAAGCCTCGATGGCGTAGTGGTCAGTGTAATCGACTGCCACGTCTGAGGTCGCGGGTTCGATTCCCGCACAAGTCAAACATTTGTATGCATGAACATGGGTGTTTGTCTTGGTCTGGGTGTTTCTATGTATAATATGTATGTATTTACAAAAAACAAAAAGTATATATGTATGTTTATCCATTGAGATGTTTATCAAATAGACGTACCCATAGTACAAGCTCTGCTTAGTTTGGGCTAGATGGTGTTGTGTGTATGTGGTAGAATATTATATTATATTATTACTAGCCGAAACGGAAAAAGTTGTTTTGCCACAAAAAAAATGTTTTGACCAAAAGATTAAAATAAATGTTAGGGTTTAGGGGGACAACCCTTATCACTAAGGGGTATAAAAATAGACAGTAGCCGATTCTCAGACCTACTACATATGCATATAAAATTTCATAAAATCGGTCAAGCCGTTTCGGAGGAGTATGGTAACTAACATTGTGACACGAGAATTTTATTTATAAGATAACAAAAGGTTATAATTTCTACAATTTTTAGTTTATGATATCGCAACTAAAAACTTAAAAACTTATTTGACAGATAAAAAGAAAACAAAAGGTCTTCTCTTTGACTCTTTGAGGCAAAGTATGACACGATGCCTTAGGTGTTAACATTTTTATATATTCCTTTTTTGTTGTGTTTTGTAAATCGGTGTGTATTTATTTTTATTAGATTCTTTTGAGAAATCTTTTGTATGATGTAAGTACTTATTATATTAACATTTACTCTTTAAAGAGGTTATAATATCAGAGGCAATAAGGTCAGGTTAAGAGTAAACCGATGAGCATGCAAAAAGAATATAATGAAAGATAATAAAGCAAGATAGTTGACTCTCTCAGTGGCGCAGTGATATGCGACTGCTGTGTATGAAGTCTCGGGTTTCATTCTCGGGTTGGGCAAGGTCTTATTAGGTTTTCTAACAAGATATTCTTAGTGGCAGCATAGAGTCTGAAACAGTGCCTGGTGGAAGGCTAACCACATGGGCTCTACCACATAGTTAAAGAGATGTGAGTATTTAACACGATATGGGTATGTGACTATACATATAAACAGCAAGAGAGGTATGCCAGGATCGAACCAGTTGAAAGTCGTGACAATTTTTACCTAACCATATTACGAAAAATACTACCTAAACATGGTGTGGACAGCTTGGAAGTAAAAATGCCTAGTATTCTTATTAACCCCTACAGCTATGAAGGTGTGAGCCCTTGAGATACGGTGTGTAGTCGGCAGCTGGGGAAGTAATGTCCTACAGACCGAATTTTGGTCATGGCGGCCGTCACGCGTTAGCCTTATAAAAACGATAATCAGATCAAGTGTCGTCGCGCAATCGCCGCGAGCCGCTTGCGCCCAGGGCTGGGCGGCCGACATTTGATGCCAAAATTTTCTGCGCTCAGACGCTGGGCGCTCGACGCGCAACGGAGACTGGCCATCTGCGCAGGAGATATTATAGTGCACAAATGTGTGCGCAAACACAAGTGCACTCTTTATTCCCTAACTCTCATGATCTAATGGAACGGATAATTCGACACGACCGGAGAGAGATCAGGCGTAGGACGAACGGCTTTACGAGCTTTCCGAGGCACGGGGGTGTCTAACACCGCTAACTTCCTAACTCTGGGCTCGTATTGAGATTTCTTAACAGAAAAACCCAATAACTTTTTGTTGGCCCGATACGAACCCGAGACCTCATGCACAGCAGTTACATTCACTACTAATGCGCCACGGAGGCAGTCAGAGCTGGGTTACAAATTATTTACTAGTATTGTTTTTAATCCTTCCAGCTTTAAGCCCTCAAGATATGGTATGAAGGTAGTCTGTAGCTGGGTTAGTAAAGAGAACTGTTACAAATTCCTAGTGTTCTTATTAACCTCGCCAGCTATGAGCTCTCGAGATACGGTGTGTTGTCGACAGCTGGGGAATTAAAGAAAAGCGGTTTACTGAATACTAGTATTCTTATTAACCAGCAAGTTTGGGTCCTCATATCTTTGCCGAACGATCAAGGCATGGAATTCTCTGCCAAGGCACGTCTTTCCTTCTTCCTTCAATCCTGAGTCCTTTAAGCGAGGCGTGAAAAAGCACCTTCTCAGGCCGTCAAAGTAGAGACCTCAACATCGCCTCGGCTGCTACGAAGACGGTGTGGAGGCCACTGCTCTTAGACCACACGAGTGCTTACCATCAGGCGGAGTGTGGTCATTTTAACGAGCAAAAAAAAATCCTTTTTAGCTGTAAGCCCTCGACATATGGTGTATTGTTTTACTTTTTGTTGCAGGCCAACAACTCGGGTCGAGGAATGGGAAAGCTGTTTCTATCCTGACCTCTGGTCTTGTGTACTCAAGCTATTGAAGATGCATGTAAGGTTTCTTTATAATAACTAGCTTTTGCCCTCGGCTTCGCCTTGGTACGGTTAGATTGTTAGTAACAGTACTTTAAAAATATATATATATAGCCTATGTTACTCGCTGATAATATATATTTCTAATAGTAAAATCAGTTGAGTAGTTTTTGACACCCTTACAAACAAACAAAAAAGCAAATCTCTCTTTTTCATTAGTATGGATTAGCTTTTGCTTCACTCAGGTCGGTACTTTTTAAGATGACAAGTACCCTATGATCTTTTTGTATATGAAATTTCATGATGATCAGTCAAGTAGTTATGGAGTGAAAGCGTAACAGACAAACGAACCCACATTCATAATATTAGTTCGGATAACAAGCTACTGCCCATGGTTTCGGCTACGTCGCATGTCCCACGGGAACGTAGCCTGGTTAAAGTATCATGTTTATCCAGGACATGCTCTTTCTTTATATGGAAATAGGCTCGATTATTATCACGTGGCGCCTTAAGGCTGCCTATATTGAAGCAGAGTGAGGCTGCGGAGCGAAAAAACAGAGAAATATTAACCAATAGGATTGCTTACTGGAGCAGAGCAGAGATTTTATGCAATCCTATTGGTTAATATTTTTCCGTTTCTTTGCTCCGAAGCCTCGCTCCGCTTCAATGGACAGGCATAGATGGTTAGTGAAATTTGGGTGTAATACACTACCCCTTCGAGAATAGAGCCTTAAGTCTTCGTACCATTTCTTCTTGTGGGAGCGGCCTCTTCTCAGCATGAGAAATGCAAGACCATGGTCCACAACGCTTTGCCAGAGCGTGTTGGCCGACTCGCATACTAACAGACATATAGGTTTCCTCACGGTGATTGTTTTTTCATCGTTATTGCGATAAATAATTAACTATTTGTTATTTTTTGGTTTTATAAAGATAACTGCCGTACTAGGAACAAATCCTGTGTCGCGGGAACTTTACAAACATTCAAACAACGGCCACATTGAATATCCAGATTTGGAACCATTATTTGAGGATCAGCAAATGCACGTGCTTAGCAAAGGTTTTAGCGCGTGTATAAACATACGAGACGCTTAGGGGCCATCCATATTAGGTACGTCTCACGTTAAGTGGAAGGGAGGGGTCGACGAAGTGTGATATTGTGTGACAAGGGCTACGAGGGAGTCTCAAATTTCGGGAGACTTTCTATTCTATTTTATTCTATTCTGTCACATACACATAACACCATCTAGCCCAAACTAAGCAGAGCTTGTACTATGGGTACTAGACAATGGATAAACATACATAATCCTTTTTTTTTGTAAATACATACATATTATATATAGAAAAACCCAGACCAAGACAAACATTCATGTTCATGCACACAAATGTTTGACTTGTGCGGGAATCGAACCCGCGACCTCAGGCGTGGCAGTCAGTTCAGACATTCAACTGAACAACTATTTGTGGTTCACACCTCACCATTCCGCTGAGTGTTGTGGGTTCGAATCCCACACGGGACAATACTTTGTGTGATCCACAAATGGTTGTTCCGAGTCTGCGTGTTCTTTGTGTCCGTTGACAGAATGTTTGTAAAGTCCCTCGCGACACAAGAATTATTCCTAGTGCGGGAGTTGTATATTTAAAAAATGTTTTCTATTCTTGAATTGGGCAAGTGCAATCGAATATTCAGTTAGGAAATTCTGAGAGTCGATGCACGAGGACTCTCTGAATTTCCTAACTGAATATTCGATTGCACTTGCCCAATTCAAGTACCGAAAACATTTTTTACTCTACTCGAGTAAAACAAATTTTTTTTTGTTTACCGAATTCTGAAAGCCTACATAATTATATTTACTTACTGCACATTTACTCGTCGCCAATGTGATGTCCACTAATTTAACCTTGTGTATTGAATAAAACAACAAATAATCCAGTAAGTAGGTACACAGCTCAGCGGCGTGTCTGCTCTCTACGAGTGACAGATCGAGAGTGTGCAGGTGGCGCCACCGTTGATCTATGTCGGCACGGAGTCGAAAATATGCCTGTTGGACGCTAAAGTTTCGCCTTCTAAAAAAGACACAAAACATAGTATATTTTATTTATTTATTTAAAAAAAGGCTTTCATACTAACTAGCGGTCGCCAAGTGGTCAAAATTCGACCATGATTATTGATTTAAATGTTAAGTATAATCGTTATTATAAAGAAATTGCAAGAGGCACTTAAGGTATGAAACCATAGTTACGAAGAAATATACGACATCAGCCGAACCATGCCGAAATACTACGAACGCGATTCGACTGCGTGTGTCAAATTCATGGTTGTGTGCGTTTTATATTTATATTTAATAAAAATATTAGAATTTGCCACTCCTCCTCCATATAAACTTTAAATGTGCCATATTTCATACTCCTCCGTCCACGCAATTTTCATAAAAAGAGGTACAAAGCTTTTGCTTCACGTATTAATATACTAATAATTTATTTATTATTTAAACATGATATAATAAGGCTGCTTATAACAAGTCTCCACACATACGTATATTATTGATATACAAAAAAAAAAGATTTACTTAGTATCTTTGTTTTTGTTTTTATTGTGTGTGTTGACCAAATTTAACCATATTTACAGATGCTGTGTAAAAATTAAAATACCAAAAAAGATACTTATGTCATACCTAATATAGTATTATTACCACCTGTAACGATTTTTCCATCGATAAATATATAATATCAGCCCTGTATGAAATTGTCCCACTGCTGGGCACGGGCCTCTTCTCATTGTGAGAAAGGTTAGGCCATAGTCCACCACGTTGGCCCAGTGTGGGTTGGCAGACTTCACATATCTTCGAGAACATTATGAGGAACTTTCAGACATACAGGTTTCCTCGCGATGTTTTTCTTAACCGATAAAGCAAGCGATTATTAACTATTTAGTACGCATATAACTTCGAAAAGTCAGAGATGCGCGCCTTGGGATCGAACTCGAGACCTCTGTGTGGCAGTCCAACGATTTTCCACTAGCCTATCGTCGCCCTTTTTACCTCCTTCATCTATAAATAAATGAACGATATTATACGCATCACAAAACACGCGTATGAAGATATCTACCGAGTAACTCAATATTAAGCGAAGAAGTGACTGCCTAAAAGCCGTCTTACTGTAGATGGGCTTGTACAAAATAGATCAATATCTATAGGATTAATAAAAGTAACTTGCACTGTGAAAGAAAAATGCGTTACGTCTGTAATTAGCTGTGATAAAAGGCAAAAATTATGCTAAATATGTATAGATGTACCGTTGTAAGTTAGTCTTCTCCCTAGCCTTATTATTCCCAAGTCACTTGGGATCCGGCTTTTCTAGTCTAACCGGATTTGACTGGATATCAGTTTTAACACGGAGTGGCTGCCACCTGACCTCCGCAACCCGAAGGCTAACGATAACCTAAGGCTAGACCAGTGTCAGGATATTATAGGGCACTGAATTCCCAATAACAACCGCCCTAGATGTTCGTGGCAGCCGGGACCGACGGCTTAACGTGCTCTCCGAGGCACGGAGCAGGCGATAATTGTCAATCAATACGCACACAATTTCGAAACGTCATATAACTTCCGAAAGCCAGAGGTGCGCGACGTGGGTTCGAACCTGAGACCCTCTGCATTGCATTGTGTTGGTTTCCCCACTGAGCTATCGCTGCTCTCGGCGTACGTGGTAAACGAGGGTATGCAACTTCAGAGCATACGATAAGTTTATTTATCATTAACGCCTAATAAAATTTTAAGAGCAATATAGTAAGATCTATATATTAATACGTGAAGCGAAAACTTTGTACCCCTTTTTATGAAAATTGCGCGGGCGGAGCCGTATAAAATTTGGCACAGTTAAAGTTTATATGGAGCAGGAGTGGTGAATAAATTAACGAAAAAGACGACACGCACACAGCAATACATTTGACACACGCAGTCGAATCGCGTTCGTAGTATTTCAGTATTGTTCGTCTCACGTCGCATCGTAAAATTCTTCGTATCAATGAAAGTGTATAGTTAAGTAAATAATAATATTTGAAAAACATAGGTAAATTAAACTGTATAGCCTTGGCGAAATCTAAATGAAATCTGATAATAAGGGTGTTTGTTTTCAAGTTATGGACAATAAAACCTTAATAACGATCAGTCTTAAAATTTAAATAATTAAAATTAAATTTATTTAAATTTAAAAAAATATAAATAATTATTATAATTTTATTTAATTTAAATTTAATTAATTTAATTCAATCAATCAAAAATTATGGTCGAATTTTGACCACTAGGTGACCGCTAAATTAAACTACTTTAAACAGAATTTATCGCGTTTATTTTTTATTATTAGATACATAATTTGGAAACTGTTACACTACTACTACTATTAAACTTTACTTTTTATAACGTTAAACAACGCGATAAAATCCGTATAAAATAGCTTAATTTCAATAATAACAATAATATTATTTAGATATTTGTGAATTTTGTGATTATTATTATTATTATTTATTTAATTCGAACACAAGCGATTCATAAACGTCTGATAAAATTTTAAGAGCAATGTAGCAAGATATTATATTTGTGAGTTTTATAATTGACGCCTTATAAAATTTTTATAGCAAGGTTTATCAAATTTGATAACTTACCCTCCCATATAAAAAATATTACCTCATTTAGTAGTTTTCGATCGCGCCTATTCGAATGTATAATAGAAAATTATTCTAACAACACTTGAGATCTTTTTTCTTTTAAAACTGTGGAATGCCTCTCACACATAGGTATGTGTGAGAGGCATTCCACAGTTTAAAAGAGATAAAGATCCTTTTTAGGAACCTTCCTAAAAAGGATCTTAATAAAGTATTATATAATATTGTCTTATGTTTACGCGAATGTTATACATTGAAATTAAACACTTTATACGGATTTTGTCGCGTTGTTTATTTTACTTTAAACACTGGTATTACATAATTTTGAAAACTCTAACACTACTATTATTGAAATTTTACTACTATTTATTTATATAAGCTATATATTTTCTAATTAAAACAATTTATATTTGAGTTTACACTTTGCCCCGACGTTTCGGTTGCTTTACAGCAGCCATGTTCACGGGGAGACACCGTGTCTCCCCGTGAACATGGCTGTACATTTATTTTAAAGGTTGAGGTATTTAAATAATGACCATAACTGCTAAAGAGCTACTGATTAGTCCGTACAAATGTATATACAGGGTGTCCGGTAATTAATGGATAACCTTGAAATGTCTCATAGTAGAAATGAAGGACGTTCAGACAAAATGAAAAAAAAAATTAAAAAGATATATATTAAAAAGTGCAAGCTATAATAGCATAGCATACTTTTGATTGTCTATATATTAGCATAATTAGTGTTTAATAATAAAGCAACAAAAACAGATGGATTTCATTCATTTATGGTCGTAGTATACAAGAAAGCTATACATGATAATTAAAAAAAAAACACATATATCAGGATATTTTTTTCTGAACGGCCATCAGTTCCACTATAAGACATTTCCAGGTTATCCATTAATTACCGGACAACCTGTATATGTAAATATATTTTTATATATACAGTTCAATATGTAATTGTTCGTAACTCACTATAAAATCCGTAGTTTCATATATACATGTTAAGTTTCACGGGTGTAGCCGTGGAGGACAGTTGGACTGCCACGGAGATGTCTCGAGTTCGACTCCAAGTGCGTATTAAATAGTTAATTATCGCTCGCGTAATGATGAAGGAAAATATCGTAAAGAAACCTGCATGTCTGAGAGTTCTCTATAATATTCTCGAAGATATGTGTAGTCTGCCAACCCGCACTGGGCCAGCGTGGTTGACTATGGCCTAACCCTTCTCACACTGAGAGGAGGTCCGTGCCCAGCAGTGGGACAGTTTAATATTGGGCTGGTATTATATAGTCTCAAGTGGTAGCCAGACGTGTTTTATATGCTCATTTCGCAGGTTATAATTTTGACGTCCCACGTTACAGCTTTTTGCTGTCTACCGCGCGCAGTTCTAAATTTCGTCATTTCACCGAAAACTTCTTGACCCCATGACTAAATAACACTTTGTCTGACCCGCGAATTGAACTTTACACCAGAGAACAGCAGTCGCATTCACCATTGCAAAAATAAGCTAGCAGTTTTATCAAATCGCGTAAATGTAAGACCTTAATGCTTATGTTCTATTTTATTTCCAGCGTATATCTCTTTCAATAAATTAGCTGTGTTATGGAGGGAGACGGCGCAAAGGGAGTGTTGACCATCCGACAGAGTTTGGACAGTAACGAAGTGATTATCGCTCTGGAGAATGGCCAGAGAGATCAGGCTGCCAGAGGTCTGACGAAACCGAGATTAGCAGGTCTGTGGCTTAAGTAATACCCTTCAGTCCCTATTTCGGTCATGGCGGTCAATCTTAGTGTAGACCTGATGGTAGACCTTGAAGGAGACCTATGTCCACTATACCGAATTTCGGTCACGGCGATCAATATCAATGGAGACTGGCCAGTGGCCATCTGCGCAGGAGATATTATAGTGCACAAGTGTGTGCGCAAACATAAGTGCACTCTCTGTTCCCTAACTCTCATGATCCGATGGGACGGTAATCTAACACGTTCAGAGAGAGATTAGGCGCAGGACCAACGGCTTTACGAGCTTTCTGAGGCACGGGGGTGTACAACACCGCCAACTTCCTGCCTCCGAGTTGCTTATGAGATAATCTTGGAAAAATCTCAAACAATTTCGATCGACCTGAGTTTCGAACCCATAAAATAAAGGGGTTTTATGATTTAAATTTTGCCGACCAAGTACAACAGTTTCTTTTTTTATATAGAACTCCGGCACTAGGAATGTTGCCTGTATCGCAGTGGACTTAACCAACATTCAAGCAATGGACACAAAGAAAATCCAGACCCGAAACAACCATACTTAATGCAATGCTAGGTAACGGGTCTTACTCGCGATAAAGTATTTAATGGCGGCACTTCACATGGCTGTTTGTATTTGCGTATTTGATAAATTTGGCAAATAATAACCATGTGAAGATGGTTTGTGTGGCAAAGTATTTGCCTCTCTTGCCTATTTGATAAGTACAGCAAATACCAAACACGCGTTACCGCGTGCTTGTCGGTTTGTCGACACACATCAAAGAGATTATCAAAGACGGCAAATAGGCAAATACGCAACTAAACCATCCACACAATGGCCAGCGTTGGCTGCAAGTCATGTCAATTTCAAATACGCGGGCTGTCAACTTGACATCCCCGGCCGTTGTCTTGAAAATTATTTATTTACTATCCATGGTCTTTTTACAACCTTGTATTTTTTAATACAAAGCATATAATAATAGCATGTGTTTAAATAATAAAATCCTGCTGCAAGTTTGAAGACGTACATACTGTTGGTAAATAATTGCCTCTGCTCATTCAAAATGTTTGTGTATTTGTTATTTGACGCCTTATTTGGCTCCATGTGTTGGTCATAGTTGCCAATATCTGTATGTTTGCCTTTTTGTCAAATGTTCGCCCAAGTACAGCAAACACCCAATACCAAATACAAATAGCCATGTGAAGTGCCGCCTTAAAAGGTAATAAATACATCTTGATTGCACGACTTTTGAGATTCACACAAATTTTTGTCCCCTGTGGGATTCGAGCCCCCAATTCTTGGTGCAATGGCAGTGGCGAAGCAGTCTACTATACAGCTTACTGGTTTTCAGTCCTTAATCAGAATAGTTTGTTCTACAGTGAAGCCGTTGCATCCTCAAAAGACATCGGTGCACACCAACACTGATCATTCGCGAGAGACGACGACGGAAAGACACGTCCAGATCTGCGATGACCGGTACACCAGCTGTTATCAGGTATATCATTTCTTTTGTGTGCGTGTAGATTTTTAGATTTTTTTTTTTTAGATTTTCTTTATTTAAACAATATAAGCTTACAGTTTATGCACCAAGACGCTTACATGTTATGTCAAAAAAGAAAATGATTTTAAATATCCTTGTACAAAAAATAAGAAATAAAATAAAATTCAATAAGTAAAAAATGAATGAATAATTTGAAAATGAATATGTCAACAGAATAAGATAATAAATTACAAAATAATTAAATATTATCAATAAAATGTCATGATACATCGATAAATGTCACCATAAGAAATAAAATCATTCAAAACAATTTAAGTATGTCATTACATAATTACTAAATAGACTAGTCTTATCAAAAAATATGTCAACATTTGGATTAGTTTTTAAAAAATCATTAATTAAGTTGATAGCTGTAACGGTGGGACTATTACTCGTTTTTGTAATATGCCAGGACGATGGATACGCAAGAAGTTGATGTTGTCTACGACCACAACCTCGCACGTAGCTGTCTGGCACGTACAGATGAATAGACTCACGCACCGATGGATTGTCCACTTTATTATTTAATAGCAGATAGTAATGCATTATAAGCATATACTTCCGTCTGAGCTCAAGAGTATCCAAACCTACCATTCCAGAAACAAATATTGATGGATATAGAAAGGGATAATATCCATATGCACGTTTATATAAATACCTAGTAAATTTACGCTGGACTTTTTCAACTATCAGTATGTATAATTTTTCTTGTGGAGCCCAAATAATCGCGTTGTACTCTAATTTGCTACGTACGTATGCACTATATAGTAGTTTCATTACGTCCACATTATTAAAATTGGAGGAAGTTCGAATTATAAACCCTAAACATTTGCTAGCTTCCTTGCTGATTTTTTTAATATGTTCATGGAAGTTCAGTTTGCTGTCAAGGGTTAACCCAAGATCACGTATTGTTGTGACACGCTCGAGAGGAGCACCGGATACTTCGTAAGTCGTTGTAATCGGAGACCGAGACCGGGTAAAGGTAATAACTTTACATTTTTGTGTGTTAAATAGCAATTTGTTTTCTTTGCTCCATTCAACCACTGCATTAATGTCGCGCTGCAGTGCGACACAATCGTTACTATCTGTGATTTTTAGGTACAACTTGAGATCATCAGCAAAAAGAAGACATTGCACCCTAGAGAGAACGCTTGGTAAATCATTGATCATGATCAGAAATAGGGTGGGTGCTAAGGTACTGCCCTGGCTTACCCCCGATCGTGTATAATATTCGGGCGACTTATAGTTTTCCACCTTAACAAATTGCTTACGATCTCTAAGATAGTCAGCCATAAACTTAAGAAGCCTAGAACAGAACCCAATTTCATTAGGAGTAAATCATTATCCACTAGATCAAATGCTTTCCGAAAATCGAAGAATGCAGCGTCAACTTGACAGCCACTCTTCACCCGCGTACTTATGTAATCAACAAAATTGATCTGGTTACTTAACGTAGAGCGCGCAGTACGAAACCCATGCTGACAACTGTTCAAATGACCATTAATCTGTTGGAAAATGCATTGATTGATGATAGACTCGAAGAGCTTTCCAAAGACAGACAATACAGCAATCGGTCTATAATTACTAATATCTGCCAACGATCCCCCCTTAGGCACGGGTGTTACCCTCGAGATTTTCCATCTACTGGGATAGATTCCTTGTTGAAGTGATAGGTTGTACAAATACAAAAGAGGCTCCTCTAAGACTGACGAGCAGTCTTTGACTAAGAATGGTGGTATGTTATCCGGACCATATGCAGAAGATGGTTTAAGACAAGATAGTGCCCGTCTCAGTTCGGATAAATTAATAAGGTCTATTTTTATCGGTGATAGACAATGTCTGTTAGTTGCTGCCCGTTCTGCTGCCTCTGGATCTAACGTCGGTACATTGTTGTGGAATACAGAACTAAAGTAATCCGCAAAAGTGTCGGCGACTGCCTGTCCCTCGATAATTTTATCTGCAAATGTGAATTCTGTAGATTTTTGCCTATTTTTCCGTTTTTCTTTAACGTACTTCCAAAACGCTGAGGGTTCGCGAGTTATATTATTTTCTAATGTATTTATATATTTTTTAAAAGCAATACCAATTAATTCTTTAACTTTAGTCCTGTAATATTTGAACAATTCTCTATTGAGTTGAAGTCCACGAATTTTGAACATTTTTAAATTGATATATTTTAGTTTTATATATCGAACTATTTCACTAGTATACCATGCTGGATAAATGTATTTGCTATTGGATATTACTTGTTTTACAGGGACATGTGCATTAATAACGTTAATCAATTTGTCATACAATTTATTTACGGTTATATTAACGTCCTGCTGGTGTAGAAGGTCACTCCAGTCTATGTTGGCTATAGCAGAATACAGACTATGAAAATCCGCTTTCCGGAAATTCCACTCAGAACTCAGGTTACGTGATTGAATTTCAGTTAGTGGTTTTTCAACTTTTGTACTTTTAGGTAATGTGAGCAACACCTCCAGTGGAGGGTGATAAGTGTCCATCGGTACTAGAGGTTCAACATCCGACATTACACTAATATGTTCAGGTTCGAGACTCGTTAAGACCAGATCCAAAATGCATCCATATTTATTACAAGTATTGTTACACTGGGTAAGTCTACAATAGTCAACAAAGTTATTAAATTGATTTATAACAGACTTACTACAAGACTTCAGATTAAAATCACCCAAAATAAAACACTGATATTTTGCATATGTAGTGATAGCATTCTCGAGACAATTCAACACATCTAAATATTATTTATCATTGTAGCTAGGTGGTAAGTATACTACGCCTACGAAAATTCTAACATTTTTCCATGTAACTAATGCAAACAGTAACTCTTTATCGTCAGTTAGTTCATCCAAGTCAGAAATCCTTTTGACAGTGTAGCAGTTTTTAACAGCTAGCAGAACGCCGCCCCAACCGACGTCACCAGCGCGATCTTTACGTAATACTATGTAATCAGAAGGAAACAATTCGGCGTCGCTTATAGAACTGTTCAAGAACGTTTCAGTAATAGTAATTAAGTCATAAGAACATGGAGCAATGTTATTAAAGAATAAACTCGTCTTGGATCGCAGACCTCTGACATTTTGGTAATATAACATAATTTTTTTCGTACTATTATATTTCCTACCCCTTAGTTTATTTTGACTGGACACAATGGTTTTGCATGACGCTCCCTTTTTACAATTATTATCATTCATGAAATAACTTAATACTATCACAGTCTGATTCAGTCATATTATTATTAAGTGATGCAATTATGGATGAACTATTGTTACATAATATGTCAAAATGAATATCATTCATTAAAGTATAGTATATATTTTCAATGCCAATATTATTGAGTTTCCCTGTTCTGTAGGAAAACATGTCAAAAGAGAGATTACGATTTGTGTCGAAAAAATACGCATATGAATTATTTTGAATGTCAGAATATAACAAGTTATTAAATAATTCAATTTTATAATTGTATATAAGTGCCCCGCATACGTAAGCGGGCGTACATAATATGATGTTGGTGTGGGTAATGTGCTGAAGAGATTCTTTAATAGACTTTATCAGCTCAATATAGTTACACGTTTGTTTGAAATCTCTTTCGCCAATCAACACGATGCAATAATCGTTCATATCGTAATTCAACAGTTTAGTATCAATATTTTTAATAAGTTGTTTTATAGTACAATATGGACTGATATAACGACAGTAATCAAACTCACGACCGAAGACTTGTTCAATAGTTGAAAGCGTTCCACTGTAGCTACTGTTTGTCAAAATACACAATTTATTTTTCATACACTTTCTTTGTTTGACAACAGTTGCATCTATGTTCCGGAGAGAAGACGAGGAACCTTCTTTCATTTGAAGAGCTTTCTGTAATACGTCAATTTTCTCAGTAAGAATTGATATATCAGATCTTGCTTGCTGTAGCTGTTTTTGAAGTTCAGCGACCTTCTGTTGGAGGAATAAAACAGTCTCATTGGGCCGTGACTCTTTGCTACGCTTTGTTGATAGCCTCGGCGGCGTGAAAAAAGGGTACATATCTAAATGTAGTGAAGAGGGTCTATTATTTTCCACGGAGGTACCCCTTAGTGGCGATTGCGATAAGAATTTCTTTAATGTTGCGTTTTCTTTAGTTAGCCTAGTTGCCTGTTCGCGAAGACCGTTGTTCTCCAATATAATATTTTCTAATTCTTGTTGCGAAATACTAAGCTCCGACTGTAGTTGTTCAACCGTGTCTTTCATTTCTAGAACCGAGATTATATTAGTCGTAGTAATATGGTCCATACTTTTTGACAAGACTGGGTCACTGGTACTGCCCTGTGACAGATCCAGTGTGCAATATGATTCATCCTTTTCACATACTACATTTATCGGTGTCGAGCACGGTGTGGAGATCTGCGACGTACCTGCTATGCTTAGTTTAGGAGATTCGGCTTTTTTCCTTTTTGTTACAAAGCATGGTTCTATAGGTGAAGTTGCCTGTGCCTTCTTCTTTCCGCTTTGTTCGCATGCTTTACAGTTCCAGTTCTTCGTTTCGGAGTCCTTGAATCTGTTTGGTTTTTTGGAATAGCCAACACAATCATACTCAAAGTGATTCTCGCATACAGAGCATATTATTGTAGTCTTGTAGTCGACTTTCTTTTTGCATTTAAAGCATGTAACTAGTGGCGTCACCTTGCGGCCACTATTGTTCGCAACTTTAGTCTTTGACGACATATTATTGTGGTTTTTGTAGTCGCGATCGTTCAGACAAATTAATTATACAATTTTTCGTTAGATGTCGAATTATCCACGAATTCAAAAAGACGACGAATATGTGAGGTTCGAACCCGCGAAAGTTCGATCCTGTTCCCTGCGCTTACACAGCAAGGCTAGACGTACGTATGAAAAGTTTGATAAAATAACGACTCGTTTCTGTTAATCTTGTCGGCTAGTGCAGAGAGGTGGGGTGCTCGTTGCAATGACTCAAAAGTGAAAGGAGACACAGATCGACACAGGACGCTATTGTTTCCAACTACACAACACAGAGTTTTTTCCAGTTCGGCCGTTATTCAAACTATTTAGTGTAAACTTGTCTATAAGTTTTAAGCCACTTAATATTTTTCAGTTCAGTTTTCACAATATTTGAGTACGTTTCTCACTGCACATCACGGTGTATTTTTTAAATTAGTTTTTTAAGTTTTGCGCGCGCACAGATTTTAAATCGGAGGAGTTAATTAACACACGTCTAACACACATAGCATCGCACACTCCCTGTAGTGTTTTTTCATTAATTTAACGTATTTTTAATGCATATTTTATAAAAATATTAGGATTCGCCCCTCCTTCTCCATAAACTTTAACTGTGCCAAATTTCATACTCCTCCGTCCGCGCAATTTTCGTAAAAAGGGGTACAAAGTTTTTACTTCACGTATTAATATACAGGGTGTAAGGGACGGTGTACCGAAAACGTTGCACAATCGTTTGTCCATAAGTACACAACTGAATGGAAAAGTCAATTCAAAAATAAAACGTTCCATTAAAGTTTTATGCTAGTACATTGTAATTTACACTACGCAATGTATTGCTACCAATGCAATGTGTCCGCCCGCGCTATCGTATCGCGCTTCTCGCGCGACGCGCACCAATACTACGCGCGCTCACATTATCTTACGGAGCCCGGATCACCTATTTTAGTACTAAAAATCCAAGTAACGGGGTTCATTCATGCGCTCCGGTAAAAAGTGAGGCCCTAAAATTTTGTTGTTATAGACCCCCGCCCATACGTTTACCGACCAACGCGTTTGGTGAACCGTTTATTGGAATGCACGTGGATTACTTAGCGCCGAAACGTGCGAGTTACGTCGATTCTACATGCCATTCCGAGTAAACGTGGATTCGTTAGTCCAAATTATGTGGGATACAAAACTTGGATGTTACCGCTGCTAATTCGTCAACCACCTGCAGTATGCAACACGCCGAACTTGGTCGTTAGGCACGAGAGCTTGCACTTTATGACTACGGTACGGCCGTTGTCAATCTCTGCGTAAAATTTTATGCACAGTCCAGTGCGATACGCGAGTTCCGTGGTTACGTCGCAGAAGTTTAGCGGTGGTTCGCGTACCAAGGCGTGGATTACGGTGAACGGCATCGAGAATTCTCCGCTCAGTGGAAACTCTAATCGGCCTTCCAGAACCCTCCTGATGCGGTACTTTGAGTAAATTATCCATTACTCGTTGATACGCACGAGTAATCACACGCCTGTCCATAGGGTGACGTGCGTCAGGATACCGCTGGATGTAAATGCGAAGCGCCAACGAAGCATTGCCTCGTGCCTCCCCGTATGCCATGAGTATTTGTCCATATTTGCGTGCACTAAACGGCTAACTCATTATTTATTAGGTACAAACACAACTTTGTAAGTATTTACACAAAAAAGTTATAAACAAAACAAAAACGTTTACAAAATGCAACGAAAATAGTAAACACTCGCGAATACGAGAGATTACGTCAAGTACTTCCGATTCCTGACAGTAGCGTGAGCGAACTAAAGAAAAATAAGTTTCTTTTAATACATTTCAGTTGTAGTCATAGTAGATAGGTATGAGATACATCTATCTATGAGAGTTATCGACTATCGATTAATTTTATACTTATACATAGTAATAAACTGTTTATGGCTAATTCTACTAACAAATTTTTGTTACACCTTTGTATTTTAATAGTTAAGTAAAGATTTACTAGATTACATTACATTGTTTGAATCGCTGTATACAAAAAGTAATTAAAACAATTAGATGGTCTTTTACAATAATTATTATTAAAAGTGATTAAATAGACTCGTACATGTTTACGATACGAAATATCAAAACAATTAATATTTTTTTACATTTAAAATAATAATGGGTATTGTAAAGTGAAAGTAGTATAAGATTTAATTACAGGCTACTTTAATCATTACAATCTTTTCAATCTACGTCACAATAAACGTGACTAATTTAATAATAAATAGTGCTCATTCATGTAAACTTTACTTCTGAAAGGAAAACAACTGTTTTATTTATTAACCTATCCCGCTTTGTTTAATACACTTTTTTTCGATATCGATCATTGATCATAGATCTGCCCTAGTTTAGTGGTAGTATGGTACGGGCGGGTTTTTACACAGCACACTATTGCCGGTGCGTAAAAAAAGTTTGTTGCGTTGGTCATTGCCTTGTCCGCGCGAGATCAGCTGATTAGTTCAACTGTGTTTATTTTGTATGTTTGGATTACATAGCTGTTTTTCTGTATTATGTAGTTTTTATTGATATTATCTAGTATAATGGATCGTTTACTCGTTATGTAATCATTATCAGTTAGAAAAATGTGAAATTTTGAAAGAAAATTCGTGAATTTTCCGGTGGAAAATTCCTACGTTTTCCAACTCAGAATGATGGTCCGAAGCTAGTATTTCAGTTTTCGGTGAACCGTCACTTACACCCTGTATAGATGTACTTAAATTCTAGATAATATATTAAATACTAATGACCACGTATCACATTTCTATACGTTTGACGTGCCTGACAAACGTCGATATTGAACCAATGTGGACGTCAACCCAGGTCGATGTATTATTTATTATAGGTACACTTCAATGTCTAATTGGTGTAGTGTCTTCCAGACAGGTCACGGCGACCAACCTTAATGAAGACTGGCCTACGCATACACAGAATTTCTCTCTTTGCCGAAAAATCTTAATATTTAATCTTATTTAGACAACGAAATTATACAATTTACATTTGCTTGCTGTCACGTTCAGCAAAGCAAGTGCCTTACTGTCTGTTATAGTCTGATAGGACGGTAATCCGACACGACCGGAGAGGGATCTGACGCCGCCGGACCAACGGCTTTACATGCTTCCCGAGGCACCGAGTGTGTAACACCGTCAAGTTCCTGTCTTTGGGTTGTTAAAGCTAGTCACCTGTACGAATAGCCGCCGTGACCGGAATTCGGTCCGGATAACATTATTGTACCTGAAAAAGACATAATCGGCATTAAACTATTTCAACTGCCATTTGAATTGAATTTGTATATAATGTTTACAAGAATAATAGATAACAAAAAATAATATGTCGGAGTCTCAAGAAAATAACCATAGATATAAATGCTATTAATTTGTGATTAGAAAATTCTAATATTGTACATTACTGTAGTGCCTAACATGAATTGCAAATATTTGTAATTTTTGGCAATAAATATACATTTAACCAAGCGTTAGAGGTCTTCTCGCTTTTGACATGATGAAGCAACAAAATATAAGTGCGGTTTTATGTCTCGTACGTGTATTAATGATAGGCAAACATAAAAGAAATGAAGCAATAGAGGTTGTCTTTGATTAACACTGATTTGATCGGTAACGCAGCGCATTCGGTACACCCATGTGTCCATTTTGCTTTTTTTTGTGGCTGTGTTAGTTGTTGGTCTCAGATAGGGGTACCATATCTCAGGATTTGTCATGAGATTTCAGGATTTTTGGACTCTTCTCAGGATTGCGGCTGGATTTTGAAATCTCATGCAATCTCAGGATTTTAGAATTTTCAATAAAATACAGCTTACATTTTAAATAATATTAATTTAATAAAGAGAGTAGAGTAGTAGTGGTTAGTGTAACCGACTGCCACGCATATGGGCTCGCGGGTTCGATTCCCGCATAAATGAAACATTTGTGTCTATGAACATATGTAGATGTTTGTCTTGGTCTGGGTGTTTCTATGTATAATATGTATGTATTTACAAAAATAAAGTATATATGTATGTTTATCCATTGTCTAGTACCCATAGTACAAGCTCTGCTTAGTTTGGGCTAGATGGTGTTGTGTGTATGTGATAGAATATTATTATTATTATGTTGGTTTAGGTGGCACATTGCAGCGTCAGTCCCACTTCGCCTCCCGTCCCAATATCGGAGTTTCCGCCTCAGAGAGCAAACCCAATCTACAGTAAGTAACTTTGTGAATGTTACCATAAAAACAGTGGCTTCGGAACACTTGGGTTACATTCGGGGTAATGTAGTGCGCCTGCCTCAGAGGCACAGCCGTACTTAATGTCCCGTAATCTCGGTACAACCGAGATTACGGGACATTAAGTATTATGCATTATTAGCCAAAGTGTTTTTGTGTTTCTCTCTCAAGTAATTATCTTATACTCTGTAGATGGTAATAATCACGCGCACTATTATTTTAAGAGCTATATGCACAGCCAGTGATGCGGATGTGATACGCAACTTTTCCCGTAAAGGTGCTGAAAGATATATCGCAGGCAATTTGTATGATGCCGCGTTTTACAAACGAAGTCGTCCGTTTAAAAACGCTCGCTGTTTTAAAATATGCCTAAATATCCCGCGTCCGCCTTCTAACCTAACCTATCCAAGTCGGAATGCTAAGAGTCGGGACTCGGGGCGTTAAGTGACAAGGCAATTTACATTTTGCCTTCGGCATATTTTAAAACAGCGAGCGTTTTTAAACGGACGCTGTTTGTAAAACGCGGAATCATATAAATTGCCTACGACAGATATATAGCATTCACTTGTAACAGAAGATCGAGCATTCTCCGTTTTTAAACTGTCAAACTGAACAACGAACAGAGCCAAACATGGCTACGAAAATTATCACGATCATTCCAGCGAACGCTCTACTTAATGTTTGTCAAAAAATATTCTTCATGAAGATATCAGACTTGATGGTCGGTTGTTTTGTGTATCATGACTTTAAACTGATTGGAATGCTAGCCAACAGCGACAGGGGTGCAAGAGGTCTGGGCATAGAGTGACGGCGGCGGAACAAAGACAGAAAGGCTCGGCGCGGCAAAAAGCTCTACGCAAAACTGTCCTTTCGCTAGAATGCTTACTAAAAACCTTCTGTTTATTTTTCTGTAATGTAACATTCGCAAGAATGCTCACTACAAGTGAATGCTCAAGTCTTTCAGCTCCTTAAGGGGTAAGTTACTAAATTCTTCCTTAAATTTTCTTCTCCCTAGCCTTTATTATTCCCAAGTCACTTGGGATCCGGCTTTTCTAGTCTAACCGGATTTGACTGGATATCAGTTTTAACACGGAGTGGCTGCCACCTGACCTCCGCAACCCGAAGGCTAACGTGCCCTAGGCTAGACCAGTGTCAGGATATTATAGGGCACTGACTTCCCAATAACGACTGCCATAGATGTTCTTGGCAGCCGGGACTGACGGCTTTAACGTGCTCTCCGAGGCACGGAGCAGGCGATAATTGTTAATCAATACACTCATAATTTCGAAAAGTCATATATCTTCCGAAAGTCAGAGGTGCGCGACGTGGGTTTGAACCCGAGACCCTCTGCATTGCAGTCTCCCCACTGAGCTATCGCTGCTTGAAACTTGAAATTCTTCCTTCATTAGCTTCATTTCGCCTCAGGCACAGGCGAGTTGTATGACTCAACACCTTTATATATTAATATAATATATATATATATATATAATATATACTACTCAAAACAAAATAAGGGACACTAGTTTATTTACATACATTTAAGTGCACTTTAGTAAACTGAAAGTAACTGATAAGTAGCATTATATTGATATTGCGAACTCTTTGGTGTTTGATCTCTTTTATGCTGGTGTTCGTGTTCCTAATTTGAAAAGTATTGGCCATCATTTTAAGAAAAATATAATTGGATATTATTCTTATGTTTTTCTTCGATTGTCTTCTTAACTTGTTTCGGTTATTTTAGGGAAAAAGTTTTACTTTTTCAATTTTTATTGATTCATTTATCATCTCGCGTTAATCATGCCACCAGTACGAAGGCACATGGATACAATTTCAGCAACCAGAGCCATAACTATGATTCAAGAAGGACGTTCTTAGCGTTACGTGGGTTTGCAGTTGGGTTTTTCTCGAAGAGCTGTCCAAAATGTATGGAATCGCTTCCAAGAGACCGGCAGTGTTGCCAGGAGACCCGGTTCAGGTAGAGTTCGTGTAACAACGGCGCACGAGGATCGGTACGTCCAACTAAGTGCTCGTCGTGATCGTACAGTCGGCCGGCCCGTAAGTTACAAAACCACCTACGGCTGACAACGGGTACCCGTGTCCGTGATCAAACTATACGTAATCGATTGCACGAAGACCAGCAAATGTCAAGACGACGAGTTGTTTGAATTCCTCTGACCAGGGTTCAACGTGCAAACCGTTTAAGATTCTCCCGTCAGTATTTGAACTGGGGGATTAATCAGTGGGGCAAGGTGCTTTTTACAGACGAGTGCAAAGTAAATTTTTTTAATGATGATCGGCGTGTTAGGGTGTTGAGACAATGCGGCGAGCGGTTTTCGGAGTCCTGCATCCACGAAGTTGACCGTTTCGGTGGCCCCAACGTAATGGTTTGAGGTGGGATTAGTTTACACGGTAAAACCGAGCTCACCATTTTAAATGCGGATACCGTAATTGCAGAACGTTACATCGAGGACGTCATCAGGCCTTAAGTGATCCCATTTGCACAGCGAGTGGGGCCTGGATTCATCCTGATGCAAGACAATGCCCGACACACAGCTCGATCGACTCAAACTGTCCTAGAAGGGTCTCATATTGAGATATTACTATGGCCAGCTAACAGTCCGGATTTAAATCCAATCGAGCAATTGTGCGACCAATTGAAACGAAGGGTTAGAGAGAATGAGTAAGGGGTCTACAACCAACAGCAGCTGATTGACGCTTTAAAACGTACCTGGGAGGAGATTTCAGATGAAAACGTGAGGAATTTGATCCAGAGTATGCATACGAGGCTTCAGGAGTGTATTGCTAAGAGAGAAAGATATACTCGTTACTAAAAAGAAGAAACAAAAGTGACAAGAACAGTATTTTGTCTTTTTCCGGTGATTTCTTTTGTTCATGTATTCCATTCAAAATGGCCGATTTCATTATGAACTTAAAAAAAACAATTCATGATCATTATTTTAAACAACTGTTAGCCTATATTATAACCAATAACATTATTTTGTAGTTACATAAGTTAAACAATTTAATGTCTTTATTGTTTTCATGATACAGCAAAAAATCTTAGTGGCCCTTATTTTGTTTTGAGTAGTAATATATCTTCTAGATTGTTTAGAAATATGCCTCATAATAAAAATTATACACTAACGTTCTCTATAATGAAAAGTGATGTGTGATCTCACTATTCTTAGTGTGTACACTTTTTCATACTTTCTTAGTACATTGAGGA
This sequence comes from Catocala nupta, assembly GCA_963675205.1. Lineage (NCBI taxonomy): Eukaryota > Metazoa > Arthropoda > Insecta > Lepidoptera > Erebidae > Catocala > Catocala nupta. Next base: position 19,005,438 of record OY776107.1, on the reverse strand, counting down.
CACATTATTGATTTAAATTCTTGGTGATAAAGATATTATTTTGATTACAGATGAAGGGAACTTCGAGGTCGGTGGTTATGGGAGCTGGGACGCCAGTAGACCTTGCAGAGCTAACCATTTCAGAGGTGGACTTACGTGGCCTGATAGAGGTAACTAATGAACGATATTGAGGTACTAGTTTATGGCCGCGGCTTTGCTTGTGTAAATGTAGGTTAGGTTAGGTTATGTTTGTAATAGTTTGTTGAGGACACGGCGCAGCGGCGCTGCACCCTTTGGGAGATTGCCCCGCTTGGGCATCGCAACGCCGTGAGTTGATCGTGGCAGTCGGTATGGTTGCCCTATCGCTCCCAGCCGTGGTTCACTCCATGCTCCGATGTGAGATGTCGGTGAACGCCATCGCTTCCTTCTGTGAGGAAGTTATTTCCATCAAGGAAGCGGCGGAGTGGGAGAGGGAGCGCTTAAACCCTCTCCTCAACCGCAGAACCGGACGCCAAAAGGCGCGAGTTGACCTCCAGACCTCGCAGACGCAGGCCCACGAAGCCCACCACCTCCAATTTCAAATTATTTTAGTTTAGTTAACCATTTATATTTAAACAATTTGTTTACTTTAGTAACCATTTATACGTATTTGTTATTTTCTAATACACTATTAGTTTAAAGTCTTAATTCTCGTATCATTTAAATTGAGCGTAAACCAATCATAAACCCAGAAAGGTGTTCGTCAGAACCAGACGAATCCGAACTAGGGTAACCTTTATTTTGATTAAAAAGAGAATATTTATTTACTAATGTCAAAAAATAAAGTATATCATCTGAAAGTAAAATATTATTATATTCTGATATTTTGTCACCACGTTTGTTGTTGTTTCTAGAAACATCTAATGAATATTTATTTTTAAAGAACGTCTTGACCAAATCTCTAGAATCTATGACAATAAATAATTTTAAAGAGAGATAAATAATTTACTTTTTATTAAATTTGGCGAAGCGTCCATTTTTGTTTCTTGTAAAAGTCAACATAGGTAAAATGAAGTATTTTATTGCTTTCATAAAGTATAAAGTACGGTTGGCAACCCTAATCCGAACCTTTTCATTGGTCCTTCGAGTCGGATTTGAATCAGCGACCTATGGATATACTTTTAAGACTAAGAGCAAATACTGTTGGTCCAGGATCTGTTCACTGCAACCAGTCGTCGCGTGACGTAGATGCGTTTGCCCACTCCCTGCGCAAGTATCCCAGTTGTTCCCCAGACAGGTCAGTCTCCAGTGAACTGGTGGCCAGGCTTTTGAGATACACACAAGCGAAGTATGGTTCGTATGTCTTGATATATATAATTAGCTATGCCCCTCGGTTTCACCCACGTTTATGATTACTGTTCCGTTCGATTACGTGGCTCGCCTATGTTACATAAAGACAACTTTGTAATAGTAGAAGATTTTTAAGTGTACGAAATATAATTAAAAGAATTATTTTTGTATTCAATCACCTAACTGACAAGTAAAAACACTAATATAAAATGTGCTCCAAATTAATCCCATAATTTGTCCATTTGACATACATGTATTTATGTGTTGAATTCTTGAATCATTAATTCATTCATCATTTATTTGATTATAGCATTTAAATTGCCAGTTTTGTAGAGATTCTGATTGAGGACGACGGAAAAATTATTTGTGGTATTACCATCTTGTCGTACTCATATTTTTACAAGATAAATATTCTTATTCTTACAGCTCAAAAAGCAGCTAGAACAAAAAGCATGCGATCTCTCCCAAATGACAAATCCCCCGATCGCCGCGCAGCACGCAAGCAGTCAAGATACCTGCAGACAAGCGCACGACCTTCAGAAAACCTTACCAGACGAGTAGACTCTACCAAAAGAGAAGTATCTCCTCGTCCAACAAGAGTTCTAAAGAGAGATTGTGGCACCAACAGTGAGGATGTTGAGCAGAGACACACGAGAAAGAGTTGGAGGAACTTCAGACTTCGTTCTCCTGTCAGTGAGAGGAATGTCAAGTGAGTTTTTTAAGATTTAGTCCGAGGGTCATAATTGACTGCCGAGGGACAAGCTTTATATCTAACAAAAGGATGACTTACATTGAGAAATAACAAGTTTTATAATTTCCTTAATTTAATAGTAATTTAAGGAAGAGATGTGTGTTCGTTACGATCCTAAGAATTTCCTAAGGTGTTTTTACATAAAAGTAAGCAGAATTCTTTTGTGACATTTGTGAATAATTGCTCTGACGTACATACCTATCAGCCATGGTTATCCTTTTTTGAACATTTCACGTGAATTGGCTTTCGGATATGTAAAGCGTACCGCAGTTTTTAATTCGTATTCAAATTAAAGTAGAAATGATACCTTGGGGAAGCCTATGACCAGTAGTGGATGACTTTCGGCTGAGATAAAATTGACGATTGTCAAAGTATTACACAATCTTAATATTTTACTAATTTGAAAATAATAACATAACAACGGGCGGTCCTTTTTATTGCCCCTTATTATTTACAACATTAATTATTGATATGTTATGTTATTTAAATTAGTAAAAAATTAAAATTGCCTCGGGTGTTTAACACATGACTATCAGACACCATTTCACGAAAAAATGATACATTAATTTTTACAAAAATATATTTCTTATAGAAAAATATATGGTCAGGGTTATTCTTTACCACCAGTAGAATGCGTGGTTAAAAGGAATTACACGATTTCAAAATCATCCTGTATATTAGTTTTATACATTAGGTACTATTAAGTTAATACCTGAGCTACCGATCCGTTTGTTGGTCGGCGTCCACTATTTTTAGTTCAAAGTCAAAGTCAAAGTCAAAAATCTTTATTTCCATAAAAATGTGCAAACAATTCTTGGACACGTCAATTCACTATTATATTAATAAAAAATAATAATAAAAATAAATAGAAGGAAATAAAAATTTTGCATTGAAAAAAGCCTGTTCGAAGAGTAGAGCTTTCATGAGAAGAAGCAGGCAAGAAAGTCATGGCCACTCTTTTCAATCGCCAAATGTTTAGATATCAATACAATTATTTTCCTTATATGAGCTGCTGTGTGTAGTTGTTAGTTATTTATTTCAATAAGATTTAAAAGTAAAAATTCTTTAATCTAAGATATATTTTAATAACACATGAAATAATAGTCACAGCAACTCATATTACAGTTAGCTTAATAATATGATTAGAAATAACCTGTGAGTGGAAGCAACTCAATCCCAAGCATTTTTATCATCTATACAGGGTGATTTTGAAATCGTGTAATTCCTTTTAACCACGCATTCTACTGGTGATATAGAATAACCCTGACCATATTTTTTCTTAATTAGAATAATGGTTTCGGCAAAATTAGAGTACAGATTTTTTTCATGAAATGATTTCAAATAGTCATATTTTAACCACCTGACACAATCTTAATATTTTACTAATTTAAAAATAATAACATAACAATAACTGATGTCGTAAATAATAAGGGGCAATAAAAAGGACCGCCCGTTATTATTTACGACATTAATTATTAATATGTTTTTTTATTTTAATTAGAAAAAAAATAAAATTGCCTCGGTTGGTTAACATATGACTATCTGACACCATTTCACGAAAAAAATGGAACAATAAATTTTCAAAAAAAATAATTCTAATTAAATAAAAATATGGTCAGGGTTATTCTATATCACCAGTAGAATGCGTGGTTAAAAGGAATTACACGATTTCAAAATCACCCTGTATATTCAGTGACTGAGTAATAACCTTTCGAATATAATTTACGTTTTACAACTGTTTTCAATTTATTAAAACTTAAATTTTGAATGTCACTTGGGAGTTTATTGTAAAAGCGCACACATTACACACCTATAAACGACTTATTAATTTTTTGAAGTTGGGTGGCCGGCACTAGTAATCTATTTTTGTTTCTTGTATTTATATTATGTATATCACTTATCTTATAATATAAATAAATGTTCTTAAATACATAAATTAAATTTTCATATATGTATTGGCTGGCTACTGTTAATATATTTATTTCCTAAAATTTATTTCTCAACGAATCCCTTGTTTTCATGTTGTAAATTGCTCGAATAGCCCTTTTCTGCAGTACGAAGATAGTTTGAATGTCGGCAGCATTCCCCCACAATAGAATAATATACCACATTACACTGTGAAAGTAGCTATGATAAACTAGCCTAGCGGTATCTATGTCAGTAAGTTAGCGAATTTTTCTGACTGTGTACGCTGCAGAGCTGAGCCTATTCGACAACTTACTAATTTGTGGGCTCCACTGCAACTTTGAATCTAGTGTAATCCCTAGAAATTGGGTGGTATCAACAAGGTACAACACGTCGTCCTTAATTTTTATAGTCTTCACTTGTTTGACATTTGGGGTTAAAAATCGGATACATTTGGTCTTTCCCCCATTTAAAAGTAGGTTGTTAACATCAAACCAGTGAACTAATTTAGAGATAGCAATGTTCACATCGTCCAAAACCGTTTCTTGGCGTTTTAATTTAAATAATAGTGAGGTATCATCCGCAAACAGTACTATCTCATGTTTATCCCTCACGAGGTGGGGTAAGTCATTATATAAACTAAAAATAAAAACGGGCCGAGGATTGAACCCTGACGAACCCCCATTTTAACCACAGAGTCCGAAGATCGCTTACCATTAATATCAACTTTCTGAATCCTGTTACTCAAATAGGATGTAAGAAGATTCAGTGCTGAATTTTTGACTCCATAGTGATGTAATTTCCTGATTAATATTTCATGAAGTACACAGTCAAAAGCCTTAGACAAATCACAAAAAATACCTAGCGCATCCCGTGATTCCTCCCAGGCGTCAAAAATATGTTTTACAAGCTCAACACCGGCGTCAGTGGTGGAGCGACCCTTTGTAAAACCAAATTGTTTATTGTGAAGTAATTTATTATTATTAAAAAAAGTCTGCAATTGATTCAAAATAATCTTTTCATAAATTTTGCTGAACGTAGGTAACACAGAAATAGGTCTAAAATTGGTTGGGTCTGATGTGTTACCTGCTTTAAAGAGAGGTATTATTTTACTATTCTTCATTAAATCAGGAAATACACCAAAATCTACGCATTTATTGAAAATTAAAGCTAGTCTGAATGCTGCTAAAGTAATAATAGATTTGGTTACTGTAATGGAGTTACCCCAGAGGTCAGTGGTTTTCTTAACGTTAAGGCTATTAAAAACTTTTATAATATCTGATGGACTAACATAATGAAATTTAAAATCACTGTCACATTTGGTAACATTTTCTTTTAGAAGGGATTCAGCAGCAGTGGGTGATGAGTTCAAAGATTTAGTAGTAATGACTGGAATGTCTGTGAAAAAATTTTCAAATGCTGTGGCTACCTCTAGATCTGATGTGATAGTGGTATCATTAACATTCAAACAAAATTCTGTATTTCTATATTTGCATTTCCCGGTCTCGCTATTAATAATACTCCAAGTGATCTTCATCTTATCATGACTACTTTTAATCTTTGAGCTCAGATATCGAGATTTAGCAGCTTTGCAAGTACTCCTAAAAACTTTTGAATATTTTTTAACATACTCATGGAATTGTTCACTTTTATTATAATTTCGTTCTCCATATAGTTCGTATAGTCTCTTCCTACTCTTGTGTAAGCCAGCAGTAGCCCATTCGCTAAAAGTTGCATTACCTTTAACTGTGATCGTCTTAGGAGTAAAGACTGAATTGAATTCGGTACAGATTGTATTAAAAACCTCGTAATATAATAAATTTGGGTCACCATCACTGTTTAACAATGGGAGATTAAAAGCAAGTTTATTTTTAAAACTCTCAAAACGATTTGCAGTTTTCGGTATAACAACAATATTTCGCTTTGCCACATGTTTAGTATATGTTCAGGCGCATACGCCTGCAAGATTTTAGAAGGCAAACGCTTACGTGCAACTGTCTCTTTGCTAACTATATTATTTTTTCTTATTAGTGTTTTCACCGCCACCGTCATTAATATTTACTTTATTATTTTTCTGAATGCGAACACACACTTACCATTGTACGCGCTAGAGAGAACACCTATATCAATATTGTAATTTTTATATCCAATAAATTAAGTTATCAAAGTGTAACAGAGGTTTGTTATTATTTCAAACTTCCATTGTGTCCACTACGAGACATAATTTGGCGACCGTGACAGGACAACTACAAATCTCGGATCAACTTAATACAAAACGAAAACAAAGAAAGGTCCAATTTCACATCAGAGGACGCATTGAGGATTAGAAAGTGGCTAAGCCAGCCAGGTCGGCCAGCAGCATACGCACCGCACCCAGCCTTAGCACCTGCTTCGACGTCCAGGATCCAGCGATATATCCAGCATCAAATATACAGCAACTGCCAACACTACATTACCTACCTACGGACCTACTTGTACAGCAGCAATCAGTGAGGATCATTTAACCTGAGAGCAGCAGCACGCCTTTCAGATAAGTGCTTTTCCTATGACCATTTTCCCCCAATAATAGCTTTCCAGAAAAAGGTCGCTGTACAGTTCCTATATTTAAAGAAGTATACTTGTGCATTTGTTTTTTGAATATTTCAATGTTTCTTCATATATTTTCATCTTGTAATTGAATAATTTATTGCAATCTAAAAGCAATTAATTGTTCATATAACTTACATTGTTATTTTTCTACCTCCTCGTATAATTATAAATTGCTTAGTCATGCAAGGTTCATTATCATATTTTAACGAAAGTTTTTATCTAAATAAATTTTAGTGTTTAGGAATTGTCCTAAACACTAAAATTTATTTAGATAAAAACTAAAAATATTGAGTATAGCGTGAAGATACTGTGTAAATTGTTACACAGTATCTTCACGCTATACTCAATATTTTAGGGTAAACAGAATTCCCAACTTAGATCAAATTTTCCGTTATTATTCCTATTGTTTCAAACACGTATTTGAATTGGATCGGCCGACTATTTCAGGGCTGTTTCAAGCTACTGCGCTTCTCCGCGATTCATCACCGCGAGCCGTGTTCGTGCTGCGGGTTCGTGCTTCCGGCTCATACAGCTGACGCATGCTCGTGCTCGAGCGCCCAGGTGTCGCCGAATCAGGATCTAATAGCAGCTAAGATTATACATTTATTTATTTTATCCCTTCATTTGCATTGATTTCTTAATTTTACAAATATTTTAAAATTATTTTAAATGTGCCGTCATCACCAATTAAATTATTTGAACAATTGAGTATTTATCAAATAAATTAAAAATGTCTAGTGACGAAATTAATGCAAAGCTATTAAAAGAATTATATGCTAAACGTAGCTCGATCAAAGGTCGTTTAACAAAGTTTAAAAAATATTTGGACATAGTTATTTCATCTAAATTATCTAAAACACAAATTAAAGAATTAGAAATAAATATTGACAAAATTCGAGCCATGTCTAGCAAATTCGATGACCTGCAAAGTCAAATAGAGGTTTTAAATAGTGATGATATGGACAATGAGATTGACGAGCGAGATGACATTGAACAAATATTCACCTCTCATCTTGCTGCAGCTCAAGAACTGTTAGACAAACACGGTAACGTCAGCAATAACGACAGTAGTATGCATGACGTATCGCAGTGTCATTCCGATCGCGCACCTCATTGTCACAATGTTGCATTCAAGTTGCCACAAATTCAAATTGCTAAATTCAATAGTGAGTATTTCCGCTGGCTTGGTTTCCGTGATACCTACTTGTCACTTATTCATAATAACGAACGTATTCAATCCATTCATAAATTCCATTATTTAGTTTCGTACTTGGAAGGTGATGCAGCGCGAGTTATTTCTAATCTTGAAATTTCCGAAACTAATTACGATAACGCATGGCAACTTCTATGCGATCGGTATGATAATAAGCGTCAGCTTATCAATCATCACCTCAATTCTTTATTTAATATTACGGCATTATCACGCGAGTCTGACAAATCGCTAAGGTTTCTAGTTGATCATGTCACTAAAAATTTACGAGCTTTATCTAGCTTAGGGCAACCCACCGAACATTGGGATACATTAATAATCCATATGATTTCCTCTAAGTTAGACAACAACAACGTCATGAAGTGGGAGGAATATCGCAATAATTTACCTGACATCCCCACTTTAAAGGAGTTCAACAAGTTTTTAACACATCGCGCTGACGTGCTAGAAACTTTATACCGTAATAAATCTAATAATTCCAAAACATCACAAACACAATCACGCCATAGCGACACTTCAAACACTTCTAAAACTTTCACTTCCACAACTCAAAATCCAGGGTCAGGGAGTACGACATATCGTTGCGTCGTCTGTAAAGGTGAGCACAGAATTTATGACTGCCCGACGTTTCTTGCCAAAAATATTCAAGAAAGAAAGTGTGAAGTATCTAAGTTAAACTTATGCTCTAACTGTCTAAGAATAGGCCATCATGTGCGTGATTGTAAGTTAGGCTCCTGTCGTGAGTGCAAGCGTAGGCACAATACGCTCCTGCACTTACCCGGTACTGAAACCAGTGCAGTCAGTCATAAGACTGATACAGTGTCAGACAGTAATAAACCTAATGAAGTATTAGTGAATAATTCAACTAGCGCGAATCTCAAAACAAACCAAGTTCTCTTATCAACTGCCATGATAAAGGTTACAAATCCTCTTACTAAAGATCACATGGAAGTGCGTGCTTTATTGGACTGTGGAAGTCAGTCCTCTTTTATAAGCCAGTCACTAATGAAAAAACTTTCTTTACAACCATGCCCATCAAATACAATTAATATTATCGGCATAGGCAACAATTTGTCCCAACATGTAAATGAAAGTTGCATAGCACAAATAGACTCAAATTACAATAACTATAGCATAACTCAATCGTTTTACGTACTAAAAGAATTGACGGGTAGAATTCCAAGTAAATCTATAGACATAACTACAATTAAATTTCCCAAAGGTATAATACTAGCTGATCCTAATTTCAACCAGCCTACTATTGTCGAGGTCTTAATAGGTGCAGATTTGTTCTGGGACCTATTAGGCTCTGAACAGATTTCTTTGGGTCAAAATATGCCCAAATTAAGAAGTTCGAGGCTAGGCTGGCTAGTTGCAGGCCCTATTCCATACAAGTCTCCTATTTCCAAATCGCCTAAGAACATTGAGTGTCATTTGTCAATCTCAAATGATAACGATTCTAATATACATAACCAATTAGCAAGGTTTTGGGAACTAGAACAAGTTCCCGAAAAACCTTTTCTAAACGAAATGGAAAAGGCTTGTGAAAATCATTTTTCATCAAATACTTACCGTCTGAGCTCGGGTAGATTCTGTGTCAGGCTACCTCTAAGTGATACACCAGACTGTTTAGGCGATTCGTATGCAATGGCAAAAAAACGATTTCTCAGTCTAGAAAGACGTTTTCGAAAACATCCAGATTTGAAATCGCAATATGTTAAATTCATTGAGGAATACGCTGACTTGGGTCATTTAGAGGAATGTCCTAGTATTAAACCAGATCCTTCTTACTATCTCTGTCATCACGCTGTATTTAAACAAAATAGTGAAACTACAAAAACGCGAGTCGTCTTTGATGGATCTGCGCGAACATCTTCAGGTTACTCTCTTAACGACATTCTTATGATTGGCCCTAACATACAAGACTCGTTATTTTCTATCTTAATACGCGCACGTCAATATAAGTACATTTTGAATGGCGACATCGAGAAAATGTATAGAATGATTCAAACTCATGCACATGATCGTAACTTGCAACTTATACTATGGCGAGATGATGAATCAAAACCTGTCAAGACTTTGAGGCTAAAAACAGTAACTTATGGTCTAGCGATCTCAGCATATTTAAGCACTAAGTGTCTATGGACGTTAGGACAGGAATGTAACGACGAGCTTGTTAGCGCAATAATCAAACATGACTTTTACGTGGATGATCTTATTACCGGGTCTAATGACCCGGCCGAGTTGCTCCATATACAACGCGTGATATCATCTACTCTAAACTCTGGTTGCTTCAATCTCCGGAAATACAAATCTAATCTGCCCAGCCTATTGTCATCTGTAATTAATCCTAACGACAACGTGAGCCTCAGTGAATCCACAAGTACTCTTGGCCTAGAATGGAATCCTACATCTGACACACTTCACATTTCCATTGAACTTCCTACAAAAAATCAAGTAATTACAAAACGCTCAATACTCTCAGCATCATTTAAAATATTCGATCCACTCGGACTTCTTAGTCCGTGCATCATTCTGCCTAAAATCATGTTACAATCTTTATGGCTCAACAAGCAAGACTGGGATGAACCAGTCACTTCTAATATAGAACATTCTTGGAAAGAATTCGTTGGTGGCTTGTCTTGTTTATCAAACTTGCAAATCACGAGATTAGTTTTATGTGAATCTCCTAATAACATTGAAATTCATACTTTCAGTGATGCCTCTCAGGTTGCCTACGGCGCCTGCATTTACTTGAGGTCATCTAACGCAGCTGGCGAAACGAAGGTTACATTACTGTGTGCTAAGTCCAAGGTAGCTCCAACGAAGCCAACGACTATACCACGTCTAGAGCTTTGCGCAGCTTTACTGGCTGCCAAATTATGTAAGGCTGTTACTAGTTCTCTACGATATGAAGTCAATCGCTTAATCCACTGGTGTGATTCTAGTGTTGTTCTTAGTTGGCTCCAAGGCAATATTAGATCTTTAAAGACGTTCGTAGCGAACCGAGTAGTCGAAATTAGTGAACTAACTAATTGTTCTTCATGGCGTTACATTCCCACTGCTCAAAATCCGGCTGATCTAATCTCAAGGGGCGTAAATCCAGATAAAATTATTAATAATCAGCTATGGTGGTCAGGTCCTACTTTCCTAATGCAAACTGAAGCTCAATGGCATAACATAGTCAATTTATTGAATCAATCAGATCTACCTGAATTAAAATCTAATGCAGCCACTATTCAAAATTCAAATAATATTTTAAAATTTGAGATTTTTTCTTCTTTTAATAGACTTAGACGTACATTTGCATACGTACAAAGATTTATAAACAATGCTCGTTATCCTAAAAACAAAACTTTCTGTAAGCTAACTAGTGATGAATTAGAATCTTCTTTCATCGTCCTATGTAGAATTGCTCAGAAGGAATCATTTCCCCACGAGTATGATGTTTTGATAAAGGACAAACCTCTCAGCAGTAAGTCTACACTCTTATCACTATCTCCATTTCTAGATGAGAGCAAAACTATACGAGTCGGTGGTAGAATAGATAAGTCCAATTCCGATTATTCTAAAAAACATCCAATTCTTCTTCATTCATCTCACTATCTAACCAAACTCTATTTCAAATATCATCATTTATACAACATGCATGCCGGACCACAATTACTACTAGCCTGCGTTAGGGAGACTGTATGGCCAATAAATAGGAGACATTTAGCCCGACGTACAGTCCACAACTGCATCATGTGCAGACGAGTCCAAGGAAAAACAATGATTCCCATGATGGGAAACTTACCTGCGCAACGCATCAACCCTGATTTTCCCTTTCGTACTGTAGGCGTCGATTTTGCTGGTCCGTTCCTCACCTTAAACAGGAAGGGTCGAGGTGCACGGCTTACTAAAACATATATGTGTTTGTTTGTGTGCTTCCGATACAAATGCGTGCACCTAGAAGCCGTTAGCGATTTGTCTAAAGATGCGTTCATATTAACATTACGTAGGTTTATCTCGAGACGGGGCAAGCCAGCTGAAATATTCTGCGATAATGGGCGCAATTTTGTTGCGGCTGCAAAGGAAATAGGTAATTTTCTAAAAAATAATCAAGAGCCTGTAATTGACTTCGCGGTCAATGAAGGTATAAAATTCATATTTTCTCCTACTTACGCTCCACATTTCGGCGGCATTTGGGAGGCCGGTGTGAAATCCGCGAAATATCACATAAAACGTGTTATGGGAAACTCTCATTTAACTTTCGAGGAGATATCAACACTATTTGCCCAAGTGGAGGCTATACTGAACAGTCGACCTTTATGTCCATTTTCACCTTCACCCAATGATTACCATTTCCTTACCCCTGGGCACTTTCTGATAGGACGTTCCCTCAAGGCACTGCCAGGTCCCATACTGGAAAATCATACCCAAACCCAACAGCGCTACAAACGACTCGAGCAAATTCACCAACATTTTTGGCAACGCTGGCAAAGGGAATACATTGCAGAACTCCAACAACGCTCTAAATGGCGCAAGAATACAGCAACTCTTCGTGTTGGAAATCTAGTACTTCTGCAAGAAGACAACGTGCCACCTCTCACTTGGCGGATGGGACGAATCAGCCGGCTGTTTCCCGGAAGCGATGGCATATCACGTGTCGCAGATGTCGACACAACAAGAGGCAGCTTTCGAAGACCATTTACCCGCATCTGCCCGCTATCAGTTGATGATAGCTACGATTGTTGAAAGAAGGACTCTTTCAACGGGGGGGAAGATGGTCAGGCGCATACGCCTGCAAGATTTTAGAAGGCAAACGCTTACGTGCAACTGTCTCTTTGCTAACTATATTATTTTTTCTTATTAGTGTTTTCACCGCCACCGTCATTAATATTTACTTTATTATTTTTCTGAATGCGAACACACACTTACCATTGTACGCGCTAGAGAGAACACCTATATCAATATTGTAATTTTTATATCCAATAAATTAAGTTATCAAAGTGTAACAGAGGTTTGTTATTATTTCAAACTTCCATTGTGTCCACTACGAGACAGACGGATTATACATCCAAAAAAGTGATTTGTTGGCCACAGTGGTCTGAATCTAATTGACTAATAATTTGTTTGTTATCAACTATAATATCTGTGAATATATTATCCAAGCATGTGGCAGTAGTCACAGTTATTCTCGTGGGCTCTAAGAATAAGTTCTTCAGATTATATGATTGAAACAATGCTTTTAATTTAGTACAAAAATAGCTATCCTCTAGTAAATTCACATTAAAATCACCACAAATAATAATAATAATAATAATAATAATAAATAATGGTGCTCATGTACTCCTTTGGCATACTTAAGTGGACTCAGACTGAACTGGATGCCCTGGACCGGAGGGTCCGTACACTCTTGACGGCATACCGTATGCATCACCCACGTTCGTCTGTGATGAGATTGTATATCCCGCGGAAATGTGGAGGCCGAGGCTTTCTGAATGCCAAGGCCCTTCATAACCGCGAGGTATGCAACCTCAGAGAATACTTTCTTCAGGCAGACGTGGGTATGCATCGGGATGTAGTTGCTGTAGACATCGGACTCATCCCGCTCAGTTTGGCTAAAGAGAACTGGCGCAAGCCTGTAGTACTTAGCACTAACGATCGCAGGGATGTATGGCAGAGCAAGGAGCTTCACGGTAGGTTCTACAAGGCTCTATATGGAGCTGATGTAGACCTGTTAGCCTCCGTGAACTGGCTACGTTTCGGTGACCTCTTTGGGGAAACCGAAGGGTTTGTCTGTGCTATTGCGGACGAAGTTATCAAGACGAATAACTACCGGAGATATATCTTGAGGGATGGTACGGTTGACATTTGTCGGGCGTGCCACCTACCTGGTGAGTCCCTCAGGCATATAGTTTCCGGTTGTTCTCGTCTTGCTAACGGCGAGTACTTGCACAGACATAACCAAGTAGCCAGGATTATTCACCAGCAACTTGCTCTGAAATACAAACTTGTAGATGTTGAAGTGCCGTACTACAGGTATGTAGCTGAATCAGTTCTCGAAAATGGTCATGTCACGTTGTACTGGGATCGAACTATCATCACAGACAGGACTGTTGTGGCCAACAAACCTGACATTGTGGTGATAGATCGATCAGAGCGCCGCGCATTGATTATCGATGTCACCATTCCGCATGACGGCAATCTCGCGAAAGCTGAAAAAGATAAGCAAATTAAATATCTCGATTTGACTCGCGAGGTTGTCGACATGTGGGATGTTGATTCGGCAATCATTGTGCCGATAGTCATATCTGTCAATGGTCTAATAGCCAAGAGCCTCGATCATCATCTAAAGAGGCTCGCGTTGGGTGCTTGGATCAAGGGTTTGATGCAGAAGGCAGTGCTTTTAGATACAGCACGCATTGTGAGGAAGTTCCTATCTCTGGAATCCTAACCACCGGCAGCTTGGACCCTGTTCCCGATGCCGGTGAGGTACCATATATTTTATATTTTTAAATGATATGTATTTTTATAGATATATGTATATTTAAAAATGAAAAATATATTAAAAATATTTAAATAAAGAGAATAATAATAATAATAAGCCCCCTATAATCCAACCATACGTCTGAGTCGAACACCTGACTCACGTGGGGGGCGGACACGCGATATTTTTTTGTTACTGGCGCGGCTAATGTGGCTCTGGGAACCCATACTTAAGGAGATGATGTTACGAAGTAAACGTTTAGGGCCGCTTCCCGGGGGCGATCGCCGGGGCACACCTGGAGCTGACGCTGGGTGTCACAGCATACGAACCGTCAGCGGAGAGGAGTTGAATAGGCGGGCTCCCTCCGGGTCTCCCGAAGATACTACAGCCAACCCCACAGATGACAACATTAGTTTAAATTCATTCAATTCAATAGTAGAACCTTATAGCCCATCAACTAACTCATACATACCCTCACCAGTGTCTTCCGTAGAACAAAACTCTTACGGAGCACCTACGCCAACCTTAACTGTTACGCAGGAGGCAAATGCCTTTTTACCTGCGTCCACTAAGGCTGGCAAACCTAGGAAACGCATGAGATGGAGTAAAGATGTAAATATATTCATCATGCGAACCTATTACTACATCACTAAATTGGAAACAGATATGACCACATACAGAAAACAACTCCACGACCTTTTTTTACAACAGTACCCTGAGATTAAAGTTACGGAACAGCGAGTCTCTGACCAGAGAAGAACGATAATAAGAAATAAACTGTTACCACAAGAAACACTGAACCGGTTACAAGAAGAAGTTAGATTAGAACTACAGGACGATATAGATAATAATATACATAAGCACACTACCGTATTAACAACTAATACTCCACAATTCGAATTACAACCCCATACTCAATTAACATACTCTACTCAATTAAGATCACAAGCACAATCGCCACCCAGTACATTTACACAAATATCTCACACATCAACCCAAACCGAAACGTTTAGTTTATTGCTAGAAAATGATATAGAAACGCTAGTTGACTGCAATCCTGCTCTAGATGTGCACATTCAAAAAATTTACGATAAATTTAGAACAGTTATAACACAATACTCAGGCATGGACCCAGGCGTTCGTCCAAAGTTGCCAAAATTAAGATATAGTAGTAAACTTACAGAATTAACTAATTTGTTTAATAATAATATACTGAACCAATTTCTATCTGATGACACTGAATTAGTTGACTTACATACCTTAATATATTGCACAGCATTAGTTATATCTAAAGAACTCAATTATAAAATAACAGATTATGCAAGACACACAAAACCAAAACATCAACATAAACCTGCATGGCAACAAAGACTAGAAAAAGACATAGAAAAACTTAGAGCTGATTGTGGTAGACTGACTCAATTTATTAATAATAACAGATCAAGTAAAGTTATTAAAAGAGTAGAACAAATATTTAAAACCAGAAATATTCACACTAGACATGAGAGCGATAATAGAAAGCCTGAAGAATTTTTAGATACTATAAAGCAGAAATTAGTATTAAAAGTTCATAGACTCAGAAGATATAAGAAAGCGCAACAGCGGAAGTCTGATAATACTTTATTTACATCCAATGAGAAAATATTTTACAGAAACTTATTCAATTCGCAATCTGATAAACTACCTACAGAGAACACAGCAATACCAACAAAAACACAACTAGAAACATTTTGGGCAGGCATTTGGGAAGAACAGGTATACCATAATGATAAAGCAGAGTGGATTACAGAAGAAGCTAACAAGTGGAATAAAATAGAGGAAATGGAATTTAAAGAAATTACAGAAACTGATATTGCTTTAATTACAGCTAAACTACATAATTGGAAATCACCCGGTATAGATAAAATCCATAACTACTGGTACAAAAAACTAACATTACTACACAAATATATAGCTAAAAGCTTAACAGACATCGTATTAGGTAAACAGAACATACCTGAATTTATTGCTACTGGAATAACTTATATGCTACCGAAAACCAAGAATTCACTGCAGCCCTCCCAGTACAGACCTATCACATGTCTCCCAACAATATATAAAATTCTTACATCAGCAATAGCCCAGAAAATTACCACACACATAGAACATAACCACATAATTGCAGAAGAACAGAAAGGATGCAGGAGGGGTCACATGGGGTGCAAGGAACAACTTATCATAGATTCTACCATCCATAAACAAGCCACAACAAAAAATAGGAATTTACATTGCACATACATTGATTATAAAAAAGCTTTTGACAGTATTCCGCATTCTTGGCTGCTACAAATTTTAGAAATTTATAGAATAAATCCACAAATAACAAACTTTATGCGCAACATCATGACACGGTGGAAAACAACACTACAATTACAGAACCACGACACCATAATTAGAACTCGACAAATATCAATTAACAAAGGCATTTATCAAGGTGATTCCTTGAGACCCCTGTGGTTCTGCCTTGCCCTAAACCCTCTGTCACATATGCTGCATCGCTGCCGAGTCGGATATTATCTTAAACATAATTCAGAACAAATAGCAGTCTCACATCTTATATACATGGATGATATCAAATTATATGTTAAATCAGAAAAAGACATGAAAACACTTTTAAAACAAACATCAACATTCAGTAAAGATATAAACATGGAATTTGGTTTAGATAAATGTAAAACATTATAAAAGGTAAAATTCGACCCGATGACTATGCAGTTGATGATTCTATTACTATCACAGCGATGGAACCAAATGATCTTTACAAATATTTAGGATATAAACAACTAAAAGGTCTAGACCACACAACAATCAAACACACACTAACAACAGAATTTAAAAAAAGAACGAACGCTATTTGCAATTCCCAACTATCTGGCAAACACCTTATAAAGGCATTAAATACCTACGCTGTTCCAATATTAACTTATTCGTTTGGAGTAATTAAATGGACTAAAACTGACCTGGAACAAATAGAACGAATCACACGAACCACATTAACTAAACATAATCATCTACATCCTAAATCTGCAATAGAAAGACTTACCATCAAAAGGCAAGACGGTGGCAGAGGCTTCATAGATATTCACCACCTTTGGCAAAAACAAATCCACAACTTACAAACATTCTTCATTAATAAATCTCACACAAGTAAGATACATGCAGCCATTATCCAAAATGACATTAACTATACTGCCCTTAATCTTAGCGTTCATTTAAATATACAAGCCCCTGACACTTATAACCCAGAAACACTTAAAATCAACAATTGGAAAAAGAAAATTCTTCATGGACGACACCCTAATGATTTGGACCAGCCTCATATAGATTCAATAGCATCGAATAAATGGTTAAAACTCGGCACATTATTTCCAGAAACAGAAGGATTTATAATTGCAATTCAAGATCAAGTATTAATACTAAAAATTATAGAAAATACATAATAAAAGACCTTACCATAACAAATGATAAATGCCGAAAATGTCACACTCAACCCGAAACCATCCAACATATAACAGGAGCATGCACAACTCTCACACAGACGGACTACACACACCGCCATAACCAAATAGCTAACATAATCCATCAAAGACTAGCACATAAACACAAACTCACACAAGACGATAATACTCCCTATTACAAATACACGCCTCAAATTATACTTGAAAATACAACACACAAGCTTTATTATGATCGCGCCATTCTTACAGACAGAACCATCCATTATAACAGACCGGATATAACACTACAAGATAAAATCAATAAAACCACATACCTAATAGATATTGCAGTCCCCAATACGCATAACTTACAAAAGACAATTAGTGAGAAAATAGGCAAATATGCAGAGCTGAAGGATGAAGTAACAAGAATATGGAAACAAGACAAAGTTTACATAGTGCCCATAGTTCTTTCCACCACCGGTATCATTCCTAAACATCTTCACCATAGCCTGAAATTAATAGACCTTAAAGATTCCCTATACGTTATGCTCCAAAAAGCTGCTATTCTTAACACCTGCAGAATTGTTAGAAAGTTCATGTCTCTAGATGAAAACGAGGTTTCACATAACACGTCATCTACATGACATTAACACACCACACGCTACATTTACTTGGTTTCGGCCCGTAAATGTAGCCAAAACCAGCCCTGAGCTGAGATAAAATAAAAGTACATATAAATAATAATAATAATCATTTATTTCGAATTTACATTTTGAATACATCCATATTTGTTAGTAGAATTGCAAGCTTACAAACTAGTGTTAGTAATAATTAATTAATTGATTGCCGTCCGGGTGGACTCCCCGATGATGGTGGCAAATCACTATACGACTGCGTGCAGCCGTATCCAACGAGCCAGCATCGGAGAGTCCCACCGGTCCGCCAGCGCGCGGAGGATGGTGTTGGGACTGTCGCGCGTGCGGCGCATGATAGATGCGCACCGTTTACGCAAGATGGCCGCAAAGCCATCTGCGCCAGCCGCCGCGAACATCGCGGAAGCGCTGCAGTGGCGCGGCAGTCCCATCAGCACCCGGAACGCGTTATTGTATTGAACGCGCAGATCGCCGTATGTCCGCTGTGTATAGTTAACCCACAGGCTACAGGTGTAAAAGGACTGACAGTACGCTTTAAAAAGCGCGACTTTGACAGTCCCCGTACACCGTAAAAACCTGCGGGCCAACATGTTGCAACGGACAGACAGCGCTCTGCGCTCCCTTTCAATATCTACACTGTCCTTAAGGTCCTCAGTGACCCAGTGGCCCAAATACTTAAAACGCTCGACTTTGTTTAGAGCCATACCACTTAGAGTGAAATTCGGAACGAATGTGTATCGCTTGTTGTCCGGTCTGAAAATCATAATTTCACTCTTTTTCGCGTTGTATTTGAGCCCATGAGGCACCGCGTAGGACTCACAAATCTTCAGGAGCCTTCGTAAGGCTCCAATCGATGGGCTCAGCAGCACCATATCGTCTGCGTAGCTGATGTTATTCACGCACACTCCATCTATATGACACTCTATGCCGGTGCTGCTGAGCTCATCGATCAGTCGGTTGACATACAGGCTGAAGAGCTTAGGAGAGGTCAGCCCCCCCTGCCTCACCCCGCATTCCAGCCCATACTCCCCCGAAAGAGAGCCTGCCCATCTTACACAATTCTTTTGATTGTTATACCAATGCATAAACAATAGCACAACTTCCCTAGGTAGACAAGTTTCATCCCTTAACTTACCCCATAGAATGTCATACGATACAAGATCGAATGCTTTCGATAAATCGAGGTAGCATGCGTAGACCGGGGTCTTCCTACTCGTGTAATACTGTACAGTCTGCTTGAGGCACAGGATGGCACTCTCGGTGGAATGCCCGGGCCTGAAACCGAACTGCGCGTCGTTTACCGAGACGTGTTTATCCAGGTGCTGACCAAGCAGACTGTCCAGCACTTTGGCAACCACTGTGGCTAGAGGGATCGGTCTATAGTTGTTTACATCCGATGTATCACCAGTTTTATTTTTGATGATTGGGACAACTATAGTACGCATTAGATTATCGGGCAGGTGGGAGTGGCCTAAACACAGGGTAAAAAACATAGAAAGCACTCTAGGTAGGTGTACACCTGCGTGCTGCAGGTGCTCGATGCTAAGGCTGTCGTGACCCGGGGATTTACCCCTCACCATACCTTTAATAACCGCACGCACTTCCTTCGTGGTAAAATGAACACTACGCTCACTGCTTTCCTTAGCATCGGGCTCCTGCCGCGCTGGCCCCAGAGGCGAGTCCACCCTGAAATGGTGAGAGAACATAGTGGCGATCTCACTAGGCTCGTGCACTCCCGCCACGCTCACGGGTAGGCCCGGCGTATGATTCATTTTATTGGTGTTTTTCCAGAACTGACCGAGTTTCTTGTTTGAGTGAAGTTCAGCAATAATATCCATTTTTATTTGTTTTTGATTATGCTGACACCACTTTAGTTTTGATTTGAAAACATAATAACACCCTTATTAATTTTTGAAATTTTATTTAGAATCTCGTCCATTACCCTTTTAAAACAATCATATAACGCTGAAGGAGGCCTGTATACACTCAATGTAGTTGTTTGGTAGATTGCGCATAAAAACGAGCCCAACTGTAAGCCGAAGCTGGGTTATCATGAACCCTTATAATAATCGAATTGATAATGGACAATCCTATACCTACCTATACCTATGCTCGGATGGTGTAGCCACTGCACCGAGTCTTTTGGATTCAAATCCCACACGAGACAAAACTTAGTGTGATCCACAAATGCTTGTTACGTGTCTGGATGTCCTTTGTGTCCATTGTTTGAATGTTTGCAAAGTTCCCCGCAACACAGGACTTATTCCTAGAGAGGGAGATTAAAAAAAAGAGATCTATCTTAAGTCTGTGACCATTTTCTTCCAGTCGTAACGAGAGCAGCTTCAGCACAAAGTATGACTACCTGAAGGCCGGGCAGTCACGCGAGGCTCAAGGCTCGGAACAGCTCAGCATCGACGAGATCAGTAGACAGATGCAGAGCGTCATCAGACAGTTCTATAACCCTCAGCCTGTTGTAAGTAATCCTATTCTTCCAAGTAGACTATCGTCTACAGTCTGTCTTTGTTCACTGCTGGACTCTATCCACAGTTGGAAACAGGCCTCGCTTTTTAGCAGCTGGCCATGTGTTCCTGTGCCAATCACATAATATTCAGTCCACGATCGTGATAATGTCGTCCATTTGCCTGAAGGCCGACATTCCGTTTCACTATTCCATTATATATAATTATACAAATTGTTAGCCCGTGTGGGATCAGAACCCACAGCACTAAGCACAGTCGCATTGGCGAGGCTACCACATAAACCGGTAGGCCACCATTGCAGTTAATATATCTCATAATTATATTATCATATTTAGGCCTTATTTCGAGCTAAGAACCAATAGGTTTTTTTTTTCTCCCTATTCCCAAGACACTTGGGGTCGGCTTTTCTTGTCTGACCGGATTGGACTGAATATCAGTTTTTACACGGAGCGGCTGCCACCTGACCGCTGTAACCCGAAGGCTAATGATACCCTAAGGCTAGACCAGTGTCCGGATATTATAGGGCACTGACTTCCCAATAACGACTGACATAGATGTTCATGGCAGCCGGGACCGACGGCTTAACGTGCTCTCCGAGGCACGGAGCAAGCGATAATTGTCAATCAATACGCACATAATTTCGAAAAGTCCTATAACTTCCGAAAGTCAGAGGTGCGCGACGTGGGTTCGAATCTGAAACCCTCTGCATTGCAGTCTATTGGTCTCCCCACTGAGCTATCGCTGTTAAGAACCAGTAGCAACTAATTAGGTCAAAATTCGCTTTCACAGGTATTCCAAGTGTGTCCGAGGATTCAAAAACGGTACCTTCAGCATAAAAAAACTTGCCCTGTTAAGAACTCTGCGACCTGGGTCAGTATTTTCCTTCTTTTGTTATATCCTAAACAATAATATAAATGCGAATATGAGTTTGTTTGTTCGTTACGCTTTCATGCCTTAACTATTCTACCGATAATCATGAAATTTCGCATACACGTTGTCAAGGGTACAGAAAAGTACGTAAGTAACCCAGAGGTTCCCAGACTTTTTTCTTATAGACGACTTTCAAGATTAGCTGGTTCCGGTGGACCCTCTATTTGATCCGCCAAGTAAAATCGGTATATTCGGACCAAAATGTCGACAGACGTCGATCGACGTTCAAAAAAGTAACAGTCGCTGAGCTTCTTAAAATATTATCTGCCTACATTGATAGGTGAAGTCAAGCCAACATTTTAGTTCTTCACAATCGAATTCATTTTTTGTCACGCCATCGTAGACCCCCGTCGGGTCTCCCGTGGACCTCTGGGGGTCCACCTGGACCACTTTAGGAACTAAGGGACTAACCTATCCTTACCTACATTTTTATGCGAGTTGAGCTGCGGGTAAAATCTATAAATTAACAATAATGTTCTCCAGACCGAATTTCGGTCACGGCGGCCAATCTTGACGGAGACTGGCCATCTGCGCAGGAGATATTATAGTGCACAAGTATGTGCGCAAACACAAGTGCACTCTCTGTTCCCTAAATCTCGCTGTCCGGTGGGATTGCAATTTTACGCGACCGGAGATAGATCAGGGTATTAACAATAATATATGTATTTTAGCTGTATAAACTTTGAAACAACATACTGAATTAAAGACCTTTGAAGAAGTCGTTCAGTGAGCACAAATAAAAAGGTTATTTGATTTGGTTTATTTACGACAATAATATACTAATAACGATACCAGCTCTGTATCCCACGGTTGGGCACGAGCCTTTTCTCAGCATGGGAAGAGTTAAACCATAGTCCACCACGCTGCCCCAGTGCGGGTTGGCAGACTTCACATATCTTCGGTACATTATAGAGAACTCTCAGCCATGCAGGTTTCCTCACGATGTTATCCTTCACCGTTAAAGCGAGCGATAATTAACTATTTAATACGAACATGACTTTGAAAAGTCAGAGGTACCTTGGGATCAGTTAGGGATCAGCCCTCTAGGTAATCGCTGATGGTTGAAATATAATTAACGAATTGTCTCTGGTTTTAGATGACGGAAGAGGCTGATGAGGAACAAGGTATTTATTTTTTCAGCTGTTTCTTATTTAACGTATCTTTTTGTTTAAAAAAGAAATGTCCCGCGCAAAGATTAATTTCTGTGTCGCGAGGAACTTTACAAACATTCAAAAAGGGATACAAGGAACTTCCAGACTCGACACAACCATTTGTGGATCACTCAAATTTTTGTCCCGTTTGGGGATAGAACCCACAGCGCTATGTACTAGTTCAGTCTTAATTGATATGTAATATAATCTACCTGAGTAGCGCAGCGGCGTATGTGCCTGCTATCCGTGAGATCTCACATTTTGTTCCCGGGTCGGGCAAAGAGTTGTTAGGTTATTCTGTCAGGCAATTATCTTAAGCCCAGTGAACAGCAATTGGTTCCCATTACGAAATCATCATCTTAATATTTATCTACCATAGCGGTAGTATGTGTGAATCAATGTTAAATATACCTATAATATGATCTTAATATATTTTTAGAAATAAATGCTATACTAATCTATTCTATACGTGGGACCTCAAATATATATATATGATATACTACGACTTACTCTAACCGGAATAAAATTTGAAAGAAGTGAAAATAATTTGATTCAATCAAAGGTTTGCCATTCAAAACGTGGATGATGTTGTGATTAAATACTATTCTTTGTGCTTATATTTACGATTTCGAGGTTTCAGGTTCAATTTCTGAAAGAGGCAAGGAATTACCCATTAAAAATTTCTCCGTAATATCTAGGTGGCTTTATGTCGCCTTTTGAGTCAATTTGAGCCTTATGTATAGGTAATAGAGCTTCGTTTTAACAATGTTAAGTTTATTCGCTTCATTACCACTTGCGTCTTGTGTGATGCGTTATTTATGAAGAAAGGTGATACATTTTTAAGAATCTGCTTGAATTGATCTTACATGGTCAATTGAAAATAAACTAATTTATACGAATTCTATAGCGATGTTCATTTAACACTTATTATAATATGTTCTAAAGTGTAGTTATTTCAAACTTTTGGTAATAAATACATTTTAGAACATTGATACAACTACCATCTTATTCTTCCCGTGAACATGGCTGCTGAAAAGCAACTGAAACGTCCCCGACGTTTCAGTTAAAGTCGGCAAGGATAAACGTAATAATAAATAGCTTTAATAATTTAAATAGCTTCTAAAGTAATACATTTTAATAGCAGTAGTGTAACAGTTTTAAAATCTATTTAAATATAAATCAATCGCCACATGTATGACGGAGCATCACTTAAGAACGGCTCGACCGATATGGCTGTTCTTTTCGTCGTGTTTGTAATTGTGAGGACAAGGTTTGTATGGACGAAAATATGCGAAAAATCTGCGGGAAATGTTGAAAATTTTAATTTATCTATAAATGAAAAAACAATTGATTGATCATAATCATAATCATTTATTTGTCAAACATAGGACTTGACTTGACTTTTTGATATTGAATTTAATTCCTTGAACTGTATTTTTGTTTAGATTTACAGGACAACAACTGTCCGGTCAGCTTATTTTGTTACAAAAGTGGTAAATAAACAACGCAATAGAATACGCATAAAGTAGTTAAATTTCAATGAATGACATTCGCGTTAGCGTAAGTCAAATCAAATCAAATCCATTTATTTGCTGAGGTATATATATATATGTTATACAAATTTTGCTTAATTATTACAGTTATCTTTATTCTACCTATTCGGAATGCATAATATCACATTAGAAAATAATTGAGATAATTTATAATTTATACAATAATGGCAACGTATCAATAGTTAATTAACATAATAATTATATAAGATGTCAAAATGTAATTGGTCCATAATAATAGTACCATAAGACCATATTAAATAGAAGGTTAATGTATATTTTCCTATAATCTAAATTTCCGAAAATAATCCCAGTTTCTTAGAGGGCCTTTAAAAACATTAAAACAATAGACACAAAGAACACCCAAACATGGCGCATCTATTGGTGGATCATTCAGTCTTGTTCCATATGATCAGTAAAACCAGTAAGATGCAGTACCTACATAGTTAAAATCACGTATTTCAGCGACTATATTTTAATCCTGCAATCAAATAGAGAGTCTCTGTGTAATATCAAGAGATTCGTCTTTGCACCGGTCTTTTAAAGGAGAATGTTTGCATCTTATTTGTCAAAGCCGCCTATTGAATGATTTCACATCACCTGATGATCAGAAATGAGTGGAATCCAATATTTTAGACTACCATCCTAATCATTGATTTCCAAAATGGCATGATAGCTCTTACTTTGATAGCTTTAGAATATACATTTTCACACGTATAAAGAAACAAGCATTGGTAAGATATTTATGAAATGACGCCATTGAAGTTTGTGTTGAAATTGGGCAGGCAGGCATAATTACAAGATTATTTTCTTTATTAACCGATTATAGTTGGTGTCGATAAAGAGTATATCAATTGCTAAAATTAAGTCTAGGGGTACTACTAAACTAAACTATTAGCAAATTTATTCACGGTACTTTCTTAACAGAATGTACCGTGAATAAATTTCGGTAAGGTAAGTCAGGTTTTTGGGTTTATTTGAAAGTATTGATAATATTTCACTACACAGCTTCCAGCTCCAAGCTGTGTCGGTTCCTCGAATCCATCAACGTTATGACTGGAGAATCTTCAGATGTACGTATTGTTTGAATTACATTTAATTTATATTCATAACTAGCGGCACGCTCCGGCTTCGCATGGGCAGTATTAAACCTTAACAAATTATACAACTAAACCTTCCTCATCACTCTGTCTATTGGTGAAAACCGCATGAAAATCCGTTGAGTAGATTTTGAGTTTATCGCGAACAGACAGACAGACAGACAGACGCGGTGGGGGACTTTGTTTTATAATATGTAGTAATGGCGTTGCGGTTGACCCGACTTCATGTGTCGATGTTGAAGTCTTTTAGATTTCACCATAATTGAGAGCACGTTATTCCAAAGTCAATCTATTTAACTGGTGAGATATTTTAACGTTTTAAAATACCCTTTATGTCTCTCCGCGGAAAAGGGGAGCGGATAGGGTAGGTCGGGCTCACTCGGGGAAAGATGGAAAGTCCTACCGACTAAACCTACCACGGTGTATCTACTCCTGGTTTACTGGGTGGGTCGCTGGATTTAAAACTACAGCAGCCAAACTTATGTGTTGCAAAGCTGAATTTCTTACAGTAAATGTAGGTAAACAATTAATGCATACTCGTTACTTTGAAAGCTCTTTCTCGCCGTCTTTTTTAGTTGGTGCTGATAGGTCTTTCAGATCGATCTGACAGCTTACACATGGTTCTAACATAAGCCAGCTATATTATGTATAGCATTTGGGTCTTTCTTGCGGCTCTGGGAACTTAATTTAAAATGATTGTGGCAATCCTTCAGCATTTTTGTCTTTGTAGCAATAGTATCAGGCACATGCTGATTTATAATAGGCTTTTGACACTGTTGTTTTTAATTAATAACCGTAAATGAACATTGTGGGGTGGCATGTTAAAATTATAATTTTTATAGAATACTGGTCCATCCACATAGAGACTGCGTAATGCATAAATCAATGGGACTTCCTACCTTACCTATACCGATTATATGAGAGAACCGGCGTTAATCACGTGCTGTATTTTCGGTTACCGTTTGAATACGTCTTCTTTAAATTATAGCGCACACAGTGTCAGCTACGGTGGCTGGAGCGCCTCTTTACTTTATATGTGTAGTACATTGCGTAACATTCAAAGAAACAGGCCATTTTTGTTCTGTTTTAAGGCAATGTTGTATGTATCGCTTGGACCATGCACATTTGCTTAGGTGATTGTCGTGGTCCGAGGACCACAGCCCATGACACCAGGCTAAAAGGTCACATATTTGGTTGAGAATACGTCAGAAAGCGACCAATATTAATTGACTGTTATAATGATTTCAAACTGCATTTAAAGACAAGTTCAAGCGGGTGACGCTAAATACGTAACCTTAATATTTACTTTCATAATATCTGAGTTGTTTGTGTATGTTTTCCAAATACAGACTGATCTGAATTCTTCCATGCTTTCCGAACGACTATCGTACTGCCACTGTACACAATCACCTCAATGTCACTGTGAGCCCAAAACTGACGACAAATCTAATGACAAGTCTACCCAATCTGAAGTCATATGTAAACCAGGTGTTAAAGTTTGCAAAGAATCTTGTATATGTTTACCAATCACTAATGAAGCGTATTACCGCAATAGAATCGATGAAGAAATTGCAAAATGGTTTAATGCAATTCCGGTTCAAAATAATGAACGCTCAGAAGATAAGAAAAGGAGAGAAAATTTAGTCAAGAGTTTAGCCGAAACTCTGAAACAGTTGCCTGATGATGAAGATTTTGACGCAAATGTAAAAAAAGCGATTGAACAGTGTGTGGATGAGATGCCAATGTGGTACCCTGATACAAAAAAAGATGAAGAGCAGATGAAAAAACAGTTAGTTGAGAAACTTTTAGGAAGAATTACCAAAATACCAAGAAAAGCTGATAAATTAAGAGATGCTGTAAAGAACTTTATAAATTCTATAAATTTTATAGGCGATGTAGATAAAAAAGCGATATCTGACAACTTTGTTAAGAAACTTAAGTTATTCGCTTTTAATGTTCCTAAGGATGGTGATAAATTTGAAGATCTATTAATCTTTGAGGTGACCGAAATGCTTGATGAACTACCTTTACAATTTCGCGGTATTAAAAGTGTAGTATTAAACACATTGGCCAATAAATTAGCAGATGATGTCAAGGACCTACTTAAAAGTACAGACTTACTTGTTGGTGAATATAGCCTAAAATATACATTTAAAGAGATCATTTCAAAATGGTTTGAAGAAGTTGGTGAGGTCAGCAAAGAACTTCCAAATAGCGATGAGGTGGAACATATTATAAATAAATTGGCTGTAGCTTTAGACGACTTACAATCTCAAGGTATTAATGACATTACAATGAACAAAATGGAGAGAGAAATAAGTAAAATTTTAGAAACTTTAGATGTTCCTGTGAAAATATCCGATGAGTTAACAAACAATTTAATGGATAAAGTAACTGATGTCGTATACGCAAGAGACAAGGACAAATTAGACATATTTCAAAAGCAAGAAACATTTAAAGAATTAAATAATTGGCTCAATAATTTACAAGGAGTAGACGATTTAAGCCCTGTAGCAAAATATAAATTAGTGAAAGAAATAGCAGATATAGTTGAGGATACCAAAGATGAAAAAAATAAGGATTATCAGGTTGATATATTAGAAAAACTAGATAGACTGCATATTAATATAGATCCTGATAGTTTAGGCATGCAACTAGATGAAATCAAAGATAAATTGAAATCGTTACCCGAAAAAATAAAGAAAGATGATTTAATAGCAAATATGCAAAAAGATTTTAATGATGCGATTGATAAGTCAGAGATATCCGAAGATAAAAAGACTAATTTAAAAGATAAGGCTTGGAATATCATAGCTGGAAATATAGAAGCATCTTCTCTAGCTACAAAGAGAGATATCGATGATATGAAAGAAATGTTATTAGGTCAAATCTATGACACCATAGAACACTTACCAGATAATGTACAAATTGATTTGAAAAACAAATTAAATTATTCATTGGATAATTATATTGATAAGACGCTGTCTGCAAAAGACAAAGATACGGCAAAATATGCGTTATTAAAAGAATTTAATTATATAATCGATAAAGAACATATTCCAGAGGAAGAAAAGAATGATATGAAGTACAAAATTAAGCATATTTTTAAAGAAAACTTAGATCAACCTTTCTCTCATCAATTAAAGGATGCCATTATGGATAATATCGGTAATATTGTCGATGATGCACAAATTGAAAAAGATCAAAAAGATAATTTAATAAATAAATTAATGAATACGGTTGATAAGACTTTAGATCAATTGCCAAAGCAATCTATAAAAGATCACGTGAAAAATAAAACAATAAGAGATATCAACAAAGTGATTGATAAATCACAAATACCTGACAATGCTAGAGATAATATCAAACAAAAGTTGAAGAACAAGGTCCTTAGTAACTTCGATCAGCCCTTCTCAGCCGATATGAGAGATATTATATTACAGGACATAAATGAAATCATAGACGACGCTGTGTTACCTAGATCTTTTAAAGATGATTTGAAACGTAAACTGACTGATGTTGTGGCTGCAAACTTAGATGAAATGCCTGAGCAAACTACTGTTGATTACACAAAAGAAAGTTTGGTTCATGATATCAATGACTTCTTAGATGACATTTCATTACCAAAAGAACAATTAAATGATTTGAAAAAGGAAATAGAATTTACATTCGCTGAATTTTTAGATCGACCGTACACGCCTGATCGGAGGGATAAACTAAATGAAACGTTTGAGAATATTATAGCTGAATCAGATATACCCTCAGATGAAAAAGATACTATTCTTGAGAAATTAATACATATTACAGGCAAAAAATTAGATCAACTGCCATATCAAACCGCGGAAGAATATGCAAAAGAGACAATTTTAAGAGATATAATGCATGTGCTAAATGAGTTGCCCTTAACAATAAGTGAAAAAAAAGGCTTATCAAATCAATTTGAAGATTTAATCGAAGAAAGTTTACGTCAAGGATATTTAGGCGAAGGCCGAGAAGAAATAAAGGAAGGCATAGTTAATATTATTCGTGACTCATCAGCCCCACAGCCTGAACAAGATAAATTCATTTTAAAAACACTTCATGCAGTTAGTGAAATTTTGGATGAATCTTATTATGAAGATCATGTAAGGGACGAATTAGAAGAATTTTATGATTTGATTGACAAAGCGCCAATGCATACAGCACAAAAAAATATATTGAAACCTAAAACAAAAAGAATAGTTGATGATCATACATTAGATTCAGAGTTTGGCAACGTAAAAGATATGATAAAAGAAGCTATACGTTCAATTCAACAGCCATCGGAATTGTCACTTACTGAACAAGAAAGTAATATTGCTATAGATGAAACAATAATAGAAGACATTATAAACGCAATTTGGGCGTCCTCTTTACCTAGCAATAAAAAAACTTCTTTAGAATATAAGGTAAATACGTTAGTAGAAGAATTAAAGGATCCGGAAGATCTAGATGGAATAGTAAGAGAGTTGCAAAAAATTGTCGACGTAATACCCTTCCCATCACATGACAAAAAAGTTTTGAAGTATAGATTAGCTATGGCAGTGTCTAGAGAAAAAGGTAAATTAAACGAACCATTAAAATATGAATTAATAAGGGATATAGAATCTGCTGTTGATTTAATATCACTCGGGAAAGAAAAGAATATTGACTTAAAATCAAAAATTAAAGATTTCGTAACCACTTTGGATGAACCAACTGGTAATCTAAAAGATAAGATACAAGATGGTATATTTAAAATTCTTGATAAAGCTGTATATTCGGAAGACAAAAAACATCAGTTACGGGACAGAATAACAAGCATTATAGATAAGCTACCAACTGAGTCTGATGATAAAAATATAATAAATGAAAGACTACTTTCACATATCGGTGATATAATTGAAGAAACACCAATTCGTCGACACATTAAAAAGAATATTAGGGCACAGATAGGACAGATTATTTCTGAAAACTCAAAGCAGCCGTATAAAAAGAAAACAAAGGAAAAAATGAAGACTGATATTGCTTATATTATTAATGAAGCTCCAATTACAGAATATCAAAAGAGAACTATAAATAGTAAAATAAATCAAATATTAGATCAACTGACTCACACAAGTGGCAATAAAAATACACTAATAGGAAATATCAATAGTATACTGGATGATGAACCACTACCAAAAGTAAAGAAAAGTGAATTGAAGAAAAAACTTTATGAAAATCTTAGTGATTTTGAAGACACAACATCATATGACGAGAAAAATAAAAAAGTTAAGAGTATATTAAAGATTATTGATGACACTGTGATGCCGAAAGACAACAAGGCAAATCTAAAAGATAAATTAGAAAATATTTTGTCAAAACATTTTGAAGCGTTACCGAGTTCTTCAGATCCTGAAATGAATTTATTAACAGCGTTGGATAATAGCGTTTCCAAAGTACTTGATGATGCGTTAATTCCGCAGTACACAAAAACATATTTAAAGAAACGAATGAAAAATGATCTACCTAAAATTCTGCAGCAGCCAAGTGATATAGAAGAGTCCATTAATGAGGCAATTTCTAATATTATGGACGACGTTGCTTTGTCCAAAGCTGAAAAGGATATCATAAAACATAAACTTGTGTCTACTGTGTTTGAAAAACTGGGTAAACCGTGGTCTAAAAATGAAAAACATGTTGTTGAAGATGTTATGAAACCCGTACCTCCATATGAGCACACGATCAATGACGCAACCTTAGATACAAAGGCAACAGTTATGGACGAAATAAATTCAATTTTTGATGAGCTAAACATATGCACGGTGGAAGTAGAAAAAGTAAAACATCAAATTAAAGACATTGTAGATGAATCTTTACGCACGCCACAGAACAGTGATAAGATGCAATTTGCAAAAGATGACATGTATGATATTATTAATAAAGCACCGATTCCTAGAGATAAGAAATATATCCTTAAAAATAAGCTATCCGATATGATAGATAACAACGCAAAATTTTTGCCTGATAGAATCGGAGATAGTAATAAGAGTTATAAACCAGATGTAGACGTAAAGAAAGCAATAACAGATGAAATTGACTCTATGCCGGATACGTTACAGATGAAAAAGCATCAAAAAGATAATTTAAAACAGCAAGTTAAAAATATGCTCAATAATACTCTTGAACAACCGATTAATGACGGTAAAATACAAGTTATCAAAAACACAGTTAATGATATCATTTCTGAAGCTCCGATACTTAGAAAACAGAAAAACGAATTTAAAAGACAGCTATCTGGCATGATAAATACCAAAGTGGGATCTATACCTGATAAAAGTATCCGTGTTGATAGAGGTGAACCTAGTATGAAACTTAAGATCGATTCAAAAGGTTCTGAAATACATCATACCAAAAAAAAAGATGCCTTGGAAGAAATTGATTCAGTTGTGGGCCAACTACAAATTCCTAATGAATTAAAAATCTTATTAAAACAGAAACTGAAAGTTAAAGCTGATGAAGACTTCAAGACACGCCGCAAATCATCAGCACGACCACAAAAAGAAGACAATAACCTAAATAAGCCGGTTGCAAAGGTAAAAGAAGAAGTTGCGGAAGAAATGAACTCTATTCTTGATCAAATACAGATAAAGGAACCTCAAAAACGCAATTTAAAAAAACAAGTTAAAGAAATGATGGATGAAAATTTTAAAAAGCCTGTTGATAGTGATACGTTGCGAATAATGAAAAATAACATCAATAATCTTATATCTGAGGCACCGATACAAAGAGATAAAAAAATTGACATAAAAAAGCAAATATCAGATATGGTAGAAAGTAAAGTAGAATTATTGCCTAAAAAAAAGGTCAACTACAAAACTAAACCAGTGCCTGAGGTAAAAGCTGCAGTAACGAAAGGTATAGACACTATTGTGGAACAGCTAGATATGAACAAAAATCTAAAAGATTATTTCAAACGCCAACTTAATGATACATTGGCTGAGACTTTAGAAGAACCGATTAACAGCGATACATTGAGAGTTACCAAAACTAGAATTAATGATATAATTTTTGAAGCACCAATTCCTATAGATAAGAAGGTAGAAATAAGAAATGAAATATCCGATATGGTAGATAGCAACGTAGAATATCTGCCTGATAAAAGTATTAACCATAAAAATAAACGTGTTTCCGAGGTGAAGGCAGCGGTTACGGTAGATATAGACTCTATTGTCAATCAGTTGGGGATAAACAAAAATCAAAAAGATAATTTAAAACACCAACTTAATGATATGGTAGCCAAAAACTTAGAAAAACCTTTTAACAATGAAACATTAAGAATGATTAAAAATAATATCAATGATATAATATCTGAAGCACCTATTTCTAGAGGAAAAAAAGCAGAAATAAGTGGAAAGCTGTCCCAAATGGTAGATAACAGAATAGAATCTCTGCCTGATAAAAGCATCAGATACAAAGATAAACGAGCGGCCGAAGTTAAGGCAGCAGTTACGAAAGATATTGACTCCATCGTAAATCAGCTTGATATAAACAGAAATCAAAAAGACAATTTAAAACATCAACTTAATGATATGGTGGCTGAGACTTTAGAAAAACCCATTGACGATGACACAATAAGAGATATAAACAAAAGAATTAACGATATTATTTCTAATGCACCTATTCCTAGAGAAAAGAAAGCTGAATTAAGAAAGAAAATAGCCGATATGGTAGAGAACAGAATAGAATTTCCGCCTGATAAAAGTTTCAGCAATAAAACTAAACGAATTTCAGAGCCTAAAGCTGCAGCTACTAGAGATATAGACTCCATTGTAAATCAGCTAGATATCAACAGAAATCAAAAAGACAATTTAAAACATAAACTTAATGATATGGTGGCTGAGACTTTAGAAAAACCAATTGACGATGACACAAGAGATGTAAAAAGAAAAATTAATGATATCATTTCTGATGCACCTATCCCTAGAGAAAAGAAAGCTGAATTAAGAAAGAAAAAAGCCGATATGGCAAAGAACAGAGTAGAATCTCTGCCTGATAAAAGTTTCAGCTATAAAGATAGACGAGTTTCAGAGGTAAAAGCAGCAGTTACGAAAGATATAGACTCCATTGTAAATCAGCTAGATATCAACAGAAATCAAAAAGACAATTTAAAACATCAACTTAATGATATGGTGGCTGAGACTTTAGAAAAACCCATTGACGATGACACAAGAGATATAAAAAAAAGAATTAATGATATTATTTCTGATGCTCCTGTTCCTAGAGAAAAGAAAGCTGAATTAAGAAAGAAAATAGCTGATATGGTAGAGAACAGAGTAGAATCTCTGCCTGATAAAAGTTTCAGCTATAAAGATAGACGAGTGTCAGAGGTAAAAGCAGCAGTTACGAAAGATATAGACTCCATTGTAAATCAGCTAGATATCAACAGAAATCATAAAGATAATTTAAAACATCAACTTAATGATATGGTGGCTGAGACTTTAGAAAAACCCATTGACGATGATACAGTAAGAGATATAAAAAAAAGAATTAATGATATTATTTCTGATGCACCTATTCCTAGAGAAAAGAAAGCTGAATTAAAAGAGAAAATAGCCGATATGGTAGAGAACAGAATAGAATCTCCGCCTGATAAAAGTTTCAGCAATAAAAATAAACGAGTTTCAGAGATTAAAGCAGCAGTTACGAAAGATATAGACTCCATTGTAAATCAGCTAGATATCAACAGAAATCAAAAAGATAATTTAAAATATCAACTTAATGATATGGTGGCCGCAAACTTAGAAAAACCCATTGGCGATGACACAATAAGAGATATGAAGAAAAGAATTAATGATATTATTTCTGATGCACCTATTCCTAGAGAAAAGAAAGCTGAATTAAGAGAGAAAATAGCCGATATGGTAGAGAACAGAATAGAATCTCCGCCTGATAAAAGTTTCAGCAATAAAAATAAACGAGTTTCAGAGGTTAAAGCAGCAGTTACGAAAGATATAGACTCCATTGTAAATCAGCTAGATATCAACAGAAATCAAAAAGATAATTTAAAATATCAACTTAATGATATGGTGGCCGAAAACTTAGAAAAACCCATTGGCGATGACACAATAAGAGATATGAAGAAAAGAATTAATGATATTATTTCTGATGCACCTATTCCTAGAGATAAGAAAGCTGAATTAAGAGAGAAAATAGCCGATATGGTAGAGAACAGAATAGAATCTCCGCCTGATAAAAGTTTCAGCAATAAAAATAAACGAGTTTCAGAGGTTAAAGCAGCAGTTACGAAAGATATAGACTCCATTGTAAATCAGCTAGATATCAACAGAAATCAAAAAGACAATTTAAAACATCAACTTAATGATATGGTGGCCGAAACCTTAGAAAAATCCATTGGCGATGACACAATAAGAGATATGAAGAAAAGAATTAATGATATTATTTCTGATGCACCTATTCCTAGAGAAAAGAAAGCTGAATTAAGAAAGAAAATTGCCGATATGGTAGAGAACAGAGTAGAATCTCTGCCTGATAAAAGTTTCAGCTATAAAGATAGACGACTGTCAGAGGTAAAAGCAGCAGTTACGAAAGATATAGACTCCATTGTAAATCAGCTAGATATCAACAGAAATCAAAAAGACAATTTAAAACATCAACTTAATGATATGGTGGCTGAGACTTTAAAAAAACCCATTGACGATGACACAACAAGAGATATGAAGAAAAGAATTAATGATATTATTTCTGATGCACCTATTCCTAGAGAAAAGAAAGCTGAATTAAGAGAGAAAATAGCCGATATGGTAGAGAACAGAATAGAATCTCCGCCTGATAAAAGTTTCAGCAATAAAAATAAACGAGTTTCAGAGATTAAAGCAGCAGTTACGAAAGATATAGACTCCATTGTAAATCAGCTAGATATCAACAGAAATCAAAAAGATAATTTAAAACATCAACTTAATGATATGGTGGCTGAGACTTTAGAAAAACCCATTGACGATGACACAACAAGAGATATAAAAAAAAGAATTAATGATATTATTTCTGATGCTCCTATTCCTAGAGAAAAGAAAGCTGAATTAGGAAAGAAAATAGCTGATATGGTAGAGAACAGAGTAGAATCTCTGCCTGATAAAAGTTTCAGCTATAAAGATAGACGACTGTCAGAGGTAAAAGCAGCAGTTACGAAAGATATAGACTCCATTGTAAATCAGCTAGATATCAACAGAAATCAAAAAGACAATTTAAAACATCAACTTAATGATATGGTGGCTGAGACTTTAAAAAAACCCATTGACGATGACACAACAAGAGATATAAAAAAAAGAATTAATGATATTATTTCTGATGCACCTATTCCTAGAGAAAAGAAAGCTGAATTAAGAGAGAAAATAGCCGATATGGTAGAGAACAGAATAGAATCTCCGCCTGATAAAAGTTTCAGCAATAAAAATAAACGAGTTTCAGAGGTTAAAGCAGCAGTTACGAAAGATATAGACTCCATTGTAAATCAGCTAGATATCAACAGAAATCAAAAAGATAATTTAAAACATCAACTTAATGATATGGTGGCCGAAAACCTAGAAAAACCCATTGACACTGAAACATTAAGAATGATTAAAAATAAAATTAATGATATAATATCTAAAGCACCTATTTCTAAAGAAAACAAAGCAGAAATAAGTGGAAAACTCTCCCAAATGTTTGATAACAGAGTAGAATCTCTGCCTGATAAAAATATCAGCTATAAAGATAAACGAATGTCTGAGGTTAAGGCAGCGGTTACGAAAGATATAGACTCCATTGTAAATCAGCTAGATATCAACAGAAATCAAAAAGATAATTTAAAACATCAACTTAATGATATGGTGGCTGAGACTTTAGAAAATCCCATTGATGATGACACACTAAGAGACATAAAAAAAAGAATCAATGATATCATCTCTAAAGGACCTATTCCTAAAGATAAGAAAGCAGAAATGAGGAATAAGATATTTGATTTGGTAGCGAGCACAGTGGAATCTTCACCTGAAGAAAGTATTAATTATAAAACTAAACGAGTTTCCAAAGTTAAAGCAGCAGTTACTGATGATATAGACTCTATTGTAAATCAGCTGGATATAAACAAAACCCAAAAAGATAGTTTAAAACAACAACTTAATGATATGGTGACTGAGAATTTGGATAAACCCATTACTAGTGACACGGTAAAAGTTATGAAAAATAGAATAAGTGATATAATTGCTAGTGCACCCATATCCAGAGATATAAAAAATAATTTAAGAAAAATACTTTCTAATATGCTAGATGACAGAGTAGAATCATCGCCTGGTATCGATAGCCGCAAGCCACTTAAAATTACTTCAAGAGATTTTGAAAAAAGCGCACCCAAATTTATATCGCCATTTGAAAGAAATAATATTATGCAAGAAATTGACTCGACTCTTGACCAAATACAATTACCAAATGACCAAAAAAAAGTTTTAAAACAGAAGCTCAAAAATAAGATCGATGAAAACCTTAGGGAACCGTTATTTGCAGATACATTAAATCTTATAAAAGCAGATATTAATAATATAATTGCTGAGGCTCCAATATCAAAAGAAAAGAAAGCCGAAATAAGAGACAAAATTTCTAATATGGTTGACAATGAAAATATTATGCAGGGCATTGATTCTGAAACATTTATGGGTAGTAAAATGAAAATTAAAAGAAAGGCAGATGTTATACATCCTGAAAAAAGTTACGGCAGTAATGGCAAACGCGGTATAAAGCCTGAAACAGTTGTTATCAAAGATGACGCACTGCGCAACATTAATGGTGTCCTTGAAAAATTACAAATACCAAGTGATCAAAAACTAAACATGATATCGAAAATAAATGACAAGATTTATAATTATGCAGAAAGGCCCTTGTCTATAGACACTTTGCAAGCACTTAAAGATGAAATTGATAATATTATTGCTGAAATACCCATAGTTAATGATAAGAAAATAGATTTGAGTTATCAATTGTTTCAGAAATTAAATGAAAATACTGAACCGTTTAAGGGTAAGAGCAAAAGTAATACTTTAAAACCAACCTCAAGGTCTCAACGGAAAAATGGAACGACGAGTATTAGACCTAATAGATAATAATCAATTATAAACAATAGTACTAAGATCATAGTTTTAATATGTCTGTAGGGAGACATTGAAGATCTTGAAATTGATATTGCAAATGCACCTTAGATACAATGCAATTTCTGTTATAGCATTAATACTAACAGCACCTAGTTGTATTTTTTTTATTAAGTATTTAGTTACTTAACATTTTGGCTTAGTATTTTAACCTATATTCCTATCTTAGTGTAACTAGTATTACCAATTTAATGGATTTGCAATTTCAGTCTTATTAAGTTCTATGTTTGTAAGGAACTAGATGATACAAACGATGTGAATAATTCACATAGTATATGTTAATTCTATTATTTAGGTTTTCTTTGATATATGTTTATAAATACATATATAAATTGTCTACGCGGTGCGTGTTTGCGTCAATATTATCTGAGAGGACAATTATCAATAACCACTATTAGATGCTTTGACGATTTCTCTGATTGGGTAGCTCTTGTTAGATCCAGGTTAATTTTTGTTACGAATTTCTAGCTTTTGATTATCATGACGTAGCTTTCCAATCTAGTTATGAATTCTGCATCGTACTAAGTTACTTTATTCTGATCGAGAGTAATATTCTTTGGCTATTTACATATACATATATACTGCGGTGTTGTGCTCTTTTCTATCTGTGATATTTAGATATTATTTTATGTCCTTTATAATCTTTTGAACCATCAAAAGATTATAAAGGACATAAAGTAATATTTCTAGTTAACTAAAATTGGTATTTTAGTTGATTTCTTAGGACCTTGCTTGGGTCGTCATGGTAGCTCAATAAAAATCGCAATGGCATTTTACAGATACTGGATTACTTACTGGATACGAATATTAAACTTTAGACATTACCTAGAGATTTGACATTGAAACTAAACCGAGGTCCCAGTGACCGCACGCTTAAAGAATTTACTATTAAATAGGTATTGGGCCTATGGTCTGGGTGTTCTTTGTATCATTAACGTGTTTAATTTTTATAAAACGATCTGCAGAACGAAAATAAATGATTGTTCATATGTTGTAATTTAATAAGACGATTGAAAACTCGGTATGGTGATAATATAAATTAGTTTAATAAACTAATACTATCGCAGTGTCAAAAATACAATAGAGAACGATATTCCAGATTGATTTCAAAATTAAATTATTACATAAAAGTGACTAAAGGTAAATGGTCTATAAATATAAAAATCGTAGATTTTCAACAATGATATTGGATAGAGACAAACAACTCTGAAAATCTGTTAAACAGAGGTTAAGTTTAAAATATCACTAAGTGCATATAACCTTAAAATATAAAAATATTGGTATGTCATATTATCACATCAATGTCTATGAAGACCAAGTTAAGTAATATTAATATAATTTAAGTATTTATTGCTGTTTATTAACGTATATCACGGAACATCGAACAATCGCAAAAAATGGCGATGTAATTTGAATGATAATTTATCAATGTAACAACAATTATATGTGTTTAATATTGTCTTCTGTTTACGCGAATGTTATTCATTGAAATTAAACTTTAAACGGATTTTATCGCGTTGTTTATTTAACACTGTACCTATTACATAATTTTGAAAACTGTTACACTACTACTACTACTATTGAATTTTATGATTTTTGATGACAAGTACATCTAAGAATGCTAATGAATTATTTGCCTCTAATTCCATAGTAAATTGGATGTTGTTATTAATGGAGTTAAGATGTTCTAGGAATACACTAACACTATCTGTTGGTAATATTGTAAAAGTATCATCTATAAACCTCTTATAAATCCTGGGTGTGAAGGGGGCAGTCTGTAAAGCTCGAGCCTCGAAGTCCTCCATATATATGTCGGCAACAACAGGCGACACTGGGGAGCCCATTGCCACACCATCGACTTGTATGTAGAATTTATTGTCCCACAACAGATAGCCAGTTGTTAAGCAATCTGTTGCTGTGGCAATGGGCTCCCCAGTATCGCCTGTTGGGTCGGGTACTTTGAAATAACTACACTGGAACATTGAGACAACTAACATCTTAGCCTCCCCGTGACCATGGCTGCTGAAAAGCAACCGAAACGTCGGGGAAAGTGTAAACCTAAATACAAATAGTTTTAATAGTGTTAATAATTTCATTAGCTTATAAATTAGTAAAATTCAATAGTACGTAGTAGTAGTAGTGTAACAGTTTTCAAAATTATGTAATAGGTACAGTGTTAAATAAACAACGCTATAAAATCCGTATATAGTAGTTTAATTTCAATGTCTGTGTTTTTTATTGTAATACATCCTATTTTAAATATAAAGCCTGTTAACATTTTGAAATAATTTATTTTTCATGCTGCCTTAGTTAAATAAGATACAGTGCATGTCTCCAATTTTGTTATTTTCGTCTAATAATCATAAAATTTTACTTTCAGAACTCTCAACGGACAGGTATAAGAAAACAAAGCTATCTGTCTTAAGGTATGAAAAGCTGGGTACCTCGAGTAGAAGATCAAGGCCATCAAGACCACAACGACAGGATAGAGCCACTAGTGTCACTTACGACGCTGATGATGAAGAAACTAAAGATGATATGTCAGTGAAAATATCACCAAAGAGAAAAGTTATTGACTACGGAGTGTCCTACGATGAAGATATGGAGAACGAGGAAGATGAGAGTGGTACAAAGAATACAATAGCAGATCATTTTGGTAGTATACTTAATGAATTAACAATGACCAAACAAATGAAAAAGGACTTACAAGGTCAATTGGCACAGGTTTTAAACAAAAAGAGGGACAGCGATGATGGTCGTAACGTAATGTTAAGGAAAACAGGAAGTTTAATTTCTAATTTGCCGATGGAAAAGCGTGTTAAAGAAGATTTTTTGCACAAACTAGTGAAAATGTCTAAACCCCTTAAACAACCTGACTCAGGGGCAGCTACTGACGATTCAATGAATGAATCAGTCATGTCTCTGACAGCAGCTCGCAGTATACAGCAGGGCCTTATCGCCTCTACTCCTAAAAAGAGTCGCAAGAGTTGGGAAGAATCGGACACTTTTTCAATTATCGACGATGATGATTTCATGAGCCCAGAAGTTCGAAATTACTGGCAAAATATTGAGAACTTCATCAACGATTGGTTAGATGCATTGCCTATATACGTCGACGATGAAACTATGGCGGCAATTAAAGAAGGTATAGCAAATGATATCAGAGAAAGACAAAGATATTTGAGATTGAATCCTGATCAAATACTACCAATCTCGGAAGAATTGGAGAATCTGCACTATAAAGTACTGAGAAGACTGAGCAAGGTACTCGATAAAAATAATATGAGGATTGTTATGGCAGCAGCTGGCGACCTAATGGCGTCAATGAAAGCAGTTAAAGTGCCTCATGCAATGACAGGTTAACTTGTTGCTTTTATGTTACTTTCGCGTAAGGATTATCTGTAAACATCTTTATAAATATCAAAATAACAGATACAAAGAACACACAGACCTGGAACCACAATCTATGGATTAAAAATCCGGCCTATTCGTATTGCTCAAGTCGCAGTCCCAGGCTTGAAATCAGGCACTTCATTCAGACAATTCATTTTTAGAGATACATATAACAAATGTCGTTTTTATATTAAAGTATTCACGAAATTTAGGTCGCGGTCAGATCGTGAGCTGTAAACTAGTGGAAACTATAAAGTATGCGAGTGAATATCTCCTCGATCAATATATTATTTTAACAAGCTGAGTTGGAATAGTAATAGTAATTATTATTATATATAATTAGCTATTAAGGTATTATATTGTAATTTCGATAACAGCAGCGATAGCCTAGCGGTAGACCGTTGGACCTCCACGCAGAGGCCACAAGATCGAGCCCAAGGCACGCACATCTGACGTTTCGAAGTTATGTGCCTATTAAATAGTTAATTATCGCTCGCTTTAATGGCAAAGAAAAACATCGCGAGGAAACCTGCATGTCTGAGAGTTCTTCATAATGTTTTCGACTATATGTGATGACTGCCAACCCGCACTGGGCCGTGGTTGGCTGTGGCGTAATCCTTCTCACACTGCGAAGAGGCGCATGACAAGCAGTAGGATAGTTTAATACAAGACTGATATTATTATTATATTTCTCTTAACACAGGTATTTTCTAACATATTATATTAGAAAAATACCTGGCCCTTTAGGAGGCTAACACGGAGACATATGTAGGTTCGACGTCAAGAGGCCCTTCGAGAGTTTTAATCTTCTAAGGTGGGATGAAACACCTACAGCGGCACTAGCCGCAGCAGACGTAGAACTATTTCTACGTATGGATTATAATATGTATAAGCTATTAAATCAAATGCTAGTTATATTCTTCGTAAACTAATATCTTTTCTTTTTTTTGTACTACTGAAGTGGCAAACAAGCATACGGCCCACCTGATGGTAAATGGTTACCGTAGCCTATCGACGCCTGCAATACCAGAGGCATCACTTGAGCGTTGCCGACCTTGTAAAAACCTTTTAACGCCCTATTTGAAGAACCCCATACTGTAATCTTAATGAAAACCTGGGCAGAGAGTTTATTCCACAACCTAAGCATCCGCGTGAGAAAATTCCTTTGGAACCGTTTGGTGCGGCACCAATTAGGTTGTAAGGTGTGAGAACGACATCCCTGCCGATGGCGAGCGGTGCGATGATAAAAAGTAGCTGAGGGCATCATCTCAAACAACTCGTCAGAACACAATCCATTATATAAGCAGTAGAACACACAAAGGGAGGCAAAGTCCCGTCTGAGACTTAGTGGCTCAATACTGTCTGTGAGTTTGGGCTCATCGACAATTGTCAATGCTCGTCTCTGTACCGCGTCAAAAGGATCAAGCTGGTATTTTGGTGCTCCTGCCCAGAGATGACTGCAGTACTCCATGTGAGGCCGGAATTGCGACTTATATAGAAGCAGTCTTTGCCCCGCAGTGAAGTACCGCTTAGCTCTATTGAGCACACCAAGCTTTTTGGAAGCCAGCTTGACCTTGCTCTCTAAATGACTGCGGAACTGTACATCACTTGAGATGTCGAGGCCAAGGATTCCAATACTCTTGGAGATGGTGAGAGGCGTGTTCTAGAGTTGTGGAGACACAGTAAATGGGGTTTTCTTAGCGGTGAATGCGCAGGCTTGTGTCTTAGCTGGGTTAAACACGACTAAATTTAGTCTTCTCCATTCAGATACTCTATCCAGAGTATTTCCGATTTCAGACACAAGCCGTTCGCGGCTTTCCTCCACTGTGTACCGAGGGATATTAGCGCGGCCCGTGTAATAAGTATTCCGCATAGCAATGAATGCCATCAATTGACAACATATCATTGACATGGAGCAGGAACAGCGTCGGGGACAACACAGAGCCTTGCAGGACGCCAGCATTTATGTCCGGTTGACGGTGGTTGAAGGTGATTGCTCTAAAGCAATCAACGTCAACCACAGTTTGGATGCATCTGCTGGACAAAAAGCTGGCAACCCATTCGCATAATCCCTTGGGCAGACCGTAAGAT
Organism: Catocala nupta; assembly: GCA_963675205.1. Taxonomy (NCBI): domain Eukaryota; kingdom Metazoa; phylum Arthropoda; class Insecta; order Lepidoptera; family Erebidae; genus Catocala; species Catocala nupta. The sequence goes on along the minus strand of OY776107.1, from coordinate 18,962,197 downwards.
GGTAACTTCGATAGAAGACCTTTGTGCCAGACCCGATCGAAGGCCTTCGCCTTGTTCAGGCTGACAGCCAATGCCTCACCTTGGCTCTCAATGGCTAGTGCCCATTGGTGTGTGAGATACACGAGAAGGTCGCCAGATTAGCGACGATGGCGGCAGCCATATTGTCGATCACTCAACAAATCGTGACCCTCAAGGTACCTCAGGAGCCGAGAGTTGATCACCCGCTCCATCACCTTGGAGAGGAGAGAAGTTATGGCGATAGGCCTGTAGTTCTTTGGGTCAGATCTGTCACCTTTTTTGGCACTAGGTGAACGAATGAGTTCTTCCATGAAGACGGAACTTGTCTTGTGGAATAGGAAAGCGAGAAGAGGCGCGTCAATACTGGACACAACTCAGGAGCACACTGCTTTAGTACCACTGCCGGTATGCCATCTGGCCCGCTCGACTTATGAACATCTAGAGACATTAGTTCCCGCCGGACCTCACGTTGTGAAATTGAGATTTCCGGCATGGAATGACCGCACCACGGGATAGTAGGTGGTACGGTGCCTCCATCGCTCATAGTCAAGTTTGAGGCAAAGAGAGAACCCAGCAAATCGGCCTTCTCTTTGGCACTATGGGCCAGATTACCATCGGGCTTTCGGAGTGGTGGCACTAATGACTGACAAAAATTACCTTTGACAGCCTTGGCGAGGGACCAGAAAGCGCGACTCCCAGAAGAGAAGCTGGCAAGTCGCTCGCCAATTCTGCCAACGAAATGAAACTTAGCCCTGGCAACCACCCTCTTATTGAACCTCGAGGCAGCATTTAGTTTGCGTTTCACTTCGGGGATGTTAGATTCCTTGTTAGTACAGGCCGTGGTCCAAGCCTCATAGGCAGATTGCTTAAAGGCTCTAGGATCTCTACAGGACTGATTGAACCACGGTCGTTTTTTAATTCCTGCGGCGATCCACGGGTTTGGGATGTAGCATTCCATTTCCGCAAGTATCGCTTCCGCAACGGCGCTAGCGCAAGTTTCGGGATCACCTGAAGTGAAACAAAGCTGCCTCCACGGGTACACTGCGTAGAACTCTCGCAGTCCATCCCAGTCTGCTGACTTATAGTGCCACACTCAACGCCATGTGGTGGGCCGGAGTGGATCTGCTTGCGCACGTGGCACTCGCGCTCGAACAAGGCAGTGGTCAGAAGAACCAAGAGGTGCATCCACCTGGATGGAGTATCCATCCGAGCGTGTAGTCAGCAGAAGGTCCAATAAGGAGCTGGTGCGGGTCCAGAATACCAGACGTCTACGTCTGGTATTCTGGTAGGACTATGTACCAGTTGAGAAAACCCATAGGCCAGAGCAAACTCATGAGCAGACCTTCCCGCAAAGTCAGTTGACCGAGAACCAAGCCACTCTACGTGGTGGGCGTTAAAGCCTCCTAAAATCACTAATTCTGCAGAAGGGTACTGCTCAGGTGTGGCTTTTGTAATCTACGCGTAACCACAAAGTCGACAGGTCTCTGTCTTCAAGGCCATTAAGGCGGCGACAGCAAATATCATCACGGACGTACACACAGACCCCTGCACGACGTACAAAATTGTGCACTAACTTGTAGCCAGGGTATAGGAGAAAGAGGCGATGTGTCGGTCGGGCATGATATTTGCGTCTCCGTAAGGAAGAACAAGGTCGGCTTCGCTGTCTCCATATGTTGATGGACAGCGTTGATGTTCGAGTGAAGTCCTCTTATGTTGCAGAAGTCCAACTGTAATGTGGATGAGGATGCCGCTGAATAAACATTTCTTCTATTCTTTATGGTCATATTTAAAAAAAAATTATAAATGATATCGGAGATACTGTACTATCAGCGCAAAGGACAAAGACGTGTTTAAATCTCACCAGAGACTGGCACAGGTAGAGCGAATTGCCGACGCGGCAGCTGGAAGGGCCTCCGGTCCCCTCTCGATACAGTAGTCGAGTCCACTCCGGTCTCCTCCTCCGGCAACAACTACTGCATAGGGAACTTTACACGGGCTGGCGGTTCAGCCTCCCAGGGCGGAGATTAAGTAATCCCTGGGTTCGGGAACCCGTTCAGCCTGCAGGCGGCCAGCGGACAGCCGTTTCACCGGGTTTCCCTGACCGCCGCGTCGACACTTCGCGCCCGTACAAGGCAATGGTGCTCACATAATCACTGGTCCTCTCACTGACAGTGCAGCGCCTCCTCAGGGAGCACTGGCACCCCTACTCACCGCAGGAACACAACACACTGTTATTTTGGCTGCGGTCTTCTGTAGGGTGGAGGTACTTCCCCAGACGGGCTGCTCCTGCGAGAGGTAACATTAAACAGTTACCTCTATGCCCTACCTCCTAAATTATATTACTATAGGATACTATAGGATAGGATAGATATTAAATATCTACTAGCAAATAGTTTATACGTCGCAATCTGAACGCGCTCTTAGTAACGGCAGTCGTGCTGGATATAGTTCAGATGTTTTTGACCAGATTGTTCTTACTTTATGAAGGAGTAACAGATTAGGCACGTGGTCCATTGGTTACGATGTTTACTTAAAAGCATTAAGGTTGTCGATATTCTCAGTCTTCAGTACTTTCATGCCGAGTGTTACAAGCAATTCTAGGTGCGAATATTCTTTTCGAGCATAGCATTTTTTATGAACAATTGTAACGATCATTCTATATCAAATTCTATTGGAAGATGGTAATCCATCCCGAGTGTTACAAGCAATTCTAGGTGCAAATATTCTTATCGAACAAAGCATATTTTTTACGTACAATTGTAACGATCATTCTATTTTGAATTCATTACTGGTCGAGTAATTACTGGTCGTCACTTGCTGTAGATTCTTTACTCTCTTATTGGGTAACTATTCCTTACGTTTTCCAATAAAAAAATTCAGTACCTTGTTTAGGAGCTTTGTTAGACGGTATTGACTGGTTTTCGCTTTGGGTGTGATTAATATGTAAATAGTGCTGTTAAACGCTTCTTAATAAACTTTTCATAGGTGATATATATATATATATTATAATGTTTAGTTTTTAAAATAAACAGGGTGTCGAGTTAATCACCTCCAGAACTTGCGTATGGTGTAGTACAGAATTTACCTATAAAATTATTTTCATAATTGCCTCGGTAAAAGGACGAAGTTAAAATACACACAAAATTGTACTTTGACCGAATGCATTGTACTGTGTCATCAACTATGTGCAAACTGCCTAATGATCTGAGCGGGTTGTCGTGCACCTATTATCGAGATTGGTATCAAAATGTATTAATATTTTGATAAAAGTTAAGGTCCTTCCTATTACTGATATCGGTAGTACATCGTGTTCGCAGATGATTAAATCAACATTCTGTATTTGTATATAAGTCCTAAAACGATATTATTTAATAAATTACAGCTCTCTCTGAAGATAGTGATATATTGGATTGGCTATCCCCTGAAAAACTTCAGAATATAGTTAATCACTGGATCGATAATCTACCCTTGGATCCTAGTATCAGAAACACAAGTAAATTTCAAACTTTAAAACAAGATTTGGTTTCGAATATTGTAGAAAAATTAGATGAAATGAACAACGACCCAGCAATATTTCTTGATGATGAGTTATATGATGAAATGTTAATGGATGAAATCGGTAAATTAATATATGAACTACCAATCGACCCAGAGATGATTACTAATGAAGCAGAAGCTCTTTTCAATCAACTTAAGGCTTGCCACCGTACAGCACGTGCAGAAAATGCTGGTATGGTATATAAACAACAACTAGAGGAGGCCATATCAGCAACGTTGCCTCTAGAAGATCCTTCTCCAGAAGAATTAGCCGCATATGAAATAATGAAAGGCGACGTAGCTGACGCATTTATCAGTCTACATTATTCTGGCGGTAATGAAGAACAAAGAAAGTTTTTAAAGAAAAAGATTTTTGACGAAGTAAATAAATACTGTGATGATTATTTGAAAAAACATCCTGGTGAACCTTTTGATCGAGAAAAATTGGCTGAAGACCTATATAAGGCGCTTAAAAACGTTTCTATGCCTCCTGATGAATCCATGAGACTAGAAGAAGAACAAATAAGGCTTAAAGACATAGTTAACAAATGGGTGAAGGAATTACCATTGACAGAACTAACTTCTGAAGAACACTTACAATTGACTCGAAAAGTAGCTAAATTAGCTAAGAGTCTTAAAGATATTGAAAGAAATGATGCCCAATTAAGTGACTCGGAAGTATATAATGCAATGCAGAGCAAGATAACAAAATTTCTGAATAAAGCGCCCTTAAAACCCGGTGAAGAGAAGAACATCGATAATTTTATGAAAAATTTAATTACAAGAATCCGAGCGACTGAACACGAGAGAAATATTGATGACTCCACAAGATATTCTATTACAGCAGATGATACACTCCTTAGTGGAATGGATATGGATAATATCTGTCCTTATTACAAATCTTTATTGGAAAAACAGAGACAGCTTGCAGTCAGGCGGAAAAGTCAAATCAGGGCGTACCCTCCATGCTCTTTAAGTAAAGAAGATACGGAACACCTGGAAAGAATAAGGCAACGTACCTGTATGACTCCTGATTGCCTATCCTCACTGTTAAGGGGTAAACGCAACTCCTATGTCAATCCTATGTCAACTGAGACTGAATCTCAGACAGAACAGAATTTGCAGGTTGTCGGGCGGCGCATTTCGATGCAACCTTGTCCTGCATCAGACAAATCTAGCCCAAAACCGTGTCCTGGTATGCCTCCGGAAGTCGCAAAACAAATTAATCCACCACAATCAAGAAACCGATTTGTTGAAAGTGGAAGCCAAATAAATGTGCAACCACAGGTATTAATAACTTAATTATTTCGTTATAATTTTAGATTTCTGTGTAATGAATGTAATTTGTTGGATGTTAAAGTTTTGGTTTTGTAATGTAAATTATCAATAAGACGATGGCTATTTTAAACTCTTTGGAAGAACCAATGAAATGTTTTAAATTGTTTAGTAATTGTTGAGAGAGCTATTGTTGCCAACTGTTTAGATTTGGAATATTAATTATCATCAATCGGCCCGATGTATTCCACTGCTGGACATAGACTTTTCCGGTCTTCCACCTTTCACATCCAGTTTTACCCGATTTGGATAACTAATTGAAACCATTTCTTTCAAACTTATTAGACATGATGTGATACAGAATTTAAATTCAATTTTGTATATATTTCCAAGAGTCAAATGTATATAACTACATAAAAATGGGTATACGAATGGGTCTTTACTGAGCATGGCCCAAGGCTACACTGGAAAATATAAAATTTACATAAATATTATATTTTAAATACAAATGTCGAAATTATTTCATAAATAATTATATATTTTTTTACAGCCAGCTATTAATGTTACTTCATACTTATTTTCCAGATAATTATAAAAGAATACTATTGGGATACCGTTGACTCGTCCGATATCCCTCCACCGGAATTGCGACATTCACCTGGCTCTATGAGAAGACGCTATACTGTACCTTGTGAACAACCATCGGCAGCCCCGGTCATCAGCCCGCAACAACCCACACGCCGTTCTCTAAGTAAAACCCTCCAACCTTGTCAGGATGAAGAATCTGAAGCTTCATTGCCCTGTACCTCATCTCCTTACATTACCCGACCTTATCCTTTGAGACACACATTACCCTACACTTCATCTCCCTGTGACCCTAGCCCCTGTCCTTCCAAAAGCCAAAAGCCTTCCTCTCCAAGACCTTGTGTGTCAAGACCTAGTATGTCAAGACCTTGTGTATCAAGACCTTGTGTGTCAAGACCTTGTGTGTCAAGACCTTGTACGCCAAGGCCTCGTTGTATTAGACCTTGTGCCACAAGACCCTGTGACGCACCTCCATCACAATCTTTTATACCACATCAGCGGCCATCCCCACAGAATTCCGACGGGCCATTCTATAGAGACTACGAATATAAAGCACCGAAGAGGGATGGCTTACAACCGGAGTACCCGGAACAGTCCAGCAGTAGGTATTCTAGGAAAGAGCGAGTGATTGAACTGGGTTCTTTAGATGACTTAAGAAGTCCATGTCAGAGAAAACGAATTGATGACTACGGCTGGACTTCGCATTTCCCAGACGATGATTTCTGGGAGACTCAACAGTCAAGCCATGAAGTTGAAGATGACTCTGAAGTAACTTGTCCTTACGTTAGAGAAAGGAAAGAAGAGAGAGTAAGATGTAAATGTAAGGAGAAGGTTTTGGTGAATAATCTTCGGAGATGTCCGAGGCAGCAATGTCCTAAACACAGTAACAATTGGTCGAATTATAACGAAAACAATATTAAACGCTGTTCTAGATGTACCGGATCACAGTGCCCTTATCCCAGCTATATGTATTTTTCTCAACAATGATTTTCTGTTTGTATTGTCCCGCTTTTTGTTATGTTGAAATATATTGTTATAAACATAATATGTTTTTTGATAGCTGTAGTAGTCTGATCGTGCATAAACGTGGTTGTGTTCTTTTGCATTGCAGAAGAAATAATAAGGTAACAATACAATTATTGGGAAGAGGAACCTACCATGCATCCTCGGATTGCCCAACCCCAACTATAGCCATAGAAAAAGGTTGACAATACAGTACTCCTCTGAGTGAGGACAGCCACAAATACCTTACACAAATACCTTTAAGAAAAATACATTTGTGTAAAATAGTCTGAATTTAAACTTACTTACTCTTCTGAAAACAGCAGGTTTTTGGTAAACCTATTTTTATCATGCGAAAAACGAAAGTTATGTGCGCTTAAAATAAAGAAAACGAGATATCTTTGTGTAGTCCACGTTGATCGATTACACACACACAGACACTGATGTACATATATTCGAAAACGTGTTCTTCTGGATGAGAAATATTAATGTAAATGTAATTAATAATGTGTTTTCTAAAGTCCCCAGGGGGCTTTAGAAACATTTAAACAATTATGAAAGTAAGGTTATTGATAAACAAATAAATCAAACCAAATAATTTAGACTGCACCGTTGACGTAGTGGCTTAAGTGGTCATCTCGCTGCCGCCACTGCGCCGAGTGTTGTGGGTTCGAATACCACACGGGACAAAGATTTTTGTGATCCACAAATGGTTGTTCCAAGTCTGGGTGTTCTTTTTGTCAGTTGTTTGAATGTTTGTAAAGTTCCCCGCGACACAAGAGTTATTTGGGGGTGGGAGTGGCCATTTGAAAAAAGAAATAAATTTACTGCCATGGCCAGTAAACGTTAGATTTATGTCCGCGTGTAAGCTTAGTAAAGGGCCCAGCATTTTTTAATCAATCATCAATTTTTTTTTTAATTAGTAAGCGATTTTAGGGTAATTGATACCTAATCTTCGACGACACGGATCTAGAATTGGCAACACTCACTAACTGTCGAGTGTCAGTCTACTAAAGTTATTGGTCTGTTGATATTATTTGTTATTGTTTTGTTACGATTTTTCTAGACCCATATACTGATAGGCAGTTAATTATATATTAGTTTAAAAAGAAATACATTAATTTCAATGGAACATAGCAATACTATTGAGACTATTGTGAGCATGGCAAACATGGGAACTTTTAAACAGATGAGTGTTTGTAGAGGTTGCCTGGCGAGTGACCGTGCGTAGGATAATCAGTGCAATATGATATCAAGCCATGTACAGGGATTTGACTAGCTTAATAATAATAATATAATAATAATAATAATATACCCCTCTGGGACAGTCGTTATCTCATCATGAGACTAACGCGATATCGGAGGGGACAGTACACTAGCTTTTAAACTATTACCTTCGCCTTGTGATATAAACAAAAAATGTATCACCAGGTTAAATTAAAGCGCACAAACCGCAGGGCAGCTTGTGGCGACACTGCGGTCCTAAATGCCTCAGAGAGTTGGTTATGGCCTCGTCCCCTGCTTGCCGTTACTGGTTGGCTGGGGTGGAACTTCAAGAGCGCCCGTAAGACTCTCAACTCTGGCTTGCCTTGGTCGGCCGGTCAGAGGGGGGCCGCTAGAGCTATATGCTTGGGGTTGGAAGTGTCATTTTCAAGGGCATAACTACGGGGAAACCCGCTCTGGGTCTCCGTTGTCACAAGACCCGTGATGGTGAAACCGGCGCCGCACCGCTCGACACCCGTTGCACACCGGTGTTGCCCTCTGCTGCTGGCTTGTATACCTATAGTGGCTATTCAGGGGCCCATCTAGTGAGTTGGCGAGTCATCGTCTGCCCATTGCATTGATGCTATTAGGGTATTCAGGGCAGACGCCGTTTTTCATCCATAGTTAGCAATATACCGGTCCACCAAACACCCATATCTATAGCCCATATATTAGAATCCATACGTAGCAATAGTCCTACGCCTGCTGCGGCTAGTGCCGCTGTAGGTGTTCCATCCCACCTTAGATTAAAACTCTCGAAGGGCCTCTTCACGTTGGACCCATGTCTCCGTGTAAGCCTCCCAAAGGGCCAGGTATTTTCTAATATATGTTAGAAAGTACCTGTGATAAGAGAAACATAATTATATAATATATAATAACTGGCAACACCAGACAAGTTACATGTCATTTCGTATATGAAAAAATATTTATTTATTTTCCTATTATATTACAATTAAACATAATCCACAATATCTAATAAATAAATCTACAAATTTACATTATCTACCTATATAATAATACCAATAAAAAACATACCCATATCAATAAATAAATAAATAAAGTAAACACATCAAGATGACAATAAACGTCAAAAAGAAAAATGCATAAAACAAATAATACAGTAAAGATCGAAATAAAATGACATGATAACAAGAGCCAGAAGAGCCGCAGCACAAAAACAATCACCGGACCCGTCGCTCAGCTCCACCTCGCAGCCGTCGGCACCTGCACCCCGACGTGCAATGAGGTGTCGAGCCCTTCGAGCGACGAGTATTTTTCCCCGCCGACGTCGCCACCACCTGTAAGTCGGCGGGGGAGACGCCGGCCACCGTCCTGCTTGGGACCCCGAGACCTACTGGCCTCGCACAGGGTCTCCGCTGTCGGTGGTAATGTGCGCCGCATGAGGTGGACTTAAATCTATGAACGAAAATGTCATGCGGGCATACTTTGTGGCAACAGAGGGGGGAATCAACCTCAGTGCGTACCGTGATCGAATGCTGCCTCTGTTTCAGGACTTGGAAACGGCCGTCAACGTCTCGGCTCAAAGACTGTCGGACCAAGTGCGTACCATCCAGTGTTGTCGGTTGCTGGACGATGCCGCACTTGAGAGGCTACGCTCCGACGTACGAAGTAGCCCCCCTGTCACTTCTTTTGTCTAGATAATGCCTCAAAGACTTCATGCGGCATCGAGGCCAAATGATAATAATATTATTGAAGAGGTGGATAGCAGGGCTATACACGTAAGTACCCAGTACAATGAACAATTAAGGAGTACTTTGGAGTGCACATTGCGGGAATATCGGCACGTTTATTCAGAACATAGACCACGTCTACCAAGGTTGACTACGCACAAAAAGAATTTGACGCTGGTGTGTGCCTTGGACTCATTACTGCCTGATTATTTAGTGGACAGTGAAAGTCTTAGCGATGCACACTCAATCTTGTACTGTGCGGCTGCTGCGGTATGTCGAGTGGCTGGTATTAAAAATCCAGAAGTGATGTCAGCTGCTCGACCCAGAAATACTATGCCAGCGTGGCAGAGCAGGATTGAGCGTCGTATCGCTGAGTCCAGGGCGCTCATCGGCAAGCTTATCTGTTTCAGGGAGGGTAATACACGACCGAGAGTGATGCGTTATGTGACTCGGGCGTTCGCAGGGACTAACGTATGTCCCCAAGATTATGTCACCCGGGTTACAGAACGCATCGACTTCCTGAAACAGAGAATTTGTGCGTGGGCAAGCCGAATGAGACGCTACAAAAAAAGAGCTGACCGATGTTTCCAAAGTCGTGAATTCCAGAGAGATGAAAGCTGGGTGTACAGAAGGTGGGAGCAACCTGATTCTAGTGGGGATGGTTGTCTACCAGATACAGAAGTCACGACTGCTTTTTGGCGTAGTATCTGGTCGACACCCGTCGATCACGAAGAGGGGGATTGGTTTGGGGATGTTTAGCAGACATGTAACACTATAGCACAAATGGAGCCAATTAACATACAACCAGAAGATGTTTCTTGTGCGGTTCGTTCGTTACCAAATGGGAAAGCAGCGGGACCGGACGGACTGCACAACTTCTGGTTAACATGGTTCCGCAGTGCACAGGCATGCTTGGCGTCCCTATTCCAGTCATCTTTGGAATCAAGATCGCTGCCTGACTTTTTGACCACTGGCACCACCCACCTGCTCTGCAAATCAGGTAGTGTCAAGTACCCAAAAAATTATAGACCGATAACATGCCTACCGACGGTCTATAAACTTCTTACATCCATTTTGAGATCTAAACTTTCACTACATATTACAGCAAACAACATCACGTCTGTATCTCAAAATGGATGTAGAAGTGGGGCCCGTGGTACTAAAGAGCTACTCCTGATTGACATGACCATCAGTCAACAAGTACACCGCCTTAGGCTTTCCTAAGGCCTTGTTATAACCTATCCAGCATGTCGCAAGATCTTTATCTTGCGACATGCTGGATAGGTTATAACAAGGCCTATGACTCTGTACCACATGCATGGCTCTTGAGGGTGCGGGAGTTGTATAAAGTTGATGCAACTCTTTGCACTTTCTTGAAGTCATGTATGAGGCAGTGGAGAACGGTTTTACGCTATCCAGCATGTCGCCAGATCGGGGAAAGCGGTTGTCACGCGGACCGCGCGTGCCATGACGGCTGCGCGCGAGTCGGAGTGGTGGCTGGCGCCCCCCTTCCCCTCCTGCCCGGCGGTAGCGATATATAAGCCGATCGCGTCCTGGACCGCTGCTTCTTCCGGCCCGGCTCCACACCTTCAGCTAAGTGTCCTGATTTCTACAAGGACACGAAGCAAGCCTTTTACGAACCACGCCCTGTCTATTGTCATGTAGTAAAGATTATTCTTCTTATACTTGTAAATCTAAATATATTACTTCACATATACTCCCTATCTTCAGGACCCGAGTAGATAGGGTTTCGGGGGGAGAACTACGGGTCTCCCCCTTTGGACCAGGGTACTGCGGGGTCAGGAAGCCCACTGCGCCTCGAAAGGCGTGTTCTATCGACCGCTGACTAGAGTGCGCGGTGCCTGACATTGGAGTTGGACTCGCAGGGGTATGTGGTTGGCCGCTGAGGACGACATGTTCGTTTGCTCGGCAAGCACGTTGCGTTCGAGCGTTGGACTCAGACGCGGCCAGTGCGAACCAGTCGGTCGCATGAGGCACGGAGTTGCACGGCTTGTAGGCCTATTTGGGTAGGCATACGGATGTATGTCGGGAAGTGAGCGTGCCTTACACAGCTCCGGTACCATACTGGAGATATGGGAGGCGGCTTCTCCGTCGGCTTCAGCGAGGTAATCGTTAGCAACTCCTTTGAGTTGCGAGTAGTGAGCGGCTTTATTGCTCCGGTACCTATCTGGTGAATAGGTAGTGTCACTTGGGCACGAGGTAGCTCGCTTACGAGAACCGGATCTCTGAGGTTAGGGTGGAGAGTCGGGATTTGGGGACAAGACCTGTCTATAACTGGTCCCGGAAGGTGCTCTCGGGCACTGGAAGGTACAGCGGCTCCTCTATTATAACCTAACGGTTGGTGTAGGGGAACGCTATATCATAAACTGGGATAGTCGTAGAGGAAGGGGATGTCCCCCCCCCCCGAAAAAGAGGGGAGACGGACTCGAAACAGAGGCGCGCATGGTAACACGCACGCCGCCTCTCGGACCTGGTGCTGAACGGATAGCGGGCAGGCCCACAAAGCCCTCCACCCCCAGGTCAAACCACAGGGTGGCTGGAGGTCATCTCGCGCCCCCGGGCGCTTGGCTCTGCGGTTGGGGAGAAGGTTTAAACGCTCCCTCTCCCGCTCCACCGCCTCCTTGATGGAAATCACTTCCTCGCAGAAGGAGGCGACGGCGTTCCACGACCTCTCATTCCGGACCATAGACTGAACTACAGCCGGGAGCGAGAGGGCAACCGATCCGACTGCCGCGATCAACTCACGACGCTGCGATGCCCAGGCGGGGCAAACCGCCAAAGTGTGCAGTGCAGTGTAAGTCTAGGCCTAACTGCAACAACCATCAAGGCTAACCCCTTCCACTCCCGTGCTAGTTATAAACTGTGTTACAGGAATGTTATGGATTATCCCAAACAGCAGAATTTACAGCGGACAAAACAAATATACCAGTGCTATATTATATTAATTGTGAGTACATCCTTCTTGCTTCGAGAGATTAACAAATTCTAAGCAGTAAACATAGCAATCTAATTTATATTTGTTTCTATGTATAATATGTATGTATTTACAAAAAAAAAAGTATATATGTATGTTTATCCTAAACATTTAAATGACCCACTGACATCGGGAACAAGGTCCAAGCTGCCGGTGGTTAGCGCCCCAGAGAGAGGAATCTCCTCACATTACGCGCCGTGTCGAGTAGTACTGCCTTTTGGATCGAGGACTTGATCCAGCCATCTAACGCGAGCCTCTATAGGTGGTGGTCGAAGTTCTTAGGTATTAAACCATTGACTGTAATGACTATCGGCACACAATGATCGCCGAGTCCACACGCCACATGTCGACAAACTCGCGAGCTAAGTCCAGGTATTTTAACTCTTTCTTTTTCAGCTTTCACAAGATTCCCGTCATGCGGAATGGTGACATCGATAATTCATTGCTCGGCGCTCCAATCGGTCTATCAGCACAATATCTGGCTTGTTGGCCACAATTGTTCTATCAGTGATGGTAGACCGATCCCAGTACAAAGTAGCACGACGATTTTCGTTCCACAAGTTCATACTTCAAGGCAAGTTGCTGATGGGCAATCCTGGCTACTTGGTTGTTTCTATGCAAATACTCTCCATTGGCAAGACGAGAACAACCGGAGATAATATGTCTGAGATATTCTCCGGACTGGTGACATGCCCGACATATGTCAACCGTCCCATCCTTCAGGATATATCTCCGGTAGTTGTTCGTCATAACAACTTCGTTCATAATTGCACAGACAAAACCTTCGGTCTCAGCGAAGAGATCGCCAAATCGTAGCCAGGACAACGATGACTGAAAATCTATTCGGGCCCATTCAGGGCCCGAAAAAAGCGTCCATGCAGCTCTTTTCCTTTCCATACATCACTACGCTCGTCAGTTCCAAGTATAACAGGTTTGCGCCAGTTCTCTTTAGCCAGAGCAAGCGGGGTAAAGCTCGTATCCACTGCGACTACATCGCGATGCACGCTCACATCGGTTCGAAGAAAATATTCTCTGAGATTGCACACCTCACGGTTGTGGAGAGTCTTGGCATTTAAAAAGCCGCGACCCCACACTTTCGCGGGATGTACAATCTCATTACCGAGGAGCGCGGGTGGTGCATTCGGTATGCAGTCAGCATTGTACGGACCTTTCTATCCAGGGCATCTAATTCCGTTTGTGTCCATCTGAGTATGCCAAAGGAGTACATAAGGATCGGCATGGCCCAACCCTGCTGCCGCCTGACTAAAGACTTTTCAGTATTTTTTTCAAGCGGCTAAAGAAGCGCTCCTGTGACACCCGTTTCATACCGTCCTCAGTGATACCTAATGCCTGTGACATACCCAGATATTTATAGGTTTCGTTTGCAGAGAGAGATCTAAGTATAGTGAAATCTGAAAGTTCAATGCCATCAGATTCCAAAACCCTTCCTCGCTTTACATACATAACTGCACATTTGTCAACACCAAACTCCATCCTGATGGACTTACTGAAGGTTTCAGTTACCTTAAGTAACGCTGTCAGTTGGGATCTGGTGGAGGCAAATAGTTTTAAGTCATCCATGTAAAGAAGGTGGGATATAACTTGACCATCTCTCCGCAATCGATAGCCTAGCCCTGAACTCTCCAGTAAAGTACTAAGAGGGCTCAGTGCTAGATAGATTATTATTATTATGTTTCTCTTATCACAGATACTTTCTAACATATTATATTAGAAAATACCTAGCCCTTTGGGAGGCTTACACGGAGACATGGGTCAAACGTGAAGAGGCCCTACGAGAGTTTTAATCAAAGGTGGGATGGAACACCTACAGCGGCACTAGCCGCAGCAGGCATAGGACTATTGCTACGTATGGATTCTAATATATGGGCTATAGATATGGGTGTTTGGTGGACCGGTATATTGCTAACTATGGATGAAAAACGGCGTCTACCCTGAATACTCTAATAGCATCAATGCAATGGGCAGACGGTGACTCGCCAACTCACTAGATGGGCCCCTGAATAGCCACTATAGGTATACAAGCCAGCAGCAGAGGGTAACACCGGTGCGAGTGGCTAGGGGTGTCGAGCGGTGCGGCGCTGGTTTCACCATCACGGGTCTCGCGACAACGGAAACCCGGAGCGAGGTTTCCCGTAGTTATGCCCTTGAAAATGACACTTCCACCCCCAAGCATATAGCTCTAGCGGCCTCCCTCTGACCGGCCGACCAAGGCAAGCCAGAGTTGAGAGTCCAACGGGCGCTCTTGAAGATCCACTCCAGCCAACCAGTAACGGCAAGCAGGGGACGAGGCCATAACCAACTCTCTGAGGCATTCAGGACCGCAGTGTCGTCACAAGCTGCCCTGCGGTTTGTGCGCTTTAATTTAACCTGGTGATACATTTTTTGTTTATATCATAAGGCGAAGGTGATAGTTTAAAAGCTAGTGTACTGTGCCCTCCGATATCGCGTTAGTCTCATGATGAGATAACGACTGTCCCAGAGGGGTTTATTACTGTTATTATTATTATGTTTCTCTTATCACAGGTACTTTCTAACATATTATATTAGAAAATACCTGGCCCTTTGGGAGGCTTACACGGAGACATGGGTCCAACGTGAAGAGGCCCTTCGAGAGTTTTAATCAAAGGTGTGATGGAACACCTACAGCGGCACTAGCCGCAGCAGGCGTAGGACTTTTGCTACGTATAGATTCTAATATATGGGCTATGGGTATGGGTGTTTGGTGGACCGGTATATTGCTAACTATGGATGAAAAACGGCGTCTGCCCTGAATACTCTAATAGTATCAATGCAATGGGCAGACGGTGACTCGCCAACTCACTAGATGGGCCCCCTGATAAGCCACTATAGGCATACAAGCCAGCAGCAGAGGGCAACACCGGTGCGAGTGGCTAGGGGTGTCGAGCGGTGCGGCGCCGGTCCGGTTTCACCATCACGGGTCTCGTGACAACGGAGACCCGGAGCGGGTTTCCCCGTAGTTATGCCCTTGAAAATGACACTTCCACCCCCAAGCATATAGCTCTAGCGGCCCCCCTCTGACCGGCCGACCAAGGCAAGCCAGAGTTGAGAGTCTTACGGGCGCTCTTGAAGTTCCACCCCAGCCAACCAGTAACGGGGACGAGGCCCTAACCAACTCTCTGAAGCATTCAGGACCGCAGTGTCGCCACTCACATTCAGCCCGTCACAAGCTGCCCTGCGGTTTGTGCGCTTTTATTTAACCTGGTGATACATTTTTTGTTTATATCACAAGGCGAAGGTGATAGTTTTAAAGCTAGTGTACTGTGCCCTCCGATATCGCGTTAGTCTCATGATGAGATAACGACTGTCCCAGAGGGGTTTATTTTTATTATTATTATTCACATTTATTTACTATTTATCAATAAAAATTACATTTTTAAATATATAATTGTAAAAAAACACATTTAAAAATATAAAAATTATGGATGCCCACCGACATCGAGACAAGGTCCAAGCTGTCGGTGGTTAGGGGTCCAGAGAGAGGAATCTCCTCACTATGCGTGCCGTATCGAGGAGGACCGCCTTCTGCATCTGACCCTTGACCCAAGCACCTAACGCGAGCCTCCTAAGATGTTGGTCGAGGCTCTTGGCTATTAGACCGTTTACCGTAACGACTATCGGTACAATGATTGCCGAGTCCACATCCCACATATCGACAACCTCGTGTGCTAAGTCCAGGTATTTTAGTTCTTTTTCCTTCTCAGCTTTCACGAGGTTGCCATCATGAGGGATGGTAATATCGACAATCATTGCACGGCGCTCTGATCGATCTATTACCACAATATCAGGCTTGTTGGCAACAACAGTCCTGTCTGTGATAATAGATCGATCCCAATACAGTGTGATATGGTCCTTTTCGAGAACTGGTTCCGCTACATACCTGTAGTAAGGCACCTCGACCTCTACAAGTTTGTACTTCAGAGCAAGTTGCTGATGGATAATTCTGGCTACTTGGTTATGTCTGTGCAAGTACTCGCCGTTAGCAAGACGAGAACAACCGGAAACTATATGCCTGAGGGATTCACCGGGTTGGTGGCACGCCCGACATATGTCAATCGTACCATCCCTCAGGATGTATTTCCGGTAGTTATTCGTCTTGATAACTTCGTCCATAATTGCACAGACAAACCCTTCGGTTTCCCCAAAGAGGTCACCGAAGCGTAGCCAGTTCACGGAGGCGAGAAGGTCTACATCAGGTCCACATAGGGCCTTGTAGAACCTACCGTGAAGCTCCTTGCTCTGCCATACACTCTTGCGGTCGTCAATGCTCAGTACTACAGGGATGCGCCAGTTTTCTTTAGCCAGATTAAGCGGGGTGAGTCCGTTATCCACTGCGACAACATCACGATGCATATCCACGTTCGTTTGAAGGAAATATTCTCTAAGGTTGCACACCTCACGGTTATGGAGGGTTTTGGCATTAAGAAAACCTCGACCCCCACATTTCCGCGGGATGTACAACCTCATCACAGACGAACGAGGATGATGCATTCGGTATGCCGTCAACAGTGTACGGACCTTCCTGTCCAGGGCATCTAACTCAGTCTGAGTCCACTTAAGTATGCCAAAGGAGTATAAAAGAAGCGGCATGACCCAACCGTTAAAAGCGCGCACCTTGTTGCCGCCTGATAAAAGACTGTTAAGTACTTTTCTCAGGCGACCAAAGAAGCGCTCCTTCAACGATTGTTTCATGTCCGCTTCATTTATACCTAAGGCTTGTGACATACCCAAGTATTTGTAGGTATCAGTAATGAGAAGCGATCTTAGGTTAATGGAATCTGAAAGTTCAATGCTCTCAGATTCCACCATCCTTCCTTGCTTTACATGCATGACTGCACATTTATCCACACCAAACTCCATGTTGATAGATTTACTAAAGCAATCAGTTACTCTTAGTAAGTCTATCAAATGTGAATCAGTGCGGGCAAACAGCTTTAAATCATCCATGTATAGCAAGTGTGATACGACCTGACCGCCTCTCTTTAACCTGTAACCTAGCCCTGAACCCTCTAGTAATGTACTTAGAGGGTTCAACGCTAGGCAAAACCAAAGAGGACTCAGACTGTCACCCTGAAATATACCTCGCTTAATCTGTATTAGGTCGCTGGTCGCCTGGGTCTGTCGACACCCTGGATAGTAAAGAGCCGTTTTCCATTGCCCCATACACAACTTCAAGAAGGTGCATAGAGTTGTATTTACTTTATACAGCTCCAGCTTTATTATTATTATTATTATTATATGTTAAGCTCTCATTTATCTCTAAAACGACATTGATTTAACCTGCAAGAAAAGTGTAAGTAAACAGCATAGATAAGACACTATATACAGAGAATAGATACGCATCTATCGAATCAGTTTTGAAAATTATGTACCGTTTACTTTAGATGGCATTATATTCGTTTAGTTATTAAGATAGCCGATAGATGGCGGTTTTATAATTCTTACAAAATGCTTCTAAATTACGCTTATTTACTTTGAATTTCTTGGAAATAGCGTAAGAAATGTAGCCAAGAAGCCAATTTACACAAAAAGAAAACATTATTCACCAAGAACCCAAAGTAATTAAGCGTAATTTAATTGAACACTGTAAAGTTTACACTAGAGATTTTTAAATCAAAAGTGAAATAAAAATACAAGTATTTTACTTAAATAAATCACTAAGTAACACTTATGAACGTCAAAATGACTATCGCAACGATACTATGAATTTAAATCAAATCAAATCAAATCAAATCGTTTATTGCGTTCATGTGTACATACAAGTTATTAAAAATTAGGAATAGTCTCAACATGAAACCCTGTTAGGGCGTAGCAACTTATTTATTTATGTAGATACATAACTGCTTTGGTAATTACATTGCACATCTCAATGTTGTTATTGATAACATAATACATTTCTTATAAACAACTTAAAAACTATGTATTTTTGGAGGGATAACATTTTATAAATTTCACAAGGTTTTACTGATATTTATTTATATAATATATAGTAGCTATAATTTATATAATACTGTTGTTTTATTTAAACAATAAAATTGTTCCATTTCTTATGACTTGCTCTTATCCTCAAAAAACTCTTGCAAATTGTAGTAACATTTATTTAATAAATACTTTTGTAGTCTACTTTTGAAAATACTATCGCTATTACAATCTTTTAGTGTCTGTGGTATTTTGTTGTAGATTTTAATGGACATGACATACGGACCAGAATGGAAGATAGATAGACTGGATGATGGTAAAGCTAATCTGTTTTGGTGTCTCAAGTTGCGTGATTGGGTGTAATGATCTCTATTGATGGAGTAGATTGACATATGTTTTCTTACGAATATACATATTTCCAGAATGTAGAGTGACGTAAGAGTTAGGATTCCATGCTTAACAAAATGCGATCTACAGCTCTCCATGACATCTATATTTGATTACATTTACTTGTCACGTTTTAGGGAATAGTACCGTCACTAAATTCGGTCTGGAGGACATTATTAGTACTATATAAATTTCATTTATAGAGCTATATCAAAATCACACCTTCAGTCGCACATCCAAAATAAAGCAAAGGGAATCAAGGTCCAGTAAAACAAGCAGTTTCGATCGTAATTAGCAGGATAGGGGTCCAAGAATAAGCAGAGGGGTTCAAACGTTTAAGGAAGATACAGGCGATCAAGTAAATATAAAATTCACATAATTTAAGGAAACTAAAGATAATATGAAAGTTGAAGTTTAAAACTTCAAATTGACCACGTCATATCTTGACACTTCGTAACCAAATATTAATCTTATATTAACGCCATCTATGCGACTAGAAAGAACTTGAGTTTTGTACCGTTTACTTTAGAGACCAGCACTGTCTATGAGCAAGAGAATTTTGTTTCACTCGGTCACTCCTGACCAAACTCAAGATTCATCGGATCGGTGAAAATAAGGAAAATGTTAGGACTATAGTTTTATTTCAATCAATTCTTTATCTTTAACTAAATCAACATGGTAAAATTAGGAATTATCTAAATACAACAATCATTACCCAGGGCCATGTACCATAGTTGTTCGAATCGATCTTTAAAACTCTACTGCAATAAATACTGCCAAACCCACAGAAACCTTCGAGTAAAACCTCTAACGCCACGGCTCGCTAGCCGACCAGCAATCGCATTGCTCTCACACATCCAGCGCATGGATCAAACTTCTGTACGCATATCCATCATGTGGATCGCCCGTGTGCATCAATCACTGACTACACACTACGGTCTCTCCAGACCCCGACCTCCACCAAAGTTAAACGCGCATCGCGCACCCACGGACTACTTGAGTTGCCTCAAGAGACACCGATTTCTACCGGGCTATGACTACGTAATAACCACTGGTACGGTCCAACACAATACGGCTGTTAGAACCTCTTACTCGAACCTCTACCACAACTTAAGCTTGCTCATCATTATCAAAATCCTTATCAACATCAACTGGTACGTGGCCCTCAGGCATCTTCCTTAGCCTATCGTGTGCGTACTTGTATGTACGTTTAGATTTTGCCTTGACCGTATAACGATTCACCTCTAACACCTCTATGACTCTAAATGGTCATTTGTACTTGGGGTCTAACTTAGTTTGGTTATATTATTCGTTTTAAAATGAAACATAGTCACCGTTAGAAAACCGAACTAATTGGGCCTTGATGCCATCAAATCGCACATTGATTTGCAACGGTTTAATGTCTTGTCCTCTTAGTGAAGATCGTTCACAAAACCAACTGAACCAACGATCAAAAGTTAACCTGTCTCGATCACATACAATGACATGGCTTGGCTTTCTCAACAGCCAGTGACTACAAGTCACCCATACTACTATCGCTTCTCGCGATACAACCATCAACAGTAGTCTCCTTCGAGACCCAGGTCCCCGCTGCACCACCAGCTGCCCATCGCCCCCTGAACAACTCATCCGAGTTTCAGTTACGACCACAGACAAGTGCGTACAGTGCCACCAAATAGCCATGGTATATGTCTACGTACTCCCAATGGTACCTTCGCCAATGTCCTCAACATTAGATTCCCAATCACACATGTTTAGAAGAAGCTCCACTGCGCGTGCGGCGCCTTTTTATAGAAATGTGGAGGGGAGAGTGACGTGTCCGTCGAACGATTGCTTGCCGCACGTGTTGTTTACAAACTTCTAAGGGAGACGCCGTCACGGCCATACTGACGAGCACACGTCCTCGTGCGTTGCCACCAATTCCATTAGTCATTTTAGATCTCTACAGAATGCCATTGGACCGGTTGCCCCTGCAACAGCACTACTGGACCAGATCACATACAACAGATCTCTTCAGCCGTGCCATTGGACAGGCTGCCCCTACAATGACACTACTGGACCAGATCACGACAAAAGATCTCTTCAGCGGTGTCATTGGACCGGTTACCCCTACAATGACACCACTGGACCAGATCACCGATCGCAAATCCCTTCAGCAATGCTGTTGGAACGGGCATCAACCTACAACAGCACTACTGGACCGGATTGCAAGCTTCAACATTTACATTCTTATTTTTTTTTTTCTTTGCGCATTCCTGGACTACTCTCTGAGACCCTTCAGGTGCGCAAACTGTCCCTTCAGTTTGGAAACTGGACCGGACTGAGCTAGACCGGGATAACCCCCTTTAGCTTAATCGTTATGTTGGACCGGATAAACCCTTCAACATTTCCTTTCCTTTTTTTTTACACTTTTTTCTCTTCTTTTTTTTAGCTTTGTTTTTTTTAGTTTGTTTTTTTTAGCTTCTTTTTTTATCATTTACTTCATGTACAGTGGCATTAACTGTAATCCGTTCTGAATGTGGAATATTAGAGGAAGAAGAACTTTCCGAGTTGATGCTTGCGATGGACAAAGTGTGACTATCTGCACGTTACCATTTTAACCAGTAGCATTCAAATAAAAGTTAATATAGCTGGACCCACTAAATTCTAAAATGTCTGCTGGCAGAACATAGATCTTAGTCAGCGACTATACGCAACTGAGCACCAAAAAGAAACGTTCGCCTTAAGGGCCTTACTAGTCCTGTATGCCTGTAGGCCTTAAGGGCCTTAATAGTCCTGAAAAGCAAACGAAAACCATCTCGCTTATACGATCACTAGCGTTGCGCTTATTGACGAATAGACTTGCAAAAGTCTAACTAATAGGACAAATACTTCTAGCTTGTAACAATCATTATTCGTAAACTTTAGTACGGTACAATCTGCCCGTCATCTAAACTTAATCGGTATAGACGATGTTTAACGATAAGATCCGGATTGATTAGCCGAATAATCAGACGCATTTTTCGTAAACCATTTACAATGAAATTTAAATAGTTGTATTAGTTTAGTGGTAGCAACATTAACTTTTGCATGTTGTCCGAGTAGAGGAAATCAACATTATGAAAACTAATTACTGAAGGTACTTCACAAACAGTAAATAAGTTATTGTAATTGTAAATCCTTGTTTATAATATCACAGCCTATTATAACCTCATGTTTTATACCATAGTCGGGTAGAATATGGAACAGAATTGCAAGATTATTCTCATTAAAAATAACCTCAATCAGAGTTCGTCGGTACATAACAAATAGCGAAATTATCAATACCAGTTATTTGAACAGAATTATTATAACGTGTGCATTTAAATATGTTAGCTTCAATTAATTAGTAATTACACAAGAGAACATTCGGCACCGGAATCGAAATAAAATGAAAGCGACCCACCTGATTGTTGTAACTATCCCCGCACAGCAACCATCTCGCAGCTGTCCACGCGGCGCTCGCTTGTTGAACTATCGTCAAGACCAGTGAGAATGGAGTTCAGATCCCACTTCTGATGTCGGATTGGCAGCGTTTTATCCCGTCTTTATCAGCCATTTTGTAGAATCAAAGCACGTGGGCGTGCAGTGGGAAATATTGGTTTCAATCAATAGAAAACACGTAGGTAGTCAGATAACTTGTATTCGAATTCAACTAACAACTACTTCACACTAGGAGCACTTATCACTACGAAACGCGAGACAGTTCCTAAGAGGTGTGCACTGGTCGACGGTAACACGTAGACTGAGCTATGTTCGCCCCTCGCGCCGCCTCGTAGACTCCGTCTAGCGCCGCTAGATGTCGCTGGCGTTCTGCCTTAATGCCTTTCTGTGTCACTAGATGGCGCTAGTGTCCCAACTAACAGTATTGTCGTTCCGACATACATATAAACCTTTAAGAAGAAATCCATAATAATGGTAGTCTATATAAAATCAAAATCCAGTGCATAGTATAGTAACAATATGTAGATAAACTGCAACTTTGTTTTATAACATTTAGAGATGTGTTACTGGTTTCATATAAAATCTGTTCTTATAAAAGCTAAATATGTAAATATAATATATTTTTATTTTAAAAGAAAGAAAGAAAGGAAGAAGTATTGGAGAAGTATACAAAATAAAGCGATTATTGATTTGATTTCCATTATAGACAAAGTTGTCAAGATAAACAACTATTGGGGTGCGGGCATTTCTAATAGATGGACCTTGTTAAGTTATAGAGATTAATCTTTTTACACATCAGTGGTAACTTAAATTCAATAATAAATAACATTAGTAACATTTTCCCATTATATTTAATGACTGGATCTGATTCTAATATAATTGTTTATATTACAGATGTCACCATCAGATGAGTTACCGCAGTGTCTGTGCTATGAATGTTCAGCATTGCTTGAGAAATATGTTATTTTGAGAAATGAAATGACAAAATCACATTACTTCCTGTATCAATATGTGACAGAGAGTAGCGGTGAGTACTTACATTGCGAGAATAATTGAGTTAGGTTCATGTCATAGTTCAGAACAATGGATAAAACAGTACTTGTCAGCTGGATTATCCAGTATTAAGATATTGATTATGTAGGAATATTAAAATGAACGAGGCCCGTAGTTATATTCAGAGTTTAATTACTTATAATCGGTCGGCCTCGATGGTGTAGTGGTCAATGTAACCAACTGCCACGGCTGAGGTCGCGGGTTCCATTCCCGCACAAGTCAAACATTTGTGTGCATGGACATGGATGATTGTCTTGCTTTGAGTGTTTCTATGTATAATATGATTTTGTATTTTTTTTACAAAAATATATATACATATAATGTATGTTTATCTATTGTCTAGTACCCATAGTACAAGCTCTACTTAGTTTGGGTTAGATGGTGTTGTGTGTATGTGGTAGAATATTATTATTATAATAATAATTTGTTAACAATCTGCACAGCTTACTAACGGTAAAGGTCTATCTACACACATCAGGTTCGTGCCCGGGACGTGGACGGAACGTGCCTCGTCATGCGCTCAAAAAAATATTAGTGTGTACATTTTATATGAACTCGTTCACACACATCCGTGCCCGGGCCGGCACGGCGACGGAGCTTCCCGTCCCGGGCACGGCCCTGATATGTGTGGATAGACGTTAAAACGGCAGTTGCCATGACCATTCAAACTTGAAGAACGTACCACAGATAAAAAACATACAGAAATTTTCATATTACATGCTAAACACCAAGATTATAATGTTTAGCATAGATTACAACACACCTCCTTAAATTTATAATCTTGATCTTTTACATAAATGAAGTCAGTCAACAATGCAACATATTATCTTAGGTATAGGTACTAAATTAATCTTAAATCTAATGTATTTAAAAAAAAATTGGTCTTATATAAACTTTTAGTTAAATTGTCTGCTAAGTTACATTTTGAACCAATTTTTATTGTTGTGTTAGAGAACCGTCCGATTGCTCCAGCGGCGGCAGGTGATGGCAGACAAGTACCTAGATGTGCACACAGAACAACGCGTATTGAATGTCATCTCTCGGAAGCCTCGTCTCGTCAAGCGAAGTTCTGCGAAATTAATGCGGTGGTGGGATGGAACAACCATGTCGCACTGGTTTATTCAAAAGTTTTGCGGCAAAATATAATGCGCCCATACAAAGTAACGTCGTGTTTACTCTGCCGTTGGCTTATACACCAGCAACATTAAGCGTCAAATTTGGTCGAGCACGTTATCTGGACGGACGAGGCCACATCACCAGGACCAGATTGCGGAATAGAGGAAATACTCACGTGTGGTCAGAGGCTAACCCATATGCCTGCCAAGAGACCGGGCACAAAACACGATGGTCGGTCAACGCGTGGGCTGGTGTTTATCATAATAATTTATTCATGAAATATAAGCTTACAGTATTTACAACCAAATTGCTTATATCTGTACTAAACACAAATTAAAATACACAAAAAACATAAAATCAACTATAATTAAATATTATCATACACAATATAAATTACAAACACAAGAACAATTTGTAATGAGATCTTTTCTATATAACAATCCAAATTTAATTTCCTATACCTTTACTAATATATGGAGTCCTACCTCATGTTATTTAAGAAAAGTTACACATTTTTATATATTACGCTAGGTTTGTCAATAAATATATCAGCTTCTGGATTGGCCTTAAGAAATCAGTTTAATATTCTAATGGCTCTGGGATTAGGGCTGTTATCCGCGTGTAGGGAGCGCCACGCAGGCCGACAGGACAGGAGTGTATGCTGCCGCCTACCAATCAATACAATGCCTACGTAGAAATGAATGGTCTCACGTACCGCAGGTTATCTACTTTGTCAGTTATCAAAAAGTAATAATGAATAATATGCATAAGTTTCCGCCTATACTGTAGGGTATCTAGACCAACCATGCCCGATACAAATGTTGACGAGCATAAAAATGGGTAGTTTATAAAATAGAATACTCGGACCAATATTTCTACAGCAGCGGCTCGATCTCAATTTTATAACGAGCATCTAAATGGCGTACTAGATGTTTTGCCGCTAGCTCAGTGTCAGCTAACGTGGCTCCAGCACACCCACGGCGGTGCACCACCACACGTTGGAAGTTCCGTCCGTGAACGTCTTAGAACCGCACGCGTGGCCACCTCATTCCCCCGATCTCACCTCTTTAGACTACTTTCTATGGGACTACGTAATAGAAAGAGTGTTTGATCGGGAGTGTGACAGCGCTGACGAGATGCGTCGGAGAATAGTAAGCGTCTTCGAAAAACTTCGTGCGGACTGCACTGAAGCCCACATTAATGCCCATAATAAAGCCGACAATAAACAAAACTCCTTCACGAGGAGACACTGCGAAGAGCCCGAATTTGTCTGGAAGTGAATGGGGCACAGGTTGAACCTCACCTCATAAGATTAAGGTGGATTTAACTAGGTAAGTGGGTTTATACCAATACCTACACCCTACTTATCTACGAACTTGTTTCGACGAGCGCACTTTGTATAAGGGTAGTTCTACGATAAGAGGTTTCAAGTCTATAGAGGATATGGCCAAGGAGAAAAGTTGGAGATTTTTCATTTATCACTTATATCACGGTATATGTCCCATTTATGTACCTTTTCACGGAAGGGCAAGTCACTTTATACATATTTTGTTACTTTTTAGAAGGCCAGGGTAAATACATCGGGCAGGGTAGAGACATCAACATCAGGGTAGATATATATTTGACGAGGGGAGAGACTTTGACGCAATAAAATAATTAATACAATTAATAAGGTCTACTTTTATTAAACATTGTACTTAACTTATAATCAGACAATCATATTATAGCCATTTCTTAAATTTAAAACAAGAGTGTCATTAGTTTCATTCACAAAAATATATTTAACTTGGAACGTCATCGCATCTTCAACATCGCACATTCACAACTTTATTAAAACTAATTAAATAGACTAACGCCTTTTAAGTAATAATCAGGATATTTTTCATACTAGCTGTATATGTATGTATACTAGCTATGTATGTAGCTATGTTTAATTAAATGAACAAGATTTACTCAAAACATAAAATTTAAAAATAACTTTAAAATAAAGGCGGACTCGCCTCCATGATAAATTGATAAAATATAAAATGCTTAAGCTTTCTCAAACTTTATGAATTTTTGAAGGAGTAAAACATCCTCTGTCCTTTCAAAATAAGATTTGGCGTAGGGATTGTCTGGACAATCTGATCTTCTGAGATGATTAAAATATCTTGTTCGTCACCTATAAATAATTTGCCAGTTTTGTCAAATTTTTTACAGAAAACTACTTCTCATCTCATCTTTCAAACCCGTACACATAGCCACGTAAAGGTACTCTTTTTTTAAATAGTGGTATGACTAGAATAAAGGCGCCATTCGTGTATGTTTTTATGGATGTCGACTACTGTTGTTCATCCTCTATCTGATGCTTGCCACCTTTTGGTTTTATGATTTGTTCACTGTCAGATGGATTCTTTTTCTCGTTCTCGGACTCTGAATCCAGTTCGTAAACATCCTCGACTCGGAGACGAGATGTTTTTTAGGCGAGTATATCATGACACCTATTTTAGAAATGATCATAATTGATATTTTCTTTGCAAAAGGAAAGCGTCTTTCTTTAGGATATTTTTGTCGTCAATAAGAAAAACTTTGATGCTAGGACAGGTTTTCTGAAGAGCATCTGAGAAATCACTCAGGGATGCTATATCTTTGCCACTCAATCGGTCTGTTGATCTCTTGCAAACTGCACCCACATCATCAGAAGCCCCCTTACCGTATCCAGCTTCATGGTAATTCTACGTAAAGTGTATAAGGGTTGAGTAGAATTCTGTTTAATGAGTGATAAGGAAGTGAAACATGTATTCGTTGCGATATTGTGTTACGGGTCCATGGCTCTAAAGATGTAAGATCTACTTCGGGTGGCAAGCTGTTCAAAATTGGCTGTAAGTGTGCCCATAGAGCTCGAGACGAATGTAACAACTTTTATGACAATGAACAATAGCTTTTAATCTTTACTACATCTGATGCCTCTTCTTTCATTTAAGTTACAACCATTGCAGACTTATCTGTTGACGAAAACCTCCAAAATGGAATGCCTGAATATCTTCTGCGTAATTAATTAAGTCATTCTCACTGAAATCCATATTAATCACAGCTGCCCTTTCTGTTAAATTTGTCTTTTAATTTAACAAGCAGAAAGCGCGGTGCCATATCTGTAACCATATTAGGCAATAATATAATAACAATATGAACTGAGAACATTTCATTTTTATCACTTTTTTAACACAAGAATTCACCATAATTAGGTATTTAAGTTATTTAAACAGTCGTTGATAGAAGTTAGCTATATCTAAGTTACTTTATTTAAGCATCTTATGATGCATATTATCTCCCCTGGTCAGTGAGTCTCTCCCCTGGTAGTTATCTTGCCAGGGGAAATACGGCAGGGGAGAGACGTTTTCATGAAAATGCAACTGTTTTAATTAACATAAGAAATTGTTGGGTTAATTATATATCACATTTTAACTATTAAGATATTATTAAATAAGGATAGTAATTGCAAATAAATTAAGTGGATATTATAACTTTTACAACTTACCAGAGGAGAGACACAATCACCTTGCGAAACCAGTACACCGCACTGTCGCATCGCAACAACTAACAAATGGCGGCGCTCTAATTGTTCGTGTGTTTAGTATTACGAACTTCACGTCGATAGATGTCTTTGAGGGCAATTTGGAATATGCTAGTCTTTTATTTATGTTTGTAGTGGCGGAACGAAATTTGCCAGGGTAGATACACAAAAAAAGCGGGACAAAAGTAAAGGGTATTTTTTTTTGAAAATAAACAAATGTTGTTGTATTTTTCTTTTATAATACTAAAGTATATTTATTTAAATTTGTGCTAAATATACTTTGTTTAGCAACTGATACAAAGAAGGTATGTTTTGTCTGCAAGTTAAAACTGAAACCGGCAAAGGGACAGGCCAGGGTAGAGACTTTATTAGACTTTATAAGGAATTTTAGAAAAATGTGCTGTAATTGGGCATTTCATAGTGATGTTATTTAATAAAGTACATTAAGATGATGTGATTAATTGCAAAAAATAACAAGACATAGAATAAAAAAACGATTTTTAACTGATTGCCGCGTAAGTTACCTCTTATCGTAGAATCACCCATAAAGAATAATTTATTGTCGCATGCGCCCGCGCAATTATGCGCGTGGCATTGAACCCGAGTTTTGTATGATTTAGAAATTACTTTGTGGCACCAGTAGTGTCTGTAAAAACATCATATGCAGAAGGGCAGTATAGTGGTCAATCCGCCTGTCAATATATTAAAATAAATAAGCTGCTTAATTTATGCTTTAACTTATCGGGAATGTAAAGTAACTGTTACAGAATGACTAAAACCAAGACATATGTATATAATTATATGACATCTTTATATATATAAATCTTCTGTGCGTGTGTTTGTTTCTCCTCCTAAACGGCTGGACCGATTTTGATGAAATTTTTTGTGTGTTCGTTTGGATTCGAGAATGGTTTAGATTCGTTTTTTTTTATGTATGTACAGTACAACGTATGTCGAGTCCGCTAGTATCTTATATAATCATGGCACACCCATACATACACACTACACATTATACTGACACATACACGCACGCAGACACACACGCACACACATAACACGAAATGTTGATTCCCTATTTTCTCTATTATTTTTCATCTATTTTCTTTTTAGATATTAAGTTTTAAATAATAATTAATTATTTTATTTTGTATCTTTTTGTTTTATATACACTTTCCTACTTATTGTTGTACTAGTTAAGAAAAGCGAGACCTTCTAGTACAGATATTTTCAATACTTAAAATGAGACCCCTACGTAAGATATAGGTACTGTAGAAGTTGTATAATGTTTCTGAAGTAAAACTTGCTTTCTATCCTTTTTTTTTATATTGCGGCTTTGCAAATTTTCCAATTTCCAAAAATAATAAGGATAAGGCAAATCATTATCGGTATTCAATACTAGGTATTTAGATAGTATAAAACAATTTAAATTAATAAAGAAAATTAAATTTCGATTACAAACAGATCCAATAATTAAAATTTTGTGGATTGAAGCAACTGGTATTTTATGAGTGGCAACCTGCAAAATTTTTGCACAATTTGATCTTAACATTTTTTTGTAATTACCTTCATAAGAAAAAAGTCGGGCAATAAGTATGTACTTAAATATAGTTAAATACAAAAGCTATAGTATAGTCCCTTTTCTAATAACTAGTATAATAACCTACTTATATTTTTAAATATTGTAAATAAAATCATAATTATCTTACCAAGATTGGAGTAGGTACCAAATAGAACAAAAAGTAGGCAGTTCCAAAAACAGATCATAGATGGGACTGTGAGTACCAATGTTAATATTAAGAACAATTAAAATGCATTACAGGAAAGAATTGCCCAAAAATTTTTATACTAAATAAACATGGTAGGTATTTATTTTCATTTCACAAGCTACTTTTTGTTTAGTTTAACATTTGTTAATTACTAAATAATAAGAAAATAATTATGTACAAATTATGTGTGATTTTAAGCGTACAAAAGTTAAAAATGACAATTTATTTAACAAAACATTCTGCTGTATTGCATAGCATTCTTTTCAAACACCTAGTCAGTTCTCATAACTTCTATTGTAAAATTTCGTTTGGTTTTTGCTGTATAATGCAGTCATCAGCGTTATATTATAATTATCTCTGTGTTTATTATTATTATTATGTTATCTTATTCTGTATTGAATTACAAACTTACGAAGACAAGTTGATAGAAATTTGATTGTAAACAACGCCATCTGTTATGAGCTGGTATCAAATAAGAGGCGGTATGTGTACAGTGACCTGCAAAAATGCATATTCATGTCAAAACTAATATGGTATATGCCAGCAATTGACGCCATCTAACGGAAATCGATACAAAAACTGTTAAGTACTTTAGTTATATCGTAATAGATGGCGTTGCATTACTATAAAATTTAAACAGTAGATTTCTTAATAACTATTTCAAATTAAATTTACTGTTAACCATTTTTGGGTGTCTATTCACAAAAGATTATTTAAAAAAAAGAACGCATTTCTTACATGCATGAAAATTGACTGAGGGTAAACCTAATATAGCCGTAATTTATAAGACAACGCCATCTAGTTCATTCATATTCATTCTAATTCGAGTGTTCATAGGACTTTAAGGTATTCATGGAATATTATATAGGCGACTGTAATACCTACTTGTGGTGGATAGATGACAGCGCTAACGCTAGTTTATTACTGCCATCTAGTTGGCGAGGCAAAAATACATTACTGAATGAACAAATAAACTTCAACACTTCACTATTGCTTGTCTACCCACGAAATAATTTACTGCGTTATTCGAACGATAGTGAGTGTAGTATAGAAAGGCGATAGAAATAGGCACACACGGTTACTAATCGCACATACCTTTCCAAATTGTCTCAAAGATGCTTCGAGGTGAAACATGTGTACACGCATATTTTTTGTGTGAAGCAAAATATTGCAAGTTGGAGTAGGCCCTGGTCCACGACGCGGCTGTCCCTCAAAGGAAGTTCGGTATTGTTATCCTGTTTCTATTACAATAACTAGGGTGGAAGAGAGTGCGTGGCGGTTTCCTCTCTTCCAAATTATTTCATTTTCATACTAGCTTTTGCCAGCGTCTTCGCTCGCGTAAAAGTAGGTTACATTATGGTAGAATAATTATTTTAAAAAAGTATATATTTGAGAATTGAAAGGTACCACAGTTCCGGTCATGTATCTTTTTTTATACAGGATGTCGAGTAATTAATGGATAACCTGGAAATGTCTTATAGTGGAACTGATGGCCGTTCAGAAAAAAATATCAAAGGAAATCTATCCTAACTACTACCTGAGATATGTTTTTTTCTTAATTACCATGTGTAACTTTCTTGTATACTACGACCATAAATGAATGAAATCCATCGGTTTTTGTTGTTTTATTATTAAACACCAATTATGCTAATAGATAGACAGTCAAAAGTATGCTATGCTATATATAGCTTGCACTTTTTAATACATAATTTATTTTTTCATTTCGTTATAATTATTTTGTTCATTTTTTCTGAACGGCCTTCAGTTCTACTATAAGACATTTCAAGATTATCCATTAATTACCGGACTTCCTGTATATTTTAAGAAATTTTGAGGCTCACTTTACAATTATTTTAGGACTTTTACTAAATATTAAAATTGTTGGCCTCAAATAAAATATGGCGTAGTGGTTAGTGTAATCGACTGCCACGTCTGAGGTCGCGGGTTTGACTCCCGCACAATTCAAACATTTGTGTGCATGAACATGGATGTTTGTCTTGGTCTGGGTGTTTCTATGTATAATATATAGGTATTTACAAAAAAAGTACGTATGTATGTTTATCCATTGTCTAGTACCCATAGTATAAGCTTTGCTTAGTTTGGGCTAGATGGTGTTGTGTGTATGTAGTAGCATATTATTATTATTATTCCGAGAGTGGTCAGTCATTGCAGACGCACACGATCATGAGGCGTAGGACTTAGCGGCACGGATGGTGTTGTGGTCTAAGTGGCCGCATCGTCACTGCCGCCGCTGCTCCGAGTGTTGTCAGTTCGATCCACGCGGGACAACAATTTGTGTGATCCACTAATGGTTTTTCTGAGACGATTGCTTTTCATGTCCATTGTTTGAATATTTGTAAAATGCCCCGCGACACAGATATTACTCATAGTGCGGGAGTTGTCTTTTTTAAAACACAAAAATACTATT
The DNA here is from genome assembly GCA_963675205.1 of Catocala nupta. Taxonomy (NCBI): domain Eukaryota; kingdom Metazoa; phylum Arthropoda; class Insecta; order Lepidoptera; family Erebidae; genus Catocala; species Catocala nupta. The sequence continues at coordinate 18,930,108 of OY776107.1, read as the reverse complement.
CCTGCGTCACAGAAAAATAATATAACATTTCGATTAAGTAATCAATCATTTCACTTTTTTGATAACAGAAAACAATAAATTCTTTTAAAGACCTTATACCAAACAATATATTTCAAACATGTAATTAATAAGTATTAATGTTGTTGTCAGCGCCAAAAATAACTGTACATTTATCTTTGAAAATAATTTTATGAATTTGCTTGCTTCGTTTAGGTTTTGCCCGTGGCTTTGCTCGCTTATTAGTAGATTAGGTTACTTTAGTAACAGTATTTTTTAAATTAAAATATAGCCTATGTTACTCAGCGATAATATAGCTTAATAATGGTGAAAGGATTTTTAAAATCGGTTGAATAGTTTTTGAGCAAAATCTTCACAAGTAAACAAACAAATAATCAAATCTTTTCTCTTTCAAATATTAGTATTAAAAAAATGCTGCGTAAAACTTCTGTATTTTTAATTACAATTAACTATAAAAAGCAGCCATTTAATTTTGTTATAATTTTGAAAGGTACATTACAGATGAAGAAGTTTCAACGACAGACAACAGATGGCGCTTATAACCACTTATTCAATAGTCGCTTTTAACCACGCTCGTCATACAATCCTGAATCGCGCAGGTGAAGTCGCCACAGCGATAAATATATATACAAGTATTTTAAATTATTTATGTCATACGAGCTTACGTGCGCAGCTCCGCCCACGTGGTACCTACATAAATTAAAAGTAGCATCTGTCCTTCCCCTGGTTTTAAACTTTCTCTGTACCAAATTTCATTCAAATTGCTTGAACGTTTTAGCCGTGAAAAACTAACAGAGACACAAACTTTCGAATTCATAATATTAGTAAGTAGGTGGATTTACATTTAGTTAAAGAATTTTTACAGTTACATACGTTTCAAACTTGGTACATAGTAGAGGTATTTTTTAAATGACAGAGACATATAGGCATTCGTCGTACGCTACTTGCCTAGAACGTTACTGTATTAGTTCACTCCGTATTATTAATCTTGAAACCTAGTTCAAAGTGGCTTTCTCATATATTTAATATCAGATTTCTCAAGATAAACTCTTGCTGTAACTAGTGCTGAAAACCGAATATTGATATTTTACCGCGTTGCAAAGTTATAAGCAAAAACATTTAAAGATTATAAAAACCAACCACTTAAACCTGACCTACGACAACTCGTGCGCCGCCTGCGACTGCGCCCGGACTATCTCTTCGGCAACATTCGGCTGCTCGGCTCGGCCCGACTCGACTCTCGCTCGACATCGACGCGGCGCCAGCGTGACACAGCAACGGAGAGAGGTGCGACATCGAGGGCGGAGCCTCGCTTCACTACAAGCTACGCGCCGGCTCGCAACTATATCCACGAGTGAATCGCTACGTTGGACGTTGTAGTCGTAATACTACAAGATGCCGTCTACTTGTAAAGCTTGCGGTAAGGGCATTAAATCAAATAATTTCATGAGTTGCTCAAAATGTAAAAGTTCCTTTGATATAGAATGCGTAAATATAACTACTGAGAGTTTTCAAAAGCTAAATGCAAATAGCAAACAGTCTTATATATGCCCCATGTGTGTTTGCTCACTACCCAAGAAAGGAAACACCAATACCCCTGTCCGTAACCCCACAGCTTTCACGGATGATTCTCTGTGTGAGAATGTGAACCTAGTTCGGGGCTCACGCGGCAAATCTACAGCTACTTTTGATACTCCGATCTCTGAACTGATCCACGAAATTCGCGAGCTAAGGCAGGAAGTAAAGGCTTTGAAGCATGCAAACAACGATTTAACTTTATTAAGGGAAGATATGAAAGACATAAAAGAACAACTTGCTAACCGTTTTACAGACTTCCAGAAAACTATTGATACCAAGGATAGAGAAATAATTGATCTGAAGTTATCGGTAACGCAATTACAATCGACTGTCAGCACGCTAGAACATAATGCGCTGAAAAACGAAATTGAGATATGTGGAATGCCTGAGGAGAGTCACGAAAATCTCGCTCACATAATGCTAACTTTGTCGCAGAAAATAAGCGTAGATTTACAGGAATCGGATATCAGTGATATTATCAGAGCCGGACCTATGCCCCAACTCAACAAAAAATCACCCTGGCATCGGCCCATTATAGTTAAGCTAACTAGAAAATCTAAAAGAGACGAAATCATCACTGCAGCGAGAACTAGGAGAAACTTAACATCCGAAAGCATTATTAATGAAACGTCTTCCAAATTATACGTCAATGAACGTATAACTAGAGAAAAAAGGATGTTATTTCGAGAGGGTCGAGCAAGAGCCCAAGATGGTGCATTTCGATATTGCTGGCTGCGTAATGGGTCCATATATATCAAAAAAGAGGAAGGGCACGCTGCAATTCGCATCCAGTCCATTGAAGACCTCAACAAGAATATCACTATGCCAAAAACAGCATCTAATATTCTATAGAAGATGTACTAATATTATGTTTGTTTGTCTTTCAATTGCTTGCATTATTAATCAATGTAAACATTTTGTTTTGGTGGACTCTGTACTTACGATTATTTATACATCACACTCATCATACATAAAACGATCACTATAGAACACATCACCTCGCCACTCGCAAATGTTTATATACATATTTGTATATTCCAAAGTTCAGGAATGTCGTATATGCATATAAACAAAACGTATATCAAACTGATTTACTCCCTAAACTATAGAATGGCAATCACCTTAACTTTTAAATTACCCGAAAGTATATCTATAATTATAATCCATGATGACTTCACTTGACATATTACGATGTATTGATAACGCGTTCCCGGTAAAATGCCATTTTATAAATTCTGTAGAGGATTGCTATAGAATAATACTCAAATATAAAATAAAAATGTTAACGTTGAATATACGAAGTCTTAGCCGCAATTTCAACAATTTACTTGTAACTCTTAAAAGAATGAACATTGATTTTGATGTGATTATTCTTACAGAATGTTGGTTATATGAAAGTTCAATATTGTATCACATGGAGGGATATAGCACTTTTCGTACAACAAAATATATAAACAAAGCAGGAGGTGTCGTAGCGTATGTAAAGGATATTTGGTCTCCACGAGTTTTCGAACCAGCCTTAGAAGAATTTATTAAATTATTAAATTAGGAATCTATAGATCACCTTCTTTTAAGAACCCGGACCGCTTTATTAATTCAGTATATGAAGTTATGAAATCTGTAAGCCTGAAACCTTGCACTGTGATTACAGGCGATATTAATATAAATATAATTAACCCCGACACTGCCGAATCTAGTGCTTATCTTTGTGCTATGGCTGAAATAGGATTAAGACCAGCTGTGAATGTACCTACCAGAAAAAACGCATGCCTTGATCATGTTTTTATTGAGGGGCAACTGGATATGGAAACACTCGTCTGCCCGTCGGCAATAACCGATCACGACATGGTAATCACCGGATTAAATAGCAGTTCTACTAGACCAATATTGCCACCGAGGTACAGACTGCGTCTTGACTATGACTCCATAGCAGATGAACTGAATAACGTGGACTGGTCTAGATTAAGCAATAAACAAAACGTGACCGATCAATTGGATCTCTTTCTCAACATAATAAAGCGAGTAATTGAATCTAACACAAAAACTATATTGATTAGCCGTTCAAAAACAATTATTAAGCCGTGGATGACTCAGGGACTGTTGAGATGTTCACGTATACGTGATAAGCTTCACTTAGACGCTAGAAATGATCCAGGGAACAACATTAAATCAATAGTTTATTCTCGGTACCGAAACTTCTACATCAGCCTATTGCGCAAATTAAAAAAATAACTACGAAACAAATACCCTCCAGAAACATAAAAACCATCCACGTAAGCTGTGGCAGGTAATCAATGAAATAGCTCAACGAAAACGCATTACGAATTTCAAGGCATCAGAATTGTTAGCTGGAGATACTTGCCCACAAACTGCAGTTGATCATTGCAACGAGTTTTTTGCTTCAGTGGGGCAACAATACGCTGAAAATCCTACAATGTCTGCGTTCAACTCAATCTGCTTTGGCCAATAAAATTGACGCCTCAAACTCACCTGTTAACTCTTTCTTTTTCGAACTAACTGATAATAAAGAATTAGAAAACATTATCATGACTCTTAGGCACGATAGTGCACCGGGATTGGATGGTATTAATTGTATGATGATTAAAAACGTTAAGGATCAAATAGTGGAACCACTCAAGTCAATTATAAACCAAAGCCTGTCCACAGGGATCGTACCACAAGACTGGAAGACAGCAATCGTAGTTCCAATCCATAAAGGAGGCGAATCGACCTTATCAAATAATTACAGACCCATCTCGCTGCTTCCGATATTTGCAAAGATACTGGAAAGAGTGGTAAATAAGCGTCTTGTAAAATATCTCGAAGTCAACAATATTCCGACCAACACTCAATTTGGTTTTCGAAAAGGAAAATCCACGGAATATGCTGTTGCACTTCTAACAGAAGAAATCGTTACTCATCTAGATAATGGACGTGCATGTATTGGAGTCTTCCTAGATGTTGCAAAAGCTTTTGATACCGTGTCCATTCCAATCTTACTAAGAAAACTAGAAACTGTTGGAATACGTGGTATTGCACTTGAGTGGTTCCGGAGTTACTTAACGGGGAGAAAACAGCGAGTCAGAGTTGATTCCTGGATCAGTAACCCCAATGAAACAGAATTCGGAATACCTCAAGGTAGTGTGCTTGGTCGGACGCTATTCCTTCTGTATCTAAATGATTTAGCTTCCCTAACAATACAAAAAGGAAAAATTATCTGTTATGCCGACGATACTGCAATAATATTTCATGGCTCAACATGGAGCGAGTGTCTACGGCAATCAGAACTAGGAATGGCGTTAGTAACTGAATGGCTTGATAATAACCTTTTAACTTTAAACACAAGCAAAACAAAGTTCCTCTGTTTTCATAAAACTAGCGCTTCATCCCCGGTATGCAGTCCTAACTTTAGAATTTGTAAATGTAACCAACAGCAGTCTAATGCCATCACCTGCAGTGACTGTAGTGAAATTAAAAGATCAAAATCCATAAAATATCTCGGTGTAATCATCGACGAGAAGCTAAATTTTAATGAGCATATAGCTGCTCTCTCGACGAGGTGCAGAAAACTCATCTACGTGATGAAAGAGCTGAGAGATGTCGCCAGTATTGAGCTTCTTAAAACTGTGTACATCTCACTCTGCCAGTCTATCTTGACATACTGCCTAAGCGTTTGAGGAGGCTCAGCCACGTCTCATCTGATACCATTGGAGAGAGCGCAGAGGTCGATACTTAAAGTCATGCTTAAAAAACCATTAACTTTCCCAACAGTTGACCTCTACAAAGCTGCTGACTTGTTAAGCATACGATAGTTATACGTTCAAAATGCGGTCATCCAGACGCATAAGTCGGTTGTAAATTCCTCTGATTATCAGGATACGTTAAGTGCAGGAGTTTTCAAGATTCCCATCATAACATGTAAGACTACGTTTGCTAAAAGGTTTAAAAAGTTCTTGTATCCCTACTTATATAATAAAATAGTAAAACATTGCGATCTTAAGCACAGCACTATGCGGGAAGTCCATGTTAAAGTTAAAATTTTTATAGCCAATCTAAATTACCACGACACGGAACAACTCCTTAAATCCATTATCTAAATGTACCTACCGCTCTAGACGTTTTTCAGTTCTTTATAAAATTTATCCACTCATTTATACATACATACCATATCTCACACACTATCATACATACTCACCATAACTAACTCAAACATCCACTCACTCACACCACTCTCACATCTATTTATTCATGCATATTAGTTATTTGTAATAGTTAAGTTCTAGGTATATGAAAATCCGTAATAGTTTAATGGCCACGACACAGGCTGTGCCTAGTGTGGCTGTCACAGTAAATGTTAATATATGTGTAACTTAACTGAAATAAACATTATTATTATTATTATATTATTATATGCATGGTACAAATTGCAGTCTCTTTCTCGGACGGTTGCATGTAACCGCTAAATAAATACAGATGACCGAGGGCGAAAGCGATATACAGGTTGTAACAGAAAGGTGTTGTCATATTTTAGCGTCACATAATATATCACCTTTACAATGGAAATCCGCGAGAATAAAATTTATATACATTATTTTCACGAATATATTGATTTGCTTTTTTATCGACTTATAAATATCAGCATATTCTAATCGATACCTAAACAACACTAACATCTGATGCGGGTGACCTCTATGAACCCGAATGACCAGGTGCATAGGATCACCACTAACTGTCTCGCTCTAGCATCGGCTATAACACGCTGACACGTAGCCCTCGATATTGCTGCAATTTCTGACCTGATGTTTTGTTTCAATTGCGTTAGGTTCGTCGAATTATTCTCATAAACCTTACTTTTAAGGTACGAAATAGTAAAGTGGGCTAAGGTCGGGGTTTCTGGGAGGCCAGTTGATGTTACCTCTACGTGAAATGACCTTATAGGGAATAATTCGTTAACAGCTTCAATTGCTTGATTTGATGTGTGGCAAGTTGCCCCGTCTTTTTGGAACCACGTTCTCGAGTTGAAACTCCTGCAACTCTGGGCCCAAAAAGTTTCGTAGCATATCGGAATAATGGTCGCTATTCACATTGAGCGGCCGGCCTCGTCGATCTTCATGAAAATAAGGACCGACTAAGTTTGTCTCGCGGACTGAACGAGGGCGACCAGAGTTATGAATTTTTACCGTCGCTCCTGTACTTTCGAACATCCGTATCCATTTTCTAATGCTATCGTCACTTGGTGCTTTGCGTGTACGATACTTCGCACGATACAAACGCTGAGCAGTCACTATTGAATCACCGTTACGATAATACGCTCGTCCGCAAAAAACGCGATGAGTCCCCGGGTACTGCACCATTGCGACTAAAACTTCACAAAATGGCGGATTTTACGATACCCACCGCCGCTCTGAATCAACTTCAGCGCTAAAACAAATACCCGATACTCTTTTTGGAAACCTTGAACATACAAATTTTAACTGAATAAAAGTCTTGTAAGATTACATCAACTCTTAAACTAGTGAAAGGGTTTGTATCTTAAACTGTGACTGACACTGTGACTTCTCTGTGGACGGCTGTATAAAAATTTGCTCCAATAAAATTAATTAATATACGTGGAAAAACAGACTATTCAAGTTATATAAGTGTGTGAACTTAATTGTCAGTGTTTGTGTGTTACGAACAAAGTGTTGGTTAAAATCATTGTAAGTTATCCATCGCAAAATCTTAAATCAAACTTTGTTTTCGACAGACAGTATTGTTGTATTACCCTCAACCAGCGACCACACAGCCACTAGACGCCTAATGCTTGATCTAATACATCAAAACAATTCTGGCAACTAGCTGAGGTATGAGGAACGGGGTACTGTGCTCTGATTGGTCCTTACAAAGGTCATTTCGCCGAACTAGGGATGGGACAGGTTTAAATAAAACCACGACGGTATCGATATTTTTTTAAATAGTTATTGTACTTAAAATTTTTAATTAATGTTATCTTTTTTATTATTAATTATACAGTAATAACATAAAATGCAAAAACTATAAACAAAATATAAAAATTCTAAAGATAACATACTTTTTTCGAAGATTGATCCATAATATTATAAATTAGTAAAAAAAACGAAATCAATAGGCAAAAAAACTTAATTCGAACTAAATCAGTCCATAATATTTCCACTGCTGGAACAGAGGCCTTCTCTCCGTAAGAGAGAAATTTTCGGAGAGAATTAAAATTCCTCTACTTTTTGTACAATCACAATCACCACTATACTAATCATTTTTGAAATGTATTAACTTTGTGTATATCCTCCGAACAGTGTGTTTATGCTGAGCAGACTTTGTAAGAAAAGCTAGCCTTGTGGAAATATATTTGTGCATAACACTCATTGACAAATCCACTACATGATTAGTAACTTCAGAGTGGAATTGATGGTTACTTATATTGGGAAATAGTTCCTCGCCAATGAAACTGCTTAAAGTTTTATTGACTAGTATGTCGGTTTTGCGTTTTTGGTTTTTTGGAAGTCTTTCAAGATATGCTTTAATGGTTAATTCAGAACGACGACAAATGTTAACGACAGTAGGTGAAGGGTATATCAAGCCACCTTTGTCTCTGTAAGCTATTAGACTACTTTGGTTTTGATTTAAGGAAACTAAAGCTCCAATACATGTCTTGCATTTTATTTGTTTTATTAACGAACTAGACACAAAGCCCGCAATATATTCTACTGCTCTTTCAGCGAAAAGAGACAAAGTAATCCTTTCAAGGGCTAGATTTAAGTCGTCACGACTTTCATTTTCATCGATGCCAACATCTTGCTTGTCATCCACTGTTGTCGTCAAATTAATTCTATGCAATGCTGATGAACAGTTCAAGATGGAAATATGTTCTAAAGGGATACAGTTGCCACTGGAGACATCCATTAACTCAGTATGAATTAATATTTTTTTATAAATAGTTTCGAATAGTCGTGGAGTTGGGTTGTCATTACTGCCACCGTGAGATCGTATATTGGCAAAAAATAGTTCTATGTGATCTTGGGAAATCTTATTAAAAGGTATATACTTGATAGAAGAATCATTTTTATCTATTAAATCATTAAACATTCCGATAACACTGTGTATTGCGACACAAAACCCTGTGAATCCTGTGTAACGTGGCGAATTAATAAGTTTTACGGTTCTGGTGTCATTTAATTTCACAGTTAAGGTAACAATAAATTTTTTACTTTGCTCTAATCTCTTTAAAATATTGGATGCGTTGTCTTGATTAAGAGCTCGTTTAAAACCATAACCATGAACTTTCGAATCCAGTATGTCAAATAAGTCATTAATCATCAATAGCATTTCTACAGTAGCGTCTACGTCTTGAAATTCTTGAAGGTGCAGTTCCGATTTGCAAAACATCAAAGCTGTTGCCACGCTACGGCTAAACAACTGGGCAGCTAGTTTAACTTTCATCACGTTCTTTTTAAATTCAATGTGGGAAAGCCTTAATTTGTTTGCTAAATGAAACTGTTCTCTATCCTGAATGTGGTTGAGTAATTTAATGTAATCCCACTTTATGGAACCCCCGTCACTATTTTTAAATTCCCTGTAATATTCAAATGCATTTCGAACTAATTTTAACATATGCACTGGGTCTAAGAATATAAAAACATGGTTATTGGTTATTGGGTGATAAAAAAAAGTCTTCATATTTTTTTCCAATAAACTACAGCCCAGTAATTTTATCATGGCAATGTTTGTTGGACATCCATCAAATGTCACGGCTTTAATTGTGACATTGCTATGATAACATAAAGAAATGGCTTGCATCACCAGATTATGTTTTTGTTCAGCATTAGTGCCGTTTGTAAGGAAATACCCTATAGGCACCTTGAATCTTTTGTTGATTCCTACAACAAGCAATACCAATGCTTCAGTGCATTCACTGGAACAATCGGTTTGGATTTCTCCGCCAAAGTCCACATATCCAAAAGTGCGTTGTGTCGAAGGAACGTATTCAACTTTGGATTTTATTTTAATTTCATCAAAAACTAAAGTGGCGATTAATTCCCCTTCGCATTGGGAAGCCTTGTTTTTTAGAGCGCTAAAAGCTTCTTTGGTGAAGCCTGGTCTACCATCTACAGTTTGGTACCATTTACTTAGTGTTTTGACGGATGGAAGACACGTTTCAAAAGTTTTTCTTACATATTTGTAAGCCTTGGCGGAATAAAAATTTAATGTTAGGGCAAAAGTTCTAAGCTCCGGTGAATATTTCTTTTTCGATTTCATAATTTGTCTTTTCACTAATTCCCTATTAGTTACCCCAATCTTACTTAGTAAATCTGCATTACATGAATTAATTAATTTTTGGTTTTCCAGCTCGCTTAATATACTTTTAAGGGAAACCAGTCTTTTACGCAAATACCGTGTTTTTTCTCTTAAGTTTTTTAACCTTTTATTTTTTTGTAATATCTGGTCAGATACTCAATGACTCTTCTGCACAAGCGTTTTTTAACGGGTGTCGCGTAGTCTGACGGACTTCCAGGAAAACGTTTCTTTATTTTTAGTGAAGTATATGATGGCGACTTCAAGGAGTTTTCGTTTGGCACTTGTTTTGAAGTACCGGCTGGAGACACTGAAGCCCTTGACGTGCTGGGCATTGGGACATCTGAGTCAATCTCATTACTCTGTAAACAAGATAAAACTTTTCTACTAACTATCTTCTTCCGCCACTCTTAGCCTGCGTTCGTCACGCGAATAATACGCGTTAATTCTTCATTCGAAAAATCTCTTTGGCTTGGGTCATGGGCTGTGGCCCGTGGCCGAGAGGTTAAATGGAATACTCACCAAAAGAGGCACATACATTGTAGGTATCGCCGAACTTAGTAGTCGGCGGCGGTTTTTCATAGCTACAAAACAATCTTCACTAAAATGCCGTGAACATATTACACTATATTTTGATGGGAACCAGTTATTTCGCTTGGTTGCAATAATCCACTTGTTTTTTAAATCGGCATCTTTTGGATACCTAAAAGCAATATTCTTTTTACAATTAATTTAACAAATAATAATCTATTTAATTTAATGTTTCTTTTTGTAAAAATAATATGTAGGTTTTTAGTTCTACCGATAACATATTTGGTCATAGAATATGGTGCATCACTAGTTATGTTTACCAAATTATAGAGGAAAAGAGATAGAGAAAAAAATACGTTTAAAAGAAAGAGACAAAACACCAAAGACATCAACGCGCGCGACAAAATTTGTGCTGTTGCAGTTTTCACCTACAAATATAACCAGTATAAAATGAACTCCGATAAATAAAATCAGAAAATAAATCTAATTATGATTACGTAACTACTAACTTACCGATGAAATGTTATGCCATTTTTCGGGTAACTCGAAGTCTGGCTGTTGTTACCACATAAACGTATTGTACAAGGGGCCATTATAATATTTATTTTACCAATTTATAACTTACTGATGCGGAAGTGTTTACGGCTCATAGAAGTGGTCGCTACTAATTGGAAATTGTCGAGTGGCGACCTACATTAGATCTTCAAGTCATATGTGTTGACAGACATCGCTCGCCTGTTATTAGGCGTCTAGGGGCTGTGTGGTCGCTGCCCTCAACAAATAAAAAAACCTACCGGTTACCAATAGCAATCAGCTGAGAAGATTTTGCTTCAAAATTTTGTGCAGGCGCTTTTGTGAATAAGGAACAAGTGAGTTGCTCTGATAATTACCAAAGGCGCTTTTCTAAATTTATGAGGGGAGTTGCTATGAAAATTAACATAGGCGCTTTGCTAAATAAGTAAGGAGAGAGTTGCTCTGTGAATTACTGTAGGAGCTTGAAGATAGTATTACTCTAGGAATTTTGGCAGGCGCTGAAATAAGAACAAGAGAAGAAATGGCTTATTCGGTTGATTGCAACCGATTGACAGGAATTAAGGCTAATTGGTAAACTGCAGCTGGCTTGCTTTAAATTTACAAGTCAGAAATTTATAAATCATGAGGTGCAAATCGTGCAAAAAAACAGTGATATCTAGCGAGGCCAAACATTGTTCGGCATGCCAAACTATGTTCCATTATCACTGCCTTAATATAAGTGCCGAAAACTTTGCAAAGGAGTCAAAACAAACAAAAGCTTCATGGAAATGTTCTGATTGCAAATCAGCTAATAACCGTGACACGCCGTCACGTGTCGCAGAGTCTGGTTCTCCAAAAGACCACGATGTCTCACATTGCTCCAACCATGCAATGATTGAAGAGCTCAAAAAGTATTTCGATCAGAAATTACATGAAGCTACTAAGAAAATATTATCAGATGTGGCTAACTTAACTTTTGTGGCGGGAGCGTGATAAGGTGGAAATAGATAGGTATCGGGATCTATGTAATAAGGAGCTGAGGAATATCCACTATCCCGAGTTGTTTGAGAAGTGTGGTGATAGTATGTGTCATATTGTAGAACATAGACGTGCTCTAGATCGTATGTATGGCAATATTGTAAATGCCTTATCAGGGGCTGCTGTGCAGGCCTGGGTCGACAAGCAACCCCAAAAGGTGAGACAAGTGGCAGGTTGGAACAAACACGTTCGGGGTGCTTATGGGGAGGCTCGGTCTAAGTATCAGACGTGGCTGTTTTATAATAAACCAAAATCTGGTAGAATTTGGGAAGACATGCGACGGAGTCAGAAAATATTTAGGGGTAGGCTCAAATGGTGCCAAAATCACCAGGATCAGATTAAGATGAACATATTAGCGACGCACCGAGCGTCTAAAAATTTTACTGAGTTCTGGAAGTCGACCAATAAGCTGAAGGTTAGACCGGGCCGCCCTGTGAGTGTGGGGGAATGTGGTTCGCCGGAGGAAATAGCCCGCATGTTTAAAGATCGATTTATGGTATCATCTCCACTTGGGCCGGCCCAGGGGGTGATAGATGATGAGGCTAATCGTGATTATGAGCCGATCCGTTTCTCTGCCAAGAATGTAGCTGAAGTAATTCAAAAAATGGCCAAGGGAAAGTCTCCGGGTCACGACGGTCTCAGCATTGAGCACCTCAGGTGTGCGGGGGTACATTTGCCTAGAGTGCTGGCGCTGTTTTTCACGCTTTGCGCAAGCCACTCATACCTTCCATCCGATATGCTGAAAACAATAGTGGTACCAATCGTGAAGAATAAAACTGGGGATGTATCTGACGAGGCGAATTACAGACCGATATCCTTGGCCACTGTAGTTGCTAAGGTGTTGGACGGTTTGTTGGACAAGGAACTTGATAAATGGATAACTGTACATGACGCACAGTTTGGGTTTCGGCCTGGACTTTCCACTGAGAGTGCGATCCTTTGTCTAAAGCAGACCGTCCAATACTATAAGGATAGGAATACTCCGGTGTATGCCTGCTTCCTTGATCTCTCAAGGGCATTTGACCTTGTGTCATATGATGTCCTTTGGGATAAGCTCAGGGGAGCGGGTGTACCACCTGAGTTGACGGGTTTGTTCCAGTACTGGTACTCTAATCAGTTAAACCAAGTTCGTTGGGGAGACGTTCTATCTGAAGCGTACAGGTTGGAGTATGGGGTGAGGCAGGGGGGGTTAACTTCACCTAAGCTCTTCAACCTGTACGTAAATGAGTTGATCGTTGAACTCAGCAGCAGACCAGTTGGGTGCAAAATAGGTGGTGTTAGCGTCAATAATTTGAGCTACTCTGATGACATGGTGCTGCTGGGTCCAACGGCTGGCTCAATCAGGGACATGCTGAGCGTCTGTGAAAGGTATGCAGCAGCCCACGGCCTGGTATACAATGTGACTAAGAGTGAGTACCTGATCTTTGCTGCTTCCGGGAAACATTTAAATTATGAGCCCATAATATCCCTCAATGGACGAACCCTTAAAAGGGTCGCCCAATTTAAATACTTAGGACATTATGTCACCGAGGACCTCAAAGATCAGGTAGATATGGATCGCGAGCGCAGGGCACTAGCAGCCAGATGCAACATGCTGGCTCATAGATTCGCTCGTTGTAGCAACGAAGTCAAAATAACTCTGTTTAAAGCTTATTGCGAAGGGTTCTACACGAGCAGTTTGTGGGTCAGCTATACGCGGAGGGCTCTAGATGCTCTGCGTGTGCAATATAATAATGGCTTCAGGGTACTGTTGCGGTTGCCTAGGTTCTGCAGCGCGTCAAGCATGTTTGCTGCAGCACGAACAGACGACTTTTCTGCTATAATGAGGAAAAAGACCGCATCCTTAATAGGCAGAATGAGGGCTAGCCGCAACAGTATTTTGAAAACCCTAGCTGAACAACACGATGCACCGATAGTGAAACACTTTGTCCGGTTGCTCGTGCGGCAGGGATGAAAAATAATTTATTTGTATTTTATTTATAGATTTTAATACTAACACTTAGTTGATAAGTTTGTTTGTATACTAACCAGTGGACCAATGTTGTCAAATTAAATAAATGTTCATTATTATTAACCTCAGAGACTAAGTCCATCAACAAAACCGTGGATGAGCTCAAGAACAGCGTTGAATATGTATGCGCTCAGTACGATGAGCTGCACAAAGTGGTTAACGAGAAGCTGAAAGTCATAGACAATCTCCAAAAAGAGAACGAATGTCTTCGCAATGATGTGACTAAGGTAAACCAAAAGTTAGTAACTATTGAACAGCAGTCCCGAAGCTGTAACGTAGAGATACAATGCGTACCTGAGAATAAAAACGAGAACCTACTAACCATTGTGAAAATTCTTATGGATACGGTATCGAGCGACATGAGCGAACGTGATATAATGGATCTTCACCGAGCACCCAAATTGAACAAAGAATCCGGCAGGCCTCGGTCTATCGTTGTCAAGGTGGTGAGCCCACGCCTGAGAGATTCGTTACTGGCTGAGGTAAAAAAATTCAACAAGATAAACACTTACAAAAAACTTAACACAAGCCACCTTAAAATTCCTGGTATCGAACAACCTGTGTATGTGTCTGAACATTTGTCACCGACTAATAAATTGCTCCACGCGTCTACCAGAAAATTCGCCAAGGAACACAAGTTCGAGTTTGTTTGGGTTCGTGGAGGTCGCGTTTTCATTCGTAAAGACATTAACTCTAAGTCGAGGATAGTTCTTAACCAGGAGATGCTAAATACTCTTATAGTGTAAATTAATAGATAAACACTTGCCAAAATGTTAACAAAATGAATGTTACTAAGACCAAAATGTAAAAATTAAGTTTCTCTATATATTACCAAAATGTAAGAGGCTTACGAACTAAAACCGAAGTTATCTACACGAACGTTCTAAATAATGAATATGATCTGATTACTCTAACGGAATCCTGGTTAAATCCAACAGTCTTTGATCATGAAATATTCGATGACAGATATAACGTGTTTAGACGAGACCGCAGTTCTATTTGCTAATAGGAGAGATGGAGGTGGTATTATTATAGCGGTACTAAAAAAGTATAACGTTCTCAGAAGACCTACCTGGGAATCGCGATACGAAGACGTGGTTAACATTGAAGCTGGGAAATGCCCGAAAATCTTTTCAATTAAATATTTGCACCACTTATCTCCCACCACCAATCGGTTTTGAGGTCTTTGATGCTACTTTAACGAAATTTACACATATTTACAACAGATCATGCGCCAACCAAAATTCTATAACTTTATTCATAGGTGATTTTAATCTTGCTAATGTGGTTTGGGATTATGACTCTGTCACAAGGACTTGCACAGCGAGACCTTGCCAAGGTGTAGTTGAAAATAGATTTTTGGGTGAAATTGAATTCAATAACCTGAAATTAAACACTTTATACGGATTTTATCGCGTTGTTTATTTTACTTTAAACACTGTTATTACATAATTTTGAAAACTCTAACACTACTATTATTGAATTTTACTACTATTTAAGCTATATATTTTTTCCTAATTAAAACTATTTGTATTTAAGTTTACACTTTGCCCCGACGTTTCGGTTGCTTTACAGCAGCCATGTTCACGGGGAGACTAAGATGGTAATTGTCCCAACGTTCTGAAGTGTAGCTAGTTATTTTAAAAGTACCCGAACATAATTTAATCTTTGGTGTTCCTATTTACGCAGAATGAGTCGAGCGCCAGCCTGCCATACTACCATATGTAAGGGGTGTCACTGACAAGATTGGCTACATCTTGAAGCGAGCTTCAATCAACACATACTTCAAGCCGCCAACGAAGATAAGTCAATTTTTACCATCCGTCAAGTGCCAATTACCTTTACAAGATGCAGGGGTCTATAAAATAGATTGTGACTGCGGACTCTCATATATTGGGCAAACCAAGAGAAGCATAGGCACCCGCTTAAAAGAACATATAGCTGATGTTAAACACCAACGCTCGTTGAAGTCTGCTGTGTGTGAACATGTGCAACAGGGGACCAACCACTACCTACGATTTGACAAACCACATATACTCGCAAAAGAACACCGATTCCTACCAAGGATGCTTCGCGAGGCTATTGAAATTAAAAAACATCCTAATTTCAATAGGTACATTCCAACCATCCGGTTGGAATGTACCACCAGCTTGGGATCCAGTCATTCAAATAGTCAAACCCAAGAAGAAGCAAAACACAGCTAGACTTCATGATACTTTGAGCTCATTCTGCGTAAATAGGAACACCAAAGATTAAATTATGTTCGGGTACTTTTAAAATAACTAGCTACACTTCAGAACGTTGGGACAATTACCATCTTAGTCTCCCCGTGAACATGGCTGCTGTAAAGCAACCGAAACGTCGGGGCAAAGTGTAAACTTAAATACAAATAGTTTTAATTAGGAAAAAATATATAGCTTAAATAGTAGTAAAATTCAATAATAGTAGTGTTAGAGTTTTCAAAATTATGTAATAACAGTGTTTAAAGTAAAATAAACAACGCGATAAAATCCGTATAAAGTGTTTAATTTCAATGTATAACATTCGCGTAAACATAAGACAATATTATTCAATAACCTGTATCAATGTAATCATATAGTTAATTTAAATAACCGTATTCTAGACTTGGTAATGACTGATTCGCCTAAATCTGTGAACGTATGTGAAGCTAATGTACCATTGATACATTTGGATCTTCATCACCCAGCCCTTGAAATACAAATAAATCAAACTAACGTAAATAATATGCTCAGAAGTAAGCGTTCTCCGCGTTTAGATTTCCATAAAAGTGATTATGACAATATTAACCAAGAGTTAAAGGAAATAGATTGGTCGTGTACTTGTTTGGAGAGTGGGGATGTAAATCAAATGGTTACTAATTTCTATGAGACAATATTCCCCATTATAGACAAACATACACCTTACCGGAAACCGCGCAATAATAGATTTCCAGTATGGTTTAGTAGGCCATTAATAAAATGTTTAAGAGAGAAAGCTAATTACCACAGTAGATATAAAAAGTATGGTAATAAAATGGATAGGATGTCTTATGAGGAACTTAGGATACGTTGCGATCGCATGAGTAAGGAATGTCTCAGAAGTTTTAAGATCAGTGCGAGCGAAACACTCCGCTCCAACCCGAAACACTTCTGGTCTTATATAAATGGTCTAAAATCTAATAGTAGTTCTCTTCCCAATCAAATGTTCTTGGGTGACACTATTGCCACAGGTGGTCAAGATATTTGTAACTTATTTTCCACTCATTTTCAGTCAGTTTACAGGGTAGCACCACCTTTCAGTGACACACCCCAATGTAGTAGAGCGGTTGAGTACTTCAATAACTTGGTCTTAAGTTCCATTCAGCTTTCTGAGAAAGAAACCTACCAACGTTTGTTGCAGCTGGACGCTAATAAAGGGGCAGGGCCGGACGGCATACCACCGCTCTTCCTCAAAGAATGCGCTAAGAATCTTTCTGAACCGCTAACATACATTTATAACAAGGCTCTGAGTTCAGGTTGTTTTCCAAAAAAGTGGAAAATCGCGCGCGTAGCTCCTGTGCACAAAAAAGATGACCAGGCCTCAATATCAAACTATAGACCGGTCTCTATACTATCGTCGTTTGGAAAGGTTTTAGAATCATTGGTACACAAAAAGATATTTTGGCACGTTAAACAAATATTACATCCATCACAACACGGATTTCTACCAAAAAAGTCAACCACCTCTAATTTAGTAAGCTTTGTAAGCGACGTCGCGGTGGCATTAGATAATAGCGAAGAGTTACATGTTATATATACAGACTATAGCAAGGCATTTGATGTTATAGATCACAATATTTTGCTTTACAAAATTTATCATATGGGAATTCACGGATCGTTACTTCGTTGGTGTGAATCATATTTGCGATATAGGTCCCAATTTGTCGCTGTCAGTGGTTTCGAGTCACTGTGTTATGATATTCCATCGGGCGTTCCACAGGGCTCGCATTTGGGCCCACTGTTTTTCTTAATATTTATTGACGATTTAGCAAAAACATTAAAATGTAATTTCCAGCTATACGCTGATGACCTTAAGTTATATACAACTATCAAAACTATTTCTGACATACATAATTTGCAGGCTGAAATTAACTATCTAAATAGCTGGTGTAATAACAATCACATGGTCTTAAACGAAAGTAAATGTTTTGTTATGAAATTTTCAAAGAAAAAGAAGTCATATAACGCGAATTACAAAATTAATGGTTCGGAACTCAGTGAGGTACCGACCATTCGCGATCTTGGGGTTATATTGGATACTCATCTTAGTTTTAGAGAACATATGGATTCTGTTGTTAAGAGAGCCAACCAACTGACGGGATTCATTTCAAGACAACTCAGATCTTTTAAGGATCCTAAAGTTATAATACCCGTATATAACAGTATTGTACGTAGCATTCTCGAATACGCGAGCCCTGCTTGGAACCCAACGTATGCTGTACATACAAATAGAATTGTACAAGTCCAAAAAAAGTTTTTGTACCATCTTGCATTCACGTGTAACATGTGTAAAACTTTAATCTCATATCAATCTAGATTAGAATATTTTAAAATTTCATCTTTGTATTCTCGGCGAAAGGCTTCTGACGTGTTGTTCCTTTATAAAATTATTAACGGATATATTGACTGTGAGGAGATCTTGGCAAATATACACTTTGTTGTTCCGCGAATGGGAAGTCACCTTGGCAACCGTAAGACTATATCGCTTCCAAGAGCTCGAACTAACGTAGGTAGTCACAGTCCTCTGTATAGAATGGGAAAATTTTATAACGATTTTCGCGCTGATTTCGATATCTTCACAAGTTCGTTAGCCTCAGCTAGGAGGGACATACATAAAGCCATTAATAGATGACACTGTGTTAAAACTTTATAATTACTCTAATTTTTTATTAAGCTTCTTCAAGGCTCAAAATTGTCTGATCTTTATTTTATTTAATTGTTGTTGTTTTTGTTATTTTCATTATGTGTAACTGGGCCTGCAGAGCCTTATGTGAATGCTGTGCTCACTATTTTAGGAGGCATACGATGTGTTGTTTTTGTTTATAGCTGTAAAATAAGATATCTCAAGTGTGCTTTCAGTTTGTGAGCCTTATTAATAAAAAAAAAATTTAAAAAAAAAAAACCACACGTTGCGTAAGTCTACGTGACGTGTAGTGTACTGGGATACTGGTAATAATCAAAAACGTTAAACTTCAAGTTACTATGTAATTCGTTGCACCAGAGTTCAAGAGACAATAATATTTAATACCATTAGACACGCTATACAAAACAATTATTAATAATAATTAACGATCGTGCTTGACACATTTTACAATTAATTGTAATAATAGTTCGGTCTTGACCATTAGGCGGAGCTTAGAACAATAGCCGCGAGGCAGCCATGTTGCGCGCGCGCCGTTGAACAATGGCGTCGGCAGCCATCTTGTGGTAGGCGTGGCTAAAAATCTTCGCCGGTGGTCTGACGTGATTTTACAAGGCGCAAAGAGCTAATGATGGCGGTTAATTGTAGTAGCGTTTTAGTGTTAGTCGCTACACTAGCAAAAGCCTAAGGGGAAACCGATGGATTGCCACGCAGAGGTCTCGAGTTCGAGTCCAAGGCGCGCATCTCTGACTTCTCGAAGTTATGTGCGTTTTAAATAGTTAATTATCGCTCGCTTTAACGGCGAAGGAAAACACCGTGAGGAAACCTGCATGTCCGAGAATTCTCTATAATGTTCTCAAAGATATGTGAAGTCTACCAATTCGCACTGGGCCAGCGTGGTGGACTATGGCCTCACCCTTTTCACAGTGAGAAGAGGCCCGTGACTTGCAGTGGGACAGTTTAATACAGGGATGGTATTATTATTATTATCTTAAACTAGAGATTTCAGACATGTGAGTGCGCATATGTCTATTTAAATCGCCCTTTCTGTATGCAGGTTTGTTACAAATATCACATTTGAATGGTATGACGCCATTGTGTTTATACATATGAGTGTTCAAAGAGTCTTTTCTGAGAAAACTTTTTATACATATATCACATTTGAATGGCTTATCATCTTTATGGGTACGCCTATGTACAATCAAATTACGCGTTGTGGAAAATTTCTTATTACATATACTACATGTATACGGATATATGTGTCCAAGAATGTGTTTCCTTAAAAAAATCTTAGCGTGAAAACATTTCTTACATATATCACATTGGTACTGCTTTTTACTGGTATGTAAATGGACGTCCAAACTGCTTTTATACTTGAACAATTTCTTGCAAACATCACATTTGTATGATTTCTTCACATGAAAAGCACAATGTCGTTCGTAATAAGACTTCTCTCTAAAGTTTTTCATACATATATTGCATTGGTAGGATTCCTTTGCGTGTATAAGCCAATGTTCTTCATAAAGGTACAAATCACTGAAATATTCATTGCACTCATCACATTGAAATGCTTTTAAACCTTCATAAACGTTTTCAGAAAATATATTTCTCCGGCTTGCTTTTTTCTTGTGCTTCGGCTTGACTATCGATGATTTGCTTGTAGAATCATTTTGGTCATTTTTAGTACTGAAAATAAATGTTATACCTTAAAATCATAATCAAAACAGTTAATATTAGTAGAGACCGACCGAAAAATCGGTTTCGGCCATAGTTTCGGTTTCTGCAGAAAGTTCAGTCGCACCGAAACTCAATGTTCGTGTATAGTCGCGCTTTGTTTGGGTGAATTTATGCCTCGAAGTCACCAGCATAGTTTATCGATCCTTCGAGCATGAAATGTTGTGAAAGCCATTTTGGCGAAAATTTTGTTCTTCGATAAATGGAAAATAATTGTTTAACTACTCAGAAAATATCGCATTATAACTAAAAACTATGTTCACCAACAACAAAAAAGGGAAAAGAAAAAATCTGCTTTTTTTGTCTCCTGGAAAGTAGTATTCTGGCTTTTACTACATTTCATCCTCGTAGGGTCGATATACACAGCTACAGATCGGGAGTGCCAGTGTAGACTCGTGATCGCTAATCACGCTCACACTCAACGTGACTTCACAGAACCAACGTGTCAGTCTTATAAACTTTATAATCAACATGGCTGCGAACATCCACGGCTCTAGTTAAATTGCGTGCTTACCGCAATGCTGCTATTGTGATGTCATCTTCAGAATTGCTTTCATATTTATCTGCCATTGTATCTTCATCAGTTGAGCTGTCATCTTCGGAATTGAATTCATCTGCAACTTTTGCTGTATCTTCATAAATTTCCTCTGCGTTCTGTAAATATATAACATTACGCGTTTGTTAGAGACTCTCATATATTATATAAATGTCAACGTATTATATTTATATCCTGTGTCTAGCAAATTCAGGCGTTGGTTCTGTGCTTGATCTCTTCCCGGTCGTGTCGGGATGCCGTCCCATCGATTCATCGTAAACCTCAGAACCACGGGTTATTAAAATTTTAGAGGATAGAGAAATACCAAAATTAATTAATTAACATTTGTGTTACCATTTGATCCCTACATTCATATATTTAGTACCTATAAACCTCAACATATATTTTATTTTTTGTTTTCATACCATTAATAAGTTACATGTCAAGGAAATATAGCTAAGTATATTTTCAGTTTAAAAAAAAAGCCTTGAGCGCCACCAATAAACACATAAAAATTTCATAAAATCTGTCCAGCAGTTTAAGAGGATTTCAGTGACATGCGCACGTATAGAAGAATAATATACATATATAAAGATAATCCTATTTTATAAGAAAGCGTATCATACTATTTACTAGATGATTATGTAAATAATTAATACATGTGGTACTTAAAATCTTTCACGATATTGAAGAGACGTATAGGAATCAAAGGCTAACTGTAAATCGACTCGAGCCTAAGGTCGATTTCTCGAAGACCTTAGATACCATCAGTCACAGTATCGTTTCGGAAATCCTTCACCTGAATCGCTAAAATGGTAATCTTCTCATCTACGTGATCGCCAACTGTTAGTTCGCATTGATAAGTTACTATCTATATGGTGCAATTCTGACTCAGGGGTCCCACAAGGCAGTATTTTGTCTCCACTTCTATTTTTTTATTTGTCTTTCGCATTGCTCATCAAGCTAATCGCATTAGTTGCAGCTATGGCCTCGTAGCTTTAATTTCAGACAAGGATGTCACTTTTTATGTGGTGAAATGTTTGGCTATTGCGTGAACCGCAAAATGCTAAAACATCATGGTGGAAAACTCAGGAATGTTGACTTAAGTTAATGTCACAATAACAGCTTTTTACTAAATGCACATGAAAGTATATACGGTACTTATATGTCTGTCTGGGCTTATCTCTGAAACGGCTGGACCGATTTTGACGGGACTTTCACTAGCGGATAGCTAATTTTATAAGATGTTTCAAAAATATTTTCATTTTAGAAAAAAAGGGTCCCGCAAATGTTATATTCCATGCGGACATAGTCGCGGGACATAGTATATAGTAGACTATTTAACATCACGCTAGACAATCGTGTGGGACTAGCTATTTAATAACAAAGGCGTGAAGTATGAACGCGAGCAGCCTAACATACTGACCTCGTCCTGTTCTGTTTGTGCCTCTTCTTTGAACTGCTCTAAATATATCTCTTTTGTATCTACATCTGACTGATCTCTTACATGAGATTTACATGGAATATAATTTTGAGAATCTTCTAAGCTGAAAATAAATATTTAAAAAATTTACATCTATAAAATTTTATAAAATTCGGCCGAGCCGTTTCGGAGGTATAAATAAAGCATAAATCTTGTCATGGTAATATTGTCTTCTGTTTACGCGAATGTTATTCATTGAATTTAAACTACTATATACTGATTTTATCGCGTTGTTTATTTAACACTGTACCTATTACATAATTTTGAAACCTCTCCCCGTGACCATGGCTGCTGAAAAGCAACCGAAACGTCGGGGAAAGTGTAAACCTAAATATAAATAGTTTTAATAATTTTATTAGCATAAAAATTAGTAAAATTCAATGGTAACAGTAGTGTAACAGTTTTCAAAATTATGTAATAGATAGTGTTAAATAAACAACGCGATAAAATCCGTATATAGTAGTTTAATTTCTTGTCACGGTGTTTGTGGTTGCACTTCTCCGAAACGACTCAGCCGATTTTCATGAATTTTTAATGTATATTTATATATTTTGTCGGCCTCGATGGCGTAGTGGTTAGTGTAACCGACTGCTACGCCTGAGGTCGCGGGTTCGATTCCCGCACAAGTCAAACATTTGTGTGCATGAACATGGATGTTGGTCTTGATCTGGGTGTTTATATGTATAATATGTATGTATTTACTAAAAGAAAAAGTATATATGTATGTTTATCCATTGTCTAGTACCTATAGTACAAGCTCTGCTTAGTTTGGGCTAGATGGTGTTGCGTGTATGTGGTAGAATATTTATTTATTTATCATTATTATATTTGGTAGAAGAATAGGTCATAAAGTATATTTCATACCGCTAGGTGATTTATATGGCAGAACAACGTTTGCCGGGTCAGCTAATAATTATACTAGCAAATTATTTACAAGAAACTGAAACTGAGAATAAAATCAAATTAAAAAGCGACAATAACATTACTCTAGAAGACCCAGAAGAGATGAATATTATTAAGAATATTATACTATTGTTTTATATTTGCTATTCAACGTGGCAATGCTGCTAGTCTTCTGGTCACGTTGCCAATGAACAGCAATACCGAAAATAAATAAATTAATTTTATAATTATCATCCTCCTACCCACCCTCATCCCTAACTATTTGGGGTCGGCGCTACATGTCTTCCTCTTCCATAAATCTCTATCACTCGTCATCTCAGCACTCACACCCTTCCTGGCCATATCATCTTTTATGCAATCCATCCATCATTTCTTTTTCTTATTTTTCTTTCTTGGGTCTTCCTCTACTATATTTTATAATTATATCAAGATTTTATTTTACCATTGCTGGGCTTTTTTTCTTTATTTTTAAAGACAACTCCCGCACTAGGAATAAATCCTGTGTCGCGGGGGACTTTACAAACATTCAAAGAACAGCTAGACTCGTAACAATAATTTGTGGAACTCACAAAGTTTTGTCCCGTGTGGGATTGAACCCTCGGCGCAGTGATAGTGGCAGCGCAACTACATAAACCACTAAGCCATCCGTAAAGCCGAATCACTGATAATATTGCATTATAATAATAATAATATTCTACCACATACACACAACACCATCTAGCCCAAACTAAGCAGAGCTTGTACTATGGGTACTAGACAGTGGATAAACATACATATATACTTTTTTTTTGTAAATACATACCTATTATACATACAGAAACACCCAGACCAAGACAAACATACATGTTCATACGCACAATTGTTTGATTTGTGCGGGCATCGAACCCGCGATCTCAGGAGTGGCAGTCGGTTACACTAACCACTACACCGAGGTCGACATTGCTATAGTTCGATAAATATAGCTCGAATCCGTATCACGCCCGTTCAATTTCGTATTTCATACATATATACATTCACGCCTGTTCCCAGAGGGGTAGGCAGAGACTACGGATTTCCATTTGCTACGATTCTGACACACTCCACTCTGGCTTCATTCACTTTCATCACATTCCTCATACCCGCTCGCCGGTTTAAGCTGCTCTTAACCTGGCCTTTGTCCAGAACGTCTCCGATTTGATCCGATATGAAACGTTCGCCTAGGTCTGCCTCTTGCGACTGTTCCATTCACACTAGCCTTATAAACTTTCTTAGTCAGTCTGTTCTCGTCCATTCTTTCTACATGCCCAAACCAACTTAACATACCCTTTTCTATTCTCGTTACTATATCCACTTTTATGCCGCATCTCTCTCTAATCACAATATTCCTTATTCTATCTTTCAGAGTCACACCACATATATTTCTCTTTTCTCTTTAACTTTCATATTAATTTATGATGATAATGTCAGTTATTGCAAATAAAACATGGAAGTGTTCCCACCGCTTTTGCCCACGGATTCGCTCGTGTTAATCTAGATACTTGTTGTCAATAAATTTCTAGCCCTCGTGAACGGTTTTTTGTGGATGAAATATATATGTCCTTTTTTATACCCCTGACAACGTTTATGCGAAATATCATAATCAGTCGAGTAGTTAACGCGTGAAATTGGAGATTTCAATGGATCTCAAAAGGATTATGAGCATGGGATGCGACAAAATGTAACCATTGCACATATTCAAAAAGAATTTTAAATTGTCCCCACGAGGGACGAATGGAGACAAGGTCTACAATCCCCTGACAAGGGTTGTCTCATCTGGTACACTGATGGTTCCAAAATGGAAACAGGATCGGGCGCTGGTATCTATACCAACGACTGCAAGATGAGCCAATGCATGGGCAAATATGCAACGGTCTCCCAAGCGGAAACCTATCCTATAATTGCCTGTGCTCAGGAGAATATCAACAGTAATGTCACTGACAGGACTGTGCATATTCTCAGTGACAGTCAAGCTGCTCTCAAGGTTCTGGACTCGTGTAGGGTAGACTCCAGACTAGTCCTGAACTGTTTTAAGGCCCTAAACAAACTTGGCAGGAAGAACACAGTCAGACTGGTGTGGGTTCCGGGGCATGCAGGGGTGCAGGGCAATGAGGAGGCTGATGAATTAGCCAGAAAGGGCTCGGAGCAACTGTTTGTGGGCTCCGAGCCATTCGTGGGACTCTCTGAGAGCACCGTCAAGGCAGCTTTGAATGCATATGGTAATGACAAACACAGGCTGGAA
Organism: Catocala nupta; assembly: GCA_963675205.1. Classification (NCBI taxonomy): domain Eukaryota; kingdom Metazoa; phylum Arthropoda; class Insecta; order Lepidoptera; family Erebidae; genus Catocala; species Catocala nupta. Next base: position 18,904,301 of record OY776107.1, on the reverse strand, counting down.
CACTCCAAGAAATTCATTACAAACAGAGCCACAGGCTTCACCCGGAAGTCCTGCGGGTATAACAAGAGCCAAATACGCCTGCTCACAGAAGCCTTCACTGGCAATTTTGGCACCAACGACTTCCTGTGCAGATTGAGATTGGCACACAATTCGATCTGCAGAGCCTGTGGTGAACAGGACGAGTGAATATCACACCTACTATGTGAATGCGACGTGTTGGCTGGATTGAGGATGGGTCTGATGGGATTGGCATATCCAAACCCTGAGGACTTCAGGCTTCTCCCTCGGAAGTGTATGCTACGACTGATGCAGTACATTCATAGGGAGATAGCTAAGGGATAAATCTTGGGGCCGACACAAAAGATCCCAATGGGTCGAAGTGTCGCCGGTCTGTACTGACTGGCCCCCATACACAAGATAAGATAAGATAACGCGTGAAAGCGTAACAAACTATCTCACATTCAAGTAATTTTATAAATGCAAATGTGAGTTTTTTGTTACGCGTCGCAACATAACCGATTATCATGAATTATCGCATACGCGTTGATGAAGGTACCCTGTGGCTTTTTCTGTACACCTGACAATGTGTATGCGATACATCGTGATCGGCCGAGTAGTTAACGCGTGAAAGCGTAACAAACAAACTAACATTCAGGTAATATTATATAATAATAATAATAATATCAGCCCTGTATTAAACTGTCCCACTGCTGGGCACGGGCCTCTTCTCAGTGTGAGAAGGGTTAGGACATAGTCCACCACGCTGGCCTAGTGCGGGTTGGCAGACTTCACATATCTTCGAGAACATTATGGAGAATTCTCAGACCTGCAGGTTTCCTCACGATGTTTTCCTTCACCGTTAAAGCAAGCGATAATTAACTATTTAGTACGCATATAACTTCGAAAAGTCAGAGATGCGCGCCTTGGGTTCGAACTTGAGACCTCTGCGTGGCAGTCCAACGGTTTCCCACTAGGCTATCGCTGCTGTTATATTATATATTCATAGTAAATACTTACTTGAATGCGTCATTATCTGCCAACTTCAATGGTCACCAAACCAATATCTAATGTGAAATCTATTTGTAAGAGCGCTGGTATCCATAACACAAGTTCGATCTTACCTTGGGTACGAGAGTTCACTTAAACACTACACATATCAGTCGGCCTCGTTGGCGTAGTGGTCAGTGTAACCGACTGCCACGCCTGAAGTCGCGGGTTCGATTCCCGCACAAGTCAAACATTTGTATGCATGAACATGGATGTTTGTCTTGGTCTGGGTGTTTCTATGTATAATATGTATGTATTTACAAAAAAGTATATAATTATGTATGTTTATCCATTGTCTAGTACCCATAATACAAGCTCTGCTTAGTTTGGGTTAGATGGTGTTGTATGTGATAGAATATTATATTATTATATTATATAGAAATCTACTTTGGTAATTAATCTATTTCACTTTAACATAACTCATGTAAATCTTCTCCTTAGCCTTTATTATTCCCAAGTCACTTGGGGTCGGCTTTTCTAGTCTAACCGGATTTGACTGGATATCAGTTTTTACACGGAGCGGCTGCCACCTGACCTCCGCAACCCGAAGGCTAACGATACCCTAAGGTTAGACCAGTGTCAGGATATTATAGGGCACTGACTTCCCAATAACGACTGCCACAGATGTTCATGGCAGCCGGGACCGACGGCTTAACGTGCTCTCCGAGGCACGGTGCAGGCGATAATTGTCAATCAATACGCACATAATTTCGAAAAGTCATATAACTTCCGAAAGTCAGAGGTGCGCGACGTGGGTTCGAACCCGAGACCCTCTGCATTGCAGTCTGTTGGTCTCCCCACTGAGCTATCGTTGCTCGATAGCTCAGTGTCTATCTGAGTCATGTAAGAATTTAAAAAAAAAATAGTAAATTAATTTCATTTTTCATTTTATTTCATTACAAATGCAAATGTAAGTTTGTTTGTTACGCTTTCAAGTGTTAAGTACTCAACCGATCATCTTGCATTTGCATACACGTTGTCAGGGGTACCCCCTTTCATCCAAGAAAAAGAACTGTTCTCAAGGAAGCGACGCAGCAGTCAAAAGTTAGTTTATAATATTAATTAGGATTAATGTATTTAGTAGTCTCTTTAAGTTTATTCTCACCAATATTCGTCCATTGAAGCGGCATCTTCGCTATCAAGGTGTAATTTCTCATCTTTAATGTGTACGCTGTCCACTTCTGAAATAGCGCGGGATTCAGTGTCTCGTACGATTGATTCGGTGAAGTGCTCTTCAGGCTGAAAATGTTGCAATATAAATACAATATAAGAAAAATAGTAAAACTTATAACGTTGAAAGCGACAGAGCATTTAGATAGCATAATATCAAAAATGGAGTGCCACTGGGGTTTACGCTGGGACCTATTTAATCTCAGTATACAGGGGGTCCGGTAATTAATGGATAACCTTGAAATGTCTTATAGTAGAACTGAAGGCCGTTCAGAAAAATGAAAAAGAAAAATAATAAAAAATAAAAAAATATATTAAAAAGTGCAAGCTATTATAGCATAGCATACTTTTGACTGTCTATCTATTAGCATAATTAGTGTTTAATAATAAAACAACAAAAAAACCGATGGATTTCATTCATTTATGGTCAAAATGGAAAATTTTGGCGTCAAATGTCTCCCAATGACCGGTTCGATCAAATGACGACACTTGACTTGATTTTTGTTTTTTGAAGGCAATCGCGTGACGGGTTAAAAAAACAGTAGATAGGATAGATTTTTTCATATTTTTTTCTGAACGGCCATTTGTTCCACTATAAGTCATTTCCAGGTTATCCATTAATTACCGGACACCCTGTATAAGGACGCTCGATCGCTAAGAATGTGAGGACTCGACGCGACTCTTATAAAGGAGTTGTAGAATTACGTAATATCGATAGTTTTAATATATGTAGGTTGTTCAGTTAGCGTTTAAGTCGACGACACGACTTTCGTGGCGTTTTGATCGCATACGTGGGCTCAAGGCTAGAGATGGGATCGTGACATCTGCGGTTGTGGCGCCCTCACCATAAGGGTTTAAAGTCCCACCATTTGACGGCTCATAGTCGTAGTCAGCCATATAAGATCCATTTCGAGGCCTTTCATGAATCAAACGGGTGGACGCAAGAACAGGCTTTGACTGCTCTCACCTTTGGGCTTCGCGACCAGGCCTTGACCGTTTTGGAGGCGCTTGGGCAAGACGTCATAATAATAATATAAAAAAATTATTTAAATTAAACAGAAACGTATTGAATAGTATAAAAAGCCCCTTCAAGGATCATGGATCTTCGTGGAAGGATCTAGAAATGGGTTGAAAATTGCCACACCGACGAGCACATAGCACTTACATTTTAGATAGTTGAAATCTTACTGCGCTAAACAAGAAAAACACACTGACCTCTCCCTGTTCTGTTTGTTCCTCGTGCTTTGGTTCACGTATTGATGATTTGCTTGTCCATTCATGATCTTCTTTACTGAAAATCAAAATCAAATAAAATGGCAGGCCATAATATTATTACCATACCAAAAACCTAAGAGCATTCCATAAAATTTCGAACATTCGTCAGATCAGATTTCGATCATGACTGCCAATCATCTTAATTTCAATAGAGAAGATGGTTGGAATGTTCCTCCAACTTGGGATCCAGTACTTCAAATAGTCAAACCTAAGAAGAAACAAACCACAGCTAGATTTCATAATACCTTCAGCTCATTCTGCGTAAATAGAAACACCAATGACTAAATTATGTTCAGGAACTTAGAAATAATTAAACTGGAAGATTGAGACAACTACCGTCTTAGTCTCCCCGTGACCATGGCTGCAGAAAAGCAACCGAAACGTCGGGGAAAATGTAAACCTAAATATAAATAAATTTAATAGGATAAATAATTTTATTATCTTATAAATTAGTAAAATTCAATAGTAGTAGTAGTGTAATAGTTTTAAAATTATGTAATACAGTGATTAATAAACAACGCGATAAAAGCCGTATATAGTAGTTTAATTTCAATGACTGCCAATCTTACCGAAGACTGCCCATCTGCGCAGGATATATTATAGTGCACAAGTGTGCACGTAAACACACATTAGGTGTACAACCAATTATCATCTACGGTGAGCAGTTCCAGACCACTATTAAATATTTTTAACAGGATAATTCGATATATAGACACTGGCACTGACTCCATAGGGCGGGGATGCTCGAGCCCTTCCAATACCTTCCAATATCAGTAAGGCTAACCCAAATATTTTATCCTGTACCCCTGAATATTTGACACCAACTGTATAAACAGCAACTATATTCGACAATTAATTTCTTTAAAGACGTTTCCGAAACTATATTATATGTACTAGATTTCGCCTACGGTTCTCTCGCGTAAATGTAGTACTTTTCCTGGATGAAAGATACCCCATGTCCTTTTCTGTTCCCCTGATAACGTGTATGCAAAATTTCATGATTATCGGTCCAGTAATTAAGTCGTGAAAGCGTAACAAACAATCAAACTTACATTACCATTTATAATATTATATATTACTAGCTGACCCGTGCAACTCACACAAGAAAATTTGCCCCGTTTCTGCAACATTTTTCATTTATGCTCTGCTCCTATTGGTAGTAGCGTGATACTATATAGCCTATAACCTTCGTCGATAAATGCGCTATGCAACACTGAAAGAATTTCAATTCGAACACGTAGTTCCTGAGATTAGCGCGTTCAACCAAATAAACAAACGAGCTCTTTAGCTTTATAATATTAGTATAGATATATTTATATATTTAGGATAATCCTATCCTTTATTACGTTATAAAGTTTAAATTTACAAGGTTCATAGTTCCCTAAATATTTTTATAAAATCGATGTCCTTGTTCGTCGACCGGGAGCAGTGCCGGGCCTCGTGTCGTTTACTAATTACTTCCTAACTAGAAAAGCCAATAACACTGCGGCTCACGGCAATAGAGAGACTTACAACTATAAATCGTGAGTGGAGACCAGCAACCGTTGATCATGCTTACGCTCAAGGTGTGGTCACGGAACCAACGTGGCAATGTTATAAACTTTATAATCAACATGGCTACGTGGCTTGTGGTCGTTCCGCAAGAAACTGTTCGAGTGAATTGTGTGAATCGACACTCATTACATTTTTATGTGGCGATTTGCAGACCTTCTTTTTCAGATGTAATCGTTTTCCACTCAAATTATATGCATATGGATGTGTGCAAATAGACACAAAGAAGACATTATATTAAAATGCGTCGTTTCACACAATTCTTGCGAAAGGCCCACTAAGTCAGCTGCGAATATTCCTAGCTCTATAGTTAAACCGAGCTTACCGCCATTCTTCTGTTGTGATTTCCTCTTCATCAGGCAATATTGTCTCAGCTTTAACTGCTATGCTCCTTACTTTGGTAAAAACAGGCAAAGGTATGCCAACTGGTGTTTTGATAGGCTCTGTAGGCTAGAAATATAATATTTTAGATTTGTTAGAGGCTGAGATGATGTTATACCTAGAATCAAAATATGGTACTGTACACATTCAGACACTACCCCGTACAACTTGTAGTAAAGCTAGAATTTAGTTATGGCTAGGTTTTAATAACAAACCACATATCTTTGTAAGTATCCATTGTTTAAAACAAAAAATATATATATAAGCATGAACGACGCAATCAAAAGGCTTGGTCAAATCACAACATTTCAACTTGAATCGAATTAAACGTTACTTGGGAATACGGAAACGTTAGTTGGCGGAAATCCATAGTAATAAAATTATTGAGAGAAATCCGCCACGCACCTCCGGATTGCCCACCCCAACTATTGAATTGAAAATTTGTTGCCAAACGGTCCTGAAGATGCCTCGCGTTGAGGAGAAACACGTGTCGACGCATATTTGGTGTTCGAAGCGGTATACTGCAAGTTGAAATACGCCCAGGCCGGGGTTCCACGACGTGGCTGTCCCCATCCAGAGGAGTTATCGTCAACCTTTTTCTATTGCAATAGTTGGGTTAGGCAATCGTAAGGTGCGTGGCAGGGTCCTCTCTTCCCAATAACTTTATTACATTTATAATTGTTAGTCACATACCGTTTCAGCTTGAGGGCTAGGGATAACATTGCACAGGATCTTTGATCGACTCAAATGCGGGCTTGCGTTGTTTTTTTCGAACTGACAACAAACAACATGTTAATAATATATGTTAGCAATATAGGTACTACTATAGGTAGAATATAATTATTTTATAGAAATATTTAGGTAAGTGTAGCGATGTAGAAGCATTATTTGAATATGTTTAATTGTATCCATTATCTTCTGTTAGCAACACTGATTTTGCTCGATCACTATGCTTGATAGTATAAAACTAACGCGCGGAACGATAATGGGCAGTCGTGCGTTGAGTGGCGATCGGATAAATTTGGAAGTAAAAGTATATTAAGTGGCGAATATTGCATTGAATTAAATCAGGTATGCATATTGTGTAACTATAAACTATTAATATAAAACATAATTATGTTACAATAATATTAAAGGAAATAAATACTTGAGAACTGATTCTGGAGTTTTCCTTACATATAATACCAGAAAATATCTTTATAGTAAAAAACTAATACAAAACATTTACAGCTGTACACATTTCTGTAAAATATCCATTCGGCTACATCAATTGTCTTAACATTGATATTACTCACCGGTACATTCTCCAGTGCATATCGACACAACATGAAATGTGATTTTGTAATTTTATTTCTGAATCTAATGCATTTATCTAACAGAGCTAAACATTCATAGCACAGCCAGTGTGATAACCCATCTGATGGTTCAATCTGAAAAATAAACAATTATATTATTTTTTTGGCTTAGCTCGCTTAAATGTAGGTTACGTTAGTTCACGTTAGTTAAGAGTACTTTTTCTGGATGAAAGGTAACCTATCACTATGTCCTATTCTGTACCCTTGACAATGTGTAGACGAAAGTTAATGACGTTCAGTCATGTAGTTTTAAGGTTAACAACCTTAGAAACTCTAACAAACAAACAAACTCACTTTCACATTTATAATATTAGTTAAGATTATATTCCAAAACCATATTAATTTTTCAATCCTTGGAATGTCAGGCATAATGAAGAACCTATTATTTCTGGCTGCTGGTGTGCTGCTGCAACTACTAATAGGTTAACAAATTGTGAGATTACCATATTATTGAAATAAAACTATTATATACGGATTTTATTGCATTGTTTATCATTTCTTTTTATGTTGTTTTAACTATTTGAATTACTGGATCCCTGGATGAATTAGTACTTCTTAGTAGTTTAATTTCAATGAATAACATTCGCATAAACAGAAGACAAATTAGCATATTACTTAAAACAGTAACTAATAATAATAAGGGGTAGGTATTACTAGTAGAATGTCAGTCTCAGTGCTATCTACCAAATAAATCTTAACTAATATTATAAATGCGAATGTGCTAGTTCACCAATCATCATGAAATTTCTCATACACATTGTTAGGAGTTCAGAAAAGGACATATGATACCACTTAATAAATAAAATAATAATAATAATAAAGTTTATTAATCCATCAGAAAAACATTTAATCTACGTATAAAATTTAAGGTGTAAAGAATAAATAACAAACTGGAGACCCTAACTTCTAAACCAGGTATGGACCTGTATTTTAGAAGCCAGTGCTACCTTCTGATAGTTGCGTATATAAGCCTCACAAAGTTGTTATTCTCATCTATACTAATATTATAAAGCTGAAGAGTTTGTTTGTTTGGTTGAACATGCTAATCTCAGGAACTACTGGTCTGAATTGAAAATTCTTTTAGTGTTGGATAGCCCATTTATCAAGGAAGGCTATAGGCTATATAACATCATGCTACGACCCACGGGGGCGGCGTAGTAATCATAAACGCGGGTAAAAGAAAGTGGAAAAAAATATTATTATCAACATCTATATTAACGCGAGCGGAGACATGAACAAATTCTAGTTATAAATAAAATAGTAAATGTACACCATAGTCATATCAGCAAAGTTAGTACTAGTTTATGCCCGTAGCTCGCTCGCGTAAAAGTAAACAAAAAATATATATATATAGCCTATGTTACTCAGTGATACTATAGCTTTCTAATGGTGAAAAATTATTAAAATCGGCACAGTAGTTTTTGAATTAAATCCTTACAAACAAACAAAAATCTAAGATAAGTTTTAACTTACAGCGATCCCTGTCAATTCCTCATACATAGTTTTGCAACGAAATACGCTGATCGCTCTCCGGTCAGTCGACAGACAGCCTCTACACAAATTCTTTTGCTCAAGAATATCTTCCATGTTTCTCACAAAAAGTATTACTTGACGAAAAATAATTAATCAAAAGCAAACAATACTTGAGTCACAGTATTCATAATAGGACACATTTCATATAATTATGTTAAATTATGCACATAAACAATAATAACACATGCAAGTTATTACACGCGGTTGTCATTTGATTGTTATGAAATGAAATAACAGTTTACATTATCATAGACAATAATTTTGTTTACCAAACAGTTTATGGTAAGCCTAGAAATGTCTAAAGTAAAGCCACAGATAATACTATTCCATAGGTGTTCAGCTTTATAATTGTAACGTGTGGTGGTAGAAGCTGACCTGCAGCATTCCCACACAGCATCACACTAACAGCAGCTTTCGTGGAGTTTTTGATCGCCTCTGGATATTTGGTACCATGTTTGGTTAAAATTTTCTTTTACTGGCTAAAAGAAAATTTTCGGTCGTCTACTAAGTTTATTTCATCATAGTTATTTAACAAATGAGGTGGAACGCCCGCAACTTCTGCCTTTAAGTGATTAAAGTAGCTCTGTATAATTTCTTCATTCACTGCTGCTCGTACACGCTTAATGTTGCTGCAGAACCTTTGCGACAGCTCTTCTCGGTGACTCTTCAGAAAAATTTATCCCATGTGCGACCAGAAAAATTATTTGTAAACTATGGCACATTTTGCACACCTGTTTTGTCTAAATATGTTTTTACTAAGCGTCGTAGGTCAAACAAAGTGATAGGGAAACCGAAACGACATATTTGGATGGGTGTTGGAGGAATGAGGATTCTTCTTTTGCGGTGGATATGTATTGACGACCAGATGGTATGATACAATTATTGCGAATTGCTTTTATTTTCAAAATTATTGACTATCTTGAAATTTTTTACTTTTCTGACGCCTTCCTATGAATTAAGGTTTTGTTTTTTATGTCCGAGAGACATAGTTCCATCTGTCTGTCGTTGTAGTATTTGTATGATCTACCTTTAACTTTTTCTGGACATTTTCAGTAAGCAGAGTCATGTACCTGCAACATAAAATAATCTTCTAAATATGGTCCATAAAAATTATTGGACTATTGTTGAAATCAAAGTATGGAAAAATGTTTACTTTAATTATTTTTTTTAAATCACATATCGTTCTCTATAATTATTATCGCAAAGAAGTCACTAGTAACTTACCTTCAAACGAAAACAAGTTACGTAAATCTATGCAAACTATAACTATATTTTCTGAACAAAAGTTTCGAGATGAAAATAACGTGCACAATCTTGTTTAAATGCTTGGCCGAACTGTCTTTCCGAGTGGTGGCGCCATCTAGTTATGAATACGTAATCTATCACATCTCTTGCTATCGCAGTTTTGAAAACATCAAGTGAGAGGTCGATTTGGACCATATTTGTATAATAGGACTATAGTTGTATGATTTTAGGTACTTACTGCCTGCTTTTACATAGGATCTAGTTTGGTTCTTGTGGACTGTCATAGTTTACCTTAATAATATGTATAAATATTCAGTTCTAAAATTTCTATAATTTGAAATAGACCAATATCTTTGCTAGGTAAATCCAACCAGACGAAAGTATTACATATTTACGTTACGATTGTCATGTAGGTATATCCTTTTTTCTGACACGCAATGTCGTCAAATGTGAGAGAAGTGGCTGTCGTTAATCCAAAATCCTTTGCTCTATTTGGTTAAGTATTTAACTAAAGGTAAACAATCTTGATGTGTCTTTTTATCTAAAACTCAGTTTAAATATAAAATGCTGCTAAAGATCAATGTAAATACAACAATAACGATTACTAAATCAATTGAACCTGTAGCGTATGTATATATGCACAGGCAACATATAAGTTTATGAGGAACCTGGAACCGAACGGAGCATCATACGTCTAGCCGCACCGAAACCAACTTACAAACTAAGCGACGCCCGAAGGTTATCGAACAGAGCATCATACGTCTAGCCGCGATGAAACCAACTGACAAACTACGCGCGAAGAGGCCGTCTGTTTTTATACGTGGCACTATTTTTACACGCACGCACATACGCGTAAGGACCGCCGCGCCGGACGCACACACGCATAAGGATTTCCAAGAATTCCCTAGTAAATGTTAGATTTTTGTTTAGGTACTTGCCGCTGATAGGTGTAAATGATTATTGTACACATTAGTGCTAGTTACTTGCATGAACAATAAATGGGATATAAGAAGGCTTAAAAATTGTAAATATTTTCTCAGTTGAATCAGTCTACGTGTTTCAATATAACCCTAACGGTTACCAGCTACGGACCTGGCTTATGCCTGCCGGCTGATCTATAACCCTAACGATTATCAGCTACGGACCTGGCTTATGCCCGCCGGCTGATAATGCGTTAAAAACCGTTAGTTTAAGCAGTAGTTTATTTGTTTATCTTTAGTTAAATACCTAACCAAATGGAGTATAAGTAGGTGTATCGACCGAGTTTTGGTACCGAGTTTTGATCAGTCTATAAGATGGCAAATTAGTTTTGTATAATGAACTTGTTTTTTCTTCTATCTCTTGCTTTCGATTCTTATTATTAAATTACGAATCATTGCTTCAGTTCAGAATGAAGTGACGATATTTGAAAATGTTAGATATCACAACAGTGTTACAGACCAATATGAACCAAAATAAATAATTCTTCTAACATTTACCCTACTAGCTGACCCGCGCAACTTCGTCTGCTTTTCTTAAGAGAACTTGCCAACATTTTTTATTGATGCACCGCTCCTATTAATCGTAGCGTGTTGTTATATAGCCTATAGCCTTCCTTAATAAATGGGGTATCCGACACAAAAAGAATTTTCAATTCGAACCAGTAGTTTCTGAGATTAGCGCGTTTAACCAAACAATCAAACAAACTCTTCAACTTTATAATATTAGTATAGATACAGAAAAAAACTGCGTTAAAATCCGTATAACATAATTTAATTACAATGTGTATCATACGCGAAGACGTTAGACAATAATGTAAACATATGTCTGTCTACTTGAGTCTTATATTATACTAGCTGTACCCGCGGTTTCATCCGCATTTATAGTTACTGCGCCACCCCTGTGGGTCGTTAGGTCTACAACAATTTCTTTTACACCGTTCCTAATTTTCATCAATCAACAAATTTATCCTTTGGACTGTTCAGTCCAGATGACTGTTTAGTAGTTAGTAGTAGATGTCTGAATGGCAACATAAGCAAATGGAATGGTGTGAGTGTAGATATCACCTTTTATATTATGTCTGTGAGGTAACACTGTCGCTCCACCACTAACGCCGGTGTTGAGCTTGTAAAACATATTTTTGACGCCTGAGAGGAATCATGGGATGCGCTAGGTATTTTCTGTGATTTGTCTAAGGCTTTTGACTGTGTACTTACATCACTATGCAGTCAAAAATTCAGCACTGAATCTTCTTACATCCTATTTGAGTAACAGGATTCAGAAAGTTGATATTAATGGTAAGCGATCTTCGGGGTCTGTGGTTAAAATAGGGGTTCGTCAGGGTTCAATCCTCGGCCCGTTTTTATTTTTAGTTTATATAATGACTTACCCCACCTCGTGAGGGATAAACATGAGATAGTACTGTTTGCGGATGATACCTTACTATTATTTAAATTAAAACGCCAAGAAACGGTTCTGGACGATGTGAACATTGCTATCTCTAAAGTAGTTCACTGGTTTGGTGTTAACAACCGACTTTTAAATGGGGGAAAGACCAAATGTATCCGATTTTTAACCCCAAATGTCAAACAAGTGAGGACGACGTGTTGGACCTTGTTGATACAACCCAATTTCTAGGGATTACACTAGATTCAAAGTTGCAGTGAAGCCCACAAATTAGTAAGTTGTCGAGTAGGCTCACCTCTGCAGCGTACGCAGTCAGAAACATTCGCCAACTTACTGACATAGATACCGCTAGGCAAGTTTATCATAGCTACTTTCACAGTGTAATGTCGTATGGTATTCTATTGTGGAAGAATGCTGCCGACATACAAACTATCTTCGTACTGCAGAAAAGGTCTATTCGAGCAATTTACAACATGAAAACAAGGGACACATTAAGAAATAAATTTAAGGAAATAAATATATTAACAGAAGCCAGCCAATACATATATGAAAATTTAATTTATGTTTTTAAGAACATTTATTTATATTATAAGAAAAGCGATATACATAATATAAATACAAGAAACAAAAACAGACTACCAGCACCAGCCTAGGCTTCAAAAAATTAATAAGTCGTTTCTGGTCAATGTGTGCGCTTTTACAATAAACTCCCAAGTGACATGCAAAATCTAAGTTTTAATAAATTTAAAACAGTTGTAAGAAGTAAATTATATTCGAAACGTCTCTCTCACTCAGTCAGACTCTCAGACTCAGTCACTGAATATATAGAAGATAAAAATGCTTGGGATTGAGTTGCTTCCACTCACAGGTTATTTCTAATCATATTATTAAGCTAACTGTAATATGAGTTGCTGTGACTATTATTTCATGTGTTATTAATATGTATCTTAGATTAACGAATTTTTACTTTTAAATCTTATTGAAGTAAATAACTAACAACTACACACAGCAGCTCATATAAGGAAAATAATATAACATTGAATTGTATTGATATCTAAACATTTGGTGGTTGAAAAGAGTGGCCATGAGTTTATTGCCTCCTTCTTCTCATGAAAGCTTTACTTCTCGAACAGGCTTTTTTCAATGCTAAATTTTTATTTCCTTCTCATTGATATTTTAAAAGGAGGAAGATACGTTACGCGCTAACATCGCATTCAGAAAACCTGGACTCGGTGCACGACTACATGCACCGAAACTCACACATCTATGATCAGTGTCATCACAGTCGCAAACCTACAGTCACTGATAGAAAAGGACAGAGATAAGAGCCGGCGCTGTGGTGCGAGCGAAATCGCGTTAGCCGCCGAATTTTGGCAGAATGTTTACGATTATGAATGACGTGTGGCATGTGGTAGCGTTAGCAAATAAATATCGGGAAAAATATTATAAATCATTAATTATTTTGATTATTTTATTAGGTACTTAAACAAAAGAAATTTGTCTACTTAGAATAAACTTAGTTCCAATTAAGTTTGGTTATTAAAACACTCAGATGAACAAGAACTTATATACCTTCAAATAAAGATAGTTTATTTCGTTTTTGTCGTTTTGTTACATTTGATATTGCCGGATCTATTTTATGAAAATAATAGACTCTGACATCACAATATTTGTCAACTATTGCCTTCAAAAGTTGTATTCTATGGTTAAATGTAACTGGTTGATCTAATGAATAAATTTCTAAAGCAGACAGAATATCTGAATTTAGAAAAGATTGAATCACATTTAATTTTAGCCGAAATATTTGCTTCACACAAAGAAAATGTTGAGTATTGTTTTCTCTAAAAAACATTTTTATTGCTGTTTCGGACTTAAGGCATATCTTGAATAAATCATAAGATGGATAGCACAAACCCCCCATATCCGTTAGATTAATTAATTTATGAAAACTTTGTTTTTCATTAGTAATCAACTCAGTAACACATATCTCACATTTAATAGTTTTTATTAATGCCCTAGCGACCCACCCAGCTATATATCCTATGATTTGTTCAGCACTTATTGACAGATTATTTTGATTTTTTAAAATATTTGATAATATTTCCACATTATTTTCGGCTGTAGTGTCACTTACATGACTTTTGCTTCTTTTTATATCTCTTACTCGTATATATGATCCACCACGTGTAACTTTGTGCTTTTTAAATGATTCACTACCATAAATATCTGCCATAGAAAAATCTTCACCAGCATTTACCAAATCTTGAGCACTTCTGCCAACAGTTCTATTTATGTTTTCGATAGCGGAGGAGCACGTAAGTAGGGGGAAATTATCAAGTGGTATACAATTGCCCGAGAGAGAAGAACGCAGCTCTAAGTGGCCTAACACTTTTCTATAAATTCCCTGAAATTGACGGACATTTGGGTTATTATTATATCCGCCCTGCCGGCGAATTATACCGAAAAATAATTCAAGATGGTCTTGGCTAAGCCTATACATTGAAATATATTTTAGTAAGCCAGTTTCAACTAATGTTGAGTATAAGTATTTTAGGCTTTCCATACATATTAAAAATCCAATAAAACCAGTTTTACACGCAGATTGAGTTATATATTTTTTTGTTATATTCATTGTAACTCTACGTCTCGTTATTCTTCTGTTCTTACTAAGGAATTTTAATGAACAGATATAGTCTTTCATTTCATTTAGAAATTCAAAAACCTTTTCTTTATTTTCTGCACAAAGTGGTTTCTTAGAACCAAATCGTTCACGTTTCCATGAATTTATAACATCAAATAGATGGTTAAATTTTTCAATAAATTGTACTGTAGCTTCAGTGGTTAGAAACCGTGTTGAGGAAAGTAATTGTTCACACAGTGTTAATGCGTCTGCTACGCTTCGACTGAGGAGCTGGGTAGCAAGCTTTACTTTCATAATTTGATTACGGAAGTCGATATGTTTAGGTGTTAATTTATTTGCAAAAGTAAGTGTTTCACTGCTTTGTAGTTTTAATAAATTTACAATAAATTGTCACTTTACTTCCCGATTCTCATGGTCAAAAAACATTATTTTGGACTCAAATGTGTTTCTAACAAGTTTTACCATGTGACATGGATCTAAAAATACAGCAACGTCCATGTTACATGATGGGTGTTTGAAGGTTGTTTTTAAATTTTCAACATTATTCAGATTACAACCTAATATATTAGCGGCATTAATATTAGACGGACAGCCGTCAAACGTTAACGCAACTACATTAACGCCTACCTCCCAGCATTTTGTTAAACACATTTTTATTAAGGTTGACTTAGTCTCAGCTGTAAGTCCGTCAACAAAAAAATATCCGACAGGTAGTTTCCAATTTTCGTTTAGACAAACAAGCATCATCACAAATGCTTGTGAAGCAACTCTGTCGACGTCTAAGCCTCCAGTTCCGTAATTGACTAAACCTAAAGTTTTTCTACCATTCCAAACGGTTTGTTGTCGAATAGCCATTTCATCTACGACTAACGTACAATATATATTTTTGTTAGTGCCGGATTTCTTATTTTTAAGAACCTCGAAGGCTTCATAATATTGTCTTATGTTTACGCGAATGTTATACATTGAAATTAAACACTTTATACGGATTTTATCGCGTTGTTTATTTTACTTTAAACACTGGTATTACATAATTTTGAAAACTCTAACACTACTATTATTGAAATTTTACTACTATTTAATCTATATATTTTCTAATTAAAACAATTTATATTTGAGTGACCATCTTAGTCTCCCCGTGAACATGGCTGCTGTAAAGCAACCGAAACGTCGGGGCAAAGTGTAAACTCAAATATAAATTGAAAAAAACTGCGTTAAAATCCGTATAACATAATTTAATTACAATGTGTATCATACGCGAAGACGTTAGACAATAATGTAAACATATGTCTGTCTACTTGAGTCTTATATTATACTAGCTGTACCCGCGGTTGCATCCGCATTTATAGTTACTGCGCCACCCCTGTGGTTCGTTAGGTCTACAACAATTTCTTTTACACCGTTCCTAATTTTCATCAATCAACAAATTTATCCTTTGGACTGTTCAGTCCAGAGGACTGTTTAGTAGTTAGTAGTAGATGTCTGAATGGCAACATAAGCAAATGGAATGGTGTGAGTGTAGATATCACCTTTTATATTATGTCTGTGAGGTAACACTGTCGCTCCACCACTAACGCCGGTGTTGAGCTTGTAAAACATATTTTTGACGCCTGAGAGGAATCATGGGATGCGCTAGGTATTTTCTGTGATTTGTCTAAGGCTTTTGACTGTGTACTTACATCACTATGCAGTCAAAAATTCAGCACTGAATCTTCTTACATCCTATTTGAGTAACAGGATTCAGAAAGTTGATATTAATGGTAAGCGATCTTCGGGGTCTGTGGTTAAAATGGGGGTTCGTCAGGGTTCAATCCTCGGCCCGTTTTTATTTTTAGTTTATATAATGACTTACCCCACCTCGTGAGGGATAAACATGAGATAGTACTGTTTGCGGATGATAGCTTACTATTATTTAAATTAAAACGCCAAGAAACGGTTCTGGACGATGTGAACATTGCTATCTCTAAAGTAGTTCACTGGTTTGGTGTTAACAACCGACTTTTAAATGGGGGAAAGACCAAATGTATCCGATTTTTAACCCCAAATGTCAAACAAGTGAGGACGACGTGTTGGACCTTGTTGATACAACCCAATTTCTAGGGATTACACTAGATTCAAAGTTGCAGTGAAGCCCACAAATTAGTAAGTTGTCGAGTAGGCTCACCTCTGCAGCGTACGCAGTCAGAAACATTCGCCAACTTACTGACATAGATACCGCTAGGCAAGTTTATCATAGCTACTTTCACAGTGTAATGTCGTATGGTATTCTATTGTGGAAGAATGCTGCCGACATACAAACTATCTTCGTACTGCAGAAAAGGTCTATTCGAGCAATTTACAACATGAAAACAAGGGACACATTAAGAAATAAATTTAAGGAAATAAATATATTAACAGAAGCCAGCCAATACATATATGAAAATTTAATTTATGTTTTTAAGAACATTTATTTATATTATAAGAAAAGCGATATACATAATATAAATACAAGAAACAAAAACAGACTACCAGCACCAGCCTAGGCTTCAAAAAATTAATAAGTCGTTTCTGGTCAATGTGTGCGCTTTTACAATAAACTCCCAAGTGACATGCAAAATCTAAGTTTTAATAAATTTAAAACAGTTGTAAGAAGTAAATTATATTCGAAACGTCTCTCTCACTCAGTCAGACTCTCAGACTCAGTCACTGAATATATAGAAGATAAAAATGCTTGGGATTGAGTTGCTTCCACTCACAGGTTATTTCTAATCATATTATTAAGCTAACTGTAATATGAGTTGCTGTGACTATTATTTCATGTGTTATTAATATGTATCTTAGATTAACGAATTTTTACTTTTAAATCTTATTGAAGTAAATAACTAACAACTACACACAGCAGCTCATATAAGGAAAATAATATAACATTGAATTGTATTGATATCTAAACATTTGGTGGTTGAAAAGAGTGGCCATGAGTTTATTGCCTCCTTCTTCTCATGAAAGCTTTACTTCTCGAACAGGCTTTTTTCAATGCTAAATTTTTATTTCCTTCTCATTGATATTTTAAAAGGAGGAAGATACGTTACGCGCTAACATCGCATTCAGAAAACCTGGACTCGGTGCACGACTACATGCACCGGAACTCGCACATCTATGATCAGTGTCATCACAGTCGCAAACCTACAGTCACTGATAGAAAAGGACAGAGATAAGAGCCGGCGCTGTGGTGCGAGCGAAATCGCGTTAGCCGCCGAATTTTGGCAGAATGTTTACGATTATGAATGACGTGTGGCATGTGGTAGCGTTAGCAAATAAATATCGGGAAAAAAATTATAAATCATTAATTATTTTGATTATTTTATTAGGTACTTAAACAAAAGAAATTTGTCTACTTAGAATAAACTTAGTTCCAATTAAGTTTGGTTATTAATTCACTAGTTTCTGGAAACACACTAAAAAACTAAGTCCTAAATCTGGTGCTCCAGTTAGTGTTGAAGGGTTAAAAGAGTCCTGTGATATTGCTGAAATGTTCAAAGAGCACTTTAGGGTTACACCTACTGCTTATTTTTCTGAGAGGCAGGTTGTTGAAACATGTGGAAATCTTTGTAGAGGTACTGGGTCAAAACCTGTTTTAATCAAGGCTAGTGACATTAGATCAATATTACAAAAATGACTAGGGGTAAATCACCTGGTCATGATCACATAAGTATAGAGCATCTGCAGTATGCAGGTGTACATTTACCACGTGTTTTAGCAATGTTCTTCTCTCTCTGTTTGAATCATGGATACTTACCTGATAATATGCTGAAGACCATTGTTGTACCTATTATTAAAAATAAGACGTGTAATGCTAGTGACAGGTCCAATTACAGACCTATATCTTTGGCTACCATTGTGGCTAAGGTGCTAGACAGGGTGATTGAGCTACAGTTGGGGAAGTGTGTCAAACTTTCTGATGCACAGTTCGGCTTTAGATCTGGCCTCTCCACGGAAACTGCTGTACTGTGCCTCAAGCAGACTGTTCAGTACTACACTGCTAGGGAGACACCGGTATATGCGGTGTTCTTGGACCTGTCAAAAGCATTTGACTTGGTTCAATATGAGCTCCTGTGGGATAAGCTCTTAGAGGACACTGATGTCCCTTGTGAGTACATCACCATACTGAAGTACTGGTACGCTAACCAGGAGAATTATGTCAAATGGTCTGGGATCCTTTCAAGCAAGTACAGGTTGAAAAGTGGGGTGAGACAAGGAGGGGTAAGTTCACTAACGCTTTTTAACCTGTATATAAATAAGTTGATTGATGAGCTCAATAGTGCTGGAGTTGGCTGTTCTGTAGACGGTACCCTTGTCAATAACATAAGTTATGCTGACGATATGGTGCTGCTGTGCCCATCAATAAGTGCTTTGAATAAACTTATTGGAATCTGTGAGAGATATGTGCTGACTCATGGCCTCAGGTACAATAGTACTAAAAGTGAGTTGTTGGTTTTTAAAGCTAAAAATAAGTCTTATAAAGTGCCACCCATTTTGCTGAATGGCACGCTTTTGAAACAGGTTCATAGCTTTAAATACCTGGGGCATTGGGTCACGGAGACATTTAATGATGATCTAGATTTAGAAAGAGAGCGTAGGGCACTGTGTGTTAGGGCTAATATGCTGTCCCGCAGGTTTGCTCGTTGCACTAATAGTGTAAAAATAACTTTGTTCAAAGCATATTGTCACTCCTTATACACGTGCAGCCTGTGGACAAAGTATACCCAGGGAGCGTACAGGGCCCTACGCACTCAGTACAACAACGCCTTCAGGGTGCTGGTGGGACTGCCTCGTCATTGCAGTGCATCGGGGATGCTGGCTGCGGCTGAGGTGGATAGCCTCTCGGCCATTATTAGAAAGCGCATAGCATCTCTGATTGGGCGGGTACGGAGTAGCACCAACAGCATCCTGAAGGTGGTCTCGGCGAGGCTGGAAGCGGACAGTGGTATTATGCAACACTGGACTCGCTTCCAGCTCGTCAAAGACACTAATATTAATTATAATCACTATCCCTATCTGTAGTACTAATATAGCTTGTAAGAATATATTGTCACTAACACTCTATGGACTTGTTTCCGAAATAAAAACATTTTATTTTATTTTTATTTATTTATTTATTAAAACACTCAGATGAACAAGAACTTATATACCTTCAAATAAAGATAGTTTATTTCGTTTTTGTCGTTTTGTTACATTTGATATTTCCGGATCTATTTTATGAAAATAATAGACTCTGACATCACAATATTTGTCAACTATTGCCTTCAAAAGTTGTATTCTATGGTTAAATGTAACTGGTTGATCTAATGAATAAATTTCTAAAGCAGACAGAATATCTGAATTTAGAAAAGATTGAATCACATTTAATTTTAGCCGAAATATTTGCTTCACACAAAGAAAATGTTGAGTATTGTTTTCTCTAAAAAACATTTTTATTGCTGTTTCGGACTTAAGGCATATCTTGAATAAATCATAAGATGGATAGCACAAACCCCCCATATCCGTTAGATTAATTAATTTATGAAAACTTTGTTTTTCATTAGTAATCAACTCAGTAACACATATCTCACATTTAATAGTTTTTATTAATGCCCTAGCGACCCACCCAGCTATATATCCTATGATTTGTTCAGCACTTATTGACAGATTATTTTGATTGTTTAAAATATTTGATAATATTTCCACATTATTT
Organism: Catocala nupta; assembly: GCA_963675205.1. Lineage (NCBI taxonomy): Eukaryota > Metazoa > Arthropoda > Insecta > Lepidoptera > Erebidae > Catocala > Catocala nupta. Next base: position 18,884,008 of record OY776107.1, on the reverse strand, counting down.
TCGGCTGTAGTGTCACTTACATGACTTTTGCTTCTTTTTATATCTCTTACTCGTATATATGATCCACCACGTGTAACTTTGTGCTTTTTAAATGATTCACTACCATAAATATCTGCCATAGAAAAATCTTCACCAGCATTTACCAAATCTTGAGCAATTCTGCCAACAGTTCTATTTATGTTTTCGATAGCGGAGGAGCACGTAAGTAGGGGGAAATTATCAAGTGGTATACAATATCCCGAGAGAGAAGAACGCAGCTCTAAGTGGCCTAACACTTTTCTATAAATTCCCTGAAATTGACGGACATTTGGGTTATTATTATATCCGCCCTGCCGGCGAATTATACCGAAAAATAATTCAAGATGGTCTTGGCTAAGCCTATACATTGAAATATATTTTAGTAAGCCAGTTTCAACTAATGTTGAGTATAAGTATTTTAGGCTTTCCATACATATTAAAAATAAAACCAGTTTTACACGCAGATTGAGTTATATATTTTTTTGTTATATTCATTGTAACTCTACGTCTTGTTATTCTTCTGTTCTTACTAAGGAATTTTAATGAACAGATATAGTCTTTCATTTCATTTAGAAATTCAAAAACCTTTTCTTTATTTTCTGCACAAAGTGGTTTCTTAGAACCAAATCGTTCACGTTTCCATGAATTTATAACATCAAATAGATGGTTAAAGTTTTCAATAAATTGTACTGTAGCTTCAGTAGTTAGAAACCGTGTTGAGGAAAGTAATTGTTCACACAGTATTAATGCGTCTGCTACGCTTCGACTGAGGAGCTGAGTAGCAAGCTTTACTTTCATAATTTGATTACGGAAGTCGATATGTTTAGGTGTTAATTTATTTGCAAAAGTAAGTGTTTCACTGCTTTGTAGTTTTAATAAATTTACAATAAATTGTCACTTTACTTCCCGATTCTCATGGTCAAAAAACATTATTTTGGACTCAAATGTGTTTCTAACAAGTTTTACCATGTGACATGGATCTAAAAATACAGCAACGTCCATGTTACATGATGGGTGTTTGAAGGTTGTTTTTAAATTTTCAGCATTATTCAGATTACAACCTAATATATTAGCGGCATTAATATTAGACGGACAGCCGTCAAACGTTAACGCAACTACATTAACGCCTACCTCCCAGCATTTTGTTAAACACATTTTTATTAAGGTTGACTTAGTCTCAGCTGTAAGTCCGTCAACAAAAAAATATCCGACAGGTAGTTTCCAATTTTCGTTTAGACAAACAAGCATCATCACAAATGCTTGTGAAGCAACTCTGTCGACGTCTAAGCCTCCAGTTCCGTAATTGACTAAACCTAAAGTTTTTCTACCATTCCAAACGGTTTGTTGTCGAATAGCCATTTCATCTACGACTAACGTACAATATATATTTTTGTTAGTGCCGGATTTCTTATTTTTAAGAACCTCGAAGGCTTCAGCTGTAAATCCTGGCTCTGCATTTAAGTTTTCATACCATTTTCCTAGTGTCCGTGGGTGAGGCAAGGCATCTTCAAAAACTTTTCGAACGTATTTGTATCCCGCCGGAGAGTAAAAATTTAGAGTCAGGGCAAACTTTCTTAAAGGTGGGCTGAATTTCTTTCTTATGTTTTTTCTGTGCTTCTTTTGCTTTCTAATTCTTGCAAACAAATCGGCTGCTTCCGCTTTTACACACAATTCCTGAAATTGGTCTTCAGGAACATTAAGGATACATCGTTCCTTCTTTGTTTCTTCATTCGAAGTCTTTTGTTATTTCTCTTCAAATTTTTATTTTCTTTAATAAGTTTCTTTTTATCAAATGATATTTTTCTAACTTTTGATTTTAGAAATGCTTTACGTGGCGTATCGAAAATTGCCTCCATGTCAGAAACATTTATGTTTTGCAGGGAGTTTGGCGAGCCGGGTGTCGAGCTATAATTATCATAGTTCATAGGCTCCTAAAACAAAAAACATTAATTTGAATGCATCCTTAGTAGGTAACATATAAATATTTTAAGGTGGTTCCGTCAATGTATCCCACGAAATCAAAATTTTCATACGTTAAATAACAAAAAATAATAACGGTACCTGAAAGTAGGGTACAGCTCCTGCTGATATCCTTTTTAACCCTTTGCTGGTTGTATATACATCTTCTAATTTGAAAAGTGTTGAGCATAATCGACTATTTACTGTAGGTGTCCAATCAGGTTCCTGTCTTTGTTTTCGGACAATAACAAGCCACTTTTGTCTCCTTAATTCATCTTTAGGAAACCTGAATAACAAAGAGCCTTAAGCACTACCATTATGCATTTATGTATAAATAAATAAATAATATGATGACATGTGCAGTTTGGGAGTTACGAGGAATCCTTGAAATAATAACCGTTTGCTTTGCAATAGTCGGGTAATAACTATAAAATATAGTGATTCTGCACTAACAATTACTAAAAACGAGGTACAGATCGAAAAGTTTTTACCTAGTACAGACTATTGTCATGATAAAATCTTTCATTTTTTAAAAAGTATTACGTAAAACATAACTATAATCGAACATCAATTAAATCGACTAGAAATTAAAAAAACAAGGTTGGTATTAAAAAAAAACACAAAAACTATTAATGTTTAATGAAATTTGTGTTACTAACCTTACGCAACCACGGTCTAATACTCGTCGTGTTCTCGCAACTCGCGCATTATGTGCGTATCGTATCTCTCACGCATCTCTGTAATATCTATATCACTCTCACAAACATGGCGAAGCAAACATTAAATATGATTGTAATTTTCAACAAATTAACATTTTTGGCTGTACTTACAAGTGGTAAGTAATCCCGTGTGTCTTATTTCTTTTCCTTGTATTATTAAAACACTGTTTAGCTGCACAAGAAGTCATTTTGATGCGTATTTATTACAAAAAACACTGAAACTATTGAGGTGTGTGATCCACGATGTTCCGTGCGCGACTGAGTGCCAACATATAAAAAGTACTCTGTGGTGCCAACTACGGGCAATCACTTATGTAGTTGAGTAGGACCAGGCGCTGTGACTAAGTCCCGTATCTACCGCCTTTTAATACATCAATGTTCCTTCTATTTATTTTCATTATTATTTTTCATTAATATATTAGTGAATTGACATGTCCAAGAATTGATTGCACATTTTTATGGAAATAAAGATTTTTGACATTGACTTAACACATTAAAAAAATCTTAGACGCCTCGATCAACGGCAAGTCGGCAAATGAATACAAATTGGCGTAAGAAGAAAAGATAATTAATTGTAGAGTGTAACGTTGTTTTGTGCGCTATCAAAACTAGTATAGCATTTAAGCGTTTTGGTCTAACTATATGTTCATAAAGAATTCTATTCTAGTTTTATTGATAAATAAATAAAGGTGTCTACAGTAATCGTGGCAGAAATTTTTACTTCATATCACCATAGAGTATAGAATAGATACATGTCAAGCATGTTGTCTTCTAAAAAATTTTAATGTCATCGGGATAGTGTAGCAAAATTACAACTGTTGAGAGAAGTTGTTATCTGATTTATTAGTTAATGTAAAGAAATACAATGGAAGTGAGTAACTTTAAGAATAGCATAAATTGGGACGTAATGAGTATTTGTAGAGGTTGTCTGGCGACTGGCTGTAGGATGGTCAGTGCACAACCTTTTGAAGCTATGATCAAAGATTTAACCGGAATAACCGTAAGTAAATATCTACTATTACATTCATTATACACAGCTACTACGCTTTAACTACGCGCTAATTACTTATATTTCTCGGCGTTACTTCGTTCCGAAAAATGTCAGCTGTTCTATAATCATAATAATTGGATTATTACTTAGGACTGGGTTCAAACGATAATGCAGTACGACTCTTTTGTAGTATTCAATTATAACCGTAGAAACAGCGAGATGTCCACACGATATATTTTTACTAGTTTAAAAGACGGATTTCCACAGTTTTCTTTTAGAAATCAATTTGAGTAAAAGAAGCTTGCAAACCGAATATGTTAAAATTCCTTTAGTTTGCTTGACGAGTCTGGCAGATCAGTCCTCTACTGCCTTTCTGGACGGAGCTGAGGTGCATTTAAATAAGAAAACAACTTTGTGTGTTGGTCACTTACGCATGGCCCAATTGTGGGGCTAAGTGCATACAACACACATCTAACTAACTAAGTCTGGTGGTATCTGTTTTGAAAGATTAAACATATTTAGCAGTGTATGTCATTTGCAGTACTAAGGATGTGTGAACAGTTATATATTATGTAAGTGACACTACTTATTGAAATATACTGAAATATAAGGTGGTGCCATTTCAACCCAGCATATATTGAGCAAATTTTGCTGAGTTATTGTGCTGAGTTACATGCAACCTCTGTACAATAACATATGATGGGAGCTCACCAATAGCTATCCAACAGACCGATTGCAGATATGAGTATTGTGGATGAAAATATGCACAGTACATAGTACTTTCTTCTCATAGGCTCAACCCTTTTTCTGTACCTGGCAACTAACCTAAATGTAGCTTCAGTACCGTAGTAAACTCACTGACCTATATATTTTGACATTCATAAGTGTTACTTTACACACACACACATACACTCACATACACACTCACACACACACTCACACACACACACACACACACACACACACTCACATACACACACACACACACAGACACTTACACACACACACACACAGACACTTACACACACACACACACACACACGCACACGCACGCACGCACACTGTGCATCCACACACACACAGACACACTGTGCATGCATATATTAAATATTTATAACCTCAAATTGCTCCAAACTGTACTAATTAGCTTTAAATACTAATCAATAAAGGAGAGAGCCTGGAGATCTGTCACACAGGTCGTAGAACCTACTATGGACTCCAGCTCTCACAAGGTTCCTAATTACCTAAGCTGTACTCAATACTTCCTACAATAATTATAAGACAAAATTGTTAAAATTATTCTCCTTAGATTAATTCTCCACACATTTCGAATTTATTTGTTGTTATTTGAATGACTAGTAGATATAAGTTAGAAAATAAGTAACTACCTTATTATAGCCAATGTTATGCATACCGTAACTGTCATATGTATCAGATGCAATACTGTGTAATGTTTCCTATAAATGTATAAATACATATGATGTGGTTGTGCTAAATAAATAAATAAATAAATACTCATTTTGTAAAAACTTGTAACCTTTTGAGAGAAATAAATAAATCTATTATTATAATCTATTATTACTTTGTGACCTAAATGGATAAATTATTTTTGACTTCGTTTTTGTAGTAGCTAGCATATTATACCATGAATATACATTAGCCCAGCTTTTCCTACATGAAATACTGTTTCTTAGTGAAGTTTGGCTAAACACTGTAGTTAGGCTCCTAGCACTTCAATAAAATAGAATGAAACACTAATTATTCAGTTACATTTGAAACTAGTTTTGTAATATACAAGGTTGCTGTGATCCATGGACATTAAAATGGACAGAGTATTCCATATGGGCTCAGTGTTAATTTGAAATGGTTAAAAACTCGATAAAGATAAAAATCGAAAATCAGTTTTTCAAACAAAATCAATTTAATATGTAAACATCATATTTTATAAACATCTGTTGTCTTTCATTGTTGTTTTTATTTTATTGTTTCATTGTTGTTACAGGATTATTTATTCCTTCCTTGTTTGTGTTACAAACAAATGGTGTAAATGTTATGCTTGTGTTTTCGTTCTTATTGCGCTAAGATTAAGACTCACATTGGCGTGATTGTTGGCTACTGTACGTCTCCTACATTTTTGTTGCTTTAAGGTGCATGACCTTAGATGCTTAGACTCTCAGTCAGCTGTTAGGGCAGATACAACCCGTTGCAGTTTAGAAACTAAAAATCTATCCTGTGGCTAAACTACTGCTCCTATTGAACTAGGGTGAAGAGCTTGTATGTGGTACATACTATATATATAGATAGAAATAAAGCATCACTTATTAATCAACCTTGTATAATAATATCAGCCCTGTATAAAAACTGTTCCACTGCTGAGTATAAGCTTCTTCTTATTCTTAACACTGTTAGAAGGGTTAGACCATAGTCCACCATGCTGGCCCAGTGTAGTTTGGCAGACTAGATTACACAATATCTTCAAGAACATTATGGTGAATTCTCAGACATGTGGGTTTTCTCATGTCGTTGTCCTCCACTGTTAAAGCGAGCGATAATTAATTATGTTATATGCATATAACTTTGAAATCTCAATGGTGCGTGCTTTGGGATCGAAACCGACATCTCTGAGTTGCAGTTCAATGATCCCTACTAGGCCATGGCTGCTTTTTGTAATGTGACAACACTACAATTGTTTTTATTTATTTCAGACCAAACCATCAAATGGGTTACCACAGTGGCTGTGCTATGAATGTTCAGCTATGTTAAGGAAATTTAACATATTCAGAAATAAACTTCTGAAAACACATAAGATGCTGTGTCTTTATGTGCCGGTGAGTACTATTAACAACCTGAGCAGCATTAACCAGCTTGAGGCCTGGCTGGCATGCCAGTAATCTATACTATTATTATAAAGCTGAAGAGATTGTTTGTTTGTTTGGTTGAACATGCTAATCTCATGAACTAATGGTTAGAATTGAAAAATGATTTAGTGTTGGATAGCCCATTTATCGAGGAAGGCTGCTATATAACATCACACTACAACCAATAGGAGTGGAGCATAATGAAAAATGTTGCAAAATCAGAGAAAATTCTCTTATGTGAAGCAAACGAAATTGCACGGGTCAACATGTTGATAGATAAATTAAAGCATACTGGATGTAGACTGCGAGGATAGAGTATTGGTTAAAGTGATCGCCTCTACTACTGCACCAATTGCTGCGGGTTCAACTTTCACATATTGACTATGTGAGGAACACCTAAAATTACAAGCTTACAACACCTTATGTAGAGGCTGTATGGAGACATATGAGACCCTGGCACATGTTATGTTTTTAAAGTCAAATAAAGGAATAATTCCTATGTTGAGGGGAACTTTACAAATATTCAAACAACGGACGCAAAGAACATAGTATTGTCTTCTGTTTACGCGAATGTTATTCATTGAAATGAATATACTATATACGGATTTTAACGCGTTGTTTATTTATCACTGTATTATTCCCCGTGACCATAGCTGCTGAAAAGCAACCGAAACGTCGTGAAAAGTGTAAACCTCAATATAAATAGTTTTAATAGTTTAAATAATTTTATTAGCTTATAAATTAGTAAAATTCAATAGTAGTTGTAGTTTAATAGTTTCAAAATTATGTAATACAGTGATAAATAAACAACGCGATAAAATCCGTATATAGTAGTTTAATTTCAACATCGAGTGGATCACACAAATTTTAATCCTGAGTGGGATTCGAAACCACAACACTTTTACTTATAGGGGCGAGGCGACCAGGTGGTGGTTTACTTAAACCATTATGCTATCCGTGTGCAGTCATCATATGCCCAATTAAGGTGTCCTCCTCCCTAGCTTTTATTATTCCCAAGTCACTTGGGGTCAGCTTTTCTAGTCTAACCGGATTTGACTGGATATCAGTTTCTGGATATCAGAATTAAGATCTCTGGTAATATATAATATAATAGTGATATGTTTTTTGTTGGCAGTTCGAAAAAAACACCGCTTACTCGCACTTGAATCGAACAAGGGTCCTGTGCTATAGCATCCCTGGCACTCAAGCTGAAAAGGTACGTGATTAACAATTATAAATGTAATTAAATTATTGGGAAGAGAGAAATCCGCCAGGCACCATCGGATTACCCACTCCAACTATTGCAAAAGAAAAAGGTTGACAATACTGAACTCCTCTGGATAGGGACAGCCACGTCATGGGACCCGGGCGTACTCCAACTTGCAGTATGACGAGGCGAGACACGTTTCTTGCCTCTACGCAAGGCTTCTTCAAGACCGTTTGGCAAGGAATTTTTCTATTGCAATAGTTAAGGTGGGTAATTCGAGGGTGTGTAGCGGTTTCCTCTCATCCCAATAATTTTATTACTATGGATTTCCATATACTTGAATCGAATAAGAAAGCCTTGTAACGCCTAATTCGATTCAAGTATAAATGTTGTGATTTGACCAAGACTTTTGACTACGTCACTCATGCATATGTTCTTTTTTGTTTTAAATAATGGTTACTTACAAAGATGTGGTTTGTTATTAAAACTTAGCTTACTTACTAAATTGTGATATTTTTTATAAATGACGTTATTTTTATAAAATTCTCACGCAAGAACTTTTGAAATCTCTGACATCTGAGCTAGGTTTGAGCTACCTGTGTTACAAAAGTCAGCACCTTCTCAAAATGTATGCTATAGTAAATATATTTTATGCTAGTAGTAAATTATAATACGATTAAAGTACTCATTACACACACATTCGTTGGTGTAGTGGTTAGTGTAACCGACTGCCACGCCTGAGGTCGCGGGTTCGATTCCCGCACAAATTAAACATTTGTGTGCATGAACATGGATGTTTGTCTTGGTCTGGGTGTTTCTATAATGTGTATGAATTAACAAAAATAAAGTATATATGTATGTTTATCCATTGTCTAGTAGCCCTAGAACAAGCTCTGCTTAGTTTGGGCTAGATGGTGTTGTGTGTATGTGGTAGAACATATTATATTTTTGGTAAAATTTATACAAAATCGAAATATATACCTAGAAACAGATAAGAATTTAAGTTATGACTGACTTTAGTACAAGTTGTACGGAGTAGTGACTGATTTTATACAACGCCATCTCTCGTCTCTAGTTATAACATCATCGCATGTGTAGAGTTCACTATTCTGTCTGTTCCTCTATTAAAGCCTCTAATAAATAAAAAATGTTATATTTTTAGCCTAAAGAGCCCATCAAAAAACCAGCCATCATACCGGTCATCAAACCAGTTGCCAAACAAGTCGTCACACCAGTTTGCATCCCTTTGCCTGTTATTACCAAAGTAGAGAGCATAACAGTTAAAGTTGAGACAGTATTGCCTGATGCGGAGGAAATCACAATAGAAGAATGGCGGTAAGCACTCAGTTTAAATACAGAGTAGAGGATATTCGTAGCCATATTTATTATAGCGTTTATGACACTGACATGTTGGTTCCGTGACGGTACCATTAGCCTCACACTGACTCTTTGATCACCAGCTCAAAAAGCAAAAGAGTGCTCTTGGTGCCAAGCTATGATTTCATCCTTTAATACCTACATCGTTTTTGTGACCTTATTCTAATATGGATGAAATTAATAGTAAACAGTTCACATGATATAAATTGGGGTGACTAACAACACAAATAAGAAAAGCAATATTTTTTATAAGATTATTAGCGTTTAAATGTCTGTCATGTAGTTGTGATCGTGGCCTGCTGGACACATTTTGCATTCTCATGTATACTGTGGAGGTCAAATGGTTAACGATTGCGGGTCTTCGCCGGGGCACTCACGATCTGTAGTTGTAAGTCTCATTATTGCTATGGAGTCGCCGCCAGTCTATATTGAATTTTTCTGCTAATAAATACTTATCTTATCTTGTATGGGGGCCAGTCAGTTCATGGCAGCCGAAACCGACGGCTTAACGTGCTCTCCGAGGCACGGAGCAGGCGATAATTGTCAATCAATACGCACATAATTTCGAAAAGTCATATAACTTCCGAAAGTCAGAGGTGCGCGACGTGGGTTCGAAACCGAGACCCTCTGCATTGCAGTCTGTTGGTCTCCCCAATGAGCTATCGCTGCTCTTTAATAAATATTTAGTAGTGGTCTGGACCTGCTCACGGTAGACGATCATTGGTTGTACATTGATGTGGGATTAAGGGCTTTTCTGCCAAAAAAATGTCAACAGCAACCATGTTTTTCTTGTTAGGAATTTGACGGTGTTGTACACCAGCTGTGCATCAGCAATCATGTAAAGCTGTTAGTTCTACGACTGATCTCTCTTCGGTCGTGTCGGATTGCTGTCCCATCGAATCATGAGAGTTAGAGAATAGAGAGCGCACTTGTGTTGGCGTGCACACTTGTGCACTTGAATATTTCCTGCGCTGATGGTCAGTCTCCGATTAGATTGAAATTTTATCTGGAGAATGATCGAAATTTGATGGAATGCTCTTACAGGTTTTTGGTATGGTAATAATATTATGGCCTGCCATTTTATTTGATTTTGATTTTCAGTAAAGAAGATCATGAATTGACAAGCAAATCATCGATACGTGAACCAAAGCACGAGGATCAAACAGAACAGGGAGAGGTCAGTGTGTTTTTCTTGTTTAGCTCAATATGATTCCAACTATCTAAAATTTAAGTGCTATGCTCTTGGTGGTTTAGCAACTTTCATATTTCTCCTACCAGATCCTTCAAATCTCTACTCCTTGAACTGGCATTTTTATTATTCAATTATTTCCAGTTTAATTTAAATAAAACAATTTAAATTTCTGTCGTTTCCCAATCGTACTTAAAATTATTTTATTGAAATAATATCAATTGGTAATTGAATCTCTATAGTTATGTCTCGACATTTGATTTATTTTTCAGTTGATTAGTTACTTTTTACTCGGTCTTTCTCTTTTTTGTTTGCCTCTATTGTTAACACGCTTTTATTAGCTTCATACGTATGTTAGTATGTATGTAACGGAAACTTTGAACATGATTTTGACCCCCTTCAAAACGTCCGATTAACTCGAAATTTGGCATTCTTATTAAGGACCGATGACAATACAATAATTTAGAAAAAAATATAATAACAAATTAAAAATAAATAATAATTTGAAAACTAAAAAACACGCTTTATTAAATTAGCGATTATTTAATTATTTTCTACTTTTTAGTTTGATTTTTTAATAAAGCGTGTTTTTTAGTTTTTGTAAACTCTTATTTATTATTTCTATAATAAATTTCTTCAGGTCTGAATAAGTGACCAATTATGTTGCCTCTTCTATTCTCTATTGGTTCTAGTACTTGTCCTTAATTTGTAGCAGTGGTAAATGAATATGCTTAGGGCTTAATATATTTTTGTGTCAGTAATCTTATCTATATATATATCTGTTGTTTTATTGTTTAGCCCCTTTGCGGCACATAGCTTGTGCTTAGGGCAAACCTTCGCCTTGTCACTGCCACCGCGCCGAGTGTTGTGGGTTCGAATCCCATACAGGACAATAATTTGTGTGACCCACAAATAATTTTTCCGAGTCTTGATATTCTTTGTGTCTGTTGTTGGAAAGTTTGTAAAGCAAGATCAGTGCAGCTGACTTTCTAATTTAAGAAAAAAAAAAGTAATTTACACGCTAACCGAACAACCTACTCGTAAATACATAAAACTATGGATATGACGTAACTCTACATCTCCTTTATAAGAGTCGTGTAGAGTTGCTAGATGTCATTTATCTCAAAACTAAATGTGCCCGCGGTTTCACCCGCGTTTATGATTACTGTGCCGCCCCCGTGGATCGTAGCGTGATGTTATGTAGCCTATAACCTTCCTCGGTAAGATGAAACAGGTTCCAGAATAGACCCCAAGGGAAATTGGAGTTTAATGTTATGTGAACTAAATTTTCCATCGCTTTGAACGTCACAAGTTATACTGTTTTTTTATAATATTGTCTTCTGTTTACGCGAATGTTATTCATTGAAATTAAACTACTATATACGGATTTTATCGCGTTGTTTATTTATCACTGTATTACAAAATTTTGAAAATATTACTCTACTACTACTATTGATTTTATTTGACTAATTTTTTTTATTAGCTTATAAATTAGTCAAATAAAATCAATAGTAGTAGTAGAGTAATATTTTCAAAATTTTGTAATACAGTGATAAATAAACAACGCGATAAAATCCGTATATAGTAGTTTAATTTCAACTGTTTTTTTATATTGTATTTATCTGCACAATACTTATGTACGTACTTATTTCCCTGGCTCAGCAACCCAAACTGGATCTTGGCTTCCAATATTAAAGTACGCCATTCCTTCCTATTTTGTGCCAAGTCAGACCTATCGAGCACATACATCTCTTTTAGTTCTTTAGGTATGTCGTCTCTCTGGTGGTATGCTCTCTTGGCAGCTCGATCCTCTCGCATTTTACCACATGTCCAAGCCAGTGAAGTCGGGATTTATTTCCCCGAAATACACAATGCACAATAAAAAAATGTTGCGTATCTTACACCTTGAATATGTTTAATATACGTATTTTATAATTTAATTTCTCATTACAGAATCCCATGTCCCCAAATAACCTGAATTTGCCTATCAAAAAACACATCACTTCAACGCCGGATACCGAAAACATCAAAAAGGACGTCGAAACCAATATCAGTAGCGATGCTAATATTGAAACTGATAAACAGCATACCGAAAACATAGAAATGGATATCAAAACCAATATCAGAAGCGATGCTAATATTGAAACTGAAAAACAGCATACCGAAAACATCGAAATGGATATCAAAACCAATATCAGTAGCGATGCTAATATTGAAACTGATAAACGGCATACCGAAAACATAAAAATGGACGTCGAAACCAATATCAGTAGCGATACCAATATTGAAACAGACGAAAAACCATACATATGTGATAAGTGCACCAAATGCTTTCATAACAAAATTCTATTAATAGCACACATTCGTGAACATTCCGCTGCAAAACCTTACAAATGTAATATCTGCTCTAAACGTTTCTGTAACAATTTTAATTTCAGGAGTCATGCACATACCCATACTAAGGAAAGACCATATCAGTGCGACGTTTGTTCCAAAGCTTATTTGTACAAAGGTAATTTAGTTTCACATATGAGTGAACACTTTGATACAAAACGACATAAATGCGACGACTGCGGTAAATCGTATCAGCATAGAAGAACTTTAAACACACATTTATGTCATTCAGACACCAATAGTAACCCTTACAAGTGCGATATTTGTATGAAATGCTTTAGTAATAGGCATCTTTTGAAACAACATTTTGTACGTCGGCACTCAGGAGAGAAGCCGTATAAATGTGATGTATGTGCGAAATGCTTTAAACATAATTACGCTTTGAAATATCATTACCGTATGCACACCGGCGATAAACCATACAAATGTGATGTATGCATGAAACGTTTTCGAAGTAAGTACTCCTTAAATGCTCATAGTTTTATGCACTCTGGTGAGAAACCATACAAATGTGATGTATGCATAAAAAAATTTGCGTACAAGATCAATTTAATTAGACATTCTTATATACACACTGGCGAGAAACCCTATCAATGTGATGTATGTAAGAAAGGATTTCATGAAAAGAGCAAATTATTGGAACATTACCGTGTTCACACCGGCGAGAAACCTTTCAAATGTGAGGTTTGTATGCAATGTTTTAAGTTTAGAAGCACTTTATTTAAACATGCCGCATTACACAAACTTGTTGGCAAGCCATACAAATGTAATGTTTGTTCGAGATGTTTTCGAACAAAGAACTCTTTGGATTCTCATTACGTTATACATACGGGGGAGAAACCATTTAAATGTGATATTTGCTCGAAGGGTTACTCGGCTAAGAATACTTTACAAAAACATTTGCGATTACATAAAACGCACAAATTGTATAAATGTGGTGTATGTTCAAGGATTTTTAAGTTAGAGGCTCTATTAAAGAGACACTCTTATACATGTGTCATGCCATACAAATGCGGTATTTGCATGGCATGTTTTAGAAACGACGAGGCTTTGAATGTTCATTACCGTATGCACACTGGCACGAGACCGTACAAACCGTATCCATGTGAGTTGTGCATGAGACGTTTTACTTCTAAGAAATTTTTACAGTTACATATGATTCATGAACATGCCGATGCCAGAGGTACACACGGCTACACATCAAGTTAGAGACCCTATATACGCTTAACTACGCTATATACAAAATAGAGAATTGTCGGAAAGGGACAGTGCATAGTGGTGTAGACCCATCACGGTGCACTAGCGCGTGCGGCCTTTTCAGCGTGAATGAGACAAAATTACAAAAATATAACGTATTCTCTCGCACGATTCGCAGCGTTCAACTTGTAATAGTTCAAAGTCCAAATAGTCTAGGTTGATGAGTCGCTGTGTGTACGAACAAAATGTCCGTGTGAAATATTTGTTTGTAAAGCGCAATTGACCAGAGACAATAGACTTGTAATTATATCTGGTATTCTAAGACTTGGCACATTAAGAGTTTTCACGCCTCGAGGTAAAGTCGAAAACTAGCTACAAATTGAAAGATTTTTTTAAATGTAATTAATTTACTAGGCAATTGTTTTGAAAATGTTTTCAATACACTCTATAAAGAAATCTAAAAGTGTATAAAAGATGGATTCCTGACTAATATTATAAATGCGAATGTGAATGTTTGTTAGACTTTTACGCTTTAAATACTCGACCGATCATCAGAAAAGGATATAAGATACCTTTCATCCAGAAAAAGTACTGTTACTAACCTGACCTAAATTTACGCGAGCCGTGGTCAAAATATAGTAGTTTATAGAAAAATAACTGCCTTGGTGGACCGGGCAGTTTTATTTAGTGTTCCTAGGTATTGTTGGTGAAATGTAGAGCGGGTAGTTGTAATATACAATTAAGAAAAAACTATGCGTGAGCTGGTATGCGTAAAAATAATTAGGATAAATAAATGTATGCCATATTATATTATGTCTTAAAATTTTATATACAAATGGATAGGTTTAAGTTTTAGTTATTTTTTTTACCGTATTTATATTGGTCTTAAAACAAAATCCCTCTTTGTTTAAGGGATGGTTGGATACTATAAGCTGGAGGTAAGGAGACCCAGTTACCCCGATTCTTTTCCTATCCTTTCCTTTATCCTTTCCCTCCTTCATTATTTTTTAAAGGGCTGGCAACGCACTTGTAACTCCTTTGGGGTTGCGGGTGTCCATGGGCGGCGGTAATCGCTTACCATCAGGCGATCCGTCTGCTCGTTTACCAATCTATACGATAAAAAAAAAAGGAGTAATAACTTAGCGTGAGCGAAATATGTGTTTGGGGTGTTCCGGGGTAAACTCAATAACCCCGATATATTAGACTCACTGAGCTTGCTCGTTCCAAACACCAGGCTGCGGCAGGTTCCGAGGGCGCATTTTTCGATGTCCCGTTGGTTCGCTCTAACTTTGGCAAGCTTGCTCCGATTACAAGAGCCATACGTTGAATAAGTAGCGTCTCACAAAAGCTTTAGATTTTAATTGTACGTTGGCGGCATTCGTGAGAGTGCCCTCGAGTTACTAGAAAAGTAATGGTAATCACATTATCGCATTGGGTGTAAATCTGTTATGATGATGTAAGATTGTATATAAATAAATATATAAAAAATCCCTTGTATAATAGTCGAAGTACAATTGTTCGAATTAAAGCTATTTCTTTCACATAAGCTCTCTTGATATCTATTGCGCTACTTAAATATCAAATTTTCAACAAAATTGTATGGCTCACTTTTTAACGTCCATTACTTTGAAAGTGACATATCGCTACATATTATAAAACAATTTCCCTCGCAGCACGGTTGGCTGAAAATAGAGTTTCATAGACGTAGAAACTTGAATTATGAAAGGTAAATTTTTGGCTATAAAAAAAAGATGCAGTGGGATGTAAAAATCAACGAGTTATTTTTTAGGAAAACATTGTATGGCGACAGCATGAAAAATGAGGATATATCTGATATCGCAAGGTTGGCCATTATATCCTTATATACAAATATAGTACTATTCATTTATGATTTCTTTACATACTTCATAATTATTGAAATGGCGATTTTTTTAATCTTCGAAGTATTAAATTTTTTCTTTCATCTATGTTCCATTTTGATGCTTAAATTCTTCAAATATGTGTAAATTAGGTCTCGTTTACAATATTATTTACACCATAGGATGAAATAGTCTAAGATATCATACAAATTCGTTTTTCTCAATTGAAATGACATGATGTTAATAAATTATTATTGAATGTAATCTAATGACATCATTTTCTTCAGCCGTATTTTTACCAAAGAAATAACATCAGATAGACGAATAAAATTGGTATAATTAACTATTATGTAAAAGGGGCGCTGGATTTTTCTTGTAAAGGGAGTCGGCAGTCTCTTAAAAGTTGGGAATCTATGGTTTAATTTAAAGGATATACTCGTATTTGTCGATAGATATCAAAAACGCCTATAGATATAACTCACGTTTAAACATTTTTCGTTTAATAATGTTCTTTTCTAGTTGGAAGGTTTAGCTAGTAAAAAGCTGAGATTATTATTCTGTGATATGAATTTAAAAACCTGGCAACACCACGTCCACCACACCACTAAGTCCTGATAAAACTGATCGTAAATGTATATTGACATTGTGAATTTATTTGCTTTTTATGATATCTCAGTGTATTTTAAAGCAATTGGCGTTTGATTAATAAATAATTATTTGATTTAAAAATCTTAGACAAAAAGTGAGGTTATTTGTCAGATGAAAAAATATCTATAATTTACGGTTGCACGACAAAAAAATCGCTTCGTTCGTAAAATTTTTAGTAATTGACTAGTTAATCGATATTTGTTCAACAAAAAGAAAGTTAAAATTAATTTGTAATAAAATCAATACACGGTAATATTGTCTTATGTTTACGCGAATGTTATACATTGAAATTAAACACTTTATACGGATTTTATCGCGTTGTTTAAAGTAAAATAAACAACGCGATAAAATCCGTATAAAGTGTTTAATTTCAATCAATACACGGTATTTAGAGGTATTTAAATTTTAATTAATCTGCCAATAATAATTACTAATTATTCCTTAGGTTATTTTTGTAACAATGTAAAATGATGTACCTTGCAAATGTTTTTTTACTGTATATGTACTATATTCAGTTTTGACAACTGCGGACATGGAATGATGGCCACAATTATAGCGCGGTAAGATAACATTTCTAAGTTTTTCGCTGCATCAAATCTAATGATTCGATTAGTTAATTAATTGATTTACAATTGACGCTAGAATTGGACATCACTAAAATGTCTATGGTCATGCCAATGAACCGTTTGTATACCTTTTGATTTTGTTGTATTGAAATTGACTATAATAATGCTTGAATATCGCCGTCCTATTCTTGCGCGGTCGCTATGTCCTTATAATCCAGTGTAGATGGGCATGAGATAGCTTCAATGCAGCTGAATGCGTCGGCAACGATGTTATTTTTACGTGACGTATGTCAATTCACTAATAAATATAAGTTTTTTTTACACTTATGGTGGCTAACAAGCATACTGCCCACCTGATGGTAAGTGGTCACCGTAGCCTATGGACGCATGTAACACCAGGAGCATCACTTGCGCGTTGCCGACACTTTAGGAAAGGAAGTGGGAAGGAGAAGGAGCGGGAATAGGGGGAAGAGGGTGATTGGGCCTCCGGAACTCTTACTCACCGAACGAAACACAACAGCAGGAATACTGCTATTTCACGTCGATATTCTGTGAGAGGGTAGTCCTTCCCCAGTCGAGCCAGCCCATTCATGCTGAAATCAGCGAGGCTCTACTTCTCAGCAAAAGTTTAAGTTTCAGATGTCTTGTTCGCCTCGGCCTTTCGGTTGTTGAGTCAATCTTAGTCATGACGAATGTTAGTGGTTTATGGTCGGTGAATATAATCAGATGACGTCATTCGAATGTCTTGCGGAAATGTTTGACGGATAGACACATAGAAAGTAGTTCCCGATCGTAAATATAATACTTCTTTTGTGCGTCGCTGAATTTCTTTGAATAGTATCCTAGTGACTGCCATGATTCGTGTATGTACTGTTGTAGTACGGCGCCGACTGCGTTGTCCGATGCGTCGCAAAATAAGGCAAGTGTGGTAGTGATCAATTGGGTGAGCGAGTAAAGCTGCGGATACTTTTTGTTTTAATTCTATTTTACTTTAGAGGTTTTTACCTTATAAAGGTATGCTAGCCTCATCGTACCCTTAATTACATTTTCCTTACTTTTAATAATATGCTTGCCTTATTACTATGAGGGAGAGGCAGACAGTGCTGCAGATACCATGTCATAAACACACCTTGCTGCCGGGGATAAAGGTTCTGACAAAATCCTTATAAAAACCCCAACGTCATATTTATTTAGAGCTGCGGTTATAATGCTTGCTTTACCCTGCTCGAATGCTTGTGTTGCCTCGTCGGTCCAAGTTATTTGCGTATTGTCCTTTTTCTTAATATTGTGGGGATATAAATTGAGTGGTGTTTGTAAAATAGAATTCTAACATTCCGAGAAATCTTTGTAGTTCCTCAATTGTCTTTGGCTTGGAGTTTTCTGTGATAGCTTGAATTTTGTGTTCGGGCGGTTTAATTCCTTGTGTTATTGTGTAACCTAGAAACTGCACTTCTGCTTTTCTTAAGTTACTTAGGGGGGTTTATGGTGATGACGTGGTCTTCGAATCGTTTAAGCACAGTTTGGAGATGTACTCGATGGTGAGCTTCGTTTTCAGACGCTAATAAAATTATTTATATAATATATAATATATTAACGAAATTTAAGCCTCGTAGCACTTCATGAATGTACCGTTGAAATGTTTATCCTGCGTTTTTCATAACGAGGCATATGCGGGAATTCAAATAAACCTATTGGCGTATTTATAGCAGTCTTCTCGATATCCTCTTTTCTAATGCACAGTTGTTGGTAAGCGCGGTTCAAATCGATGGTTGAGAATATAGTATTGCCTGATAGGTGATGAGTGCAATCTTTGATGCGTGGAACTGGATAGCGGACTGGCTTGTTAATAGAGTTGAGGCGGAGTTAGTCACCACTAACTCTTATGTTGACGTTTTATACAGTTTTCACCAATAGACAGAGTGATTCATAAGGAAGGTTTAGGTGTATAATTTGTTAAGGGTTTGTACTACTCGTGCGAAACTGGAGCAGTTCGCTAGTCTAATATATAATATCATTAGTTAATAACTTTTAATATGTAAGTGTTATTGCTGATCCTTTATTCATATATTTATTACATAATATTTACAAATTTTGTCGTATGAGCAAACTGAGCAGTTACTTCAAGTATGTAAATAAACATTTGCTGATCTGTCTTAGCGCATCATTATTATTGACCCACTTATTACTAGTACTGCTAGTTGCTCATGCAGGTTATTAAAATGTTACTATTGAATTGTAGTTATGTAAATTTATATTGGTAAAATAGTTTGTGAGCACTTCTTCGGCCGAGCCACAGGTTCAATCTATGTAGTTCGGGCAAACAACAATAGGTAAATGTGTTTTTATAAATTAATGAGTCATTTATTATGATTTATTGTACCTATTATTGAAATAAATAAGAATATTATTATAATACTATTATTATTATGGTAATATGTGTGTATGGCATAGTTTAATATATTGTAAGTATCAATTAAAAATGTATCTGGTTTATAGAATTAGGGACTACACACACTTGTTCAGCTCTGTTCAGCTTTTGTCCATAGAAAACAACGATTTTGTATGGAGACGCGTACGCATCCGTTCAGCTTGCCGCGTCTATTTAGCTTTCAACAACTTGTTTAATTTATTAAATTACTTACAACAAATGTGTCTGTATCATGCGAATGCTATAGATAGGATTCAGCGCTGTTCTGCCGCGTTTAGAGCTGTACGGCTCTGTACGCGGTCGCAACTTGTCAACGAGGACGTCCGCGTTCAGCGCCGAACGCGGCGGAACAGCGCTGTACGCGGATGGTTCCCGATGGCTTTCTCATTCTTACGACGCTGCACGAGGCTGATAGAAGCAGAACTGCATAAGTGTGACCAAAATCGTTCAGCAAAACCCGAATAGAGCTGAATAAGTGTAATTAATCTCTTAATTTCAATCACTAATAACCCAATCCTAACTTCCTAACTAATATTATAAATGCAAATGTGAGTTTGTTTGTTACGATTTCACGCCTCAACTTCTCGCCTCAACTACTCGACCGATCATCATTTCGCATAAACGTCAGGAGAACAGAAAAAGACATAGGGTACCTTCCATCCAGAAAAAGAAGAATAGAAAATTGACATAATGGGCAACATTTAGGAATAGATAAAATGCACCCCGCGTCTGGAATTACTCATAGCGCGAGAGTTTTTAATAAAAAATAATGAACAATAAATATCTAAAATTTCAATCATATACAGGTTGTCCGGTAATTAATGGATAACCTTGAAATGTCTTATAGTAGAAATGAAGTCCGTTCAGAAAAAATGAAAAAAAAAATTATAAAGTGCAAGCTATATAAGCATAGCATACTTTTGACTGTCTATCTATTAGCATAATTAGTGTTTAATAATAAAACAACAACAAACCGATAGATTTCATTCATTTGTGGTCGTAGCATACCAGAAAGTTATACATGGTAATTAAAAAAAAAACATCTCAGGTAGTAGTTAGGATAGACTTTTTATCATATTTTTTTCTGAACTGCCATCATTTCCACTATAAGACATTTCCAGGTTATCCATTAAATACCGGACACCCTGTATACAATGGTCACCCGAGACAATGGCAACAAAACATCTAAATGATATATATATATAATATTATCTCGCTCACTCATATTGAAAAATTAGATAGACAACGATATTAAGTGGTAAGTTGAATAACTAAAGTGTGAATGTGTTTTCTTATTGTGAACACTTTTTCGTGCGATCTCTAAATACTATATCTATGATTTATGTATTTGGTAATGACATCTAAAATGAAAAACCGCGCTCAAAAAATCACACTAACTCAAAACCGAGTCAGCTTATTGCCATGAATATTGTAGACAAACTCATAACAGCCGACTTACGGCCACTCCTACAACTAACAAGTAAACGCTATCCGAAAGGTAAATCGCATGCTGTCTTACTCATGTTAGGTTATAGAAGAGAGATGGCGACACTTTTATCTTATAGATTAATTCTATCTGGAGGTGGTAGTGCAAACCTTTAGATTATTATATATACAGTTGGACAACCATTATGGGCGAAGCGATAATTGAGTTCAAACTTCGGAGTTGATACATCAGCTGCATAAATCCAGAAATTAAGGCTCAATCAGCAACGCAGCGACTAATTATATAATATTATGTACCTATACAAGTTCCCAACATGAACAATCAGGCCACGGCCTGCTAGGCACGATCACCCAGCCTGGTCGGAGGAGCCTCCTTTTGTATTGGTGGGACATCAGACACGTCCTGTCACAATTCTTACAACGTGAGATACAAGAAAAATAACTGCAATTGAATTTTATTGAAGCCATAACTAAACTAAATAAAGTAAAATGCGGAGTGAGGCAGGGTTTACTTCTCCCGATCTCGTTAATTACTACATATGTTAATGATTTAATCGTGGAGCTGAGCGGTATCCCTGTCGGTCTCAAGTTAGAACGCAGATATGTCAACAACCTGAGCTACATGACGATATGGTGCTGCTCAGTCCCACGATTAAAGGCTTGTGAAAACTTTGTTGAAGTAGCAACTTTGGCAACACTGATTTGTTTTTATTATGTGGTTATTTTCTAAAGTTTATAATCTATGTCTTCTCTGTGTGTTGTAATTAAGGAAAGGATTAAAGGAAATACAAACGTGCATATAAAAGGTTTATTTTTATCCGCTTCCATCCAACTTATCAAGAAACTTCTGGGTATATGTGAACGGTATACGAAAGAGCATGACCTAACCTACAATAGAAAGAAAACGGAAATGGTAAATTTTAGGTCGGAAAAGGGTCTCCAATGTGCACCAGAATTGCGTTTGAATGAACAACTAATTTAAACGGTAGAGTTTCAGGTACCTTGGTCATATCGTGACGTCTAAGATGACTGACGATGACGACATAGAACGCCAGCAGATGACTCTCTCGGACAGAGACTTTGACAACTCAGAAAATATCAAAGACGTTAAACTTCAGCAATAATAACGTCGCTACGTCGCTGACGCATGATTGCACTGCATTATAACAAAATGTCTCCTCTTAACGATTCCCATACGTATTCAACGTGTCTCGTGTTCAGTACTTCTTATCGTAGTATTATCCCATAGTTGAATCATTTTACCTCACAAGTTCTCTATTGGGTTTAAGTCAGGAGTCAGGACTACGTAGAGGAAAAGTTATTCGTCCCAAATCCCTTGTCTGATTTAAATAATTTGTCACTACCCTGGAATTATGAACAGAACTGTTGTCCTGTATGAAACAGATTCTTTCATTTGGATAAAATACTCAGGCCGTAGGCAACAAAACATCATTTAGCCGCCAACCTCTAATTCTAATTAACTAATTCTCTCGGACCGCTTTGGGACATGCAACCCCAGAACCCAAGTGTGATACGTCTACTTCTGTTACCAGGTACTTAATAGGTTTCTTTCTTCGTATTTGGTATTATTTAACCTCCACAAAGATAGACGACCACGGGCAGTAGAACAAAATACTTATTCATCTATAAAAACTACATTTTCAAAATTATAATGTATATAACGTCGTGCGAACTCTAAACGTGCTTTGTGTCTCGGCGTAAGTACAGGTTTCTTGGCGGGTATTCTATTATGTAAACCTTGCTCATGAAATCGTCTTCTTATTGTGGCCTGTGATAATCCAAATTCAAATGCCAAATTACGTGTGTTTAAAAAACGATCGGTCCGAGCTCTCTGCACTATTCTCCTATCTTGATCGATGTTTGTACGGCGTGGACGTCTAATCGCTACATGGTGCCGGAGATTACCCTCTGTATTCCATCTCTCCGTCCATCGATAAACTGTATTCCTCTGTAAAAAGAAACTGAATCATTAACATGAAACAATTTATGCAGTACAAAATAAATATAACGAAGGTGTGTGTGGGCGGTTATTGTTTATCGGCTCTTCATCCATCGTAATTGTCGGAAACAATACACGATTTACACTCAATAGGTTTAATCATAACGTATTAATGCAAAATTACACTAAAATAAGCACACGTGGCCCGGATGGAAACGGATTACTTTTCGGAACGCGGCGAAGTCGGACAGAGGTTGGCTCTACGTGCGTTCGGCCGCAATGTCTCTCGAACAAGTGACCACAGAGTACATTTGTATATACGAAGATAGAGACGTCACTCAATTGACTCAATGCATTGGCGATACTAGCGCTAACTGGCGTTCGGTTCAAGCAACTTTTTTAAATACATACATATGCGTGGGTATATAATATATCGTCCCCGTAGAGCGAAAAATCATTAACTAACACCTAAGTGATTTTGAGATACGAGGTGTTTTATGTCATATATGAAACAAAAAAATATAACTTTTTTCGAAGTTTAGTTATAGATGTATGAAAGGTTTATTTTTAAAGATATATTAATTAAGTATATGTTATATGTATTAAACCACGAAAATAGTATATAAATAATTAACTGTGAAGGATAATTTCTTTTACCCCAAGTTTTGTCTATTTATCTGTCACTTAGTTACTTTTCACATGCAGTTAGTTAGTTTTCGCATCAGCATTTAAATATTATAGTGACTTCCTTTACGGTAGGAGGCAGCTGGCTGAACCACCAATTCATTGCAGTAGCGATTTCTATGCTTCCCCGCTTTCCATTGACTTCATTCCACACTATGCAGTAAGCTTCATTTGGAGGTTTTGCAGTGTGGATTGTGTAATTTTGTACAGTAAGTTTGCGTGAATAATATAAAATACCAGCGCCGCAAACTGGTATTTGCAAAGTCGACTGCATATCTGCCGTGACAACTAGATAGGTTGGGTCATTAATTGACCGCTGTTTGTCGGCTGTTTTTGCATCTTGAGCAGCATTTTTCCGAAAGATATGGGCATCATATTCCGCTTTTAAATGTCCAGGACGACTTGCGTTATCATACCGAGTACAAGACATACATAAATCTTTTTTTGGAGAAAAAAAGAGAGATTGAACTTAGTGCCGAATATCCGTTTGTACACAAAAATTGAAGCTGGGCGCCCACCCCCTGAATTAATTTGGTTTTTGTATAATTCGTACATCTTCGATATTGTTAAATTACTTTCTAGATATTGTCGTTTAGACTTCTTTCTACAGTAATGTGATTCTTGTCGTGGAAAAAAATTGATGTGCTCGATAATTTGTTGCTCAGACTCAGGACTAGTTTTGTTAACTGGATCACGGGAGCCTCGCTTGTCTATTCCTGAATAATTTCCATATTCGTTCACGTCCATAAAAGCTTTATTGACAGGTCCATTTGAAATACACAATGTTTTTAGAAAGAAATCTTTGCATACTCGATGCTTCTCTTGATTTTTGAAAAGGTAATATTCATAACTAGCTTTACGCCGTTTGTTGTCAGATACGCTAACTTTCATTCTTTTGATTGGAGTGGCAATTACGTGCTTGAGCAGAAATTCTTTTTTCGATACATAGTCCTTGATTACCCAGTAGTTTTTACAAATAGCATATCTGGCATCATCGCTAAAATTATAAGAGCATTTAAAACGACAGTTATCAGTACATTTCACAGGCTTAGGTTATTTGCAGGCATAGTCTTGCCGCTTTTGCTTTGGTAGGGTAAACAATTATTTCTATTGTCTCTCGTTTTGTTTTTCTTCCATTTATTTGGATCACTTTTCTTCCATCGTTTAGGGTTACTTTGTTTATTTGACGATATTTGTGTATTGTCAGAGCAACCAGTTAAAGCCGAGTCATTAATCAATTGGAGTATACCAGTTGTGTTTTGCGAATAGTTTGCAATAGTTACTGGGGGAGCTTTATGTTTCTTCTGACGGTGAGAATATTCATAATACTCACTATCATCGCTGTCTGTAGAAGAGCTGCCAATAAAAACCCTATTTCCTTGTTTGGTTCTTCTGTCTTCGTCACTCCCAGGAAACTAAGATACACTTGAATCTGAAAAATCGCGAACTGGTGAGCTACTGAATAATTGAACGCCACTAATTTCGGAACAAGGACTGTTGAGTGCAATTCGCTCTTTATTGTCTTGGCAACATAGATCTTCAATGGTAATTAGATCATTGTTTGTATCTGTTGGCTGAGGTGCAGAATACGGTGCCTGAACGCTTGGTATATGGCGTGCTGTACACAAGACAGAAGCTGGAGTCGACTCGTAGAAATCTTTTTCAGGAAAGTCCTCAAAAGCATCTTCTTTATCTAATACTGGAATTACCTGAAATAAAATTATTTTACTTAGGAAAATGCAAAGCAGTATAATGTACGTATACGTACAATAGCGCGGTGCATTAAAAAAACAGTGAAGGTGAGTACTTAGTTTTAAACTAGCAATAAAAACACATTTGCAATCATAAAGAATATGGTGATAACCAAGGTGTCAAAATTCATATTGTAAAGTGCAGCTGAGTTAAACCACCACGGTGGATGCAGGCAATATCACTTACAATAATCCATTCATACAGAAGACAACATGTAGCACAACACACATGCATTTTAAATGGATTAGTAGGTAAATAGGTTATTTAAAGCAGGATGCAATATAATAATGCTAACATACGACTGTCTACTAAACTACTAAACAGACTGTCAATGCATCGAACCGCGACTTTGAGCTCGTGCACAATAACAGGTCACGACGTAGTAACGTACCATGTCACGTTACTACGATCCAACGTGCCACACATTGCGTCGTCGGTTACCACGTCGAGCAACGTAAAAAATCTGGTCATGAATTTTTACGATACGTTACGATTCGTGAGCTGCCATATCACGGCATGAGCCCTTTTACCCGGTGCGGCGAGTGCAACTAACAATCAAGAATAATAATAATGGATCGGCGGACGGTCCGCGAACTAAGGTCGTGGTTCTACTTATCATCGTCTGTCAACACTATTAATTAATAAATTAATAACCAAACCAACCCAAGACAATACAAAAATAATTAAGTACTTATCATTGTTTCACTTGAACTCCATTGATGAGTTGTAAACAGATGAAATCTATTAAATATATTGAAGTTATTATTACTGTGTAACAATTAGTACGTACGCTAATAACTTTACAAGAAGCAACTAGATAATACTTACAGCGGCTTTTTCATCACTGAGTTTTATTAAATCCACCATTAATTTAGCACGATTCATACTTTACACGATCTTATAGGTACTGACAAATGAAACACAAAACAAAAATACGTAAGTGCGCTATGACGCTCTCGCAGCGAATGACTGCAATAATGCGCGGGCGCGGGGAGGTGCCCTAAGGTCAAAGGGCGTAATCTCACTAAGTAGCATCGTACCACGGGACATAGTCACCAACCTTTTATCTAGTAGTGTTTTTGCTGGGTGAAAAGTAGCCAAAACATTTTAATTATAATACTCTAATGTGTTATGTCATCTACAGTCAGGGAAAATATTAACCAGAATACTTTAGTTAGTTGTCGTTTTTTCTTTTAAACGTCTGGTCGTAAATAATATAGCTCGAAAAATAATTAATGGTAGTTAGTTACTTTTCGCACAAAATATCAGATACAATAAAATTACTAAGTCATTTTAATGAGTTTTCGCATTACTATTTTTTGAGTCATGCCTATAGGGAGTAATGTGGAAAAAGTAAATAAGGAACTTTAATGCGTAAGTATCTTTTTCAACAAAGAAGAGAAAAAGTAATCAGGTGACTTAGTTACTTGTAGCTCATCAGTCACAAATCAGATAGTGTACTTAATTACGTCTCGCGATTTTTATTTTTCTAAATAATTACGTTATGAATGCGAGAGTAAGACAGAAATATGGAGAAAAAATTGCTGGTTTTATTGATATTTATAAGTCGATTTTGAACATTTTGTTACTTAATGACTTTTCGCTCTACGGGGACGATATCTATTATAATGATGTATGTAGTGATTAATTATGTGAATTTTCAGACTAGCGAAGTTTATAGATAAGAATGTGTATACTTAACCATAAAATTTGCTAGCCTGTACATTCACTTAAAAATGAAAACCAAGATCAGGGCAAGTATGGAATTGTAAAAAATAAAACAAGGTCTTGAGCATGAAGCTAATACAAAGAGGAGGTGGCGGAACTTATTTTCCTATACAAACTATGCGTGACAGCGGGCGGGGGTGAAGGGGACGTTACACTCCTGCTGACTCCGCCCACTTCCTTATGACAACGTAATTCCGCCATCCGACACTAGAAGGCAAATTATGTGGTCGTACTTGGGTGTGTTTTACCATATTATTATTTTTGTCAAAAATTGTTTACTATTCGGTGCCATGTGTGGATGCTCGTATTGTCGTATATCGCCTGTTGTGTCGTGTTTGACAAATATTTTAGCAAATATTACTGTACATAATATAATTATTACACAAATTCAAATAACTATGTAAAGTGGCAGCATAATACAAATATATTATGTACTAATATTAGGTAAGTAACCCGATCCATTCATAGTTGGCGTTTTTAAATATTGAGATTTAAAATAAATACACAAGGTTTCTCACTTCAACTCATTATCGCTTGGAAATCTAAAACAAAAATTATTATAAAAATTATCCTAAAATAAGATGTGTTGTTAAATATTTTATCTTAAATCTAAGTACGGCCCTGTAATTTTCTCCATCACCCGATAGCGCCATCTATCGGATCTGTCGTGTACCACGTACACTATGCTTTTTGATAAAATCATTGTAACAATGAATGTATATTTAGATAAGAATTAACGATACTAGTAAATTAAAATTAGTTTAAACAACACATTTTAAGTACAATTTCAAAGATGTAAATAACATTTAAACGGTTTTTCATCACTGATTTAAATCATGCAGCACCATCTATTGGTGAGTAGGAATATTACTGTTATAAACATCGAACAAATGGAATATTCTGGAAAATCATTAAAATAATCAATTTAAAACACTTACGAGTGAAATGTGATGCCTTGCGTTGCATTACGGCATTTATCGGAGTAATTCCTACAAGATAACACACAACACCTCATATTTTTGTAGAATTTTTCAACGATAAACAATTTTTTCCTAGATTTTGTTCACAGCGCATCGGAAGTACGTTCGATGCGAGTTGCCGATAGACTGAGCAAGCCACGCCCACCAGCCCACCAAATGTGAAATCCTATGTATCAAGTGCACATTTTGTATGCCCTCTCCTCTTTGTATTAGCTTCATGGTCTTGAGTCTATTATTCAAGAGAGAATAACGGAATGATAAAATGTCAAATTTGACAACAGCTTTATCTATGTGACAGGTCCGAATCGTTCGAAAATAAATAACATCAAATATGGTAAGCGATAACTTTAGAACTTCCTTTTTAAAAACAAAATTATTGTTAGATAATAGTTTTATGTATTAAAAGCTAAAAATTGTTACGATAATTAAAAAATTGGTAATAAAGAGAAATTTTCAGAAACTGATTTCCCCGTCATCTAGCGGTTGTCACATGCAACTTTCAGAGTATAATACAACTAAATTGAATATCACATAGTTATCTTATAGAAAGCCAACATGGTAACCTATGTAATTTGATTACGTTATAATTCAACTGTTTTCTTCTAAGTTTTAATACCATGCAAGTGACCCGCCCCACGTGTTTGCAAGCATGTTTTATATTGACATTTGTCAAGTATGACAGCTCGTACCTACGATGTTTCCAGCCGCCGCTTTCCGAATACGTTCAAGTCAATTCAGGCTTGACGTTCCGAGCTTCACTCTCCGACAAATATAAAGTATGTGATGCAATATAAAAGAGAAGTCAATTTACGGTTATCCCCAGCTCGTTCGCAATATCTGTTACAGAAACACCTTGTTGCAAGTGAACGATTCTGTGTTTCATTTCATAGTTAATTCGAAATGTGTCCATGTTTAGGTATACGTTTTTGTAATTAAATTATAATATAATATTGTCTTATGTTTACGCGAATGTTATACATTGAAATTAAACAAACTTTATACGGGTAAGTCTCCCCTTGAGTCCCGTGACCATGGCTGCTGAAAAGCAACCGAAAAGTCGGAGAAAGTGTATAATTAAATTTAAATAGCTTAAATTGAAGTAAACAGTAACTAGTAAAAGTGTTTAACAATAGTAGTTTAAAGTTTCAAAATTATGTAATAATAGTGTTTAATAAAAAATAAACAACGCGTTAAAATCCGTATAAAGTTTGTTTAATTTCAAACTAAATTATAATAATTACAATTGACATTGAAATGTGAATATTGTAGTTGCATTATCTATGAAATCTTCGAGTATTTATGCAATCTAATACTACTCTTTGAAATTTAATCTTTATTCTTGACAAATGAGGTTCACTTCGTATATTTTGCCTAGTAGAACTAGTTAGCAGTAAGTACACCTCACAATAATAATTCTAAATTACAGACATCAACAATAAACAAAACACATGCCAAATATGTCACGCTCAAAATGAAAGGAGCAACCAATGCTTTATCTTTTTATTTCTTTTTTGACAGATTACAGTATTGTCACGGTCGAAATCATCAGTCTATGGCGATATCAAAGGGATATATTATGTAGCGATAAAGTTAATTTTCATATAATGCTTCATATTTTTGAATACTTTGGATGCTTAGAAACAATTGGCGCTGCGTTTGGTACTATGATTATGACACTTTGAATGAACTCATAATTATATTTGACGATGTCCATGTTCCGATATATTTGTGCAAGATGGGTGATATACATAATTAGAAGACTTTGGTTGTATTAATATCATTGATCACTTTAGGAGTTCCTATATTATGTGGATATGTTATCTGTCACTTTATGTAAGAAGCTGACTGTACAACATAGTAGCCATATGCTTTGACAGCCCCAAAACTTTTCAGGCCCAATTCCGAATTGGCCAGCTTCTGTAGGAATCAAACCCACTCAGCCACCTCCCCAACCATTTAGATTTAATCCTAATATAAATCAACAATCGCAATATCGTATGCCTAACATGCCGACGCGTACACAGCAAATGCTCCGCGCTTTACCACACTCCAACACAGTACAACCCGTGTAGTAACGTATATAAATTGCCTTCTAGAAATATTGCACCACAAAATCATGAACTTGTACCCTTGAGTGGTGTACAACATTTTACACCTAACCCTATGTTACATGATTGGCGTAAATCAGGCAATCCGCCATCAAATAATTATTTTAAAACTCGAGAAATGAACATGAATGAATGTGCGTTATTTGATGAGTAATACCCGACGGAGTATTGTTATGAGCCCGAGTATTATGGTAATGATTTTAATTATTACAACTATGATTCATACGCTCCATTACAGTGCAACTATGAACCGATATATAGTACGAATAGTAATTTAGATAGTGACTTTGAATCACAACCCGGTCCTAGCCACTCCAAAAAGGATTTTAAGACGGGACACAGTGCCAAATAAGCCAAAATAGAATTAAATCTTCAAACGTAGCGACTGTTGCCATACATATTAATATCAAATCCACCTTTGAAACTACACTGACGGACTCATAAACTGCATCAAAGTTCAGGATTACTTTCAAATTAATATTTTTATTAATTATGCAAACTTTTTAGATTAAACTAAATGAAAATGTTGAGACTGTCCATTAATCTTAAAAGCGAAACAAAATTTAAAAATAGAACTGTAGTAAAAGATAAAATATTAGCCAGGATAATAAAATTTATGCATAGTCTCAAATTCGTGTGTTATTAGAGTAAAGTTAGGTTTAACGAATTTATTACTCATAAAGAACAATACATAGTTCACTTATAATGAGCTTAGACAATTAATAATTATATAGTTGAACAGCGATCGTACAAATTTAGTAAATGTGTCCGTAAATGTAACTAGTTAACTTTGATTTAAACACTGCAAGTGATTTAGTATCTTTGACATCATTTGGAAGTTTATTATATAATTGTGCCCCTTCATAAGTAACGTTTTTTTTGCCAAAGTTAGTTCTGTGGCTACGAAGTTTAATTTTTTTTGTGTTTCTTAAATTATGATGAAATGTTTTTTGTTCAAGTTTTATATCCGATTTTAGTGTACCCGTTACTATCTTTCTCACCAATATGCACATTTTATATGTATACATTTGTTTTATGTTAAAAAGTTTTGTATTACAGTATAATATTCGTGTCTCAGTAAACCAGTCATATCTAAATAGAACTTTTATTATTTTATTTTGTGAGATTTGTAAGTCATTCATATTAGATTTCGCAGCACATCCCCAGATTTCAATTAGGTAATCAAGATGACATTTTACCAGGGTGTTATATATAGTCTTCCTCATGGCATGAGGAATGCATCCTACTGTTCTCCTAAGTATTCCAGTAAGTGCTGAGAGTTTAGATCTTACGTAAGCTATATGAGGTTTCCAAGAAAGATTATCATCCAAGTGCAAGCCTAGATATTTTTCTTGGTGTGAACGCTTGATGACTGCATTATTAATGACTAGGGAGGGGTAGTGTGGAATCTTCTTGTTCTTAGCTGTAAATAACATGTACGACGTTTTATCTGCATTAATCGTAAGTAAATTGCTCTGACACCATATGCTAAATTTATTTAAGTCATCTTGTGCTCTATTAACTACATCTAAGATATTTCTACCAAAGTAGAATAGGCATGTATCATCAGCGTACAAGGTGATGTGTCCCGCAAGGCCTATTTTACTAATGTTATTCACATAGATGAGAAAGAGCAACGGGCCTCACACGGATCCTTGGGGAATGCCACAAGTCACTCTTAAAGGACTACTTTGATGATTTTCAATTTTTACTACCTGATATCTGTCTGACAGATAGGACTTGATAATCTTTAGCGCTGTGCCTGTCACACCCAAGTCTTCTAGTTTACTCAAAAGTATTTCATGGCTGATTGTATCGAAGGCTTTTTTAAAATCGATAAATATACCAAGTGCAATATTTTTATCATCTATATTATTTTTAATTTTAGTAACCAGATCGATCGTTGCTGATAAAGTATTTGACTTAGGCCTAAACCCGTATTGATGTTCATAAAAGAAGTTTATTTTAGTTAAATATTCATTAAGTCTGGAGTAGATGACCTTTTCAAAAATTTTAGCTATAACAGGTAAAACAGATACAGGTCGGTAATTCCCCGGTTGAGCCTTACTACCTGATTTAAAAATTGGCGTAACTCTAGCTAGTTTAAGGTTATTGGAAAAAACCCCATTAATCAAGCAATTATTTATACACTGTACTAAGTTGACGTTTATAATATCAGCAATGCATTTTAACGATTTCGTGCTGATTTGGTCAATACCAGTACTAGTATTTGGATCTAAACCGTTTATAATTTTCATTATTTCTGAACAATCACATAACTTCATTTCATTTAATATTGATTTAACTTTTTGTGTGCCATATGTAAGAGTATAATAGGAGTTATTACTATAAGTTTTAGGAATTGTGCTTGCTAGGTTTGGCCCTATAGATGAGAAGAATATATTAAAACATTCACAAATGTTAAGAGCATCAACGACATTCTGTGAGTTTACTACAAGCTTAGAAGGAGCACAATTATTTTTAATTTTGCTACTTACCAAAGAGTTGATTAGTTGCCATGTTTGCTTAGGATTCTTGCACTGTTTAAATTCTTTACAAAAGTAACTTTCCTTCGTACGTCTAATTTCAGCACAAACTTTATTTCTTTCTGTAATAAATTTATTCCTCAGATCTTCATTAGCCCTGTCTGATTTAAGTAGTTTCCATAGATTATTCCGTTGCCGTATTCCTTGTAAGATATTTTTATTTATCCAATTTTCCTTCGGGAGGTTCAATACTTTTGTTTTTATTGTTATATTCCTTTTAATTTGATTCACAATAAACTTTTCAAGCTCTGTATAGGAGTTGTCTGTGTTAATAAATGTGGTTTCCAGTGTACTTTGATACAAATTTGTGTAGTCAATAGCCTCATACTGCAAGCGTTGTTTATGGCAATGTTTATGTTTGGCAAGTTCTAAGTACAGCTGTTTGTGGTCCGATAATGGCATGTCTATTACTGTTAGATTATAATCGCTTTTGCTTATCGTAGAACACACATGATCTAGGATTGTTTTTGTAGTACTGGTTTGTCGGGTGCAATAATCTTCGTGTATGTTATTAAATACTTGATAGCCGGATTCTTCTAACATAGTTAAGTAATTCAACGTATCAGTCCCACATGTCAATAAATCTATATTAAAATCACCAAACACTAACCCTCTTTTAATACTTTTCTAAATGTCTTGAATACACCTCTAGGAATTCTTTTGTATTTCTTTTGTCCGGTTTGTAAACAGCTCCAATATGTAGACAAAAACGAAACAAATACACCCATATGTATTGAATTCCATCACTGTATAATTCCTCGGCTATAGTATATTTTAGACTCTTATGAATATACAAAGAAACTCCGCCGCCGCGTTTATCTTTTCTATAGTTATAGACATGTGAATAATTATCTAACACAAAACAGCTAGCATCCGCATCCGATCTAATCCAAGTTTCAGATAAAATAATTAAATGAACAACAACATTCATAGTCTTCAGAATACATTTTAGTTCGTCAAATTTACCTGCTGTTCGTATACTGCGAATATTCGCATAAAATATCTTTAACGATGACGGGTACATAGAAATGTTTTCGTAGCCAGACTTAATATGATAATTGATGTTGTCATGATTATCTAAGCTTGTAATGTAGGAGTGGAGTTTTTTGTCGGCTTTTTAATTGAAATTAATTCTACTTGTTTATTTTTTTTCATTTGCAATTTAAATTACTGTACCAATAGTATGGATTAAATAGTCTTTTAAACTCAACAAAAGTTTCGCAACCATAAATATGGATACTTCGTCCGAACAAGCCGCTCAAATGAGCATTGGCGCGGGAAGGCTTGGATTAACGAACGATTGCTAGAAATTTAAATTTAAACCAGTCTGTGGTTTCTAGAGTATACCGAAGGTTTGTAGAGTTCTTAAAAAAGGAGACCCAGTACCGCCAGAACTCGAGCAACCACCGGTCGTGACGACCGATTTATTGTTTCAACTTGCCAACGAAATCTTTTCCTCACGTCAGTAAACATCAAAACAGAGCTGAATGAAGTGCGTGGAAGCGGCAATCACCCCTTTTAGACCAGCAAGTGGTCCAAAGCTGTCTGTAGCTCACAGACAAGCTCGTTTAAGATTTGCGCGTGAACATCTTAAATGGACTGAAGAGCAATGGGCCTCCATATTGATCACCGATGAGTCTAGGACATGTTTAAATGGTGAAGACGGTCGCAGAAGAGTCTGTCGTCGACGTGGGGATGCTCAAAGTTGCATTGAGGAGCGTGTTCCTTTTGGAGGCGGTTCGTGTATGGTGTGGGGTGGCATTTCAATGATCGGGCGAACGGAACTTGTGTTCATCGACATGGTTCGTCAAAACGGTAGAAGAGGTGGTTTGACGGCACAACGCTATACAACAGACGTTATAGAAGCTCACGTGGTACCTTTCATGAGATTAATAGGCGAAAATTTTACTCTAATGCAAGATAATGCCTGACCCCGTGGGATACGTACCATGAATTGGCCAGCACGCACCTACGTAACCTAACCCTGATCTTAATTCCATTGAGCATGTTTGGACAGTTTAAAAAAGCTGTATATGCGAGAAATCCTGTGCCCATAACAGGGACAGCACTAAGAACAGCGATTTCTCAAGAATGGAACAATATTCCGAAAGACGATTAATAACCCTAATAAGATCTATGCGAAACCGATTAGAATCTGTAATAAGGGCACGTGGAGGCAATACACCTTATTAAAAGAAAAATACCTGTGCCACAACTTTTTGTTTAATTCTAAAAATCAATTATCAATAAACCAACCAAAACCAATTTATGTTATATTTATCATTTTTGTTCAAAATAATTGAATAAGGACCATTCAATTATTTGAACAAAAATGATATCCAGTATACAAACATAGGTATACTTAAGGTATACTACGCTGTTATGAAGTTAACGAACCAAACTATAGATTGCGATTTAAATTTGTATAAAAGGTTTGAATACTTGGTTAAAATGTTTAATTGAAATGATTAGTCTAGTTAAAATAATATTAATTACCATTATTTTATTGCTGGATTTTATCTTTAGCTACTGTATGTGTTTTTATTTTTGTTGTGCGGGGGGTTAACATAACAGTTACCATAATTACTTATATCTTCAGTCTATTATTTAAAGGATATCACTTTCTATGCACTTAATTGACAAATTAGTTAGTCGTTCTTGTAACATAGATGTTCTTAATTCATTTTTAATTCTCTTTAGCTGTGAAAATGAGGGCTTTCCTTTACAGTTGGTAACCGTTAAGCAAAGGAACATTCTTGTAGCAATTTCAACATTTGGAAAAGTTTCTTCTAATTGATCAGACTTTATTAGTTTATGTAAGTCTGAGATACTCAAATCCACTGATTCCTTTGCTATGTTCTTTAAATACTGCCTTAAATGAAAACATTCTGATTTGAGCTATTATTATTATATTATTAGTTAACGCAATCGACACGTTTATGACGTTCAGCGCTCCGATTGGCTAGCTCCAAGCTCTTAACCAATCAGAGAGCCAAATGCGGTAACCGTTTCGATCGCGTTAACGTAAAAACAACCCGCACTCGATACTCAGATACATTAGTCTTCGTGATAGACAGATTGCAATGCAGAGGGTCTCGGGTTCGAACCCATGTCGCGCACCTCTGACTTTCGGAAGTTATATGACTTTTCGAAATTATGTGCGTATTGATTGACAATTATCGCCTGCTCAGTGCCTCGGAGAGCACGTTAAACCGTCGGTCCCGGCTGCCATGAACATCTATAGCAGTCGTTATTGGGAAGTCAGTGCCCTATAATATCCTGATACTGGTCTAGCTTTAGGGTATCGTAAGCCTTCGGGTTGCGGAGGTCAGGTGGCAGCCGCTCCGTGTAAAAACTGATATCCAGTCAAATCCGGTTAGACTAGAAAAGCCGACCCCAAGTGACTTGGGAATAATAAAGGCTAGGGAGAAGAATTGACAAAGAAATTGCAAAGAAAACTGAAAAGATTGTCAATTTCTTGGTATGCTGCCGAATGTATCGATTTATAGGAATAAACGTGTCTATACGAAATTTTTCTTTGCCATTCAACTGTATAGTCTCGATGATCCTTTAAAAAAGTGACGCGTGTGTTGTGTGTGAATTCTTTATCTTACAGATTTATCTTTATAGTCAGCATATGGATTTTTTTCTTTAGCAGCCAATTCGTACTGATCGAAATTATTGCGTGCGTTATTGGCATAATCGATCAGAGATGTGTAAAGTTTTGTTGCAACGTCATGGTCATAGTGCTATTCTGTAAGCTTAAGCTTGTTTTGTTCCTAATTCCCAAAAGATCATTCCATATCTTTGTTATAAGTATAGTATTAATTAACATATTTTTTGCTGCTTTTGGGCTTCGTTTCTTGTTTCTCCTAGTTGATTTTTGTCAATTGTAATTGAGGACAAAGCTTCAGAAATATTTAGGTAAATAACTATTTTGCAAAGCATTAATAGCATTAACACGTGCAGACCATCTAGTATCCGGGCAAGACTTCAAGACTTTATTTGCACCCAAAACTCTGCTCTTTAATAATTTTCTGTCGTTTGGTCGAAGCCGAAAATAAATTGAACAGGATAAACTGAAAGTATGCTACAGCTTCGGAAATTCAACATTCAACAGCCTGAACACCTACTAAATTCAGCGAATATGCTGCACATGGGACAAAAATTGCAAATTGCCATTTTTCTTTATTTTTGACTGAACACCAGAATACTTTTCAGCCATATTTGATGCATTGTCATACTCTGCATACAACAATCTTTGATAGGAATATCAAGACTTTCTAAAACGTTTAAAATGTTATCTGCTATGTATTCTGTGCTATGTTTATCTATAGGTAAAATATTTCAAAAATCTCTCAATGGGCTTTCCGTCTTTTACGTATCTAACGATGAAGGTCGGTTAGATCCAGCGTGGAAACCACGCTTATAGAGAAGTATTTTGGTGATTTTATTTCAGTAGGTAACAATTG
This sequence comes from Catocala nupta, assembly GCA_963675205.1. Lineage (NCBI taxonomy): Eukaryota > Metazoa > Arthropoda > Insecta > Lepidoptera > Erebidae > Catocala > Catocala nupta. Next base: position 18,846,922 of record OY776107.1, on the reverse strand, counting down.
TTTTTAAACCTTGCTGTCCCACTATATTAATAAACTCATTACAAATATTGGCAGACAAATATGATGTTCTTCCTTTTCCACGATTGCCGCAGCTTCGTATATGATCAGCAAGAAAAGGATCATATTTACTAATCAGTTCTAAGCATCCTAAATAATTTCCGTTATTTTAAGACCCCAATATCTCATTATCACCACGAAAAGCAAGACCTCTAGAATTAAAAATGTCACTACTGCAACAATTCTACTAAGTACATTTTTCCAATAATTGACATCTGTATTATATTGGGACAGCAACTCACTACCAACTCGTCCAGTAGTTTTGCTTCTTGCGACTTAATTCATCATTAATTGCCTGTGCTGTAAACTGTTCTCATGCTCAATTAATTAGTTACTAATATACTTCCAATATTTCTATCCATTCGGATAATTCAAATTATGTCCAGTAGCAGTAATAGTATTTTATTTTATTTATTAGGGACAAAAATAATTACAAGTTAAAGTATTACAATATAGTGTTATACATAATATTGTCTTATGTTTACGCGAATGTTATACATTGAAATTAAATACTTTATACGGATTTTGTCACGTTGTTTATTTTACTTTAAACACTGTTATTACATAATTTTGAAAACTCTAACTATATTATAAAACTCTAACTATGCTACTATTATTGAACTTTACTACTATTTAAGCTATATATTTTCTAATTAAAACTATTTATATTTAAGTTTACACTTTGCTCCGACGTTTCGGTTGCTTTACAGCAGCCATGTTCACGGGGAGACTAATATACTATCCACGGATTAATATGGGAAATTAAAGTGATGGTGAACACAGTAAGTAATAATACTAAAAAAAAATTGAAAATAAAAATTTTTGACTAACAAAATCTTAAAAGAAAAAAAGAACACTGTACTTAACCTAAAGTGATTTAAACAATTCAATAGCTTTTCTTTTAAATTGATGGTGAGTGAGAGAAAAAATGTCCAGCTCATTAGATAAGTATTGTATGCTTCAACAAGTCTAAGAAGAGGTGCACGCACTCCGGCGTTCGTTCTGCATGTGTCTGTACAGAACAGGCGGGGTACACGAACTCCTCTTCGAATGAGTCAAATCTATTGTTGCATAAACCGTGCAGCATCATGGCTTCCAAAAGTAAGCGCCTGGATTCCAAGTTTAGAATCCCATACCGATTAAGTAAATCTTTGTAAGGTATGCTAGAGCGATGAAATTTATAGTGCATAGAACGCAAAAACATTTTTTGTACCAATTCTAATCTAGACTTGTATATTTCATAGTAAGGATGCCAAATGGGAAATGCGTATTCTAACTGAGATCGTATCAAAGTTTTGTATAGAAGCAAGAGTGTAGAAGTCCGTACAAAGTCACGAGATGATCTCGTAACGAAACCAAACATCTGAAAGGCCTTATTAATAACATTATCAATCATTATCCTAACGCCAAGATCCGGACTAAAATTTCGTTTAAGTTTAATTCAAATCCACGCCATTAATGGAATAACCAAAGTTGATCCTATTTTTGTTTTTGGTAAATGTAATTGAGTGGCATTTAGGTAAACTGAGAAAGAGTTTATTTTGAGTACAATAAGAGTGAAGTCTATTAAGATCGTCTTGAAGCAGTAAACAGTCGCGAGTATTTTTGCAGGGTCTGTAAATTTTTATGTCATCGGCATATAATAATTATAATTTATAATGATGTGTGAATTTAATATCATTTATCAATAAAACAAATAACAGTGTTCCTAATATGGATCCCTGCGGAACACCTGATGTTACCAGTACAGAGTCGGATTCATAACCTTTAATAACAACAGTCTGAGATCTATTGGAAATGTATGAAGCAAACCATCTAAGCAGATTACTACGTATACCATTAAAGGCAATTTTCTCCATGAGCAGCGCGTGGTCAACCTTGTCAATAGCCTTCTGAAAGTCTGTATACACAGTATCTACCTGAATTCGTCGATCCATATTCTCAAACAAGTAATTAGTAAATATCATAAGATTAGTCGTAGTTGATCGGCGTTTGACAAAGCCATGTTGTTCGGGTATTATAATTTGATGGACCTGAGGATATATGGCACCGTGTACAAGACTCTCAAAGACCTTGGACCTTGTGGATAAGATGGAGATGGGGCGATAATTCTCAACATTCGCCTTATCCCCTTTTTTGTATAGTTATGAATGCACGCTTCCAGATTGTCGGAAAGTTGCCTTCAACAAGACATTTATTTAATATTATATGTAAGGCAGTGCTCAAGTGCTTACAAGTATTTATAGAAAAGCTCGGTGATAGACCATCAGGCCCAGCACTCTTAGACGAATCTAATGATTTTAATTGTGAGCAAATGAGTTCTTCAGACAGGTAAATATTCGACAAGCAGGATGCCTTATCCGCATAAACATTATATGGTAACCATTTGGTCGGATCGAAAGTTGAAGGTTCATACACGGAATTAAAATGGGAGGAAAATAAATTGCATATATCTGCAGCATCACTGGATGATGCTTCCCGAAGGTATATACTAGCTGGCAAGCTTGAGTTACTCTTTCTGTTTGTTATGCATGTCCAAAAATGCTTTACGTTTTTAGAGATGCTGTCTTCAACTGAATTCATATAGTTACGGTAACATTTACTACACTCTTTGTGAAATAAAGCACGATAAGTAGAGAATTGCATGTAGTCAGATTGTTTGAGGTACTTTTCTTCCACTTGATCCATGCCTGTTCTTTCGATTTAAAAATACGGATGAGAGAACGAGGAAACCGCACAAGGAAATTAGATCGCTTAACCCGAGCTAGCGGTACGTATGATCAGATAATTCCATACAAAATCTCATAGAAGATGCTAACTGCTTGTTCAGACGATAGAGGTGAAGTAAAACATTCCAATCGATATCTGCTAGATTTTTGTTTATGCCTTCATAATCAGCTTTATTAAAGTTATAACTCTTAATTCAATGACATTTCATAGAAGTGAAATTCATACCGAGACTAGTTAACGTCGAAAAAGGAGGATGGTGGCTATCGGGTTCTAGTAGAGCGTTACAGGACACTTTTAGACAGTCTACATTTGAAATGAATAGATCTAATATTCAGCCTAATTCATTTCTTGTGGTATTGTACTGTAGACCATTAACTAAGCTCATAAAATTGAACAACGTGCGCCCTATTGAATTCGATGCCCGTGCAACCGCGTGATTCCCTAGGATCAACTAATCGATATCAGGTATGTTAAAATCACCGACAATAAAATAAGCATCATTAGAGGCGTTATTGGCTAAGCCCTGCAACATATCAAAATATTCCTCATAGGCTTCCTCACATGTTCGAGGCGGTACATAGGCTGCGCTGATGACATGATGTCTGTTACGCTGGGCAGCTGGCAACTGCACAATAACTTGTTCAACCTCTGTGTGTATGAGTTGTGTTTTTATTAAACTAGGTCGTAGCTCGCGAAGCACCGCCACTAATACACCTCCACCCTCCCGTTTTTTTGTTGCAATCCGATTGCGGTTTCAGTCAGTATGACAACGTCATATGAGTGCAACAATATATTCATATAAAGTGTTTGTAACTTTGTTCGGATACCTCTACAGTTCTGGTAATATATTAAAATATTATTTGTAGCCATTGATGCTTTGCGGTACAGCTATAAAACTTATAAAAAAGGAAAGTGCTGAAATATACAATGCGTTATACATAAAAATAATAATAACTGGCTATTTACATGATAGCATACGACCATAATAACAAATGGTCATATTATTATTCTTAAGGTACAAATTATTCCTGGAATGCATACAGATAGTTGACTTCAATATAATATAAAATCGAGAATATTAAATAGACGACAGCAATAACAGTACACAGATTTCTTCGACGGTGAATATACCAACCATTTTCTTTCTAAAGACTCACCATTTGTCAATATACGGATAAAAATATTTTTAGTCAAATATCTAGTTTTCATTTTATCGATTGAATCTGGAAAACTTGTATAAGTTTCGGAGAAGTCACAATTTTTTATTTTGGATGATCTCTGGCCCTTATCGAATCCAAATATCACGTAATTCTTCTGTTAAAATTTCATCGCAGTATGGATCAACCAGGATCAGGAGATATATTTTCCAAGCTTGTAGCTCACAGTAGCTTGAAGTAGAGGATTCAGCAACTGATGTGTGTTGGTCATTTTTGACCATTTCCCGTTGATATTCAAAAATATTTCGATCTTGAGGTGATGAGGGTGAAGCATTAGTCAGCCTATTTGTTTCTTCAACCGTAAAAATGAAGTGAGCTTAGGAAGTTTTTTAATTATTTCTTTTTGAGCCACAACATTTTTCTTTTTTGTAAACCACTTAAAAATAATATTGTTTTCGTCATAATGAAATGAACAAATAGTCGAACAGGTTAACGTCAACGAACACGTCTATTATTTTAATTATTTCTATTGTTTGTCACTTTTGGGGAATCCCCCAACCAACCATATATTATAATGTCGACTTCTATGCATAGGCAATAAAAAGATTCTGCAAACTTGACGTTGCAATCGAAGTGGTTTGTGTAAGTGACCGCTAGATGGTGTGGTTAATTAGTTTTACTTTCTAGGTACCTACTTTTATGGTATTTTTTATAATAATTTAAATGTTCGATATTTAGAAAAAGATTTAAAAAAATGTTCTGGTGTCCGATTGAAATTCGCTAATGTACATATTTTCATATCTTATCTTATTATCAATTTGACCAAAAATATTCTTTTAGCTGTAATTATATGAATACATAGAGTGGCCAAAAGTGAAAAAGATATTCCAGGCTATAAAGCGTTTGTACAGCCCGACTAGAAAGCTTAGATGGTGGTGAAACGCGGAACTACATGTTTCCTATCCAGGAAGTCTGGCAATAGGGACCATGCATGATGATGACTTAAACGCCAACTAGTGATAAAAGTATTTACTAATCGGGGGCATCTATCAACCTATTATATTGTGTATTTATTATTTAGTAATTATTAATTGAGTAAATTTAAATAATTTTTCGAATGTCTTTATCAAAAACGGTTGTTGCATCCATCATCCATCCATGGATCATCTCACATCGGAAACGAGGATTTGATTTATCCCTTAAATTTTATAGTTTTCCAGAGAGCACACTTGGTGTATAGTGTAAGCGAATATATCAGCCTTTCGGGGCCCCCGTGAATAATAGGGGCCCTGGGCACGGGCCCCATGTGCCCTTATGGTAAAGATGGTATTGCAGTTTAGCGAATGTACACAAGAAGTTGGAGGCATCCCAGGACACCGTCATAGTTTTCCGCACGGAGACTGAAGAGTTGCGCATCTCTGTGGCTTTAAGTAGGTCATTGGTGCCAATTCTGTGGTCACAAAATTCTCTTATCTTAGCTAAAAATCTCAAAAATTTAGTTTAGTCCTGTCAAACGACATTTCATATTCTGAAATCGCTAAAAGTGACAGGACTAAACTAAATTTTAGAGATTTTTAGCTAAGATAAGAGAATTTTGTGACAACAGAATTGGCACCATTGGCGCGTAATAACAACATCAACTAATCCTTCCTTTGTGTTGGAGGGATATCACACCAGATTCCTTCACACAGTAGATGTTATATAGGTACACGCTTATTTTGATAAATTAATGTTTATCCCGCGTGTTAGCTTAATAAAGGGGCGGACATTTATTGAGTCAATATTAATAATAAGCCATTTCAGGTTATTTGGTACCACGTCTTGGTACCACTGTGGATAATTTTTGGTGACACGCACCTAGAATTGGCAAGTTGGCAGCACTCAATAATTGTCAGTCTTGAGTATACTAGTCTATAGTAGAGATGCGAAAAACGGCTCACTGGAAAAAAAGAGATATAGCTCTTTTTAGCTTTTTACGGCTCTTTTGATCCATAGAGCTATATCTCTCTTTTAGCTCTTTAGTTCACTTAGTTCTTTTATATCTATGGTCTATTTAACTCATCGAGAGAACTAGTATTGAATTAGCTTCTTTCACTTCAACTCATTTATGGCTCTTTAACTTTTGAATAGTTCAAAGTCTTAAACTACGCAATTACTAAGCAAAAAGTTTGTTATACATGATTGTTAAGTACCTGACTCGGCGTCTTAACGGATGAACTAAGCTGGTGAATTGTTATACTAAATAAAACGAACTAATGGACAGTAGACATCAGTGTTTATTAAGTGCCACAAAGGATCACACAAAAGCACACACTAAATTGAGCCTACGGCTCGGGTATATATACGTTCCGTGTGAACGAAACCATAGCGCGATTCAGGATTTCGTGGTTTTTGAGAGTAACGCCATCTATCGGCCTATAAACAAGTTATGATCTATATAGAACTTTATTATTGAACTTTTGAATGCGCTATGGTTTACATTATTCGTTCTGAACAATGATATAAAGTATATTTATTTCTAAAATAAATTTAAATATTGTTTCTTTAATAGAGAGGGATCGCAATTCATAATTATTTCTTTATCCTTAGCAACTGATGACTTTGATTTATTACAAAATAATGTAAATCCTACTAATATTAAAAATATGAAATAGTAGAATATCCTCACTCATGTGGGGATGTATGGATGTATATATATATATACCCGCATTCAAAATAGTTCCAATTGCTCCAAAACAATTGAAACAAATCGTTTCTGTTTACGAAAACACAAATAAAATATTGTTATTCGCCACAAGAGTTTGCATACTAGCGTATGTATGTACATAAATGTAATACTTTTTCTGTTCGGCGGTGATCGGGGAAGATCGGGCTCAGTCGGGCGTCGGTCGGCTACACCACAGACGAGTCAAGGAGCCGATTGAGCCGTTTAACCGGTTGAAGTAATAACTGAGTAACTGAGCGAATGTGAGCTAGATTGAAATCAAAGAGCTGGTTCATTCGTATCCCTCCTTCAGGAGACCCAAGTTTAGTCTATGGCAGTGTTTCCATTTTTAGGGAATTCTCCCTTTTTTAGGGCAAATTACTGATATTTTGGATGGTTAAAGACAATTTGAAAAAGATAAGGATTTAGGGAATTTCGGGGTAAAATCAAAACCTATACTGGTAACCCTGTAGTAATGTAAACTTTTTCATAGGGGATTCCCCAGAATCCTAATAAGTGTAATCCGTCTAATTTTTATTTACCACACTATTTTACTATTTCCGTTGTTATAGATGTCATCAGAATTTTGTCGTATTGTAATGTACTTGATTTGATATGTTGGACGTTATTTCTGTATTACGGAGCAGTAGCGGCATCAATTATTCAATTGATATTTTTGTTTCCGAGTTATTACGATATAAAATGGAAGAAAATGATAATCAAGCATCATCTTCGACTACAACTATCAGTAAAGAAAAAAATTTGTGCAGAAGTTTAAAACTTCTTGGTTGGAGTATCCCGATTTTAAGTCTTGGCTAAAAAGGTCTGACAAAGGTGAGACTAAAGCTTATTGTAAAATCTGTGATTGTGATCTTGTATGTGGAATGTCCGAGTTATTGAAACAACAAAAAAGTATCAAACACTCCAAAAATATGGCTGTTATATCACAATGTGCAAGCATGTCAACCTACATAAACAAAAATCAGACTCATACTACTAAGGTAATGCAAATGGAATTAAAACTGTGCGGCTTTCTTGCAAAACATGATCTGCCTATTTCTTTAGTTGACGATTTCCTGGACCTATTGCGAAACTTATTTCCGGAGTCAAAATGTTAAGAAGACGTGCATTTAGGAAAGCAAAAAGCAACTAATATTTTACGTCAAGTCACTGGGTCTACATACAAAAAAGAAGTCATTGATATCATGAAGAAAAGTTATTTTAACCTTATAATTGATGAAACAACAGATCTGTCTGTGATGAAACAGTTGGCTCATTATAAGGATACTTTAACAGTGTGACAAAAAAAGTAGAATTCAGATTTTTTGATGTGATCGACACTATTGATGGGACGGCAAAAGGTATCTTCCAAACAATAAAAGATAACCTTTCCAAACATGAAATACCTCTTCATAATGTTTTTGGATTTACATCGGATACAACGAATGTTATGATGGGAAAACACAGTTCAGTCCAAGCCTTATTAAAACACGAAATTCCCCATCTCGTCGTTATTGGGTGCTCAAGCCATTTAATTCATCTCGCGACATCACATGCCTCTCGTAAATCACCTAAAAATGTAGAAGATTTGTGCCGCAATATACCCGCGTATTTTCATATGAGATCGAAGCGAACAGAATAATTAAAACAGTTTCAAGATTTTTATAATATTAACCAAAATAAATTACTCTCTGCATCAAATACGAGATGGCTGTCACTTCAAGCTTGTGTCGACAGGATACTAGAACAGTATAATGCCCTGAAATTACTAATTACAGAAGCAGTTTTTGAGGATCCGTCTCACACTAATGATTCCATCTTGAATAGTCTTAATAACCCTTTTAATAAAGCATTACTACATTTCATGAGTTACGTCTTTTCTATAACCAACGATTTCAATACCTTCTTCCAATCAAAATCACCACGATTGTATATGTTGCTAGAGATGGTTCGGAAGACGTTACAAACTTTTTTGTGCAATTTCATAAAAAAAGAGTACCTGATGATCTCTGGATCTGATCTAAACAGCATTATGAAGTTGGATGTTACCAACGTATCAATTCATCTAAATAAAGAACAAATTTACGTGGGCCTGGAAGCACATTCGATAATTGAAGATTTAAAGACAAAAGCTCCAATAGAAGAATTAAACAAATGTTATACAAATTGTCAGCAATTTTATGTGAAAATAGTATACAAATACAAAAGCGGTGTGCAAATACAAAAGCGGTTCGACATGGATGAGAAACTCTTTGATTTATTGAAATATGTAGACCCCAAAGTAGCAAGAAATCTAAAGAAAAATCCCATAAAATACGTGTTTAATCAATTTAAGTTTTTAGAAACAAAGTGCAACATGCAAATAGCAGACAATGAATGGAGACATCGTGCTCTTATAGAAGTCAAGCACTGGGGTGTTGAAAGTGAGGAAGATGTACCTAAAAACAATGCCAGCAAAATTTATTGGAACAAGGTTTTGAGTATGAAAGATTATCATGGTAATTTCATTTACGAAAACCTTGAAGTTGACATTTCACTTTTACTAGCAGTTCCTTCTTCAAATACTGAGGTGGAAAGGTTATTCAGTGTTCTCAAAATGTCAAAACTGACAAAAGAAATAGGCTTTCCAATGAAATCCTGAACAGCTTGCTTCATACAAAGCTGGGAATGCTAGCAAACAATTGCTCAATTTTAAAACCCAACAGTGTTATGTTGCGTGCAGCAAAAGAATGTAAAAGTAATGCTTCGACTTCCAAAAATTCTAATCCTGTAGATCTATGATCTAGAAAATCTTCTGTGAGTGTTTTGTTATCATATATACATTAAATAATATACTGTGGTTTATTTTCTGTATTTTATTTATGCTCGCTAAATGAAGGATTTATGGAAGTAGTTTAAGGAATTTTAGGGATAAATTCAAAAGAAACTAGGGTAAAATGGAAAACGTAAGTGAAAACACTGGTCTATGGTCTTGAGTCTATTAAAGTCGTTAGTCATTGGCTGATTGGCCCGTTAGGGTTTATTTATGTGTTCTGTGTTCGTTGGTGTGTTGATGTTATATGTTGATGAATCGTTACTCTTTTTCCGAAGTCCATTTATTAATAAGTAGCTAATTCATTAGCTTGAAAAGAAATACTTTAATGCCAATGGAACATACCAGTAATCTTTCCAGTAATATCATGAGTGAAAACGTGGGAACTCTTAAACAGATGAGTGTTTGTAGAGGCTGCCTGGCGAGAGACTGTAGGATGACCAGTGCAACACGATATGAAGATATGTACAAGGATTTGACTGGCTTAATTGTAAGTACATCCTCCTTGCTTCCAGAGATTAACCATTGAAATGCGGAAAGTGGTTGCGAAATTATACGCAGCAACATGGCGGCGATCTTAGAGTCCGGATTTTATGAAATATAAAAAAAAATGTTCGGTGGTCATACAACGAACGATTTTAATTGATAGATAGATAATTTATATACAGTGTTTTAATATATCCTAATGCTAAACTTCTGATATTTTCTTTTTATTTGCAGACAAACTAACCAAACTGCACCTAACACATATTGTTGAAAAACCATAATTTCAATAAATTCTTTGATTTATTTTTTGTTATCTCAATATAGTTAATTAAAAAGACATTCTACTAACATGAAAAACACCACGTTTCTGTTTAAAACCTTTACAAACAATTATCACGTAAACAACGTCGACGCTCTCCTCTCAACGTTCAAATTTGAACTGGTCGTACTAACGGTTTTTCAAGGTTCATTCAGACAGTAATGTTACTCATTGTTCGTTCATTTATCGAAGTTAAATGAAAACACAATTTAAACTTTAAAGACATAGATATTCATACCAAAATTAAATAATGTTGGTCACAGGTGACCAGTACACTAATTATAATAGGCCAAGCACTGTTCAGTGCTTCGGCATATTAAAGGTAAAGGAACAAATTCAGACTAGAAACTTTGGAGCTTGTAGATAGTGCAATGGCTACAAAATCATTCTAACGGTAGTAAACTAATTTATATATAATAGCTCATTTATTTACATACCTACAGTACATACCTATCAACATTGTTTTTAACTGTATGAAATGTGATAAGTATACTTAAATAATATTAACACATGGTATAAAACAAACTAATGGAAGCGAGCTTTAGAAGTTGATAAACCAGAAATGGTTAAAGCGCTTTTACAAAAAAAAAAAATATATTGAGACATTTCTCCATTCTTGAATTTGGTTAATAAAATATAAGCATTGTTCAAAATTAAAGTATCAATTATTATTATAAGTAATAAGCTTATTATTGGTTAGTAGACTAGAGAAGACAAGACTTGGGATTAAACTAAAATTGCAGTATTTCTTACTGTTATGATTGATCCATTTATTAATTTAAATAGTTAATAAAAATATTTCTCACATAATATGCTGTAGATAATTGAAAATTAACGATGAATTTCTTTCTTGCCATTCTTCTCTTGTAAGCTGCATGGTTGTCAACCATACTTCATAATAAAGTATTGTATGTTATTTTGGGTCAACATACTTTATATTTTATTAGGAAAATTAAGTATGTAAAAATATAATATTGTCTTCTGTTTACGTGAATGTTATTCATTGAAATTAAACTACTATATACAGATTTTATTGTGTTGTTTATTTAACATTTGTTAAATAAAAAACATGATAAATTCCATATATAGTAGTTTTATTTTATTATGTAAAAATACTTTATTTTACCTGTGTAAACAATTACAGGCTTTATTTAATTAATAACTTAAAGCAATGTTAATGAGACGAGCTACCTAAATGAAATAAAAACAATTGTTTATAGATAAACAATTGTTTTTATTTCTAATAAAGACATATTGTAAAGATCTGGTAAGGATGTTCCTAAATATTTGTTAGATGTTACTAGCATCAACAAAAATAGTAGTAATAGTAGGTAACAAAAAAGCAGGTTAAATAAATAATACTTTATTTTCATATCTTGTACTTTATTTTTGCATCTCAGATAGTAAATATACTTTATTTCTTCAAAATAAAGGTGGCAACCCTATGTAAGCTTGAATCTTAACATAATTATTTGTAAATATTTTATAGAAATTATTACTGTACCTAATTATTTAAAGTTTAATTGTTAGTAAGTTTACAGAAGTTATAAGTATAGGTTCATAGTTAGGTTCAGGCATGGGGCTCGAGCCAATGCTCAATCTCTTTCTGAAAGGTCTCACGTTCAAGCTACTAAGTGGTAAGCACATCCTTGGAATCTAACATTATATATATGTTTAGAACTAATGACCTGTATGGCTTCACACAACTCAAATAAGTTACATATTATTCTTAGTGCATGTGTTACGACAGTAAGCGGTAATCATACAACTTAAGGACATCTCAATCGTGTCTCCTTGATATCACAGCAGTTATTACACGACAACACAACCATGCCCTTGGCAATTAATTAAATAAAGAATTTGAAAATGTCAAGGAGACTATCATAACTTTCCAAATGTACCTTTAGTTATTTAGTCTCATAATAATAAAAGTGTTAGCTTTACAATCTTCTGTAATAATAATACATACTATTAAATACTCATATACATACCTACTATTAAATATTATAATATCAGTAACAGTCCAACATTTAGTAAGAACTTGAGAAATTTTATACAAATAATATTATTTTTATATCATCAGTGAAAATTTACATTTAATAAAAATATAACAATAGTAACAATCTCAAATTATATTTACAGACTGAATCTAATAATAATAGGTATAATTATTTATATTTCAGATCTCACCATCACATCGGTTACCACAGTGGCTGTGCTATGAATGTTCAGCTTTGTTAAAAAAATATAATAATTTGAGAAATAAAATGATAAAATCATATGACACTCTGTATCAATATGTGACGGAGGGTGTACCGGTGAGTACTATCAGTATGGATGAATATACTATTGTGTTAGGTTCATGTACATATATTGTATAGTTCAGAACAACGGATAAATTATGATATATATTTGATATTTGTTGTCAGTTCGCATGCAACGAGAACAAGAGCTCGCACTTAACTCAAACAAGTATCACACACAACGAATTCTCGGGCAATGAAGCTGAAAAGGTACGATTTTAACAAGTTGTTGTTGCGGGACCTGTGACCTGTTGAATACTTTTCTGTTCATCTTTAATTATTTTCAGGAAATGATAAAAGATAATCACATTTCACCATCAGTCAAAAATGAAATAGCAGAAGTTAAATTAGAGAATGATTACGACGATAACATCACAGAAGAATGGCGGTAAGCATATTTGCAGTCATGTTGATTGTGACATTTATAACACTTCCGCGTGGATTCAGAGACGTAACCTTGAGCGTGATTAAGCGGGTCTCCACCGGGGCACTCTGGATCCCGCCTCCGAACAGTGATTCACTTAGTACACGCTAGCGGGACAGAATTATTTTTATATATATTTTAGTTGTTTATGTGGGTATATTATGGTATTTTAAGCAACAAATAAAGGAATCTGTGCAATTAATATGTTCAGAACCAATGTTGGAAATTGTATCACCATTCTACACGTTTGGTCGCTATACACGGGTTGATATTTGGATGGATGCTCTGATTTATTTCACTTATTAGGGTTACGGGGTACGAGCACATTGTTGTAAAGATACTCTATAAAATATCGTGTCTTACTAAAAATTACATTCTAGTCATAGTTGTGACTCTTTCTGAAACAAGAACAATAATTTTACTTGCGTGGTGTTTCAGGGCTTAAAATATATACACTGAAGGACTCATAAACTTCATCAAAGTTCAGGATTACTTTCGAATTAATATTTTTGATAAATATGCAAACTTTTTAGATTAAATTATAGCCGACAAAAAAAAATATATGCATAGTCTAAAATTCGTGTGTTATTAGAGTAAAGTTTGAAATTAATTCGTTTTGTTTTTTTTTTTCATTTGCGATTTAAATTATTATAACCAATAGTATTGATTATTAGTATAAATACTTCAATAAATATGGATACTTCGTCCTAACAAGCCGCTCTAATGAGCATTGGCGTGGAAAGGCTTGGATTAACAAACGATTGCTAGAAATTTAAATTTAAACCAGTCTGTGGTTTCTAGAGTATACCGAAGGTTTGTAGAGACAGGTTCTTACAAAAGGAGACCCGATACTGGCAGAACTCGAGCAACCACCCGTCGTGACGACCGATTTATTGTTTCAACTTCCCTACGAAATCGTTTCCTCACGTCGGTAAACATTAAAACAGAGCTGAATGAAGTGCGTGGAGTAAACGTGAGTGCACGAACAATAAGAAGGAGGCTTAAGGAAGCGGCAATTACCGCACTTAGACCAGCAAATAGTCCAAAGCTGTCTGCAGTTCAAAGACAAGCTCGTTTTTCGTTTCGCTCGCGTGAACATCTTAATTGGACTGAAGAGCAATGGGCCTCCATATTGTTCACCGATGAGTGTAGGACATGTTTAAATGGTGCAGATGGTCGCAGAAGAGTCTATCGAAAAATCGTGGGAAGAGATATGCTCAAAGTTGGATTGAAGAGCGTGTTCCTTTTGGAGGCGGTTCGTGTATGGTGTGGGGTGGCATTTCGATGATCGAGCGAATGGAACTTGTGTTCATCGACATGGTTCGTCAAAACGGTATAAGAGGTGGTTTGACGGCACAACGCTATATAACAGAGGTTTTAGAAGCTCACGTGGTACCTTACATGGGATTAATAGGCGAAAATTTTACTCTAAATGGAAGATAATGCCCGAACCCACGCCGCTGCACAAGTTCGACAATATTGCGAAGAGGTTGGGATACGTACCATGAATTGACCAGCACGAAGCCCAGATCTTAATCTCATTGAGCATGTTTGGGTCAGTTTAAAAAAAGATGTACATACAGGTTGTCCGGTAATTAATGGATAACCTGGAAATGTCTAATAGTGGAACTGATGGCAGTTTAGAAAAAAAAATGAAAAAAATCTATCCTAACTACTTCCTGAGATATGTTTTTAATTTAATTACCATGTATAACTTTCTTGTATACTACGACCATAAATGAATGAAATCCATCTGTTTTTTGTTGTTTTATTATTAAACACTAATTATGCTAATAGATAGACAGTCAAAAGTATGCTATGCTATATAAATATATGCTTTAAAAATTTTTTTTTTTATTATTCTTTATTTCATTTTTTCTGAACGGCCTTCAGTTCTATAAGACATTTCAAGGTTATCCATTAATTACCGGACACCCTGTATATGCGAGAAATCCTGTGCCCACAACAGTGGCAGCACTAAGAACAGCGATTTCACAAGAATTGAACAATATTCCGCAAGACCGATTAATAACCCTAATCAGATCTATGCGGAACCGATTAGAATCTGTAATAAGGGTACGTAGAGGCAATACACCGTATTAAAAGAAAAAAACCTGTGCTTCAACTTTTATTTAATTGTTAAATCCAATTTTCAATAAACCAATCAAAACCAATTTTAGTTACATTTATCGTTTTTGTTCAAATAAATTGAATGGTACTTTCTAGTATACAAACATACACTTATGGATATGATACTACGCTGTTATGAAGTTAACGAAGCAAACTATAGGTTTCAATTTAAATTTGTATAAAATGTTTGAATACTTGGTTAAAATGTTCATTTCAAAGGCGTCTTGAACATCGATGCAGTTTATGAGTTCATCAGTGTATATCAATTTGATATATATTTTAGGCCTGAATGTTGTTAATAGAACATATATAAGAATCTAGATGGATACAAAAAGTTGCATTCCTTTAAAGTTTAGAATCATGGAGAGCTACTTAAAGATTTTTAAATTCATGCTACGCATGTATGTATACTTTCACCCCCAATAAAGAACCTTAATAACGTCAGCAGCGCAACCAATTCTTTGAAATTGCAACCTGGGCAGGGTTCGTTATAAGTTGTTATCACCGGTCTCTAGGAATTATGACATGTATTTGATCTCGCTAGCATGTACTAGTGCTAATCGCCGTGTGCTGCGTCGGTCATTGTAAACGGGTTAATAAATACTTTGTATCGAACATTGATCCGGAATAGGCTGTAGTCTACAGCCTATTCATTTTACAGCCTGTAGACAGTAATAGGTTTAGTGCGTTATTTTCAGCTTGTTTTTATTTTCTCTATCCTTCAAATGTTTTCCATTTATTTTTAGTTTTGAAGATCACCCAAATAAATTGACGAGCAACTCATCGATACTTAAACACGAGAAGCAATCAGAACAGGGAGAGGTCAGTGTGTTTATCATGTTCAGTTCACCATGCTTTAACATTTATATTATTTCTCGCAGTAGTCGATGTCGAGTAAGCGATGGTCCTTGAAATGCTATAATTATTAAATAATTATACAGTTATTATAAAGCAGAAATAATTTTTATTTCTAAGTGATCGAAAGTCCTCATATACTTAGATTAAACTGGTCCCAGGATGGGCCCCAGTGGAAAATTTTGTGTAGTGTAAATTATGCTTCTTCTTTTTTCATTTCATAAACAGATGCGATACAATGATTGGTAATAGTGATTTGTTATAACTTTATCCTGTGCTCATCAAATTTCTTTATCTCACGCTTGAATTGAAAAGCGACGCAGCGGTCATTTTGATCCTCTCCAAGACTCCAAGTATTGCAGATATTTACGTGTACCAACTGCACTGAATAGGGTTACAATAGGGTTGGCATGTCCATGTGGACAAAAAAAAACTCTTATAAAAAAATTAAGATATAAAAAAATAAATAAAAAACCACTGAAAATTTACACATTGACCCTACATCCACCAGGTGTTATTTATTCTTCCGATATTGATTATTTCGAATCGTTATCGTTACGAACAGAAAATACACAGTTTTTCTATTTGTGAAGTAAGAGTGTTTGATACTCAGGCGTCGCCTCACGAGTCGTACGTCGAGTCAGGAGCCGCGCGTCCGTCGCTGCGAGCGCGGCTACAGTTCGAGGAGCACCAGTAAGTACACACAAGTATTTATAATACACACATTACGAACGGTAAGCGATGTTGGCTACTTGGCTACTTATAATCTCTTGCAGTGCCGCTTTGGAAGACCCTTTCTCTCAGATCAGGGTAGAAAGGCAAAAGTTGCAACACCGGATGGACGCACTACCGAGAGATGCCCGCTTGGAACTTGTCGCCCGGAAACGTGAAGCGCATCTGGAGCGCAAGCGACAAACAAAGTAATTTTTTCTGCAAGTATTTTTGGGTTAGATAGTGTTGTGTGTATGTAATAGAATATTATAATAGGGTTTCAGTGAATAAGAAATACTATGTAGGCACCCCACAATTGACAAAGACCTTCCCAGGTCTACTGTGGTCACAAGACCACAAAGTAATGAACGTCTGAGATAACCAGTAATCGGAGTCGGTAGATTGAAATGGGGTCATTGATCCGAAACGTGTATATTAATATGGACATTCCTCCGGAATTGGTGGATTATTAAAAAAAAACCGGAACTTATGTAGGAATTTTATTCTGCCAGAGTGGAAGGAGTCATTTGATGATTTTCCATCCTCAAAAAAAGGTAGGAGTTGTAATAAAATGAGCAATATTATTCTTTATTATTCTTCATATTTTTTTTAACGGCACACAGTCACGATTTGACAAAACCCAACGACCAATCAGAACAAAGGATCATGGGTGGTACAATAACCGGTTATCAGAACAATGCGTACGCCCGCCGACGACATGCCAGGTAGCTCACTCGTTTACTTCGGTTCGTAGAGTGCGCATCTTTGTTTGTTACTGTGTTGTGAAAACGTTACTTGACCCTGGCTTGTGTACATACTGACTTCTGGAATCTGCTCTAAACCACGATTTGGCTCGAATATACGGACTCAGATTTTTCACTATTGAATTGGATCTACATATTTAAACCAAGCTTTGGTAAGTAATATTTTACTAGTTACAAGGAGTATAAAGCATGTTTGGATGTACTATAAGAATATTTTAGTATTGTGTTTGTTCGCTTAACCTGCTGAACATACCATGAGTCTTAATATTGTTAAATCTTTAATAGAGTATGAACCAGTGAGCTTAGTGCGAAACAAAATTATGATATTCTAGTAATGTAGTCGCAATTCAGCTAACTCCACTATTAACCGACATTTTACTGGAATCCGTATATAATTTGAATGCCCTGTGTCCTCTTGCAATGTATTGGTAAAATAAATTACTATAGGCCTTATCTACTTCTCTACAAAATATTCTACGTAACAAGCCCTTTCATTTGATATATATATATATTGATGGAATTGTAATAAAAAATAAATTGTCCGCCATCTTGTAGCGGCAGCCATTTTGGATTGACAGGAAGAGGGTGAAATTTCAATGACTAAATTTGATCCACGAAAAATAAAACAAACGGAGTAAGCTAAATAAACTAAATAAAATGTATTTTTTTCATGTCTTTGTTTTAGGTGATATATACGAGGTTCCATCTCTAAAACAAAGTTCAGATATGGCAAACGTCAAGGCTGAAACTGTAGAAAAATGGATATCCGGTCATCCCGAACTACTTTACGATCACGCTAGTGGTACAATATACTGTTCAATATGTGAAAGCCATTTGAAAACCATAAATAAAGGAAACGTTAAAGACATATCGAAGGAGCAGTACACCAGGGAAAGTTTAAGCGGCCCGAAGAGGAATTTTATTTCGATCTTATAAAATTTCTCATTTTGTGCAATATTCCGTGGTCTCAGATGAAAAATACTACTTTTCAAGATTTCTTTAAAAGATATATTTGTAGTACCTGTTGTTGTACGTGTACTCATCGTACTCTGCCAGATGAATCACAGTTACGGAAAGTTTACTTGGACAAGTTTTTTAAGAATAAAATCAATTCGATTCGGCAAAATTATAAAAATGAGAATTTATGGATATCATTAGATGAAACGACAGACTTTTTAGGTCGCTATATAGTCCATTTTTTAATAAAACCATTACATCCTAACAATTTGACTAGACCTTATTTGGTAGCATGTAAAATGCTAACTGTAGTTAATGGACAAACAATCACGCAATTTGTGGTAGAATGTTTGGAAAACTTTTGGGAAGATTCTTTTGAATCGAAGGTAGGTAACATTCTTGTCCTCTGCACTGATAGCGTTGCATATATGCTGTCTGCAGGACGAAATTTAAAACAATACTTACCTGAAATGAAGCACGTAACATGTTTGGCGCACTCTCTTCATCGCGTATCTGAGCAAATTAGGTTAGAATATCACGATGTTAACATTTTAATAGCAAATGTTAAAAAGGTATTTTTGAAAGCCCCAAGTAGTCAAAATTTTAAAAGAAAAATATCCAGATTTGCCGCTACCTCCCCAACCAGTTGTTACAAGATGGGGCACTTGGTTAGAGGCAGCATTTTATTACGCTCAAAACTTTGAAAAAATAAAAGAAGTATTATCTTGTTTAAGCAGCTCTGATGCGGTATCTATTCGAGAGGCAAAAAATATTATAGAAAAAGAAAATTTAAAAGAAGATTTAAATTACATTAAAGACAATTATTTTATAATTCATTTGTCTTTAAAAGAATTGCAAAAGCATAATTTATCGTTGACAGATTCACTTTTAGCATTTGACAACGTCAGAGATGCTATAAATCAGTGCAATTCAGAAAATATAAAAAATAAAATAGAACGTGTTATGGAACGAAACCCAGATTTAGACACACTTAGAGAATATAGTGAGGCCATTGAAAAAAATGAAGCACATAATTTAATACCTTTTTTAAAATTTGCTCCTTTGACATCGTCAGATGTAGAACGGTCTTTTTCCATTTATAAATGGACTTTAGATGTTAAAAGAAATAGGTTGAAAATGGAAAATATAGAGAAACTCATAGTTATATATTTTAATTGTAAAGATCAGGATTACCAGGATGCTGACATTGTAATCGATGAAGATTAAAAATGTGAATAAATGTAAAATGTACATATTTAACAATAAACAATCTTGATTTTTATCTTTTTCTTTATTCTACCCCTTTTTTTTTGGTCCTAAAATCTGACTAAAATCAACCTGTTCCTTCGTATGCCCTTTACGTTTCAGAGTCGTGGTGCATCCTTAGAACAGTCTCACGACCCCAGCAGGCATTGGCCCTCTATGGGGCCCCGTCATTTATTCTACCCTTAATGCAAATTATCATGACCCCTATGAAAATATTTAAATTTAAGTGCAACAATTTATGTCTATCTATAAAAGTTCTAGCCATAAAAGGCTAAAAATAAAAATTAAAGCTTCGATCGGAATTCGATTGTTTTTATTATTCAACAGATAAATAATGAATTAATTTAGTTTTGATACATTCCTTTAAATTTTGAATTGAGTAGGAATAATATCACTACCAACATTAACAATATTTAATTGAATCCGGAAATACCGGAATTACTTTCCGGGAAAATGGCTTATCCATGTTATTCTTTCTGTGTGCATTTATGATACAAGTACCAAAAATCAATCTACCTACTCCGATCACTGGAGATAACCAAACACTTAGCATACTTTTATAATTCTAGCATGTCCCAGCCAAAGAAGTCGATTGCCGCCGTGCCTGTCGTCCGAACACCAGGAGGCTCCGTCAAGGTGCCTGGTCAAGAGGTCAACATGCTGCTAGAAGCGTCTCCCTTTGGACAGCTCCGAGTGAGTATTATACACACACACACATATATATATATATATATATATATGTATACTCAATCAATTTGAAGCAGCGATAGCAGGTCTCGGGTTCGAACCCACGTCGCGCACCTCTGACTTTCGGAAGTTATATGACTTTTCGAAATGATGTGCGTATTGATTGACAATTATCGCCTGCTCCGTGCCTCGGAGAGCACGTTAAGCCGTCGGTCCCGGCTGCCATGAACATCTATGGCCGTCGTTATTGGGGAAGTCGACACAAAAGATCCCACTGGGTCGAAGTGTCGCAGGTCTGTACTGACTGGCCCCCACACAAGATAAGATAAGATACTCAATCTATCGTCTCTGGGTTTTTAGATTTACTAGGGAAATCTGTATACTGGTGTACAACTTATTCGGAAATAAAACAATTACTATTTTACTAGTTTTAACACATAGTGTCATGATTTGATCGGTCTCTTCGTAACAAAAAGACCTCGAGCAGGTGGATTTTGTATTATTTTACTATAATAATATAAACCTTTTATTAAACTGACGCTGGGCGTGGGCCTCTTCTCAGTGTAAGAAGGATTAGGCCGTAGTTCACCACGCTGGCCCAGTGCGGGTTGGCAGACTTCACATATCTTCAAGAACATTATGGAGAACTCACAGACTATAGGCTTTTTCACGATGTTTTCCTTCACTATTGGTTGTTACCTAGGGATACTATTAGATTAGAATTGATAGAACAAACCATCTTTTATAGGTTTGGCGGCCACCTTCAATCCCCACGGTGGCGTCACCGAAAAGGGATGGGTCCCCTATTTGTCCAGGTCGTCTTCCCAAGCGCTCACGTCGCTCATTATTAGGGGATTTCGCCATCCAAAACCTCATCAATTGTCCGAACTCAGGAAGTGAGATGGACGAGAGTTCGGACGATGATGAGGACCTAATAATGGGTGACGTGGAATCCAACATGCGTCTGGTTGCCCGCAAATTGCGGCAATTTAACATTTACCGTGAGGAGGGGCAATCAGACGCAATGCAGGATTTCTTGGCGAAGGAGGGCCTGGGCATAGAGGAGTTTCTAGCGGATGTTGACGGCATCTCAGACGGAGCAGTAGGCACAGCGGCTAGCGGCATTATTGCTGCCAGTGGCAGCGAAAGTAGCGGCGGCGCTGACGGCAGTGGTGGAGCCACTGAAGCTGCGGCTGGCGGCATTATGGCTGCCAGTGGCAGCGGAGCTGACGGCAGCGGTGCAACCATTGAAGCTGCGGCTGGCGGCATCATGGCTGCCAGTGGCAGCGGAGCTGACGGCAGCGGTGCAACCATTGAAGCTGCGGCTGGCGGCATCATGGCTGCCAGTGGCAGCGGAGCTGACGGCAGCGGTGCAACCATTGAAGCTGCGGCTGGCGGCATCATGGCTGCCAGTGGCAGCGGAGCTGACGGCAGCGGTGCAACCATTGAAGCTGCGGCTGGCGGCATCATGGCTGCCAGTGGCAGCGGAGCTGACGGCAGCGGTGCAACCATTGAAGCTGCGGCTGGCGGCATCATGGCTGCCAGTGGCAGCGGAGCTGACGGCAGCGGTGCAGCCACTAAAGCTGATGGAGTTGCGGTTGGCGACGTCATTGCGGGCCCGGGAGATTTAAATAGTTTCTCCTGGTCCGAAGATTTTTCGACCTTTTCTGGCCACCAGGAGGTCTATTTGAATACCCCGGGCCCGCAAGTACAGTTAGACCAACCCGCAGACCTGTTTACACAGGTGTGGGATCTGCCAATCATAACACATATAGTTGAGCAGACCAACAACTATGCTTGGCAAACAATTGCTAAATTATCCGGAGACGGTCGCCTTACAAAGCATCTAGACACTTGGGAGGAGACGACCGTCGAGGAGATTTACCGATTGTTTGCCCTGCTCAACTATATGTCGTTATGTTACCGCGGCCGGATCGACGAGTACTGGACAACAGGAGTTTTAGGTATGCCAGAGTTTAGGTCAATAATGTCGAAAAATAGGTTCAAGATGCTAACACGATTTTTACATTTCGTTGACAATGACACAATCAAGTTTCGGCCTGATAACAAAACAATTTCAAAAATAGAACCAATCATTACACACTGCAACAACAAGTTCAGTAGCATGTATACCCCGCAGCAGGCACTGAGCTTGGACGAGTCCCTTTTACTTTCGAAGGGCCGTTGTGGGCTGAAATCGTTCGAGCTCAGTGAAGCTAATTCGGGATACTTGCTACGGAACTTGTTGTATACAGGTAAACATTGCACCATGTCTCAGGGAGCCATCCATGGTTTTGAGAATCCCACCTCTAAGGTGGTTCTCAAACTCATGGATGGTTACCTGGACATAGGACACACCCTGGTTATGGACAACTGGTACAACCAGTTGTCTTTAACCAGATACTTAAAACACAGGCATACCGACGTCATTGGCACGATGAATCGCCGCAGGACACACGTGCCCTTGGCGATAAAATGTGCCAATGACAGTCGGATGCAACGTGGCCAACAGTTTGCTCAGCATTGTGGAGACATTACTATAGTTGCGTGGAAAGATGTCAAGTTAGTTACAGCTATATCCACGTTCCACAATGCTGAGCAAGTTAGGGGCCGACGAGCCGGTGAGGTTATAGATAAGCCAAAAATAATTGAATATTATAATAAAAATATGGGGGGTGTAGATCTTAAGGATCAAAAATTGAGCGCCTATCATTTTGAAAGAAAGAGAGGTATGAAGTGGTATATGAAAGTATTTAGAAGACTGTTAAATACCAGTCTTCTAAATACGTTCATAATATACTCAAAGAATCCATTAGAGAATATGTTAAGTCACCGGCAGTTCCGCTACAAAGTTTCAGAGGGTCTTTTGGCCAAATACAAAAAACTTGCCATATTACCGCGCATAACTGGAGCGCAGGGGGCCAACTCTGTGCGGCTTGACCTCACTCAGAAACATTTCCCAGTACACACAGAAATGTCTAGCCGGGTCAAAGGCAATGACAAACACATGAGGCGTCGTTACGCGCGTTGCTCGTCGAAGAGCGTGAGGAGCCAGGTCACCCAGGTGTGCAGCGCCTGCAACGTCGCCTTATGTATAGGTCCGTGCTGGATGGAGTACCATACATTAGAACAATTGTAACGCATTGTTCTTTTATTTAATGTACCATGCATTAAAAAAAAGGAACAATGCGTTACAATTTTCCATCTTGCCTCTACCCGGTAGAATTATCTGTGTGTACTGTGGATAATAAATTGTATTTTATAGCAACATGTATCGTCGATCGATTTGAAATAACTCTTTAAATATTAAAAACTTTTTTGAAACATTAAATTCTTTCGATAATTTTAATTATTTAAATTTATCTAAAACTTGGATTTTCCAATAAACCGCGACGACATCCGTATACAGTAGTTTAATTTCAATTCTAAAATTATATTACGAAATTATTTAAATTGAAACTTTGTAGGGGGACCTACCATATGACTTAACATCTCTAATGGATTTTTTGAAAATACCCTTCACCTTTCTTCTCTCGATATGAAGGTAGATACAGCTCATTTGATCTTTTTGATCTACATCAACCTATTTTTATTAAGTATTTGGGCTTATCATAACCTACCTTCGTCCATACATACTCACACTCTACACAAACACTCCACAATAACACAATACATGTACACCTAAACCTAGTAACTAACCTAAATATAGCTTAAGTAACTTAGTAAACTCGGTAACCAATCGATTTTGACGTTCATAAGTGTTACTTTGTGACCTAAATGAATAAATTATTTTTGACTTGACACCCACATACACACGCGCGCGCTTGCACATACACACACACACACACACACACACACACACACACACACACACACACGCACACCGGTAACGTAGGTCGGAACTCGCTTGGCATTGTCAACAAATGTATATCCTTCCGCTCTTCTACTCTATTTCTGTTACTCTCCTATATGTCCTTCTTTCTCTCTCTTAGCAACACTTCTTGCTGTTTTTCGATATATTGACTTGAACTCTGTGCCCAAGCCTGATGTTCAGTACCCGTCGCGGTAGGTATGTCCCACCTTCTCAGCTTCATTTGATTTAAGATCACCATTGTACTCTTTTTAGCCTAATAAATTTTATTATTAATATTTTTATAGTGTACTTTATTCTATGACATCATTTTCAAATAAACATTTCTTTGTAACTAAATAAATTATACTGTACCTATTTTATAATGTATTGCATTTGTAACCAATACTTTTGCAGTAAACATTACCAAGCTAATTCTCGAATGTATTGTTGTTATAATTTATTATAACAACATATATTATTTTTCTAGTTTAAAAATATTATGTATTGTATTTGTAAATACACATCCTTTTGTAATAGAAATTACCAGCCAAATACACAAACTAGATAAAATTATTTGCATGTCGTATTACCATAAGTAGTCTGTGATAATCATTAGTTATGTTTTGTTTATGATTATCAATGTACTGTTATATTCATTGTTCATGTTTATTCACAAATAATTACACTTTTCAAATTGTAAAAAGCTTTTCAAAGCATGTGTATATACACGGTGTCCGGTAATTAATGGATAACATTGAAATGTCTTATAGTAGAACTGAAGGCCGTTCAGAAAAATGAAGAATAAATAAATAATAATATTAAAAAGTGCAAGCTATTATAGCACAACATACTTTTGACTGTCTATATATTAGCTTAATTAGTGTTTAATAATAAAACAACAAAAAATCGATGGATTTCATTAATTTATGGTCGTAGTATACAAGAAAGTTATACATGGTAATAAAAAAAAATCACATCTCAGGTAGTAGTTAGGATAGATTTATTTTAAAATTTTTTGCTGAACGGCCACAGTTCCTCTATAAGACATTTCCAGGTTATCCATTAATTACCGGACAGCCTGTATACTTGTTTTTATTAATATACGACTATATTATATTGTATGAGTTTATTTTTCTAACTTCCTTTACTACAACACGAATTGACGAAATAATCACTTTTTTTTTTCTTCGGGGAATGAATTGACCCACACCCCTCCGCGGGGGTAGGCGGAGGGGTTATGTCGGACTCGCCGGGGTAAAAGAAAGATGGAATAAGAATAATGTACCTCCCGGAATACCGACTAAACCTACCACGGTGTTCCTCGACAAAACCACTATCGACGGGGCCGCGCGAATCACTTTCGCATACGGTCGCGACCCCGCCGAAGTTTCAGCCCGCCGTGTGAAACGGCAGGCCACTACACAATAAGACCTACCCAATATAGGCACTACTTATTTAAAAGCCCTACTGTCTCCCCCGTAGAGGGGAGACGGACTCGACACAGAGGCGCGCGTGGGAACACGCACGCCGCCTCTCGGACCTGGTGCTGAACGGATGGCGGGCAGGCCCACAAAGCCCGCCACCCCCAGGTCAAAACTCAGGGTGGCTGGAGGTCATCGCGCGCCCTCCGGCGCCCGGCTCTGCGGTTGGGGAGAGGGTTTAAACGCTACCTCCCGCTCCGCCGCCTCCTTGATGGAAATCATTTCCTCGCAAAAGGAGGCGACGGCGTTCCACGACCTCTCACTCCGGACCATAGACTGAACTACGGCCGGGAGCGAGAGGGCAACCGATCCGACTGCCGCGATCAAATCACGGCGCTGCGATGCCCAGGCGGGGCAAACCGCCAAAGTGTGCAGCGCCGTGTCCTCTAAGCCTAACAGGGCCTATAGTAATCTACTGTAATATTTATTAATTACCCACAAAATTGTAACCTATAGATGGCAAATCAACTTATTGAAGAGAGTATTGAATTGTTTTTTTACCGCTTTATACATAAGAACCCAAAGCAGATCACGGGCTCTTCGAAAGAATTTGTTACGGGCCCCGCGCTGACCTGAACGATCCACATACCTGAGGAATCTGAACAAATAATTTCTGGCGAATCGTATTCCCAGATACAGTCAGTCTCAATATATTTTGGCGGATGCTTATTTAAGAGCTGCGAATTACGATTAGCAAAATAATTAAATAAATAAGCGATTTAAAAAAATATATTTAGTGGGGAAATAATTAATGAATAAAAATTTCAAAGTATAAAGAAATGTTTTATTAACTCACCTTAATCATGTCCTTTAGCACTTGGTTCAGAGCCAAACATACTTCAGGAATAATTCTAGATATGAGTGTACTTGATATTTTAAATAGGTAGTGCAGGCTCCTATAACTGTCTCCAGTCGCAAGATATCGCAATGTTAATGCCAATCTAATATTTGGAGGTACTAATAATTGGCTATATTTTTTGCAAAATATATTCGAAATCACTAGATGACATACGAACAAAGTTATTAAATTCCCCTGATGGTTCTGCAACAAGGTCGCATAGCAGATTGTTCATGGTTTGCCTGAAAACGATTTTTTGTTTGTTACCAAGAAAACACATTAGTTGTTCATTGTAAGTTCATATACATATCGAGTAAGATTCCAGGTAGCCAGACCTACATGAACGTGCTACTATCACGAATATGCTTACTACTTAGTAGCTTGATAGTGGTACGTTTCCCAAAAGAAAGTAAGCATAGGCTTAATCACCATGCCTGAATCTAGCAATGACATAAATGAATGAATGAAAGGAGTGCAATACCAAGTTGAGATCTCGTCGGGTAGAATGCTCTTACCACATAGTATTCTCACACTAGCTGTCTTACCAATAAATATTTACACACCTCGTATAACGGAACTATAGCAAGTCCATTACTAATAAACACTTTTTTGTCACGCTCTGTTATACGCTTGTTATAACGTCTGTTTAAATACTACGCGATATTGTATAACCGTTATTCGTCACTTGGACCTTGTTTAGCCTTGCGGACAACCTACAAAAATAGATCAGTAGTGTGTAAACAAATATTTAAAAATGGATTATTGCCTTATTTTGATATTTTCAACGAATTTGATAACGAGAAAAAAAAAGGAATAAGTGATTTTGTAGTAAATATATATTTTGTGAGTAAAATAAATATATAAACTGATAAACAGCTAAACTTGACAGCAAATATAGTTAGGTACAATAGTAGTAAGTACCAATAAGTGTAGGAATGAGACATTTTGACATCCTTGCTCTGTAACAGCTGGCAATTATTGTTTTGTCAAGTTATTAAAATAGTATATTGAATAAAGCTGGTTCAAGTAATAGAGCTTACAAAAGAAGAAGGCAAGAAATTTATGTTTTATTTATTTATTAAGGATCTCTTACAAGAAATACCATTTCTCGAACAATAAATCTTTTCAATTAAAATAAGGTCTCATGTTTTCTCAATTACAAGAGATCATAACATGCCTGCAAGAAATTAAGGAATATTATGAAAAATTAACATAGTACAAGAATTAGAAATTTAAAAAATAATACAAGATTTAATTTTAATTGTTAATTTAAAGGAGATGTTTCATTTTCGGCTATGAAATGTACAGGCAAAAATTAGCAAAAAATACCAGGAATCGGGGTAAAATATTATTTCCTGAATTTAAGTCGAATTACGTTTGCGCTTAAAAATAATAGTTTTTATATTATTGCCATTATATTCAATATGGCGGTGGTACTTGGTCATATAATTTTGTATGCGTTCATAAATCATATCGAAAACTGTACGAAAGTACTATAATTATAATAATGAAAATAATATATAAATATTGTATATGTTAACAATAAATATGTTTTAGAGTATCATTTATTCATTTCAACTATCATACACATCTTTTCAACAAACAAATAGGTAACATAAAAAATATATTTTTATAATACATATAATACTGATTTTGCAGGATGCACTCCGGAACGAAACATTTTGTTTGTGTTTGACAGTATCTGTAAATGTCATATTGACTGATAATAAATATTCCAATGCTGAATTGGTGTTTCTTAATACACTTTCCTGAATCCATACGTTTTCCTTTAATTTTTACAAGAATTATCAATTCTTTGGTGGATAATAAGAGTTCTTTTACTTCTGACAATTCTAGCATTCTAGGTTATGTATAAATGTCATCTACCAATTTGTCATAGATAGTTCGCACGACAAACGTCAAACATTTTATATTTTATTTTGCGCAACGAAAATACTAGAAATTAATAAAGAATTGTTTAACTAAATGTATTTAGGGGTACATATCCCAGGTTTCCTGAGGATGTACAAGTTATAGCCGGAGTCCTATACAAAAGTGAAACATCTCCTTTTCGACAACACATTGTTAAATATTTTTTGATAACCTGTTTAAAATAAATAATGGATCAACAATAACAGTAACAAATATTACAATTTCAGTTTAATCCTAAGGCCTTAGAATAATAACGCCTAGAAACCTATTGCAAGCACGAAAAACGCGCAACTAAAACTTAGCCGTATGTGGCTAAGTTCGTTCCGCGAGCTATCAGTGCTCAGTATTGTAATCTATGGTGCTCAACGTTACGTTATGTCGAACACAGCTAGCGAAAAATAATTAAAATTACTGTGTGTACTATAAATAAGTGTTCTAGCAACTCAGAAAAACAAAATAAAAGGGTTCAAATTTCATTTCACAGGTAGACACACTACACTTACATTTTATACATAACGGCACATGGGCATCATTGGTCAATTCAGGGTTCATATCGATTTCTAAACTATCGTGGGTAGTCGGGCGAGGAGAATTAAAACCACGTGTTACAGATAATTAACGACGTACGATTATTATTTTAACTAAATATTAACAGTATTACAATCAGCACTTTCTAATTAACTAAGATACTACGACACTTCACCGAACACGTCTTGCTTGAGCGCGATGCAAACGGATTATGTCCCGTTCGACCACCGCGTGCAAAAGAGCTCAGAGCTGCGTCAGAGTGGGGAAACGTCAACCGCGCTTGTTAAATGTCAGCTGTCGTTCTTGAAGTTTCTTGACACTCTCAAAACATCGAAGCGCCGTCATACATTTTCTGTACGTAAATCGAGTAAAAACAAATAATTTAAAACACATATCCTATCACTGTACAGTGTTGCTAGTTGTGGGAAAAAAACTTGCACACAATGCTTTTAGTTGGTTCTTAATGTTGATAAAATTAAATATTGTATTTGCTATAAATGCTATTTTTAATACCTACTGTTTAGACTAAATGTTGGTGTTATAATTTAAAGTGGCTAAATGAAATAATTATTAAAAGTGTTATAAATTTAAAACACAACAAACACTTACACTTTTCCACTGTAACTGCTTCAAACTCCGTAGTATATTCGCTTCCGTTCGCTTCGATGAATACTTGACCGCTTACGAATGTAAACTGACTCGGCGTAGTCTTCTCACCTCCCTGAGAGGGGGGGGTGGGGGAGCCTTTGGGAGAGCGTCTCCTTAAGGCGGCCAGTCCACGCGGCCCATTACTATGGGCCGGTCATTGTTGTTGTCCGCCCTCGAGGCCGGCCAGCCGGGTGAGTCTCCGTTGGGAGAGGCCCAGCTAGTCGCCTGCGAGAGGGCGGAGGTTCGCCTTCTACGTGGATAAGGGGTGCCGGCGGTGCCCCGCTCGAGGGAACTGGAATCAGCTCCCGAGCGGGGCGTTTCCATCTCCTCCTTATCCACGTTGTTGTTTCGGGATGGGGGAGGGGAGCGATGTTGGTCAGGTGGGTGTGAGCTGAGCAGTCCGCCCGCTCGAACATCCGCCCGGCCAACCCGCCCACGAATCCCTCGATCGGCTGCCACTTGAGGTGACTCGGCGGTGCGCGTGCGTTCTATTTATACGCGGGTAAAGCGTTTCTGGAGTTTTCTAGAAAAGCCATACCCAGTATGTAACAGTATGATGATTCGAGAATGTGCCAGCGTTCTCTCTACTCTACTCGCACCGACAACTACGTAGTTTCGTAAAATGTCAATATATGGTGCTGTAATAAATTATTAGAAGGGACTGCCGAGTCTTCCCCATAGTGCCGACAGAGGGCACTAGCCGTAACAATACTTATAGGAAGTCCGTGCTATGCTGAAATCGACACCGTAGTTCTGCATTTATTAAATTTGGTTAGTTATTGTTTTGATAGCGTCTCATATTTGTTGGCCTCGATGGCGTAGTGGTTAGTGTAACCGACTGCCACGCCTGAGGTCGCGGGTTCGATTCCCGCACAAGTCAAACATTTGTGTACATGAACGGATGTTTCTGTTTCTTATGTATTTAAAAATCATACCAAACACATGACAAATCATCGCATAACAAAGCAGCATATTTTCCCATTTTTTGTGGGTAAACGCCCGATGATGTTAGGGATTATTCCACTTTGTACAATCACCTGGGTGATCAAATTCCACATAATTAAAATTTGTTTATTATGCTTCCATAAATCATCTGATTTTCTGATATCCTAAACGAATGTCGAAAACAAAAATTTAACGCATTTTATCAAAAAAATGTCCAATTAAAATAATATACATTTAGGATCCAGGAAAGAAATTCTTAAAAAAAAAACAATTTGAAAATAACCTAAAGACAATTTATTTCTCAGTTTAACCAATGTTAATAATCATAACCTCAACATGAGAAAAATAAAACACTTGCTGGTAACTAATTAAAGGTACTCACAGATTTTACACAGCTTATACACACACTGAACTGATAATCAACACTTTCGCCAACTCACAAGTCACGTCGATAACGACCTATCCGTTCGAGATACGAAATGCAACTGTGCGCTCTGAGTTCGGCACACGCTTCATATAGGCGTTGGAACTGGAATAACGGATGTTTCCTAACTCGGCCTTTCTTGACATCCCGTATCGTCCTCGATGCGTTTAGAAGTTAGATTAAAGGCATACTCCTTCCTTCAGTCTGCTGCTGTACAATCGCAGGGTCTGAAGGTATTATTGACGGTCCTGTTATGGGACCCAACTCATCATTATCATCCTCAACTGAAACATTAATACATTTGAGGAAATGACTCCATTATGTTTATCATGCATAAAAACATTTAGCTTATTTATGAGAGCTCTCATTTCTACAATCCCCAATACCACCTTTGAAGGTTTTCTGAATGTCTTTGTAGTGGTGACTTCCCCGAAGAGACGACAGGTTCTGGTTAAGCTTGAACCTGTGAACACACCAGCGAACGGAAGGCGTCCCAACTGTTCGCAAGAGGACTACGCCCAACACGACCGAAATCGTGAGGACCACGCCTCTCCACATGAGAAGCTACGCCCAACACGACCGAAATCGTGAGGACCACGCCTCTCCACATGAGGAACTACGCCCAACACGACCGAAATCGTGAGGACCACGCCTCTCCACATGAGGAACTACGCCATTCATAACCCTTACGTCATGATGACCACGCCTCTGATGTCCCACAGTAAATGCTATAGGCTATGTGCTTAGCAGCGAACTCGAACGGCCATGCTACGCTTTGGAAATAAGAAGAGATAACAAGCTGTTTATCAAAAAGGTAAGTAAAGGCAAATAGAGGGTAAAACATCGCATGTCAGCTCAAGTCACTACGTTTGCTACAAACCAAATAGACACTTTCAAAGAACTCCGCACAGGATTCAGGACACCACTCTTCACTCCAGGGGACCCTATATTCAGCGGCCGCCTGAGTAGTTTTTCCATAGGACCCACTCATCAACTTCAGTTGATAACGGTCACTGGGCAGGACCTTGGTAACACGGTAGGGTCCTCTCATGCCCGGGTCCAGTTTCCCTGTCGACTGCATGTATTTTATAACAAATACAAGATCGCCCACCTGAAACGTACGAGGAGGGTGTCGTCGCTGGTTAACATAGGCATCTTGCCTAGCTTGATTTTTTGACAGCAGTTCACTAGCTCGAGCTCTACATAGCTCTCTCCAGCATTCATGATTATGAGTCATGTCAACGGAAATATGATGATAGGCGTCGCGGCGTCAGTGCCAACAAGAAGCTTTAAAGCAGACGCTTGTGTGGTTTTTTTACTTAGTGATGTTCAAGACGAGTTGGAGCCTCCACAACTGCTCAGACCAAACAGCATTTTTATTGTTTACCTCGATCCGTATCATGTTCAGGACTGTACGGACGTACCTTTCAACTTGCCCATTCGCATTGTGCATTTCTGGCGTAATGTAATGTATATCACAGCCAAGCTCGGATAGTAAGCCTGTAAACTCACTAGACTCAAACATTCGCCCCCGATCGGTCACAAGCAATTTAGGGGCGCCGAACAGCGACACCGCGTTGATGAAAGTGCGTTTCAGTTCGCTTACATCTTGCCTATAAATGGGGTACAACAAGCAATATTTGGTGAACGGGTCGATCATCAATAGCACGAATTTGTAACCATTTGACTCAGGTAATGGGCCTAATGCATCCATGTGCAGTGTTTGAAAGGGTAGTGTAGGTTTCTCCCATGACATAATAGGCTGATGAGATGCTCTTGGGATACGTTTCATAGAAACACACACCAAACAGTGCTTGATATATTTAGCCACGAAATGGCGAAGTCCCGGGAACCAAAAATGTTTTAGGATAAGGTCTATAGTCTTATCTGCACAGATGTGTTCATGCTCATCATGGAATATTCTGAGCAGACTTAGTCGGTGCCCTTTAGGAATAAAACACAGAAGTCTTGATTCTTCGCTAACGGGAGTATAGCGATAATACAATACTTCATTCCGAAGAACGTATCGATGGGGGTCTAGTTTACCATCTTGCAGTCTTTCTAAAAGCGTTTGAGTCTCTGCATCTGCAGCCTGGGCAATCTGTGCCCAATAGCGGGGTCTAGAGATTTGATGCACTTTGGCAACCGGGTTGCGGCTAAGATAATCCGCATCAAGATACCTTTTCGGTATTCAATATCAAAATCAAAATCTTGGAGGTAAATCCACCAACGAGCGACGCGTGGAAGCAGATCCTTCTTCTTTTCAGTGGCTTTGAGAGCGTTGCAGTCAGTTACGACTTTGAATTTTAAACTAACCAGATAATGACGAAAGTACTGCAAGGCTCTCACAATCGCCAGGGTTTCCAACTCGTAAGAGTGGTACCTGCTTTCAGCACCCTGGGTAGTTTTGCTAAAATAAGCAACCACATGCTTCGCACCCTCAGCTTTTGCCTGCATAAGCACGGCGCCATAACCGATGCTGCTGGCGTCAGTGTGTACCTCAGTTGGTAATGAGGAGTCAAAGATGGACAGGACAGGGGAGTTAGTAAGGATGGTAATTATGTCCTGCCTTACTGTTTCTTGTTCTGTGCCCCAATGTAATGCGACATCTTTCTTAGTAAAACGAGATATGCAAGTGGTTTTGGCTGCATAGTCACGTATGTATCGGCGGAAGTATCCTGCCAAACCCAAAAATTGTCTGACTTGCCTGACATTATTAAGTGGTGGTGCATCAACTAAAGCCTGTATCTTATAAGGACTCGGCCTAACCTGTCCCTGACCTATAACTCGCCCCAAATATTCCACCTCTGTGGTCAGAAACGAGCATTTTCGGAGGTTTATCGAAAAACCAGCGTTAGTTAGCGTGGTCAGAACGTCCCTCAACAAATTTATGGCTTCATTCTTGGTATTACTCATGATCAGCACATCATCCACATACACCAAGACACTTCCCGCCTCAATGTGGTGTTGCAGTGTCATGTTTATGATGCGCCGATACACAATTGGAGAGTTAGTAAGTCCATATGGCATACGTAAATATCCGAAGTGACCTTCCGGTGTCACAAAGGCAGTTTTAGGGATGGACTCCTCATCTGTGTGTTAATTTCGACCGTCGATTCAGGCAAGACAGCGTGAACAGACCCTGCTACAGACCTGAGTTAAGTATTGCCTATCTTTCGTTCGTACGTATGTAATACCATCGCGATTAAGAATGTCGGTACCTATTATAATAGGAGCAGTCATACAAGATCCCGTAACTATCATGAAATCTGCTTCAAACGAGATACCATCAAGCTCAACCGTCAATGTCACAAAGGAGTCCGCCCTGATTATTGTGTCACTTATTCCCTTCAAGGAACAGTGCAAGGGTTTCCTCTCACATGAAAAATACCTCAATACATCCGATGACACTAGAGAAACGTTCAACGCCCCACTGTCAATGAGTACGTCAAACCTTGAACAACTGCGGAAGTCAGATCTGCGTGAGGTGAATTATGGGCCATCGATATTTCACCGCACAAGTTCACCTTACGTAAATTTCGTGACTCAGACCGTTCTTTAGCGAAACAAGAAGCCTCGGAATGTCCTGGCTTTTTACAAAAAGTACAAACCGGTTTACTACCACTTGGACTGCTGTCATTGGATTTTGAAGCTTGGTCGCCTTTAGTTAGAGTATCTTTTGAGGTCGTGGACTTTTTCAGACATTGCATAGCCTTATGCCCTACCCGACCACAAGTGAAACATTTAGGCTTATGGTTGTTGCTGGTATTAGCTGGATGTTTAGTCGGTTCTTTGCGTTTATTCTTATCGTGACTAATGCCTTCAGGTTTGACATAAATAGATAAGAATGCTACTAAATCCTTACAATTTAGATTGGCGTTTGCTGCCGCCGCCCTAACCTGCGGGTCCGTGATGCCACGAATTACGATTAAAACCCTAAGTTCATCGCTCAAACCCTTCACTATTTTTAAACGCAACAGCGTACGCCTTGCATAGTCAGCATAAGTGTTGTATTTCTCTGAAGTCGAGTGCATCGCATCGTAAAGAATGTTTGCATAGTCAAGTTTCCGTGGGCACAAAGGCCTAAACTCACGGCAAAAGTTAGTCCAGGTACGGTCATTCGTTACCCACTCATTGAGCCAAGAACGTGCGTCCCCTTTGAGACACCCTGATACGCGGGATAGACATTCAGAATCACCCCAGTTATTGGAAGTCCTAGCCCTATCAACCTCTTCGCACCACACATCTATCTCATGAATGTTTGGGTCAAAATTAGACACAAAATAAGGCTGCCTGCCAGTGTACTGTAATGACCTGATAGCTTCGGCGAGTACTCGTGCCGATTCAGACAATGGTTCCGGCTGCACCGAAGCAGACACTAAAGGAGGGTTGTCGTTGACTGTGCTACTCGTCTCATGTATATTTATAGTGGTTGGGGAACCCGAAACATTCACTGAATCAAGATTGTTAGATGGGGTTACGAATTCACTCTGCGTTTCATTATCCTCTATGTCTGACGAATAAGTCGTAATTACGGGTGTATGCGAAACTGTGGGAAGACTCTTAAGGCCTAGCTCATTATCGTGCGAAGCAACAACACGTTCTTTATTCTCTAGTGCTTCTAACCGCGTCAGAATTGCTCCTAACGTGTTTTGCAAGGTTATGTTTGGACCATGTGGAGTATGATTTCCGGAATTCGAGCTACGTCGCGAACGGTACCTTATGCGTGAGCGGGATCTAGTTCGAGAACGCGACCTACGGCGAGAACTGAGCCCGTCCCGTGAGCGAGAACGGTACCGCGATCGCAACCTATTCTCGTATCGACGCGACCTTTCCCGTGAGCCATGTTGATTGTCAGCCATATTAATTTACGCAGCAAATACAGATTTTAATAACAAATTCAGTGTTTTATTTAACTCTCTATTTTACAAACGAAACGAATATAACGTTCAAGAAATATTTTGATGTCAGAATAGCATACTGGCCTAATGGGCTTTGTAGGAAAACTATCCCACTTCTGAATTTAGGATCCAGGAAAGAAATTCTTAAAAAAAAACAATTTGAAAATAACCTAAAGACAATTTATTTCTCAGTTTAACCAATGTTAATAATCATAACCTCAACATGAGAAAAATAAAACACTTGCTGGTAACTAATAAAAAATAATAACAAAACTAAAGGTACTCACAGTTTTTACACAGCTTATACACACACTGAACTGATAATCAACACTTTCACCAACTCACAAGTCACGTCGATAACGACCGATCCGTTCGAGATACGCAATGCAACTGTGCGCTCTGAGTTCGGCACACGCTTCATATAGGCGTTGGAACTGGAATAACGGATGTTTCCTAACTATACTATAAATTAGGTGATTTAAGGAAACATAATAAACAAATTTTAATCATATGGAATTTGATTACCCAGGTGATTAGAAAAAACATAATAAATAAATTGAAATCATGTGGAATTTGATCACCCATGTGATTTGTTGGTAGGTGATTTTAGGACACAAAAATGTGGAATTTGATCACCCAGGTGATATCACCTGGGTGACCAAAGTGGAATAATCCGATGTTAGCACTGAAGCCATATTTGTGTGCGTTAGAAGAGCGTAGATACATACAGCTTACGCACACAAGAATAATGAATATGGCACGCGTTTACGCTTATGTTTTGGTTCAGACGCGGCTTCTTGGCGTTATTAGGTTGCGTTTTCACCAGAGATGTGCGATGGAAATGTGTCGTGCGAGGATGTCTAGCTGTGCTGTGAAAATGTGTGGGGGTTTCCACAAGGAAATTGTCAAGATGAACAGCTATTAGAGGCATGGTCACTTCTAATAGATGGACCTCGTTAAGTTATAGAAATTAATTTATTCTTCCAACTATATCATCAGTGGACATAGCTCTTAAAGAGTATATAAACAAGGTGGAGAATAATATTGCTTCCGAGCCATCTAGTTTTTGGCAATTTGTGAAGGCAAAACGCAGTAATAGACAACATACTATGCAATACACGTCCAATGGCATCACGGTCGAGGGGCAGAATGCGGTTGACGCATTTGCACAGTATTTCAGTTCAGTTTTCCATGTAAATGCGCCGCTATTGAATCCTGAAACAGCTGAACGTGATACAGTTGACTTAGGCTACTCGTCTGAAATTATTTTAAATACCATTCACTCTATTGATATATGGCGCGCAGTTCGCCGTCTCAAAAGTACGACTTCCTACGGCCCTGATAATATACCTGTATTTCTGGTCAAGGACTGCTTCCAAGCCTTAGTAAAACCTCTGTCGCACGTCTTTAATATTTCACTCCAGCAAGGTATTATCCTAGCATATGGAAAGTCTCCAGGGTAACGCCAATATCTAAGGGGGGATCATCAAAGGATGTAACAAATTTTAGACCCATTGCAA
This sequence comes from Catocala nupta, assembly GCA_963675205.1. Classification (NCBI taxonomy): domain Eukaryota; kingdom Metazoa; phylum Arthropoda; class Insecta; order Lepidoptera; family Erebidae; genus Catocala; species Catocala nupta. The sequence continues at coordinate 18,809,490 of OY776107.1, read as the reverse complement.
TACTGTCAGTATTCGGCAAAGTGTTTGAGTCAATTATCAATAACTGCATATCTAGTCAGATTAGCAAATCCTTAAGTGATTGCCAACACGGATTTCGGCCCGCGCGATCTGCGTTAACAAATCATATAAAATATGTTGATTATCTAAGCAGTAAAGTAACGGCAGGATGCCAAGTCGACGCGGCATACTTCGATTACAAAAAGGCATTCGATCTTGTGGATAATAATGTATTACTAGCAAAGTTTGTATCTATGGGTTTCTGTAGACAACTCCTTACTTTTATGGTGAGCTACCTCAGAGACCGGAGGCAATTTGTGAAAATGGGACAACATCGATCCGACGAATATTACACTCGTTCCGGAGTAAGCCAGGGTAGTACATTAGGTCCAACTCTATTCCTGATCATGATTAATGACCTGCCTGATATGGTCCGTAATCCTGAGTGTCTTATGTTTGCAGATGATCTGAAGCTATATCTTTCTGCCACCAGCACTAGAAATTGTGATGCACTACAATGTGATATTGATGCGGTTGACACATGAAGTAAACAAAATAAACTTCCTCTTAATGTCACAAAATGTAAAACTATTACTTTTACCCGGTCCCGTACTCCTATTCTGGTAACTTACAAATTGGCAGGCACTCTGGCAGCGTGTTACCGCAATACGTGACCTAGGCGTCACTATAGATAGCAAAGTAACTTTTCACGAACACATCAAACAGGCAACGAAAGACCCAATTAGATCTCTGGGATTTATAATTAGAACCACCCTGCAGTTTAAAAATGTCCAGGCTATCAAATTGCTCTATAACGCCTACGTACGTAGCAAGCTGGAGTACAATGCAATTGTGTGGAGTCCAAAAGAACAACTGTATGTAATCATGGTTGAAAAAGTTCAGCGTAAATTTGCCCGCTGCATATACAAACGTACTAACGGTTACTACCCATTTTTGTACCCGTCCATGTTTGTCTCAGGTATGGTTGGATTCGATACATTGCAACTTAGGAGACAGTTTTCACACTAAATGCATTATTTTGAGTGAGTACAGTATTTGAGTTTGGTCACCACAATAGTTAACACAGATCCCTATGTGTTGCTCTCTTAAATTTTTATTTGTAAATAGTGTAAAAAGTAACTTTTTGCGGATTTTTTTGTCAAATACCTATAGTAAATTCAGTTAACTATATAAGTGTGTGATTTTAATTGTGCTACGACTATGCGAACTGAAACTATAACGAAAAAACAGTGATAAAAATCGGTTAAATATTTAAAAAGTATAAAATCGGCTAGTGTCCATGACCTACGACAACCCGCGGAGCGCTCGATACTCCCCGCGCTACCCTTCTACCGCCCGCTGACTTCTACGCAGCTTACGACGATAGCGATCAACATTTTTACTACTATAAATAATGCTAGTTTGACGCGGCGGCTAAGGCGTCTGCTTTGAATCGAATCGGCGTTGGAGCAGCTGGTTCAAATCCTGCATTCGTGAACGCTTTTTGTAATATCTATCAGTATTATAAAATAAATTCAACTAATTTCAATAAGATGGAACTTAACCAACATGTTGACAATATAACATATAGAAGACCACTACGAACTAGCTCACTTTGTGACGATACATCTTCAAATGAATCTCTGTTCGACTCAACGATGTTAAGCTTACCAAATACCTCTATCAACGAAGGCCATAATAACAAGAACTTATATGACAAATAAACAAATTACAGGAAGACTTATTAAGTGCAAATCAGGAAATAGAGAATTTAAGCTTAGAAAACACTAACCTAAAACGAGAAGTCTAAAAATATAAACACGTACACACAATCGACATGTATAAAAAAGTTGGAACATCTGAGAATATTCACACACCTAAATCGGGAAGAAAAAAAGTGCCGCCAAAGACACCAAACTCTAGCAACAAAACCCAATTATCAGTAAACAATAATATTATGTCAATTCCCTCCCCGAATCAGACCGGTAAAACCGATCAAGAGACCCAAACGTGTGATCTCTATAATACCGAAACGACAAGGTTAAAAGAACCCCATACAATTATACCTGGCAGCAACAAATGTAACGAAAATAAACTCAAATGTAACGAAAATTTAACTGGTATTCTGGGCAATAGTAAACAGAAGAATAAATTATGTATTCTAAGCAGCAATAAATCAAAAGGGGTAATTACTTTGATTTCTGTCATTATATAATCTCAAATGGTACTGTAAAGGAACTTCTGTCCAATATAGAGAACAGGTTAAAACATTTTACTTTAGAAGACTACTGTTTAATCGTAATTGGAGAAAATGACATCAAAGAGGAAAAGAGTTTCATCACTACGATTAATATGATAAAAGAAAAGCTGCAGAAAGCGACACACACCAATAATATTATATGCTCACCTACATATATAACAGGGGCAACACCTATTTATAATTGGAAATGTTCAATAATCTGATTTCTCTTGACATACAAAATAATGACTACGCATACCTATTTGATAGCAATAGTGTATTGTCGTTTGACATGTTTTCTTACATGATAGAAAAATCAATAACTATGGCATAAGAAATTTATATGAGCGGATTATTAATAATATTTTAATTGACTTATCGACATTTAATCTTACTGACATTAATACAAATAATAGAATCAATCATAGTATTCCCGACATTGACACTAAGTATCTTGAAAAGGAAACTCATAATCAGTTTTTTCTCGGAAAAACATATGTGTGTTCTGCATCAAAACATAGCAGGACTATTCAATAAATCAGATGCATTATGTATTTGCTTGGAAGAACTCAAAGACAAGAATAAAATTATAGACGTTTATATGCATTACGGAGCATTTTATGATAAAAGGAGATGAAATATATCTAAATCTACACAATTACACGTTGGCTTCATGTTATAGTCGAAGTAATAGCAAGAGAGGTGGAACATACATTTAAATGAAAAAAGGACATAAATATAGAGAGATCACAGATATAAACAAATTTTGTCAAGACTACATATTTGAGTGTTGTGCGGTTGAATTATTGGACTACAAAATTATTACTGTCTGTGTATACAGAATACCAAAACAGAATAATATATATACATTTCTCCAAAGGCTCGAAAGGTTGTTAGCTTATATTACCAAATTTAATTGTAATAATATTTTAATTTCAGGTGATTTTAACATAGATATTTTAAAGAGAAACAATGTAACTCTAGATTTCGAATGTTTGTTTCTGAATTATAACCTCAAGTTAGCACTACGAGAACCGACGAGACTAGCCAGTAAAACTTGTATAGATAACTTCGCACATAATTTTAAAAAACATTGTAAAGCTGAAGTTCTAGAATTAGGTCTATCAGATCATACTGCTCAGCTTATCAAGATACCTGTTAAAAAAGTACCTACTTTGAATTTTTGGCGCATCCCAAAACGAGATTATGGTGCAGATAATATTTTTAGATTAAACCCTACAATAGAAAATAAACAAAAGTATAAAAATTATAATAAGAAATTCAAGAAAATTATATCTTTGACAAAACGTGCGCAAAATAATTATATAATAAAAACTTCAATTAATAAATGTAAAACTGCATGGCGTATAATAAACAAAACGAGATTGAATTTACCTAAAGAAGCTATTATTGATATAAAAACTGATAGTGGCAAGTGCATAAATAATCCTACACAAATAGCTAACATTTTTAATAACTATTTTATTGATAAAGTAAGACCTGTGCCAGGATCTGGAAATCAAGTAACCACTTTAATTAATCACCGATTAAATTCTATGTTTCTAGCACCGAGTTCATCCTACCAAATAAATAAAAGCATTAAAAATCTCAAAAATACTAGCAGTGTAGGTTACGACGGCTTTAGCACCAAAGTAATTAAAGCAGTTAGTGAAGGCATTTGCCACCATCTTAGTCACATTATAAACTTATGTATCGTGGCAGGTACATTTCCAAATGATCTTAAAATAACGGTTATAAAACCTTTATACAAAAAAGATAATAGACAATTAATAGAAAATTATAGCAATGCTGTCACCGTACTCCAAAATTTTTGAAAAATATCTGTATAGCGCAATTAACTCATATCTTGAGAGTAATGACATATTATGCATGGAACAGAAAGGATTTCGACAAAAGAAAACAATAAATATGGCCATTTATGAATTTATTTATAATATTATGACACACATTGACAAAAAAAGCCTATATGTGCAGTCTATTGTGATATGACACAGGCATTTGACTACGTAAAACATGACATTTTAATTAGTAAACTTGACGCTTATGGTATTAGAGACAATGTTCTAGATTTAGTCAAATCATATTTAACCAATAGACAACAAATAACAGAAATAACAAGAGTTAATTGCTCTACTAAATATGAAGAAACATACGTCTCAGAAAAGCGCTATGTCTCATATGGTGTACCCCAGGGCAGTGTACTAGGCCCACTCCTGTTTATTATTTATATTAATGACTTGCCAAGTGCCATCAATCAACCAATGACTCTTTTTTGCTGATGACAGTACAATTTCAATAGCATGTAAGGAAATAAATCAATATAAAATCGATATAAATAATTCATTAACATCTATAATTTTATGGCTTGAGAATAATAATTTAAAAATAAAAATAACTAAAACCCATAGAATGCATTTCGATCAAATAAAAGAAAACCCGTTAAATATCTGTTTGTTCTATGACAATAACGCCATAAAGGAGGTCACAACTGCTCGTTACCTTGGATTAATAATATACAGTAAATTAAATTGGAAAGAGCACATTGATATACTATACAAAAAATTAAGCAGTATATCATATGCATTATATAAGCTTGCTCTAACTATCAATACTGATGCTTTAATATCAGCATATTATGGTCTAGTGGAATCTGTTCTCAGATATGAAATAATATTCTGGGCCAACTCTACAAATATCTCGCTTTTGCATTTTAAATGCCATATCTTTTATGGCATTTAAAATGCAAAAGCGATGCATACGGGCTATGTTTGGGATTCAAAGCACAGAGAGCTGTAGATCCATTTTTATTAGGCATACAATTTTAACGCTCCCGTCATTATACATTTTTGAAGTAGCCTAGCTCTTTGTCAGGAGTAATCACCATTTGGTTTCACTTTTATCAGATAATGGAAGAAGTAATCGACGAGATCCAAATAGACTCTATGTTCATCTTACTAAAACAGCTATACTACATAAAAGTGTTATATGCAAAGCTCCATTAATATACAGGGTGATTTTGAAATCGTGTAATTCCTTTTAACCACGCATTCTACTGGTGATATAGAATAACCCTGACCATATTTTTTCTTAATTAGAATAATGGTCTCGGCAAAATTAGAGTACAGATTTTTTTCATGAAATGATTTCAAATAGTCATATTTTAACCACCTGACACAATCTTAATATTTTACTAATTTAAAAATAATAACATAACAATAACTGATGTCGTAAATAATAAGGGGCAATAAAAAGGACCGCCCGTTATTATTTACGACATTAATTATTAATATGTTTTTTTATTTTAATTAGTAAAAAATTAAAATTGCCTCGGTTGGTTAACATATGACTATCTGACACCATTTAACGAAAAAAATGGAATAATAATTTAAAAAAAAAAAATCTAATTAAATAAAAATATGATCAGGGTTATTCTATATCACCAGTAGAATGCGTGGTTAAAAGGAATTACACGATTTCAAAATCACCCTGTATAATAAGATTCCAAATAACATGAAATCTCTAAATGTAGCAACATTTAAAAAAGCACTCAAAGCGCTGCCTACTAATAAATCTTATTATAATGTTGATGACTTCCTTAATGACAAAAATCTATAATTTAATTGCAATTTTGAGTATGTACCTATGTATTTTTATTATTTATATTAATTTAAATTGCATTAGGTGTTATTTTTAGTTTCAATTGATTTTAATTTGAATTGTATATTTTTCTAATATGTTTATCTATTAACTACAACTTGTTTTAATATTTACTAATTTGACTATTTTGATGTATTTAATTGATTACTTATGAGTTATTCTAAGACTATTTTATTTAAATTAAATTCCTTATAATTATATTTGTACACTAGTTTTGGTTAAACATGTTGATACAAACTATTATTTACCACCTGTATTATATATAACAATAATGTATAATAATATTTACACATGTTTTAGCAAATAAATGTATCTTTATCTTTATTACCAATTACTAAACAATAAGATTGACAATCCAGCTGTACGAGAGAGCATCTATTTTTATGTACCTGATAGATACTTGCGTGCCTGTGGTCGGCGACAGCATCAACTGTTCGCCTACCCAACATCGAAGCGCTCTTCTCAAGCATATAATAGTCCTACGGCTAGGGCAGTAATGCACATTAATAATTTTCTACAATATAGTCCAGATACAGACATATTTTTTAATAAACCAACTGTAGTTGCTACTAATATTATGCGACGTATCAATAACCTATGACATTAGAGTATAAGGTGTAGTGCAATAAATGAATAATGTAAGAATATTCAATAGTATTTAATAGCTATGTCCAAAAATAAATATAAGTATTATCTATAAAACTGTAATAAATGTAAATAATGTCAATAAGGTAAGCTCAATTGTTATATTCCTTGTTTAATGTTATTTGAAATATTTAATGTTGTAATTAAATTTAATAATATACATAATATAATTTTTGTAAACATATGCATGCAAACGATTTGGTGACACCACTGTAAGTTTTGTACTGCTTAATAAATGAATAAATTAATTAATTGTATGGACACAAATTCAATAAAAATATAACATAATTAGATTATAATATAATTGTTTATGTTTCAGATCTCACCATCAGATGGGTTACCACAGTGGCTGTGCTATGAATGTTCAGCTTTGTTAGAGAAATATGTTGTGTATTTTGAGAAATAAAATGATAAAATCACATTACATCCTGTATCAATATGTGACAGAGAGTGTACCTACCGGTGAGTACTATCATTGTGGGAACAATTCAGTTAGGTTCATGTATAGTACCTCTTAAACAACACCATGTTCCATAACCTGAATGGCCCTTCCAGCAAGACTCAAGTTTTAGGCAATAGAAAAAATTATTTTTCCTTGTAACAATATTTATGACAAGACTAAGTAGTTCCTTGGAATATTGAAGCTGTCATTGTAAACTGGATAATCCATATCCAGTATTATGATATTAAGTTGATGTTTGTTGTCAGTTCGCATGCGTCGAGAACAAGAGCTCGCACTTGACTCAAACAAGTATCACACACTACAAAATTCCGGGCATTAAAACTGAACAGGTACGAGTTTAACAAGTTGTTGCACGTGAGCATTGTGATATGTTCAAGAGTTTAGATTGTGTTAATCTGTAATTATTTTCAGGAAATGATAAAAGAAAATAATAATTCACCATCAATCAAACTTGAAATGGCTGATGTTAAATTTGAGAACTATATCGACGATAATATCACAATAGAAGAATGGCGGTAAGTATATTTAAAGTCATGTTAATTGTGAATTTTTTATAACTATCGCGTTGATTCAGAGACGTAACCTTAGTTTTAATATTAATAGACATACATACACATGTAGGTATGTTAAAAGTATAATTTAACGAAACGAAACTAACGTCTAAGACACAGGCTCGGCCTAGTTTAGAAGTTAGGGTTCATTGAATATTGTATACATCTAGTTATTGTATTATACTGGGTGTCCGGTAATTAATGGATAACCTTGAAATGTCGTATAGTAGAACTGAAGGCCGTTCAGCAAGAATGAAAAAAAAAATATATAAAAAAGTGCAAGCTATATTAGCATAGCATAATTTTGACTGTCTATCTATTAGCATAATTAGTGTTTAATAATAAAACAACAAAAACCCGATACAAGAAAGTTATACATGGTAATTAAAAAAAAAACACATATCACAGGTAGTAGTTAGGATAGTTTTATTTTTCATATTTTTATGAACGGCTATCAGTTCCACTATATGACATTTCCAGGTTATCCATTAATTACCGGACACCCTGTATAGATCAAGAAGTTGTATGTATTGTCATCTATTTGGTATCAATAAAGAAATTATTATTATTTGAAACACTAACCTTGAGCGTGATTAACGATTGCGAGTCTCCACCGTGGCACTCGCAATCTCTATAATTATGTCCATCTGTTGCCGGGTCGGTCAGTGTTATCGGGTTTTTCTGTCTAGAAATACTTTGTATCAACCTGTGATCCGGAGTAATCTGTACACGATAATAGGTTCAGCGCGTTATTTTAAATTTGTTTTTATTTTCTCTCGCCTTCATATGTTTTCCATATATTTTCAGTTTTGAAGATCACCTAAATGAATTGACAAGCAACTCATCGATACTTGAACTCAAACACGAGAAAGAACATGAAGAGGTCAGTGTGTTTATCATGTTCAGTTCACCATGCTTAACATTTATATTATTTCTCGCAGTAGTCTAAGCGTGACGCATAAGCGATGGTCCTTGAAGTTCTATAGTTGTTTCTTTCTAAGTGTTCGAGCTATACCTAGATGAGTGATATACTTAGATTAAACTGGTCCCAAGATGGATCCCAGTGGAATTCTAGTTGTAATTTTGTGCATCAGTATAAATAACGCTGTTACTTTTTTTATTTCCGGCGCATTAAATAAACAGATGCGATACAATGATTGCTAATAGTGAAGAGTTATAACTTTATCCTATGATCATCGAATGATATCCTATGCTCTCACGCTTGATTTCAAAAGCGTCGCAGCGGTCATCTCGATCGTCTCCAAGACGCGATGTATTGCAGATATTCATATATACCAGCAGCTACGAAAGTGAATCCGAATACTGTACACGTGATATCGGGATCGAATAAACAGTGATTGATTGGGTTCTTCCGTCAAGAAATTATCATTATAGAAACAGCAAGTTATAAAGCTGTTGGTCCTGGTCCTGGTGATCTCTCTCAGTCCGTGTCGGAATTCCATCTCATTAGATCGGTGCTAATGGTCAGTCTGTAGGGCCTTATATACTTAAAGTGCTAAATAAAACATTCAGAAACGTTTTCTAGCTAATCCAAATTCAAACACCATAGCAATCGTATTTCTAGACACGTAACTTCTGGTGAAATTTAGTGCTATGTTGTGAGTGAGAGTAATATGGGTGATCTTTTCTCGAACGATGACCAATGATTTCTTGTCGTAACAATATCTTAAGAATTTTAGTGGTCAGTGACGATCTGTGTCGGTTGCCTATCGGTCGAGACATTAAGTCCTAGCGTCTGTGATAGCGCGAGATAACTCGTTCATTGTGCCATATAACCGCCAATTTGACATGTCAAAAATATTATATGAATTGATTTTACTAAAAATATAATGGTGGGAATTATAATCGGCCGCCTAATTACGCCTCAGTATTGGAGGGTCTAATTGAACTTAACGGATCTGAATTCAAATCTGCAACTGTTTTGTAGTCTTAAGTGCAATTCTGAAGTAAGAGTGTTTGATACTCAGACGTCGCCTCACGAGTCGCACGTCGGGACAGAAGCCGCGCGTCCGTCGCTGCGAGCGCGGCTACTCTTCGAGGAGCACATCAGTAAGTACACTCAAGTACTTATAACACACACATTAGCTGTAAACTCAGTGTACGGCACGCTCGTGTATGGCTAGCGAACGGTAAGCGAGGTTAGTTGGCTCAACTTGACGATTTTCTGTTTACTGACAATACATTTAAATTATTATTTTGGTTATCTATTTTTCTTCTGAAAACATAAATCACACAATAAGTCCTGTCATTTCTGTTGGTAATCTACAGTGTTCATCACTAGAGTTGCGTTTTCCTTATCGGCCTTAAGCTCTAAAATATCCCGGTCTTCCCCAATCGTTTCCATGCTTTGATGATGATTACATTGCTTTTTATTTTGTTTGTAAACGATATTAAATCTTCTATAGTTAACTCTAAATTCCTTCCTTAAATGTATGGTGAACGAACATTCAGGATTGTATACTACTACAAGAGGATCTCTGCAGGCTCTCACAATACTGTATAGTTAATAAAATACACCTTAGTCTACCAAAATGTCACTTTATAACATTTACAAAGAACAAAAGTCCCATTAACTTTCCATACATACTAAATAACACAAATCTAAGAAAAAACGCTTGTACTCGAAACCTGGGCGTACCTACTACTAAATTCTAAATTGCCTTTCAGATGTATGGTTTTGTCATGCGCTTCTGTGAAGACTTTTAAAAAGCCTACTACTTACCTTTTCTTATTTAAAGCGGTAGTCCGTTCAGTTAGAATATGCTGTACCTATTTGGAGCCCCTTTTACACAAAACACAAGCACAGGATAGAAATGGTCCAGAAATTTCTTCTTTCTTCTTAAACATAATAAGCTCGTAAGTTTGGAGCATAGACGCACACTACTCTTGAGTCATGATAATGATGCTGTACGGCATATGCAACGAAGTATAATTGTACTGAATTATCAAACAGGCTGTTATGTGGTACCCAAGACTTATTGGGAGGGAGGTGCGCGAACCTCGATTGTTCTACACGGGAAAGTGTGGAACTAATGCTGGAGAGCGTGCACCTCTTTGCCGATTATTGATTAAGTACACCTCACATTTTATGAATATAGACCTTTTTGGTATCACAGGCTAGATTAAAAAAAATTGCTTCTGGATTTCTAGCTGATCAATAATGATATGAAAATGAAAAAATCTTTAATAATATTTGTCCTATTTTTTTTGCTTAATACACGTCCGTTATCTTTACTACTCCACTTGTAATTTCGTGGACAATAAGTGTGGGTTATACGTTATTGATATTTAAATGCTAAATTATTTGTAAAGACCGCAATGTAGTATTTATGGCAAGACCAAGTAGTTCGTTAGAATATTGAAGCTGTCATTGTAAACTGGATAATCGATATCCAGTATTATGATATTAATTTGATGTTTGCTGTCAGTTCGCATGCGTCGAGAACAAGAGCTCGCACTTGACTGTTTTTGTCCCAAATAAATAAATTAAAATAAAATTACACACCTTTGGCTAAAATGTTAGTTGTAGGTTCATCTAAACTTGCGATAGATTTATAACGGTCGCCTTTAGTTGTTCTGGAAAGCATTAAAAATATAAACAATGATGCATATTGTTTATATTTTAAATGCTTTCCAGAACAACTAAAGGAGACCGTTAGATCGCGTTGATAACCGTTACGTATTATATATACACTAGCGGTCGCCTTGTGGTCAAAATTCGACCACAATTTAATTAAAATTTTTGGTCGTTATTAAAGTAGAGTTTTGTATGGAGACGCGTACGCATCCGTTCAGCTTGCCGCGTCTATTTAGCTTTCAACAACTTTTTTAATTTATTAAATTACAACAAATGTGTCTGTATCATGCGAATGCTATAGATAGGATTCAGCGCTGTTCTGCCGCATTCTGCGCTGTTCCGCCGCGTTCAGAGCAGTACGGCTCTGTACGCGGTCGCAACTTGTCAACGAGGACGTCCGCGTTCAGCGCCGATCGCGGCGGAACAGCGCTGTACGCGGATGGTTCCCGATGGCTTTCTCATTCTTACGACGCTGCACGAGGCTGATAGAAGCAGAACTGCATAAGTGTGACCAAAATCGTTCAGCAAAACCCGAATAGAGCTGAATAAGTGTAATTAATCTCTTAATTTCAATCACTAATATCCCAATCCTAACTTCCTAACTAATATTATAAATGCAAATGTGAGTTTGTTTGTTACGATTTCACGCCTCAACTTCTCGCCTCAACTACTCGACCGATCATCATTTCGCATAAACGTCAGGAGAACAGAAAAAGACATAGGGTACCTTCCATCCAGAAAAAGAAGAATAGAAAATTGACATACTGGGCAACATTTAGGAATAGATAAAATGCACCCCGCGTCTGGAATTATTCATAGCGCGAGAGTTTTTAATAAAAAATAATGAACAATAAATATCTAAAATTTCAATCATATACAGGTTGTCCGGTAATTAATGGATAACCTTGAAATGTCTTATAGTAGAAATGAAGTCCGTTCAGAAAAAATGAAAAAAAAAATTATAAAGTGCAAGCTATATAAGCATAGCATACTTTTGACTGTCTATCTATTAGCATAATTAGTGTTTAATAATAAAACAACAACAAACCGATAGATTTCATTCATTTGTGGTCGTAGCATACCAGAAAGTTATACATGGTAATTAAAAAAAAAAACATCTCAGGTAGTAGTTAGGATAGACTTTTTGTCATATTTTTTTCTGAACTGCCATCATTTCCACTATAAGACATTTCCAGGTTATCCATTAAATACCGGACACCCTGTATACAATGGTCACCCGAGACAATGGCAACAAAACATCTAAATGATATATATATATAATATTATCTCGCTCACTCATATTGAAAAATTAGATAGACAACGATATTAAGTGGTAAGTTGAATAACTAAAGTGTGAATGTGTTTTCTTATTGTGAACACTTTTTCGTGCGATCTCTAAATACTATATCTATGATTTATGTATTTGGTAATGACATCTAAAATGAAAAACCGCGCTCAAAAAATCACACTAACTCAAAACCGAGTCAGCTTATTGCCATGAATATTGTAGACAAACTCATAACAGCCGACTTACGGCCACTCCTACAACTAACAAGTAAACGCTATCCGAAAGGTAAATCGCATGCTGTCTTACTCATGTTAGGTTATAGAAGAGAGAGGGCGACTCTTTTATCTTATAGATTAATTCTATCTGGAGGTGGTAGTGCAAACCTTTAGATTATTATATATACAGTTGGACAACCATTATGGGCGAAGCGATAATTGAGTTCAAACTTCGGAGTTGATACATCAGCTGCATAAATCCAGAAATGAAGGCTCAATCAGCAACGCAGCGACTAATTATATAATATTATGTACCTATACAAGTTCCCAACATGAACAATCAGGCCGCGGCCTGCTAGGCACGATCACCCAGCCTGGTCGGAGGAGCCTCCTTTTGTATTGGTGGGACATCAGACACGTCCTGTCACAATTCTTACAACGTGAGATACAAGAAAAATAACTGCAATTGAATTTTATTGAAGCCATAACTAAACTAAATAAAGTAAAATGCGGAGTGAGGCAGGGTTTACTTCTCCCGATCTCGTTAATCTCGTTATGTAGTATACTACATATGTTAATGATTTAATCGTGGAGCTGAGCGGTATCCCTGTCGGCCTCAAGTTAGAACGCAGATATGTCAACAACCTGAGCTACATGACGATATGGTGCTGCTCAGTCCCACGATTAAAGGCTTGTGAAAACTTTGTTGAAGTAGCAACTTTGGCAACACTGATTTGTTTTTATTATGTGGTTATTTTCTAAAGTTTATAATCTATGTCTTCTCTGTGTGTTGTAATTAAGGAAAGGATTAAAGGAAATACAAACGTGCATATAAAAGGTTTATTTTTATCCGCTTCCATCCAACTTATCAAGAAACTTCTGGGTATATGTGAACGGTATACGAAAGAGCATGACCTAACCTACAATAGAAAGAAAACGGAAATGGTAATTTTTAGGTCGGAAAAGGGTCTCCAATGTGCACCAGAATTGCGTTTGAATGAACAACTAATTTAAACGGTAGAGTTTCAGGTACCTTGGTCATATCGTGACGTCTAAGATAACTGACGATGACGATATAGAACGCCAGCAGATGACTCTCTCGGACAGAGACTTTGACAACTCAGAAAATATCAAAGACGTGAAACTTCAGCAATAATAACGTCGCTACGTCGCTGACGCCTGATTGCACTGCATTATAACAAAATGTCTCCTCTTAACGATTCCCATACGTATTCAACGTGTCTCGTGTTCAGTACTTCTTATCGTAGTATTATCCCATAGTTAAATCATTTTACCCCACAAGTTCTCTATTGGGTTTAAGTCAGGAGTCAGGACTACGTGGAGGAAAAGTTATTCGTTCCAAATCCCTTGTCTGATTTAAATAATTTGTCACTACCCTGGAATTATGAACAGAACTGTTGTCCTGTATGAAACGGATTCTTTCATTTGGATAAAATACTCGGGCCGTAGGCAACAAAACATCATTTAGCCGCCAACCTCTAATTCTAATTAACTAATTCTCTCGGACCGCTTTGGGACATGCAACCACAGAACCCGAGTGTGATATGTCTACTTCTGTTACCAGGTACCTAATAGGTTTCTTTCTTCGTATTTGGTATTATTTAACCTCTACAAAGATAGACGACCACGGGCAGTAGAACAAAATACTTTTTCATCTATAAAACTACATTTTCAAAATTATAATCTATATAACGTCGTGCGAACTCTTAACGTTGTGCTTTGTATCTCGGCGTAAATACAGGTTTCTTGGCGGGTATTCTATTATGTAAACCTTGCTCATGAAATCGTCTTCTTATTGTGGCCTGTGATAATCCAAATTCAAATGCCAAATTACGTGTGTTTAAAAAACGATCGGTCCGAGCTCTCTGCACTATTCTCCTATCTTGATCGATGTTTGTACGGCGTGGACGTCCAATCGCTACATGGTGCCGGAGATTACCCTCTGTATTCCATCTCTCCGTCCATCGATAAACTGTATTCCTCTGTAAAAAGAAACTGAATCATTAACATAAAACAATTTATGCAGTACAAAATAAATATAACGAAAGTGTGTGTGGGCGGTTATTGTTTATCGGCTCTTCATTCATCGTAATTGTCGGAAATAATACACGATTTACATTCAATAGGTTTAATCATAACGTATTAATGCAAAATTACACTAAAATAAGCACACGTGGCCCGGATGGAAACGGATTACTTTTCGGAACGCGGCGAAGTTGGACAGAGGTTGGCTCTACGTGCGTTCGGCCGCAATGTCTCTCCAACAAGTGACCACAGAGTACATAATACATTTGTATATACGAAGATAGAGACGTCACTCAATGCATTGGCGATACTAGCGCTAACTGGCGTTCGGTTCAAGCAACTTTTTCAAATACATACATATGTGTGGGTATATATCTATTATAATGATGTAGTGATTAATTATGTGAATTTTCAGACTAGCGAAGTTTATAGATAAAAATGTGTATACTTAACTATAAAATTCGCTAGCCTGTACATTCACTTAAAAATGAAAAACAAGGTCTTGAGTCTATTATTCAAGAGAGAATAACAGAATGATAAAATGTCAAATTTGACAACAGCTTTATCTATGTGACAGGTCCGAATCGTTCGAAAATAAATAACATTAATCAAATATGGTAAGCGATAACTTTAGAACTTTCTTTTTTAAAACAAAATTATTGTTAGATAATAGTTTTATGTATTAAAAGCTAAAAATTGTTACGATAATTAAAAAATTGGTAATAAAGGGAAATTTTCAGAAACTGATTTCCCTGTCATCTAGCGGTTGTCACATGCAACTTTCAGAGTATAATACAACTAAATTGAATATCATATAGTTATCTTATAGAAAGCCAACATGGTAACCTATGTAATTTGATTACGTTTTAATTCAACTGTTTTCTTCTAAGTTTTAACACCATGCAAGTGACCCGCCCCACGTGTTTGCAAGCATGTTTTATATTGACATTTGTCAAGTATGACCATCGATTACAATACTTTATAGATAGGCAACTCGAGCCTCACTAGAGGTCTGCATAAGTGCTGCCGCCAAGTAGCAGTATCATGAACTAAACTGAAGTCGTCAAAGCAACCTATACATACATACGTATATAGACACCTGCATTATTCATTTAAATTTTTTATAATTTTATTGTAATTTATATGCTGCCTATATTTATATGCATACAAAAATAGGCAGCATATTAATCAAGTTACAAAATGGAATATATGGGAAACATGAAAAAATAAACAAAAAATAATGTGTACGTTTTTATTTTCTCTTGTGAGTCATATAATAATTATGCGCTACGACTTTAACAGCATCATCACAGTCCGTTTACCGTCTCCAAGCTTCACCAAACATCCTGGTACACAACATGATCTATAAGTCATAATGACAAAATTGATCAAATTCACCATAACATAGAAGTCTTTAGTATTTTAGGTATTCTCAATGCCTGGCCGGAGGAACTAAGTTTATCTCAACGTACTAGGTTGTAGAAAAATCACAAATACACAGAAAATTAAGAAATTAATTTTGAGCAAACGCATAAATCGAAAATTTTCTTGTTAGAAATCGTCGAACATGCCGTGTCAAAAACAGTGTTGCTGTTGACTAAAACAAAATATCCCACTGAATTTTTACTTTGCTACACTAAAGTAGACGCTACCGTATTGTAATCTATGGCTGCCGCAGCAAAATATTGTAATATCGCCATCTATTGAAAACTATATAGTAACACAATTATAATACAATTAATTCATGATACTGCTAATAGAGGCGCTCTTGTCGAAAAACGTACCCGTACATTTGTTCGTAGTTACCATAGCAAGAGTATGACAGCTCGTACGATGTTGCCAGCCGCCGCTTTCCGAATACGTCCAAGTCAATTCAGGCTTGACGTTCCGAGCTTCACTCTTCGACAAATATAAAGTATGTGATGCAATATAAAAGAGAAGTCAATTTACGGATATCCCCAGCTCGTTCGCAATATCTGTTACAGAAACACCTTGTTGCAAGTGAACGATTCTGTGTTTCATTTCATAGTTAATTCGAAATGTGTCCATGTTTAGGTATACGTTTTTTTTTTTGGCAGATAACAGTATTGTCACGGTCGAAATCATCAGTCTATGGCGATATCAAAGGGATATATTATGTAGCGATAAAGTTAATTTTCATATAATGCTTCATATTTTTGAATACTTTGGATGCTTAGAAACCATTGGCGCTGCGTTTGGTACTATGATTATGACACTTTGAATGAACTCATATGTATATTTGACGATGTCCATGTTCCGATATATTTGTGCAAGATGGGTGATATACATAATTAGAAGACTTTGGTTGTATTAATATCATTGATCACTTTAGGAGTTCCTATATATGTGGATATGTTATCTGTCACTTTATGTAAGAAGCTGACTGTACAACATAGTAGCCATATGCTTTGACAGCCCCAAAACATTTCAGGCCCAATTCCGAATTGGCCATCTTCTGTAGGAATCAAACCCACTCAGCCACCTCCCCAACCATTTAGATGTAATCCTAATATAAATCAACAATCGCAATATCGTATGCCTAACATGCCGACGCGTACACAGCAAATGCTCCGCGCTTTACCACAGTCCAACACAGTACAACCCGTGTAGTAACGTATATAAATTGCCTCCTAGAAATATTGCATCACAAAATCATGAACTTGTACCCTTGAGTGGTGTACAATATTTTACACCTAAGCCTATGTTACATGATTGGCGTAAATCAGGCAATCCACCGTCAAATAATTATTTTAAAACTCGAGAAATGAACATGAATGAATGTGCGTTGTTTGATGAGTAATATTACTCGACGGAGTATTGTTATGAGCCCGAGTATTATGGTAATGATTTTAATTATTACAACTATGATTCATACGCTCCATTAGAGTGCAACTATGAACCGATATATAGTAGATACGAATAGTAATTTAGAGAGCGACTTTGAACCACAACCCGGTCCTAGCCACTCCGACCAGGATTTTCAGACGGGACACAGTGCAAAATAAGCCAAAATAGAATTAAATCTTCAAACGTAGCGACTGTTGCCATACATATTAATGTCAAATCCACCTTTGAAACTACACTGACTGACTCATAAACTGCATCAAAGTTCAGAATTACTTTCGAATTAATATTTTTATTAATTATGCAAACTTTTTAGATTAAACTAAATGAAAATGTCGAGACTGTCCATTAATCATAAAAGCGAAACAAAATTTAAAAATAGAACTGCAGTAAAAGATAAAATATTAGCCGGGATAATAAAACGTATGCATAGTCTCAAATTCGTGTGTTATTAGAGTAAAGTTTGAAATTAATTCTATTTGTTTCTTTTTTTTAATAGTATATTTCTTATAATATATTAATTATATTATTATATATATAATTATAATTATATATTTCTTTCAATAGTATTGATTAAATAGTCTTTTAAACTCAACAAAAGTTTCGCAACCATAAATATGGATACTTCGTCCGAACAAGCCGCTCAAATGAGCATTGGCGCGGGAAGGCTTGGATTAACGAATGATTGCTATAAATTTAAATTTAAACCAGTCTGTGGTTTCTAGAGTATACCGAAGATTTGTAGAGTTCTTACAAAAGGAGACCCAGTACCGCCAGAACTCGAGCAACCACCCGTCGTGACGACCGATTTATTGTTTCAACTTGCCTACGAAATCTTTTCCTCACGTCAGTAAACATCAAAACAGAGCTGAATGAAGTGCGTGGAAGCGGCAATCACCCCTTTTAGACCAGCAAATGGTCCAAAGCTGTCTGTAGCTCACAGACAAGCTCGTTTAAGATTTGCGCGTGAACATCTTAATTGGACTGAAGAGCAATGGGCCTCCATATTGATCACCGATGAGTCTAGGACATGTTTAAATGGTGCAGACGGTCGCAGAAGAGTCTGTCGTCGACGTGGGGAGAGATATGCTCAAAGTTGCATTGAGGAGCGTGTTCCTTTTGGAGGCGGTTCGTGTATGGTGTGGGGTGGCATTTCGATGATCGGGCGAACGGAACTTGTGTTCATCGACATGGTTCGTCAAAACGGTAGAAGAGGTGGTTTGACGGCACAACGCTATACAACAGACGTTTTAGAAGCTCACGTGATACCTTTCATGAGATTAATAGGCGAAAATTTTACTCTAATGCAAGATAATGCCTAAGATAATGCCGTGGGATACGTACCATGAATTGGCCAGCACGCACCTACGTAACCTAACCCTGATCTTAATTCCATTGAGCATGTTTGGACAGTTTAAAAAAAGCTGTATATGCGAGAAATCCTGTGCCCATAACAGGGACAGCACTAAGAATAACGATTTCAAAAGAATGGAACAATATTCCGAAAGACGATTAATAACCCTAATAAGATCTATGCGAAACCGATTAGAATCTGTAATAAGGGCACGTGGAGGCAATACACCTTATTAAAAGAAAAATACCTGTGCCAAAACTTTTTGTTTAATTCTAAAAACCAATTATCAATAAACCAACCAAAACCAATTTATGTTATATTTATCATTTTTGTTCAAAATAATTGAATAAGGACCATTCAATTATTTGAACAAAAAAGATATCCAGTATGCAAACATAGGTATACTTAAGGTATACTACGCTGTTATGAAGTTAACGAACCAAACTATAGATTGCGATTTAAATTTGTATAAAAGGTTTGAATACTTGGTTAAAATGTTTAATTGAAATGATTAGTCTAGTTAAAATAATATTAATTACCATTATTTTATTGCTGGATTTTATCTTTAGCTATTGTATGTGTTTTTATTTTTGTTGTGCGGGGGGTTAACATAACAGTTACCATAATTACTTATATCTTCAGTCTATTATTTAAAGGATATCACTTTCTATGCACTTAATTGACAAATTAGTTAGTCGTTCTTGTAACATAGATGTTCTTAATTCATTTTAATTCTCTTTAGCTGTGAAAATGAGGGCTTTCCTTTACAGTTGGTAACCGTTAAGCAAAGGAACATTCTTGTAGCAATTTCAACATTTGGAAAAGTTTCTTCTAATTGATCAGACTTTATTAGTTTATGTAAGTCTGAGATACTCAAATCCACTGATTCCTTTGCTATGTTCTTTAAATACTGCCTTAAATGAAAACATTCTGATTTGAGCTATTATTATTATATTATTAGTTAACGCAATCGACACGTTTATGACGTTCGGCGCTCCGATTGGCTCGCTCCAAGCTCTTAACAAATCAGAGAGCCAAATGCGGTAACCGTTTCGATCGCGTTAACGTAAAAACAAGCCGCACTCGATACTCAGATACATTAGTCTTCGTGATAGACAGATTGCAATGCAGAGGGTCTCGGGTTCGAACCCATGTCGCGCACCTCTGACTTTCGGAAGTTATATGACTTTTCGAAATTATGTGCGTATTGATTGACAATTATCGCCTGCTCAGTGCCTCGGAGAGCACGTTAAACCGTCGGTCCCGGCTGCCATGAACATCTATAGCAGTCGTTATTGGGAAGTCAGTGCCCTATAATATCCTGATACTGGTCTAGCTTTAGGGTATCGTAAGCCTTCGGGTTGCGGAGGTCAGGTGGCAGCCGCTCCGTGTAAAAACTGATATCCAGTCAAATCCGGTTAGACTAGAAAAGCCGACCCCAAGTGACTTGGGAATAATAAAGGCTAGGGAGAAGAATTGACAAAGAAATTGCAAAGAAAACTGAAACGATTGTCAATTTCTTGGTATGCTGCCGAATGTATCGATTTATAGGAATAAACGTGTCTATACGAAATTTTTCTTTGCCATTCAACTGTATAGTCTCGATGATCCTTCAAAAAGTGACGCGTGTGCTGAGTGTGAATTCTTTATCTTACAGATTTATCTTTATAGTCAGCATTTGGATTTTTTTCTTTAGCAGCCAATTCGTACTGATCGAAATTATTGCGTGCGTTATTGGCATAATCGATCAGAGATGTGTAAAGTTTTGTTGCAACATCATGGTCATAGTGCTATTCTGTAAGCTTAAGCTTGTTTTGTTCCTAATTCCCAAAAGATCATTCCATATCTCTGTTATAAGTATAGTATTAATTAACATATTTTTTGCTGCTTTTGGGCTTCGTTTCTTGTTTCTCCTAGTTGATTTTTGTCAATTGTAATTCAGGACAAAGCTTCAGAAATATTTGAATAATTATTTTGCAAAGCATTAATAGCATTAACACGTGCAGACCATCTAGTATCCGGGAAAGACTTCAAGACTTTATTTGCACCCAAAACTCTGCGCTCTCATAATTTTCTGTCGTTTGGTCGAAGTCGAAAATAAATTGAACAGGATAAACTGAAAGTATGCTACAGCTTCGGAAACACATTCAACAGCCTGAACACCTTCTAAATTCAGCGAATGTGCTGCACATAGGACAAAAATTGCAAATTCCCATTTTTCTTTTATTCTTGACTGAACACCAGAATACTTTTCAGCCATATTTGATGCATTGTCATAACTCTGCATACAACAATCTTTGATAGGAATATCAAGACTTTCTAAAACGTTTAAAATGGTATCTGCTATGTATTCTGTGCTATGTTTATCCATAGGTAAAATATTTCAAAAATCTCTCAATGTGCTTTCCGTCTTTTACGTATCTAACGATGAAGGTCGGTTAGATCCAGTGTGGAAACCACGCTTATAGAGTAGTATTTTGGTGATTTTATGTATATTATCCCACTATATTAATAAACTCATTACAAATATTTGCAGAGAAATATGATGTTCTTCCTTTTCCACGATTGCCGCAGCTTCGTATATGATCAGCAAGAAAAGGATCACATTCGCTAATCAGTTCTAAGCATCCTAAATAATTTCCGTTATTTTAAGACCCCAATATCTCATTATCACTACGAAAAGCAAGACCTCTGGAAGCCAAAAATGTCACTACTGCAACAATTCTACTAAGTACATTTTTCCAATAATTGACATCTGTATTATATTGGGACAGCAACTCACTACCAACTCGTCCAGTAGTTTTGCTTCTTGCGACTTAATTCATCATTAATTGCCTGTGCTGTAAACTGTTCTCATGCTCAATTAATTAGTTACTAATTTACTTCCAATCTTTCTATCCATTCGGATAATTCAAATTATGTCCAGTAGCAGTAATAGTATTTTATTTTATTTATTAGGGACAAAAAATAATTACAAGTTAAAGTATTACAATATAGTGTTATACATAATATTGTCTTATGTTATACATTGAAATTAAATACTTTATACGGATTTTGTCACGTTGTTTATTTTACTTTAAACACTGTTATTACATAATTTTGAAAACTCTAACTATATTATAAAACTAACTATGCTACTATTATTGAACTTTACTACTATTTAAGCTATATATTTTCTAATTAAAACTATTTATATTTAAGTTTACACTTTGCTCCGTCGTTTCGGTTGCTTTACAGCAGCCATGTTCACGGGGAGACTAATATACTATCTAACATGTAATCAACACCAGTGTCCACGGATTAACATGGGAAATTAAAGTGATGGTGAACACAGTAAGTAATAATAATAAAAAAAAAGAAAATAAAAGTTGTTGACTAACAAAATCTTTTTTTTTTTTTATATTGATATCAAATACAATGTAAGTTGTTCCTGATTAATAATAATAATAATAATAATAATAAAAGAAAAAATGAACACTGTACACCTAAAGTGATTTAAACAATTCAATAGCTTTTCTTTTAAATTGTTGGTGAGTGAGAGAAAAATGTCCAGCTCAATAAGATAAGTATTGTATGCTTCAACAAGTCTAAGAAGAGGTGCACGCACTCCGGCGTTCGTTCTACATGTGTCTGTACAGAACAGGCGGGATACACGAACTTCTCTTCGAATGAGTCAAATCTATTGTTGCATAAACCATGCAGCATCATGGCTTCCAAAAGAAAGCGCCTGGATTCCAAGTTTAGAATCCCATACCGATTAAGTAAATCTTTGTAAGGTATGCTAGACCGATGAAATTTATAGTGCATAGAACGCAAAAACATTTTTTGTACCAATTCTAATCTAGACTTGTATATTTCATAGTAAGGATGCCAAATGGGAAATGCGTATTCTAACTGAGATCGTATCAAAGTTTTGTATAGAAGCAAGAGTGTAGAGGTCCGTACAAAGTCACGGGATGATCTCATAACGAAACCAAACATCTGAAAGGCCTTATTAATAACATTATCAATATGTACATCCAAGTGTAAACAAGAGTCCAACGTAATTTCAAGATCACGGACTAAATCAGTTTAATTCAAATCCACGCCATTAATGGAATAACCAAAGTTGATCCTATTTTTGTTTTTGGTAAATGTAATTGAGTGGCATTTAGGTAAACTGAGAAAGAGTTTATTTTGAGTACAATAAGAGTGAAGTCTATTAAGATCGTCTTGAAGCAGTAAACAGTCGCGAGTATTTTTGCAGGGTCTGTAAATTTTTATGTCATCGGTGTATATAATAATTATAATTTATAATGATGTGTGAATTTATAAAACAATGTTTAATATCATATTTTATAAATAAAACAAATAACAGCGGTCCTAATATGGATCCCTGCAGAACACCTGATGTTACCAGTACAGAGTCGGATTCATAACCTTTAATAACAATAGTCTGAGATCTATTGGAAATGTATGAAGCAAACCATCTAAGCAGATAAAGAGCAGCGATAGCTCAGTGGGGAGACCAACAGACTGTAATGCAGAGGGTCTCGGGTTCGAACCCACGTCGCGCACCTCTGACTTTCGGAAGTCAGATGACTTTTCGAAATTATGTGCGTATTGATTGACAATTATCGCCTGCTCCGTGCCTCAGAGAGCACATTAAGCCGTCGGTCCCGACTGCCATGAACATCTATGGCACTCGTTATTGGGGAAGTCGACACAAAAGATCCCACTGGGTCGAAGTGTCGCTGGTCTGTACTGACTGGCCCCCACACAAGATAAGATAAGATAAGATCTAAGCAGATTACTACATATGCCATTAAAGGCAATTTTCTCCATGAGCAGCGCGTGGTCAACCTTGTCAAAAGCCTTCTGACTACCTGAATTCGTCGATCCAAATTCTCAAACAAGTAATTAGTAAATATCATAAGATTACTCGTAGTTGATCGGTGTTTGACAAAGCCATGTTGTTCGGGTATTATAATTTGATGGACCTGAGGATATATGGCACCGTGTACAAGACTCTCAAAGATCTTGGACATTGTGGATGAGATAGAGATGGGGCGATAATTCTCAACATTCGCCTTATCGCCTTTTTTGTATAGTTATGAATGCACGCTTCCAGATTGTCAGAAAGTTGCCTTCAACAAGACATTTATTTAATATTATATGTAAGGCAGTGCTCAAGTGCTTACAAGTATTTATACAAAAGCTCGGTGATAGGCCATCAGGCCCAGCACTCTTAGACGAATCTAATGATTTTAATTGTGAGCAAATGAGTTCTTCAGACAGGTAAATATTCGACAAGCAGGATGCCTTATCCGCATAAACATTATATGGTAACCATTTGGTCGGATCGAAAGTTGAAGGTTCATACACGGAACTAAAATGGGAGGAAAATAAATTGCATATATCTGCAGCATCACTGGATGATGCTTCCCGAAGGTATATACTAGCTGGCAAGCTTGAGTTACTCTTTCTGTTTGTTATGCATGTCCAAAAATGCTTTACGTTTTTAGGGATGCTGTCTTCAACTGAATTCATATAGTTACGGTAACATTTACTACACTCTTTGTGAAATAAAGTACGATAAGTAGAGAATTGCATGTAGTCAGATTGTTTGAGGTATTTCTTCCACTTGATCCATGCCTGTTCTTTCGATTTAAAAATACGGATGAGAGAACGAGGAAACCACAAGGAAATTAGATCGCTTAACCCGAGCTAGCGGTACGTATGATCTGATAATTCCATACAAAATTTCATAGATGCTAACTGCTTGTTCAGACGATAGAGGTGAAGTAAAACATTCCAATCGATATCTGCTGGATTTTTGTTAATAATAATAATAATAATAATTTATTTAATAATAATGATACATAGGTATACATTTTTGTTAATAAATTATAACTATTCTTAATCTGGTACATGTTTTACTTAGGTATACTTTAATCGGCCGACATTGTGCATTCTAATTTAACTTCAAGCGCTAGGTTTTTATAAAGTGGTTGCCTGAACTAGGTTTAGACCTGTGTTTCAGGCTATTTCTCTACTTACAAAAATAAAATATATGCCAAATAATATTAGAGGTGAGGTCAATGTGCATAAACCTAAAATAAAATATGTATATTGATACAATAAAAATAACTTAGATTACATAATATTATTACAAATTACTGATGACTTAAGGCTATTTTACGACTGTAAGCAAATTCTCCGTATCGGAGTAGGTCAGTGTTTGCAGGTGTTTGGTAACAATAACATTACATTGTTTATAACTTAGACTATATATATCTAAAATTCTATTTAATCTATTATATAAAAATGGTCCTAGGAATAAGAAGAATTTATTTACAAAGGCATGTTTGGCATGAAGCTTAGTACATACTAAATCTTTTCGTCTCTTGTCTGGAGGAAATGGTCTGAATGGAAGTAGTGCATGTTGTTTAAGCACGGTGTGCAGAATAAGCAATTGGCGAACAGTTAGGACATTAGTGGATTGGTACAACTCATAGGTAGGAAACATGAAAAGTCGAAACGTCGCCACTTTAAAAGTGGCAATAAAATCGTTTTCGATGTACCGCCCCATGAGGTAATGCAGTAAGATATGATTGACTGACATAGTGACAGGTATACTTGTCTTAGTAATTTAAAGTTAGCAGCTCCACGAATGGTTTTAAAAATAAATATTAACTTTCGTACTCTCTTACATAATAAATCAATGTGATTGCGAAAATTTAGATTAGCGTCAAGCGTTAGGCCGAGGTATTTTATAAAGTGTGTTGATTCTAAAGTAGGACAAGTGCATGCGGCGTCAGCGTGTAAATGACATTTATTATTGTGTGCAAATAATATGTCGTTTGGTGAGACATGTGTGTTGTTGCGCATTGAGAAGTGAATATATTTTGTTTTCTGGGTATTTAGGGTTAGTACATTATCAAAAAGCCATTTACTAACTGTATTGAAGCCATGCTGAGCGTGTGTAGTCGCTTCAGTCCGAGTTTTGCCCGTGAATAATAGTGCTGTATCATCTGCATAAGACACTATAATACCATTTTGGAGTTTTAGGTTGCATAGGTCATTTATGTAGATCAGGTACAGCGTAACTCCAAGTACTGCCTTGAGGAACCGCATAAGGAGCATTGAGGATATCTGAACTAAGGCATTTACCAATTTTAACGCATTGATATCTGTCCCTAAGATAATCTGTAAATAATTCTAATTGTGTAACTCTTATTCCCACATATTCAAGCTTTTTTAGTAGTATAGGAACTGAAACAGAGTCAAAAGCTTTGGCAAGGTCTACAAAGATCCCAACAGCATGCATCCCGTTGTCCATGTTAGCCACTATGTGATCAGTCAAAAACCGAACTGCCTGTCTGAAAGTATATTGTTAGACTCTAAATATTTTACTAATCTAGTTAACGTCGAAAAAGGAGGATGGTGGCTATCGGGTTCTACTAGAGCGTTACAGGACACTTTTAGACAGTCTACATTTGAAATGAATAGATCTAATATTCGGCCTAATTCTTTTCTTGTGGTATTGTACTGTAGACCATTAACTAAGCTCATGAAATTGAACAACGTGCGCCCTATTGAATTCGATGCCCGTGCAACCGCGTGATTCCCTAGGATCAACCAATCGATATCAGGTATGTTAAAATCACCGACAATAAAATAAGCATCATTAGAGGCGTTATTGGCTAAGCCCTGCAACATATCAAAATATTCCTCATAGGCTTCCTCACATGTTCGAGGTGGTACATAGGCTGCGCTGATGACATGATGTCTGTTACGCTGGGCAGCTGGCAACTGCACAATAACTTGTTCAACCTCTGTGTGTATGAGTTGTGTTTTTATTAAACTAGGTCGTAGCTCGCGAAGCACCGCCACTAATACACCTCCACCCTCCCGTTTTTTTGTTGCAATCCGATTGCAGTCATAACGAAATACTAAATATCGATCATCAATAAACTCATTCTCACAAAGATAGGAACAAGCCAGGTTTCAGTCAGTATGACAACGTCATATGAGTGCAACAATATATTCATATAAAGTGTTTGTAACTTTGTTCGGATACCTCTACAGTTCTGGTAATATATTAAAATATTATTTGTAGCCATTGATGCTTTGCGGTACAGCTATAAAACTTATAAAAAAAAAGAAAGTGCTAAAATATCCAATGCGTTATACATAAAAATAATAATAACTGGCTATTTACATGATAGCATACGAGCATAATAACAAATGGTCATATTATTATTCTTAAGGGACAAATTATTCCTGGAATGCATACAGATAGTTGACTTCAATATAATATAAAATCGACAATATTAAATAGACGACAGCAATAACAGTACACAGATTTCTTCGACGGTGAATAAACCAGCCATTTTCTTTCTAAAGACTCACCATTTGTCAATATACGGATAAACATATTTTTAGTCAAATATCTAGTTTTCATTTTATCGATTGAATCTGGAAAACTTACGTATAAGTTTCGGAGAAGTCACAATTTTTTATTTTGGAAGATCTCTGGCCCTTATCGAAACCAAATATCACGTAATTCTTCTGTTAAAATTTTATCGCAGTAAGGATCAACCAGGATCAGGAGATATATTTTCCAAGCTTGTAGCTCACAGTAGCTTGAAGTAGAGAATTCAGCATCTGATGTGTGTTGGTCATTTTTGACCATTTTCCCGTTGATATTCAGAAATATTTCGATCTTGAGGTGATGAGGGTGAAGCATTAGTCAGCCTATTTGTTTCTTCAACCGTAAAAAATGAAGTGAGCTTAGGAAGATTTTTAATTATTTCTTTTTGAGCCACAACATTTTTCTTTTTTTTAAACCACTTAAAAATTATTTTCGTCATAATGAAATGAACAAATAGTCGAACAGGTTAACGTCAACGACCACGTCTATTATTTTAATAATTTCTATTGTTTGTCACTTTTGGGGCATCCCCCAACCAACCATATATTATAATGTCGACTTCTATGCATAGTCAATAAAAAGATTCTGCAAACTTGACGTTGCAATCGAAGTGGTTTGTGTAAGTGACGGCTAGATGGTGTGGTTAATTAGTTTTACTTTCTAGGTACTTTTATGGTATTTTTTATAATAATTGAAATCTTCGATATTTAGAATAAGATTTAAAAAAATGTTCTGGTGTCCGATTGAAATTCGCTAATGTACATATTTTCATATCTTATCCTATTATCAATTTGACCAAAAATATTCTTTAGCTGTAATTACATGAATACATAGAGTGGCCAAAAGTGAAAAAGATATTCCAGGCTATAAAGCGTTTGTACAGCCCGACTAGAAAGCTTAGATGGTGGTGAAACGCTGAACTACATGTTTCCTATCCAGGCAGTCTGGCATTAGGGACCATGCATGATGACTTAAACGCCAACTAGTGATAAAAGTATTTACTAATCGGGGACATCTATCAACCTATTATATAGTGTATTTATTATTTAGTGATTATTAATTAAGTAAATTTAAATAATTTTTCGATTGTCTTTATCAAAAACGATTGTTGCATCCATCATCCATCCATGGATCATCTCACATCGGAAACAAGGATTTGATTTATCCCATAAATTTTATAGTTTTCCAGAGAGCACACTTGGTGTATAGTGTAAGCGAATATATCAGCCTTTCGGGGCCCCCGTGAATAATAGGGGCCCTGGGCACGGGCCCCATGTGCCCTTATGGTAAAGATGGTATTGCAGTTTAGCGAATGTACACAAGAAGTTGGAGGCATCCCAGGACACCGTCATAGTTTTCCGCATGGAGATTGAAGAGTTGCGCATCTCTGTGGCTTTAAGTAGGTCATTGGTGCCAATTCTGTGGTCACAAAATTCTTTTATCTTAGCTAAAAATCTCAAAAATTTAGTTTAGTCCTGTCAAACGACATTTCATATTCTGAAATCGCTAAAAGTGACAGGACTAAACTAAATTTTAGAGATTTTTGCGCGTAATAACAACATCAACTAATCCTTCCTTTGTGTTGGAGGGACATCACACCAGATTCCTCCACACAGTAGATGTTATATAGGTACACGCTTATTTTGATAAATTAATGTTTATCCCGCGTGTTAGCTTAATAAAGGGGCGGGCATTTATTGAGTCAATATTAATAATAAGCCATTTCAGTTTATTTGGTACCACGTCTTGGTACCACTGTGGATAATTTTTGGTGACACGCACCTAGAATTGGCAAGTTGGCAGCATTCAATAATTGTCAGTCTTGAGTATACTAGTCTATAGTAGAGATGCGAAAAACGGCTCACTGAAAAAAAAGAGATATAGCTCTTTTTAGCTTTTTACGGCTCTTTTGATCCATAGAGCTATATCTCTCTTTTAGCTCTTTAGTTCACTTAGTTCTTTTATATCTATGGTCTATTTAAATCATCGAGAGAACTAGTATTGAATTAGCTTCTTTCACTTCAACTCATTTATGGCTCTTTAACTTTTGAATAGTTCAAAGTCTTAAACTACGCAATTACTAAGCGAAAAGTTTGTTATGCATGATATAAAGTATATTTATTTCTAAAATAAATTTAAATATTGTTTCTTTAATAGAGAGGGATCGCAATTCATAATTATTTCTTTATCCTTAGCAACTGATGACTTTGATTTATTACAAAATAATGTAAATCCTACTAATAAAAAATATGAAATAGTAGAATATCCTCACTCATGTGGGGATGTATGGATATTCGAATATATATAATTATATATATATATATATATATATATATATATATATATATATATATATATATATATATATATATATATATATATATATATATACCCGCATTCAAAATAGTTCCAATTGCTCCAAAACAATTGAAACAAATCGTTTCTGTTTACGAAAACACAAAAAAAATATTGTTATTCGCCACAAGAGTTTGCATACTAGCGTATGTATGTACATAAATGTAATACTTTTTCTGTTCGGCGGTGATCGGGGAAGATCGGGCTCAGTCGGGCGTCGGTCGCCTACACCACAGTCCACAGACGAGCCGATTGAGCCGTTGAACCGGTTGAAGTAATAACTGAGTAACTGAGCGAATGTGAGCTAGATTGAAATCAAAGAGCTCGTTCATTCGTATCCCTCCTTCAGGAGACCCAAGTTTAGTCTATGGCAGTGTTTCCATTTTTAGGGAATTCTCCCTTTTTTAGGGCAAATTACTGATATTTTGGATGGTTAAAGACAATTTGAAAAAGATAAGGATTTAGGGAATTTCGGGGTAAAATCAAAACCTATACTGGTAGCCCTGTAGTAATGTAAACTTTTTCATAGGGGATTCCCCAGAATCCTAATAAGTGTAATCCGTCTAATTTTTATTTACCACACTATTTTACTATTTCCGTTGTTATAGATGTCATCAGAATTTTGTCGTATTGTAATGTACTTGATTTGATATGTTGGACGTTATTTCTGTATTACGGAGCAGTAGCGGCATCAATTATTCAATTGATATTTTTGTTTCCGAGTTATTACGATATAAAATGGAAGAAAATGATAATCCAGCATCATCTTCGACTACAACTATCAGTAAAGAAAAAAAATTTGTGCAGAAGTTTAAAACTTCTTGGTTGGAGTATCCCGATTTTAAGTCTTGGCTAAAAAGGTCTGACAAAGGTGAGACTAAAGCTTATTGTAAAATCTGTGATTGTGATCTTGTATGTGGAATGTCCGAGTTATTGAAACAACAAAAAAGTATCAAACACTCCAAAAATATGGCTGTTATATCACAATGTGCAAGCATGTCAACCTACATAAACAAAAATCAGACTCATACTACTAAGGTAATGCAAATGGAATTAAAACTGTGCGGCTTTCTTGCAAAACATGATCTGCCTATTTCTTTAGTTGACGATTTCCTGGCCCTATTGCGAAACTTATTTCCGGAGTCAAAATGTTAAGAAGACGTGCATTTAGGAAAGCAAAAAGCAACTAATATTTTACGTCAAGTCACTGGGTCTACATACAAAAAAGAAGTCATTGATATCATGAAGAAAAGTTATTTTAACCTTATAATTGATGAAACAACAGATCTGTCTGTGAAGAAACAGTTGGCTCATTATAAGGTACTTTAACAGTGTGACAAAAAAAGGAGAATTCAGATTTTTTGATGTGATCGACACTATTGATGGGACGGCAAAAGGTATCTTCCAAACAATAAAAGATAACCTTTCCAAACATGAAATACCTCTTCATAATGTTTTTGGATTTACATCGGATACAAAGAATGTTATGATGGGAAAACACAGTTCAGTCCAAGCCTTATTAAAACACGAAATTCCCTATCTCGTCGTTATTGGGTGCTCAAGCCATTTAATTCATCTCGCGACATCACATGCCTCTCGTAATCACCTAAAAATGTTTGATTTTAAGATTTGTGCCGCAATATACCCGCGTATTTTCATATGAGTTCGAAGCGAACAGAATAATTAAAACAGTTTCAAGATTTTTATAATATTAACCAAAATAAATTACTCTTTGCATCAAATACGAGATGGCTGTTACTTCAAGCTTATGTCGACAGGATACTAGAACAGTATAATGCCCTGAAATTACTAATTACAGAAGCAGTTTTTGAGGATCCGTCTCACACTAATGATTCCATCTTGAATAGTCTTAATAACCCTTTTAATAAAGCATTACTACATTTCATGAGTTACGTCTTTTCTATAACCAACGATTTCAATACCTTCTTCCAATCAAAATCACCACGATTGTATATGTTGCTAGAGATGGTTCGGAAGACGTTACAAACTTTTTTGTGCAATTTCATAAAAAAAGAGTACCTGATGATCTCTGGATCTGATCTAAACAGCATTATGAAGTTGGATGTTACCAACGTATCAATTCATCTAAATAAAGAACAAATTTACGTGGGCCTGGAAGCACATTCGATAATTGAAGATTTAAAGACAAAAGCTCCAATAGAAGAATTAAACAAATGTTATACAAATTGTCAGCAATTTTATGTGAAAATAGTATACAAATACAAAAGCGGTGTGCAAATACAAAAGCGGTTCGACATGGATGAGAAACTCTTTGATTTATTGAAATATGTAGACCCCAAAGTAGCAAGAAATCTAAAGAAAAATCCCATAAAATACGTGTTTAATCAATTTAAGTTTTTAGAAACAAAGTGCAACATGCAAATAGCAGACAATGAATGGAGACATCGTGCTCTTATAGAAGTCAAGCACTGGGGTGTTGAAAGTGAGAAAGATGTACCTAAAAACAATGCCAGCAAAATTTATTGGAACAAGGTTTTGAGCATGAAAGATTCGATTATCATGGTAATTTCATTTACGAAAACCTTGAAGTTGTCATTTCACTTTTACTAGCAGTTCCTTCTTCAAATACTGAGGTGGAAAGGTTATTCAGTGTTCTCAAAAATGTCAAAACTGACAAAAGAAATAGGCTTTCCAATGAAATCCTGAACAGCTTGCTTCATACAAAGCTGGGAATGCTAGCAAACAATTGCTCAATTCTAAAACCCAACAGTGTTATGTTGCGTGCAGCAAAAGAATGTAAAAGTAATGCTTCGACTTCCAAAAATTCTAATCCTGTAGATCTATGATCTAGAAAATCTTCTGTGAGTGTTTTGTTATCATATATACATTAAATAATATGCTGTGGTTTATTTTCTGTATTTTATGGAACATACCAGTAATCTTTCCAGTAATATCATGAGTGAAAACGTGGGTACTCTTAAACAGATGAGTGTTTGTAGAGGCTGCCTGGCGAGAGACCGTAGGATGACCAGTGCAACACGATATGAAGATATGTACAAGGATTTGACTGGCTTAATTGTAAGTACATCCTCCTTGCTTCCAGAGATTAACCATTGAAATGCGGAAAGTGGTTGCGAAACTATACCTACTATTCGGTGCAGCAACATGGCGGCGATCTTAGAGTCCGGATTTTATGAAATATAAAAAAAAAATGTTCGGTGGTCATACAACGAACGATTTTAATTGATAGATAGATAATTTATATACAGTGTTTTAATATATCCTAATGCTAAACTTCTGATATTTTCTTTTTATTTACAGACAAACTAACCAAACTGCACCTAACACATATTGTTGAAAAACCATAATTTCAATAAATTCTTTGATTTATTTTTTGTTATCTCAATATAGTTAATTAAAAAGACATTCTACTAACATGAAAAACACCATGTTTCTGTTTAAAACCTTTACAAACAATTATCACGTAAACACGTCGACGCTCTCCTCTCAACGTTCAAATTTGAACTGGTCGTACTAACGGTTTTTCAAGGTTCATTCAGACAGTAATGTTACTCATTGTTCGTTCATTTATCGAAGTTAAATGAAAACACAATTTAAACTTTAAAGACATAGATATTCATACCAAAATTAAATAATGTTGGTCACAGGTGACCAGTGCACTAATTATAATAGGCCAAGCACTGTTCAGTGCTTCGGCATATTAAAGGTAAAGGAACAAATTCAGACTAGAAACTTTGGAGCTTGTAGATAGTGCAATGGCTACCAAACCATTCTAACGGTAGTAAACAAATTTATATATAATAGCTCATTTATTTACATACCTACAGTACATACCTATCAACATTGTTTTTAACTGTATGAAATGAGATAAGTATACTTAAATAATATTAACACATGGTATAAAACAATAACTAATGGAAGCGAGCTTTAAAAGTTGATAAACCAGAAATGGTTAAAGCACTTTTACAAAAAAAAACATATTGAGACATTTCTCCATTCTTGAATTTGGTTAATAAAATATAAGCATTGTTCAAAATTAAAGTATCAATTATTATTATAAGTAATAAGCTTATTATTGGTTAGTAGACTAGAGAAGACAGGACTTGGGATTAAACTAAAATTGCAGTATTTCTTACTGTTATGATTGATCCATTTATTAATTTAAATAGTTAATAAAAATATTTCTCACATAATATGCTGTAGACAATTGAAAATTAACGATGAATTTCTTTCTTGCCATTCTTCTCTTGTAAGTTGCATGGTTGTCAACCATACTTCATAATAAAGTATTGTATGTTATTTTGGGTCAACATACTTTATATTTTATTAGGAAAATTAAGTATGTAAAAATATAATATTGTCTTCTGTTTACGTGAATGTTATTCATTGAAATTAAACTACTATATACAGATTTTATTGTGTTGTTTATTTAACATTTGTTAAATAAACAATGTGATAAAATCCGTATATAGTAGTTTAATTTTATTATGTGAAAATACTTTATTTTACCTGTGTAAGCAATTACAGGTTTTATTTAATTATTAACTTAAAGCAATGTTAATGAGACGAGCTACCTAAATGAAATAAAAACAATTGTTTATCTATCCTAATAGTAAAGATCTGGTAAGGATGTTCCCAAATATTTGTTAGATGTTACTAGCATCAACAAAAATAGTAGTAGTAGTAGGTAACAAAAAAGCAGGTTAAATAAATAATACTTTATTTTCATATCTTGTACTTTATTTTTGCATCTCAGATAGTAAATATACTTTATTTCTTCAAAATAAAGGTGGCAACCCTATGTAAGCTTGAATCTTAACATTATTATTTTTAAATATTTTATAGAAATTATTACTGTACCTAATTATTTAAAGTTTAATTGTTAGTAAGTTTTCAGAAGTTATAAGTATAGGTTCATAGTTAGGTTCAGGCATGGGGCTCGAGCCAATGCTCAATCTCTTTCTGACAGGTCCCACATTCAAGCTACTAAGTGATAAGCACATCCTTGGAATTAACACTATATATATGTTTAGAACTAATGACCTGCTTCACACAACTCAAATAAGTTACATATTATTCTTAGTGCATGTGTTACGACAGTAAGCGGTAATCATACAACTTAAGGACATCTCAATCGTGTCTCCTTGATATCACAGCAGTTATTACACGACAACACAACCATGCCCTTGGCAATTAATTAAATAAAGAATTTGAAAATGTCAAGGAGACTATCATAATTTTCCAAATGTACCTTTAGTTATTTAGTCTCATAATAATAAAAGTGTTAGCTTTACAATCTTCTGTAATAATAATACATACTATTAAATACTCATATACATACCTACTATTAAATATTATAATATCAGTAACAGTCCAACATTTAGTAAGAACTTGAGAAATTTTATACAAATAATATTATTTTTATATCATCAGTGAAAATTTACATTTAATAAAAATATAACAATAGTACCTATGTTTAACAAATAAATGATTCTGATTCTGATTCTGATTCTGATTCTGAACAATCTCAAATTATATTTACATACTGAATCTACTTATAATAGGTATAATTATTTATATTTCAGATCTCACCATCACATCGGTTACCACAGTGGCTGTGCTATGAATGTTCAGCTTTGTTAGAGAAATATAATAATTTGAGAAATAAAATGATAAAATCATATGACAGCCTGTATCAATATGTGACAGAGGGTGTACCGGTGAGTACTATCAGTATGGATGAATATACTATTGTGTTAGGTTCATGTACATATATTGTATAGTTCAGAACAACGGATAAATTATGATATATATTTGATATTTGTTGTCAGTTCGCATGCAACGAGAACAAGAGCTCGCACTTAACTCAAACAAGTATCACACACAACGAATTCTCGGGCAATGAAGCTGAAAAGGTACAATTTTAACAAGTTGTTGTTGCGGGACCTGTGATCTGTTGAAGACTTTTCTGTTCATCTTTAATTATTTTCAGGAAATGATAAAAGATAATCACATTTCACCATCAGTCAAAAATGAAATAGCAGAAGTTAAATTAGAGAATGATTACGACGATAACATCACAGAAGAATGGCGGTAAGCATATTTGCAGTCATGTTGATTGTGACATTTATAACACTTCCGCGTTGATTCAGAGACGTAACCTTGAGCGTGATTAAGCGGGTCTCCACCGGGGCACTGTGGATCCCGCCTCCGAACAGTGATTCGCTTAGTACACGCTAGCGGGACAGAATTATTTTTATATATATTTTAGTTGTTTATGTGGGTATATTATGGTATTTTAAGCAACAAATAAAGGAATCTGTGCAATTAATATGTTCAGAACCAATGTTGGAAATTGTATCACCATTCTACACGTTTGGTCGCTATACACGGGTTGATATTTGGATGGATGCTCTGATTTATTTCACTTATTAGGGTTACGGGGTACGAGCACATTGTTGTAAAGATACTCTATAAAATATCGTGTCTTACTAAAAATTACATTCTAGTCATAGTTGTGACTCTTTCTGAAACAAGAACAATAATTTTACTTGCGTGGTGTTTCAGGGCTTAAAATATATACACTGAAGGACTCATAAACTTCATCAAAGTTCAGGATTACTTTCGAATTAATATTTTTGATAAATATGCAAACTTTTTAGATTAAATTATAGCCGACAAAAAAAAATATATGCATAGTCTAAAATTCGTGTGTTATTAGAGTAAAGTTTGAAATTAATTCGTTTTGTTTTTTTTTTTTCATTTGCGATTTAAATTATTATAACCAATAGTATTGATTATTAGTATAAATACTTCAATAAATATGGATACTTCGTCCTAACAAGCCGCTCAAATGAGCATTGGCGTGGAAAGGCTTGGATCAAACGATTGCTAGAAATTTAAATTTAAACCAGTCTGTGGTTTCTAGAGTATACCGAAGGTTTGTAGAGACAGGTTCTTACAAAAGGAGACCCGATACTGGCAGAACTCGAGCAACCACCCGTCGTGACGACCGATTTATTGTTTCAACTGCCCTACGAAATCGTTTCCTCACGTCGGTAAACATTAAAACAGAGCTGAATGAAGTGCGTGGAGTAAACGTGAGTGCACGAACAATAAGAAGGAGGCTTAAGGAAGCGGCAATTACCGCACTTAGACCAGCAAATAGTCCAAAGCTGTCTGCAGTTCAAAGACAAGCTCGTTTTTCGTTTCGCTCGCGTGAACATCTTAATTGGACTGAAGAGCAATGGGCCTCCATATTGTTCACCGATGAGTGTAGGACATGTTTAAATGGTGCAGACGGTCGCAGAAGAGTCTATCGAAAAATCGTGTGAAGAGATGCTCAAAGTTGGATTGAAGAGCGTGTTCCTTTTGGAGGCGGTTCGTGTATGGTGTGGGGTGGCATTTCGATGATCGAGCGAATGGAACTTGTGTTCATCGACATGGTTCGTCAAAACGGTATAAGAGGTGGTTTGACGGCACAACGCTATATAACAGAGGTTTTAGAAGCTCACGTGGTACCTTACATGGGATTAATAGGCGAAAATTTTACTTTAAATGGAAGATAATGCCCGAACCCACGCCGCTGCACAAGTTCGACAATATTGCGAAGAGGTTGGGATACGTACCATGAATTGACCAGCACGTAGCCCAGATCTTAATCTCATTGAGCATGTTTGGGTCAGTTTAATAGTGGAACTGATGGCAGTTCAGAAAAAAAAATGAAAAAATCTATCCTAACTACTTCCTGAGATATGTTTTCAATTTAATTACCATGTATAACTTTCTTGTATACTACGACCATAAATGAATGAAATCCATCTGTTTTTTGTTGTTTTATTATTAAACACTAATTATGCTAATAGATAGACAGTCAAAAGTATGCTATGCTATATAAATATATGCTTTAAAAAACTTTTTTTTTTATTATTTTTTATTTCATTTTTTCTGAACGGCCTTCAGTTCTATAAGACATTTCAAGGTTATCCATTAATTACCGGACACCCTGTATATGCGAGAAATCCTGTGCCCACAACAGTGGCAGCACTAAGAACAGCGATTTCACAAGAATTGAACAATATTCCGTAAGACCGTTTAATAACCCTAATCAGATCTATGCGGAACCGATTAGAATCTGTAATAAGGGTACGTGGAGGCAATACACCGTATTAAAAGAAAAAAACCCGTGCTTCAACTTTTATTTAATTGTTAAATCCAATTTTCAATAAACCAATCAAAACCAATTTTAGTTACATTTATCGTTTTTGTTCAAATAAATTGAATGGTGCTTTCTAGTATACAAACATACACATAAGGATATGATACTACGCTGTTATGAAGTTAACGAAGCAAACTATAGGTTTCAATTTAAATTTGTATAAAATGTTTGAATACTTGGTTAAAATGTTCATTTCAAAGGCGTCTTGAACATCGATGCAGTTTATGAGTCCATCAGTGTATATCAATTTGATATATATTTTAGGCCTGAATGTTGTTAATAGAACATATATAAGAATCTAGATGGATACAAAAAGTTCATTCCTTTAAAGTTTAGAATCATGGAGAGCTACTTAAAGACTTTTAAATTCATGCTACGCATGTATGTATACTTTTACCCCCAATAAAGAACCTTAATAACGTCAGCAGCGCAACCAATTCTTTGAAATTGCAACCTGGGCAGGGTTCGTTATAAGTTGTTATCACCGGTCTCTAGGAATTATGACATGTATTTGATCTCGCTAGCATGTACTAGTGCTAATCGCCGTGTGCTGCGTTGGTCATTGCATAGAGAAGTATATTATATTGGGTAATAGAGTGGCAACTTCGACATTTTAAGCGATAGTATCGCCACCTACAAATTGTGCGGTAAAGTATAGTATCTTTTTCTGAAAATAGATGTCGCTTATTTATGTTTCTTATTGTGCTTCTGAATTTAATTTTATTTAAATAACTGGGTATTAAAATAAAACTATGCTGTAAAGTAACAAGTAATCTTTATTTTTCATAATTTCTCACATTCACAATACATTACAGAGTAAAAAAATGGCCAAAATCACAAAATAGGTATTTATTTCATATTGCTTTTATGATTTGTCATAACCGCCTAATGAACTGTAAAGTGTAAAGGAAAACTGTAAAGGAAAGTGCTTGTGGCATACTCTTCGATTTGTAAATATAGACTTATTGTCCATCCCTGCAATTTCACCACGTATCCTTGACACCCAAGCTCCAAACCGTTCAGCATCAGTCACAGGATTAGGGAATCTGTGTAGATGTACACCTAGAAAAACAGAAAATATATGTTTCACATAAAAGCATTTTACCACTTATCCTAAACCCAACCAAAGTAAATAAAAAAAAAACAATGTCACTGTTTCTTTCTATCTTGTATTTAATTTTGCATCCCTATAAATCCAGTTTCCATTGCTAATAGAAATAATCTACATCTTTCAAAAAGTTAACAAAGTCTTCCAAAAGTTACCAGGACTCCAATGTTAATTCTTTTATGCTCATCAAATTGATAAAAACGCATTTAAAGCACCCACAATAGAATTCAGTTAGGATGCAGTAAAGAGTGCAACTATTTATGCCTTAGAGAAGTTTTTATTATATTTTTTCTATTTTCGTAAGTCATTGCTTTTTCAATGATATTGTACAGAATGACTAAAAATAAGCTGAAATCCTTTTCTATAATTGCCATCATATACGGTCCAACGGGTTACAATTAAGCAATGTTTGTGATAAAGTTTGTACAAAGTTTATTCATAAAGTGATCCAAAATACAATCTGAATTTGGATTATAAAAGTGAAATGGAAGCGTAACTTACCATCCTCTATGGTGATGGAGCACATAGGTACACAGCACTTGTTCTTAGACATAGTTTATGCACCGATAAAGTTGTTAGTTATATAAATAATAAAGTCCAAACTCCGACAGGAGGGCTTAAATATCTTTACACGGAGAACTAAGCTCGACGTGGAAAGACCGATGAAAGTGTTTGGATTCCTGAAATACGCGGAGGAACTAAAGCTCAACTCAACGCGAATATCACGGAAAACAAATCAAATACACCGGAAAACAAAAGTAAATGCGCACGAGCATGTAAACAAGCCGGCCGCCATTAACTTTTTGAAATGTCAACTGACACCAGACCTATAAAACATAATTCTACCACACCTGTACCATTTCTTTAAATAAATATACTTAAATTAAGTCTAAAGCTTACTTTCACACTTCGCTAACGAAAAAAATAATTACCAGAATTATCTGTCTCAGTTAATTGTAGAATTAATATTACATTTGCCGATTTTTAGTAGAATTCAAAAGTCACTATTAATACAAATTCTACTAAAAATCATTATATATTTTATACTTGCAACATAGATGAATTTAGTTCGCGCACATTTTACAGAGGGAGCTAGCGGTGAAGATTTTCATGAATGTAGGGAAGATTCCAACCCATGGGTCATTGTAAACGGGTTAATAAATA
Source organism: Catocala nupta (assembly GCA_963675205.1). Taxonomy (NCBI): domain Eukaryota; kingdom Metazoa; phylum Arthropoda; class Insecta; order Lepidoptera; family Erebidae; genus Catocala; species Catocala nupta. The sequence goes on along the minus strand of OY776107.1, from coordinate 18,769,287 downwards.
CTTTGTATCGAACATTGATGCGGAATAGGCTGTAGTCTACAGCCTATTCATTTTACAGCCTGTAGACAATAATAGGTTTAGTGCGTTATTTGTTATCCATTTATATTTCTTTTATTTATTATATGTTCTCCATTTATTTTTAGTTTTGAAGATCACCCAAATAAATTGACGAGCAACTCATCGATACTTAAACACGAGAAGCAATCAGAACAGGGAGAGGTCAGTGTGTTTATCATGTTCATTTCACCATGCTTTAACATTTATATTATATCTCGCAGTAGTCGATCTCGAGTAAGCGATGGTCCTTGAAATGCTATAATTATTAAATAATTATACAGTTATTATAAAGCAGAAATAATTTTTATTTCTAAGTGATCGAGAGTCCTCATATACTTAGATTAAACTGGTCCCAGGATGGGCCCCAGTGGAAAATCTTGTATAGTGTAAATTATGCTTCTTCTTTTTTCATTTCATAAACAGATGCGATACAATGATTGGTAATAGTGATTTGTTATAACTTTATCCTGTGCTCATCAAATTTCTTTATCTCACCCTTGAATTGAAAAGCGACGCAGCGGTCATTTTGATCCTCTCCAAGACTCCAAGTATTGTAGATATTTACGTGTACCAACTGCACTGAAAATTTACACATTGACACAACATCTACCAGGTGTTATTTATTCTTCTGATATTGATTATTTCGAATCGTTATCGTTACGAACAGAAAATACACAGGTTTTTCTATTTGTGAAGTAAGAGTGTTTGATACTCAGGCGTCGCCTCACGAGTCGTACGTCGAGTCAGGAGCCGCGCGTCCGTCGCTGCGAGCGCGGCTACAGTTCGAGGAGCACCAGTAAGTAAAGAGAAAGAAAGAAAGAAAGAAAGAAAATCATTCTTTATTGCCACAAAGAAATATGATTACATATTTTTCTTACAAAATAAACAAAATAATAAAAAAGACAATTAAATAAACAGTTAAAATTAAAAAAAGAAAACAAAATATATATATATATACATATATATATATATATATATATATATATATATATATATATATATATATATGTGTATATACACATTATGCTATTGTGGCAACAAATGGTCTCCATTCAGCATTGATGTTGCGATAAAACCGATGTGATATCGCAACGCTGATTTTCAATGGAGACCACCGTTACGCACGGACATCAAGCCAGCTGCATACAATTTTACAACTAACAATCAAAGATACGTACCCAGAGATAAAAACAAATTATTACTCAACCCATATAAAAAACAAATAAATGACAAAGAAAATTAAAAAATTAAAAAAATTAAACCCATACAGTATGCACGTTTTGTCTCATGCGGTGATCCAACCCATAACACTCCCCACCGGCAGAGGCGAGGCACACATAAACGTGCCATCCGTGCCGTCACGACAAGAATAATAATTTTATATTGAACTAAATTTAATCAATGGATGACGTACATTACACGGGCGCCGCGATCCATCTGTCTCCCTTACACCGCGCATAGAGGGGGATAAAACAACTTGCGTGATACTGAGAGATCGCTCCTCGCAATACACGGCCAAACCGGCTCGGCAGCAATGCGCGCGAGTCTCGCGAATTTCGTAAACAACGCTCATACACAACAAACAAAACATCATGCTCACTAGCGGATTTTTCTATGCTGTTATCTATAACTTGCAAATAGAAAGGCAGCCAACGGGACCACAAAATGCAAAACCAGCCTCCCGACATGCATTTTGATCGTTAACAGAGAGGTAAGTGATTATAATTTCCTTTTTGCTTTTGTTCATTTAAGAGAAATGATTTAAAGTGTTTTTTAAACGTAAATTTACTTGTTTTAGATCGACACGGTGGCGGGATGCTGTTCCAGCATTTGGTGGCTGCGTATTTGAAGCAACCTCTAAAAGCAGTGGTTCTATACATTGGGACGGACAGCGGCACTGTTGTGGATCGTGTATGGTATTTTAAACGATCTTGCCTCCAATCCAATTGTGCATAGAGGTATTTAGGCTTTTTTGTGATTATAACACCGAATAATAAATTTGCCAGATGAAGTCTTCGCCTTGCCTGCATTTTTAACATATCGCCTTCATTTAAAAATGGCGTGACATGGTTACGACGTGGTATATGAAAACAGAATCTAGCGCATGCGTTTTGGACCCGTTGTATGAGTTTTTCGGTTCTAGATAATAAGCATGGCCCGTATACGGTGTCACAGTAGTTAAGCTTTGCCAGTACTAGGCTGTCTACTAGTCTTTTTCTAATCTCGACACTGAGATATTGCTTGAAACGGTAAAGAAGTTTTAGCCTATAAAAACAATTCCTAACCATGGTACCTATATGCTTTTCAAAACGTAGTTCGGGATCTATGACTAATCCTAGATTGCAAGCGCTATCTACGCGGTTAATACTATCACTTTTTATTTTTATATCTGGTCGGGCGCATAATATGGAACCGATTTGACTCTTGCTTCCCATGATAAGAAACTTAGATTTACGGGGATTTAGTACTAGAGAGTTCAATTCAGACCAAGTTATTATTCTTTCCAGCTCGTCGTTCATTTTTTGTACCGATAATAATGTATCGCTGGGTTTAAATGACAAATACAGCTGGATATCGTCCGCATACATATGATATTTGCATACTCGCATGCATCTTGTAATATCGGCACTGTATATAATGTAAAGAAGGGGCCCGAGCAGAGAACCTTGTGGTATTCCTCTGGTTACTAACCGCGATGATGATGTTATAGTGGAACCGTCCTCTTTACGAAGCTCAACTCTCTGCGACCTCTTGCATAGGTAACTATCAAACCATTTTACAGAATGTTGGTCAAAGCCGTAGTATGCAAGTTTTGATAACAGCAGATTCATGTTAATAGCATCAAATGCCCGGGTATAATCAAGTAGTGTGAGTAGTGTCCCCTCACCATGATCACGGGCTTCAAGGATACTGCCTACTACGTCTGCCAGCGCTGTGGCAGTACCACGTCCAGACCTGAAACCCGACTGAAGCTCAGGCAGAATATCATTTGCCTCTAAGTAGTCGGATACCTGAGTGTAAACTACACGCTCAAGTATCTTTGACAGACATGGCAGTATGCTGATTGGGCGAAGATCATTGACTGACAGCGGGTTACTATTTTTTGGTATCGGCCGGACGATTGCGCTGCGCCACAATTCGGGAAAGGTATTAGTGTCTAGCGACCGGTTTATAATTGCGGTGATTGTACTTAGGGACTGGGGCAGCGTAAGTTGTATCATGTCCTTCGTGATGCCATCTGTCCCTTGCGCATTTGACGAAATTTTATAAATTGCTTTAGAAATTGCTTTTTCGGACACGTTTTTAAAAGAGAAGGTTGTTTGCCCATGCCTGTGATATTCGAAAAATGTAAGTTGCGAAATGGCGGCATTGGAATTACCCGGTATATCCAAAAATGCTTTATTAATCTCGTCAGGATCACATAAATAATTAGGCAGAGAGTTATAGTTGTTATTGCTCGGGTATACGTGTTCTTTTAAATTTTTCCATAATGTTTTGGAGTCATTTATATGCTCATTTATATGTTGAGTAAAATAAGCCCGCTTTTCATTATTTAAAGCATTTATAGCGGTTTTTTTAAGTTGAAGGTAATACACTCTGTGGTCTTCGAGTTTAGTGAGTCGATATCGGCAACGCGCTTCATTTCGCAGCTTAAACATTAATTTGATGTTTTCAGTGATCCATGGCGTCAGGCGGCACTTAAACAACTTACATTTGATGGGAGCATGTAAATCAAATATGCTATGTATATGCGCGTTAAAGGTAGACACCATCACGTTAACATCTTGTAGGTTACGTATATGATCCCATGGTATAAGACCGAGGTCCCGCTCAAACTTATCTATAAGTATATCCTTAAGAGGCCGATACACAACAATTCTATTTTTCTCTTTGTCCTTTTTTAATAATAATTGACATGTAATGAATGAATGATGCCCAAGGTCACTTATATGGTCAATAATTAAATCTTTGTATGGGGCATCTGTGCAGATAACATCTATCAATGTACCACTATTACCTACAAAATGTGTTGGCATGTTAACAATTTGATCAAGTCCGCAGTAGTTTATAAAGTTGTTAAGCTTTGTTGTGTTATTATTATTAATTGCCAGCATGTCAATGTTTAGATCGCCCAGTAAGACAACGTGGTCATATGGAGCGAGTGCGGTAATACTTTCCGTCATCGCATCAAGAAACCGGTCCACATCTAACCATGGTGGGCGGTACGCTGTACCTATGAGTATTTTTTTCTTATTTACATTCATAGAAAGCCATATTTGCTCCACCTGAAATTGTTCCGGATGAAGTCTAAGTCTGACACTCAATCCGGTTTTTATATAAAAGCCCACCCCGCCTCCACGCCCTTCGCGGACCGATACTGGACGCGGCACGTGTTTTAATCGGTAACCTGGGACACAGGGAGCTCGTCCGTCTTCACCCGGTCGTAACCATGTCTCGTTGATCGCCATTATATCTACACTGTAAGTACTCATGGCTATCAAAAACTCATCCTGATTAGTTGCAAGCGATCCCGCGTTAAATAAACCAACTTTCAAGTACTTGCTACCAATCATTATACGTATGGTAAATGGCGTTCAACACAATATCAGATAGTACCTCGCACATTTTAGCATATTGTATGTAGGCATAGTATTTGTGTATGATGTTGTTACTATGCGTACAGCTGTTGTTTTGTGTTAGTTGCAAGGCGCTCAGTTTTATGTTGATGTATAAGTGATCTTTGTGTATAGAAATATAATGTATAATATAGTTATAATAGATTGGTATTATCGTAATGACAAGAGGCAGCTTGTGACAATACAATTGAATAAAGCAATTATCAGTCAAAAGTAATGTGTAAATATGACAACCTTGTGATATTAAACGACATGACTGGAATGCTAGTCGACATATATACTTAATTAATTTAAGAACAATATGTTTTAGCTTTAAAATATATTTACGCGGTTTACTGAGGATTATTTTCGTTGAAGATACGCCGTAAATCAGCTTCTGTGCGGACAAAAAAGGCCGAATCACCAGACTTTTGTCTGGCAAGTATGCGACCTCGCTTTGTCCACACAAACCGCCAGCCAAGACGATGTGCTGACTCCCGCGCCTGTCGAAATAACATCCGGTTCATCTTTGTTAGGCGTTCATTGACGTAAAACCGCCTCGGCGAACCCGACACACCGAGTTCTGCAGTGGTCGCGCCCCGCCGCACTCGCGCCGCACGCAGCAGCTCGTCGCGCACGTCTCGCCGCGCCAGGCGCACGACTACGGGGCGCGGGCGCACCTCCTGGGCCCCCTCCGGGCTGGTTGCGTTGATGTGTCTGCCGCCGATACGATCCACGCTCACTATGTCGCGCTCCTCCATGCCGACACCCAATTTCACCGCCATGGCTGTCATGATATGGACAAGATTCTCGCCCCTGTTCTCTGGAATGTTGGGGATTTCCAGGTCAGTCGATAGAAGATCCTGATCTCGGTCGTTTAGCTCTTGCTTTAGCTGAGCTACCACCTCGTCTACCGCTGTCTGACCTTCTGGTGTGCGGTTTTTCTGCTCCAGTGCGCTCAGCCTATTGTCAATGCCGTCCAAACGCTCATTGTACGTTTTAATAGAATTCCTTAGCTGCGCACATTCTTCTCGGAACGCCTGGAATTCCTCGCGTATTGAGCTTAACTCCTCCCTAAACAGGCGCAGTTCCGCTGTTATGCCCAATACAAGTTCCGCACCGCCGCTCACGCTTTTTGCAGGGCTGGTGTCCTGAAACTCGTCGGAACTATTTTCTTCGTGTGTGTGTATTACGGGGGTTCCCGCATCGTTATTTTTGGGCACCGTTTTAGAACAATCCGGGCATTGCCAAACCGTGGTTTTACCTCCTTTTAGCGGCAGCCCTGCACAGGCGCGATGAAATAATAAACAACATTTATTGCACCTAGCGGCCTCTGTTGGCGAAATAAAGCGGGAACACCCTCCACACTTAGCTGACGGCATAGCGGGGATTGCGTTGAAGATATCGACCTGGCTTGAGGTTACACTGCAATATTGTTACATGGCGCTGTTATTGAAAATATGTCTTGGTGAATAATACAGCGCAACTTGAATGGTGTTATAAACCATAACCGTCATACAACGACTTGTATAAGGATGCGCACACACTTCCACACTTAGCACCGAATAAGTATGATTTTACACAAATTATGTTTATATTATATTAATATAGGGTAGACATGCACTTGCCAATACAGTTTTAAAAGTTATTGTTTATTTATAATGTTTCAGATATCACTTATACACTAGAATAATGTTTAATATTGTTCTCCGCACTGATTCTACACTTGTAAGCAATAAAATAGTTCAAATTGGAATTGTTATTTAATTTTATAACTACGAGTGGATTCGACTACGTACTGCTAGTTTGACATCCGTCCGTACTAAGTACACACAAGTATTTATAATACACACATTACGAACGGTAAGCGATGTTGGCTACTTGGCTACTTATAATCTCTTGCAGTGCCGCTTTGGAAGACCCTTTCTCTCAGATCAGGGTAGAAAGGCAAAAGTTGCAACACCGGATGGACGCACTACCGAGAGATGCCCGCTTGGAACTTGTCGCCCGGAAACGTGAAGCTCATCTGGAGCGCAAGCGACAAACAAAGTAATTTCTGCAAGTATTTTTGGGTTAGATAGTGTTGTGTGTATGTAATAGAATATTATAATAGGGTTTCAGTGAATAAGAAATACTATGTAGGCACCCCACAATTGACAAAGACCTTCCCAGGTCTACTGTGGTCATAAGACCACAAAGTAATTAACATCTGAGATAACCAAACACTTAGCATACTCTTATAATTCTAGCATGTCCCAGCCAAAGAAGTCGATTGCCGCCGTGCCTGTCGTCCGATCACCAGGAGGCTCCGTCAAGGTGCCTGGTCAAGAGGTCAACATGCTGCTAGAAGCGTCTCCCTTTGGACAGCTCCGAGTGAGTATTATACACATATATATAATATATATATACAGGATGATTTTGAAATCGTGTAATTCCTTTTAACCACGCATTCTACTGGTGATATAGAATAACCCTGACAATATTTTTTCTTAATTAGAATAATGGTTTCGGCAAAATTAGAGTACAGATTTTTTCATGAAATGATTTCAAATAGTCATATTTTAACCACCTGACACAATCTTAATATTTTACTAATTTAAAAATAATAACATAACAATAACTGATGTCGTAAATAATAAGGGGCAATAAAAAGGACCGCCCGTTATTATTTACGACATTAATTATTAATATGTTTTTTTATTTTAATTAGAAAAAAAATAAAATTGCCTCGGTTGGTTAACATATGACTATCTGACAACATTTCACGAAAAAAATGGAACAATAATTTTTCAAAAAAAATAATTCTAATAAAAAAATAATATGGTCAGGGTTATTCTATATCACCAGTAGAATGCGTGGTTAAAAGGAATTACACGATTTCAAAATCACCCTGTATATGTATACTCAATCAATTTGAGGCAGCGATAGCAGGTCTCGGGTTCGAACCCACGTCGCGCACCTCTGACTTTCGGAAGTTATATGACTTTTCGAAATGATGTGCGTATTGATTGACAATTATCGCCTGCTCCGTGCCTCGGAGAGCACGTTAAGCCGTCGGTCCCGGCTGCCATGATCATCTATGGCCGTCGTTATTGGGGACGTCGACACAAAAGATCCCACTGGGTCGAAGTGTGGCCGGTCTGTACTGACTGGCCCCCACACAAGATAAGATAAGATACTCAATCTATCGTCTCTGGGTTTTTAGATTTACTAGGGAAATCTGTATACTGGTGTACAATTTATTCGGAAATAAAACAATTACTATTTTACTAGTTTTAAAACATAGTGTCATGATTTGATCGGTCTCTTCGTAACAAAAAGACCTCGAGCAGGTGGATTTTGTATTATTTTACTATAATAATATAAACCTTGTATTAAACTGACGCTGGGCGTGGGCCTCTTCTCAGTGTAAGTAGGATTAGGCCGTAGTTCACCACGCTGGCCCAGTGCGGGTTGGCAGACTTCACATATCTTCAAGAACATTATGGAGAACTCACAGACTATAGGCTTTTTCACGATGTTTTCCTTCACTATTGGTTGTTACCTAGGGATACTATTAGATTAGAATTGATAGAACAAACCATCTTTTATAGGTTTGGCGGCCACCTTCAATCCCCACGGTGGCGTCACCGAAAAGGGATGGGTCCCCTATTTGTCCAGGTCGTCTTCCCAAGCGCTCACGTCGCTCATTATTAGGGGATTTCGCCATCCAAAACCTCATCAATTGTCCGAACTCAGGAAGTGAGATGGACGAGAGTTCGGACGATGATGAGGACCTAATAATGGGTGACGTGGAATCCAACATGCGTCTGGTTGCCCGCAAATTGCGGCAATTTAACATTTACCGTGAGGAGGGGCAATCAGACGCAATGCAGGATTTCTTGGCGAAGGAGGGCCTGGGCATAGAGGAGTTTCTAGCGGATGTTGACGGCATCTCAGACGGAGCAGTAGGCACAGCGGCTAGCGGCATTATTGCTGCCAGTGGCAGCGAAAGTAGCGGCGGCGCTGACGGCAGTGGTGCAGCCACTGAAGCTGCGGCTGGCGGCATTATGGCTGCCAGTGGCAGCGGAGCTGACGGCAGCGGTGCAACCATTGAAGCTGCGGCTGGCGGCATCATGGCTGCCAGTGGCAGCGGAGCTGACGGCAGCGGTGCAACCATTGAAGCTGCGGCTGGCGGCATCATGGCTGCCAGTGGCAGCGGAGCTGACGGCAGCGGTGCAACCATTGAAGCTGCGGCTGGCGGCATCATGGCTGCCAGTGGCAGCGGAGCTGACGGCAGCGGTGCAACCATTGAAGCTGCGGCTGGCGGCATTATGGCTGCCAGTGGCAGCGGAGCTGACGGCAGCGGTGCAGCCACTAAAGCTGATGGAGCTGCGGTTGGCGACGTCATTGCGGGCCCGGGAGATTTAAATAGTTTCTCCTGGTCCGAAGATTTTTCGACCTTTTCTGGCCACCAGGAGGTCTATTTGAATACCCCGGGCCCGCAAGTACAGTTAGACCAACCCGCAGACCTGTTTACACAGGTGTGGGATCTGCCAATCATAACACATATAGTTGAGCAGACCAACAACTATGCTTGGCAAACAATTGCTAAATTATCCGGAGACGGTCGCCTTACAAAGCATCTAGACACTTGGGAGGAGACGACCGTCGAGGAGATTTACCGATTGTTTGCCCTGCTCAACTATATGTCGTTATGTTACCGCGGCCGGATCGACGAGTACTGGACAACAGGAATTTTAGGTATGCCAGAGTTTAGGTCAATAATGTCGAAAAATAGGTTCAAGATGCTAACACGATTTTTACATTTCGTTGACAATGACACAATCAAGTTTCGGCCTGATAACAAAACAATTTCAAAAATAGAACCAATCATTACACACTGCAACAACAAGTTCAGTAGCATGTATACCCCGCAGCAGGCACTGAGCTTGGACGAGTCCCTTTTACTTTCGAAGGGCCGTTGTGGGCTGAAATCGTTCGAGCTCAGTGAAGCTAATTCGGGATACTTGCTACGGAGCTTGTTGTATACAGGTAAACATTGCACCATGTCTCAGGGAGCCATCCATGGTTTTGAGAATCCCACCTCTAAGGTGGTTCTCAAACTCATGGATGGTTACCTGGACATAGGACACACCCTGGTTATGGACAACTGGTACAACCAGTTGTCTTTAACCAGATACTTAAAACACAGGCATACCGACGTCATTGGCACGATGAATCGCCGCAGGACACACGTGCCCTTGGCGATAAAATGTGCCAATGACAGTCGGATGCAACGTGGCCAACAGTTTGCTCAGCATTGTGGAGACATTACTATAGTTGCGTGGAAAGATGTCAAGTTAGTTACAGCTATATCCACGTTCCACAATGCTGAGCAAGTTAGGGGCCGACGAGCCGGTGAGGTTATAGATAAGCCAAAAATAATTGAATATTATAATAAAAATATGGGGGGTGTAGATCTTAAGGATCAACAATTGAGCGCCTATCATTTTGAAAGAAAGAGAGGTATGAAGTGGTATATGAAAGTATTTAGAAGACTGTTAAATACCAGTCTTCTAAATACGTTCATAATATACTCAAAGAATCCATTAGAGAATATGTTAAGTCACCGGCAGTTCCGCTACAAAGTTTCAGAGGGTCTTTTGGCTAAATACAAAAAACTTGCCATATTACCGCGCATAACTGGAGCGCAGGGGGCCAACTCTGTGCGGCTTGACCTCACTCAGAAACATTTCCCAGTACACACAGAAATGTCTAGCCGGGTCAAAGGCAATGACAAACACATGAGGCGTCGTTACGCGCGTTGCTCGTCGAAGAGCGTGAGGAGCCAGGTCACCCAGGTGTGCAGCGCCTGCAACGTCGCCTTATGTATAGGTCCGTGCTGGATGGAGTACCATACATTAGAACAATTGTAACGCATTGTTCTTCTTTTTTAATGTACCATGCATTAAAAAAAAGGAACAATGCGTTACAATTTTCCATCTTGCCTCTACCCGGTGGAATTATCTGTGTGTACTGTGGATAATAAATTGTATTTTATAGCAACATGTATCGTCGATCGATTTGAAATAACTCTTTAAATATTAAAAACTTTTTTTGAAACATTAAATTCTTTCAATAATTTTAATTATTTAAATTTATCTAAAACTTGGATTTTCCAATAAACCGCGACGACATCCGTATACAGAAGTTTAATTTCAATTCTAAAATTATATTACGAAATTATTTAAATTGAAACTTTGTAGGGGGACCTACCATATGACTTAACATCTCTAATGGATTTTTTGAAAATACCCTTCACCTTTCTTCTCTCGATATGAAGGTAGATACAGCTCATTTGATCTTTTTGATCTACATCAACCTATTTTTATTAAGTATTTGGGCTTATCATAACCCACCTTCGTCCATACATACTCACACTCTACACAAACACTCCACAATAACACAATACATGTACACCTAAACCTAGTAACTAACCTAAATATAGCTTAAGTAACTTTAGTAAACTCGGTAACCAATCGATTTTGACGTTCATAAGTGTTACTTTGTGACCTAAATGAATAAATTATTTTTGACTTGACACCCACATACACACACGCGCGCTTGCACATACACACACACACACACACACACACACACACACACACACACACACGCACACCGGTAACGTAGGTCGGAACTCGCTTGGCATTGTCAACAAATGTATATCCTTCCGCTCTTCTACTCTATTTCTGTTACTCTCCTATTTACGTATGTCCTTCTTTCTCTCTCTTAGCAACACTTCTTGCTGTTTTTCGATATATTGACTTGAACTCTGTGCCCAAGCCTGATGTTCAGTACCCGTCGCGGTAGGTAGGTCCCACCTTCTCAGCTTCACTTAGGGATCAGCTAATTCTTGTTTAGACATATTATTGTATTCTTATTAAGACATATTAATGTTCTAACAGACTATTTAAATAAATGTCGACTTTTAAAATAGATAGTCAAGTGATCGCCTGAAACACAGGTCTAACCTAGTTCAGGCAAGTAACTTATAATAATGTAAAGGTGTTAAAGTATTCTTTCTTGCCATAACTATGACTATTATTTTGGTTGTAAACTAATTTCAGGCATTAAGTTATTGTTAGATATTAAGATTTAATTTAAATTTGATTTAAGATCACCATTGTACTCTTTTTAGCGGAATAAATTTTATTATTAATATTTTTATAGTGTACTTTATTCTATGACATCATTTTCAAATAAACATTTCTTTGTAACTAAATAAATTATACTGTACCTATTTTATAATGTATTGCATTTGTAACCAATACTTTTGCAGTAAACATTACCAAGCTAATTCTCGAATGTATTGTTGTTATAATTTATTATAACAACATATATTATTTTTCTAGTTTAAAAATATTATGTATTGTATTTGTAAATACACATCCTTTTGTAATAGAAATTACCAGCCAAATACACAAACTAGATAAAATTATTTGCATGTCGTATTACCATAAGTAGTCTGTGATAATCATTAGTTATGTTTTGTTTATGATTATCAATGTACTGTTATATTCATTGTTTATGTTTATTCACAATAGTCTGTGATAATCATTAGTTATGTTTTGTTTATGATTATCAATGTACAGTTATATTCATTGTTCATGTTTATTCACAAATAATTACACTTTTCAAATTGTAAAAAGCTTTTCAAAGCATGTGTATATACACGGTGTCCGGTAATTAATGGATAACATTGAAATGTCTTATAGTAGAACTGAAGGCCGTTCAGAAAAACGAAGAATAAATAAATAATAATATTAAAAAGTGCAAGCTATTATAACACAACATACTTTTGACTGTCTATATATTAGCTTAATTAGTGTTTAATAATAAAACAACAAAAAATCGATGGATTTCATTAATTTATGGTCATAGTATACAAGAAAGTTATACATGGTAATTAAAAAAAACATATCTCAGGTAGTAGTTAGGATAGATTTATTTTCATATTTTTTTCTGAACGGCCATCAGTTCCACTATAAGACATTTCCAGGTTATCCATTAATTACCGGACACCCTGTATACTTGTTTTTATTAATATACGACTATATTATATTGTATGTGTTGCTAACTTCCTTTACTACAACACGAATTGACGAAATAATCACATTTTTTTCTTCTTCGGGGAATGAATTGACGCACACCCCTCCGCGGGGGCAGGCGGAGGGGTTATGTCGGACTCGCCGGGGTAAAAGAAAGGGAATAAGAATAATGTACCTCACGGAATACCGACTAAACCTACCACGGTGTTCCTCGACAAAACCACTATCGACGGGGCCGCGCGAATCACTTTCGCATACGGTCGCGACCCCGCCGAAGTTTCAGCCCGCCGTGTGAAACGGCAGGCCACTACACAATAAGACCTACCCAATATAGGCACTACTTATTTAAAAGCCCTACTGTCTCCCCCGTAGAGGGGAGACGGACTCGACACAGAGGCGCGCGTGGGAACACGCACGCCGCCTCTCGGACCTGGTGCTGAACGGATGGCGGGCAGGCCCACAAAGCCCGCCACCCCCAGGTCAAACCTCAGGGTGGCTGGAGGTCATCGCGCGCCCTCCGGCGCCCGGCTCTGCGGTTGGGAGAGGGTTTAAACGCTACCTCTCCCGCTTCGCCGCCTCCTTGATGGAAATCACTTCCTCGCAAAAGGAGGCGACGGCGTTCCACGACCTCTCACTCCGGACCATAGACTGAACTACGGCCGGGAGCGAGAGGGCAACCGATCCGACTGCCGCGATCAAATCACGGCGCTGCGATGCCCAGGCGGGGCAAACCGCCAAAGTGTGCAGCGCCGTGTCCTCTAAGCCTAACAGGGCCTACAGTAACCTACTGTTAATTACCCACAAAATTGTAACCTATAGATGGCAAATCAACTTATTGAGCGGTAAAAAAACAATTCAATACTCTCTGTATTGAATTGTTTTTTTACCGCTTTATACATAAGAACCCAAAGCAGATCAAGGGCTCTTCGAAAGAATTTGCTACGGGCCCCGCGCTTGCTTGCTCCGGCACTGACCTGAACGATCCACATACCTGAGGAATCTGAACAAATAATTTCTGGCGAATCGTATTCTCAGATGCAGTCAGTCTCAATATATTTTGGCGGATGCTTATTTAAGAGCTGCGAATTACGATTAGCAAAATAATTAAATAAATAAGCGATTTAAAAAAATATATTTAGTGGGAAAATAATTATTGAATAAAAATTTCAAAGTATAAAGAAATGTTTTATTAACTCACCTTAATCATGTCCTTTAGCACTTGGTTCAGAGCCAAACATACTTCAGGAATAATTCTAGATATGAGTGTACTTGATATTTTAAATAGGTAGTGCAGGCTCCTATAAGAACGACCCAATTTGTCATCTAAGCAAGATGTTGAACCATTGACGCCAAAATAATGTCAATGAATTATTGTATCTGACAGCCAATACTGACAACATAAACACAAGAACAAAAACGTTCCGTTCTACGTTCACTATATTCCAACTTTATAATCGAACAAATCAACGTTTCGTTCTACGTTCAATATATTTCAACTTTATAATCGTACAAATTAACGTTCCGTTTTACGTTCAATACATTTCAACTTGAAATAATATATAGAATAATACAATGGAAATAAACAATATTACATTTAGAAGAAACTTAAATGTATGCACTAATGATTCTGAAAATTCATCTGATACTTCGTTCGATTCTTCACAATCATACATTGCCAAAATTTTACCAGACCTATCAACTATAGGATACAATATAGAAGATTTGAATAAGGAAATAAATAGCCTCAAGTCCCAATTATTAATTGCTCATTCAGAAATAGAAAACTTATCTTTAGAAAATGCCATGCTGAAAAAGCAAATCACTCAACAAAATAATGCTACTACATGTCTGAAATCACTCTGCAAAAATTCTCCGAGGTACAATAATACAAATAAGAGCACAAAAATTAAGAAATCAAAAGTCAGTGGAAAATCATTAGATAATGATGAGATAAATACAAGTTGCATTGATCTAGAGCTAAAAACAACGACAATTCAAACACGACGACAACAGACGTCGTTATCATTCCAATGAAATCGGTTGAAAATCGATGTTTGGCTGAAAAAACAGATGGCGCCACTAGGACTACAACTACATAATTATGCCAATGAAAAACCAATACGTGGTACAGCCGTTTCAACTACAGAAAACAGTAACCAAGACAACGAGCGTCATATCTACATATTTGGAGGACTGCAGAGTAAAGGATTAGCAGGAAAAATTATTAAATCAAGAATTAATACTAGTTTACTAGTAATTAATACATTACAAGGTGTACTCTGTGACAAAACCCTGCGCACCCACTCACGAAATTCTTAGGTCATGTAATGATATAATAGACTCTTCAAATAACTATATGATCTTAGAAATAGGGCAAAACGACAGTAACCCTACAGTTTTGATGATGGAATTAGCGGCAATGTTGAGTCAATTTAAGCATGTAAATATATTACTTTTAGGTGTAACACATAACCCACATTTAAATGAGTGGAAATTAAATAACCTTCTGCAACAAATTTTTAATAATGTACAAAACTGTAAGTACCTTGATGTACCTCTAAATACCTCTAGGAAAAATGTATACATAAATAATCAAATAAAACAAATTACTTACTCATTGACTCTAATGATTATGAAAAGAAATATTTGAGAATTAGAAATCATGAGAATAAGATATGTAACCCTCACAAGAAGGGCACTATCCCTTTTTACTTCCCTGTATTAAGCAAGTCATTAGTAACAAAAAAATCTAATATCAACTCTGATTTAAAAGACGACAGTGCCAAAATCTATGCTATAGACAATGAACAAAAGGCTGGTGATTTTTTTCGTGAATAGTGATGTAACTGAGACAACTAAATACGATGTGTGTAATAGCAAACATTTTTCACGCACTCAAACAAATACCATCAACTTTTTTCACCAAAATATAGCGGGACTGTTGAATAAATTAGAGCAAGTAGAAATGTGTGTTGACGAGTTCCGAGTAAGAAAGAGTCCACTACAAATTCTCTGTTTTACTGAAACTTTTGTTCGATCTGGGGATGAGCCTAATATCCATCTTCGAGATTTTAACTTAGCTAGTCAGTTTTCAAGGAAAAACGAGAAACGTGGAGGTGTTTGTATCCTTGTGGACAAGTCCATAGACTACAAAGTCATCCCGTTATGTAATTATTTATCATGTGAGAGAATATTTGAATGTTGTGGTGTTGATATACCGTCTATTCAATGTGTTGTGATTTGTGTATATAGAATACCAAAGTCAAGCCTGTTAATATTTTTTGATAAATTAGATATGTTATTACACAAACTAAATTTAAAGACTAATAAACGAATAATAATTACTGGTGACATAAACATAAATACTCTAAAGAAAGATGACGCTTCACGTACGTTAAATGAGTTCCTACTTACTCACAATTTTATATCACACATGGCTAGACAGGCCAGATCCTGTCTTTCCCTGTAAATTATAAAAAACCCAAGTCGTCGTTTTTCTATACATCTAGACGAGACTACAGTGAAGACAATATGTTAAAGTTTCGAAATAGTTGATTAAGTTTGTTTTGGCATGAGGTTTACAAGGAAACCGATTGTAATAGAGCCTATAATCTTTTTCACGAGACATACTTACTTTTTTATAATTTGTGTTTCCCAATAATTAAAAAGAAAATTAATACCAATATAACAACTCCAAAATGGTTAACAAAAGGTATCAAAGTGTCATGTATTACAAAATGAAAACTCAGATACATATATTATAAAGATAAAAAAGAAAGCTCAAAATTAAATTGTATAGCATATAATAAAATATTTAAAAAGTGTATATATAATTCTAAAGGAAATATAAATACTAAGTATATATCAAACTCATCCAATAAGTGTAAGGCTTGTTGGGATATAATTGGAGATAAGCAGGATACTGTGAAAATTAACCATGACATAAAACAGATAATACATGATAGTTACACCGTCTCTGATCCCAGAAATATTGCAAACATTTTCAACAACTTTTATATCTCAAACACAATTAAATCTCATAATACTAAGCCAAATTACAAATTAATTAAATCTGTAGATTCATCTATATTTTTAGAGCCTTGTACTAAAAATGAAATTATGAAGGTGATTAAATCTCTAAATAACACGGGTGCTGTAGGTTACGATTCATATTAATATCATTGATCACTTTAGGAGTTCCTATATACCTATGTGGATATGTTATCTGTCACTTTATGTAAGAAGCTGACTGTACAACATAGTAGCCATATGCTTTGACAGCCCCAAAACATTTCAGGCCCAATTCCGAATTGGCCATCTTCTGTAGGAATCAAACCCACTCAGCCACCTCCCCAACCATTTAGATTTAATTCTAATATAAATCAACAATCGCAATATCGTATGCCGAACATGTCGACGCGTACACAGCAAATGCTCCGCGCTTTACCACAGTCCAACACAGTACAACCCGTGTAGTAACGTACATAAATTGCCTTCTAGAAATATTGCACCACAAAATCATGAACCTGTACCCTTGAGAGGTGTACAACATTTTACACCTAAGCCTATGTTACACGATTGGCGTAAATCAGGCAATCCGCCGTAAAATAATTATTTTAAAACTCGAGAAATGAACATGAATGAATGTGCGTTATTTGATGAGTCATATTACCCGACGGAGTATTGTTATGAGCCCGAGTATTATGGTAATGATTTTAATTATTACAACTATGATTCATACGCTCCATTAGAGTGCAGCTATGAACCGATATATAGTAGATACGAATAAAATAGTAATTTAGAGACCGACTTTGAACCACAACCCGGTCCTAGCCACTCCGACCAGGATTTTCAGACGTGACACAGTGCAAAATAAGCCAAAGTAGAACTAAATCTTCAAACGTAGCGACTGTTGCCATACATATTAATATCAAATCCACCTTTGAAACTACACTGACGGACTCATAAACTGCATCAAAGTTCAGGATTACTTTCGAATTAATATTTTTATTAATTATGCAAACTTTTTAGATTAAACTAAATGAAAATGTTGAGACTGTCCATTAATCTTAAAAGCGAAACAAAATTTAAAAATAGAACTGTAGTAAAAGATAAAATATTAGCCAGGATAATAAAATTTATGCATAGTCTCAAACTCGTGTGTTATTAGAGTAAAGTTTGAAATTAATTCTATTTGTTTCTTTTTTTTCATTTGCAATTTAAATTACTGTACCAATAGTATGGATTAAATAGTCTTTTAAACTCAACAAAAGTTTCGCAACCATAAATATGGATACTTCGTCCGAACAAGCCGCTCAAATGAGCATTGGCGCGGGAAGGCTTGGATTAACGAATGATTGCTAGAAATTTAAATTTAAACCAGTCAGTGGTTTCTAGAGTATACCGAAGGTTTGTAGAGTTCTTACAAAAGGAGACCCAGTACCGCCAGAACTCGAGCAACCACCGGTCGTGACGACCGATTTATTGTTTCAACTTGCCTACGAAATCTTTTCCTCACGTCAGTAAACATCAAAACAGAGCTGAATGAAGTGCGTGGAAGCGGCAATCACCCCTTTTAGACCAGCAAATGGTCCAAAGCTGTCTGTAGCTCACAGACAAGCTCGTTTAAGATTTGCGCGTGAACATCTTAATTGGACTGAAGAGCAATGGGCCTCCATATTGATCACCGATGAGTCTAGGACATGTTTAAATGGTGCAGACGGTCGCAGAAGAGTCTGTCGTCGACGTGGGGAGAGATATGCTCAAAGTTGCATTGAGGAGCGTGTTCCTTTTGGAGGCGGTTCGTATATGGTGTGAGGTGGCATTTCGATGATCGGGCGAACGAAACTTGTGTTCATCGACATGGTTCGTCAAAACGGTAGAAGAGGTGGTTTGACGGCACAACGCTATACAACAGACGTTTTAGAAGCTCACGTGGTACCTTTCATCAGATTAATAGGCGAAAATTTTACTCTAATGCAAGATAATGCCTGACCCCGTGGGATACGTACCATGAATTGGCCAGCACGCACCTACGTAACCTAACCCTGATCTTAATTCCATTGAGCATGTTTGGACAGTTTAAAAAAGCTGTATATGCGAGAAATCCTGTGCCCATAACAGGGACAGCACTAAGAAAAGCGATTTCTCAAGAATGGAACAATATTCCGAAAGACGATTAATAACCCTAATAAGATCTATGCGAAACCGATTAGAATCTGTAATATGGGCACGTGGAGGCAATACACCTTATTAAAAGAAAAATACCTGTGCCACAACTTTTTGTTTAATTCTAAAAACCAATTATCAATAAACCAACCAAAACCAATTTATGTTATATTTATCATTTTTGTTCAAAATAATTGAATAAGGACCATTCAATTATTTGAACAAAAATGATATCCAGTATACAAACATAGGTATACTTAAGGTATACTACGCTGTTATGAAGTTAACGAAGCAAACTATAGATTGCAATTTAAATTTGTATAAAAAGTTTGAATACTTGGTTAAAATGTTTAATTGAAATGATTAGTCTAGTTAAAATAATATTAACTACCATTATTTTATTGCTGGATTTGATCTTTAGCTATTGTATGTGTTTTTATTTTTGTTGTGCGGGGGGTTAACATAACAGTTACCATAATTACTTATATCTTCAGTCTATTTTTTGAAGGATATCACTTTCTATGCACTTAATTGACAAATTAGTTAGTCGTTCTTGTAACATAGATGTTCTTAATTCATTTTTAATTCTCTTTAGCTGTGAAAATGGGGGCTTTCCTCTACAGTTGGTAACCGTTAAGCAAAAGAACATTCTTGTAGCAATTTCAACATTTGGAAAAGTTTCTTCTAATTGATCAGACTTTATTAGTTTATGTAAGTCTGAGATACTCAAATCCACTGATTCCTTTGCTATGTTCTTTAAATACTGCCTTAAATGAAAACATTCTGATTTGAGCTATTATTATTATATATATTATTAGTTAACGCAATCGACACGTTTATGACGTTCGGCGCTCCGATTGGCTCGCTCCAAGCTCTTAACCAATCAGAGAGCGAAATGCCGTAACCGTTTCGATCGCGTTAACGTAAAAACAACCCGCACTCGATACTCAGATACATTAGTCTTCGTGATAGACAGATTGCAATGCAGAGGGTCTCGGGTTCGAACCCACGTCGCGCACCTCTGACTTTCGGAAGTTATATGACTTTTCGAAATTATGTGCGTATTGATTGACAATTATCGCCTGCTCTGTACCTCGGAGAGCACGTTAAACCGTCGGTCCCGGCTGCCATGAACATCTGTGGCAGTCGTTATTAGGAAGTCAGTGACCTATAATATCCTGACACTGGTCTAACTTTAGGGTATCGTTAGCCTTCGGGTTGCGGAGGTCAGGTGGCAGCCGCTCCGTGTAAAAAACTGATATCCAGTCAAATCCGGTTAGACTAGAAAAGCCGACCCCAAGGGACTGGGGAATAATAAAGGCTAGGGAGAAGAATTGACAAAGAAATTGCAAAGAAAACTGAAACGATTGTCAATTTCTTGGTATGCTGCCGAATGTATCGATTTATAGGAATAAACGTGTCTATACGAAATTTTTCTTTGCCATTCAACTATATGGTCTCGATGATCCTTCAAAAAAGTGACGCGTGTGCTGTGTGTGAATTCTTTATCTTACAGATTTATCTTTATAGTTAGCATTTGGATTTTTTTCTTTAGCAGCCAATTCGTACTGATCGAAATTATTGCGTGCGTTATTGGCATAATCGATCAGAGATGTGTAAAGTTTTGTTGCAACGTCATGGTCATAGTGCTATTCTGTAAGCTTAAGCTTGTTTTGTTCCTAATTCCCAAAAGATCATTCCATATCTTTGTTATAAGTATAGTATTAATTAATATATTTTTTGCTGCTTTTGGGCTTCGTTTCTTGTTTCTCCTAGTTGATTTTTGTCAATTGTAATTGAGGACAAAGCTTCAGAAATATTTTTTTTTTTTTTTTTTTTTTTTTCGGGGTTTTTGTCTAAATCAGACATATCAACCCCATCATACCTTTTAACATATGTAAGAATTACAAATTAAGTACTGCTATCACGTCGCACATCTTTTTAGCAGCCTCTGAAGACGGTACAGCCAATATAGATTGCAGTAACCCCACATCTAATCTATTTAAGTTAAATTCATTTAAAACTCGCTCTCGTTCAGTTCTATTTCGGACACAATCCATCAACAAGTGTTGTACATCCTCAATTTGATTACAAGCAGAGCAATTTGGTGAATCATTTTTTTTCATAAGAAATGCAAACTTTGCCGATGGATAGTGTCCTGAGCGGAGTCTTAACATAATTTTCACCATGTGTTTACTTAATTTAATATTATCAAACCATGGTACAAGCGACGGCTCGCTTTGTATACTACGGTACCAAATACCCTTTACTTGTGAAATATGAATAAAATGCTTTTTCCATAAATTAAAACATTTTAGTTTAAATCTAGGTATATATTCCCAATAATCGGGTATATATTTTATAAAAATGCCATTTTCTACAGCCATTTTGCATAAACGATCAGCTTCTTCATTACCGTATATACCAATATGCGCTGGAATCCATTGCAACTTAAATTCTATATTATTCTTTCTCAAACAAATAAATGCTTTCAAAATTTCATACGCTATCGATGCACCTCTGCTATATCCAGAGGCGCACCGAGCGATGTGTTGCAGCGCACTCTTACTATCTGAGAAAATTACAACTTTTTTTAAATTCTCATTCCTGATATACTTAATTGCTTGAAAAATTGCAATGAGTTCCAGCGACATAATTGATATATTTATATCACAATTAATTTTAAAACCCAACCTATTTCCTAATGTTTGATCAAATAATCCTGCTCCTAAACCGGTAGTGCTTTTAGAACCATCAGTAAATAATTTATGCCATCCGCAGTAATCTATATTTAATTCATATAACACGTTACTTAATAACAAATTTGGATTATAATTAGATTTAGAACTATTTAAACATTTGAGATCAATTTTTACTATATTTTTCGGAATGGTTGTAGTCCAACTTTCCAAACTAAACATTTTAAGAAATGGCGAGGAAACAATATTATTATGTCTTAATTCATTGTGTATCTTTGCTAATAAAGGTTTTTTTTTGGTAACCCAGTATGAGGATTGGGAACATATACTTAAATCTGAGATTAAATTAACTGTAATATTATTTGACCAAGACATTATTTTCGTACTATATTTATAAGCTAAATATTCTCTTCTAATCTGTAAAGGGGGAATACATAGATCTGATTCCATAACATGGATTGGGGTACTTTTGATGTATCCACCCACTATTCTCATTGCCTGGTTTTGTAGTTTATCTAATTTTGATACGTGAGATTTTGCACTGCAGTCATATATGAAACATCCGTAATCAAATCTACTCCGGATTATAGAAATGTATAATCTACGTAAATGTTTTGTATGTATTCCCCAAGTACTCCCCGATAGTACTTTAAATAAATTCAAAAATGTTGAACATTTACTAACTGTTTCGTTTATTTGCTTGCCCCACCTTAGACTTCTATCCAACCACAGCCCTAAATATTTAGTGCATTCTGAGGTGACTAGGTTTTGTTCATTTATTTTGAGATTGGGTAGTATTCTTCGTTTACCCCTACTAAACAAGCAGTATGTAGATTTTATCGGTGACAATTCTAAGCCCAACTCAGCCAAAGAATTAACAAAGAGATCTAAGGCATTTTGAATAAATGTTTCACATTTTTTTATATCTTTATCCTTAGTGTAGATAACAAAATCGTCGGCGTACTGTGATACTACTACATTATTAAGAGGAAACTTAAACAACTTAGTAGTAATTAAATTAAAAAGTAGCGGTGACATAGGGTCACCTTGAGCTAAGCCTCTATTGGTCCATCTGGCTGTTATTATATCGTTGTATTCGGATTTAATGATTAAATACCTCTCATTCAAGAAAGACCAAATATAAGAGCAAATTTTTGATCCAATTTTGAGTTCATCTAAGATGTTAACTGCGATGTTAATTGAAACATTATTATATGCATTCTGAATATCCAGGAAACAGGCTAGAGTAGGAATATTTTTAGAAAAACCAATTTGTATATATGTGACTAAGCGAACTAGTGCATCTAAACAGGAGCGGGATTTTCTAAATCCAATTGTGTAAGTTGATAGTATTTTTTCTTTTTCAGTGTACCATTCTAAACGTTTAAATAACATTAAATGAAAAGTTTTACATAGACACGAAATTAAGGATATAGGTCTTAATTTAGGGTCAGTTGATGTGCTGCTAGCCTTAGGAATCGGAATAATTTGTATTCTTCGCCATTGAACGGGTACAAAACTAAACTTAAATATATTATTATATAGATTGAGTAAATACATTTTGACTGAGGGGGGTAAATTAAATATCATAGAGTACGAAATAGCATCTTCGCCTGGTGCTGAATCTTTCTTTTTTAAACTGTTGTCTAGTTCTTCGATACTAAAATCACACTCCAAAGTTTCATTTTTAGAAGAAAATATAGGTACATCGTTTGGCACATAATCAGGTGTCATTGAACGCAATAATTCTTTTTGTTTTTCAATAGGAGGGAAACTTTTACATTGGCTAATACCTTTCATCCAGCGCATGCGCTGCCACATTTCTGTAGTTGATACAGCATGGTCAATGGAATTACAAAATCTTTGCCAGGCAATGTATTTTGCACGTCGTATTTTTTTATGAGTTTCTTTAGTTATATTTTCTAATTTAGTTAAGTTATCAGGTGTAGGGTTACGTCGAAAGATTGTTAAACATAATCTGCGCTGTGCAACGAAATGAGATAATTCAGGAGTCCAATAACATTTTGGTTTAAAATTTTTGACGGGCTTAGAACAATGTTTATTGAATGGAATGTATTTATCAGCGGCTGTGTTTATTTGTTTTAATAAGTAATTATACATTTCTTGAATGTTATAATCAGAAGAAGGAGTGAAATTTTTTAATAGAAAGTTCTGGTAACTTTCCCAGTCTGCCCTTTTGTAATTTCTCTTTTTGCTTATAGTGAAAGTGTCAGGTATGTTAATAGACATTTTAATAATCAAATGGTCTTCAGAAATATTTGAATAATTATTTTGCAAAGCATTAATAGCATTAACACGTGCAGACCATCTAGTATCCGGGAAAGACTTCAAGACTTTATTTGCACCCAAAACTCTGCGCTCTCATAATTTTCTGTCGTTTGGTCGAAGTCGAAAATAAATTGAACACCAGAATACTTTTCAGCCATATTTGATGCACTGTCATAACTCTGCATACAACAATCTTTGATAGGAATATCAAGACTTTCTAAAACGTTTAAAATGGTATCTGCTATGTATTCTGTGCTATGTTTATCCATAGGTAAAATATTTCAAAAATCTCTCAATGTGCTTTCCGTCTTTTACGTATCTAACGATGAAGGTCGGTTAGATCCAGTGTGGAAACCACGCTTATAGAGTAGTATTTTGGTGATTTTATGTATATTATCCCACTATATTAATAAACTCATTACAAATATTTGCAGACAAATATGATGTTCTTCGTTTTCCACGATTGCCGCAGCTTCGTATATGATCAGCAAGAAAAGGATCACATTCGCTAATCAGTTCTAAGCATCCTAAATAATTTCCGTTATTTTAAGACCCCAATATCTCATTATCACTACGAAAAGCAAGACCTCTGGAAGCCAAAAATGTCACTACTGCAACAATTCTACTAAGTACATTTTTCCAATAATTGACTTCTGTATTATATTGGGACAGCAACTCACTATCAACTCGTCCAGTAGTTTTGCTTCTTGCGACTTAATTCATCATTAATTGCCTGTGCTGTAAACTGTTCTCATGCTCAATTAATTAGTTACTAATTTACTTCCAATCTTTCTATCCATTCGGATAATTCAAATTATGTCCAGTAGCAGTAATAGTATTTTATTTTATTTAGTATGGACAAAAAATAATTACAAGTTAAAGTATTACAATATAGTGTTATACATAATATTGTCTTATGTTATACATTGAAATTAAATACTTTATACGGATTTTGTCACGTTGTTTATTTTACTTTAAACACTTATTACATAATTTTGAAAACTCTAACCATATTATAAAACTCTAACTATGCTACTATTATTGAACTTTACTACTATTTAAGCTATATATTTTCTAATTAAAACTATTTATATTTAAGTTTACACTTTGCTCCGTCGTTTCGGTTGCTTTACAGCAGCCATGTTCACGGGGAGACTAATATACTATCTAACATGTAATCAACACCAGTGTCCACGGATTAACATGGGAAATTAAAGTGATGGTGAACACAGTAAGTAATAATAATAAAAAAAAAAGAAAATAAAAGTTGTTGACTAACAAAATCTTAAAAGAAAAAATGAACACTGTACACCTAAAGTGATTTAAACAATTCAATAGCTTTTCTTTTAAATTGTTGGTAAGTGAGAGAAAAAATGTCCAGCTCAATAAGATAAGTATTGTATGCTTCAACAAGTCTAAGAAGAGGTGCACGCACTCCGGCGTTCGTTCTGCATGTGTCTGTACAGAACAGGCGGGGTACACGAACTCCTCTTCGAATGAGTCAAATCTATTGTTGCATAAACCGTGCAGCATCATGGCTTCCAAAAGAAAGCGCCTGGATTCCAAGTTTAGAATCCCATACCGATTAAGTAAATCTTTGTAAGGTATGCTAGAGCGATGAAATTTATAGTGCATAGAACGCAAAAACATTTTTTGTACCAATTCTAATCTAGACTTGTATATTTCATAGTAAGGATGCCAAATGGGAAATGCGTATTCTAACTGAGATCGTATCAAAGTTTTGTATAGAAGCAAGAGTGTAGAGGTCCGTACAAAGTCACGGGATGATCTCATAACGAAACCAAACATCTGAAAGGCCTTATTAATAACATTATCAATATGTACATCATCCAAGTGTAAACAAGAGTCCAACGTAATTTCAAGATCACGGACTAAATCAGTTTAATTCAAATCCACGCCATTAATGGAATAACCAAAGTTGATCCTATTTTTGTTTTTGGTAAATGTAATTGAGTGGCATTTAGGTAAACTGAGAAAGAGTTTATTTTGAGTACAATAAGAGTGAAGTATATTAAGATCGTCTTGAAGCAGTAAACAGTCGCGAGTATTTTTGCAGGGTCTGTAAATTTTTATGTCATCGGTGTATATAATAATTATAATTTATAATGATGTGTGAATTTATAAAACAATGTTTAATATCATATTTTATAAATAAAACAAATAACAGCGGTCCTAATATGGATCCCTGCAGAACACCTGATGTTACCAGTACAGAGTCGGATTCATAACCTTTAATAACAATAGTCTGAGATCTATTGGAAATGTATGAAGCAAACCATCTAAGCAGATAAAGAGCAGCGATAGCTCAGTGGGGAGACCAACAGACTGTAATGCAGAGGGTCTCGGGTTCGAACCCACGTCGCGCACCTCTGACTTTCGGAAGTCAGATGACTTTTCGAAATTATGTGCGTATTGATTGACAATTATCGCCTGCTGCGTGCCTCAGAGAGCACATTAAGCCGTCGGTCCCGACTGCCATGAACATCTATGGCACTCGTTATTGGGGAAGTCGACACAAAAGATCCCACTGGGTCGAAGTGTCGCCGGTCTGTACTGACTGGCCCCCACACAAGATAAGATAAGATCTAAGCAGATTACTACATATGCCATTAAAGGCAATTTTCTCCATGAGCAGCGCGTGGTCAACCTTGTCAAAAGCCTTCTGACTACCTGAATTCGTCGATCCAAATTCTCAAACAAGTAATTAGTAAATATCATAAGATTAGTCGTAGTTGATCGGTGTTTGACAAAGCCATGTTGTTCGGGTATTATAATTTGATGGACCTGAGGATATATGGCACCGTGTACAAGACTCTCAAAGATCTTGGACATTGTGGATGAGATAGAGATGGGGCGATAATTCTCAACATTCGCCTTATCGCCTTTTTTGTATTATAGTTATGAATGCACGCTTCCAGATTGTCAGAAAGTTGCCTTCAACAAGACATTTATTTAATATTATATGTAAGGCAGTGCTCAAGTGCTTACAAGTATTTATACAAAAGCTCGGTGATAGGCCATCAGGCCCAGCACTCTTAGACGAATCTAATGATTTTAATTGTGAGCAAATGAGTTCTTCAGACAGGTAAATATTCGACAAGCAGGATGCCTTATCCGCATAAACATTATATGGTAACCATTTGGTCGGATCGAAAGTTGAAGGTTCATACACGGAACTAAAATAGGACGAAAATAAATTGCATATATCTGCAGCATCACTGGATGATGCTTCCCGAAGGTACATACTAGCTAGCAAGCTTGAGTTACTCTTTCTGTTTGTTATGAATGTCCAAAAATGCTTTATGTTTTTAGGGATGCTGTCTTCAACTGAATTCATATAGTTACGGTAACATTTACTACACTCTTTGTGAAATAAAGTACGATAAGTAGAGAATTGCATGTAGTCAGATTGTTTGAGGTATTTCTTCCACTTGATCCATGCCTGTTCTTTCGATTTAAAAATACGGATGAGAGAACGAGGAAACCACAAGGAAATTAGATCGCTTAACCCGAGCTAGCGGTACGTATGATCTGATAATTCCATACAAAATTTCATAGATGCTAACTGCTTGTTCAGACGATAGAGGTGAAGTAAAACATTCCAATCGATATCTGCTGGATTTTTGTTAATAATAATAATAATAATAATTTATTTAATAATAATGATACATAGGTATACATTTTTGTTAATAAATTATAACTATTCTTAATCTGGTACATGTTTTACTTAGGTATACTTTAATCGGCCGACATTGTGCATTCTAATTTAACTTCAAGCGCTAGGTTTTTATAAAGTGGTTGCCTGAACTAGGTTTAGACCTGTGTTTCAGGCTATTTCTCTACTTACAAAAATAAAATATATGCCAAATAATATTAGAGGTGAGGTCAATGTGCATAAACCTAAAATAAAATATGTATATTGATACAATAAAAATAACTTAGATTACATAATATTATTACAAATTACTGATGACTTAAGGCTATTTTACGACTGTAAGCAAATTCTCCGTATCGGAGTAGGTCAGTGTTTGCAGGTGTTTGGTAACAATAACATTACATTGTTTATAACTTAGACTATATATATCTAAAATTCTATTTAATCTATTATATAAAAATGGTCCTAGGAATAAGAAGAATTTATTTACAAAGGCATGTTTGGCATGAAGCTTAGTACATACTAAATCTTTTCGTCTCTTGTCTGGAGGAAATGGTCTGAATGGAAGTAGTGCATGTTGTTTAAGCACGGTGTGCAGAATAAGCAATTGGCGAACAGTTAGGACATTAGTGGATTGGTACAACTCATAGGTAGGAAACATGAAAAGTCGAAACGTCGCCACTTTAAAATAGCTCGTTGAGCTCGTTCCAGTGGCAATAAAATCGTTTTCGATGTACCGCCCCATGAGGTAATGCAGTAAGATATGATTGACTGACATAGTGACAGGTATACTTGTCTTAGTAATTTAAAGTTAGCAGCTCCACGAATGGTTTTAAAAATAAATATTAACTTTCGTACTCTCTTACATAATAAATCAATGTGATTGCGAAAATTTAGATTAGCGTCAAGCGTTAGGCCGAGGTATTTTATAAAGTGTGTTGATTCTAAAGTAGGACAAGTGCATGCGGCGTCAGCGTGTAAATGACATTTATTATTGTGAGCAAATAATATGTCGTTTGGTGAGACATGTGTGTTGTTGCGCATTGAGAAGTGAATATATTTTGTTTTCTGGGTATTTAGGGTTAGTACATTATCAAAAAGCCATTTACTAACTGTATTGAAGCCATGCTGAGCGTGTGTAGTCGCTTCAGTCCGAGTTTTGCCCGTGAATAATAGTGCTGTATCATCTGCATAAGACACTATAATACCATTTTGGAGTTTTAGGTTGCATAGGTCATTTATGTAGATCAGGTACAGCGTAACTCCAAGTACTGCCTTGAGGAACCGCATAAGGAGCATTGAGGATATCTGAACTAAGGCATTTACCAATTTTAACGCATTGATATCTGTCCCTAAGATAATCTGTAAATAATTCTAATTGTGTAACTCTTATTCCCACATATTCAAGCTTTTTTAGTAGTATAGGAACTGAAACAGAGTCAAAAGCTTTGGCAAGGTCTACAAAGATCCCAACAGCATGCATCCCGTTGTCCATGTTAGCCACTATGTGATCAGTCAAAAACCGAACTGCCTGTCTGAAAGTATATTGTTAGACTCTAAATATTTTACTAATCTAGTTAACGTCGAAAAAGGAGGATGGTGGCTATCGGGTTCTAGTAGAGCGTTACAGGACACTTTTAGACAGTCTACATTTGAAATGAATAGATCTAATATTCGGCCTAATTCTTTTCTTGAGGTATTGTACTGTAGACCATTAACTAAGCTCATGAAATTGAACAACGTGCGCCCTATTGAATTCGATGCCCGTGCAACCGCGTGATTCCCTAGGATCAACCAATCGATATCAGGTATGTTAAAATCACCGACAATAAAATAAGCATCATTAGAGGCGTTATTGGCTAAGCCCTGCAACATATCAAAATATTCCTCATAGGCTTCCTCACATGTTCGAGGTGGTACATAGGCTGCGCTGATGACATGATGTCTGTTACGCTGGGCAGCTGGCAACTGCACAATAACTTGTTCAACCTCTGTGTGTATGAGTTGTGTTTTTATTAAACTAGGTCGTAGCTCGCGAAGCACCGCCACTAATACACCTCCACCCTCCCGTTTTTTTGTTGCAATCCGATTGCGGTCATAACGAAATACTAAATATCGATCATCAATAAACTCATTCTCACAAAGATAGGAACAAGCCAGGTTTCAGTCAGTATGACAACGTCGTATGAGTGCAACAATATATTCATATAAAGTGTTTGTAACTTTGTTCGGATACCTCTACAGTTCTGGTAATATATTAAAATATTATTTGTAGCCATTGATGCTTTGCGGTACAGCTATAAAACTTATAAAAAAAAGAAAGTGCTGAAATATCCAATGCGTTATACATAAAAATAATAATAACTGGCTATTTACATGATAGCATACGAGCATAATAACAAATGGTCATATTATTATTCTTAAGGGACAAATTATTCCTGGAATGCATACAGATAGTTGACTTCAATATAATATAAAATCGACAATATTAAATAGACGACAGCAATAACAGTACACAGATTTCTTCGACGGTGAATAAACCAGCCATTTTCTTTCTAAAGACTCACCATTTGTCAATATACGGATAAACATATTTTTAGTCAAATATCTAGTTTTCATTTTATCGATTGAATCTGGAAAACTTACGTATAAGTTTCGGAGAAGTCACAATTTTTTATTTTGGAAGATCTCTGGCCCTTATCGAAACCAAATATCACCTAATTCTTCTGTTAAAATTTTATCGCAGTAAGGATCAACCAGGATCAGGAGATATATTTTCCAAGCTTGTAGCTCACAGTAGCTTGAAGTAGAGAATTCAGCATCTGATGTGTGTTGGTCATTTTTGACCATTTTCCCGTTGATATTCAGAAATATTTCGATCTTGAGGTGATGAGGGTGAAGCATTAGTCAGCCTATTTGTTTCTTCAACCGTAAAAAATGAAGTGAGCTTAGGAAGATTTTTAATTATTTCTTTTTGAGCCACAACATTTTTCTTTTTTTTAAACCACTTAAAAATTATTTTCGTCATAATGAAATGAACAAATAGTCGAACAGGTTAACGTCAACGACCACGTCTATTATTTTAATAATTTCTATTGTTTGTCACTTTTGGGGCATCCCCCAACCAACCATATATTATAATGTCGACTTCTATGCATAGTCAATAAAAAGATTCTGCAAACTTGACGTTGCAATCGAAGTGGTTTGTGTAAGTGACGGCTAGATGGTGTGGTTAATTAGTTTTACTTTCTAGGTACTTTTATGGTATTTTTTATAATAATTGAAATCTTCGATATTTAGAATAAGATTTAAAAAAATGTTCTGGTGTCCGATTGAAATTCGCTAATGTACATATTTTCATATCTTATCCTATTATCAATTTGACCAAAAATATTCTTTAGCTGTAATTACATGAATACATAGAGTGGCCAAAAGTGAAAAAGATATTCCAGGCTATAAAGCGTTTGTATAGCCCGACTAGAAAGCTTAGATGGTGGTGAAACGCTGAACTACATGTTTCCTATCCGGGAAGTCTGGCATTAGGGACCATGCATGATGACTTAAACGCCAACTAGTGATAAAAGTATTTACTAATCGGGGACATCTATCAACCTATTATATAGTGTATTTATTATTTAGTGATTATTAATTAAGTAAATTTAAATAATTTTTCGATTGTCTTTATCAAAAACGATTGCTGCATCCATCATCCATCCATGGATCATCTCACATCGGAAACAAGGATTTGATTTATCCCATAAATTTTATAGTTTTCCAGAGAGCACACTTGGTGTATAGTGTAAGCGAATATATCAGCCTTTCGGGGCCCCCGTGAATAATAGGGGCCCTGGGCACGGGCCCCATGTGCCCTTATGGTAAAGATGGTATTGCAGTTTAGCGAATGTACACAAGAAGTTGGAGGCATCCCAGGACACCGTCATAGTTTTCCGCATGGAGATTGAAGAGTTGCGCATCTCTGTGGCTTTAAGTAGGTCATTGGTGCCAATTCTGTGGTCACAAAATTCTTTTATCTTAGCTAAAAATCTCAAAAATTTAGTTTAGTCCTGTCAAACGACATTTCATATTCTGAAATCGCTAAAAGTGACAGGACTAAACTAAATTTTAGAGATTTTTGCGCGTAATAACAACATCAACTAATCCTTCCTTTGTGTTGGAGGGACATCACACCAGATTCCTCCACACAGTAGATGTTATATAGGTACACGCTTATTTTGATAAATTAATGTTTATCCCGCGTGTTAGCTTAATAAAGGGGCGGGCATTTATTGAGTCAATATTAATAATAAGCCATTTCAGGTTATTTGGTACCACGTCTTGGTACCACTGTGGATAATTTTTGGTGACACGCACCTAGAATTGGCAAGTTGGCAGCACTCAATAATTGTCAGTCTTGAGATACTAGTCTATAGTAGAGATGCGAAAAACGGCTCACTGAAAAAAAAGAGATATAGCTCTTTTTAGCTTTTTACGGCTCTTTTGATCCATAGAGCTATATCTCTCTTTTAGCTCTTTAGTTCACTTAGTTCTTTTATATCTATGGTCTATTTAACTCATCGAGAGAACTAGTATTGAATTAGCTTCTTTCACTTCAACTCATTTATGGCTCTTTAACTTTTGAATAGTTCAAAGTCTTAAACTACGCAATTACTAAGCGAAAAGTTTGTTATGCATGATATAAAGTATATTTATTTCTAAAATAAATTTAAATATTGTTTCTTTAATAGAGAGGGATCGCAATTCATAATTATTTCTTTATCCTTAGCAACTGATGACTTTGATTTATTACAAAATAATGTAAATCCTACTAATAAAAAATATGAAATAGTAGAATATCCTCACTCATGTGGGGATGTATGGATATTCGAATATATATATACAACCTGATTTTTTAGTCACCGTCTAAACTTTAATATAATAATCTTTGAGTAAAATAATGAGACACGTATTTTTTATTTTTATGCTAAGTAGTACAAAATTAATGAATTCAGCCACTACAAAGTTGTCTTAAAAACTTCTATGATTATGGACACCACGCGCGGTACATGCACTACGCGTTAGGCGGCAAGACACCCCGCGCGCCCCGCGCCCCGCTGTCGCCGGCGCGGCCGGCGGTATATCAGTGATAACATAATCAATTTCAAACCTACTCTTTATTATTTCATTAGCTGGAGATTGCACAAGATACTATTCGACGTAAGGGCTAATAAGTATTTATTGAATTATTCATTAGGCACAACATAAAAATCGTAAATACGTAAAACAAAAGTATAAAGTAGAATAGTTGGATTTATGCGTTTTAAAATAAATGTAATCAGCTTAGGTTTTTGGTTGAGGCGTACAACTAAAATCCACTTACCACATCTTCAGCTGTACTTCAATAAATTTTCAAAATGCAATCCGTTTCTCTCTAGGCACAGTCTTGCTCGCTTTTGCACATTGTTTTTTAGCTTATTTAGCACTGTCGTGTTATTTTTCACTTCGTCAAATGCACGGTTTATCTGTTCTTTTAAAGCCTCGAGACTTTCAGCCTCCTCCACATACACACGTCTTTTTATTTCACCCCATAAAAAAAAGTCACACGGCGTAAGGTCCGGGGAACGCGGCGGCCATGGAACAGGACCCCCACGACCGATCCAGCGACTGCCGTATTCC
The DNA here is from genome assembly GCA_963675205.1 of Catocala nupta. Classification (NCBI taxonomy): domain Eukaryota; kingdom Metazoa; phylum Arthropoda; class Insecta; order Lepidoptera; family Erebidae; genus Catocala; species Catocala nupta. The sequence continues at coordinate 18,736,016 of OY776107.1, read as the reverse complement.
GTGTTAAGGTATTCACGAACAGAGGTGGCATAATGTGGTGGTGCACCGTCGTGTTGGTAGTAAAACTCACGATAATTAACTATAGGCACATCGTCCATAAAATCTTCTATGACATGTCGCAACATGTCCAAGTATGTGCCTCCGGTGAGACGTCCCTCAATAAAATATGGACCCAATATTTTATATTGCCTATAATGCCAGCCCATACGTTTGCACTGAATCGTACTTGGTGATAGGTCTCCCTTATCATGTGCGGATTACGAAACGACCACCAATGTTCGTTATGCTGATTGTATAGCCCGGCTCTAGTAAAGAGTGCCTCATCCGTCCATAAAATGTCAGCATTTGGATGTGCAATTAGCCACTCACAAAATCTTCGACGAGGCATAGCATCCTCATCATTTAATGCTTGGACCTTCCGAAAGTGATAAGGGTGCATGCCGGTAGTGTTCAGTAGTTTCCAAACCGCATACTGACTCACGCCGAAGCGCCGGGCTGCGTCTCGTGTACTTGCACGAGGTTTGCGTTCATAGAAATCGAAGATTTCGTCTTCGACTTCTACAGGCAGTCTCTGCCTGCCGCGTCCTTGGGCATGCGAAGGTGTAGTAAATTGGCCGTAGTCTAACAGCCGTTGATTAGCAGCTAAAATCGTTTCACGATTTGGCACTGTTGGATTTACGTGTCCTTGATTACGGAGGCGAGGAACACTTTGTTCTTCGTAAAGTCTTTGAGCACCATTTAAACTTTCTCCACTCAAAATGTAACAACGCACCATTTCGTAGTACTCGCGGTTTGAATACATTGTCAAAAGATAGGGCGGCGGCGTGCGCGGGCAAAGTAAACACGGAAGTAAGCGATTGCGTCACAAGTGCGCACGCGACTAAACGAAATTTACGATTTGTGACATTTGTGTTGCAGCTGTGCCCTTCTCGCACCCCGCGCGCCACCCCGCTTTCATTCAATGCATTGTTAAAGAATCATGTGTTTACGTTGACTCGGTGACCACGCTAAATTAATGTTTGTTTTAAAAAATGTTTTAATTATATTTTATTAATATTATACTTTCTTTTTGAAAAATGGGTTCTATTACTGATACCTAACGTCTAGACGAAATTTGGCTGGTAATATAAATTTCATATTGTATATACCCGCATTCAAAATAGTTCCAATTGCTCCAAAACAATTGAAACAAATCGTTTCTGTTTACGAAAACACAAAAAAAATATTGTTATTCGCCACAAGAGTTTGCATACTAGCGTATGTATGTACATAAATGTAATACTTTTTCTGTTCGGCGGTGATCGGGGAAGATCGGGCTCAGTCGGGCGTCGGTCGCCTACACCACAGACGAGTCAAGGAGCCGATTGAGCCGTTGAACCGGTTGAAGTAATAACTGAGTAACTGAGCGAATGTGAGCTAGATTGAAATCAAAGAGCTGGTTCATTCGTATCCCTCCTTCAGGAGACCCAAGTTTAGTCTATGGCAGTGTTTCCATTTTTAGGGAATTCTCCCTTTTTTAGGGCAAATTACTGATATTTTGGATGGTTAAAGACAATTTGAAAAAGATAAGGATTTAGGGAATTTCGGGGTAAAATCAAAACCTATACTGGTAACCCTGTAGTAATGTAAACTTTTTCATAGGGGATTCCCCAGAATCCTAATAAGTGTAATCCGTCTAATTTTTATTCACCACACTATTTTACTATTTCCGTTGTTATAGATGTCATCAGAATTTTGTCGTATTGTAATGTACTTGATTTGATATGTTGGACGTTATTTCTGTATTACGGAGCAGTAGCGGCATCAATTATTCAATTGATATTTTTGTTTCCGAGTTATTACGATATAAAATGGAAGAAAATGATAATCCAGCATCATCTTCGACTACAACTATCAGTAAAGAAAAAAAATTTGTGCAGAAGTTTAAAACTTCTTGGTTGGAGTATCCCGATTTTAAGTCTTGGCTAAAAAGGTCTGACAAAGGTGAGACTAAAGCTTATTGTAAAATCTGTGATTGTGATCTTGTATGTGGAATGTCCGAGTTATTGAAACAACAAAAAAGTATCAAACACTCCAAAAATATGGCTGTTATATCACAATGTGCAAGCATGTCAACCTACATAAACAAAAATCAGACTCATACTACTAAGGTAATGCAAATGGAATTAAAACTGTGCGGCTTTCTTGCAAAACATGATCTGCCTATTTCTTTAGTTGACGATTTCCTGGCCCTATTGCGAAACTTATTTCCGGAGTCAAAATGTTAAGAAGACGTGCATTTAGGAAAGCAAAAAGCAACTAATATTTTACGTCAAGTCACTGGGTCTACATACAAAAAAGAAGTCATTGATATCATGAAGAAAAGTTATTTTAACCTTATAATTGATGAAACAACAGATCTGTCTGTGAAGAAACAGTTGGCTCATTATAAGGTACTTTAACAGTGTGACAAAAAAAGGAGAATTCAGATTTTTTGATGTGATCGACACTATTGATGGGACGGCAAAAGGTATCTTCCAAACAATAAAAGATAACCTTTCCAAACATGAAATACCTCTTCATAATGTTTTTGGATTTACATCGGATACAAAGAATGTTATGATGGGAAAACACAGTTCAGTCCAAGCCTTATTAAAACACGAAATTCCCCATCTCGTCGTTATTGGGTGCTCAAGCCATTTAATTCATCTCGCGACATCACATGCCTCTCGTAAATCACCTAAAAATGTTTGATTTTAAGATTTGTGCCGCAATATACCCGCGTATTTTCATATGAGTTCGAAGCGAACAGAATAATTAGGTAAAACAGTTTCAAGATTTTTATAATATTAACCAAAATAAATTACTCTTTGCATCAAATACGAGATGGCTGTCACTTCAAGCTTGTGTCGACAAGATACTAGAACAGTATAATGCCCTGAAATTACTAATTACAGAAGCAGTTTTTGAGGATCCGTCTCACACTAATGATTCCATCTTGAATAGTCTTAATAACCCTTTTAATAAAGCATTACTACATTTCATGAGTTACGTCTTTTCTATAACCAACGATTTCAATACCTTCTTCCAATCAAAATCACCACGATTGTATATGTTGCTAGAGATGGTTCGGAAGACGTTACAAACTTTTTTGTGCAATTTCATAAAAAAAGAGTACCTGATGATCTCTGGATCTGATCTAAACAGCATTATGAAGTTGGATGTTACCAACGTATCAATTCATCTAAATAAAGAACAAATTTACGTGGGCCTGGAAGCACATTCGATAATTGAAGATTTAAAGACAAAAGCTCCAATAGAAGAATTAAACAAATGTTATACAAATTGTCAGCAATTTTATGTGAAAATAGTATACAAATACAAAAGCGGTGTGCAAATACAAAAGCGGTTCGACATGGATGAGAAACTCTTTGATTTATTGAAATATGTAGACCCCAAAGTAGCAAGAAATCTAAAGAAAAATCCCATAAAATACGTGTTTAATCAATTTAAGTTTTTAGAAACAAAGTGCAACATGCAAATAGCAGACAATGAATGGAGACATCGTGCTCTTATAGAAGTCAAGCACTGGGGTGTTGAAAGTGAGGAAGATGTACCTAAAAACAATGCCAGCGAAATTTATTGGAACAAGGTTTTGAGCATGAAAGATTATCATGGTAATTTCATTTACGAAAACCTTGAAGTTGTCATTTCACTTTTACTAGCAGTTCCTTCTTCAAATACTGAGGTGGAAAGGTTATTCAGTGTTCTCAAAAATGTCAAAACTGACAAAAGAAATAGGCGTTCCAATGAAATCCTGAACAGCTTGCTTCATACAAAGCTGGGAATGCTAGCAAACAATTGCTCAATTCTAAAACCCAACAGTGTTATGTTGCGTGCAGCAAAAGAATGTAAAAGTAATGCTTCGACTTCCAAAAATTCTAATCCTGTAGATCTATGATCTAGAAAATCTTCTGTGAGTGTTTTGTTATCATATATACATTAAATAATATGCTGTGGTTTATTTTCTGTATTTTATTTATGCTCCCTAAATGAAGGATTTATGGAAGTAGTTTAAGGAATTTTAGGGATAAATTCAAAAGAAACTAGGGTAAAATGAAAAACGTAAGTGAAAACACTGGTACACAACACAACTATGGTCTTGAGTCTATTATAGTCGTTAGTCATTGGCCCGTTAGGGTATAATTATGTGTTCTGTGTTCGTTGGTGTGTTGATGTTATTTGTTGTTGAATCGTTACTCTTTTTCCGAAGTCCATTTATTAATAAGTAGCTAATTCATTAGCTTGAAAAGAAATACTTTAATGCCAATGGAACATACCAGTAATCTTTCCAGTAATATCATGAGTGAAAACGTGGGTACTCTTAAACAGATGAGTGTTTGTAGAGGCTGCCTGGCGAGAGACCGTAGGATGACCAGTGCAACACGATATGAAGATATGTACAAGGATTTGACTGGCTTAATTGTAAGTACATCCTCCTTGCTTCCAGAGATTAACCATTGAAATGCGGAAAGTGGTTGCGAAACTATACCTACTATTCGGTGCAGCAACATGGCGGCGATCTTAGAGTCCGGATTTTATGAAATATAAAAAAAAAATGTTCGGTGGTCATACAACGAACGATTTTAATTGATAGATAGATAATTTATATACAGTGTTTTAATATATTCTAATGCTAAACTTCTGATATTTTCTTTTTATTTACAGACAAACTAACCAAACTGCACCTAACACATATTGTTGAAAAACCATAATTTCAATAAATTCTTTGATTTATTTTTTGTTATCTCAATATAGTTAATTAAAAAGACATTCTACTAACATGAAAAACACCATGTTTCTGTTTAAAACTTTTACAAACAATTATCACGTAAACACGTCGACGCTCTCCTCTCAACGTTCAAATTTGAACTGGTCGTACTAACGGTTTTTCAAGGTTCATTCAGACAGTAATGTTACTCATTGTTCGTTCATTTATCGAAGTTAAATGAAAACACAATTTAAACTTTAAAGACATAGATATTCATACCAAAATTAAATAATGTTGGTCACAGGTGACCAGTGCACTAATTATAATAGGCCAAGCACTGTTCAGTGCTTCGGCATATTAAAGGTAAAGGAACAAATTCAGACTAGAAACTTTGGAGCTTGTAGATAGTGCAATGGCTACCAAACCATTCTAACGGTAGTAAACTAATTTATATATAATAGCTCATTTATTTACATACCTACAGTACATACCTATCAACATTGTTTTTAACTGTATGAAATGTGATAAGTATACTTAAATAATATTAACACATAGTATAAAACAATAACTAATGGAAGCGAGCTTTAAAAGTTGATAAACCAGAAATGGTTAAAGCACTTTTACAAAAAAAAACATATTGAGACATTTCTCCATTCTTGAATTTGGTTAATAAAATATAAGCATTGTTCAAAATTAAAGTATCAATTATTATTATAAGTAATAAGCTTATTATTGGTTAGTAGACTAGAGAAGACAGGACTTGGGATTAAACTAAAATTGCAGTATTTCTTACTGTTATGATTGATCCATTTATTAATTTAAATAGTTAATAAAAATATTTCTCACATAATATGCTGTAGACAATTGAAAATTAACGATGAATTTCTTTCTTGCCATTCTTCTCTTGTAAGTTGCATGGTTGTCAACCATACTTCATAATAAAGTATTGTATGTTATTTTGGGTCAACATACTTTATATTTTATTAGGAAAATTAAGTATGTAAAAATATAATATTGTCTTCTGTTTACGTGAATGTTATTCATTGAAATTAAACTACTATATACAGATTTTATTGTGTTGTTTATTTAACATTTGTTAAATAAACAATGTGATAAAATCCGTATATAGTAGTTTAATTTTATTATGTGAAAATACTTTATTTTACCTGTGTAAGCAATTACAGGTTTTATTTAATTATTAACTTAAAGCAATGTTAATGAGACGAGCTACCTAAATGAAATAAAAACAATTGTTTATCTATCCTAATAGTAAAGATCTGGTAAGGATGTTCCCAAATATTTGTTAGATGTTACTAGCATCAACAAAAATAGTAGTAGTAGTAGGTAACAAAAAAGCAGGTTAAATAAATAATACTTTATTTTCATATCTTGTACTTTATTTTTGCATCTCAGATAGTAAATATACTTTATTTCTTCAAAATAAAGGTGGCAACCCTATGTAAGCTTGAATCTTAACATTATTATTTTTAAATATTTTATAGAAATTATTACTGTACCTAATTATTTAAAGTTTAATTGTTAGTAAGTTTTCAGAAGTTATAAGTATAGGTTCATAGTTAGGTTCAGGCATGGGGCTCGAGCCAATGCTCAATCTCTTTCTGACAGGTCCCACATTCAAGCTACTAAGTGATAAGCACATCCTTGGAATTAACACTATATATATGTTTAGAACTAATGACCTGCTTCACACAACTCAAATAAGTTACATATTATTCTTAGTGCATGTGTTACGACAGTAAGCGGTAATCATACAACTTAAGGACATCTCAATCGTGTCTCCTTGATATCACAGCAGTTATTACACGACAACACAACCATGCCCTTGGCAATTAATTAAATAAAGAATTTGAAAATGTCAAGGAGACTATCATAACTTTCCAAATGTACCTTTAGTTATTTAGTCTCATAATAATAAAAGTGTTAGCTTTACAATCTTCTGTAATAATAATACATACTATTAAATACTCATATACATACCTACTATTAAATATTATAATATCAGTAACAGTCCAACATTTAGTAAGAACTTGAGAAATTTTATACAAATAATATTATTTTTATATCATCAGTGAAAATTTACATTTAATAAAAATATAACAATAGTAACAATCTCAAATTATATTTACATACTGAATCTACTTATAATAGGTATAATTATTTATATTTCAGATCTCACCATCACATCGGTTACCACAGTGGCTGTGCTATGAATGTTCAGCTTTGTTAGAGAAATATAATAATTTGAGAAATAAAATGATAAAATCATATGACAGCCTGTATCAATATGTGACAGAGGGTGTACCGGTGAGTACTATCAGTATGGATGAATATACTATTGTGTTAGGTTCATGTACATATATTGTATAGTTCAGAACAACGGATAAATTATGATATATATTTGATATTTGTTGTCAGTTCGCATGCAACGAGAACAAGAGCTCGCACTTAACTCAAACAAGTATCACACACAACGAATTCTCGGGCAATGAAGCTGAAAAGGTACAATTTTAACAAGTTGTTGTTGCGGGACCTGTGATCTGTTGAAGACTTTTCTGTTCATCTTTAATTATTTTCAGGAAATGATAAAAGATAATCACATTTCACCATCAGTCAAAAATGAAATAGCAGAAGTTAAATTAGAGAATGATTACGACGATAACATCACAGAAGAATGGCGGTAAGCATATTTGCAGTCATGTTGATTGTGACATTTATAACACTTCCGCGTTGATTCAGAGACGTAACCTTGAGCGTGATTAAGCGGGTCTCCACCGGGGCACTGTGGATCCCGCCTCCGAACAGTGATTCGCTTAGTACACGCTAGCGGGACAGAATTATTTTTATATATATTTTAGTTGTTTATGTGGGTATATTATGGTATTTTAAGCAACAAATAAAGGAATCTGTGCAATTAATATGTTCAGAACCAATGTTGGAAATTGTATCACCATTCTACACGTTTGGTCGCTATACACGGGTTGATATTTGGATGGATGCTCTGATTTATTTCACTTATTAGGGTTACGGGGTACGAGCACATTGTTGTAAAGATACTCTATAAAATATCGTGTCTTACTAAAAATTACATTCTAGTCATAGTTGTGACTCTTTCTGAAACAAGAACAATAATTTTACTTGCGTGGTGTTTCAGGGCTTAAAATATATACACTGAAGGACTCATAAACTTCATCAAAGTTCAGGATTACTTTCGAATTAATATTTTTGATAAATATGCAAACTTTTTAGATTAAACTAAATGAAAATGTCGAGATTGTCCATTAATCATAAAAAAACAGAATTTAAAAATAGAACTGCAGTAAAAGATTAAATTATAGCCGTCAAAAAAAAAATTATGCATAGTCTAAAATTCGTGTGTTATTAGAGTAAAGTTTGAAATTAATACGTTTTGTTTTTTTTTTCATTTGCGATTTAAATTATTATAACCAATAGTATTGATTATTAGTATAAATACTTCAATAAATATGGATACTTCGTCCGAACAAGCCACTCAAATGAGCATTGGCGTGGAAAGGCTTGGATTAACAAACGATTGCTAGAAATTTAAATTTAAACCAGTCTGTGGTTTCTAGAGTATACCGAAGGTTTGTAGAGACAGGTTCTTACAAAAGGAGACCCGATACTGGCAGAACTCGAGCAACCACCCGTCGTGACGACCGATTTATTGTTTCAACTTCCCTACGAAATCGTTTCCTCACGTCGGTAAACATTAAAACGGAGCTGAATGAAGTGCGTGGAGTAAACGTGAGTGCACGAACAATAAGAAGGAGGCTTAAGGAAGCGGCAATTACCGCACTTAGACCAGCAAATAGTCCAAAGCTGTCTGCAGTTCAAAGACAAGCTCGTTTTTCGTTTCGCTCGCGTGAACATCTTAATTGGACTGAAGAGCAATGGGCCTCCATATTGTTCACCGATGAGTGTAGGACATGTTTAAATGGTGCAGACGGTCGCAGAAGAGTCTATCGAAAAATCGTGGGAAGAGATATGCTCAAAGTTAGATTGAAGAGCGTGTTCCTTTTGGAGGCGGTTCGTGTATGGTGTGGGGTGGCATTTCGGTGATCGAGCGAATGGAACTTGTGTTCATCGACATGGTTCGTCAAAACGGTATAAGAGGTGGTTTGACGGCACAACGCTATATAACAGAGGTTTTAGAAGCTCACGTGGTACCTTACATGGGATTAATAGGCGAAAATTTTACTCTAAATGGAAGATAATGCCCGAACCCACGCCGCTGCACAAGTTCGACAATATTGCGAAGAGGTTGGGATACGTACCATGAATTGACCAGCACGTAGCCCAGATCTTAATCTCATTGAGCATGTTTGGGTCAGTTTAAAAAAAGATGTACATACAGGTTGTCCGGTAATTAATGGATAACCTGGAAATGTCTTATAGTGGAACTGATGGCAGTTCAGAAAAAAAAATGAAGAAAATCTATCCTAACTACTTCCTGAGATATGTTTTTAATTAAATTACCATGTATAACTTTCTTGTATACTACGACCATAAATGAATGAAATCCATCTGTTTTTTGTTGTTTTATTATTAAACACTAATTATGCTAATAGATAGACAGTCAAAAGTATGCTATGCTATATAAATATATGCTTAAAAAAACTTTTTTTTTTTATTATTTTTTATTTCATTTTTTCTGAACGGCCTTCAGTTCTATAAGACATTTCAAGGTTATCCATTAATTACCGGACACCCTGTATATGCGAGAAATCCTGTGCCCACAACAGTGGCAGCACTAAGAACAGCGATTTCACAAGAATTGAACAATATTCCGCAAGACCGTTTAATAACCCTAATCAGATCTATGCGGAACCGATTAGAATCTGTAATAAGGGTACGTGGAGGCAATACACCGCATTAAAAGAAAAAACCTGTGCTTCAACTTTTATTTAATTGTTAAATCCAATTTTCAATAAACCAATCAAAACCAATTTTAGTTACATTTATCGTTTTTGTTCAAATAAATTGAATGGTACTTTCTAGTATACAAACATACACATAAGGATATGATACTACGCTGTTATGAAGTTAACGAAGCAAACTATAGGTTTCAATTTAAATTTGTATAAAAAGTTTGAATACTTGGTTAAAATGTTCATTTCAAAGGCGTCTTGAACATCGATGCAGTTTATGAGTCCATCAGTGTATATCAATTCGATATATATTTTAGGCCTGAATGTTGTTAATAGAACATATATAAGAATCTAGATGCATACATACAAAAGTTGCATTCCTTTACAGTTTAGAATCATGGAGAGCTACTTAAAGATTTTTAAATTCATGCTACGCGTGTATGTATATTTTCACCCCCAATAAATAACCTTAATAACGTCAGCAGCGCAACCAATTCTTTGAAATTGCAACCTGGGCAGGGTTCGTTATAAGTTGTTATCACCGGTCTCTAGGAATTATGACATGTATTTGATCTCGCTAGCATGTACTAGTGCTAATCGCCGTGTGCTGCGTCGGTCATTGTAAACGGGTTAATAAATACTTTGTATCGAACATTGATCCGGAATAGGCTGTAGTCTACAGCCTATTCATTTTACAGCCTGTAGACAATAATAGGTTTAGTGCGTTATTTTCAGCTTGTTTTTATTTTCTCTATCCTTCAAATGTTCTCCATTTATTTTTAGTTTTGAAGATCACCCAAATAAATTGACGAGCAACTCATCGATACTTAAACACGAGAAGCAATCAGAACAGGGAGAGGTCAGTGTGTTTATCATGTTCAGTTCACCATGCTTTAACATTTATATTATTTCTCGCAGTAGTCGATGTCGAGTAAGCGATGGTCCTTGAAATGCTATAATTATTAAATAATTATACAGTTATTATAAAGCAGAAATAATTTTTATTTCTAAGTGATCGAGAGTCCTCATATACTTAGATTAAACTGGTCCCAGGATGGGCCCCAGTGGAAAATTTTGTGTAGTGTAAATTATGCTTCTTCTTTTTTCATTTCATAAACAGATGCGATACAATGATTGGTAATAGTGATTTGTTATAACTTTATCCTGTGCTCATCAAATTTCTTTATCTCACGCTTGAATTGAAAAGCGACGCAGCGGTCATTTTGAACCTCTCCAAGACTCCAAGTATTGCAGATATTTACGTGTACCAACTGCACTGAATAGGGTTACAAATTACAATAGGGTTGGCATGTCCATGTGGACAAAAACTCTTATAAAAAAATTAAGATATAAAAAAATAAATAAAAAACCACTGAAAATTTACACATTATCCCTACATCCACCAGGTGTTATTTATTCTTCCGATATTGATTATTTCGAATGGTTATCGTTACGAACAGAAAATACACAGTTTTTCTATTTGTGAAGTAAGAGTGTTTGATACTCAGGCGTCGCCTCACGAGTCGTACGTCGAGTCAGGAGCCGCGCGTCCGTCGCTGCGAGCGCGGCTACAGTTCGAGGAGCACCAGTAAGTACACACAAGTATTTATAATACACACATTACGAACGGTAAGCGATGTTGGCTACTTGGCTACTTATAATCTCTTGCAGTGCCGCTTTGGAAGACCCTTTCTCTCAGATCAGGGTAGAAAGGCAAAAGTTGCAACACCGGATGGACGCACTACCGAGAGATGCCCGCTTGGAACTTGTCGCCCGGAAACGTGAAGCGCATCTGGAGCGCAAGCGACAAACAAAGTAATTTCTGCAAGTATTTTTGGGTTAGATAGTGTTGTGTGTATGTAATAGAATATTATAATAGGGTTTCAGTGAATAAGAAATACTATGTAGGCACCCCACAATTGACAAAGACCTTCCCAGATCTACTGTGGTCATAAGACCACAAAGTAATGAACATCTGAGATAACCAAACACTTAGCATACTCTTATAATTCTAGCATGTCCCAGCCAAAGAAGTCGATTGCCGCCGTGCCATCACCAGGAGGCTCCGTCAAGGTGCCTGGTCAAGAGGTCAACATGCTGCTAGAAGCGTCTCCCTTTGGACAGCTCCGAGTGAGTATTATACACATATTTAAAATATATATATATATATATATATGTATACTCAATCAATTTGAAGCAGCGATAGCAGGTCTCGGGTTCGAACCCACGTCGCGCACCTCTGACTTTCGGAAGTTATATGACTTTTCGAAATGATGTGCGTATTGATTGACAATTATCGCCTGCTCCGTGCCTCGGAGAGCACGTTAAGCCGTCGGTCCCGGCTGTCATGATCATCTATGGCCGTCGTTATTGGGGACGTCGACACAAAAGATCCCACTGGGTCGAAGTGTCGCCGGTCTGTACTGACTGGCCCCCACACAAGATAAGATAAGATACTCAATCTATCGTCCCTGGGTTTTTAGATTTACTAGGGAAATCTGTATACTGGTGTACAATTTATTCGGAAATAAAACAATTACTATTTTACTAGTTTTAACACATAGTGTCATGATTTGATCGGTCTCTTCGTAACAAAATCCAAAGACCTCGAGCAGGTGGATTTTGTTATAATTTTACTATAATAATATAAACCTTGTATTAAACTGACGCTGGGCGTGGGCCTCTTCTCAGTGTAAGAAGGATTAGGCCGTAGTTCACCACGCTGGCCCAGTGCGGGTTGGCAGACTTCACATATCTTCAAGATCATTATGGAGAACTCACAGACTATAGGCTTTTTCACGATGTTTTCCTTCACTATTGGTTGTTACCTAGGGATACTATTAGATTAGAATTGATAGAACAAACAATCTTTTATAGGTTTGGCGGCCACCTTCAATCCCCACGGTGGCGTCACCGAAAAGGGATGGGTCCCCTATTTGTCCAGGTCGTCTTCCCAAGCGCTCACGTCGCTCATTATTAGGGGATTTCGCCATCCAAAACCTCATCAATTGTCCGAACTCAGGAAGTGAGATGGACGAGAGTTCGGACGATGATGAGGACCTAATAATGGGTGACGTGGAATCCAACATGCGTCTGGTTGCCCGCAAATTGCGGCAATTTAACATTTACCGTGAGGAGGGGCAATCAGACGCAATGCAGGATTTCTTGGCGAAGGAGGGCCTGGGCATAGAGGAGTTTCTAGCGGATGTTGACGGCATCTCAGACGGAGCAGTAGGCACAGCGGCTAGCGGCATTATTGCTGCCAGTGGCAGCGAAAGTAGCGGCGGCGCTGACGGCAGTGGTGCAGCCACTGAAGCTGCGGCTGGCGGCATTATGGCTGCCAGTGGCAGCGGAGCTGACGGCAGCGGTGCAACCATTGAAGCTGATGGAGCTGCGGTTGGCGACGTCATTGCGGGCCCGGGAGATTTAAATAGTTTCTCCTGGTCCGAAGATTTTTCGACCTTTTCTGGCCACCAGGAGGTCTATTTGAATACCCCGGGCCCGCAAGTACAGTTAGACCAACCCGCAGACCTGTTTACACAGGTGTGGGATCTGCCAATTATAACACATATAGTTGAGCAGACCAACAACTATGCTTGGCAAACAATTGCTAAATTATCCGGAGACGGTCGCCTTACAAAGCATCTAGACACTTGGGAGGAGACGACCGTCGAGGAGATTTACCGATTGTTTGCCCTGCTCAACTATATGTCGTTATGTTACCGCGGCCGGATCGACGAGTACTGGACAACAGGAATTTTAGGTATGCCAGAGTTTAGGTCAATAATGTCGAAAAATAGGTTCAAGATGCTAACACGATTTTTACATTTCGTTGACAATGACACAATCAAGTTTCGTCCTGATAACAAAACAATTTCAAAAATAGAACCAATCATTACACACTGCAACAACAAGTTCAGTAGCATGTATACCCCGCAGCAGGCACTGAGCTTGGACGAGTCCCTTTTACTTTCGAAGGGCCGTTGTGGGCTGAAATCGTTCGAGCTCAGTGAAGCTAATTCGGGATACTTGCTACGGAGCTTGTTGTATACAGGTAAACATTGCACCATGTCTCAGGGAGCCATCCATGGTTTTGAGAATCCCACCTCTAAGGTGGTTCTCAAACTCATGGATGGTTACCTGGACATAGGACACACCCTGGTTATGGACAACTGGTACAACCAGTTGTCTTTAACCAGATACTTAAAACACAGGCATACCGACGTCATTGGCACGATGAATCGCCGCAGGACACACGTGCCCTTGGCGATAAAATGTGCCAATGACAGTCGGATGCAACGTGGCCAACAGCTTGCTCAGCATTGTGGAGACATTACTATAGTTGCGTGGAAAGATGTCAAGTTAGTTACAGCTATATCCACGTTCCACAATGCTGAGCAAGTTAGGGGCCGACGAGCCGGTGAGGTTATAGATAAGCCAAAAATAATTGAATATTATAATAAAAATATGGGGGGTGTAGATCTTAAGGATCAAAAATTGAGCGCCTATCATTTTGAAAGAAAGAGAGGTATGAAGTGGTATATGAAAGTATTTAGAAGACTGTTAAATACCAGTCTTCTAAATACGTTCATAATATACTCAAAGAATCCATTAGAGAATATGTTAAGTCACCGGCAGTTCCGCTACAAAGTTTCAGAGGGTCTTTTGGCCAAATACAAAAAACTTGCCATATTACCGCGGATAACTGGAGCGCAGGGGGCCAACTCTGTGCGGCTTGACCTCACTCAGAAACATTTCCCAGTACACACAGAAATGTCTAGCCGGGTCAAAGGCAATGACAAACACATGAGGCGTCGTTACGCGCGTTGCTCGTCGAAGAGCGTGAGGAGCCAGGTCACCCAGGTGTGCAGCGCCTGCAACGTCGCCTTATGTATAGGTCCGTGCTGGATGGAGTACCATACATTAGAACAATTGTAACGCATTGTTCTTTTATTTAATGTACCATGCATTAAAAAAAAGGAACAATGCGTTACAATTTTCCATCTTGCCTCTACCCGGTAGAATTATCTGTGTGTACTGTGGATAATAAATAGTATTTTATGGCTGCAGCAACATGTATCGTCGATCGATTTGAAATAACTCTTTAAATATTAAAAACTTTTGAAACATTAAATTCTTTCAATAATTTTAATTATTTAAATTTATCTAAAACTTGGATTTTCCAATAAACCGCGACGACATCCGTATACAGTAGTTTAATTTCAATTCTAAAATTATATTACGAAATTATTTAAATTGAAACTTTGTAGGGGGACCTACCATATGACTTAACATCTCTAATGGATTTTTTGAAAATACCCTTCACCTTTCTTCTCTCGATATGAAGGTAGATACAGCTCATTTGATCTTTTTGATCTACATCAACCTATTTTTATTAAGTATTTGGGCTTATCATAACCTACCTTCGTCCATACATACTCACACTCTACACAAACACTCCACAATAACACAATACATGTACACCTAAACCTAGTAACTAACCTCAATATAGCTTAAGTAACTTAGTAAACTCAGTAACCAATCGATTTTGACGATCATAAGTGTTACTTTGTGACCTAAATGAATAAATTATTTTTGACTTGACACCCACATACACACACGCGCTTGCACATATGCACACACACACACACACACACACACACACACACACACACACACGCACACCGGTAACGTAGGTCGGAACTCGCTTGGCATTGTCAACAAATGTATATCCTTCCGCTCTTCTACTCTATTTCTGTTACTCTCCTATTTACGTATGTCCTTCTTTCTCTCTCTTGGCAACACTTCTTGCTGTTTTTCGATATATTGACTTGAACTCTGTGCCCAAGCCTGATGTTCAGTACCCGTCGCGGTAGGTATGTCCCACCTTCTCAGCTTCACTTAGGGATCAGCTAATTCTTGTTTAGACATATTATTGTATTCTTATTAAGACATATTAATGTTCCAACAGACTATTTAAATAAATGTCGACTTTTAAAATAGATAGTCAAGTCGCCTGAAACACAGGTCTAACCTAGTTCAGGCAAGTAACTGGTAATAATGTAAAGGTGTTAAAGTATTCTTTCTTGCCATAACTGTGACTATTATTTTGGTTGTAAACTAATTTCAGGCATTAAGTTATTGTTAGATATTAAGATTTAATTTAAATTTGATTTAAGATCACCATTGTACTCTTTTTAGCCTAATAAATTTTATTATTAATATTTTTATAGTGTACTTTTTTGTATGACATCATTTTCAAATAAACATTTCTTTGTAACTAAATAAATTATACTGTACCTATTTTATAATGTATTGCATTTGTAACCAATACTTTTGCAGTAAACATTACCAAGCTAATTCTCGAATGTATTGTTGTTATAATTTATTATAACAACATTTATTTTTTTCTAGTTTAAAAATATGATGTATTGTATTTGTAAATACACATCCTTTTGTAATAGAAATTACCAGCCAAATACACAAACTAGATAAAATTATTTGCATGTCGTATTACCATAAGTAGTCCGTGATAATCATTAGTTATGTTTTGTTTATGATTATCAATGTACTGTTATATTCATTGTTCATTTTTATTCACAAATAATTACACTTTTCAAATTGTAAGAAGCTTTTCAAAGCATGTGTATATACACGGTGTCCGGTAATTAATGGATAACATTGAAATGTCTTATAGTAGAACTGAAGGCCGTTCAGAAAAATGAAGAATAAATAAATAATAATATTAAAAAGTGCAAGCTATTATAGCACAACATACTTTTGACTGTCTATATATTAGCTTAATTAGTGTTTAATTTATTTATTTATTTATTTATTAAAGGTTATCCCACAGCATATACATATATTAGGTAATTATATCAATACACAGTCCTATGCATATGCCAATTACGGGCTAACACAGCTTACACAAAAAGAATACAACGACATTGAAGAGTTTAACATAAGCTAAATTGACAATTCAAATAAAATACAAAAAACAAAAACAAAAATAACACAATAAAAATAAGAAGCACATCAAAACAATAAATATTGCTTAAAATTACTTATATATATATATATATATATATATATAATAATAATAATAATAAAACAACAAAAAATCGATGGATTTCATTAATTTATGGTCGTAGTATACAAGAAAGTTATACATGGTAATAAAAAAAAACATATCTCAGGTAGTAGTTAGGATAGATTTATTTTCATATTTTTTTCTGAACGGCCACAGTTCCTCTATAAGACATTTCCAGGTTATCCATTAATTACCGGACAGCCTGTATACTTGTTTTTATTAATATACGACTATATTATATTGTATGTGTTTATTTTTCTAACTTCCTTTACTACAACACGAATTGACGAAATAATCACTTTTTTTTTTCTTCGGGGAATGAATTGACCCACTCCCCTCCGCGGGGGTAGGCGGAGGGGTTATGTCGGACTCGCCGGGGTAAAAGAAAGATGGAATAAGAATAATGTACCGCCCGGAATACCGACTAAACCTACCACGGTGTTCCTCGACAAAACCACTATCGACGGGGCCGCGCGAATCACTTTCGCATACGGTCGCGACCCTGCCGAAGTTTCAGCCCGCCGTGTGAAACGGCAGGCCACTACACAATAAGACCTACCCAATATAGGCACTACTTATTTAAAAGCCCTACTGTCTCCCCCCTAGAGGGGAGACGGACTCGACATTTGTTAAGGGTTTGTACTACTCGTGTGAAACTGGAGCAGTTCGCTAGTCTAATATATAATATCATTAGTTAATAACTTTTAATATGTAAGTGTTATTGCTGATCCTTTATTCATATATTTATTACATAATATTTACAAATTTTGTCGTATGAGCAAACTGAGCAGTTACTTCAAGTATGTAAATAAACATTTGCTGATCTGTCTTAGCGCATCATTATTATTGACCCACTTATTACTGGTACTGCTAATTGCTTATGCAGGTTATTAAAATGTTACTATTGAATTGTAGTTATGTAAATTTATATTGGTAAAATAGTTTGTGAGCACTTCTTCGCCCCGAGCCACAGGTTCAATCTATGTAGTTCGGGCAAACAACAATAGGTAAATGTGTTTTTATAAATAATTAATGAGTCATTTATTATGATTTATTGTACCTATTATTGAAATAAATAAGAATATTATTATTATACTATTATTATTATGGTAATATGTGTGTATGGCATAGTTTCATATATTGTAAGTATCAATTAAAAATGTATCTGGTTTATAGAATTAGGGACTACACACACTTGTTCAGCTCTGTTCAGCTTTTGTCCATAGAAAACAACGATTTTGTATGGAGACGCGTACGCATCCGTTCAGCTTTCCACGTCTATTTAGCTTTCAACAACTTGAATGTGTCTGTATCATGCGAATGCTATAGATATGATTCAGCGCTGTTCTGCCGCGTTTAGAGCTGTACGGCTCTGTACGCGGTCGCAACTTGTCAACGAGGACGTCCGCGTTCAGCGCCGAACGCGGCGGAACAGCGCTGTACGCGGATGGTTCCCGATGGCTTTCTCATTCTTTCGACGCTGCACGAGGCTGATAGAAGCAGAACTGCATAAGTGTGACCAAAATCGTTCAGCAAAACGCGAATAGAGCTGAATAAGTGTAATTAATCTCTTAATTTTAATCACTAATATCCCAATCCTAACTTCCTAACTAATATTATAAATGCAAATGTGAGTTTGTTACGATTTCTCGCCTCAACTACTCGACCGATCATCATTTCGCATAAACGTGAGGAGAACAGAAAAAGACATAGGGTACCTTCCATCCAGAAAAAAGAAGAATAGAAAATTAACATACTGGGCAACATTTAGGAATAGATAAAATGCACCCCGCGTCTGGAATTATTCCTAGTGCGAGAGTTTTTAATAAAAATTAAAGAACAACAAATATCTAAAATTTCAATCATATACAGTGTGTCCGGTAATTAATGGATAACCTTGAAATGTCTTATAGTAGAAATGAAGGCCGTTCAGAAGAAATGAAAAAATTAATTATAAAGTGCAAGCTTTAAAAGCATAGCATACTTTTGACTGTCTATCTATTAGCATAATTAGTGTTTAATAATAAAACAACAAAAAACCGATAGATTTCATTCATTTGTGGTCGTAGCATACCAGAAAGTTATACATGGTAATTAAAAAAAAAACATCTCAGGTAGTAGTTAGGATAGATTTTTTTCATAGTTTTTCTGAACGGCCATCATTGCCACTATAAGACATTTCCAGGTTATCCATTAATTACCGGACACCTGTATACATTGGTCACTCGAGACAATGGCAACAAAACATCTAAATGATATATATATATAATATTATCTCACTCACTCATATTGAAAAATTAGATAGACAACGATATCAAGTGGCAAGTTGTCTATCTAAAGTGTGTGTGTTTTCTTATTGTGAACACTTTTTCGTGCGATCTCTAAATACTATATCTATGATTTATGTATTTGGTAATGACATCTAAAATGAAAAACCGCGCTCAAAAAATCACACTAACTCACAACCGAGTCAGCTTATTGCCATGAATATTGTACACAAACTCAAATTATAACAGCCGACTTACGGCCACTCCTACAACTAACAAGTAAACGCTATCCGAAAGGTAAATCGCATGCTGTCTTACTCATGTTAGGTTATAGAAAAGAGATGGCGACACTTTTATCTTATAGATAAATTCTATCTGAAGGTGGTAGTGCAAACATTTAGATTATTGTATATACAGTTGGATAACCATTATGGGCGAAACGATAATTGAGTTCAAACTTCGGAGTTGATACATCAGCTGCATGAATCCAGAAATGAAGGCTCAATCAGCAACGCAGCGACTAATTATATAATAATTATGTACCTATACAAGTTCCCAACATGAACAATCAGGCCGCGGCCTGCTAGGCACAATCACCCAGCCTGGTCGGAGGAGCCTCCTTTTGTATTGGTGGGACATCAGACACGTCCTGTCACAATTCTTACAACGTGAGATACAAGAAAAATAACTGCAATTGAATTTTATTGAAGCCATAACTAAACTAAATAAAGTAAAATGCGGAGTGAGGCAGGGTTTACTTCTCCCGATCTCGTTAATCTCGTTATGTAGTATACTACATATGTTAATGATTTAATCGTGGAGCTGAGCGGTATCCCTGTCGGTCTCAAGTTAGAACGCAGATATGTCAACAACCTGAGCTACATGACGATATGGTGCTGCTCAGTCCCACGATTAAAGGCTTGTGAAAACTTTGTTGAAGTAGCAACTTTGGCAACACTGATTTGTTTTTATTATGTGGTTATTTTCTAAAGTTTATAATCTATGTCTTCTCTGTGTGTTGTAATTAAGGAAAGGATTAAAGGAAATACAAACGTGCATATAAAAGGTTTATTTTTATCCGCTTCCATCCAACTTATCAAGAAACTTCTGGGTATATGTGAACGGTATACGAAAGAGCATGACCTAACCTACAATAGAAAGAAAACGGAAATGGTAATTTTTAGGTCGGAAAAGTGTCTCCAATGTGCACCAGAATTGCGTTTGAATGAACAACTAATTTAAACGGTAGAGTTTCAGGTACCTTGGTCATATCGTGACGTCTAAGATGACTGACGATGACGATATAGAACGCCAGCAGATGACTCTCTCGGACAGAGACTTTGACAACTCAGAAAATATCAAAGACGTGAAACTTCAGCAATAATAACGTCGCTACGTCGCTGACGCATGATTGCACTGCATTATAACAAAATGTCTCCTCTTAACGATTCCCATACGTTTTCAACGTGTCTCGTATTCAGTACTTCTTATCGTAGTATTATCCCATAGTTAAATCATTTTACCCCACAAGTTCTCTATTGGGTTTAAGTCAGGAGTCAGGACTACGTAGAGGAAAAGTTATTCGTTCCAAATCCCTTGTCCGATTTAAATAATTTGTCACTACCCTGGAATTATGAACAGAACTGTTGTCCTGTATGAAACGGATTCTTTCATTTGGATAAAATACTCGGGCCGTAGGCAACAAAACATCATTTAGCCGCCAACCTCTAATTCTAATTAACTAATTCTCTCGGACCGCTTTGGGACATGCAACCACAGAACCCGAGTGTGATATGTCTACTTCTGTTACCAGGTACCTAATAGGTTTCTTTCTTCGTATTTGGTATTATTTAACCTCTACAAAGATAGACGACCACGGGCAGTAGAACAAAATACTTTTTCATCTATAAAACTACATTTTCAAAATTATAATCTATATAACGTCGTGCGAACTCTTAACGTTGTGCTTTGTATCTCGGCGTAAATACAGGTTTCTTGGCGGGTATTCTATTATGTAAACCTTGCTCATGAAATCGTCTTCTTATTGTGGCCTGTGATAATCCAAATTCAAATGCCAAATTACGTGTGTTTAAAAAACGATCGGTCCGAGCTCTCTGCACTATTCTCCTATCTTGATCGATGTTTGTACGGCGTGGACGTCCAATCGCTACATGGTGCCGGAGATTACCCTCTGTATTCCATCTCTCCGTCCATCGATAAACTGTATTCCTCTGTAAAAAGAAACTGAATCATTAACATGAAACAATTTATGCAGTACAAAATAAATATAACGAAGGTGTGTGTGGGCGGTTATTGTTTATCGGCTCTTCATCCATCGTAATTGTCGGAAATAATACACGATTTACACTCAATAGGTTTAATCATAACGTATTAATGCAAAATTATACTAAAATAAGCACACGTGGCCCGGATGGAAACGGATTACTTTTCGGAACGCGGCGAAGTCGGACAGAGGTTGGCTCTACGTGCGTTCGGCCGCAATGTCTCTCCAACAAGTGACCACAGAGTACATAATACATTTGTATATACGAAGATAGAGACGTCACTCAATGCATTGGCGATACTAGCGCTAACTGGCGTTCGGTTCAAGCAACTTTTTCAAATACATACTTAAGCGTGGGTATATAATATATCGTCCCCGTAGAGCGAAAAATCACTAACTAACACCTAAGTAATTTTGAGATACGAGGTGTTTTATGTCTTAAATGAAACAAAAAAATATAACTTTTTTCGAAGTTTAGTTATAGATGTATGAAAGGTTTATTTTTAAAGATATATTAATTAAGCATATGTTATATGTATTGTTACGTGCTGGGTTCGACGGATAATAATACAAAACAATATTACCGACTAAAACACGTTTTATTCTAGTACACAATTAACTTTAACACACAACAAACACTATACTACACTTTTCCACTGTAATTGCTTCAAACTCCGTAGTATTGTCGCTTCCGTTCGCTTCGATGAACACTTGACCGCTTACGATAGTAAACTGACTCGGCGGTGTGCGTGCGCTCTATTTATACGCGGGTAAAGTGTTTCTGGAGTTTTCCAGAAAACGTCACACACGGCACGCAACAGCGCGATGGTTTGAGAATGTGCCAGCGCTTTCTCCACTGAACTCGTAGCGACAAATACGTAGTTCCGTAAGATGTCAATAGATGGTGCTGTAATAAATTATTATTAGAAAGCGCCGACTCTTCCCCACAGTGCCGACAGAGGGCACTAGCCGTAACAGTATTAAACCACGAAAATAGTATATAAATAATTAACTGTGAAGGATAATTTCTTTTACCCCAAGTTTTATCTATTTATCTGTCATATATTATACTAGTAACTAAAATCACTTAGTTATTTTAGGAGTAAAACATTTTTTACATAACTATGTCTAAATAAAATACCCAACTAAATAGACTTTGTTTATTTATTAATTTATTGCCTAATTTAAAACTAGTGTCCATATCAGTTGTAAGTTTAAAAGTAAAACAACATTCTTAGTTAACATTTATTGAAAAAAAAACTGTCTCTAAATATACAAAACCTAATTAAAACGCAATGAACAAGAATACATTACAAAATCATCAATAGAACAGCATTAATTATGTAGCCACATCATTTTCCTCTTCTTCCTCAAGCTCAGTGACGTCAGGCTCACATAGCCTATCCACCACATCGTTACTGTCAGTAAAGATGTGGTGGATAGGCTATGTGAGCCATAAAGATTCATACCAAGGATGAAGTTCTCTTGGTATGACACCTTTGACACAAAGATTTAACAAATCTTTCTTTTTTGCCATAGAGATTGCTAGAGGAGCTGAATATGACTTCGGTATCTCATAGACTTTCAATTGTTGAATAAGGTTTTCCCTACTAACTTCATCGCCATTAACGGCCAAATCTCGATTTTCTTGGACCTTTTTTCTGTTTCGCGTACGAGGAGTAGGTTTATATACTTTTTGAAATATATCGAATTCTGAATATGGGTCCATCGTGAGAATATCGATACTTCACAATACCAGGGAACTCCTTTTCAACTCTTAGACATTTTATTTTTAGCCACATTATTTTATTGCCTTCCTTGTCTTTTACTTACATTTTTGACGAAGTGTTCATGTAAGGCTCTGATGTTGATCATATCCTCAAACGTTAATTCATGGACAATATAAGGAGGAGCTGATTCCCGATGTCTGGTTGATCTGGCTCGCTGCATGATATTCTTCCAGTCTATCATGGAGTATACTGACGTGTGTCTCTGTTGCCTCTCAATAGCACTGTGCGAATCGACCTCCATGTGCGTATGACCACTCTCTAAATATTTTTGCTCCAAAATTTCGATGAGAACATCAGGTCTCTGGATAGTGTAGACCAAAAATGCCGTTATGTACTGGTTCCTATTTTGGCCAGCGCATGTGTCACTATATATAGTGACTTCCTTTACGGTAGGAGGCACCTGGCTGAACCACCAATTCATTGCAGTAGCGATTTCTATGCTTCCTCGCTTTCCATTAACTTCATTCCACACTATGCAGTAAGCTTTATTTGGAGGTTTTGCAGTGTGGGTTGTGTAATTTTGTACAGTAAGTTTGCGTGAATAATATAAAATACCAGCGCCGTAAACTGGTATTTGCAAAGTCGACTGCATATCTGCCGTGACAACTAAATAGGTTGGGTCATTAATTGACCGCTGTTTGTCGGCTGTTTTTGCATCTTGAGCAGCATTTTTTCCGAAAGATATGGGCATCATATTCCGCTTTTAAATGTCCAGGACGACTTGCGTTATCATACCGAGTACAAGACATACATAAATCTTTTTCTGGAGAAAAAAAAGAGAGATTGAACTTAGTGCCGAATATCCGTTTGTACACAAAAATTGAAGCTGTGCGCCCACCCCCTGAATTAATTTGGTTTTTGTATAATTCGTACATCTTCGATATTGTTAAATTACTTTCTAGGTATTGTCGTTTAGACTTCTTTCTACAGTAATGTGATTCTTGTCGTGGAAAAGAATTTATGTGCTCGATAATTTGTTGCTCAGACTCAGGACTAGTTTTGTTTACTGGATCACGGGAGCCTCGCTTGTCTATTCCTGAATAATTTCCATATTCGTTCACGTCCATAAAAGCTTTATTGACAGGTCCATTTGAAATACACAATGTTTTTAGAAAGAAATCTTTGCATACTCGATGCTTCTTTTGATTTTTGAAAAGGTAATATTCATAACTAGCTTTACGCCGTTTGTTATCAGATACGCCAACTTTCATTCTTTTGATTGGAGTGGCAATTACGTGCTTGAGCAGAAATTGTTTTTTCGATACATAGTCCTTGATTACCCAGTAGTTTTTACAAATAGCATATCTGGCATCATCGCTAAAATTATAAGAGCATTTAAAACGACAGTTATTAGTACATTTCACAGGCTTAGGTGTTTTTGCAGGCATAGTCTTGCCGCTTTTGCTTTGGTAGGGTAAACAATTATTTCTATTGTCTCTCGTTTTGTTTTTCTTCCATTTACTTGGATATCATTAATCAATTGGAGTATACCAGTTGTGTTTTGCGAAGAATTTGATATTGATTCGTCGGACGGTGCAATAGTTACTGGGGGAGCTTTATGTTTCTTCTGACGGTGAGAATATTCATAATACTCACTATCATCGCTGTCTGTAGAAGAGCTGCCAATAAAAACCCTATTTCCTTGTTTGGTTCTTCTGTCTTCGTCACTCCCAGGAAACCAAGATACACTTGAATCTGAAAAATCGCGAACTGGTGAGCTACTGAATAATTGAACGCCACTAATTTCGGAACAAGGACTGTTGAGTGCAATTCGCTCTTTATTGTCTTGGCAACATAGATCTTCAATGGTAATTAGATCATTGTTTGTATCTGTTGGCTGAGGTGCAGAATACGGTGCCTGAACGCTTGGTATATGGCGTGCTGTACACAAGACAGAAGCTGGAGTCGACTCGTAGAAATCTTTTTCAGGAAAGTCCTCAAAAGCATCTTCTTTATCTAATACTGGAATTACCTGAAATAAAATTATTTTACTTAGGAAAATGCAAAGCAATATAATGTACGTATACGTACAATAGCGCGGTGCATTAAAAAAAACAGTGAAGGTGAGTACTTAGTTTTAAACTAGCAATAAAAACACATTTGCAATCATAAAGAATATGGTGATAACCAAGGTGTCAAAATTCATATTGTAAAGTGCAGCTGAGTTAAACCACCACGGTGGATGCAGGCAATATCACTTACAATAATCCATTCATACAGAAGACAACATGTAGCACAACACACATGCATTTTAAATGGATTAGTAGGTAAATAGGTTATTTAAAGCAGGATGCAATATAATAATGCTAACATACGACTGTCTACTAAACTACTAAACAGACTGTCAATGCATCGAACCGCGACTTTGAGCTCGTGCACAATAACAGGTCACGACGTAGTAACGTACCATGTCACGTTACTACGATCCAACGTGCCACACATTGCGTCGTCGGTTACCACGTCGAGCAACGTAAAAAATCTGGTCATGAATTTTTACGATACGTTACGATTCGTGAGCTGCCACATCACGGCATGAGCCCTTTTACCCGGTGCGGCGAGTGCAACTAACAATCAAGAATAATAATAATGGATCGGCGGACGGTCCGCGAACTAAGGTCGTGGTTCTACTTATCATCGTCTGTCAACACTATTAATTAATAAATTAATAACCAAACCAACCCAAGACAATACAAAAATAATTAAGTACTTATCATTGTTTCACTTGAACTCCATTGATGAGTTGTAAACAGATGAAATCTATTAAATATATTGAAGTTATTATTACTGTGTAACAATTAGTACGTACGCTAATAACTTTACAAGAAGCAACTAGATAATACTTACAGCGGCTTTTTCATCACTGAGTTTTATTAAATCCACCATTAATTTAGCACGATTCATACTTTACACGATCTTATAGGTACTGACAAATGAAACACAAAACAAAAATACGTAAGTGCGCTATGACGCTCTCGCAGCGAATGACTGCAATAATGCGCGGGCGCGGGGAGGTGCCCTAAGGTCAAAGGGCGTAATCTCACTACGTAGCATCGTACCACGGGACATAGTCACCAACCTTTTATCTAGTAGTGTTTTTGCTGGGTGAAAAGTAGCCAAAACATTTTAATTATAATACTCTAATGTGTTATGTCATCTACAGTCAGGGAAAATATTAACCAGAATACTTTAGTTAGTTGTCGTTTTTTCTTTTAAACGTCTGGTCGTAAATAATATAGCTCGAAAAATAATTAATGGTAGTTAGTTACTTTTCGCACAAAATATCAGATACAATAAAATTACTAAGTCATTTTAATGAGTTTTCGCATTACTATTTTTTGAGACATGCCTATAGGGAGTAATGTGGAAAAAGTAAATAAGGAACTTTAATGCGTAAGTATCTTTTTCAACAAAGAAGAGAAAAAGTAATCAGGTGACTTAGTTACTTGTAGCTCATCAGTCACAAATCAGATAGTGTACTTAAATACGTCTCGCGATTTTTATTTTTCTAAATAATTACGTTATGAATGCGAGAGTAAGACAGAAATATGGAGAAAAATTGCTGGTTTTATTGATATTTATAAGTCGATTTTGAACATTTTGTTACTTAATGACTTTTCGCTCTACGGGGACGATATCTATTATAATGATGTATGTAGTGATTAATTATGTGAATTTTCAGACTAGCGAAGTTTATAGATAAGAATGTGTATACTTAACCATAAAATTTGCTAGCCTGTACATTCACTTAAAAATGAAAACCAAGATCAGGGCAAGTATGGAATTGTAAAAAATAAAACAAGGTCTTGAGTCTATTATTCAAGAGAGAATAACGGAATGATAAAATGTCAAATTTGACAACAGCTTTATCTATGTGACAGGTCCGAATCGTTCGAAAATAAATAACATCAAATATGGTAAGCGATAACTTTAGAACTTCCTTTTTAAAAACAAAATTATTGTTAGATAATAGTTTTATGTATTAAAAGCTAAAAATTGTTACGATAATTAAAACATTGGTAATAAAGAGAAATTTTCAGAAACTGATTTCCCCGTCATCTAGCGGTTGTCACATGCAACTTTCAGAGTATAATACAACTAAATTGAATATCACATAGTTATCTTATAGAAAGCCAACATGGTAACCTATGTAATTTGATTACGTTATAATTCAACTGTTTTCTTCTAAGTTTTAACACCATGCAAGTGACCCGCCCCACGTGTTTGCAAGCATGTTTTATATTGACATTTGTCAAGTATGACAGCTCGTACCTACGATGTTTCCAGCCGCCGCTTTCCGAATACGTTCAAGTCAATTCAGGCTTGACGTTCCGAGCTTCACTCTCCGACAAATATAAAGTATGTGATGCAATATAAAAGAGAAGTCAATTTACGGATATCCCCAGCTCGTTCGCAATATCTGTTACAGAAACACCTTGTTGCAAGTGAACGATTCTGTGTTTCATTTCATAGTTAATTCGAAATGTGTCCATGTTTAGGTATACGTTTTTGTAATTAAATTATAATATACTTAATATTGTCTTATGTTTACGCGAATGTTATACATTTAAATTAAACAAACTTTATACGGGTAAGTCTCCTCTTGAGTCCCGTGACCATGGCTGCTGAAAAGCAACCGAAAAGTCGGAGAAAGTGTATAATTAAATTTAAATAGCTTAAATTGAAGTAAACAGTAACTAGTAAAAGTGTTTAACAATAGTAGTTTAAAGTTTCAAAATTATGTAATAATAGTGTTTTATAAAAAATAAACAACGCGTTAAAATCGGTATAAAGTTTGTTTAATTTCAAACTAAATTATAATAATTACAATTGACATTGAAATGTGAATATTGTAGTTGCATTATCTATGAAATCTTCGAGTATTTATGCAATCTAATACTACTCTTTGAAATTTAATCTTTATTCTTGACAAATGAGGTTCACTTCGTATATTTTGCCTAGTAGAACTAGTTAGCAGTAAGTACACCTCACAATAATAATTCTAAATTACAGACATCAACAATAAACAAAACACATGCCAAATATGTCACGCTCAAAATGAAAGGAGCAACCAATGCTTTATCTTTTTTTTTTTTTGACAGATAACAGTATTGTCACGTTCGAAATCATCAGTCTATGGCGATATCAAAGGGATATATTATGTAGCGATAAAGTTAATTTTCATATAATGCTTCATATTTTTGAATACTTTGGATGCTTAGAAACCATTGGCGCTGCGTTTGGTACTATGATTATGACACTTTGAATGAACTCATAATTATATTTGACGATGTCCATGTTCCGATATATTTGTGCAAGATGGGTGATATACATAATTAGAAGACTTTGGTTGTATTAATATCATTGATCACTTTAGGAGTTCCTATATTATGTGGATATGTTATCTGTCACTTTATGTAAGAAGCTGACTGTACAACATAGTAGCCATATGCTTTGACAGCCCCAAAACTTTTCAGGCCCAATTCCGAATTGGCCATCTTCTGTAGGAATCAAACCCACTCAGCCACCTCCCCAACCATTTAGATTTAATCCTAATATAAATCAACAATCGCAATATCGTATGCCTAACATGCCGACGCGTACACAGCAAATGCTCCGCGCTTTACCACACTCCAACACAGTACAACCCGTGTAGTAACGTATATAAATTGCCTTCTAGAAATATTGCACCACAAAATCATGAACTTGTACCCTTGAGTGGTGTACAACATTTTACACCTAAGCCTATGTTACATGATTGGCGTAAATCAGGCAATCCGCCATCAAATAATTATTTTAAAACTCGAGTTATGAACATGAATAAATGCGCGAATTTGATGAGTAATATTACCCGACGGAGTATTGTTATGAGCCCGAGTATTATGGTAATGATTTTAATTATTACAACTATGATTCATACGCTCCATTAGAGTGCAACTATGAACCGATATATAGTACGAATAGTAATTTAGAGAGCGACTTTGAATCACAACCCGGTCCTAGCCACTCCAACCAGGACTTTCAGACGGGACACAGTGCAAAATAAGCCAAAATAGAATTAAATCTCCAAATGTAGCGACTGTTGCCATACATATTAATGTCAAATCCACCTTTGAAACTACACTGACTGACTCATAAACTGCATCAAAGTTCAGAATTACTTTCGAATTAATATTTTTATTAATTATACAAACTTTTTAGATTAAACTAAATGAAAATGTCGAGACTATCCATTAATCATAAAAGCGAAACAAAATTTAAAAATAGAACTGCAGTAAAAGATAAAATATTAGCCGGGATAATAAAACGTATGCATAGTCTTTTAAACTCAACAAAAGTTTCGCAACCATAAATATGGATACTTCGTCCGAACAAGCCGCTCAAATGAGCATTGGCGCGGGAAGGCTTGGATTAACGAATGATTGCTAGAAATTTAAATTTAAACCAGTCTGTGGTTTCTAGAGTATACCGAAGATTTGTAGAGTTCTTACAAAAGGAGACCCAGTACCGCCAGAACTCGAGCAACCACCCGTCGTGACGACCGATTTATTGTTTCAACTTGCCTACGAATTTTCCTCACGTCAGTAAACATCAAAACAGAGCTGAATGAAGTGCGTGGAAGCGGCAATCACCCCTTTTAGACCAGCACATGGTCCAAAGCTGTCTGTAGCTCACAGACAAGCTCGTTTAAGATTTGCGCGTGAACATCTTATTTGGACTAAAGAGCAATGGGCCTCCATATTGATCACCGATGAGTCTAGGACATGTTTAAATGGTGCAGACGGTCGCAGAAGAGTCTGTCGTCGACGTGGGTAGAGATATGCTCAAAGTTGCATTGAGGAGCGTGTTCCTTTTGGAGGCGGTTCGTGTATGGTGTGGGGTGGCATTTCGATGATCGGGCGAACGGAACTTGTGTTCATCGACATGGTTCGTCAAAACGGTAGAAGAGGTGGTTTGACGGCACAACGCTATACAACAGACGTTTTAGAAGCTCACGTGATACCTTTCATGAGATTAATAGGCGTGAATTTTACTCTAATGCAAGATAATGCCTAAGATAATGCCGTGGGATACGTACCATGAATTGGCCAGCACGCACCTACGTAACCTAACCCTGATCTTAATTCCATTGAGCATGTTTGGACAGTTTAAAAAAGCTGTATATGCGAGAAATCCTGTGCCCATAACACGGACAGCATTAAGAAAAGCGATTTCTCAAGAATGGAACAATATTCCGAAAGACGATTAATATCCCTAATAAGATCTATGCGAAACCGATTAGAATCTGTAATATGGGCACGTGGAGGCAATACACCTTATTAAAAGAAAAATACTTGTGCCACAACTTTTTGTTTAATTCTAAAAACTAATTATCAATAAACCAACCAAAACCAATTTATATTATTTTTATCATTTTTGTTCAAAATAATTGAATAAGGACCATTCAATTATTTGAACAAAAATGATATCCAGTATACAAACATAGGTATACTTAAGGTATACTACGCTGTTATGAAGTTAACGAAGCAAACTATAGATTGCAATTTAAATTTGTATAAAAAGTTTGAATACTTGGTTAAAATGTTTAATTGAAATGATTAGTCTAGTTAAAATAATATTAACTACCATTATTTTATTGCTGGATTTGATCTTTAGCTATTGTATGTGTTTTTATTTTTGTTGTGCGGGGGGTTAACATAACAGTTACCATAATTACTTATATCTTCAGTCTATTTTTTAAAGGATATCACTTTCTATGCACTTAATTGACAAATTAGTTAGTCGTTCTTGTAACATAGATGTTCTTAATTCATTTTTAATTCTCTTTAGCTGTGAAAATGGGGGCTTTCCTCTACAGTTGGTAACCGTTAAGCAAAAGAACATTCTTGTAGCAATTTCAACATTTGGAAAATTTTCTTCTAATTGATCAGACTTTATTAGTTTATGTAAGTCTGAGATACTCAAATCCACTGATTCCTTTGCTATGTTCTTTAAATACTGCCTTAAATGAAAACATTCTGATTTGAGCTATTATTATTATATATATTATTAGTTAACGCAATCGACACGTTTATGACGTTCGGCGCTCCGATTGGCTCGCTCCAAGCTCTTAACCAATCAGAGAGCGAAATGCCGTAACCGTTTCGATCGCGTTAACGTAAAAATAACCCGCACTCGATACTCAGATACATTAGTCTTCGTGATAGACAGATTGCAATGCAGAGGGTCTCGGGTTCGAACCCACGTCGCGCACCTCTGACTTTCGGAAGTTATATGACTTTTCGAAATTATGTGCGTATTGATTGACAATTATCGCCTGCTCTGTACCTCGGAGAGCAGTTAAAAAAAACCTTTGAAACGTCCATGACTCATATACGTGTGTCATGTAAAACGCTACCGTTGCGCGTCCGTGACACACTTGGGTGAGTCAAGAAAACTCGTTGTGATTGGTCGCGAAAAAAATACCAAAAAGTTCCTTTACTGCACATTATTCGCCTTTAATCTTTTCGTCTAATATATTATCTATGGATTTCGGCATTTCTGAACGCTATGAAATCACTCTATTGTCAAAAAATAAATAAAATATTCACTCGTCTCATTTCTGCGACGGCAGACATTTTTTTGTGAGTGTGTGCAAAATTAAAAATGAAAAACAGGAGAGCTCGGTGAGTATTCTTATGAAATTATATTATATAATTACTAACAAATAACTATAGTGTTTGTTTAAGGTGTATTTTACGTGTAATGTAAGAATTATGTTAGTATAAATCGTTTCAAACTTTTGAAGTAATGAAATTCAAACAAACATCCACGAACATAAGTTATAAATTTGTGTTATTATTATGTTTGTATCTTGCATTTATAAAGATAAGTCATTAGAGAATATATTATAAGACTAAATTTATAAATTAGTTTCTTAAATTATAGTTTAGTTACATCATGATTGTAATTCAAATCATGCTATATTGAAATTACTCAGTGGCTGCCATATTAGAATTATTATTTAGGACTACGCATAGATACTACGTTTCTATCGCGCATAGGGTCGGACGCTTGGCAATCGAATATCGATAAAATTATCGATAAAACTGCAATTATTACTGAAGTAGCAAAGAAGCTCACGACACGCTTGATGACTGATTTTTATCATATTTAAATGCTAGAATGCTAGAAAAAGTACCTTTTAACCAACTTAAAAAAAGGAAGGTAGAAGGAAGTTCGTCACACGTTTTACAGACAAAAAGGGGTACTAATGTTCTTAGTTACAAATGTAAAATATTTTTTAGCCTCGCCCGTCTTCGATCTACGAGCTCAGGGAGTAGTCAGTCGCGCTCGGTCACTCCATCGAACCACCACGTGTTTATAGGAAGATCCGAGCAATAACGGTCGACTGTACACCAGGGGCTCTATCAATGTGGGCCAAAATGTCACGTTGCACAAGAGCCCTGGTGGCAGTCTTCGAAAATCACCCGAGCTGATTCGGTAAGCTGTTTTTTTATATTTCTAGCTGTCGATGCAGGTTCAAAAGTTGTTTGCAATTTATAATAATATAATTGTTTTCTGTCTTGTTTGCTACGGTGGTCTAGTGGTTGTGTATGGTGACTATACATCATAATGTACAGTCTCCATAGAGTGTATGTAGAGCAAACATATATGTGATGTTTTTAATTTTTAACAAATTATTTGCAAACAAATGTATGCAGTTTGGAACTAGACGGCGGTGTGTATAAATGGCTCGAAAGTTATTGTTTTTATTTCATATTATTTATATTTATTCTAGTGATAACGTGGTGGAGAGGATAGAGGCACTGGACATCCCTGAGTGCGAGATCGAAGACGTCCTACAGAGGGACATGGGTCACATTACCCGCTGGGTGCCGGAGATCTCCGACGCGAATCTGCAATGGCCGTCAACGTCGGGAGCGATGCCTACGCCGCTAGTAGAGTATGATAGTGATGGCAGTGGCTTCGATAGTGACTGGGACGACGAGTTCGAACCGTCATCTATTGAAGCCGCTGCGCCTAGGGATATCCCTGACGACGCAGCCCTGGACGCGCCGGTCAGGGATATCGTAGAAGCTGTTGAAAGAGGTATAGACGACGAAGCCGATCGACTCTTGAACATTCTACGGTTGACAGGTGGATTCGTCGAATGGACGAGAATGTTCTTTTTTATTCAATAACATTTGTTTTACATAGATTTGTATAATCTTAATCTAATACAAGGGTGCATAATACCTTTCCAGGGTCTTACCTAAACTAAGATAAACCTGTATCTCAGGTGTAAAATGTGCAAAGTTTAAATAAATGTTTTCAAAACGTTACAATTTACATAATAACGCTAGCTCTGAATATTAATTACTGTATACATATTATAAATAGCGTACGTAGCTTAAAACAATTAGCAATGTTTCCATTTCGACGTAGGTCAGTTTTTGTAGACATTAGTATAAGGATTGATATCATTTTTGCAATGTGCTTAAAATGTTTATTTTGTGATATAAATAAGGCCCTAAGAAAGTAAACAATCTATATAAGAAAAATTGTGTTTACTTTAAATTTGCGTCTAATATCAATGGCAATTTTTATAAAAGGTAAAGTAGTGTTTTTTTATCAGTGTGCAAAATGAATATTTGGCATACATTTATTTTGCTGTATGATTTGTATAAAAAACGGGTTGGGAACAAAATAGAACGAAATGTGCCAACTTTTAACACAGCTCTTTGCGCTCTTTATTGCGGTAACAAATGTGCAGCAGGTTGTACTATTATTTTGGTATATAATAAATAATTTATTTTGATATAATTATTTGTGTGGATTTTATTTTTATGTTTTTATTAAATCTGTAAAAAGTTGTAAAATATACAAAATTATAAATATTTATACAAGTTGCCTTTATTTCATTTTAGCCTAAATGTTTAATTTTTACTAGTGACTAGCTCAGGCTTCGTCAACGTGCATATTATGTGGCTAAATATATGAACATATAATAGCAACTCAAAAAGCTATAATAAAATAGTGGTCAGTTTGGCGATTGACGTCGCTAAACTAGGAACCACATGTTTTGGAAGAAAATTATTTATAGGTAAATTTTATAGCGTGCATATATATATATGAAAAAGATTCGGCCAAGTACTCAAGTCGGACTGGTATATGAAGAGTCTTGCACGAAGTCTTATATGGCCCCCGTTTGTTTTAAACTTTATTTTATATCAATTATATTTGTTGTTAATATGGCAATAGAAATACACACTGTCTACATTTTAAACTATTACGGTTCATGATATTATATAGTCCGCCAATAGATAAAACACGTCTCTTATACAGAAACCCTTTATTTTTTAATCTTTTATTTTTTATTGCTACAATAATAGCAGCTTTTTTCATGTCCCACTACTGGGCTCTTAGGCCTCACATCGTGAGGGTGAGAGGAATTGGGTGAATGCTCCACCACGCATGCCCACTGCGGTGTGGTGGAAATAGGCCATGGGCTAACCTATAAGTACGTTTTCAAGCCATCCAGAAGGCCTTCAACTAGTTTAACGACAAACACAATTAAATGACAACCTGGATCAACGTCTTTACGTGTCTTCTGAAGCACAGAAACGCACGAGTTCGAAATATCACTAAGCGGAAACTCACCCTGGTTACGGCCTTACCGACGATGCTTAACCTCACCGTGCAGTTAAGAACAAGAACTACACCACGAAAGTCATTCATTACCTATTATATCATTCATTATAATAGAAATACACATTCTGTAAAAATTTCCACTCTACATATTACGGTTGAACAGCGAAAGATAATTTAATTTTATTGGTGTGTACCTACAATAGAGATTATTATTTAGTAAATACTCTGAATCAAAGTATCAATTACAAGTTCAAAATTTTAATAAATTCAAAATTCATAACGAAATATTTTTTATCGATATCAGTTTGATTTTGTCAAACACTAGCTTTCTTCTGTCTCGCTCTCTCCGTGTGACGTCAGTATCGCCCAGCCGTCGGCGAAAATGGCGCGATTGTTTTATGTAAAAACAATTGCCGAGTGGCAAAAAAATGTGTAAATATTTAGTTTTATGGTGTCAAGTGCAATAGATAATATACTAAAATGACAGATAAGTTAGTCTAATGTATTGTAGTGGTGTTTATTCAAGTGTTTGTGTTAACAGTGTGACTTTATTGATATTATAATTGACGGCGAGCTGTTGATTTTGCCGCCAAAAAATATCAACAGTGCAAATTATTTCGTCGGTATTTAGAAATGTACGTATTTTTTACTTTTTTTAGATAAACAGCAGTAAGAATATGATATTACCATTACAATGATGTACGTATCATAATATATAATTATCATTTTCATATCTAAATTATGGTTTTAATAGGCGTATGACCTTGGACAGGCGAATCACGTAAATAGCTTCGACATGCTATGCGTATGCGATTAATTCGCGCTATGCGCGAGAAAGGTTAAAAAAAGCTGTATATGCGAGAAATCCTGTGCCCATAACAGGGACAGCACTAAGAACAACGATTTCACAAGAATGGAACAATATTCCGAAAGACGATTAATAATCCTAATAAGATCTATGCGAAACCGATTAGAATCTGTAATAAGGGCACGTAGAGGCAATACACCTTATTAAAAGAAAAATACCTGTGCTACAACTTTTTGTTTAATTCTAAAAACCAATTATCAATAAACCAACCAAAACCAATTTATGTTATATTTATCATTTTTGTTCAAAATAATTGAATAAGGACCATTCAATTATTTGAACAAAAATGATATCCAGTATGCAAACATAGGTATACTTAAGGTATACTACGCTGTTATGAAGTTAACGAACCAAACTATAGATTGCAATTTAAATTTGTATAAAAGGTTTGAATACTTGGTTAAAATGTTTAATTGAAATGATTAGTCTAGTTAAAATAATATTAATTACCATTATTTTATTGCTGGATTTTATCTTTAGCTACTGTATGTGTTTTTATTTTTGTTGTGCGGGGGGTTAACATAACAGTTACCATAATTACTTATATCTTCAGTCTATTATTTAAAGGATATCACTTTCTATGCACTTAATTGACAAATTAGTTAGTCGTTCTTGTAACATAGATGTTCTTAATTCATTTTTAATTCTCTTTAGCTGTGAAAATGAGGGCTTTCCTTTACAGTTGGTAACCGTTAAGCAAAGGAACATTCTTGTAGCAATTTCAACATTTGGAAAAGTTTTTTCTAATTGATCAGACTTTATTAGTTTATGTAAGTCTGAGATACTCAAATCCACTGATTCCTTTGCTATTTTCTTTAAAGGCTGCCTTAAATGAAAACATTCTGATTTGAGCTATTATTATTATATTATTAGTTAACGCAATCGACACGTTTATGACGTTCGGCGCTCCGATTGGCTCGGTCCAAGCTCTTAACCAATCAGAGAGCCAAATGCGGTAACCGTTTCGATCGCGTTAACGTAAAAACAACCCGCACTCGATACTCAGATACATTAGTCTTCGTGATAGACAGATTGCAATGCAGAGGGTCTCGGGTTCGAACCCATGTCGCGCACCTCTGACTTTCGGAAGTTATTTGACTTTTCGAAATTATGTGCGTATTGATTGACAATTATCGCCTGCTCAGTGCCTCGGAGAGCACGTTAAACCGTCGGTCCCGGCTGCCATAAACATCTATAGCAGTCGTTATTGGGAAGTCAGTGCCCTATAATATCCTGACACTGGTCTAGCCTTAGGGTATCGTAAGCTTTCGGGTTGCGGAGGTCAGGTGGCAGCCGCACCGTGTAAAAACTGATATCCAGTCAAATCCGGTTAGACTAGAAAAGCCGACCCCAAGTGACTTGGGAATAATAAAGGCTAGGGAGAAGAATTGACAAAGAAATTGCAAAGAAAACTGAAACGTTTGTCAATTTCTTGGTATGCTGCCGAATGTATCGATTTATAGGAATAAACGTGTCTATACGAAATTTATCTTTACCATTCAACTGTATAGTCTTGATGATTCTTCAAAAAAGTGACGCGTGTGCTGTGTGTGAATTCTTTATCTTACAGATTTATCTTTATAGTCAGCATTTGGATTTTTTTCATTAGCAGCCAATTCGTACTGATCGAAATTATTGCGTGCGTTATTGGCATAATCGATCCGAGATGTGTAAAGTTTTGTTGCAACGTCATGGTCATAGTGCTATTCTGTAAGCTTAAGCTTGTTTTGTTCCTAATTCCCAAAAGATCATTCCATATCTTTGTTATAAGTATAGTATTAATTAACATATTTTTTGCTGCTTTTGGGCTTCGTTTCTTGTTTCTCCTAGTTGATTTTTGTCAATTGTAATTGAGGACAAAGCTTCAGAAATATTTAAATAACTATTATGCAAAGCATTATTAGCATTAACACGTGCAGACCATTTAGTATCCGGGCAAGACTTCAAGACTTTATTTGCACCCAAAACTCTGCTCTTTAATAATTTTCTGTCGTTTGGTCGAAGCCGAAAATAAATTGAACAGGATAAACTGAAAGTATGCTACAGCTTCGGAAATTCAACATTCAACAGCCTGAACACCTACTAAATTCAGCGAATATGCTGCACATGGGACAAAAATTGCAAATTGCCATTTTTCTTTTATTTTTGACTGAACACCAGAATACTTTTCAGCCATATTTGATGCATTGTCATAACTCTGCATACAACAATCTTTGATAGGAATATCAAGACTTTCTAAAACGTTTAAAATGTTATCTGCTATGTATTCTGTGCTATGTTTATCTATAGGTAAAATATTTCAAAAATCTCTCAATGGGCTTTCCGTCTTTTACGTATCTAACGATGAAGGTCGGTTAGATCCAGCGTGGAAACCACGCTTATAGAGAAGTATTTTGGTGATTTTATTTCAGTAGGTAACAATTGTTTTTAAACCTTGCTGTCCCACTATATTAATAAACTCATTACAAATATTGGCAGACAAATATGATGTTCTTCCTTTTCCACGATTGCCGCAGCTTCGTATATGATCAGCAAGAAAAGGATCACATTTACTAATCAGTTCTAAGCATCCTAAATAATTTCCGTTATTTTAAGACCCCAATATCTCATTATCACCACGAAAAGCAAGACCTCTAGAATTAAAAATGTCACTACTGCAACAATTCTACTAAGTACATTTTTCCAATAATTGACATCTGTATTATATTGGGACAGCAACTCACTACCAACTCGTCCAGTAGTTTTGCTTCTTGCGACTTAATTCATCATTAATTGCCTGTGCTGTAAACTGTTCTCATGCTCAATTAATTAGTTACTAATATACTTCCAATATTTCTATCCATTCGGATAATTCAAATTATGTCCAGTAGCAGTAATAGTATTTTATTTTATTTATTAGGGACAAAAATAATTACAAGTTAAAGTATTACAATATAGTGTTATACATAATATTGTCTTATGTTTACGTGAATGTTATACATTGAAATTAAATACTTTATACGGATTTTGTCACGTTGTTTATTTTACTTTAAACACTGTTATTACATAATTTTGAAAACTCTAACTATATTATAAAACTCTAACTATGCTACTATTATTGAACTTTACTACTATTTAAGCTATATATTTTCTAATTAAAACTATTTATATTTAAGTTTACACTTTGCTACGACGTTTCGGTTGCTTTACAGCAGCCATGTTCACGGGGAGACTAATATACTATCTAACATGTAAACAACACCAGTGTCCACGGATTAATATGTGTGTATATTAAAGTGATGGTGAACACAGTAAGTAATAATACTAAAAAAAAATTGAAAATAAAAATTTTTGACTAACAAAATCTTAAAAGAAAAAAGAACACTGTACTTAACCTAAAGTGATTTAAACAATTCAATAGCTTTTCTTTTAAATTGATGGTGAGTGAGAGAAAAAATGTCCAGCTCATTAGATAAGTATTGTATGCTTCAACAAGTCTAAGAAGAGGTGCACGCACTCCGGCGTTCGTTCTGCATGTGTCTGTACAGAACAGGCGGGGTACACGAACTCCTCTTCGAATGAGTCAAATCTATTGTTGCATAAACCGTGCAGCATCATGGCTTCCAAAAGTAAGCGCCTGGATTCCAAGTTTAGAATCCCATACCGACTAAGTAAATCTTTGTAAGGTATGCTAGAGCGATGAAATTTATAGTGCATACAACGCAAAAACATTTTTTGTACCAATTCTAGTCTAGACTTGTATATTTCATAGTAAGGCTGCCAAATGGGAAATGCGTATTCTAACTGAGATCGTATCAAAGTTTTGTATAGAAGCAAGAATGTAGAAGTCCGTACAAAGTCACGAGATGATCTCGTAACGAAACCAAACATCTGAAAGGCCTTATTAATAACATTATCAATCATTATCCTAACGCCAAGATCCGGACTAAATCAGTTTAATTCAAATCCACGCCATTAATGGAATAACCAAAGTTGATCCTATTTTTGTTTTTGGTAAATGTAATTGAGTGGCATTTAGGTAAACTGAGAAAGAGTTTATTTTGAGTACAATAAGAGTGAAGTCTATTAAGATCGTCTTGAAGCAGTAAACAGTCGCGAGTATTTTTGCAGGGTCTGTAAATTTTTATGTCATCGGCGTATAATAATTATAATTTATAATGATGTGTGAATTTATAAAACAATGTTTAATATCATTTATAAATAAAACAAATAACAGCGGTCCTAATATGGATCCCTGCGGAACACCTGATGTTACCAGTACAGAGTCGGATTCATAACCTTTAATAACAACAGTCTGAGATCTATTGGAAATGTATGAAGCAAACCATCTAAG
This sequence comes from Catocala nupta, assembly GCA_963675205.1. Taxonomy (NCBI): domain Eukaryota; kingdom Metazoa; phylum Arthropoda; class Insecta; order Lepidoptera; family Erebidae; genus Catocala; species Catocala nupta. Next base: position 18,696,096 of record OY776107.1, on the reverse strand, counting down.
CAGATTACTACGTATACCATTAAAGGCAATTTTCTCCATGAGCAGCGCGTGGTCAACCTTGTCAATAGCCTTCTGAAAGTCTGTATACACAGTATCTACCTGAATTCGTCGATCCATATTCTCAAACAAGTAATTAGTAAATATCATAAGATTAGTCGTAGTTGATCGGCGTTTGACAAAGCCATGTTGTTCGGGTATTATAATTTGATGGACCTGAGGATATATGGCACCGTGTACAAGACTCTCAAAGACCTTGGACATTGTGGATAAGATGGAGATGGGGCGATAATTCTCAACATTCGCCTTATCCCCTTTTTTGTATAGTTATGAATGCACGCTTCCAGATTGTCGGAAAGTTGCCTTCAACAAGACATTTATTTAATATTATATGTAAGGCAGTGGTCAAGTGCTTACAAGTATTTATAAAAAAGCTCGGTGATAGACCATCAGGCCCAGCACTCTTAGACGAATCTAATGATTTATTAATTCTGAGCAAATGAGTTCTTCAGACAGGTAAATATTCGACAAGCAGGATGCCTTATCCGCATAAACATTATATGGTAACCATTTGGTCGGATCGAAAGTTGAAGGTTCATACACGGAACTAAAATGGGAGGAAAATAAATTGCATATATCTGCAGCATCACTGGATGATGCTTCCCGAAGGTATATACTAGCTGGCAAGCTTGAGTTACTCTTTCTGTTTGTTATGCATGTCCAAAAATGCTTTACGTTTTTAGGGATGCTGTCTTCAACTGAATTCATATAGTTATGGTAACATTTACTACACTCTTTGTGAAATAAAGCACGATAAGTAGAGAATTGCATGTAGTCAGATTGTTTAAGGTATTTCTTCCACTTGATCCATGCCTGTTCTTTCGATTTCAAAATACGGATGAGAGAACGAGGAAACCACATGGAAATTAGATCGCTTAACCCGAGCTAGCGGTACGTATGATCTGATAATTCCATACAAAATTTCATAGATGCTAACTGCTTGTTCAGACGATAGAGGTGAAGTAAAACATTCCAATCGATATCTGCTGGATTTTTGTTAATAATAATAATAATAATAATTTATTTAATAATAATAATACATAGGTATACATTTTTGTTAATAAATTATAACTATTCTTAATCTGGTACATGTTTTACTTAGGTATACTTTAATCGGCCGACATTGTGCATTCTAATTTAACTTCAAGCGCTAGGTTTTTATAAAGTGGTTGCCTGAACTAGGTTTAGACCTGTGTTTCAGGCTATTTCTCTACTTACAAAAATAAAATATATGCCAAATAATATTAGAGGTGAGGTCAATGTGCATAAACCTAAAATAAAATATGTATATTGATACAATAAAAATAACTTAGATTACATAATATTATTACAAATTACTGATGACTTAAGGCTATTTTACGACTGTAAGCAAATTCTCCGTATCGGTGGAGGTCAGTGTTTGCAGGTGTTTGGTAACAATAACATTACATTGTTTATAACTTAGACTATATATGTATATCTAAAATTCTATTTAATCTATTATGTATATAAAAATGGTTCTAGGAATAAGAAGAATTTATTTACAAAGGCATGTTTGGCATGAAGCTTAGTACATACTAAATCTTTTCGTCTCTTGTCTGGAGGAAATGGTCTGAATGAAAGTAGTGCATGTTGTTTAAGCACGGTGTGCAGAATAAGCAATTGGCGAACAGTTAGGACATTAGTGGATTGGTACAACTCATAGGTAGGAAACATGAAAAGTCGAAACGTCGCCACTTTAAAATAGCTCGTTGAGCTCGTTCCAGTGGCAATAAAATCGTTTTCGATGTACCGCCCCATGAGGTAATGCAGTAAGATATGATTGACTGACATAGTGACAGGTATACTTGTCTTAGTAATTAAAAGTTAGCAGCTCCACGAATTGTTTTAAAAATAAATATTAACTTTCGTACTCTCTTACATAATAAATCAATGTGATTGCGAAAATTTAGATTAGCGTCAAGCGTTAGGCCGAGGTATTTTATAAAGTGTGTTGATTCTAAAGTAGGACAAGTGCATGCGGCGTCAGCGTGTAAATGACATTTATTATTGTGAGCAAATAATATGTCGTTTGGTGAGACATGTGTGTTGTTTCGCATTGAGAAGTGAATATATTTTGTTTTCTGGGTATTTAGGGTTAGTACATTATCAAAAAGCCATTTACTAACTGTATTGAAGCCATGCTGAGCGTGTGTAGTCGCTTCAGTCCGAGTTTTGCCCGTGAATAATAGTGCTGTATCATCTGCATAAGACACTATAATACCATTTTGGAGTTTAAGTTGCATAGGTCATTTATGTAGATCAGGTACAGCGTAACTCCAAGTATACTGCCTTGAGGAACCGCATAAGGAGCATTGAGGATATCTGAACTAAGGCATTTACCAATTTTAACGCATTGATATCTGTCCCTAAGATAATCTGTAAATAATTCTAATTGTGTAACTCTTATTCCCACATATTCAAGCTTTTTTAGTAGTATAGGAACTGAAACAGAGTCAAAAGCTTTGGCAAGGTCTACAAAGATCCCAACAGCATGCATCCCGTTGTCCATGTTAGCCACTATGTGATCAGTCAAAAACCGAACTGCCTGTCTGAAAGTATATTGTTAGACTCTAAATATTTTACTAATCTAGTTAACGTCGAAAAAGGAGGATGGTGGCTATCGGGTTCTAGTAGAGCGTTACAGGACACTTTTAGACAGTCTACATTTGAAATGAATAGATCTAATATTCGGCCTAATTCATTTCTTGTGGTATTGTACTGTAGACCATTAACTAAGCTCATGAAATTGAACAACGTGCGCCCTATTGAATTCGATGCCCGTGCAACCGCGTGATTCCCTAGGATCAACCAATCGATATCAGGTATGTTAAAATCACCGACAATAAAATAAGCATCATTAGAGGCGTTATTGGCTAAGCCCTGCAACATATCAAAATATTCCTCATAGGCTTCCTCACATGTTCGAGGTGGTACATAGGCTGCGCTGATGACATGATGTCTGTTACGCTGGGCAGCTGGCAACTGCACAATAACTTGTTCAACCTCTGTGTGTATGAGTTGTGTTTTTATTAAACTAGGTCGTAGCTCGCGAAGCACCGCCACTAATACACCTCCACCCTCCCGTTTTTTTGTTGCAATCCGATTGCGGTCATAACGAAATACTAAATATCGATCATCAATAAACTCATTGTCACAAAGATAGGAACAAGCCAGGTTTCAGTCAGTATGACAATGTCATATGAGTGCAACAATATATTCATATAAAGTGTTTGTAACTTTGTTCGGGGACGACATCGTCAATGTTGACGAAGTTCCTTTAAATAAAGACTAAAAAAAAAAAAACTTTGTTCGGATACCTCTACAGTTCTGGTAATATATTAAATTTATTATTTGTACCCATTGATGCTTTGCGGTACAGCTACAAAACTTATATAAAAAAGAAAGTGCTGAAATATACAATGCGTTATACATAAAAATAATAATAACTGGCTATTTACATGATAGCATACGAGCATAATAACAAATGGTCATATTATTATTCTTAAGGTACAAATTATTCCTGGAATGCATACAGATAGTTGACTTCAATATAATATAAAATCGACAATATTAAATAGACGACAGCAATAACAGTACACAGATTTCTTCGACGGTGAATAAACCAGCCATTTACTTTCTAAAGACTCACCATTTGTCAATATACGGATAAAAATATTTTTTCTCTATCTATCTAATTTTCATTTTATCGATTGAATCTGGAAAACTTGTATAAGTTTCGGAGGAGTCACAATTTTTTATTTTGGATGATCTCTGGCCCTTATCGAATCCAAATATCACGTAATTCTTCTGTTAAAATTTCATCGCAGTATGGATCAACAAGGATCAGGATATATTTTCCAAGCTTGTAGCTCACAGTAACTTGAAGTAGAGGATTCAGCAACTGATGTGTGTTGGTCATTTTTGACCATTTCCCGTTGATATTCAAAAATATTTCGATCTTGAGGTGATGAGGGTGAAGCATTAGTCAGCCTATTTGTTTCTTCAACCGTAAAAAATGAAGTGAACTTAGGAAGTTTTTTAATTATTTCTTTTTGAGCCACAACATTTTCTTTTTTGTAAACCACTTAAAAATAATATTCTTTTCGTCATAATGAAATGAACAAATAGTCGAGCAGGTTAACGTCAACGAACACGTCTAGTATTTTAATAATTTCTATTGTTTGTCACTTTTGGGGAATCCCCCAACCAACCATATATTATAATGTCGACTTCTATGCATAGGCAATAAAAAGATTCTGCAAACTTGACGTTGCAATCGAAGTGGTTTGTGTAAGTGACCGCTAGATGGTGTGGTTAATTAGTTTTACTTTCTAAGTACTTTTATGGTATTTTTTATAATAATTGAAATGTTCTATATTTAGAAAAATATTTAAAAAATGTTCTGGTGTCCGATTGAAATTCGCTAATGTACATATTTTCATATCTTATCCTATTATCAGTTTGACCAAAATTATTCTTTTAGCTGTAATTACATGAATACATAGAGTGGCCAAAAGTGAAAAAGATATTCCAGGCTATAAAGCGTTTGTACAGCCCGACTAGAAAGCTTAGATGGTGGTGGAACGCGGAACTACATGTTTCCTATCCGGGAAGTCTGGCAATAGGGACCATGCATGATGATGACTTAAACGCCAACTAGTGATAAAAGTATTTACTAATCGGGGGCATCTATCAACCTATTATATTGTGTATTTATTATTTAGTAATTATTAATTGAGTAAATTTAAATAATTTTTCGAATGTCTTTATCAAAATCGGTTGTTGCATCCTTCATCCATCCATGGATCATCTCACATCGGAAACGAGGATTTGATTTATCCCTTAAATTTTATAGTTTTCCAGAGAGCACACTTGGTGTATAGTGTAAGCGAATATATCAGCCTTTCGGGGCCCCCGTGAATAATAGGGGCCCTGGGCACGGGCCCCATGTGCCCTTATGGTAAAGATGGTATTGCAGTTTAGCGAATGTACACAAGAAGTTGGAGGCATCCCAGGACACCGTCATAGTTTTCCGCATGGAGATTGAAGAGTTGCGCATCTCTGTGGCTTTAAGTAGGTCATTGGTGCCAATTCTGTGGTCACAAAATTCTCTTATCTTAGCTAAAAATCTCAAAAATTTAGTTTAGTCCTGTCAAACGACATTTCATATTCTGAAATCGCTAAAAGTGACAGGACTAAACTAAATTTTAGAGATTTTTAGCTAAGATAAGAGAATTTTGTGACAACAGAATTGGCACCATTGGCGCGTAATAACAACATCAACTAATCCTTCCTTTGTGTTGGAGGGACATCACACCAGATTCCTCCACACAGTAGATGTTATATAGGTACACGCTTATTTTGATAAATTAATGTTTATCCCGCGTGTTAGCTTAATAAAGGGGCGGGCATTTATTGAGTCAATATTAATAATAAGCCATTTCAGGTTATTTGGTACCACGTCTTGGTACCACTGTGGATAATTTTTGGTGACACGCACCTAGAATTGGCAAGTTGGCAGCACTCAATAATTGTCAGTCTTGAGTATACTAGTCTATAGTAGAGATGCGAAAAACGGCTCACTGAAAAAAAAGAGATATAGCTCTTTTTAGCTTTTTACGGCTCTTTTGATCCATAGAGCTATATCTCTCTTTTAGCTCTTTAGTTCACTTAGTTCTTTTATATCTATGGTCTATTTAACTCATCGAGAGAACTAGTATTGAATTAGCTTCTTTCACTTCAACTCATTTATGGTTCTTTAACTTTTGAATAGTTCAAAGTCTTAAACTACGCAATTACTAAGCGAAAAGTTTGTTATGCATGATATAAAGTATATTTATTTCTAAAATAAATTAAAATATTGTTTCTTTAATAGAGAGGGATCGCAATTCATAATTATTTCTTTATCCTTAGCAACTGATGACTTTGATTTATTACAAAATAATGTAAATCCTACTAATATTAAAAATATGAAATAGTAGAATATCCTCACTCATGTGGGGATGTATGGATATTCGAATATATATATATATATATATATATATATATATATACCCGCATTCAAAATAGTTCCAATTGCTCCAAAACAATTGAAACAAATCGTTTCTGTTTACGAAAACAAAAAAATATTTGTTATTCGCCACAAGAGTTTGCATACTAGCGTATGTATGTACATCAGTGTTGCCAGGGCCCTTAAGTCAAAAGTTACGTTTCATTTCCTGAAATGTTACATTTTTGCAGTAAGTTACATTAAAAAAAAAATTGTTTCGTTGATATCAGCAAAATGGCGGAATATAAAGGAATCTATGATGTCTAATGGTGTATTTAATCTTATGATAAAACAGACTCTAGTTTCAAGTGTTCGCAGCGCCATCTTCACAGTTGTTACTATGTAGTATAGCACCTAACTTATTCTATTAGTTTGAACCAAATCCACGAGAGGTGGTGCATCTGTTAGCTTTACACTGAACTAACTACTAATATTCGATATGTATAGAACCCTCTTAACGTACTTTTTTACCATATGTTCTTAAGAGGGCTGTTAATAAAGGGCAAAATCGCCTCAATGCAAAAAAACAAAAAAGACTTACATTATCGACGATTATTTGTCATCTCTCTTTATTGTTAAATTTATTATATTACTAGCTGTCCCGGCAAACGTTGTTTTGCCCTAAAAAAATGTTTTGACCAAAAGCTGTAAAAACAATTTTAGCGGTGGACAACCCTTATCACTAAGGGGTATGAAAATAGATGTTGGCCGATTCTCAGACCTACTCAATATGCTCACAAAATTTCATGAGAATCGGTCAAGCCGTTTCGGAGGAGTACGGGAACGAACATTGTGCCACGAGAATTTTATATATAAGATTTATTATATTATTATAATTAAATTAAATTGTGTACTAGTGAAACGCTTTCATTAAGTTTTGTTCTATACTTTTTTAAATGTTCTTTTTTCTGAAATCACAAAACATGACTATTAGACAGGCTTATTATATAAAAACGAAAACTAAAAAAAAATTGTTTATATATATGGCGAATTGGAGACAAAAAGAAAACATCAAATCCACCAACCTAGCATTAGTTTTTTATAATATCGTTATGTAATTATCGTAGAGGTTTAGATCACATTAATTAAAAATCGTTGATTTGAGAAACTGAGATCTCGATAATTTGAGAAACTTTAACGCTAAATTTACTTATCAAACAATAAATGTAGGTAATCACCGGAACTTCTCTCGCGCACCTCTTACAGTTCTATGACAACAAACATTAACACTACGCAACATTCAACAAAACAAATCACAATCAGCCCTGTAAATTTTCTTTTTCGAGCTAAGTACCTACGAAACCGCGCGAACTCGCAAAGTAGGAAACGTACGCGCACACGCTCAAGCAAACTCAAGTTTTAATTTATACAGAATATGTTTCATTTTGTCATGGCGCGTTTCATTCAGAGCCATCTCTGAGTATGATATGGAGTAAAATACTTTTTAGACGCGCCAGTTTTAGGTGCGTTCAATTTGGATGCGTTCGTAAACTGTTTGCAATAAAAATCTAGTATTACAAATCTCGTTGTTCTTAAAAGTTACGAAAATTGCCTTAAATATAAATAATACTTACATGTTACGCGAGAGGGTCAAAAGTTACGAAAAATGTAAGAAATGTAACCTTCTGGCAACGCTGATGTACATAAATGTAATACTTTTTCTGTTCGGCGGTGATCGGGGAAGATCGGGCTCAGTCGGGCGTCGGTCGGCTACACCACAGACGAGTCAAGGAGCCGATTGAGCCGTTGAACCGGTTGAAGTAAAAACTGAGTAACTGAGCGAATGTGAGCTAGATTGAAATCAAAGAGCTGGTTCTTTCGTATCCCTCCTTCAGGAGACCCAAGTTTAGTCTATGGCAGTGTTTCCATTTTTAGGGAATTCTCCCTTTTTTAGGGCAAATTACTGATATTTTGGATGGTTAAAGACAATTTGAAAAAGATAAGGATTTAGGGAATTTCGGGGTAAAATCAAAACCTATACTGGTAGCCCTGTAGTAATGTAAACTTTTTCATAGGGGATTCCCCAGAATCCTAATAAGTGTAATCCGTCTAATTTTTATTTACCACACTATTTTACTATTTCCGTTGTTATAGATGTCATCAGAATTTTGTCGTATTGTAATGTACTTGATTTGATATGTTTGACGTTATTTCTGTATTACGGAGCAGTAGCGGCATCAATTATTCAATTGATATTTTTGTTTCCGAGTTATTACGATATAAAATGGAAGAAAATGATAATCAAGCATCATCTTCGACAACAACTATCAGTAAAGAAAAAAAATTTGTGCTGAAGTTTAAAACTTCTTGGTTGGAGTATCCCGATTTTAAGTCTTGGCTAAAAAGGTCTGACAAAGGTGAGACTAAAGCTTATTGTAAAATCTGTGATTGTGATCTTGTATGTGGAATGTCCGAGTTATTGAAACAACAAAAAAGTATCAAACACTCCAAAAATATGGCTGTTATATCACAATGTGCAAGCATGTCAACCTACATAAACAAAAATCAGACTCATACTACTAAGGTAATGCAAATGGAATTAAAACTGTGCGGCTTTCTTGCAAAACATGATCTGCCTATTTCTTTAGTTGACAATTTCCTGGCCCTATTGCGAAACTTATTTCCGGAGTCAAAATGTTAAGAAGACGTGCATTTAGGAAAGCAAAAAGCAACTAATATTTTACGTCAAGTCACTGGGTCTACATACAAAAAAGAAGTCATTGATATCATGAAGAAAAGTTATTTTAACCTTATAATTGATGAAACAACAGATCTGTCTGTGAATAAACAGTTGGCTCATTATAAGGTACTTTAACAGTGTGACAAAAAAAGTAGAATTCAGATTTTTTGATGTGATCGACACTATTGATGGGACGGCAAAAGGTATCTTCCAAACAATAAAAGATAACCTTTCCAAACATGAAATACCTCTTCATAATGTTTTTGGATTTACATCGGATACAACGAATGTTATGATGGGAAAACACAGTTCAGTCCAAGCCTTATTAAAACACGAAATGCCCCATCTCGTCGTTATTGGGTGCTCAAGCCATTTAATTCATCTCGCGACATCACATGCCTCTCGTAAATCACCTAAAAATGTTTGATTTTAAGATTTGTGCCGCAATATACCCGCGTATTTTCATATGAGTTCGAAGCGAACAGAATAATTAAAACAGTTTCAAGATTTTTATAATATTAACCAAAATAAATTACTCTTTGCATCAAATACGAGATGGCTGTCACTTCAAGCTTGTGTCGACAGGATACTAGAACAGTATAATGCCCTGAAATTACTAATTACAGAAGCAGTTTTTGAGGATCCGTCTCACACTAATGATTCCATCTTGAATAGTCTTAATAACCCTTTTAATAAAGCATTACTACATTTCATGAGTTACGTCTTTTCTATAACCAACGATTTCAATACCTTCTTCCAATCAAAATCACCACGATTGTATATGTTGCTAGAGATGGTTCGGAAGATTTTTTGTGCAATTTCATAAAAAAAGAGTACCTGATGATCTCTGGATCTGATCTAAACAGCATTATGAAGTTGGATGTTACCAACGTATCAATTCATCTAAATAAAGAACAAATTTACGTGGGCCTGGAAGCACATTCGATAATTGAAGATTTAAAGACAAAAGCTCCAATAGAAGAATTAAACAAATGTTATACAAATTGTCAGCAATTTTATGTGAAAATAGTATACAAATACAAAAGCGGTGTGCAAATACAAAAGCGGTTCGACATGGATGAGAAACTCTTTGATTTATTGAAATATGTAGACCCCAAAGTAGCAAGAAATCTAAAGAAAAATCCCATAAAATACGTGTTTAATCAATTTAAGTTTTTAGAAACAAAGTGCAACATGCAAATAGCAGACAATGAATGGAGACATCGTGCTCTTATAGAAGTCAAGCACTGGGGTGTTGAAAGTGAGGAAGATGTACCTAAAAACAATGCCAGCGAAATTTATTGGAACAAGGTTTTGAGCATGAAAGATTATCATGGTAATTTCATTTACGAAAACCTTGAAGTTGTCATTTCACTTTTACTAGCAGTTCCTTCTTCAAATACTGAGGTGGAAAGGTTATTCAGTGTTCTCAAAAATCTCAAAACTGACAAAAGAAATAGGCTTTCCAATGAAATCCTGAACAGCTTGCTTCATACAAAGCTGGGAATGCTAGCAAACAATTGCTCAATTCTAAAACCCAACAGTGTTATGTTGCGTGCAGCAAAAGAATGTAAAAGTAATGCTTCGACTTCCAAAAATTCTAATCGTGTAGATCTATGATCTAGAAAATCTTCTGTGAGTGTTTTGTTATCATATATACATTAAATAATATGCTGTGGTTTATTTTCTGTATTTTATTTATGCTCCCTAAATGAAGGATTTATGGAAGTAGTTTAAGGAATTTTAGGGATAAATTCAAAAGAAACTAGGGTAAAATGAAAAACGTAAGTGAAAACACTGGTCTATGGTCTTGAGTCTATTAAAGTCGTTAGTCATTGGCCCGTTAGGGTATAATTATGTGTTCTGTGTTCGTTGGTGTGTTGATGTTATTTGTTGTTGAATCGTTACTCTTTTTCCGAAGTCCATTTATTAATAAGTAGCTAATTCATTAGCTTGAAAAGAAATACTTTAATGCCAATGGAACATACCAGTAATCTTTCCAGTAATATCATGAGTGAAAACATGGGTACTCTTAAACAGATGAGTGTTTGTAGAGGCTGCCTGGCGAGAGACCGTAGGATGACCAGTGCAACACGATATGAAGATATGTACAAGGATTTGACTGGCTTAATTGTAAGTACATCCTCCTTGCTTCCAGAGATTAACCATTGAAATGCGGAAAGTGGTTGCGAAACTATACCTACTATTCGGTGCAGCAACATGGCGGCGATCTTAGTCCGGATTTTATGAAATATAAAAAAAAAATGTTCGGTGGTCATACAACGAACGATTTTAATTGATAGATAGATAATTTATATACAGTGTTTTAATATATCCTAATGCTAAACTTCTGATTTTTGCTTTTTATTTACAGACAAACTAACCAAACTGCACCTAACACATATTGTTGAAAAACCATAATTTCAATAAATTCTTTGATTTATTTTTTGTTATCTCAATATAGTTAATTAAAAAGACATTCTACTAACATGAAAAACACCATGTTTCTGTTTAAAACCTTTACAAACAATTATCACGTAAACAACGTCGACGCTCTCCTCTCAACGTTCAAATTTGAACTGGTCGTACTAACGGTTTTTCAAGGTTCATTCAGACAGTAATGTTACTCATTGTTCGTTCATTTATCGAAGTTAAATGAAAACACAATTTAAACTTTAAAGACATAGATATTCATACCAAAATTAAATAATGTTGGTCACAGGTGACCAGTGCACTAATTATAATAGGCCAAGCACTGTTCAGTGCTTCGGCATATTAAAGGTAAAGGAACAAATTCAGACTAGAAACTTTGGAGCTTGTAGATAGTGCAATGGCTACAAAATCATTCTAACGGTAGTAAACTAATTTATATATAATAGCTCATTTATTTACATACCTACAGTACATACCTATCAACATTGTTTTTAACTGTATGAAATGTGATAAGTATACTTAAATAATATTAACACACGGTATAAAACAAACTAATGGAAGCAAGCTTTAAAAGTTGATAAACCAGAAATGGTTAAAGCGCTTTTACAAAAAAAAACATATTGAGACATTTCTCCATTCTTGAATTTGGTTAATAAAATATAAGCATTGTTCAAAATTAAAGTATCAATTATTATTATAAGTAATAAGCTTATTATTGGTTAGTAGACTAGAGAAGACAGGACTTGGGATTAAACTAAAATTGCAGTATTTCTTACTGTTATGATTGATCCATTTATTAATTTAAATAGTTAATAAAAATATTTCTCACATAATATGCCGTAGACAATTGAAAATTAACGATGAATTTCTTTCTTGCCATTCTTCTCTTGTAAGCTGCATGGTTGTCAACCATACTTCATAATAAAGTATTGTATGTTATTTTGGGTCAACATACTTTATATTTTATTAGGAAAATTAAGTATGTAAAAATATAATATTGTCTTCTGTTTACGTGAATGTTATTCATTGAAATTAAACTACTATATACAGATTTTTATTGTGTTGTTTATTTAACATTTGTTAAATAAACAATGTGATAAAATCCGTATATAGTAGTTTAATTTTATTATGTGAAAATACTTTATTTTACCTGTGTAAGCAATTACAGGTTTTATTTAATTATTAACTTAAAGCAATGTTAATGAGACGAGCTACCTAAATGAAATAAAAACAATTGTTTATCTATCCTAATAGTAAAGATCTGGTAAGGATGTTCCCAAATATTTGTTAGATGTTACTAGCATCAACAAAAATAGTAGTAATAGTAGGTAACAAAAAAGCAGGTTAAATAATTAATACTTTATTTTCATATCTTGTACTTTATTTTTGCATCTCAGATAGTAAATATACTTTATTTCTTCAAAATAAAGGTGGCAACCCTATGTAAGCTTGAATCTTAACATAATTATTTGTAAATATTTTATAGAAATTATTACTGTACCTAATTATTTAAAGTTTAATTGTTAGTAAGTTTACAGAAGTTATAAGTATAGGTTCATAGTTAGGTTCAGGCATGGGGCTCGAGCCAATGCTCAATCTCTTTCTGAAAGGTCCCACGTTCAAGCTACTAAGTGGTAAGCACATCCTTGGAATCTAACATTATATATATGTTAAGAACTAATAACCTGTATGGCTTCACACAACTCAAATAAGTTACATATTATTCTTGGTGCATGTGTTACGACAGTAAGCGGTAATCATACAACTTAAGGACATCTCAATCGTGTCTCCTTGATATCACAGCAGTTATTACACGACAACACAACCATGCCCTTGGCAATTAATTAAATAAAGAATTTGAAAATGTCAAGGAGACTATCATAACTTTCCAAATGTACCTTTAGTTATTTAGTCTCATAATAATAAAAGTGTTAGCTTTACAATCTTCTGTAATAATAATACATACTATTAAATACTCATATACATACCTACTATTAAATATTATAATATCAGTAACAGTCCAACATTTAGTAAGAACTTGAGAAATTTTATACAAATAATATTATTTTTATATCATCAGTGAAAATTTACATTTAATAAAAATATAACAATAGTAACAATCTCAAATTATATTTACATACTGAATCTAATTGTAATAGGTATAATTATTTATATTTCAGATCTCACCATCACATCGGTTACCACAGTGGCTGTGCTATGAATGTTCAGCTTTGTTAGAGAAATATAATAATTTGAGAAATAAAATGATAAAATCATATGACAGCCTGTATCAATATGTGACGGAGGGTGTACCGGTGAGTACTATCAGTATGGATGAATATACTATTGTGTTAGGTTCATGTACATATATTGTATAGTTCAGAACAACGGATAAATTATGATATATATTTGATATTTGTTGTCAGTTCGCATGCAACGAGAACAAGAGCTCGCACTTAACTCAAACAAGTATCACACACAACGAATTCTCGGGCAATGAAGCTGAAAAGGTACGATTTTAACAAGTTGTTGTTGCGGGACCTGTGATCTGTTGAAGACTTTTCTGTTCATCTTTAATTATTTTCAGGAAATGATAAAAGATAATCACATTTCACCATCAGTCAAAAATGAAATAGCAGAAGTTAAATTAGAGAATGATTACGACGATAACATCACAGAAGAATGGCGGTAAGCATATTTGCAGTCATGTTGATTGTGACATTTATAACACTTCCGCGTTGATTCAGAGACGTAACCTTGAGCGTGATTAAGCGGGTCTCCACCGGGGCACTCTGGATCCCGCCTCCGAACAGTGATTCGCGTAGTACACGCTAGCGGGACAGAATTATTTTTATATATATTTTAGTTGTTTATGTGGGTATATTATGGTATTTTAAGAAACAAATAAAGGAATCTGTGCAATTAATATGTTCAGAACCAATGTTGGAAATTGTATCACCATTCTACACGTTTGGTCGCTATACACGGGTTGATATTTGGATGGATGCTCTGATTTATTTCACTTATTAGGGTTACGGGGTACGAGCACATTGTTGTTAAGATACTCTATAAAATATCGTGTCTTACTAAAAATTACATTTTAGTCATAGTTGTTACTCTTTCTGAAACAAGAAAAATAATTTTACTTGCGTGGTGTTTCAGGGCTTAAAATATATACACTGAAGGACTCATAAACTTCATCAAAGTTCAGGATTACTTTCAAATTTATATTTTTGATAAATATGCAAACTTTTTAGATTAAACTAAATGAAAATGTCGAGATTGTCCATTAATCATAAAAAAACAGAATTTAAAAATAGAACTACAGTAAAAGATTAAATTATAGCCGACAAAAAAAAAACATGCCTAGTATATACGGATTTTATCGCGTTGTTTATTTAACACTCTATTACATAATATATCTGTTACACTACTATACTATACTATTAAACTTTACTAATTTTAAGCTAACTAAGTTTACACTTTCCCCGACGTTTCGGTTGCTTTTCAGCAGCCATGGTCACGGGATTTTTAGTAAAGTTTAATAGTGTAGTATAGTAGTGTAACAGATATATTATGTAATAGAGTGTTAAATAAACAACGCGATAAAATCCGTATATAGTAGTTTAATTTCAATGAATAACATTCGCGTAAACAGAAGACTATGGTGCCAATTCTGTTGTCACAAAATTCTCTTATCTTAGCTAAAAATCTCTAAAATTTAATTTTAGTTCTGTCACTTTTAGCGATTTCAGAATACGAAATGTCGTTTGACAGGACTAAACTAAATTTTAGAGATTTTTAGCTAAGATAAGAGAATTTTGTGACAACAGAATTGGCACCAATATTAAATATGCCTAGTCTAAAATTCGTGTGCTAGAGTAAAGTTTGAAATTAATTCGTTTTGTTTTTTTTTCATTTGCGATTTAAATTATTATAACCAATAGTATTGATTATTAGTATAAATACTTCAATAAATATGGATACTTCGTCCTAACAAGCCGCTCAAATGAGCATTGGCGTGGAAAGGCTTGGATTAACAAACGATTGCTAGAAATTTAAATTTAAACCAGTCTGTGGTTTCTAGAGTATACCGAAGGTTTGTAGAGACAGGTTCTTACAAAAGGAGACCCGATACTGGCAGAACTCGAGCAACCACCCGTCGTGACGACCGATTTATTGTTTCAACTTCCCTACGAAATCGTTTCCTCACGTCGGTAAACATTAAAACAGAGCTGAATGAAGTGCGTGGAGTAAACGTGAGTGCACG
This sequence comes from Catocala nupta, assembly GCA_963675205.1. Lineage (NCBI taxonomy): Eukaryota > Metazoa > Arthropoda > Insecta > Lepidoptera > Erebidae > Catocala > Catocala nupta. The sequence goes on along the minus strand of OY776107.1, from coordinate 18,680,586 downwards.
AACAATAAGAAGGAGGCTTAAGGAAGCGGCAATTACCGCACTTAGACCAGCAAATAGTCCAAAGCTGTCTGCAGTTCAAAGACAAGCTCGTTTTTCGTTTCGCTCGCGTGAACATCTTAATTGGACTGAAGAGCAATGGGCCTCCATATTGTTCACCGATGAGTGTAGGACATGTTTAAATGGTGCAGACGGTCGCAGAATAGTCTATCGAAAAATCGTGGGAAGAGATATGCTCAAAGTTGGATTGAAGAGCGTGTTCCTTTTGGAGGCGGTTCGTGTATGGTGTGGGGTGGCATTTCGATGATCGAGCGAATGGAACTTGTGTTCATCGACATGGTTCGTCAAAACGGTATAAGAGGTGGTTTGACGGCACAACGCTATATAACAGAGGTTTTAGAAGCTCACCTGGTACCTTACATGGGATTAATAGGCGAAAATTTTACTTTAAATGGAAGATAATGCCCGAACCCACGCCGCTGCACAAGTTCGACAATATTGCGAAGAGGTTGGGATACGTACCATGAATTGACCAGCACGTAGCCCAGATCTTAATCTCATTGAGCATGTTTGGGTCAGTTTAAAAAAAGATGTACATACAGGTTGTCCGGTAATTAATGGATAACCTGGAAATGTCTTATAGTGGAACTGATGGCAGTTCAGAAAAAAAATGAAAAAAATCTATCCTAACTACTTCCTGAGATATGTTTTCAATTTAATTACCATGTATAACTTTCTTGTATACTACGACCATAAATGAATGAAATCCATCTGTTTTTTGTTGTTTTATTATTAAACACTAATTATGCTAATAGATAGACAGTCAAAAGTATGCTATGCTATATAAATATATGCTTTAAAAAACTTTTTTTTTTAATTATTCTTTATTTCATTTTTTCTGAACGGCCTTCAGTTCTATAAGACATTTCAAGGTTATCCATTAATTACCGGACACCCTGTATATGCGAGAAATCCTGTGCCCACAACAGTGGCAGCACTAAGAACAGCGATTTCACAAGAATTGAACAATATTCCGCAAGACCGTTTAATAACCCTAATCAGATCTATGCGGAAACGATTAGAATCTGTAATAAGGGTACGTGGAGGCAATACACCGTATTAAAAGAAAGAAACCTGTGCTTCAACTTTTATTTAATTGTTAAATCCAATTTTCAATAAACCAATCAAAACCAATTTTAGTTACATTTATCGTTTTTGTTCAAATAAATTGAATGGTACTTTCTAGTATACAAACATACACATAAGGATATGATACTACGCTGTTATGAAGTTAACGAAGCAAACTATAGGTTTCAATTTAAATTTGTATAAAATGTTTGAATACTTGGTTAAAATGTTCATTTCAAAGGCGTCTTGAACATCGATGCAGTTTATGAGTTCATCAGTGTATATCAATTTGATATATATTTTAGGCCTGAATGTTGTTAATAGAACATATATAAGAATCTAGATGGATACAAAAAGTTGCATTCCTTTAAAGTTTATAATCATGGAGAGCTACTTAAAGATTTTTAAATTCATGCTACGCATGTATGTATACTTTCACCCCCAATAAAGAACCTTAATAACGTCAGCAGCGCAACCAATTCTTTGAAATTGCAACCTGGGCAGGGTTCGTTATAAGTTGTTATCACCGGTCTCTAGGAATTATGACATGTATTTGATCTCGCTAGCATGTACTAGTGCTAATCGCCGTGTGCTGCGTCGGTCATTGTAAACGGGTTAATAAATACTTTGTATCGAACATTGATCCGGAATAGGCTGTAGTCTACAGCCTATTCATTTTACAGCCTGTAGACAATAATAGGTTTAGTGCGTTATTTTCAATTTGTTTTTATTTTCTCTATCCTTCATATGTTCTCCATTTATTTTTAGTTTTGAAGATCACCCAAATAAATTGACGAGCAACTCATCGATACTTAAACACGAGAAGCAATCAGAACAGGGAGAGGTCAGTGTGTTTATCATGTTCAGTTCACCATGCTTTAACATTTATATTATTTCTCGCAGTAGTCGATGTCGAGTAAGCGATGGTCCTTGAAATGCTATAATTATTAAATAATTATACAGTTATTATAAAGCAGAAATAATTTTTATTTCTAAGTGATCAAGAGTCCTCATATACTTAGATTAAACTGGTCCCAGGATGGGCCCCAGTGGAAAATCTTGTGTAGTGTAAATTATGCTTCTTCTTTTTTCATTTCATAAACAGATGCGATACAATGATTGGTAATAGTGATTTGTTATAACTTTATTCTGTGCTCATCAAATTTCTTTATCTCACGCTTGAATTGAAAAGCGACGCAGCGGTCATTTTGATCCTCTCCAAGACTCCAAGTATTGTAGATATTTACGTGTACCAACTGCACTGAAAATTTACACATTGACACAACATCTACCAGGTGTTATTTATTCTTCTGATATTGATTATTTCGAATCGTTATCGTTACGAACAGAAAATACACAGTTTTTCTATTTGTGAAGTAAGAGTGTTTGATACTCAGGCGTCGCCTCACGAGTCGTACGTCGAGTCAGGAGCCGCGCGTCCGTCGCTGCGAGCGCGGCTACAGTTCGAGGAGCACCAGTAAGTACACACAAGTATTTATAATACACACATTACGAACGGTAAGCGATGTTGGCTACTTGGCTACTTATAATCTCTTGCAGTGCCGCTTTGGAAGACCCTTTCTCTCAGATCAGGGTAGAAAGGCAAAAGTTGCAACACCGGATGGACGCACTACCGAGAGATGCCCGCTTGGAACTTGTCGCCCGGAAACGTGAAGCGCATCTGGAGCGCAAGCGACAAACAAAGTAATTTCTGCAAGTATTTTTGGGTTAGATAGTGTTGTGTGTATGTAATAGAATATTATAATAGGGTTTCAGTGAATATGAAATACTATGTAGGCACCCCACAATTGACAAAGACCTTCCCAGGTCTACTGTGGTCATAAGACCACAAAGTAATGAACATCTGAGATAACCAAACACTTAGCATACTCTTATAATTCTAGCATGTCCCAGCCAAAGAAGTCGATTGCCGCCGTGCCTGTCGTCCCATCACCAGAAGGCTCCGTCAAGGTGCCTGGTCAAGAGGTCAACATGCTGCTAGAAGCGTCTCCCTTTGGACAGCTCCGAGTGAGTATTATACACATATATATAATATATGTATATATATATATATATGTATACTCAATCAATTTGAAGCAGCGATAGCAGGTCTCGGGTTCGAACCCACGTCGCGCACCTCTGACTTTCGGAAGTTATATGACTTTTCGAAATGATGTGCGTATTGATTGACAATTATCGCCTGCTCCGTGCCTCGGAGAGCACGTTAAGCCGTCGGTCCCGGCTGCCATGATCATCTATGGTAGTCGTTATTGGGGACGTCGACACAAAAGATCCCACTGTGTCGAAGTGTCGCAGGTCTGTACTGACTGGCCCCCACACAAGATAAGATAAGATACTCAATCTATCGTCTCTGGGTTTTTAGATTTACAAGGGAAATCTGTATACTGGTGTACAATTTATTCGGAAATAAAACAATTACTATTTTACTAGTTTTAACACATAGTGTCATGATTTGATCGGTCTCTTCGTTACAAAATCCAAAGACCTCGAGCAGGTGGATTTTGTTATAATTTTACTATAATAATATAAACCTTGTATTAAACTGACGCTGGGCGTGGGCCTCTTCTCAGTGTAAGAAGGATTAGGCCGTAGTTCACCACGCTGGCCCAGTGCGAGTTGGCAGACTTCACATATCTTCAAGAACATTATGGAGAACTCACAGACTATAGGCTTTTTCACGATGTTTTCCTTCACTATTGGTTGTTACCTAGGGATACTATTAGATTAGAATTGATAGAACAAACAATCTTTTATAGGTTTGGCGGCCACCTTCAATCCCCACGGTGGCGTCACCGAAAAGGGATGGGTCCCCTATTTGTCCAGGTCGTCTTCCCAAGCGCTCACGTCGCTCATTATTAGGGGATTTCGCCATCCAAAACCTCATCAATTGTCCGAACTCAGGAAGTGAGATGGACGAGAGTTCGGACGATGATGAGGACCTAATAATGGGTGACGTGGAATCCAACATGCGTCTGGTTGCCCGCAAATTGCGGCAATTTAACATTTACCGTGAGGAGGGGCAATCAGACGCAATGCAGGATTTCTTGGTGAAAGAGGGCCTGGGCATGGAGGAGTTTCTAGCGGATGTTGACGGCATCTCAGACGGAGCAGTAGGCACAGCGGCTAGCGGCATTATGGCTGCCAGTGGCGGCAGAGCTGACGGCAGCGGTGTAGCCATTGAAGCTGCGGCTGGCGGCATTATGGCTGCCAGTGGCAGCGGAGCTGACGGCAGCGGTGCAGCCACTAAAGCTGATGGAGCTGCGGTTGGCGACGTCATTGCGGGCCCGGGAGATTTAAATAGTTTCTCCTGGTCCGAAGATTTTTCGACCTTTTCTGGCCACCAGGAGGTCTATTTGAATACCCCGGGCCCGCAAGTACAGTTAGACCAACCCGCAGACCTGTTTACACAGGTGTGGGATCTGCCAATCATAACACATATAGTTGAGCAGACCAACAACTATGCTTGGCAAACAATTGCTAAATTATCCGGAGACGGTCGCCTTACAAAGCATCTAGACACTTGGGAGGAGACGACCGTCGAGGAGATTTACCGATTGTTTGCCCTGCTCAACTATATGTCGTTATGTTACCGCGGCCGGATCGACGAGTACTGGACAACAGGAATTTTAGGTATGCCAGAGTTTAGGTCAATAATGTCGAAAAATAGGTTCAAGATGCTAACACGATTTTTACATTTCGTTGACAATGACACAATCAAGTTTCGGCCTGATAACAAAACAATTTCAAAAATAGAACCAATCATTACACACTGCAACAACAAGTTCAGTAGCATGTATACCCCGCAGCAGGCACTGAGCTTGGACGAGTCCCTTTTACTTTCGAAGGGCCGTTGTGGGCTGAAATCGTTCGAGCTCAGTGAAGCTAATTCGGGATACTTGCTACGGAGCTTGTTGTATACAGGTAAACATTGCACCATGTCTCAGGGAGCCATCCATGGTTTTGAGAATCCCACCTCTAAGGTGGTTCTCAAACTCATGGATGGTTACCTGGACATAGGACACACCCTGGTTATGGACAACTGGTACAACCAGTTGTCTTTAACCAGATACTTAAAACACAGGCATACCGACGTCATTGGCACGATGAATCGCTGCAGGACACACGTGCCCTTGGCGATAAAATGTGCCAATGACAGTCGGATGCAACGTGGCCAACAGTTTGCTCAGCATTGTGGAGACATTACTATAGTTGCGTGGAAAGATGTCAAGTTCGTTACAGCTATATCCACGTTCCACAATGCTGAGCAAGTTAGGGGCCGACGAGCCGGTGAGGTTATAGATAAGCCAAAAATAATTGAATATTATAATAAAAATATGGGGGGTGTAGATCTTAAGGATCAAAAATTGAGCGTCTATCATTTTGAAAGAAAGAGAGGTATGAAGTGGTATATGAAAGTATTTAGAAGACTGTTAAATACCAGTCTTCTAAATACGTTCATAATATACTCAAAGAATCCATTAGAGAATATGTTAAGTCACCGGCAGTTCCGCTACAAAGTTTCAGAGGGTCTTTTGGGTAAATACAAAAAACTTGCCATATTACCGCGCATAACTGGAGCGCAGGGGGCCAACTCTGTGCGGCTTGACCTCACTCAGAAACATTTCCCAGTACACACAGAAATGTCTAGCCGGGTCAAAGGCAATGACAAACACATGAGGCGTCGTTACGCGCGTTGCTCGTCGAAGAGCGTGAGGAGCCAGGTCACCCAGGTGTGCAGCGCGTGCAACGTCGCCTTATGTATAGGTCCGTGCTGGATGGAGTACCATACATTAGAACAATTGTAACGCATTGTTCTTCTTTTTTAATGTACCATGCATTAAAAAAAAGGAACAATGCGTTACAATTTTCCATCTTGCCTCTACCCGGTGGAATTATCTGTGTGTACTGTGGATAATAAATTGTATTTTATAGCAACATGTATCGTCGATCGATTTGAAATAACTCTTTAAATATTAAAAACTTTTGAAACATTAAATTCTTTCAATAATTTTAATTATTTAAATTTATCTAAAACTTGGATTTTCCAATAAACCGCGACGACATCCGTATACAGTAGTTTAATTTCAATTCTAAAATTATATTACGAAATTATTTAAATTGAAACTTTGTAGGGGGACCTACCATATGACTTAACATCTCTAATGGATTTTTTGAAAATACCCTTCACCTTTCTTCTCTCAAAATGAAGGTAGATACAGCTCATTTGATCTTTTTGATCTACATCAACCTATTTTTATTAAGTATTTGGGCTTATCATAACCCACCTTCGTCCATACATACTCACACTCTACACAAACACTCCACAATAACACAATACATGTACACCTAAACCTAGTAACTAACCTAAATATAGCTTAAGTAACTTAGTAAACTCGGTAACCAATCGATTTTGACGTTCATAAGTGTTACTTTGTGACCTAAATGAATAAATTATTTTTGACTTGACACCCACATACACACACGCGCGCTTGCACACACACACACACACACACACACACACACACACACACACACACACACACACGCGCGCGCACACACGCACACCGGTAACGTAGGTCGGAACTCGCTTGGCATTGTCAACAAATGTATATCCTTCCGCTCTTCTACTCTATTTCTGTTACTCTCCTATTTACGTATGTCCTTCTTTCTCTCTCTTGGCAACACTTCTTGCTGTTTTTCGATATATTGACTTGAACTCTGTGCCCAAGCCTGATGTTCAGTACCCGTCGCGGTAGGTATGTCCCACCTTCTCAGCTTCACTTAGGGATCAGCTAATTCTTGTTTAGACATATTATTGTATTCTTATTAAGACATATTAATGTTCCAACAGACTATTTAAATAAATGTCGACTTTTAAAATAGATAGTCAAGTGATCGCCTGAAACACAGGTCTAACCTAGTTCAGGCAAGTAACTGATAATAATGTAAATGTGTTAAAGTATTCTTTCTTGCCATAACTATGACTATTATTTTGGTTGTAAACTAATTTCAAGCATTAAGTTATTGTTAGATATTAAGATTTAATTTAAATTTGATTTAAGATCACCATTGTACTCTTTTTAGCGGAATAAATTTTATTATTAATATTTTTATAGTGTACTTTATTGTATGACATCATTTTCAAATAAACATTTCTTTGTAACTAAATAAATTATACTGTACCTATTTTATAATGTATTGCATTTGTAACCAATACTTTTGCAGTAAACATTACCAAGCTAATTCTCGAATGTATTGTTGTTATAATTTATTATAACAACATATATTATTTTTCTAGTTTAAAAATATTATGTATTGTATTTGTAAATACACATCCTTTTGTAATAGAAATTACCAGCCAAATACACAAACTAGATAAAATTATTTGCATGTCGTATTACCATAAGTAGTCTGTGATAATCATTAGTTATGTTTTGTTTATGATTATCAATGTACTGTTATATTCATCGTTCATGTTTATTCACAATAGTCTGTGATAATCATTAGTTATGTTTTGTTTATGATTATCAATGTACTGTTATATTCATTGTTCATGTTTATTCACAAATAATTACACTTTTCAAATTGTAAAAAGCTTTTCAAAGCATGTGTATATACACGGTGTCCGGTAATTAATGGATAACATTGAAATGTCTTATAGTAGAACTGAAGGCCGTTCAGAAAAATGAAGAATAAATAAATAATAATATTAAAAAGTGCAAGCTATTATAACACAACATACTTTTGACTGTCTATATATTAGCTTAATTAGTGTTTAATAATAAAACAACAAAAAATCGATGGATTTCATTAATTTATGGTCATAGTATACAAGAAAGTTATACATGGTAATAAAAAAAGAACACATATCTCAGGTAGTAGTTAGGTTAGATTTATTTGTCGGCCTCGATGGCGTAGTGGTTAGTGTAACCGACTGCCACGCCTGAGGTCGCGGGTTCGATTCCCGCACAAGACACATATTTGTGTGCATGAACATGGATGTTTGTCTTGGTCTGGGTGTTTCTATGTATAATATGTATGTATTTACAAAAAAAAAGTATACATATATGTATGTTTATCCATTGTCTAGTATCCATAGTACAAGCTCTGCTTAGTTTGGGCTAGATAGTGTTGTGTGTATGTGGTAGAATATTATTATATTATTTTCATATTTTTTTCTGAACGGCCATCAGTTCCACTATAAGACATTTCCAGGTTATCCATTAATTGCCGGACACCCTGTATACTTGTTTTTATTAATATACGACTATATTATATTGTATGTGTTGCTAACTTCCTTTACTACAACACGAATTGACGAAATAATCACATTTTTTCTTCTTCGGGGAATGAATTGACGCACACCCCTCCGCGGGGGCAGGCGGAGGGGTTATGTCGGACTCGCCGGGGTAAAAGAAAGGGAATAAGAATAATGTACCTCACGGAATACCGACTAAACCTACCACGGTGTTCCTCGACAAAACCACTATCGACGGGGCCGCGCGAATCACTTTCGCATACGGTCGCGACCCCGCCGAAGTTTCAGCCCGCCGTGTGAAACGGCAGGCCACTACACAATAAGACCTACCCAATATAGGCACTACTTATTTAAAAGCCCTACTGTCTCCCCCGTAGAGGGGAGACGGACTCGACACAGAGGCGCGCGTGGGAACACGCACGCCGCCTCTCGGACCTGGTGCTGAACGGATGGCGGGCAGGCCCACAAAGCCCGCCACCCCCAGGTCAAACCTCAGGGTGGCTGGAGGTCATCGCGCGCCCTCCGGCGCCCGGCTCTGCGGTTGGGAGAGGGTTTAAACGCTACCTCTCCCGCTTCGCCGACTCCTTGATGGAAATCACTTCCTCGCAAAAGGAGGCGACGGCGTTCCACGACCTCTCACTCCGGACCATAGACTGAACTACGGCCGGGAGCGAGAGGGCAACCGATCCGACTGCCGCGATCAAATCACGGCGCTGCGATGCCCAGGCGGGGCAAACCGCCAAAGTGTGCAGCGCCGTGTCCTCTAAGCCTAACAGGGCCTATAGTAACCTACTGTTAATTACCCACAAAATTGTAACCTATAGATGGCAAATCAACTTATTGAGCGGTAAAAAAACAATTCAATACTCTCTGTATTGAATTGTTTTTTTACCGCTTTATACATAAGAACCCAAAGCAGATCAAGGGCTCTTCGAAAGAATTTGCTACGGGCCCCGCGCTTGCTTGCTCCGGCACTGACCTGAACGATCCACATACCTGAGGAATCTGAACAAATAATTTCTGGCGAATCGTATTCTCAGATGCAGTCAGTCTCAATATATTTTGGCGGATGCTTATTTAAGAGCTGCGAATTACGATTAGCAAAATAATTAAATAAATAAGCGATTTAAAAAAATATATTTAGTGGGAAAATAATTATTGAATAAAAATTTCAAAGTATAAAGAAATGTTTTATTAACTCACCTTAATCATGTCCTTTAGCACTTGGTTCAGAGCCAAACATACTTCAGGAATAATTCTAGATATGAGTGTACTTGATATTTTAAATAGGTAGTGCAGGCTCCTTTGAACGACCCAATTTGTCATATAAGCAAGATGTTGAACCATTGACGCCAAAATAATGTCAATGAATTATTGTATCTGACAGCCAATACTGACAACATAAACACAAGAACAAAAACGTTCCGTTCTACGTTCACTATATTCCAACTTTATAATCGAACAAATCAACGTTTCGTTCTACGTTCAATATATTTCAACTTTATAATCGTACAAATTAACGTTCCGTTTTACGTTCAATACATTTCAACTTGAAATAATATATAGAATAATACAATGGAAATAAATAATATTACATTTAGAAGAAACTTAAATGTATGCACTAATGATTCTGAAAATTCATCTGATACTTCGTTCGATTCTTCACAATCATACATTGCCAAAATTTTACCAGACCTATCAACTATAGGATACAATATAGAAGATTTGAATAAGGAAATAAATAGCCTCAAGTCCCAATTAATTGCTCATTCAGAAATAGAAAACTTATCTTTAGAAAATGCCATGCTGAAAAAGCAAATCACTCAACAAAATAATGCTACTACATGTCTGAAATCACTCTGCAAAAATTCTCCGAGGCACAATAATACAAATAAGAGCACAAAAATTAAGAAATCAAAAGTCAGTGGAAAATCATTAGATAATGATGAGATAAATACAAGTTGCATTGATCTAGAGCTAAAAAACAACGACAATTCAAACACAACGACAACAGACGTCGTTATCATTCCAATGAAATCGGTTGAAAATCGATGTTTGGCTGAAAAAACAGATGGCGCCACTAGGACTACAACTACATATGCCAATGAAAAACCAATACGTGGTACAGCCGTTTCAACTACAGAAAACAGTAACTAAGACAACGAGCGTCATATCTACATATTTGGAGGACTGCAGAGTAAAGGATTAGCAGGAAAAATTATTAAATCAAGAATTAATACTAGTTTACTAGTAATTAATACATTACAAGGTGTACTCTGTGACAAAACCCTGCGCACCCACTCACGAAATTCTTAGGTCATGTAATGATATAATAGACTCTTCAAATAACTATATGATCTTAGAAATAGGGCAAAACGACAGTAACCCTACAGTTTTGATGATGGAATTAGCGGCAATGTTGAGTCAATTTAAGCATGTAAATATATTACTTTTAGGTGTAACACATAACCCACATTTAAATGAGTGGAAATTAAATAACCTTCTGCAACAAATTTGTAATAATGTACAAAACTGTAAGTACCTTGATGTACCTCTAAATACCTCTAGGAAAAATGTATACATAAATAATCAAATAAAACAAATTAACTTACTCATTGACTCTAATGATTATGAAAAGAAATATTTGAGAATTAGAAATCATGAGAATAAGATATGTAACCCTCACAAGAAGGGCACTATCCCTTTTTACTTCCCTGTATTAAGCAAGTCATTAGTAACAAAAAAATCTAATATCAACTCTGATTTAAAAGACGACAGTGCCAAAATCTATGCTATAAACAATGAACAAGAGGCTGGTGATTTTTTTCGTGAATAGTGATGTAACTGAGACAACTAAATACGATGTGTGTAATAGCAAACATTTTTCACGCACTCAAACAAATACCATCAACTTATTTCACCAAAATATAGCGGGACTGTTGAATAAATTAGAGCAAGTAGAAATGTGTGTTGACGAGTTCCGAGTAAGAAAGAGTCCACTACAAATTCTCTGTTTTACTGAAACTTTTGTTCGATCTGGGGATGAGCCTAATATCCATCTTCGAGATTTTAACTTAGCTAGTCAGTTTTCAAGGAAAAACGAGAAACGTGGAGGTGTTTGTATCCTTGTGGACAAGTCCATAGACTACAAAGTCATCCCGTTATGTAATTATTTATCATGTGAGAGAATATTTGAATGTTGTGGTGTTGATATACCGTCTATTCAATGTGTTGTGATTTGTGTATATAGAATACCAAAGTCAAGCCTGTTAATATTTTTTGATAAATTAGATATGTTATTACACAAACTAAATTTAAAGACTAATAAACGAATAATAATTACTGGTGACATAAACATAAATACTCTAAAGAAAGATGACGCTTCACGTACGTTAAATGAGTTCCTACTTACTCACAATTTTATATCACACATGGCTAGACAGGCCAGATCCTGTCTTTCCCTGTAAATTATAAAAAACCCAAGTCGTCGTTTTTCTATACATCTAGACGAGACTACAGTGAAGACAATATGTTAAAGTTTCGAAATAGTTGATTAAGTTTGTTTTGGCATGAGGTTTACAAGGAAACCGATTGTAATAGAGCCTATAATCTTTTTCACGAGACATACTTACTTTTTTATAATTTGTGTTTCCCAATAATTAAAAAGAAAATTAATACCAATATAACAACTCCAAAATGGTTAACAAAAGGTATCAGTGTCATGTATTACAAAAAGAAAACTCAGATACATATATTATAAAGATAAAAAAGAAAGCTCAAAATTAAATTGTATAGCATATAATAAAATATTTAAAAAGTGTATATATAATTCTAAAGGAAATATAAATACTAAGTATATATCAAACTCATCCAATAAGTGTAAGGCTTGTTGGGATATAATTGGAGATAAGCAGGATACTGTGAAAATTAACCATGACATAAAACAGATAATACATGATAGTTACACCGTCTCTGATCCCAGAAATATTGCAAACATTTTCAACAACTTTTATATCTCAAACACAATTAAATCTCATAATACTAAGCCAAATTACAAATTAATTAAATCTGTAGATTCATCTATATTTTTAGGGCCTTGTACTAAAAATGAAATTATGAAGGTGATTAAATCTCTAAATAACACGGGTGCTGTAGGTTACGATTCATATTAATATCATTGATCACTTTAGGAGTTCCTATATACCTATGTGGATATGTTATCTGTCACTTTATGTAAGAAGCTGACTGTACAACATAGTAGCCATATGCTTTGACAGCCCCAAAACATTTCAGGCCCAATTCCGAATTGGCCATCTTCTGTAGGAATCAAACCCACTCAGCCACCTCCCCAACCATTTAGATTTAATTCTAATATAAATCAACAATCGCAATATCGTATGCCGAACATGTCGACGCGTACACAGCAAATGCTCCGCGCTTTACCACAGTCCAACACAGTACAACCCGTGTAGTAACGTACATAAATTGCCTTCTAGAAATATTGCACCACAAAATCATGAACCTGTACCCTTGAGAGGTGTACAACATTTTACACCTAAGCCTATGTTACACGATTGGCGTAAATCAGGCAATCCGCCGTAAAATAATTATTTTAAAACTCGAGAAATGAACATGAATGAATGTGCGTTATTTGATGAGTCATATTACCCGACGGAGTATTGTTATGAGCCCGAGTATTATGGTAATGATTTTAATTATTACAACTATGATTCATACGCTCCATTAGAGTGCAGCTATGAACCGATATATAGTAGATACGAATAAAATAGTAATTTAGAGACCGACTTTGAACCACAACCCGGTCCTAGCCACTCCGACCAGGATTTTCAGACGTGACACAGTGCAAAATAAGCCAAAGTAGAACTAAATCTTCAAACGTAGCGACTGTTGCCATACATATTAATATCAAATCCACCTTTGAAACTACACTGACGGACTCATAAACTGCATCAAAGTTCAGGATTACTTTCGAATTAATATTTTTATTAATTATGCAAACTTTTTAGATTAAACTAAATGAAAATGTTGAGACTGTCCATTAATCTTAAAAGCGAAACAAAATTTAAAAATAGAACTGTAGTAAAAGATAAAAGATTAGCCAGGATAATAAAATTTATGCATAGTCTCAAATTCGTGTGTTATTAGAGTAAAGTTTGAAATTAATTCTATTTGTTTCTTTTTTTTCATTTGCAATTTAAATTACTGTACCAATAGTATGGATTAAATAGTCTTTTAAACTCAACAAAAGTTTCGCAACCATAAATATGGATACTTCGTCCGAACAAGCCGCTCAAATGAGCATTGGCGCGGGAAGGCTTGGATTAACGAATGATTGCTAGAAATTTAAATTTAAACCAGTCAGTGGTTTCTAGAGTATACCGAAGGTTTGTAGAGTTCTTAGAAAAGGAGACCCAGTACCGCCAGAACTCGAGCAACCACCGGTCGTGACGACCGATTTATTGTTTCAACTTGCCTACGAAATCTTTTCCTCACGTCAGTAAACATCAAAACAGAGCTGAATGAAGTGCGTGGAAGCGGCAATCACCCCTTTTAGACCAGCAAATGGTCCAAAGCTGTCTGTAGCTCACAGACAAGCTCGTTTAAGATTTGCGCGTGAACATCTTAATTGGACTGAAGAGCAATGGGCCTCCATATTGATCACCGATGAGTCTAAGACATGTTTAAATGGTGCAGACGGTCGCAGAAGAGTCTGTCGTCGACGTGGGGAGAGATATGCTCAAAGTTGCATTGAGGAGCGTGTTCCTTTTGGAGGCGGTTCGTATATGGTGTGGGGTGGCATTTCGATGATCGGGCGAACGAAACTTGTGTTCATCGACATGGTTCGTCAAAACGGTAGAAGAGGTGGTTTGACGGCACAACGCTATACAACAGACGTTTTAGAAGCTCACGTGGTACCTTTCATCAGATTAATAGGCGAAAATTTTACTCTAATGCAAGATAATGCCTGACCCCGTGGGATACGTACCATGAATTGGCCAGCACGCACCTACGTAACCTAACCCTGATCTTAATTCCATTGAGCATGTTTGGACAATTTAAAAAAGCTGTATATGCGAGAAATCCTGTGCCCATAACAGGGACAGCACTAAGAAAAGCGATTTCTCAAGAATGGAACAATATTCCGAAAGACGATTAATAACCCTAATAAGATCTATGCGAAACCGATTAGAATCTGTAATATGGGCACGTGGAGGCAATACACCTTATTAAAAGAAAAATACCTGTGCCACAACTTTTTGTTTAATTCTAAAAACCAATTATCAATAAACCAACCAAAACCAATTTATGTTATATTTATCATTTTTGTTCAAAATAATTGAATAAGGACCATTCAATTATTTGAACAAAAATTATATCCAGTATACAAACATAGGTATACTTAAGGTATACTACGCTGTTATGAAGTTAACGAAGCAAACTATAGATTGCAATTTAAATTTGTATAAAAAGTTTGAATACTTGGTTAAAATGTTTAATTGAAATGATTAGTCTAGTTAAAATAATATTAACTACCATTATTTTATTGCTGGATTTGATCTTTAGCTATTGTATGTGTTTTTATTTTTGTTGTGCGGGGGGTTAACATAACAGTTACCATAATTACTTATATCTTCAGTCTATTTTTTAAAGGATATCACTTTCTATGCACTTAATTGACAAATTAGTTAGTCGTTCTTGTAACATAGATGTTCTTAATTCATTTTTAATTCTCTTTAGCTGTGAAAATGGGGGCTTTCCTCTACAGTTGGTAACCGTTAAGCAAAAGAACATTCTTGTAGCAATTTCAACATTTGGAAAATTTTCTTCTAATTGATCAGACTTTATTAGTTTATGTAAGTCTGAGATACTCAAATCCACTGATTCCTTTGCTATGTTCTTTAAATACTGCCTTAAATGAAAACATTCTGATTTGAGCTATTATTATTATATATATTATTAGTTAACGCAATCGACACGTTTATGACGTTCGGCGCTCCGATTGGCTCGCTCCAAGCTCTTAACCAATCAGAGAGCGAAATGCCGTAACCGTTTCGATCGCGTTAACGTAAAAACAACCCGCACTCGATACTCAGATACATTAGTCTTCGTGATAGACAGATTGCAATGCAGAGGGTCTCGGGTTCGAACCCACGTCGCGCACCTCTGACTTTCGGAAGTTATATGACTTTTCGAAATTATGTGCGTATTGATTGACAATTATCGCCTGCTCTGTACCTCGGAGAGCACGTTAAACCGTCGGTCCCGGCTGCCATGAACATCTGTGGCAGTCGTTATTAGGAAGTCAGTGACCTATAATATCCTGACACTGGTCTAACTTTAGGGTATCGTAAGCCTTCGGGTTGCGGAGGTCAGGTGGCAGCCGCTCCGTGTAAAAACTGATATCCAGTCAAATCCGGTTAGACTAGAAAAGCCGACCCCAAGTGACTTGGGAATAATAAAGGCTAGGGAGAAGAATTGACAAAGAAATTGCAAAGAAAACTGAAAAAATTGTCAATTTCTTGGTATGCTGCCGAATGTATCGATTTATAGGAATAAACGTGTCTATACGAAATTTTTCTTTGCCATTCAACTGTATAGTCTCGATGATCCTTCAAAAAGTGACGCGTGTGCTGTGTGTGAATTCTTTATCTTACAGATTTATCTTTATAGTCAGCATTTGGATTTTTTTCTTTAGCAGCCAATTCGTACTGATCGAAATTATTGCGTGCGTTATTGGCATAATCGATCAGAGATGTGTAAAGTTTTGTTGCAACATCATGGTCATAGTGCTATTCTGTAAGCTTAAGCTTGTTTTGTTCCTAATTCCCAAAAGATCATTCCATATCTCTGTTATAAGTATAGTATTAATTAACATATTTTTTGCTGCTTTTGGGCTTCGTTTCTTGTTTCTCCTAGTTGATTTTTGTCAATTGTAATTCAGGACAAAGCTTCAGAAATATTTGAATAATTATTTTGCAAAGCATTAATAGCATTAACACGTGCAGACCATCTAGTATCCGGGAAAGACTTCAAGACTTTATTTGCACCCAAAACTCTGCGCTCTCATAATTTTCTGTCGTTTGGTCGAAGTCGAAAATAAATTGAACAGGATAAACTGAAAGTATGCTACAGCTTCGGAAACACATTCAACAGCCTGAACACCTTCTAAATTCAGCGAATGTGCTGCACATAGGACAAAAATTGCAAATTCCCATTTTTCTTTTATTCTTGACTGAACACCAGAATACTTTTCAGCCATATTTGATGCATTGTCATAACTCTGCATACAACAATCTTTGATAGGAATATCAAGACTTTCTAAAACGTTTAAAATGGTATCTGCTATGTATTCTGTGCTATGTTTATCCATAGGTAAAATATTTCAAAAATCTCTCAATGTGCTTTCCGTCTTTTACGTATCTAACGATGAAGGTCGGTTAGATCCAGTGTGGAAACCACGCTTATAGAGTAGTATTTTGGTGATTTTATGTATATTATCCCACTATATTAATAAACTCATTACAAATATTTGCAGAGAAATATGATGTTCTTCCTTTTCCACGATTGCCGCAGCTTCGTATATGATCAGCAAGAAAAGGATCACATTCGCTAATCAGTTCTAAGCATCCTAAATAATTTCCGTTATTTTAAGACCCCAATATCTCATTATCACTACGAAAAGCAAGACCTCTGGAAGCCAAAAATGTCACTACTGCAACAATTCTACTAAGTACATTTTTCCAATAATTGACATCTGTATTATATTGGGACAGCAACTCACTACCAACTCGTCCAGTAGTTTTGCTTCTTGCGACTTAATTCATCATTAATTGCCTGTGCTGTAAACTGTTCTCATGCTCAATTAATTAGTTACTAATTTACTTCCAATCTTTCTATCAATTCGGATAATTCAAATTATGTCCAGTAGCAGTAATAGTATTTTATTTTATTTATTAGGGACAAAAAATAATTACAAGTTAAAGTATTACAATATAGTGTTATACATAATATTGTCTTATGTTATACATTGAAATTAAATACTTTATACGGATTTTGTCACGTTGTTTATTTTACTTTAAACACTGTTATTACATAATTTTGAAAACTCTAACTATATTATAAAACTAACTATGCTACTATTATTGAACTTTACTACTATTTAAGCTATATATTTTCTAATTAAAACTATTTATATTTAAGTTTACACTTTGCTCCGTCGTTTCGGTTGCTTTACAGCAGCCATGTTCACGGGGAGACTAATATACTATCTAACATGTAATCAACACCAGTGTCCACGGATTAACATGGGAAATTAAAGTGATGGTGAACACAGTAAGTAATAATAATAAAAAAAAAGAAAATAAAAGTTGTTGACTAACAAAATCTTTTTTTTTTTTTATATTGATATCAAATACAATGTAAGTTGCTCCTGATTAATAATAATAATAATAATAATAATAAAAGAAAAAATGAACACTGTACACCTAAAGTGATTTAAACAATTCAATAGCTTTTCTTTTAAATTGTTGGTGAGTGAGAGAAAAATGTCCAGCTCAATAAGATAAGTATTGTATGCTTCAACAAGTCTAAGAAGAGGTGCACGCACTCCGGCGTTCGTTCTACATGTGTCTGTACAGAACAGGCGGGATACACGAACTCCTCTTCGAATGAGTCAAATCTATTGTTGCATAAACCGTGCAGCATCATGGCTTCCAAAAGAAAGCGCCTGGATTCCAAGTTTAGAATCCCATACCGATTAAGTAAATCTTTGTAAGGTATGCTAGAGCGATGAAATTTATAGTGCATAGAACGCAAAAACATTTTTTGTACCAATTCTAATCTAGACTTGTATATTTCATAGTAAGGATGCCAAATGGGAAATGCGTATTCTAACTGAGATCGTATCAAAGTTTTGTATAGAAGCAAGAGTGTAGAGGTCCGTACAAAGTCACGGGATGATCTCATAACGAAACCAAACATCTGAAAGGCCTTATTAATAACATTATCAATATGTACATCCAAGTGTAAACAAGAGTCCAACGTAATTTCAAGATCACGGACTAAATCAGTTTAATTCAAATCCACGCCATTAATGGAATAACCAAAGTTGATCCTATTTTTGTTTTTGGTAAATGTAATTGAGTGGCATTTAGGTAAACTGAGAAAGAGTTTATTTTGAGTACAATAAGAGTGAAGTATATTAAGATCGTCTTGAAGCAGTAAACAGTCGCGAGTATTTTTGCAGGGTCTGTAAATTTTTATGTCATCGGTGTATATAATAATTATAATTTATAATGATGTGTGAATTTATAAAACAATGTTTAATATCATATTTTATAAATAAAACAAATAACAGCGGTCCTAATATGGATCCCTGCAGAACACCTGATGTTACCAGTACAGAGTCGGATTCATAACCTTTAATAACAATAGTCTGAGATCTATTGGAAATGTATGAAGCAAACCATCTAAGCAGATAAAGAGCAGCGATAGCTCAGTGGGGAGACCAACAGACTGTAATGCAGAGGGTCTCGGGTTCGAACCCACGTCGCGCATCTCTGACTTTCGGAAGTCAGATGACTTTTCGAAATTATGTGCGTATTGATTGACAATTATCGCCTGCTCCGTGCCTCAGAGAGCACATTAAGCCGTCGGTCCCGACTGCCATGAACATCTATGGCACTCGTTATTGGGGAAGTCGACACAAAAGATCCCACTGGGTCGAAGTGTCGCCGGTCTGTACTGACTGGCCCCCACACAAGATAAGATAAGATCTAAGCAGATTACTACATATGCCATTAAAGGCAATTTTCTCCATGAGCAGCGCGTGGTCAACCTTGTCAAAAGCCTTCTGACTACCTGAATTCGTCGATCCAAATTCTCAAACAAGTAATTAGTAAATATCATAAGATTAGTCGTAGTTGATCGGTGTTTGACAAAGCCATGTTGTTCGGGTATTATAATTTGATGGACCTGAGGATATATGGCACCGTGTACAAGACTCTCAAAGATCTTGGACATTGTGGATGAGATAGAGATGGGGCGATAATTCTCAACATTCGCCTTATCGCCTTTTTTGTATTATAGTTATGAATGCACGCTTCCAGATTGTCAGAAAGTTGCCTTCAACAAGACATTTATTTAATATTATATGTAAGGCAGTGCTCAAGTGCTTACAAGTATTTATACAAAAGCTCGGTGATAGGCCATCAGGCCCAGCACTCTTAGACGAATCTAATGCAAAAATGCTTTACGTTTTTAGGGATGCTGTCTTCAACTGAATTCATATAGTTACGGTAACATTTACTACACTCTTTGTGAAATAAAGTACGATAAGTAGAGAATTGCATGTAGTCAGATTGTTTGAGGTATTTCTTCCACTTGATCCATGCCTGTTCTTTCGATTTAAAAATACGGATGAGAGAACGAGGAAACCACAAGGAAATTAGATCGCTTAACCCGAGCTAGCGGTACGTATGATCTGATAATTCCATACAAAATTTCATAGATGCTAACTGCTTGTTCAGACGATAGAGGTGAAGTAAAACATTCCAATCGATATCTGCTGGATTTTTGTTAATAATAATAATAATAATAATTTATTTAATAATAATAATACATAGGTATACATTTTTGTTAATAAATTATAACTATTCTTAATCTGGTACATGTTTTACTTAGGTATACTTTAATCGGCCGACATTGTGCATTCTAATTTAACTTCAAGCGCTAGGTTTTTATAAAGTGGTTGCCTGAACTAGGTTTAGACCTGTGTTTCAGGCTATTTCTCTACTTACAAAAATAAAATATATGCCAAATAATATTAGAGGTGAGGTCAATGTGCATAAACTTAAAATAAAATATGTATATTGATACAATAAAAATAACTTAGATTACATAATATTATTACAAATTACTGATGACTTAAGGCTATTTTACGACTGTAAGCAAATTCTCCGTATCGGAGTAGGTCAGTGTTTGCAGGTGTTTGGTAACAATAACATTACATTGTTTATAACTTAGACTATATATATCTAAAATTCTATTTAATCTATTATGTATATAAAAATGGTCCTAGGAATAAGAAGAATTTATTTACAAAGGCATGTTTGGCATGAAGCTTAGTACATACTAAATCTTTTCGTCTCTTGTCTGGAGGAAATGGTCTGAATGGAAGTAGTGCATGTTGTTTAAGCACGGTGTGCAGAACAAGCAATTGGCGAACAGTTAGGACATTAGTGGATTGGTACAACTCATAGGTAGGAAACATGAAAAGTCGAAACGTCGCCACTTTAAAATAGCTCGTTGAGCTCGTTCCAGTGGCAATAAAATCGTTTTCGATGTACCGCCCCATGAGGTAATGCAGTAAGATATGATTGACTGACATAGTGACAGGTATACTTGTCTTAGTAATTTAAAGTTAGCAGCTCCACGAATGGTTTTAAAAATAAATATTAACTTTCGTACTCTCTTACATAATAAATCAATGTGATTGCGAAAATTTAGATTAGCGTCAAGCGTTAGGCCGAGGTATTTTATAAAGTGTGTTGATTCTAAAGTAGGACAAGTGCATGCGGCGTCAGCGTGTAAATGACATTTATTATTGTGAGCAAATAATATGTCGTTTGGTGAGACATGTGTGTTGTTGCGCATTGAGAAGTGAATATATTTAGATTTCTGGGTATTTAGGGTTAGTACATTATCAAAAAGCCATTTACTAACTGTATTGAAGCCATGCTGAGCGTGTGTAGTCGCTTCAGTCCGAGTTTTGCCCGTGAATAATAGTGCTGTATCATCTGCATAAGACACTATAATACCATTTTGGAGTTTTAGGTTGCATAGGTCATTTATGTAGATCAGGTACAGCGTAACTCCAAGTATACTGCCTTGAGGAACCGCATAAGGAGCATTGAGGATATCTGAACTAAGGCATTTACCAATTTTAACGCATTGATATCTGTCCCTAAGATAATCTGTAAATAATTCTAATTGTGTAACTCTTATTCCCACATATTCAAGCTTTTTTAGTAGTATAGGAACTGAAACAGAGTCAAAAGCTTTGGCAAGGTCTACAAAGATCCCAACAGCATGCATCCCGTTGTCCATGTTAGCCACTATGTGATCAGTCAAAAACCGAACTGCCTGTCTGAAAGTATATTGTTAGACTCTAAATATTTTACTAATCTAGTTAACGTCGAAAAAGGAGGATGGTGGCTATCGGGTTCTAGTAGAGCGTTACAGGACACTTTTAGACAGTCTACATTTGAAATGAATAGATCTAATATTCGGCCTAATTCATTTCTTGTGGTATTGTACTGTAGACCATTAACTAAGCTCATGAAATTGAACAACGTGCGCCCTATTGAATTCGATGCCCGTGCAACCGCGTGATTCCCTAGGATCACCCAATCGATATCAGGTATGTTAAAATCACCGACAATAAAATAAGCATCATTAGAGGCGTTATTGGCTAAGCCCTGCAACATATCAAAATATTCCTCATAGGCTTCCTCACATGTTCGAGGTGGTACATAGGCTGCGCTGATGACATGATGTCTGTTACGCTGGGCAGCTGGCAACTGCACAATAACTTGTTCAACCTCTGTGTGTATGAGTTGTGTTTTTATTAAACTAGGTCGTAGCTCGCGAAGCACCGCCACTAATACACCTCCACCCTCCCGTTTTTTTGTTGCAATCCGATTGCGGTCATAACGAAATACTAAATGTCGATCATCAATAAACTCATTCTTACAAAGATAGGAACAAGCCAGGTTTCAGTCAGTATGACAACGTCATATGAGTGCAACAATATATTCATATAAAGTGTTTGTAACTTTGTTCGGATACCTCTACAGTTCTGGTAATATATTAAAATATTATTTGTAGCCATTGATGCTTTGCGGTACAGCTATAAAACTTATAAAAAAAAAGAAAGTGCTGAAATATCCAATGCGTTATACATAAAAATAATAATAACTGGCTATTTACATGATAGCATACGAGCATAATAACAAATGATCATATTATTATTCTTAAGGGACAAATTATTCCTGGAATGCATACAGATAGTTGACTTCAATATAATATAAAATCGACAATATTAAATAGACGACAGCAATAACAGTACACAGATTTCTTCGACGGTGAATAAACCAGCCATTTTCTTTCTAAAGACTCACCATTTGTCAATATACGGATAAAAATATTTTTAGTCAAATATCTAGTTTTCATTTTATCGATTGAATCTGGAAAACTTACGTGTACTAGGCAAAACATGTATGGGTCTTTCTTTTATTATTTTACATCTTATGTTGCATATTTTTTATTTGTAAACATACACCCATGTTTTAACAAAATAAATTATCTTATCTTATCTTATCGAAACCAAATATCACGTAATTCTTCTGTTAAAATTTTATCGCAGTAAGGATCAACCAGGATCAGGAGATATATTTTCCAAGCTTGTAGCTCACAGTAGCTTGAAGTAGAGAATTCAGCATCTGATGTGTGTTGGTCATTTTTGACCATTTTCCCGTTGATATTCAGAAATATTTCGATCTTGAGGTGATGAGGGTGAAACATTAGTCAGCCTATTTGTTTCTTCAACCGTAAAAAATGAAGTGAGCTTAGGAAGTTTTTTAATTATTTCTTTTTGAGCCACAACATTTTTCTTTTTTGTAAACCACTTAAAAATTCTTTTCGTCATAATGAAATGAACAAATAGTCGAACAGGTTAACGTCAACGACCACGTCTATTATTTTAATAATTTCTATTGTTTGTCACTTTTGGGGAATCCCCCAACCAACCATATATTATAATGTCGACTTCTATGCATAGTCAATAAAAAGATTCTGCAAACTTGACGTTGCAATCGAAGTGGTTTGTGTAAGTGACGGCTAGATGGTGTGGTTAATTAGTTTTACTTTCTAGGTACTTTTATGGTATTTTTTATAATAATTGAAATCTTCGATATTTAGAATAAGATTTAAAAAAATGTTCTGGTGTCCGATTGAAATTCGCTAATGTACATATTTGCATATCTTATCCTATTTGACCAAAAATATTCTTTAGCTGTAATTACATAGGGTGGCCAAAAGTGAAAAAGATATTCCAGGCTATAAAGCGTTTGTACAGCCCGACTAGAAAGCTTAGATGGTGGTGAAACGCTGAACTACATGTTTCCTATCCGGGAAGTCTGGCATTAGGGACCATGCATGATGACTTAAACGCCAACTAGTGATAAAAGTATTTACTAATCGGGGACATCTATCAACCTATTATATAGTGTGTTTATTATTTAGTAATTATTAATTAAGTAAATTTAAATAATTTTTCGAATGTCTTTATCAAAAACGATTGTTGCATCCATCATCCATCCATGGATCATCTCACATCGGAAACAAGGATTTGATTTATTCCTTAAATTTTATAGTTTTCCAGAGAGCACACTTGGTGTATAGTGTAAGCGAATATATCAGCCTTTCGGGGCCCCCGTGAATAATAGGGGCCCTGGGTACGGGCCCCATGTGCCCTTATGGTAAAGATGGTATTGCAGTTTAGCGAATGTACACAAGAAGTTGGAGGCATCCCAGGACACCGTCATAGTTTTCCGCATGGAGATTGAAGAGTTGCGCATCTCTGTGGCTTTAAGTAGGTCATTGGTGCCAATTCTGTGGTCACAAAATTCTTTTATCTTAGCTAAAAATCTCAAAAATTTAGTTTAGTCCTGTCAAACGACATTTCATATTCTGAAATCGCTAAAAGTGACAGGACTAAACTAAATTTTAGAGATTTTTAGCTAAGATAAGAGAATTTTGTGACAACAGAATTGGCACCATTGGCGCGTAATAACAACATCAACTAATCCTTCCTTTGTGTTGGAGGGACATCACACCAGATTCCTCCACACAGTAGATGTTATATAGGTACACGCTTATTTTGATAAATTAATGTTTATCCCGCGTGTTAGCTTAATAAAGGGGCGGGCATTTATTGAGTCAATATTAATAATAAGCCATTTCAGGTTATTTGGTAAGTACCACGTCTTGGTACCACTGTGGATAATTTTTGGTGACACGCACCTAGAATTGGCAAGTTGGCAGCACTCAATAATTGTCAGTCTTGAGTATACTAGTCTATAGTAGAGATGCGAAAAACGGCTCACTGAAAAAAAAGAGATATAGCTCTTTTTAGCTTTTTACGGCTCTTATGATCCATAGAGCTATATCTCTCTTTTAGCTCTTTAGTTCACTTAGTTCTTTTATATCTATGGTCTATTTAACTCATCGAGAGAACTAGTATTGAATTAGCTTCTTTCACTTCAACTCATTTATGGCTCTTTAACTTTTGAATAGTTCAAAGTCTTAAACTACGCAATTACTAAGCGAAAAGTTTGTTATGCATGATATAAAGTATATTTATTTCTAAAATAAATTTAAATATTGTTTCTTTAATACAGAGGGATCGCATTTCATAATTATTTCTTTATCCTTAGCAACCGATGACTTTGATTTATTACAAAATAATGTAAATCCTACTAATATTAAAAATATGAAATAGTAGAATATCCTCACTCATGTGGGGATGTATGGATATTCGAATATATATATATATACCCGCATTCAAAATAGTTCCAATTGCTCCAAAACAATTGAAACAAATCGTTTCTGTTTACGAAAACACAAAAAAAATATTGTTATTCGCCACAAGAGTTTGCATACTAGCGTATGTATGTACATAAATGTAATACTTTTTCTGTTCGACGGTGATCGGGGAAGATCGGGCTCAGTCGGGCGTCGGTCGGGTACACCACAGACGAGTCAAGGAGCCGATTGAGCCGTTGAACCGGTTGAAGTAATAACTGAGTAACTGAGCGAATGTGAGCTAGATTGAAATCAAAGAACTGGTTCATTCGTATCCCTCCTTCAGGAGACCCAAGTTTAGTCTATGGCAGTGTTTCCATTTTTAGGGAATTCTCCCTTTTTTAGGGCAAATTACTGATATTTTGGATGGTTAAAGACAATTTGAAAAAGATAAGGATTTAGGGAATTTCGGGGTAAAATCAAAACCTATACTGGTAACCCTGTAGTAATGTAAACTTTTTCATAGGGGATTCCCCAGAATCCTAATAAGTGTAATCCGTCTAATTTTTATTTACCACACTATTTTACTATTTCCGTTGTTATAGATGTCATCAGAATTTTGTCGTATTGTAATGTACTTGATTTGATATGTTTGACGTTATTTCTGTATTACGGAGCAGTAGCGGCATCAATTATTCAATTGATATTTTTGTTTCCGAGTTATTACGATATAAAATGGAAGAATTTGATAATCCAGCATCATCTTCGACTACAACTATCAGTAAAGAAAAAAAATTTGTGCAGAAGTTTAAAACTTCTTGGTTGGAGTATCCCGATTTTAAGTCTTGGCTAAAAAGGTCTGACAAAGGTGAGACTAAAGCTTATTGTAAAATCTGTGATTGTGATCTTGTATGTGGAATGTCCGAGTTATTGAAACAACAAAAAAGTATCAAACACTCCAAAAATATGGCTGTTATATCACAATGTGCAAGCATGTCAACCTACATAAACAAAAATCAGACTCATACTACTAAGGTAATGCAAATGGAATTAAAACTGTGCGGCTTTCTTGCAAAACATGATCTGCCTATTTCTTTAGTTGACGATTTCCTGGACCTATTGCGAAACTTATTTCCGGAGTCAAAATGTTAAGAAGACGTGCATTTAGGAAAGCAAAAAGCAACTAATATTTTACGTCAAGTCACTGGGTCTACATACAAAAAAGAAGTCATTGATATCATGAAGAAAAGTTATTTTAACCTTATAATTGATGAAACAACAGATCTGTCTGTGATGAAACAGTTGGCTCATTATAAGGATACTTTAACAGTGTGACAAAAAAAGTAGAATTCAGATTTTTTGATGTGATCGACACTATTGATGGGACGGCAAAAGGTATCTTCCAAACAATAAAAGATAACCTTTCCAAACATGAAATACCTCTTCATAATGTTTTTGGATTTACATCGGATACAACGAATGTTATGATGGGAAAACACAGTTCAGTCCAAGCCTTATTAAAACACGAAATTCCCCATCTCGTCGTTATTGGGTGCTCAAGCCATTTAATTCATCTCGCGACATCACATGCCTCTCGTAAATCACCTAAAAATGTAGAAGATTTGTGCCGCAATATACCCGCGTATTTTCATATGAGATCGAAGCGAACAGAATAATTAAACAGGTTCAAGATTTTTATAATATTAACCAAAATAAATTACTCTCTGCATCAAATACGAGATGGCTGTCACTTCAAGCTTGTGTCGACAGGATACTAGAACAGTATAATGCCCTGAAATTACTAATTACAGAAGCAGTTTTTGAGGATCCGTCTCACACTAATGATTCCATCTTGAATAGTCTTAGTAACCCTTTTAATAAAGCATTACTACATTTCATGAGTTACGTCTTTTCTATAACCAACGATTTCAATACCTTCTTCCAATCAAAATCACCACGATTGTATATGTTGCTAGAGATGGTTCGGAAGACGTTACAAACTTTTTTGTGCAATTTCATAAAAAAAGAGTACCTGATGATCTCTGGATCTGATCTAAACAGCATTATGAAGTTGGATGTTACCAACGTATCAATTCATCTAAATAAAGAACAAATTTACGTGGGCCTGGAAGCACATTCGATAATTGAAGATTTAAAGACAAAAGCTCCAATAGAAGAATTAAACAAATGTTATACAAATTGTCAGCAATTTTATGTGAAAATAGTATACAAATACAAAAGCGGTGTGCAAATACAAAAGCGGTTCGACATGGATGAGAAACTCTTTGATTTATTGAAATATGTAAACCCCAAAGTAGCAAGAAATCTAAAGAAAAATCCCATAAAATACGTTTTTAATCAATTTAAGTTTTTAGAAACAAAGTGCAACATGCAAATAGCAGACAATGAATGGAGACATCGTGCTCTTATAGAAGTCAAGCACTGGGGTGTTGAAAGTGAGGAAGATGTACCTAAAAACAATGCCAGCGAAATTTATTGGAACAAAATTTTGAGCATGAAAGATTATCATGGTAATTTCATTTACGAAAACCTTGAAGTTGTCATTTCACTTTTACTAGCAGTTCCTTCTTCAAATACTGAGGTGGAAAGGTTATTCAGTGTTCTCAAAAATGTCAAAACTGACAAAAGAAATAGGCTTTCCAATGAAATCCTGAACAGCTTGCTTCATACAAAGCTGGGAATGCTAGCAAACAATTGCTCAATTCTAAAACCCAACAGTGTTATGTTGCGTGCAGCAAAAGAATGTAAAAGTAATGCTTCGACTTCCAAAAATTCTAATCCTGTAGATCTATGATCTAGAAAATCTTCTGTGAGTGTTTTGTTATCATATATACATTAAATAATATGCTCTGGTTTATTTTCTGTATTTTATTTATGCTCCCTAAATGAAGGATTTATGGAAGTAGTTTAAGGAATTTTAGGGATAAATTCAAAAGAAACTAGGGTAAAATGGAAAACGTAAGTGAAAACACTGGTCTATGGTCTTGAGTCTATTAAAGTCGTTAGTCATTGGCCCGTAAGGGTATAATTATGTGTTCTGTGTTCGTTGGTGTGTTGATATTCTTTGTTGTTGAATCGTTACTCTTTTTCCGAAGTCCATTTATTAATAAGTAGCTAATTCATTAGCTTGAAAAGAAATACTTTAATGCCAATGGAACATACCAGTAATCTTTCCAGTAATATCATGAGTGAAAACGTGGGTACTCTTAAACAGATGAGTGTTTGTAGAGGCTGCCTGGCGAGAGACCGTAGGATGACCAGTGCAACACGATATGAAGATATGTACAAGGATTTGACTGGCTTAATTGTAAGTACATCCTCCTTGCTTCCAGAGATTAACCATTGAAATGCGGAAAGTGGTTGCGAAACTATACCTACTATTCGGTGCAGCAACATGGCGGCGATCTTAGAGTCCGGATTTTATGAAATATAAAAAAAAAATGTTCGGTGGTCATACAACGAACGATTTTAATTGATAGATAGATAATTTATATACAGTGTTTTAATATATCCTAATGCTAAACTTCTGATATTTTCTTTTTATTTACAGACAAACTAACCAAACTGCACCTAACACATATTGTTGAAAAACCATAATTTCAATAAATTCTTTGATTTATTTTTTGTTATCTCAATATAGTTAATTAAAAAGACATTCTACTAACATGAAAAACACCATGTTTCTGTTTAAAACCTTTACAAACAATTATCACGTAAACAACGTCGACGCTCTCCTCTCAACGTTCAAATTTGAACTGGTCGTACTAACGGTTTTTCAAGGTTCATTCAGATAGTAATGTTACTCATTGTTCGTTCATTTATCGAAGTTAAATGAAAACACAATTTAAACTCTAAAGACATAGATATTCATACCAAAATTAAATAATGTTGGTCACAGGTGACCAGTGCACTAATTATAATAGGCCACAAAAAAAAACATATTAGACATTTCTCCATTCTTGAATTTGGTTAATAAAATATAAGCATTGTTCAAAATTAAAGTATCAATTATTATTATAAGTAATAAGCTTATTATTGGTTAGTAGACTAGAGAAGACAGGACTTGGGATTAAACTAAAATTGCAGTATTTCTTACTGTTATGATTGATCCATTTATTAATTTAAATAGTTAATAAAAATATTTCTCACATAATATGCTGTAGACAATTGAAAATTAACGATGAATTTCTTTCTTGCCATTCTTCTCTTGTAAGTTGCATGGTTGTCAACCATACTTCATAATAAAGTATTGTATGTTATTTTGGGTCAACATACTTTATATTTTATTAGGAAAATTAAGTATGTAAAAATATAATATTGTCTTCTGTTTACGTGAATGTTATTCATTGAAATTAAACTACTATATACAGATTTTTATTGTGTTGTTTATTTAACATTTGTTAAATAAACAATGTGATAAAATCCGTATATAGTAGTTTAATTTTATTATGTGAAAATACTTTATTTTACCTGTGTAAGCAATTACAGGTTTTATTTAATTATTAACTTAAAGCAATGTTAATGAGACGAGCTACCTAAATGAAATAAAAACAATTGTTTATCTATCCTAATAGTAAAGATCTGGTAAGGATGTTCCCAAATATTTGTTAGATGTTACTAGCATCAACAAAAATAGTAGTAGTAGTAGGTAACAAAAAAGCAGGTTAAATAAATAATACTTTATTTTCATATCTTGTACTTTATTTTTGCATCTCAGATAGTAAATATACTTTATTTCTTCAAAATAAAGGTGGCAACCCTATGTAAGCTTGAATCTTAACATTATTATTTTTAAATATTTTATAGAAATTATTACTGTACCTAATTATTTAAAGTTTAATTGTTAGTAAGTTTTCAGAAGTTATAAGTATAGGTTCATAGTTAGGTTCAGGCATGGGGCTCGAGCCAATGCTCAATCTCTTTCTGACAGGTCCCACATTCAAGCTACTAAGTGATAAGCACATCCTTGGAATTAACACTATATATATGTTTAGAACTAATGACCTGCTTCACACAACTCAAATAAGTTACATATTATTCTTAATGCATGTGTTACGACAGTAAGCGGTAATCATACAACTTAAGGACATCTCAATCGTGTCTCCTTGATATCACAGCAGTTATTACACGACAACACAACCGTGCCCTTGGCAATTAATTAAATAAAGAATTTGAAAATGTCAAGGAGACTATCATAATTTTCCAAATGTACCTTTAGTTATTTAGTCTCATAATAATAAAAGTGTTAGCTTTACAATCTTCTGTAATAATAATACATACTATTAAATACTCATATACATACCTACTATTAAATATTATAATATCAGTAACAGTCCAACATTTAGTAAGAACTTGAGAAATTTTGGGATTGCTTTAGAAACGGGCCGATTTAATTAAGGGTTGTGGGTGTTTGAGGGGGAAGGGGGGAGCCTTCTGAACTCCCCCCAATTACCCCCTTTGCGCGCAAATGTTTAGTTTCCGAGAAAATAAAATTTTAAATTGTTCATACTTAACCTCAAAATTGTGAAATTTTATATTAGTGTCTTGCCCAGTCTTGCATGAAATCAGTTGTTTTGGAAGCAACTTACAACTGGGACGTCTCCGGCGCTGTGGGAAGTGCAGCCTCTTCGCCATTGCGTAACAAAGCGCAAGCATCCGCACTCGCCTACGCAGCTTCGGCTTGCTGGTCGCCTTCGGCGACCAGCCTCAGCCGCTACGGCTCGTACGGCGCTTGCGCTTTGTTACAGCTGGCGGAGGCTGCCCTCCCTCCGCGCCTCCGGCTTTTTATAACCACTCTAGGGGTAGGGCATAAAGTACTGGGGAGAGTCGGGGTAGGCTAAGGAGCGGGTCAATTCAGTGATCAATTTTTAAGAGCACTTTAACTTTGTAAAGAAAGTGAAAAGTAGGTATTTAAAATAGTATTTTTTTCTGGCACGACAAAAGATACGTTTCATTTCACGTAAAAATAATATCTTTTACCAAATTTGGTGAAATAAAATGATCATTTTACAATAAATGTTTTGTTACATATATAAATAATTAAAAATAGATCTTTATATCACATTTTATCAAAAAGAGACGAAACAAATTACGTTGGTGTCATCAAAAAGGCGTTCCATTTCACGTGTTTATAAAAACGCATAATAAAAAAACTACGCGAGTGCGCGGGGTGGGAATGGTTCCGGGGGGTTGGTAAACCCACCCCCAACATATTTTAACCAGCACCAACCCTTGTTTCGATCGGCCCGTTTCTAAAGCCAACCCGAAATTTTATACAAATAATATTATTTTTATATCATCAGTGAAAATTTACATTTAATAAAAATATAACAATAGTAACAATCTCAAATTATATTTACAGACTGAATCTAATAATAATAGGTATAATTATTTATATTTCAGATCTCACCATCACATCGGTTACCACAGTGGCTGTGCTATGAATGTTCAGCTTTGTTAGAGAAATATAATAATTTGAGAAATAAAATGATAAAATCATATGACACCCTGTATCAATATGTGACGGAGGGTGTACCGGTGAGTACTATCAGTATGGATGAATATACTATTGTGTTAGGTTCATGTACATATATTGTATAGTTCAGAACAACGGATAAATTATGATATATATTTGTTATCAGTTCGCATGCAACGAGAACAAGAGCTCGCACTTAACTCAAACAAGTATCACACACAACGAATTCTCGGGCAATGAAGCTGAAAAGGTACGATTTTAACAAGTTGTTGTTGCGGGACCTGTGATCTGTTGAAGACTTTTCTGTTCATCTTTAATTATTTTCAGGAAATGATAAAAGATAATCACATTTCACCATCAGTCAAAAATGAAATAGCAGAAGTTAAATTAGAGAATGATTACGACGATAACATCACAGAAGAATGGCGGTAAGCATATTTGCAGTCATGTTGATTGTGACATTTATAACACTTCCGCGTTGATTCAGAGACGTAACCTTGAGCGTGATTAAGTGGGTCTCCACCGGGGCACTCTGGATCCCGCCTCCGAACAGTGATTCGCTTAGTACACGCTAGCGGGACAGAATTATTTTTATATATATTTTAGTTGTTTATGTGGGTATATTATGGTATTTTAAGCAACAAATAAAGGAATCTGTGCAATTAATATGTTCAGAACCAATGTTGGAAATTGTATCACCATTCTACACGTTTGGTCGCTATACACGGGTTGATATTTGGATGGATGCTCTGATTTATTTCACTTATTAGGGTTACGGGGTACGAGCACATTGTTGTAAAGATACTCTATAAAATATCGTGTCTTACTAAAAATTACATTCTAGTCATAGTTGTGACTCTTTCTGAAACAAGAACAATAATTTTACTTGCGTGGTGTTTCAGGGCTTAAAATATATACACTGAAGGACTCATAAACTTCATCAAAGTTCAGGATTACTTTCGAATTAATATTTTTGATAAATATGCAAACTTTTTAGATTAAATTATAGCCGACAAAAAAAAATATATGCATAGTCTAAAATTCGTGTGTTATTAGAGTAAAGTTTGAAATTAATTCGTTTTGTTTTTTTTTTTCATTTGCGATTTAAATTATTATAACCAATAGTATTGATTATTAGTATAAATACTTCAATAAATATGGATACTTCGTCCTAACAAGCCGCTCAAATGAGCATTGGCGTGGAAAGGCTTGGATTAACAAACGATTGCTAGAAATTTAAATTTAAACCAGTCTGTGGTTTCTAGAGTATACCGAAGGTTTGTAGAGACAGGTTCTTACAAAAGGAGACCCGATACTGGCAGAACTCGAGCAACCACCCGTCGTGACGACCGATTTATTGTTTCAACTTCCCTACGAAATCGTTTCCTCACGTCGGTAAACATTAAAACAGAGCTGAATGAAGTGCGTGGAGTAAACGTGAGTGCACGAACAATAAGAAGGAGGCTTAAGGAAGCGGCAATTACCGCACTTAGACCAGCAAATAGTCCAAAGCTGTCTGCAGTTCAAAGACAAGCTCGTTTTTCGTTTCGCTCGCGTGAACATCTTAATTGGACTGAAGAGCAATGGGCCTCCATATTGTTCACCGATGAGTGTAGGACATGTTTAAATGGTGCAGACGGTCGCAGAATAGTCTATCGAAAAATCGTGGGAAGAGATATGCTCAAAGTTGGATTGAAGAGCGTGTTCCTTTTGGAGGCGGTTCGTGTATGGTGTGGGGTGGCATTTCGATGATCGAGCGAATGGAACTTGTGTTCATCGACATGGTTCGTCAAAACGGTATAAGAGGTGGTTTGACGGCACAACGCTATATAACAGAGGTTTTAGAAGCTCACGTGGTACCCGACATGGTTCGTCAAAACGGTATAAGAGGTGGTTTGACGGCACAACGCTATATAACAGAGGTTTTAGAAGCTCACGTGGTACCTTACATGGGATTAATAGGCGAAAATTTTACTTTAAATGGAAGATAATGCCCGAACCCACGCCGCTGCACAAGTTCGACAATATAGCGAAGAGGTTGGGATACGTACCATGAATTGACCAGCACGTAGCCCAGATCTTAATCTCATTGAGCATGTTTGGGTCAGTTTAATAGTGGAACTGATGGCAGTTCAGAAAAAAAATGAAAAAAATCTATCCTAACTACTTCCTGAGATATGTTTTCAATTTAATTACCATGTATAACTTTGTTGTATACTACGACCATAAATGAATGAAATCCATCTGTTTTTTGTTGTTTTATTATTAAACACTAATTATGCTAATAGATAGACAGTCAAAAGTATGCTATGCTATATAAATATATGCTTTAAAAAACTTTTTTTTTTAATTATTCTTTATTTCATTTTTTCTGAACGGCCTTCAGTTCTATAAGACATTTCAAGGTTATCCATTAATTACCGGACACCCTGTATATGCGAGAAATCCTGTGCCCACAACAGTGGCAGCACTAAGAACAGCGATTTCACAAGAATTGAACAATATTCCGCAAGACCGTTTAATAATCCTAATCAGATCTATGCGGAACCGATTAGAATCTGTAATAAGGGTACGTGGAGGCAATACACCGTATTAAAAGAAAAAACCTGTGCTTCAACTTTTATTTAATTGTTAAATCCAATTTTCAATAAACCAATCAAAACCAATTTTAGTTACATTTATCGTTTTTGTTCAAATAAATTGAATGGTGCTTTCTAGTATACAAACATACACATAAGGATATGATACTACGCTGTTATGAAGTTAACGAAGCAAACTATAGGTTTCAATTTAAATTTGTATAAAATGTTTGAATACTTGGTTAAAATGTTCATTTCAAAGGCGTCTTGAACATCGATGCAGTTTATGAGTCCATCAGTGTATATCAATTTGATATATATTTTAGGCCTGAATGTTGTTAATAGAACATATATAAGAATCTAGATGGATACAAAAAGTTCATTCCTTTAAAGTTTAGAATCATGGAGAGCTACTTAAAGATTTTTAAATTCATGCTACGCATGTATGTATACTTTCACCCCCAATAAAGAACCTTAATAACGTCAGCAGCGCAACCAATTCTTTGAAATTGCAACCTGGGCAGGGTTCGTTATAAGTTGTTATCACCGGTCTCTAGGAATTATGACATGTATTTGAACTCGCTAGCATGTACTAGTGCTAATCGCCGTGTGCTGCGTTGGTCATTGCATAGAGAAGTATATTATATTGGGTAATAGAGTGGCAACTTCGACATTTTAAGCGATAGTATCGCCACCTACAAATTGTGCGGTAAAATAGATGTCGCTTATTTATGTTTCTTATTGTGCTTCTGAATTTAATTTTATTTAAATAACTGGGTATTAAAATAAAACTATGCTGTAAAGTAACAAGTAATCTTTATTTTTCATAATTTCTCACATTCACAATACATTACAGAGTAAAAAAATGGCCAAAATCACAAAATAGGTATTTATTTCATATTGCTTTTATGATTTGTCATAACCGCCTAATGAACTGTAAAGTGTAAAGGAAAACTGTAAAGGAAAGTGCTTGTGGCATACTCTTCGATTTGTAAATATAGACTTATTGTCCATCCCTGCAATTTCACCACGTATCCTTGACACCCAAGCTCCAAACCGTTCAGCATCAGTCACAGGATTAGGGAATCTGTGTAGATGTACACCTAGAAAAACAGAAAATATATGTTTCACATAAAAGCATTTTACCACTTATCCTAAACCCAACCAAAGTAAATAAAAAAAAAACAAAGTCACTGTTTCTTTCTATCTTGTATTTAATTTTGCATCCCTATAAATCCAGTTTCCATTGCTAATAGAAATAATCTACATCTTTCAAAAAGTTAACAAAGTCTTCCAAAAGTTACCAGGACTCCAATGTTAATTCTTTTATGCTCATCAAATTGATAAAAACGCATTTAAAGCACCCACAATAGAATTCAGTTAGGATGCAGTAAAGAGTGCAACTATTTATGCCTTAGAGAAGTTTTTATTATATTTTTTCTATTTTCGTAAGTCATTGCTTTTTCAATGATATTGTACAGAATGACTAAAAATAAGCTGAAATCCTTTTCTATAATTGCCATCATATACGGTCCAACGGGTTACAATTAAGCAATGTTTGTGATAAAGTTTGTACAAAGTTTATTCATAAAGTGATCCAAAATACAATCTGAATTTGGATTATAAAAGTGAAATGGAAGCGTAACTTACCATCCTCTATGGTGATGGAGCACATAGGTACACAGCACTTGTTCTTAGACATAGTTTATGCACCGATAAAGTTGTTAGTTATATAAATAATAAAGTCCAAACTCCGACAGGAGGGCTTAAATATCTTTACACGGAGAACTAAGCTCGACGTGGAAAGACCGATGAAAGTGTTTGGATGCCTGAAATACGCGGAGGAACTAAAGCTCAACTCAACGCGAATATCACGGAAAACAAATCAAATACACCGGAAAACAAAAGTAAATGCGCACGAGCATGTAAACAAGCCGGCCGCCATTAACTTTTTGAAATGTCAACTGACACCAGACCTATAAAACATAATTCTACCACACCTGTACCATTTCTTTAAATAAATATACTTAAATTAAGTCTAAAGCTTACTTTCACACTTTGCTAACGAAAAAAATAATTACCAGAATTATCTGTCTCAGTTAATTGTAGAATTAATATTACATTTGCCGATTTTTAGTAGAATTCAAAAGTCACTATTAATACAAATTCTACTAAAAATCATTATATATTTTATACTTGCAACATAGATGAATTTAGTTCGCGCACATTTTACAGAGGGAGCTAGCGGTGAAGATTTTCATGAATGTAGGGAAGATTCCAACCCATGGGTCATTGTAAACGGGTTAATAAATACTTTGTATCGAACATTGATCCGGAATAGGCTGTAGTCTACAGCCTATTCATTTTACAGCCTGTAGACAATAATAGGTTTAGTGCGTTATTTGTTATCCATTTATATTTCTTTTATTTATTATATGTTCTCCATTTATTTTTAGTTTTGAAGATCACCCAAATAAATTGACGAGCAACTCATCGATACTTAAACACGAGAAGCAATCAGAACAGGGAGAGGTCAGTGTGTTTATCATTAACATTTATATTATTTCTCGCAGTAGTCGATGTCGAGTAAGCGATGGTCCTTGAAATGCTATAATTATTAAATAATTATACAGTTATTTATTATAAAGCAGAAATAATTTTTATTTCTAAGTGATCGAGAGTCCTCGTATACTTAGATTAAACTGGTCCCAGGATGGGCCCCAGTGGAAAATTTTGTGTAGTGTAAATTATGCTTCTTCTTTTTTCATTTCATAAACAGATGCGATACAATGATTGGTAATAGTGATTTGTTATAACTTTATCCTGTGCTCATCAAATTTCTTTATCTCACGCTTGAATTGAAAAGCGACGCAGCGGTCATTTTGAACCTCTCCAAGACTCCAAGTATTGCAGATATTTACGTGTACCAACTGCACTGAATAGGGTTACAAATTACAATAGGGTTGGCATGTCCATGTGGACAAAAACTCTTATAAAAAAATTAAGATATAAAAAAAAAAATAACACTGAAAATTTACACATTGACCCTACATCCACCAGGTGTTATTTATTCTTCCGATATTGATTATTTCGAATCGTTATCGTTACGAACAGAAAATACACAGTTTTTCTATTTGTGAAGTAAGAGTGTTTGATACTCAGGCGTCGCCTCACGAGTCGTACGTCGAGTCAGGAGCCGCGCGTCCGTCGCTGCGAGCGCGGCTACAGTTCGAGGAGCACCAGTAAGTACACACAAGTATTTATAATACACACATTACGAACGGTAAGCGATGTTGGCTACTTGGCTACTTATAATCTCTTGCAGTGCCGCTTTGGAAGACCCTTTCTCTCAGATCAGGGTAGAAAGGCAAAAGTTGCAACACCGGATGGACGCACTACCGAGAGATGCCCGCTTGGAACTTGTCGCCCGGAAACGTGAAGCGCATCTGGAGCGCAAGCGACAAACAAAGTAATTTCTGCAAGTATTTTTGGGTTAGATAGTGTTGTGTGTATGTAATAGAATATTATAATAGGGTTTCAGTGAATAAGAAATACTATGTAGGCACCCCACAATTGACAAAGACCTTCCCAGATCTACTGTGGTCATAAGACCACAAAGTAATGAACATCTGAGATAACCAAACACTTAGCATACTCTTATAATTCTAGCATGTCCCAGCCAAAGAAGTCGATTGCCGCCGTGCCATCACCAGGAGGCTCCGTCAAGGTGCCTGGTCAAGAGGTCAACATGCTGCTAGAAGCGTCTCCCTTTGGACAGCTCCGAGTGAGTATTATACACATATATATAATATATATATATATATATATATATGTATACTCAATCAATTTGAAGCAGCGATAGCAGGTCTCGGGTTCGAACCCACGTCGCGCACCTCTGACTTTCGGAAGTTATATGACTTTTCGAAATTATGTGCGTATTGATTGACAATTATCGCCTGCACCGTGCCTCGGAGAGCACGTTAAGCCGTCGGTCCCGGCTGCCATGAATATCTATGGCAGTCGTTATTGGGGACGTCGACACAAAAGATCCCACTGGGTCGAAGTGTCGCCGGTCTGTACTGACTGACCCCCACACAAGATAAGATAAGATACTCAATCTATCTTCTCTGGGTCTTTAGATTTACTAGGGAAATCTGTATACTGGTGTACAATTTATTCGGAAATAAAACAATTACTATTTTACTAGTTTTAACACATAGTGTCATGATTTGATCGGTCTCTTCGTAACAAAAAGACCTCGAGCAGGTGGATTTTGTATTATTTTACTATAATAATATAAACCTTTTATTAAACTGACGCTGGGCGTGGGCCTCTTCTCAGTGTAAGAAGGATTAGGCCGTAGTTCACCACGCTGGCCCAGTGCGGGTTGGCAGACTTCACATATCTTCAAGAACATTATGGAGAACTCACAGACTATAGGCTTTTTCACGATGTTTTCCTTCACTATTGGTTGTTACCTATGGATACTATTAGATTAGAATTGATAGAACAAACAATCTTTTATAGGTTTGGCGGCCACCTTCAATCCCCACGGTGGCGTCACCGAAAAGGGATGGGTCCCCTATTTGTCCAGGTCGTCTTCCCAAGCGCTCACGTCGCTCATTATTAGGGGATTTCGCCATCCAAAACCTCATCAATTGTCCGAACTCAGGAAGTGAGATGGACGAGAGTTCGGACGATGATGAGGACCTAATAATGGGTGACGTGGAATCCAACATGCGTCTGGTTGCCCGCAAATTGCGGCAATTTAACATTTACCGTGAGGAGGGGCAATCAGACGCAATGCAGGATTTCTTGGCGAAGGAGGGCCTGGGCATAGAGGAGTTTCTAGCGGATGTTGACGGCATCTCAGACGGAGCAGTAGGCACAGCGGCTAGCGGCATTATTGCTGCCAGTGGCAGCGAAAGTAGCGGCGGCGCTGACGGCAGTGGTGCAACCATTGAAGCTGCGGCTGGCGGCATCATGGCTGCCAGTGGCAGCGGAGCTGACGGCAGCGGTGCAACCATTGAAGCTGCGGCTGGCAGCGGAGCTGACGGCAGCGGTGCAGCCACTAAAGCTGATGGAGCTGCGGTTGGCGACGTCATTGCGGGCCCGGGAGATTTAAATAGTTTCTCCTGGTCCGAAGATTTTTCGACCTTTTCTGGCCACCAGGAGGTCTATTTGAATACCCCGGGCCCGCAAGTACAGTTAGACCAACCCGCAGACCTGTTTACACAGGTGTGGGATCTGCCATTCATAACACATATAGTTGAGCAGACCAACAACTATGCTTGGCAAACAATTGCTAAATTATCCGGAGACGGTCGCCTTACAAAGCATCTAGACACTTGGGAGGAGACGACCGTCGAGGAGATTTACCGATTGTTTGCCCTGCTCAACTATATGTCGTTATGTTACCGCGGCCGGATCGACGAGTACTGGACAACAGGAATTTTAGGTATGCCAGAGTTTAGGTCAATAATGTCGAAAAATAGGTTCAAGATGCTAACACGATTTTTACATTTCGTTGACAATGACACAATCAAGTTTCGGCCTGATAACAAAACAATTTCAAAAATAGAACCAATCATTACACACTGCAACAACAAGTTCAGTAGCATGTATACCCCGCAGCAGGCACTGAGCTTGGACGAGTCCCTTTTACTTTCGAAGGGCCGTTGTGGGCTGAAATCGTTCGAGCTCAGTGAAGCTAATTCGGGATACTTGCTACGGAGCTTGTTGTATACAGGTAAACATTGCACCATGTCTCAGGGAGCCATCCATGGTTTTGAGAATCCCACCTCTAAGGTGGTTCTCAAACTCATGGATGGTTACCTGGACATAGGACACACCCTGGTTATGGACAACTGGTACAACCAGTTGTCTTTAACCAGATACTTAAAACACAGGCATACCGACGTCATTGGCACGATGAATCGCCGCAGGACACACGTGCCCTTGGCGATAAAATGTGCCAATGACAGTCGGATGCAACGTGGCCAACAGTTTGCTCAGCATTGTGGAGACATTACTATAGTTGCGTGGAAAGATGTCAAGTTAGTTACAGCTATATCCACGTTCCACAATGCTGAGCAAGTTAGGGGCCGACGAGCCGGTGAGGTTATAGATAAGCCAAAAATAATTGAATATTATAATAAAAATATGGGGGGTGTAGATCTTAAGGATCAAAAATTGAGCGCCTATCATTTTGAAAGAAAGAGAGGTATGAAGTGGTATATGAAAGTATTTAGAAGACTGTTAAATACCAGTCTTCTAAATACGTTCATAATATACTCAAAGAATCCATTAGAGAATATGTTAAGTCACCGGCAGTTCCGCTACAAAGTTTCAGAGGGTCTTTTGGCTAAATACAAAAAACTTGCCATATTACCGCGCATAACTGGAGCGCAGGGGGCCAACTCTGTGCGGCTTGACCTCACTCAGAAACATTTCCCAGTACACACAGAAATGTCTAGCCGGGTCAAAGGCAATGACAAACACATGAGGCG
This sequence comes from Catocala nupta, assembly GCA_963675205.1. Taxonomy (NCBI): domain Eukaryota; kingdom Metazoa; phylum Arthropoda; class Insecta; order Lepidoptera; family Erebidae; genus Catocala; species Catocala nupta. The sequence goes on along the minus strand of OY776107.1, from coordinate 18,639,993 downwards.
TCGTTACGCGCGTTGCTCGTCGAAGAGCGTGAGGAGCCAGGTCACCCAGGTGTGCAGCGCCTGCAACGTCGCCTTATGTATAGGTCCGTGCTGGATGGAGTACCATACATTAGAACAATTGTAACGCATTGTTCTTTTATTTAATGTACCATACATTAAAAAAAAGGAACAATGCGTTACAATTTTCCATCTTGCCTCTACCCGGTGGAATTATCTGTGTGTACTGTGGATAATAAATTGTATTTTATGGCTGCAGCAACATGTATCGTCGATCGATTTGAAATAACTCTTTAAATATTAAAAACTTTTTTTGAAACATTAAATTCTTTCAATAATTTTAATTATTTAAATTTATCTAAAACTTGGATTTTCCAATAAACCGCGACGACATCCGTATACAGTAGTTTAATTTCAATTCTAAAATTATATTACAAAATTATTTAAATTGAAACTTTGTAGGGGGACCTACCATATGACTTAACATCTCTAATGGATTTTTTGAAAATACCCTTCACCTTTCATCTCTCGATATGAAGGTAGATACAGCTCATTTGATCTTTTTGATCTACATCAACCTATTTTTATTAAGTATTTGGGCTTATCATAACCCACCTTCTTCCATACATACTCACACTCTACACAAACACTCCACAATAACACAATACATGTACACCTAAACCTAGTAACTAACCTCAATATAGCTTAAGTAACTTAGTAAACTCAGTAACCAATCGATTTTGACGATCATAAGTGTTACTTTGTGACCTAAATGAATAAATTATTTTTGACTTGACACCCACATACACACACGCGCTTGCACATATGCACACACACACACACACACACACACACACACACACACACACACACACACACACACACACACACACACACACACATACACACACACATCCACACACACTCACACGCGCGCCACACGCACACACGCACACCGGTAACGTAGGTCGGAACTCGCTTGGCATTGTCAACAAATGTATATCCTTCCGCTCTTCTACTCTATTTCTGTTACTCTCCTATTTACGTATGTCCTTCTTTCTCTCTCTTGGCAACACTTCTTGCTGTTTTTCGATATATTGACTTGAACTCTGTGCCCAAGCCTGATGTTCAGTACCCGTCGCGGTAGGTATGTCCCACCTTCTCAGCTTCATTTAGGGATCAGCTAATTCTTGTTTAGACATATTATTGTATTCTTATTTAGACATATTAATGTTCCAACAGACTATTTAAATAATAGTCGACTTTTAAAATAGATAGTCAAGTGATCGCCTGAAACACAGGTCCAACCTAGTTCAGGCAAGTAACTGATAATAATGTAAAGGTGTTAAAGTATTCTTTCTTGCCATAACTATGACTATTATTTTGGTTGTAAACTAATTTCAAGCATTAAGTTTTTGTTAGATATTAAGATTTAATTTAAATTTGATTTAAGATCACCATTGTACTCTTTTTAGCCTAATAAATTTTATTATTAATATTTTTATAGTGTACTTTATTCTATGACATCATTTTCAAATAAACATTTCTTTGTAACTAAATAAATTATACTGTACCTATTTTATAATGTATTGCATTTGTAACCAATACTTTTGCAGTAAACATTACCAAGCTAATTCTCGAATGTATTGTTGTTATAATTTATTATAACAACATATATTATTTTTCTAGTTTAAAAATATTATGTATTGTATTTGTAAATACACATCCTTTTGTAATAGAAATTACCAGCCAAATACACAAACTAGATAAAATTATTTGCATGTCGTATTACCATAAGTAGTCTGTGATAATCATTAGTTATGTTTTGTTTATGATTATCAATGTACTGTTATATTCATTGTTCATGTTTATTCACAAATAATTACACTTTTCAAATTGTAAAAAGCTTTTCAAAGCATGTGTATATACACGGTGTCCGGTAATTAATGGATAACATTGAAATGTCTTATAGTAGAACTGAAGGCCGTTCAGAAAAATGAAGAATAAATAAATAATAATATTAAAAAGTGCAAGCTATTATAGCACAACATACTTTTGACTGTCTATATATTAGCTTAATTAGTGTTTAATAATAAAACAACAAAAAATCGATGGATTTCATTAATTTATGGTCGTAGTATACAAGAAAGTTATACATGGTAATAAAAAAAAAACACATATCTCAGGTAGTAGTTAGGATAAATTTATTTTAAAATTTTTTGCTGAACGGCCACAGTTCCTCTATAAGACATTTCCAGGTTATCCATTAATTACCGGACAGCCTGTATACTTGTTTTTATTAATATACGACTATATTATATTGTATGAGTTTATTTTTCTAACTTCCTTTACTACAACACGAATTGACGAAATAATCACTTTTTTTTTTTCTTCGGGGAATGAATTGACCCACACCCCTCCGCGGGGGTAGGCGGAGGGGTTATGTCGGACTCGCCGGGGTAAAAGAAAGATGGAATAAGAATAATGTACCTCCCGGAATACCGACTAAACCTACCACGGTGTTCCTCGACAAAACCACTATCGACGGGGTCGCGCGAATCACTTTCGCATACGGTCGCGACCCTGCCGAAGTTTCAGCCCGCCGTGTGAAACGGCAGGCCACCACACAATAAGACCTACCCAATATAGGCACTACTTATTTAAAAGCCCTACTGTCTCCCACCTATAGGGGAGACGGACTCGACACAGAGGCGCGCGTGGGAACACGCACGCCGCCTCTCGGACCTGGTGCTGAACGGATGGCGGGCAGGCCCACAAAGCCCGCCACCCCCAGGTCAAAACTCAGGGTGGCTGGAGGTCATCGCGCGCCCTCCGGCGCCCGGCTCTGCGGTTGGGGAGAGGGTTTAAACGCTACCTTCCGCTCCGCCGCCTCCTTGATGGAAATCATTTCCTCGCAAAAGGAGGCGACGGCGTTCCACGACCTCTCACTCCGGACCATAGACTGAACTACGGCCGGGAGCGAGAGGGCAACCGATCCGACTGCCGCGATCAAATCACGGCGCTGCGATGCCCAGGCGGGGCAAACCGCCAAAGTGTGCAGCGCCGTGTCCTCTAAGCCTAACAGGGCCTATAGTAATCTACTGTAATATTTATTAATTACCCACAAAATTGTAACCTATAGATGGCAAATCAACTTATTGAAGAGAGTATTGAATTGTTTTTTTACCGCTTTATACATAAGAACCCAAAGCAGATCACGGGCTCTTCGAAAGAATTTGTTACGGGCCCCGCGCTGACCTGAACGATCCACATACCTGAGGAATCTGAACAAATAATTTCTGGCGAATCGTATTCCCAGATACAGTCAGTCTCAATATATTTTGGCGGATGCTTATTTAAGAGCTGCGAATTACGATTAGCAAAATAATTAAATAAATAAGCGATTTAAAAATATATATTTAGTGGGGAAATAATTAATGAATAAAAATTTCAAAGTATAAAGAAATGTTTTATTAACTCACCTTAATCATGTCCTTTAGCACTTGGTTCAGAGCCAAACATACTTCAGGAATAATTCTAGATATGAGTGTACTTGATATTTTAAATAGGTAGTGCAGGCTCCTATAACTGTCTCCAGTCGCAAGATATCGCAATGTTAATGCCAATCTAATATTTGGAGGTACTAATAATTGGCTATATTTTTTGCAAAATATATTCGAAATCACTAGATGACATACGAACAAAGTTATTAAATTCCCCTGATGGTTCTGCAACAAGGTCGCATAGCAGATTGTTCATGGTTTGCCTGAAAACGATTTTTTGTTTGTTACCAAGAAAACACATTAGTTGTTCATTGTAAGTTCATATACATATCGAGTAAGATTCCAGGTAGCCAGACCTACATGAACGTGCTACTATCACGAATATGCTTACTACTTAGTAGCTTGATAGTGGTACGTTTCCCAAAAGAAAGTAAGCATAGGCTTAATCACCATGCCTGAATCTAGCAATGACATAAATGAATGAATGAAAGGAGTGCAATACCAAGTTGAGATCTCGTCGGGTAGAATGCTCTTACCACATAGTATTCTCACACTAGCTGTCTTACCAATAAATATTTACACACCTCGTATAACGGAACTATAGCAAGTCCATTACTAATAAACACTTTTTTGTCACGCTCTGTTATACGCTTGTTATAACGTCTGTGTAAATACTACGCGATATTGTATAACCGTTATTCGTCACTTGGACCTTGTTTAGCCTTGCGGACAACCTACAAAAATAGATCAGTAGTGTGTAAACAAATATTTAAAAATGGATTATTGCCTTATTTTGATATTTTCAACGAATTTGATAACGAGAAAAAAAAAGGAATAAGTGATTTTGTAGTAAATATATATTTTGTGAGTAAAATAAATATATAAACTGATAAACAGCTAAACTTGACAGCAAATATAGTTAGGTACAATAGTAGTAAGTACCAATAAGTGTAGGAATGAGACATTTTGACATCCTTGCTCTGTAACAGCTGGCAATTATTGTTTTGTCAAGTTATTAAAATAGTATATTGAATAAAGCTGGTTCAAGTAATAGAGCTTACAAAAGAAGAAGGCAAGAAATTTATGTTTTATTTATTTATTAAGGATCTCTTACAAGAAATACCATTTCTCGAACAATAAATCTTTTCAATTAAAATAAGGTCTCATGTTTTCTCAATTACAAGAGATCATAACATGCCTGCAAGAAATTAAGGAATATTATGAAAAATTAACATAGTACAAGAATTAGAAATTTAAAAAATAATACAAGATTTAATTTTAATTGTTAATTTAAAGGAGATGTTTCATTTTCGGCTATGAAATGTACAGGCAAAAATTAGCAAAAAATACCAGGAATCGGGGTAAAATATTATTTCCTGAATTTAAGTCGAATTACGTTTGCGCTTAAAAATAATAGTTTTTATATTATTGCCATTATATTCAATATGGCGGTGGTACTTGGTCATATAATTTTGTATGCGTTCATAAATCATATCGAAAACTGTACGAAAGTACTATAATTATAATAATGAAAATAATATATAAATATTGTATATGTTAACAATAAATATGTTTTAGAGTATCATTTATTCATTTCAACTATCATACACATCTTTTCAACAAACAAATAGGTAACATAAAAAATATATTTTTATAATACATATAATACTGATTTTGCAGGATGCACTCCGGAACGAAACATTTTGTTTGTGTTTGACAGTATCTGTAAATGTCATATTGACTGATAATAAATATTCCAATGCTGAATTGGTGTTTCTTAATACACTTTCCTGAATCCATACGTTTTCCTTTAATTTTTACAAGAATTATCAATTCTTTGGTGGATAATAAGAGTTCTTTTACTTCTGACAATTCTAGCATTCTAGGTTATGTATAAATGTCATCTACCAATTTGTCATAGATAGTTCGCACGACAAACGTCAAACATTTTATATTTTATTTTGCGCAACGAAAATACTAGAAATTAATAAAGAATTGTTTAACTAAATGTATTTAGGGGTACATATCCCAGGTTTCCTGAGGATGTACAAGTTATAGCCGGAGTCCTATACAAAAGTGAAACATCTCCTTTTCGACAACACATTGTTAAATATTTTTTGATAACCTGTTTAAAATAAATAATGGATCAACAATAACAGTAACAAATATTACAATTTCAGTTTAATCCTAAGGCCTTAGAATAATAACGCCTAGAAACCTATTGCAAGCACGAAAAACGCGCAACTAAAACTTAGCCGTATGTGGCTAAGTTCGTTCCGCGAGCTATCAGTGCTCAGTATTGTAATCTATGGTGCTCAACGTTACGTTATGTCGAACACAGCTAGCGAAAAATAATTAAAATTACTGTGTGTACTATAAATAAGTGTTCTAGCAACTCAGAAAAACAAAATAAAAGGGTTCAAATTTCATTTCACAGGTAGACACACTACACTTACATTTTATACATAACGGCACATGGGCATCATTGGTCAATTCAGGGTTCATATCGATTTCTAAACTATCGTGGGTAGTCGGGCGAGGAGAATTAAAACCACGTGTTACAGATAATTAACGACGTACGATTATTATTTTAACTAAATATTAACAGTATTACAATCAGCACTTTCTAATTAACTAAGATACTACGACACTTCACCGAACACGTCTTGCTTGAGCGCGATGCAAACGGATTATGTCCCGTTCGACCACCGCGTGCAAAAGAGCTCAGAGCTGCGTCAGAGTGGGGAAACGTCAACCGCGCTTGTTAAATGTCAGCTGTCGTTCTTGACGTTTCTTGACACTCTCAAAACATCAAAGCGCCGTCACGGCCGGACTGACATTCGCACGTCCTCGTGCGACTGCTCACGCCTCGAGTTATCTGCAAAGACCAAACAGAAATCTGTAGTTCACATTTGGGCACGCTCGCCCATCCCTGGCCATTTACACCACCTGTTTAAAAAGATCTCGATCTTCACGCTTCACATCAAAATTAAACACACTGGGCGGACAACTGACTTCTGGCGTCCCTTCGACCACCCACCAACTCACATGGTCCGGTGGACCGGACAACCCGTCAGCGTCCCTTCCACCAGTCACAAAAATGCTGCAATCAACTGGTCCGGAACGTCGACCCGCATAGGCCAGTCTCGGATCAATCTCCTGCCACCCAGCTCGTATCAAAGAAGTTGTAGCCTGACCGTAGGCGTCGACCCGGTTAATGCCAGCCCAATCGGTCAACTACACTGCATACCATCTAGGAAAGCGTAGTCTAATCAGGGGCATCGACCCGTTTTGGGCCAGCCCCGTTGATCAATTACACTACTCTCAACTGCCTATCCTCGCTGGATCTTACATTAATGCTCGATGAAAGCACATAATTTACACAATCGTTATAAACTCACCATTTATTACTCATCATGTTCGGAGGCAGAGAGGGTGCCCGAGCTTGCAGTCAATGTGTGTGAACTAGATATCGATTCTGTATCACTATCATCATCCGATGTTACCGTTCCACTCTCATGGCTATGGCCTTCCGCCGTCTCGGCCTCCTCTGCCTCATTTACTAACGAGGTAGCTACTTCAATCAATCCCTCGTAGCCCCTGGGTACTGCGCGCAAGTTTTCATGGGCGTACTTATAGGTTCGGTTAGGCCCATCAATGTCTCTCAGCTCGTATCTATCGTGAGCTAATACCTTAACGATCGTAAAAGGACCCTTGAACTTTCGCTGTAGTTTGGTTTGGTTACGCTCACTACCCTTGATAAAGACAAAGTCGCCTACGCTAAATGGTTTCACCATTGCTCTACCTCGGTTGAAGCGTTCTACTTCTGACGAAGCAGCCTTTTTTATATTCTCGTAAGCATTATGTCTAATAGTGTCCAAGTCTAAACGGGGTTCAGGTTCGGTGTGCAAGGACATTGATATTCCTAATGACTTTGCTCGTATGCCGAACATCAGTTCCGTTGGGGAGTAGCCTGTTACTCTAGATCTAGTGCTATTCAAGGCGAGCTGAACCTCGGGGAGTTCGTCGCGCCACGTTTTGTTTGGGTCATTCTCTACTATCGTGAGTAGACATTTTAGAGTGCGCATTACGCGCTCCACTTGACCGTTGGCGCTACTGGAGCCGGTAGCGATAAGGTGAAGCTCTATACTATGGTCGCTGCAAAGCCGTTTAAAATCCGCACTAATATAACTCCTACCTTGGTCTGATATTATGCGCTTCGGTGCACCGAATAGGTAAATTGCCTTTTTGAGAAATTGAATCGCACTAGCAGCATCAAGAGAAGGTGTGTAATCTAGGAGAACATATTTCGTGAACGAATCTATGATAACGGATGCATATTCTTTCCTATCACTTTTGCCGCTAAGTTTGCCCGTGATGTCTATATGTATCGTGTGCCACGGTGTAGATACTTTAGGTATTGGATGTAACCGAACCTGCTGTGCTCCTGAACATCCCTTTGAAGCTTTGCATACTATGCATGAATCTACAAATTTACGCACCTGCTTGCTCATTTGTGGGAACCAGTACTGTTCATATATCTTATCAAGCGTTTTATCTGCACCGAGATGCATAATTTCCGTGTGAATGTGATTAATGAGTGTCCATGTCAGCGATCTTGGTACAACTGGTAACCAGGAGCTGATTTTATGGCGTTCGATTTTCCTGTACAGTATGCCTTTCCGCACATCATACGTGTGCGCAATCGCTTCGGGCAACTCGTTGTTTTGATGTTTGTTGATAAGGTCACAAATTTCGCTATCGCGCTTTTGCTCTACAGCTAGCCAACCCTGATGTAGCTCTACAAAATGAACTTTCTTGTTCGTATCTACAGTTAAATTATTCAGTCCCTGCGAACCAGGTGTGGGCTCCAAGACGGGGTTTCTAGATAGATAGTCAGCATGGCTCATGCTAGTGCCCTGCTTGTGAACGATATCGAAATCGTACACTTGTAGGAATGCCCACCACCTGTGTACGCGCGGAGTCAAGTCAGTTTTCGATTTGGACGCTTTCAAAGAGTTACAGTCGGTGTAGACAGTAAAGTGCTGACCATATAAGTAATGCCGGAAGTTCTCAACCACACGAACGACTGCCAGAGTTTCTAATTCATAAGAATGATATCGTGATTCTGTGTCAGACGTTCGACGGCTAAAGTAAGATATCGCGTGAGGGACATTATGTTTCCTCTGGATTAGTATGGCCCCGTAGCCCTCTGAACTCGCGTCAGTGTGAAGTTCGATAGGCGAGTCTTGATCGAATATTGTTAATACCGGTCCTGACGTCAGAATGTCAACAATTTTTTTATGGATTTCCTTGTGAGCATCTGTCCATTTTATGGGCCCTTTCAATTTTGTTAGCGGGTAAAGAGGTCCTACTATACGGGTGAAATTTGGTATGAACCGTCTGAAATAAGAAGCTAGGCCTAAAAATTGCCTAACGTGTGTAGCTGTTTTTGGAGTCGGGGCGTGAACTAAAGCCTGTATCTTTCTAGGGTTCGGTGTAACTACTCCTGCTCTTATGACGTAACCGAGGTATTCTATTTCCTTTTTCATGAATTAACACTTTTTAAAGTTCAAAGAGAAACCCGCGTCAGAGAGCTTTCAAAGTTAGGTCTAGGCGTTCTAATCCTGCGATGACGTCACTCGAATAGCACATGACGTCAACCATGTAGGCCTGCGCTACCTTGTCCTTTAACGGACCTAGGGCTGTATTTATACACCGCTGATATACAGAAGCGGCATTTCGCAAGCCGAACGGCATCGTCAAATATTCGAATTGGCCATCCGGTGTCACAAATGCCGTTTTAGCTATACTATCGGGGTCTACGACTATCTGGTGGTAACCGGATGTCATGTCTAAGGTCGAAAAATAGTGCGCGCCATGGAGACGGTCGATTTGTTCGTCAATACGAGGCAGCGGGTAGTGCTCGGGACGCGTGTTAGCGTTGAGCTCCCTATAGTCTACGCACATTCTATCAGTGTTTTCTTTCTTCTTTACCAGCAAAATGGAGCTAGCAAAAGGAGAACTGATTTCCCGAATAACGCCCGCTTTTAATAGGGATTCTAATTTCTCGTTGACTATTTCTTTTTCCGCAGGTGCTAACCTATAGAGATGCCTTTGTACGGTGTTATTTGGGTTAACCCGTCGCGTTGGTATACCATCGGTGAAAAAGTCATTATATTTTTTTAAGATTTTAATCAATGCTAGCTCGTCGTCACCTCGTAAGTCTGTATCAATATTTTTTAAAATCAAAGTCATTACTAGACTTGTCAGATAAATTAACAACTTTACGCTGAGAAAAGGTAACTTCATTGTTATCCAAGTGCACGTGTACGTTATTTTTTAGTATATCCCTACCTATTATGACTGGTTCGGCGATAGTCCCATCAGGTACTATATGAAACAACACTGAGAGCGAGAGGCCTTAAACATTGAAGGGGCTAATAACCTGGGAAACACATTCTACATCCCCCCTGCCTATGCCCGTCAAATAAACTAAATTATTCTGCGCAGCACCAGGGAACTTCTCGGCGTAGCTGTTAGTTACTAACGAACAAGCAGAACCACTATCAAAAAGAAAGGAAACTGGCTCACCGGATGATGTAGTCAAGGTGCTCCTTGATGCCTTGCGTTCACACACATGGACTTCTTTGATCGCCGCTGCTCCGCTGCCACCCGCTCGATCTGGGCACGCAGATGCCAAGTGTCCTGGTCGCCCATACACGTAGCAGGTGGTTGGTCTTGACTTATCAGCGGCTCTGGATGTTTGGTCGTGCTTCTTCTCTGAAGTAGTAGGCTCTTCTTTTTGCTTGCGGCAGTCTATCGCTTTATGACCCGAAGTACCGCAGCGATGACAAGTTCCCATGAAGCGTGATTCGTTGAATCGGGTCCTTTTTACATCCGTGTCATGGTTATCACTACCCTCGTGCCTTCGTTTCAGTGAAATGCAGTTGAAGACGCGGAGAAGTTGAGATCTAGTGGTCAAGTTATGGGAGTGCAACTCACGGCGAATCGCGGCATCTTTTTGACATAAAACTGAAGATACAAATCCCGTTGTAACATCTTCAGACATCTCCATCCACGGAATGCGTTCGATGATGTTCCAAAGGCGCACGGCTGCATCATTCGAGGTCTCTTTAACGCCAACTTGAAAACGTAGAATTTCATCAAAGTAATCCTGTGGCATCATAGGCTTGGCAAACTTCGCGAGCAATACTTCTTTTATTTGAGGCCATGTCAGCTGCGAAGCCTGCAGTCGTGTTAAGCAGGTAGCAGCTCGGCCTTTGAGCGCACGTGTGAGTAACAAAAGTAGTTCTGCGCCTTCTAACTTACGGTTGTTTACTACGATTTCAGTCACGTTGCACCAACCTTCGATATCCGCTTCTTTGTCATCAGGATCGAATTTAATCAGCTTAGTAGATCTGTGGCGTACGTACTTCGCCACTTCACTCCGTTACGAAATTCGTATTGTCGAACTTGGACCAAAATCGCTTTTTCATAAATCGCCTACGCTTTTGCATCTTGGTCCACACGACAATACGGGTCTCGCAGCGGTGTACTCCCCGCGCCCGCGCAGGCATCGACCTCTGCGCTGTCCGCCAGTCGCCTACACACCACGATCAGCTGTCTTAGCTTTCGCGCGCGCGTTTATAATATTCATCTGCTTCATTCCATAAATACTATATTTAGCTATTGTATAATATAATTGTAATAAATCTTTCTAATCACTTCTAAAATAATATTCTTCATTTCTTCCGCTTTCGATCTTCTTTCTACCTATCATCTACGATCTATAAATAAATACCTTTTCTGGATGGTAAGGGACGTGTACAGGAGTACAGGAGCCATACCACATTGGTGACCCTCAAGTGTTGTGGAATACGTAACGCCCTTGGACGACCTCCGCGGCAAGTTCGAGAGCGCGCAGGTAAAGCGAGGAATTTGGTGTGTGGTACAAGTGCTGGGCGGTGAGTAAATTTTCCATACTTTGTCGAAGATGTCAACCTCGGGTGCTAATGATAATTTTGTGGATGCTCAGCCCGCTGTGGGATCTGAAGTATTAAGAGTTGGTGTTAGGGTTCCGCCATTCTGGCCAGAAGAACCAGCCTTGTGGTTTGCACAAGTAGAGAGTCAGTTCGTTCTTTCTAAGATAACAACGGATGAGACAAAATTCTGTTATGTGCTTGCTCAACTAGATCACCAATACGCTGCCGAGGTGAAAGACATAATAACGAACCCACCCTCAAATGACAAATATAACAAGCTTAAAACAGAACTCATTAAACGGCTTTCAGCGTCACAGGAAAAGCGCGTAAAGCAGCTGCTGATGCACGAAGAGCTTGGTGACAGGAAGCCCTCGCAGTTCCTTCGCCATCTGCAAAGCCTTGCTGGTCCATCTGTGCCCAAAGATTTCCTGATCACCATCTGGTCAAGCCGACTGCCTGCCAACATCCAGACGGTAATTGCAACACAGGTAGATTTACCATTAGACAAGTTATCTGATTTAGCAGACAAGGTGCATGAGATAGCTCCTACAACTGCTCAAGTGGCAAGTACTTCAAAGACAGAGGCTGCTGCATCATCATCATCATTAAACGATGATCTAGTAAGGCAAGTATATGAACTTACTAAGCAAGTAGCCAAGCTAGCGGACCAGGTGGCCAGCGGTAGACGATCGCGCTCGCAGCACAGAAATAAACGAAACGACGAATACAATCATCGCTCACGCTCACGCCCACGCTTTAAGCAACCACCTGCAAACTACCCTCTCTGTTTTTATCACTTCAACTACGGAGCCCAAGCTAAGAACTGTAAAGAACCTTGCACATTTTCGTCGTCATCGGGAAACAGCCAGGGCGGTCGCAAGTAGCGGCCAACGACTGCCCTTCTCCCCCAAAAGGCCGTCTCTTCGTGACCGATCGCGCCTCGAGAATGCAGTTCTTGGTGGACACTGGTTCTGACTTGTGCGTTTTCCCGCGGTTGGCTGTTAAAACACCCTGTACTAAGTCAAAGTTTACCTTGACAGCTGCAAACAACTCCGTCATATACACCTACGGCCTGACACAACTGCAACTGGACTTGGGTCTGCGACGATCTTTTCCTTGGAGCTTCACTATCGCCGACGTATCTAAGCCTATAATTGGTATAGACTTTCTTAGCTTCTATGGTCTACTTGTGGACTGCAAAAATCAACGTCTCGTGGACAGCGTTACTTCACTCTTCGTCAATGCTCTTCATTCTAGATTACCTGATGACACTGCATCAATCAAGGCTGTGGCAGGTGAATCAGAACTTCACGAGCTGTTACGAGAGTTCCCGGAAATAACCAGACCTGCAGGTATACCTTCTACTCCTAAACACAGTACTCTACACCATATCAGGACAACACCTGGCCCTCCCGTCTCTTGTAAACCTCGACGACTCGATCCTGTCCGACTCCAGGTTGCAAAGAAGGAGTTCGAGAACATGGTAGCAAGTGGTGTAGCTAGGCGCTCTGAAAGCCCGTGGTCTTCTGCTTTGCATCTAGTAAGGAAGAAAGACGATGGATGGAGACCCTGCGGAGATTACCGTTCACTCAACGCCAGAACTATACCTGATAGGTACCCTATTCGCCACATTCAAGATTTTGCGCAACAGCTTTCAGGGTGTACCATTTTCTCAACGGTAGACCTCGTTAAAGCCTACCATCAAATTAAGGTGAACCCTGACGATGTACCGAAGACAGCTGTTACTACACCTTTTGGACTTTTTGAATTTGAGTTTATGACCTTCGGCCTTCGGAATGCCGCTCAATCTTTTCAGAGGTTCATCGACGAGGTACTCTTGGGTCTGGACTTCTGTTATGGATATATTGACGACATATTAATATCATCCCCCACGCCTGAAATTCATAAAGAGCAACTACGTAAGCTGTTCGAACGTCTAAAGCAGTACGGTGTCCTGATTAATACTTCCAAGTGCGTGCTGGGTAAAGCGGAGGTAAACTTCTTGGGGTATAACGTTTCAGCAAGGGGTTCTCGTCCGCTGGAATCTAAAGTTGAGGCTGTGCAGAACTACCCTCCTCCTAAGACGGTTAAAGAACTCCGACGCTTTCTAGGAATGTTGAATTTTTATCGTCGCTTCATCCCGAACGCAGCAAAAATTCAAGCACCTTTGAACGCAGTACTGTCCGGCCCTATGGTAAAAGGTTCGCATCCCATAGATTTGACTCCAGAGTTGATGCGCGCGTTTGAAGATTGCAAGTCATCACTTTCACAGGCAACACTCCTTGCTCATCCTGATGCTTCAGCAGAGATCGCAATTGTCACAGATGCTTCCGATACCTCCATGGGCGCAGTGTTACAGCAACGTCAGAAAAACTCTACAGACTGGGAACCACTAGGATTCTTCTCACATAAGCTGACTAATTCTCAGATTAAGTATAGTCCTTATGACCGTGAGTTGCTCGCCGTGTATGAAGCTGTGAAGTATTTTAGGCACATGGTTGAAGCAAGAAATTTTACGATCTTTACAGATCACAAGCCGCTTACGTTCGCCTTCTCACGCTGCAAGGAAAAATGTTCGCCGCGTCAATTTCGACACCTAGACTTTATATCCCAGTTTACGACAGATATCAAGTTCATACCTGGCAAGCAGAATGTTGTTGCAGATGCTCTTTCTCGTGTGGACGAGATTACAGGAATCGACTATCAAGCCCTCGCACGATTTCAGGATAAAGATCCTGAACTGCAGAACTTGTTAATCAATGGTTGCAGCCTCAAACTCCAGAAGGTAAAACCTATGGATAGCCACATGCCTATCTTCTGTGACATAAGTGCAGAGCGGGCTCGCCCGTACATTACTCCACAGCTTCGCAGGCAAGTCTTCGATATGATGCACACATTACATCATCCCGGAACTGCAGCTACAGTGCGACTGGTCACTCAAAGATTTGTGTGGCCGGGGATTCGTCGAGATTGTAGAGAGTGGTCTAGGCAATGTATACAATGCCAACAAAGCAAAGTTACCCGTCACACTAAATCTCCACTTTCCTCTTTCCTTACCCCTTCCGCGAGGTTCTCCCATATTCACCTAGACCTCGTGGGCCCCTTACCGCTGTCTTCTGATTACAGATTTTGCCTCACTATCATTGACCGCTTTACAAGGTGGCCTGAGGTGGTGCCACTCAAAGACATCTCAGCCGAGACCTGCGCTGCAGCCTTGGTGTCCACCTGGATCTCCAGATTTGGCTGCCCTGCTCGCGTCACCACAGATCGCGGCCGCCAATTCGAGAGCCAGCTTTTCAAATCACTTGCCTCGATGATTGGTGCTCGTCACTTCCGCACGACTGCCTATCACCCCGCAGCCAACGGCATCGTGGAACGTCTCCATCGGCAACTGAAGGCAGCCATTATGTGCCACGCTACCTCGCAGTGGACTGAAGCTCTTCCGCTGGTGCTTCTAGGCATGCGTAGTACCTGGAAAGACGATCTGCAGACGTCGGCAGCCGAGCTTGTCTACGGGGAACCTCTACATTTACCTGGACAGTTTCTTTCTCCACGAGATGACTGCACCTCAGATGACATCACGCAATACCTAACCCGCCTCCGAGCTCATGTCCAGAGACTTGCACCTAAGCCTACTTCTTGGCACACTTCTTCGCCATTCTACTTTCCACGCGACCTACAGAACTCTTCTCATGTTTTCTTGCGACTAGATCGCGTACGTAGTTCTCTAGAACCCCCATATGCTGGCCCTTATCGTGTCCTTGACAGAAAACCAAAGTTCTTCACCATAGAGATCAAGAGCAAGAAGACCAACGTCAGCGTCGATAGACTCAAACCGGCGTATATGGCAAAAGAAGCTAGAGCATCTGACACGCTGCCAATGAGGAACGACGTACAGCCAGCTCCTGCTCCAGAACCACCTTCTGAAGAGAAAAGGACCCGAAGTGGCAGAAGAGTGCGGTTCCCGGATTTCTATTGACCGTAGTAACGGTCTGGCCGGGGGGAATATGTGGCGTACGTACTTCGCCACTTCACTCCGTTACGAAATTCGTATTGTCGAACTTGGACCAAAATCGCTTTTTCATAAATCGCCTACGCTTTTGCATCTTGGTCCACACGACAATACGGGTCTCGCAGCGGTGTACTTACGCGCCCGCGCAGGCATCGACCTCTGCGCTGTCCGCCAGTCGCCTACACACCACGATCAGCTGTCTTAGCTTTCGCGCGCGCGTTTATAATATTCATCTGCTTCATTCCATAAATACTATATTTAGCTATTGTATAATATAATTGTAATAAATCTTTCTAATCACTTCTAAAATAATATTCTTCATTTCTTCCGCTTTCGATCTTCTTTCTACCTATCATCTACGATCTATAAATAAATACCTTTTCTGGATGGTAAGGGACGTGTACAGGAGTACAGGAGCCATACCACAGATCTATACGCTGCTCGAAGATTGCGGCTGTGATATAGCCATCAATCGGAATAAGAACAACTCCATCTGTTGAGGCAAGCTTGATTCCAATGCCGGTGCTGGAGTTTTTGCGCAGCTATTCTCCTCTGAAGCAAGTCCTTCACATCCCACTTCTGATAACGGCACATGGGCATCATTGGTCAATTCAGGGTTCATATCGATTTCTAAACTATCGTGGGTAGGCGGACGAGGAGAATTAAAACCACGTGTTACAGATAATTAACGACGTACGATTATTATTTTAACTAAATATTAACAGTATTACAATCAGCACTTTCTAGTTAACTAAGACACTACGACACTTCACGGAACACGACTTGCTTGAGCGCGATGCAAACGGATTATGTCCCGTTCGACCACCGCGTGCAAAAGAGCTCAGAGCTGCGTCAGAGTGGGGAAACATCAACCGCGCTTGTTAAATGTCAGCTGTCGTTCTTGAAGTTTCTTGACACTCTCAAAACATCGAAGCGCCGTCATACATTTTCTGTACGTAAATCGAGTAAAAACAAATAATTTAAAACACATATCCTATCACTGTACAGTGTTGCTAGTTGTGGGAAAAAAACTTGCACACAATGCTTTTAGTTGGTTCTTAATGTTGATAAAATTAAATATTGTATTTGCTATAAATGCTATTTTTAATACCTACTGTTTAGACTAAATGTTGGTGTTATAATAATTTAAAGTGGCTAAATGAAATTAATATTAAAAGTGTTATAAATTTAAAACACAACAAACACTTACACTTTTCCACTGTAACTGCTTCAAACTCCGTAGTATATTCGCTTCCGTTCGCTTCGATGAATACTTGACCGCTTACGAATGTAAACTGACTCGGCGATGCGCGTGCGTTCTATTTATACGTGGGTAAAGCGTTTCTGGAGTTTTCTAGAAAAGCCATACCCAGTATGTAACAGTATGATGATTCGAGAATGTGCCAGCGTTCTCTCTACTCTAGTCGCACCGACAACTACGTAGTTTCGTAAAATGTCAATATATGGTGCTGTAATAAATTATTAGAAGGGACTGCCGAGTCTTCCCCATAGTGCCGACAGAGGGCACTAGCCGTAACAATACTTATAGGAAGTCCGTGCCATGCTGAAATCGACACCGTAGTACTGCATTTATTAAATTTGGTTAGTTATTGTTTTGATAGCGTCTCATATTTGTTGGCCTCGATGGCGTAGTGGTTAGTGTAACCGACTGCCACGCCTGAGGTCGCGGGTTCGATTCCCGCACAAGTCAAACATTTGTGTACATGAACGGATGTTTCTGTTTCTTATGTATTTAAAAATCATACCAAACACATGACAAATCATCGCATAACAAAGCAGCATATTTTCCCATTTTTTGTGGGTAAACGCCCGATGATGTTAGGGATTATTCCACTTTGTACAATCACCTGGGTGATCAAATTCCACATAATTAAAATTTGTTTATTATGCTTCCATAAATCATCTGATTTTCTGATACCCTAAACGAATGTCGAAAACAAAAATTTAACGCATTTTATCAAAAAGATGTCCAATTAAAATAATATACATTTAGGATCCAGGAAAGAAATTCTTAAAAAAAAAGCAATTTGAAAATAACCTAAAGACAATTTATTTCTCAGTTTAACCAATGTTAATAATCATAACCTCAACATGAGAAAAATAAAACACTTGCTGGTAACTAATAAAAAATAATAACAAAACTAAAGGTACTCACAGTTTTTACACAGCTTATACACACACTGAACTGATAATCAACACTTTCACCAACTCACAAGTCACGTCGATAACGACCTATCCGTTTGAGATTCGAAATGCAACTGTGCGCTCTGAGTTCGGCACACGCTTCATATAGGCGTTGGAACTGGAATAACGGATGTTTCCTAACTCGGCCTTTCTTGACATCCCGTATCGTCCTCGATGCGTTTAGAAGTTAGATTAAAGGCATACTCCTTCCTTCAGTCTGCTGCTGTACAATCGCAGGGTCTGAAAGTATTATTGACGGTCCTGTTATGGGACCCAACTCATCATTATCATCCTCAACTGAAACATTAATACATATGAGTAAATGACTCCATTATGTTTATCATGCATAAAAATATTTAGCTTATTTATGAGAGCTCTCATTTCTACAATCCCCAATACCACCTTTGAAGGTTTTCTGAATGTCTTTGTAATATAATTTTAATATAATTTATTTCTCCCATATTATTACAATTAAACACAAAGGTACAATGTTATCAATAAAAGTTACTGGGAGACTGGTTTCCAAGCTAGGTAAAAACCTGTGTTATGGATAACCAGGCTTCCATTCCACGGAAAAGTCGTACTTAAAACAGTGAGAAATTGTATCTAACGGTGGACGTAGACATAAAAAGAAAAATAAATAATGAAACTCAAAACAGGTAAGTAAAATTAAAATAAACATATACAAAGTTGCAATTTATTTGTATGGGCATGTAGATAATGATAATTATCTTGTTTGTAAATTAGGTGTGTGTGTGGTTGAGTGTGTGAATGTGAATGGGTGGTTAAGTGTGTGTGTGTGTATGTGTGTACGTGTATGTGTATGTATGGCGTGCGTGTTATTATTTTTGTACCTCTAGCAGGGTTTCCGTTTGACTATAGTCCAGATCAAGTAAAAACTTTGAAATTATTTCTTTTGCACACACTTTTGTTTGTGGATATATGTTCAAGATTTTGTTTAGTCTATTATACAAGTAACCGCCTAAAAACGAAAAAGATCTGTGGGAGAAAACTGAACAAGTTGAGGAGGGACATACGTTATATTTGCGTCGCTTAGACAAAACTGTGGTATCGTAAGATAGCAAAGAATGCTGCTTAAGAACTGTGTATAATATAAATAATTGTCGAATCGAAAGTAAGGAGCATTTTTTATATAGTTCCACTGTGGGGAAGCGAAAGGGAAGAGATAGGGATGTTTTCAAAACTGCTCGTTGTGCTCGCTCCAGTTTAAGGAGTGTGGTTTTATAGGTGCCTCCCCAAATCGTGACACAATAAATTAATAATGATTGACAAAGCGTCACGTATACCATTTTAATTGTACTAACGTCAGCAACCCCACGCAAGCTCTTAAAGACGTACATAAGTTTGCGCAATCGACCAGAAAGCAATTCTATGTGACCGTTGAAAATTAGTTTGCTGTCGATAAGAACTCCAAGGTACATTATATTGGTGACACTGTGTAAGGTAGGACAATTGCACGAGCAGTTTACGGATCGTGGGCGAGGACAGCAATGGTTCACGATAGTCCAGGGATCGTTAGGGGGACAGGCTCGTTTTGAGAATGTCATATATTTTTTCTCCGTATTTAACGTTAAGACGTTATCACAAAGCCAGTCAGTGACAGCGCTAAGGCCAATTTGAGCGTGAGTGAAAGCCTCCTTCCATGTGGGTGCATTAAATATTAAAGCAGTATCATCCGCAAAGGCAACAATAGATCCATTAGTCATTGGTAAGTTACAGAGTTCATTTATATATAATAGGAAGAGGGTGGGACCCAGAATGCTGCCCTGCGGAACACCGTATTGAACATGGAGGTCCTCGCTCTCGCTGTCCGCAATTTTTGTGCTTTGGGTTCTATTGGTCAAGTAGTCCCTAAACAATTCCAATTGAGCTCCTCTCACACCAGCACGCTCCAGTTTATTTATTAGTATTGGAATAGAGACCGTGTCGAAAGCCTTTGATAGATCCAGAAATATTGCTATACATTTCATGTTCCTGTCGAGGCTTTTAAAAACATAGTCTGTGAGAGCATGAACAGCATCTCCAGTGGATTTTCCAGAGCGAAAACCGTACTGAGATGAAGACAAAAGCTTATTTACTTCTAGATATTTTATAAGTCGATTATTCATTATCTTTTCCAAAACCTTGGACATAGCAGGCAAGATGGAAATCGGTCGGTAATTAGTGACACGGTCTCTTGGTCCCCCTTTATGGACTGGGATTATTAAAGCTTTTTTAAAAGCAGATGGAAATGTGCCATTGTTAAGAGCCAAGTTACATATATGTGTGAGAGGCGGCACAATAACTTCCTTATGAAAACGTAGAATTTTTGCGCTAATATTGTCACATCCTGCGGCATCATTCATTGTCGGCCTCGATGGCGTAGTGGTTAGTGTAACCGACTGCCACGCCTGAGGTCGCGGGTTCGATTCCCGCACAAGACAAATATTTGTGTGCATGAACATGGATGTTTGTCTTGTTCTGGGTGTTTCTATGTATAATATGTATATATTTCCAAAAAGAAATATATATATGTATGTTTATCCATCGTCTAGTACCCATAGTACAAGCTCTGCTTAGTTTGGGCTAGATGGTGTTGTGTGTATGTGGTAGAATATTATTATTATTATTATTATTATCACTTTTTAGAGATGTGACGAGCCCATCCACCTCGCGTTCATCGGTAGGCAAAAATACGAGGGAATTGAGCATACTATGAGAAGCTAGTTTGCAGTTAGGAATGGTACTAGTACAGCCCTTTTTTATTAAATCTTCTGCCAGTCTTGCCAATATTTACAAAAAAGTCGTTGACACCATTTACTGCTGCTAAATTATTAGAGTAATTTTTTAGCAATTCAATAGGGGTAGTTTTCGGTTTTCGCCTATTGGTTATAGTATTAATTGATTTCCATAATAATTTGGTACTATGCTTGGACCTATTAAGTTGGTTAGTTTCATAGTTACGCCTTATTTTCTTAAGTAAAGTGTTGCAAAAATTGCGGTAGCGTTTATAAGTAATTAGTATAGTCTCGTTATTAGTATAGTCTCGTTCTTTGTAGTGGTGACTCCCTCGAAGAGACGACAGGTTCTGGTTAAGCTTGAACCTGTGAACACACCAGCGAACGGAAGGCGTCCCAACCGTTCGCAAGAGGACTACGCCCAACACGACCGAAAACGTGAGGACCACGCCTCTCCACATGAGGAACTACGCCCAACACGACTGAAATCGTGAGGACCACGCCTCTCCACATGAGGAACTACGCCATTCATGACCCTTACGTCATGATGACCACGCCTCTGATGTCCCACAGTAAATGCTATAGGCTATGTGCTTAGCAGCGAACTCGAACGGCCATGCTACGCTTTGGAAATAAGAAGAGATAACAAGCTGTTTATCAAAAAGGTAAGTAAAGGCAAATAGAGGGTAAAACATCGCATGTCAGCTCAAGTCACTACGTTTGCTACAAACCAAATAGACACTTTCAAAGAACTCCGCACAGGATTCAGGACACCACTCTTCACTCCAGGGGACCATATATTCAGCGGCCGCCTGAGTAGTTTTTCTATAGGACCCACTCATCAACTTCAGTTGATAACGGTCACTGGGCAGGACCTTGGTAACACGGTAGGGTCCTCTCATGCCCGGGTCCAGTTTCCCTGTCGACTGCATGTATTTTATAACAAATACAAGATCGCCCACCTGAAACGTACGAGGAGGGTGTCGTCGCTGGTTAACATAGGCATCTTGCCTAGCTTGATTTTTTGACAGCAGTTCACTAGCTCGAGCTCTACATAGCTCTCTCCAGCATTCATGATTATGAGTCATGTCAACGGAAATATGATGATAGGCGTCGCGGCGTCAGTGCCAACAAGAAGCTTTAAAGCAGACGCTTGTGTGGTTTTTTTGCTTAGTGATGTTCAAGACGAGTTGGAGCCTCCACAACTGCTCAGACCAAACAGCATTTTTATTGTTTACCTCGATCCGTATCATGTTCAGGACTGTACGGACGTACCTTTCAACTTGCCCATTCGCATTGTGCATTTCTGGCGTAATGTAATGTATATCACAGCCAAGCTCGGATAGTAAGCCTGTAAACTCACTAGACTCAAACATTCGCCCCCGATCGGTCACAAGCAATTTAGGGGCGCCGAACAGCGACACCGCGTTGATGAAAGTGCGTTTCAGTTCGCTTACATCTTGCCTATAAATGGGGTACAACAAGCAATATTTGGTGAACGGGTCGATCATCAATAGCACGAATTTGTAACCATTTGACTCAGGTAATGGGCCTAATGCATCCATGTGCAGTGTTTGAAAGGGTAGTGTAGGTTTCTCCCATGACATAATAGGCTGATGAGATGCTCTTGGGATACGTTTCATAGAAACACACACCAAACAGTGCTTGATATATTTAGCCACGAAATGGCGAAGTCCCGGGAACCAAAAATGTTTTAGGATAAGGTCTATAGTCTTATCTGCACAGATGTGTTCATGCTCATCATCGAATATTCTGAGCAGACTTAGTCGGTGCCCTTTAGGAATAAAACACAGAAGTCTTGATTCTTCGCTAACGGGAGTATAGCGATAATACAATACTTCATTCCGAAGAACGTATCGATGGGGGTCTAGTTTACCATCTTGCAGTCTTTCTAAAAGCGTTTGAGTCTCTGCATCTGCAGCCTGGGCAATCTGTGCCCAATAGCGGGGTCTAGAGATTTGATGCACTTTGGCAACCGGGTTGCGGCTAAGATAATCCACATCAAGGTACCTTTTCGGTATTCAATATCAAAATCAAAATCTTGGAGGTAAATCCACCAACGAGCGACGCGTGGAAGCAGATCCTTCTTCTTTTCAGTGGCTTTGAGAGCGTTGCAGTCAGTTACAACTTTGAATTTTAAACCAACCAGATAATGACGAAAGTACTGCAAGGCTCTCACAATCGCCAGGGTTTCCAACTCGTAAGAGTGGTACCTGCTTTCAGCACCCTGGGTAGTTTTGCTAAAATAAGCAACCACATGCTTTGCACCCTCAGCTTTTGCCTGCATAAGCACAGCGCCATAACCGATGCTGCTGGCGTCAGTGTGTACCTCAGTTGGTAATGAGGGGTCAAAGATGGACAGGACAGGGGAGTTAGTAAGGATGGTAATTATGTCCTGCCTTACTGTTTCTTGTTCTGTGCCCCAATGTAATGCGACATTTTTCTTAGTAAAACGAGATATGCAAGTGGTTTTGGCTGCATAGTCACGTATGTATCGGCGGAAGTATCCTGCCAAACCCAAAAATTGTCTGACTTGCCTGACATTATTAAGTGGTGGTGCATCAACTAAAGCCTGTATCTTATAAGGACTCGGCCTAACCTGTCCCTGACCTATAACTCGCCCCAAATATTCCACCTCTGTGGTCAGAAACGAGCATTTTCGGAGGTTTATCGAAAAACCAGCGTTAGTTAGCGTGGTCAGAACGTCCCTCAACAAATTTATGGCTTCATTCTTGGTATTACTCATGATCAGCACATCCACATACACCAAGACACTTCCCGCCTCAATGTGGTGTCGCAGTGTCTTGTTTATGATGCGCTGATACACAATTGGAGAGTTAGTAAGTCCATATGGCATACGTAAATATTCGAAGTGACCTTCCGGTGTCACAAAGGCAGTTTTAGGGATGGACTCCTCATCTGTGTGTTAATTTCGACCGTCGATTCAGGCAAGACAGCGTGAACAGACCCTGCTACAGACCGAGTTAAGTATTGCCTATCTTTCGTTCGTACGTATGTAATACCATCGCTATTAAGAATGTCGGTACCTATTATAATAGGAGCAGTCATACAAGATCCCGTAACTATCACGAAATCTGCTTCAAACGAAATACCATCAAGCTCAACCGTCAATGTCACAAAGGAGTCCGCCCTGATTATTGTGTCACTTATTCCCTTCAAGGAACAGTGCAAGGGTTTCCTCTCACATGAAAAATACCTCAATACATCCGATGACACTAGAGAAACGTTCAACGCCCCACTGTCAATGAGTACGTCAAACCTTGAACAACTGCGGAAGTCAGATCTGCGTGAGGTGGATTATGGGCCATCGATATTTCACCACACAAGTTCACCTTACGTAAATTTCGTGACTCAGACCGTTCTTTAGCGAAACAAGAAGCCTCGGAATGTCCTGGCTTTTTACAAAAAGTACAAACCGGTTTACTACCACTTGGACTGCTGTCATTGGATTTTGAAGCTTGGTCGCCTTTAGTTAGAGTATCTTTTGAGGTCGTGGACTTTTTCAGACATTGCATAGCCTTATGCCCTACCCGACCACAAGTGAAACATTTAGGCTTATGGTTGTTGCTGGTATTAGCTGGATGTTTAGTCGGTTCTTTGCGTTTATTCTTATCGTGACTAATGCCTTCAGGTTTGACATAAATAGATAAGAATGCTACTAAATCCTTACAATTTAGATTGGCGTTTGCTGCCGCCGCCCTAACCTGCGGGTCCGTGATGCCACGAATTACGATTAAAACCCTAAGTTCATCGCTCAAACCCTTCACTATTTTTAAACGCAACAGCGTACGCCTTGCATAGTCAGCATAAGTGTTGTATTTCTCTGAAGTCGAGTGCATCGCATCGTAAAGAATGTTTGCATAGTCAAGTTTCCGTGGGCACAAAGGCCTAAACTCACGGCAAAAGTTAGTCCAGGTACGGTCATTCGTTACCCACTCATTGAGCCAAGAACGTGCGTCCCCTTTGAGACACCCTGATACGCGGGATAGACATTCAGAATCACCCCAGTTATTGGAGGTCCTAGCCCTTTCAACCTCTTCGCACCACACATCTATCTCATGAATGTTTGGGTCAAAATTAGACACAAAATAAGGCTGCCTGCCAGTGTACTGTAATGACCTGATAGCTTCGGCGAGTACTCGTGCCGATTCAGACAATGGTTCCGGCTGCACCGACGCAGACACTAAAGGAGGGTTGTCGTTGACTGTGCTACTCGTCTCATGTATATTTATAGTGGTTGGGGAACCGGAAACATTCACTGAATCAAGATTGTTAGATGGGGTTACGAATTCACTCTGCGTTTCATTATCCTCTATGTCTGACGAATAAGTCGTAATTACGGGTGTATGCGAAACTGTGGGAAGACTCTTAAGGCCTAGCTCATTATCGTGCGAAGCAACAACACGTTCTTTATTCTCTAGTGCTTCTAACCGCGTCAGAATTGCTCCTAACGTGTTTTGCAAGGTTATGTTTGGACCATGTGGAGTATGATTTCCGGAATTCGAGCTACGTCGCGAACGGGACCTTATGCGTGAGCGGGATCTAGTTCGAGAACGCGACCTACGGCGAGAACTGAGCCCGTCCCGTGAGCGAGAACGGTACCGCGATCGCAACCTATTCTCGTATCGACGCGACCTTTCCCGTGAGCCATGTTGATTGTCAGCCATATTAATTTACGCAGCAAATACAGATTTTAATAACAAATTCAGTGTTTTATTTAACTCTTTATATTACAAACGAAACGAATATAACGTTCAAGAAATATTTTGATGTCAGAATAGCATACTGGCCTAATGGGCTTTGTTGGAAAACTATCCCACTTCTGAATTTAGGATCCAGGAAAGAAATTCTTAAAAAAAAAAACAATTTGAAAATAACCTAAGGACAATTTATTTCTCAGTTTAACCAATGTTAATAATCATAACCTCAACATGAGAAAAATAAAACACTTGCTGGTATCTAATAAAAAATAATAACAAAACTAAAGGTACTCACAGTTTTTACACAGCTTATACACACACTGAACTGATAATCAACACTTTCACCAACTCACAAGTCACGTCGATAACGACCGATCCGTTCGAGATACGAAATGCAACTGTGCGCTCTGAGTTCGGCACACGCTTCATATAGGCGTTGGAACTGGAATAACGGATGTTTCCTAACTATACTATAAATTAGGTGATTTAAGGAAACATAATAAACAAATTTTAATCAAATGGAATTTGATTACCCAGGTGATTTGAAGAAACATAATAAATAAATTGAAATCATGTGGAATTTGATCACCCATGTGATTTGTTGGTAAGTGATTTTAGGACACAAAAATGTGGAATTTGATCACCCACTTTGGTCACCCAGGTGATATCACCTGGGTGACCAAAGTGGAATAATCCGATGTTAGCACTGAAGCCATATTTGTGTGCGTTAGAAGAGCGTAGATACATACAGCTTACGCACACAAGAATAATGAAGATGACACGCGTTTACGCTTATGTTTTGGTTCAGACGCGGCTTCTTGGCGTTATTAGGTTGCGTTTCCACCAGAGATGTGCGATGGAAATGTGTCGTGCGAGGATGTCTAGCTGCTAGCTGTGCTGTGAAAATGTGTGGGGGTTTCCACAAGGAAATTGTCAAGATGAACAGCTATTAGAGGCATGGTCACTTCTAATAGATGGACCTCGTTAAGTTATAGAAATTAATTTATTCTTCCAACTATATCATCAGTGGACATAGCTCTTAAAGAGTATATAAACAAGGTGGAGAATAATATTGCTTCCGAGCCATCTAGTTTTTGGCAATTTGTGAAGGCAAAACGCAGTAATAGACAACATACTATGCAATACACGTCCAATGGCATCACGGTCGAGGGGCAGAATGCGGTTGACGCATTTGCACAGTATTTCAGTTCAGTTTTTCATGTAAATGCGCCGCTATTGAATCCTGAAACAGCTGAACGTGATACAGTTGACTTAGGCTACTCGTCTGAATTTATTTTAAATACCATTCACTCTATTATATTATATTCTTATATGGCGCGCAGTTCGCCGTCTCAAAAGTACGACTTCCTACGGCCCTGATAATATACCTGTATTTCTGGTCAAGGACTGCTTCCAAGCCTTAGTAAAACCTCTGTCGCACGTCTTTAATCTTTCACTCCAGCAAGGTATTATCCTAGCATATGGAAAGTCTCCAGGGTAACGCCAATATCTAAGGGGGGATCATCAAAAGATGTAACAAATTTTAGACTCATTGCAATACTGTCAGTATTCGGCAAAGTGTTTGAGACAATTACCAATAACTGCATATCTAGTCAGATTAGCAAATCCTTAAGTGATTGCCAACACGGATTTCGGCCCGCGCGATCTGCGTTAACAAATCATATAAAATATGTTAATTATCTAAGCAGTAAAGTAACGGCAGGATGCCAAGTCGACGCGGCATACTTCGATTACAAAAAGGCATTCGATCTTGTGGATAATAATGTATTACTAGCAAAGTTTGTATCTATGGGTTTCTGTAGACAACTCCTTACTTTTATGGTGAGCTACCTCAGAGACCGGAGGCAATTTGTGAAAATGGGACAACATCGATCCGACGAATATTACACTCGTTCCGGAGTAAGCCAGGGTAGTACATTAGGTCCAACTCTATTCCTGATCATGATTAATGACCTGCCTGATATGGTCCGTAATCCTGAGTGTCTTATGTTTGCAGATGATCTGAAGCTATATCTTTCTGCCACCAGCACTAGAAATTGTGATGCACTACAATGTGATATTGATGCGGTTGACACATGAAGTAAACAAAATAAACTTCCTCTTAATGTCACAAAATGTAAAACTATTACTTTTACCCGGTCCCGTACTCCTATTCTGGTAACTTACAAATTGGCAGGCACTCCACTAGAGCGTGTTACCACAATACGTGACCTAGGCGTCACTATAGATAGCAAAGTAACTTTTCACGAACACATCAAACAGGCAACGAAAGACCCAATTAGATCTCTGGGATTTATAATTAGAACCACCAGCAGTTTAAAAATGTCCAGGCTATCAAATTGCTCTATAACGCCTGCGTACGTAGCAAGCTGGAGTACAATGCAATTGTGTGGAGTCCAAAAGAACAACTGTATGTAATCATGGTTGAAAAAGTTCAGCGTAAATTTGCCCGCTGCATATACAAACGTACTAACGGTTACTACCCATTTTTGTACTCGTCCATGTTTGTCTCAGGTATGGTTGGATTCGATACATTGCAACTTAGGAGACAGTTTTCACACTAAATGCATTATTTTGAGTGAGTACAGTATTTGAGTTTGGTCACCACAGTAGTTAACACAGATCCCTATGTGTTGCTCTCTTAAATTTTTATTTGTAAATAGTGTTAAAAGTAACTTTTTGCGGATTTTTTTGTCAAATACCTATAGTAAATTCAGTTAACTATATAAGTGTGTGATTTTAATTGTGCTACGACTATGCGAACTGAAACTATAACGAAAAAACAGTGATAAAAATCGGTTAAATATTTAAAAAGTATAAAATCGGCTAGTGTCCATGACCTACGACAACCCGCGGAGCGCTCGATACTCCCCGCGCTACCCTTCTACCGCCCGCTGACTTCTACGCAGCTTACGACGATAGCGATCAACATTTTTACTACAATAAATAATGCTAGTTTGACGCGGCGGCTAAGGCGTCTGCTTTGAATCGAATCGGCGTTGGAGCAGCTGGTTCAAATCCTGCATTCGTGAACGCTTTTTGTAATATCTATCAGTATTATAAAATAAATTCAACTAATTTCAATAAGATGGAACTTCACCAACATGTAGATAATATAACATATTATTATAGAAGACCACTACGAACTAGCTCACTTTGTGACGATACATCTTCAAATGAATCTCTGTTCGACTCAACGATGTTAAGCTTACCAAATACCTCTATCAACGAAGGCCATAATAACAAGAACTTATATGACAAAATAAACAAATTACAGGAAGACTTATTAAGTGCAAATCAGGAAATAGAGAATTTAAGCTTAGAAAACACTAATCTAAAACGAGAAGTCTAAAAATATAAACACGTACACACAATCGACATGTATAAAAAAGTTGGAACATCTGAGAATATTCACACACCTAAATTGGGAAGAAAAAAAGTGCCGCCAAAGACACCAAACTCTAGCAACAAAACCCAATTATCAGTAAACAATAATATTATGTCAATTCCCTCCCCGAATCAGACCGGTAAAACCGATCAAGAGACCCAAACGTGTGATCTCTATAATACCGAAACGACAAGGTTAAAAGAACCCCATACAATTATACCTGGCAGCAACAAATGTAACGAAAATAAACTCAAATGTAACGAAAATTTAACTGGTATTCTGGGCAATAGTAAACAGAAGAATAAATTATGTATTCTAAGCAGCAATAAATCAAAAGGGGTAATTACTTTGATTTCTGTCATTATATAATCTCAAATGGTACTGTAAAGGAACTTCTGTCCAATATAGAGAACAGGTTAAAACATTTTACTTTAGAAGACTACTGTTTAATCGTAATTGGAGAAAATGACATCAAAGAGGAAAAGAGTTTCATCACTACGATTAATATGATAAAAGAAAAGCTGCAGAAAGCGACACACACCAATAATATTATATGCTCACCGACATATATAACAGGGGCAACACCTATTTATAATTGGAAATGTTCAATAATCTGATTTCTCTTGACATACAAAATAATGACTACGCATACCTATTTGATAGCAATAGTGTATTGTCGTTTGACATGTTTTCTTACATGACAGAAAAAATCAATAACTATGGCATAAGAAATTTATATGAGCGGATTATTAATAATATTTTAATTGACTTATCGACATTTAATCTTACTGACATTAATACAAATAATAGAATCAATCATAGTATTCCCGACATTGACACTAAGTATCTGGAAAAGGAAACTCATAATCAGTTTTTTCTCGAAAAAACATATGTGTGTTCTGCATCAAAACATAGCAGGACTACTCAATAAATCAGATGCATAATGTATTTGCTTGGAAGAACTCAAAGACAAGAATAAAATTATAGACGTTTATATGCATTACGGAGCATTTTATGATAAAAGGAGATGAAATATATCTAAATCTACACAATTACACGTTGGCTTCATGTTATAGTCGAAGTAATAGCAAGAGAGGTGGAACATGCATTTAAATGAAAAAAGGACATAAATACAGAGAGATCACAGATATAAACAAATTTTGTCAAGACTACATATTTGAGTGTTGTGCGGTTGAATTATTGGACTACAAAATTATTACTGTCTGTGTATACAGAATACCAAAACAGAATAATATATATACATTTCTCCAAAGGCTCGAAAGGTTGTTAGCTTATATTACCAAATTTAATTGTAATAATATTTTAATTTCAGGTGATTTTAACATAGATATTTTAAAGAGAAACAATGTAACTCTAGATTTCGAATGTTTGTTTCTGAATTATAACCTCAAGTTAGCACTACGAGAACCGACGAGACTAGCCAGTAAAACTTGTATAGATAACTTCGCACATAATTTTAAAAAACATTGTAAAGCTGAAGTTCTAGAATTAGGTCTATCAGATCATACTGCTCAGCTTATCAAGATACCTGTTAAAAAAGTACCTACTTTGAATTTTTGGCGCATCCCAAAACGAGATTATGGTGCAGATAATATTGAGAAATTTAAAATGTGTGTTAAAAACTTATCTTTTACAAATATTTACAACACTGATGATCCAAGCTCTGCATATAGAATTTTTTAGACGATTTTAATCTGTTTTATGATCTATGTTTTCCTAAGAGGCCATTTTTGATAAAAGTGAATACTAAACCAAAATGGGTATCAAATGGAGTTAAAGTTTGCAGTTGAAGAAAAAAGGATTTGCTATGGAATTTTAGATTAAACCCTACAATAGAAAATAAACAAAAGTATAAAAATTATAATAAGAAATTCAAGAAAATTATATCTTTGACAAAACGTGCGCAAAATAATTATATAATAAAAACTTCAATTAATAAATGTAAAACTGCATGGCGTATAATAAACAAAACGAGATTGAATTTACCTAAAGAAGCTATTATTGATATAAAAACTGATAGTGGCAAGTGCATAAATAATCCTACACAAATAGCTAACGTTTTTAATAACTATTTTATTGATAAAGTAAGACCTGTGCCAGGATCTGGAAATCAAGTAACCACTTTAATTAATCACCGATTAAATTCTATGTTTCTAGCACCGAGTTCATCCTACCAAATAAATAAAAGCATTAAAAATCTCAAAAATACTAGCAGTGTAGGTTACGACGGCTTTAGCACCAAAGTAATTAAATCAGTTAGTGAAGACATTTGCCACCATCTTAGTCACATTATAAACTTATGTATCGTGGCAGGTAAATTTCCAAATGATCTTAAAATAACGATTATAAAACCTTTATACAAAAAAGATAATAGACAATTAATAGAAAATTATAGCAATGCTGTCACCGTTCTCCAAAATTTTTGAAAAATATATGTATAGCGCAATTATCTCATATCTTGAGAGTAATGACATATTATGCATGGAACAGAAAGGATTTCGACAAAAGAAAACAATAAATATGGCCATTTATGAATTTATTTATAATATTATGACACACATTGACAAAAAAAGCCTATATGTGCAGTCTATTGTGATATGACACAGGCATTTGACTACGTAAAACATGACATTTTAATTAGTAAACTTGACGCTTATGGTATTAGAGGCAATATTCTAGATTTAGTCAAATCATATTTAACCAATAGACAACAAATAACAGAAATAACAAGAGTTAATTGCTCTACTAAATATGAAGAAACATACGTCTCAGAAAAGCGCTATGTCTCATATGGTGTACCCCAGGGCAGTGTACTAGGCCCACTCCTGTTTATTATTTATATTTCATTTCATTTATTTATTCAATAACAATTTCCATTGTGTCTAAATTACATAATACATGCTTATTTAAAAAAAATAAGAAATACACAAAATTATCATTAATACAATTATCAAAATATGTCAATATAAATAGGATTATGTCAAGGAATACAATATTAGATTATAATCTCGAAGTAAAATTAAATTCAATGCAATATTTAGATGTCAACATTACAATTATCATTTTATAATTCATTTATAGAATAAGGACATTTATCTATCAAGAATTGCTTTACTTTTACTTGAAATTCTCTTGTATAGACCAGATTCTTTATCTCCATTGGTAGTTTATTAAATATTTTTATCGACCTATAGTAAGCATTATGTTTGACAACGTCAAGATTAATCACTTGTTTTGTCTGAAGATCTTTCCTTCGCGTACCTTCCCTTTTCTGCCTTTCTTCTGTAGTCTCATATTCATGAATATATTTAGACAAATGAGTAAGTAAGACCAGAAAATACAAGCTAGGAACTGTTAGTATGTTATTTTCTTTAAAATGCGGTCGGCACGATTCATCCTGATGTATTCTAACTATGGTTCGAATGGCCCTCTTTTGCAGTACAAAGGCTTTTTGAGTGTTGTAACTATAGCTGCCTCCCCAGAAGAGAATGCTGTACCTTAACTTTGACTCTACCAATGCGTGATAAACCATTTTTAAATATTTGATGCCCACTTCATATCTTAGACTTCTTAACACGTAACAAGCTGAACTAATTGTGTTTTCTAAGTGCATAAGTTCATGCTTCCAATTTAACTGACAATCTATATGGACCCCTAAAAATTTTACAACTGGAGCCAAAGTAACTGCTTGTCCATTCATATTACAGTTAAGCCTGTCTTTGTTCCTGGAGGTAGAACGGAATAACATCGCATTAGTTTTAGTGACATTTACTCTAAGATTGTTTGATGTGAACCAACTGTGAAACGCCTCTAAGGTTTGATTTGCGACAACATTTAAATCATTTATGTTATCTGCTGAAATAATAGCGTTAGTATCATCAGCAAAAACCACTAACTGTATAGACCCTGCTACTGTTTCACTTATGTGTTGTATAATGTCATTTATGAAAGTTATAAAAAGTATCGGACCTAATATTGAGCCTTGCGGAACTCCTGTATTTACAGGAAATAATTCTGACCTAAACTTTTCTTCACTATAGCATTTACTGTTTGTAGAGTTATAACTCTTTACGATGGCTTGGATCTCCACAAACATCTTTCTATTCTTTAAATACGACGTCATAAGTTCCAACGATTTGCCTCTCACACCATAATATTCTAGTTTTTTTAAAAGTATTTGATGATCCACTGTATCAAATGCCGAACTTAAGTCTAAAAAGAGCCCTGCTACTTTTTGCTTATTATTTATCCTATCCGTGACATCCCTTAGTAAAGTTGATATTGCATCCTGTGTTCTAACATATTTCTGATAGCCATACTGTCTTTTGTTCAATACTTTATTTAGATTTAAGTGTCTGAGAAGTCTAGCTTTAATCAAACTTTCAAATATTTTAGAATTTGTAGGCAACAGTGAAATAGGTCTATACATTTTTGGATCTTTTTTTGATCCTTTTTTGTGTATGGGAATTATTTTTGCTATTTTCAGTTGATCAGGGAAAATACCTTCGTCGAAGCACTTGTTATAAAACTTACTTAGAGGTTCAGCCAAAATGTCAATATTGTCCTTTATTATTGATATTGGTATGTCATCAAACCCACAAGATTTTTTATTATCCATTTTGTTTACAATTTTCTGAATCTCGTCAGGTGTGGTTGGATTCAGAACTAGGATGTTCGGCACTCTTTTTGCACTCTTAAAAACAATGTCCATTGCGTTGTTGGTGTTTGTTGGCAGGGACAGGCTATATTCAAATTGCTTAGCAAAAATATTAGCTATTTCAGATGTGTCTGTTATAAAGTTATCTTCTAGTTTTAGAGTAAATGGTGTACCGCAAGTCCTTTTTTTGTTTCTATGATTATTTATTACATTCCAGACATCCTTACTTAAATTTTTTGAATTCGCTAATTTATGTTGTACTGTTAGTTTCTTAGCTACATTAATTTTCAATTTCAATTTCAATTTTTCAATTTTCTTTATTGCACTCCATAATGTATATACAAAGATGTCATAAAAATATATAATAAAAAAAATATATATATATAATGACCCTCTTATATAGGGCAATATAGTTTTGTCTATAATTTTATAATAGAACTGTTTTGGTTAATACCTTTTCCAACATACAGAAATCTTTTCATTCTACTGGATACCTTTATTCCCTTAGTTACCCAACGCAAGTGAGTGTTACGAGATGATTTTATTTGAAGTTTCCTCTTTCTGAAAGATTGTGTGAAAATGTCCCCAAATAGTTTTATGAATGAGTTTATGCCAAAATCGTTCCAGTTTTGTTTAAGCAGTAGTTTTCTAAATTTACTTTTATTCTTTTCATTGAATATTCTTTTTGTTACACTTACAGTTTGAGACTTAGTGTTTCTAAATGATTGATTGTTTTTTAATAAAGTACTACAAAGTAGTCCAGCATGTCCATCTGCCAATCCATTATGGTCTACTTCACAGATTTGTAAGTTTTGCTCTGGTAAGTTTGTGAATATATTGTCTATACAAGACTGTGAGTCATTGCGAATAAAAGTAGGTGAACTGATTAAGGGTCTAAAATTGTGAGAAATCAATAAATTCAATAAGTCACATCTTTTTTTGTTATCAGTTAGAACGTCAACATTGAAGTCACCGCAATAAACACAATTCTTGTCAAAAAAATGTTCTAATAGTTTTTCTAAGCTTTGCAAAAACATGTCAAAATTTTTGTCATATGGTGTAGGGTAGCAACAACATATGGACAAGCCTGTCAAGACATCCTTCACACAGCACAGCTCAAAGCTATTCATCATATACAGCTTTTTGCCAATGGTTAAGTCCAAAAAATCTCTGTCTGATTGTGCTAGAATGAGAGTCCCACCCCTTAACTTATTTTTTCTAGTATTATGAGATGCAACCTTGTAGTTTGATATGTTTAATATTGAAACTAGATCTTCATTAAGGAAGTGTTCACTAATGCATAGGTAATGAACTGGACTGTGCAAGCTGTCACAATATATTTCCAAGGCATCTTTCTTATTCTTTAGACCACACATATTTTGGTGAAAGATGTTTAAATGTTTTAATAATGAGTTATCAGATTGAAACATTACATTGTCATTCATATGTGCAGAAGTAGAATTTAAAACTGAAGTATTACTTTCACTGGCGAAAAAACAATTCATTGTCGTTTTGTTTGTTATGAAGCTCAGTTTTTTTGAAATAGTATGGAATAGTTCCAGGTTTGAACTGTTTACATTTTACACAATTTTCCATGTTTACCGTGTATAAATCATTACTCACATTTTTGTCAAAACTTGTTTGGAATATATCTAAGTATTCTTTTAAATGACAGAAGATATTGAATACAGCTTTGTTGTTAATTTTGCCTGAATATACAGAAAACATTGTGG
Source organism: Catocala nupta (assembly GCA_963675205.1). Lineage (NCBI taxonomy): Eukaryota > Metazoa > Arthropoda > Insecta > Lepidoptera > Erebidae > Catocala > Catocala nupta. The sequence continues at coordinate 18,604,991 of OY776107.1, read as the reverse complement.
ATGAATATTCAAGATGTTTATTAGTATCAAATAAGTAAACAAATTCAAAATGTTGATTTTTTTTATATAATATTTGATTGAAGGATTCTTTTCTCTGGTTGTATAAAGTGGCAGTATTTTTAAGTTTAAAAGTAGGTGAGCATATTACAACATTAGTGTGAGTTATTGTTTCCAGTTTGCATTTAATGTAATTTACTAATACCTCATATTTTTTAGAACTTAAGAAGTCTTTTTCTCCTAAGAATACAATAGAAAAGTCATTCAAGGTGTAATTTATAAGTTTCTTGTCTAGGCTTGCAAGAAGTTCTATTGTCCCTGCGTTGGGCATGCAATAGTGACAGATGTGTACATTTGGAAAAGTGTGTTTTGCAATTCCTAAAATATTATCAGTATTATTATCACTTATGATACACATTTTACAAGAATTGATATTTTTTTGGAGTCCCACTGATTTCATTGTATTTGAACCAGCAACAGTGCCCTCTGTGGATTTTACTAAAAACAAGTTATTTCTTAATTCTTTATCGGTACTGTATGGTTGCTTGTGGCTCTGTTGTTGCATGTTTCTGTTAATTTCGTCAGGCGTTTTAGTCAATTTATTTATTTGAACAGGAGTGTGGTGCAAGGTGTTAAGAGACATATTTTCACATGTTCCTGTTGAGCTTGTTTGATTTACGACTGACTTATTTGATGATAATGTATGCTATTATTGTCTGAGTTTAGCGTTTGTTCTCGGTCAAGATTTCGTATTTTAATTATTTCTGCTTCCATTTTTCCTTCACTAATGATATCTTTACTCTTAATATTTTGTGTTATTGAAGATTGCATTCCTTTTTTTGTAGGCGCTTTTTGTATTTCTTTTGATGTTTGCTTAGGTATTCTGATTATTGAAGTGGCCCTTACGCTTTTATTTATATGTGTTTTTCGTTTGGATGCTGAAACTGGTGTATTGAGTAAAGTCCCAGAAACGTTCAAGCTTTTGTACGTGTCCAACAGTTTTATTTGTTTTTGTAAATCCGATTTCAATCTTGCGTTTTCAACATTTAAATTTTCGATTTCATTATGAGCGCTTTGTAGATCCTTAGACATTTGGTCTAGTTTTTCTTGCAAATCGATCACCGTTTGGCTGCAGTTTAGTGGCGAGTTTGGTAAACTCATCATAGTCGTATCAAACAAATTGGAGTCATCTGTAGTTATATTATTTAATGAACTAGCTCTTCTATTCGGTTTACGGTGTGTCACATGTTCATCCATTTTTATAAAACAATAGTCAAAATTATGATAAAAGTATATAATAAATTTTATTATTTCTATTTAGTATTTGTTGATAGTCAAATCATATAATTTTATGTTTTAGTATTGATACGATGAATATGTCAAATTGTAGATAATGCTCAAAAAGCAGTCGTCGGGTGCGTGGACTCGAACTTGAGATACTAATTCTCTCCACCTCGTACTTCCAAAATGCGCCAGTTGAACTACAAGGAATCTTGTTCAAATACGTGTACTTATTTAATTTTTGTTTATTAATTGTTGTGGTTAACTTTAGTAATAAGAAGTGCGTTCTTATTGGCTGTAAGTTGAACGTCACACAAGTTTGAATAAAATTAACGACACATTCTTTTCTACATTGATATTCACTTGTTATCATTACTTTTAACTGTTGTAAAGATGTTTTAATCACTGTTTATTGTAATTTTCACTGTGTAGTTTTTTGTAATTAATTAGTAAATTTAAGGGTTTTTACCCATTTTTTTTTTTTGTAAGGTATGTTTATATTGCACTTACGGTTGGATTTGTTCTTCAATCACAACACTTCACTGTGTTTGTACACTTCTACCAACGATATATAGTGATTATTGGGTGGAAGGTACTTATCATATGATTTAGCACACTTTAAATTTCACTTTATCTAATTTTAAACATATAAAGTATACAGAGCTGATCTTACACGGCAACTAGCGCCATCCAAATTCAAGTTTAGTATTAATGACTTGCCAAGTGCCATCAATCAACCAATGACTCTTTTTTGCTGATGACAGTACAATTTCAATAGCATGTAAGGAAATAAATCAATATAAAATCGATATAAATAATTCATTAACATCTATAATTTTATGGCTTGAGAATAATAATTTAAAAATAAAAATAACTAAAACCCATAGAATGCATTTCGACCAAATAAAAGAAAACCCGTTAAATATCTGTTTGTTCTATGACAATAACGCCATAAAAGAGGTCACAACTGCTCGTTACCTTGGATTAATAATATACAGTAAATTAAATTGGAAAGAGCACATTGATATACTATGCAAAAAATTAAGCAGTATATCATATGCATTATATAAGCTTGCTCTAACTATCAATACTGATGCTTTAATATCAGCATATTATGGTCTAGTGGAATTTGTTCTCAGATATGAAATAATATTCTGGGCCAACTCTACAAATATCTCGCTTTTGCATTTTAAATGCCATATCTTTTATGGCATTTAAAATGCAAAAGCGATGCATACGGGCTATGTTTGGGATTCAAAGCACAGAGAGCTGTAGACCCATTTTTATAAGGCATACAATTTTAACGCTCCCGTCATTATACATTTTTGAAGTAGCCCTCTTTGTCAGGAGTAATCACCATTTGGTTTCACTTTTATCAGATAATGGAAGAAGTAATCGACGAGATCCAAATAGACTCTGTGTTCATTCTGCTAAAACAGCTATACTACATAAAAGTGTTATATGCAAAGCTCCATTAATATATAATAAGATTCCAAATAACATGAAATCTCTAAATGTAGCAACATTTAAAAAAGCACTCAAAGCGCTGCCTACTAATAAATCTTATTATAATGTTGATGACTTCCTTAATGACAAAAATCTATAATTTAATTGCAATTTTGAGTATGTACCTATGTATTTTTATTATTTATATTAATTTAAATTGCATTAGGTGTTATTTTTTGTTTCAATTGATTTTAATTTTAATTGTATATTTTTCTAATATGTTTATCTATTAACTACAACTTGTTTTAATATTTACTAATTTGACTATTTTGATGTATTTAATTGATTACTTATGAGTATTCTAAGACTATTTTATTTAAATTAAACTCCTGTACACTAGTTTTGGTTAAACATGTTGATACAAACTATTATTTACCACCTGTATTATATATAACAATAATGTATAATAATATTTACACATGTTTTAGCAAATAAATGTATCTTTATCTTTATTACCAATTACTAAACAATAAGATTGACAATCCAGCTGTACGAGAGAGCATCTATTTTTATGTACCTGATAGATACTTGCGTGCCTGTGGTCGGCGACAGCATCAACTGTTCGCCTACCCAACATCGAAGCGCTCTTCTCAAGCATATAATAGTCCTACGGCTAGGGCAGTAATGCACATTAATAATTTTCTACAATATAGTCCAGATACAGACATATTTATTGATAAACCAACTGTAGTTGCTACTGATATTATGCGACATATCAATAACCTATGACATTAGAGTATTAGGTGTAGTGCAATAAATGAATAATGTAAGCATATTCAATAGTATTTAATAGCTATGTCCAAAAATAAATATAAGTATTATCTATAAAACTGTAATAAATGTAAATAATGTCAATAAGGTAAGCTCAATTGTTATATTCCTTGTTTAATGTTATTTGAAATATTTAATGTTGTAAATACATTTAATAATATACATAATATAATTTTTGTAAACATATGCATGCAAACGATTTGGTGACACCACTGTAAGTTTTGTACTGCTTAATAAATGAATAAATTAATTAATTGTATGGACACAAATTCAATAAAAATATAACAATGGTAACATTCTCCCATTATATTTAAATACTGGATTTGATTATAATATAATTGTTTATGTTTCAGATCTCACCATCAGATGGGTTACCACAGTGGCTGTGCTATGAATGTTCAGCTTTGTTAGAGAAATATGTTGTGTATTTTGAGAAATAAAATGATAAAATCACATTACATCCTGTATCAATATGTGACTATGTGACAGAGAGTGTACCTACCGGTGAGTACTATCATTGTGGGAACAATTCAGTTAGGTTCATGTATAGTACCTCTTAAACAACACCATGTTCCATAACCTGAATGGCCCTTCCAGCAAGACTCAAGTTTTATGCAATAGAAAAAAAATGAATTTTCCTTGTAACAATATTTATGACAAGACTAAGTAGTTCCTTGGAATATTGAAGCTGTCATTGTAAACTGGATAATCCATATCCAGTATTATGATATTAAGTTGATGTTTGTTGTCAGTTCGCATGCGTCGAGAACAAGAGCTCGCACTTGACTGTTTTTGTCCCAAATAAATAAATTAAAATAAAATAACATTTTTACACCTTTGGCTAAAATGTTAGTTGTAGGTTCATCTAAACTTGCGATAGATTTATAACGGTCTCCTTTAGTTGTTCGGGAAGTCATTAAAAATATAAACAATGATGCATATTGTTTATATTTTAAATGCTTTCCAGAACAACTAAAGGAGACCGTTAGATCGCGTTGATAACCGTTACGTATTATATATACACTAGCGGTCTCCTTGTGGTCAAAATTCGACCACAATTGAATTAAAATTTTTGATCGTTATTAAAGTTTTAGTGTCTATAACTTTACCCTTATAATGACATTTCATTTTGATTTCGCTAAGACTATACAGGTTAATTTACCTTTATTTTTCAAACAAGTTATTATTTACTTAACTATACTCTTTCATTGACGATATTTCTAAGCTACTTTGATTTCTTTTTTCTTTATTACATATAATTAAGGTATATATGTAACCATATTTACAAATAATTGTACGGCGTCAGTCGAACAATGCCGAAATACTACGAACGCGATTCGACTACGTGTGTCAAATGTATGGTTGGGTGCGTGTCGTATTTTTTCATCAATTTAATGTATTTGAATGCATATTTTATAAAAATATTAGGATTCGCAACTCCTTCTCCATATAAACCATCAAACCAACCTCCATAAAAAGGGGTACAAAGTTTTTGCTTCACGTATTAATATATAGATAAATATACAAGGGTCAGGTGGAAAGTTCTCGGCCTGACGCAGAAATCGCGTTTCAATCAGCAGAATATTATGTTTCACGCCTGCAAGCACGTCTTATTAGTTCGTATGACAAGTTTCAACTTGTTCTCTCAAGTAGTTCGTTTACAGGCGTTTTTGATCTAGACGTCTTACGTACTTTTTGTTAAAATTGATAACTAGAATATCGTGCGGTTATTAAATGTTTCGTTTTAGATGGTTAAACCTCTAAGGAAATCCATTTGAAGTTGAATAACGTTAAAGGAATCTCTGTTTCTTCCATGTAAACCGCTAAAAAGGGGGCAGGCGAATTTAAATGTGTCACTCTAAGATGATCCACGTGAAATACAGCCAAAAACTTGAACCACGCCGGACACTATCGAAAACGAGCATGATATCGTGATGATTGATGGGAGAGTGACGGTGAATGAGATAGCTGAGGCTGTGAGGATATAAGAAAATAGGATGTGAAACATCTTGCACCAAAAATTAAGAATGCGAAAGCTCTGTGCATGATGGGTGCCGCATTTGCTGAATGTCGATCAAAAGCGCATGAGCATATGTTTTCGCAGCAACCTTTGGACCGATTCAATAGGGATCTGACAGATTTTGTGCGGCGATTTGTCACCATGGATGTGATGTGGGTTTACCACTATACACCAGAAATGAAACTGCAGTCGAAGCAGTGGGTGGAAGCCGGTGGTTAGGCGCCAAAGAAAGCGAAGTCCATCGCATCTGCCGGAAATACATGACCAACATGTTTTGGGATGCAAAAGGGATTTTGTTAATTACTTGCCTTGAATAAGGTTGAAGTTACAGGCATATATTATTCTTACTTTCTTAACTGCTGAATTTCTGCAAGAAATCGCGAGGAAAGGCCTGGCCAGGAGAAGAACACATTTGATAGCTAGACCTGATAGTTGTGCTGAGTCTGAGTGTTCTTTGTGGACAATGTCTGAATGTTTGTAAGGTCCTCTGCGACAAAGGAAGGCTACGTGTGGAGGTTGTCTTTAGAAATAACAGAGAACAACTTGGGTCAATGTTAATATTAAGTCAAACTATGGTCCTTCTCTATTAACCTATTTGTGATTTTGAAACCGAAGTCCGCGCGTGCGAAACCGCGCTATATAGTTAGTCAATAATATTTTTTTTATAGACGTTCTTAATTGAAATTCTCGTTAAGTGTATATTTGGCCTAGAAGTTAGTAGGTTGAATCTGTTTTTATGATGATTAAATAAATCAATCAGTATTTAAGTTTCATGTATTCGATTTCTATTAAAGCTTTGAATATTTAGAGTTGGTTTAACTGTTTTCAGATATTTTCTATATTGTTTAAATGTTTGTAGAGGTTCTGGACACTCGTTCAATTCCTAGTTTCAAATTTGTTTAAAGAGAAATATAAGAGAAGCGCTAATCAGCCAGGTTAAAAAAAAAGTACAAACCATTTTATTTATTATATTTAATTTAACATTTACAATAAAATAAAGGAGACCGGCATGTTTTCATATATCTCTGGGCCTGATGTTACTAAGCTAATTTTTGCTTTATTATATAGATATAATATTAACATTTCAAAATGAAAATATTCATCTAGCTGCTCAATGGGAGTAACGAGATATTTACTGTCAAAGAAAAATGAAATACACATACACATGTATTTAAAAGTCTCAAAGATCTTAAGATCACCAAGTAATTAAGAGTTATTTGAGGTGTGTTATGTACTGGAACATAAACATATATTATACTAACAAAACTAAACACTTGTATAGCTTATCATGATCATCATTATCGGCTCATATGATAGTGGAAGCATATATAAAATACTCGTTACTTTCTACACTTTATTAATCACTATCATCATCATAGATAGTTAAAATATCATTTAAAACTGTGTAGGCGGTATTAAGTTTTGTTGGAACATTGCGCAGCTAAGGCACCATATTATGACCATTACATGACAACAACCTACAGTTCCTTTACCTACCACACAATTACAATAATATTGCTCGATCGCTTCCCTACCAACAAGAGAGCTGTCAACTAAACTAAAGAAAAATTTGTTTTTGCACTGATATGTCATCATATGATTTTGTTGCGTATGCATTGTGATCGAAATCCGTTAAAACAAGCCGTTGTCAGTTGAACAAACAAGAAACCAATATCCGTTGTGAGAATGCGTAGATCGTTCGTGAAAGCAATATACGCCAGCGTCCATAAAATATCGCCAAAATTGTCAAGAAAGCACAGTACCTACACAATAAAAACATACAGTACGAGAAGTATTCACAATGCGAGAGCAGCAAGCGGTGCGCAAGAAAGCGAATGTCGAGATTGTCGAGTAGTTTGACAATAAGTGACACTGTCAAAATCGTTTTTGAGTTGCCATTAAATAAAATAAGTCTCAGTTAGTATCAATTCCAATCTATGGAAAAATAATTAAAATGGGTTGAAATAAAGTGTAAGTTACAATTATATCTATATTTTTATACATTAATTGATCTGTGTATGTAATACTAACAATATCCTGAAAAACTGACACTCAAAAAAAATGTGAATGAAATATCGATTTGCCTAATTATTATTTCATACATAGCAACACTGTATATTATCCAAAGTCAACCGAAACCAGTAAATAAAAGTAAGTTAAAGTTTTATTAATTTAATAAAATACTATCCCATTGTAAATCTACAAAATATTAGAGGACATGGTATCAAAAAATATCTAAAGAATTTTGAATAATAAGGCATTGGAGTAACATGAAGTTATGTTAAGCCTATTTCTGCCGGTGTCCTTTGTTAATAATATATAGGCCGATTGTAACAATTTACATAATATGCACAAATTCGCAAACAGCTATAAAACAGCAGCACACACCCGCACGCACGCGCATTGCGCGTACTCAACACACTTACACTCGCATACAGTCACACTCCATTTAGAACATGGTGAATATTCGTATTATCTAATAAACTTTTACCCGTGTCTTCTTTACAGCCTTACCTACAACAACTTCATTTGAAAACTCAATTCATTTATAAAACACATATTTTAACAAGTTAACATTTGCATGAACCTTTTGCAACCGGTTGTAGTCTTAGTCGTAGGTACGATTAGAGCTACCAATTTTAACCTTTGTATTTTTGTATTGAAAATCAAAATTAAGAATTATGAAAAGTGATAGAACAAAAGGAGACTGGTGGTTTTCGGCCTGAGCACCTACAGAAATGAAACCTATGCGAAAAGAAAGTTGATATTGACTCTTAACTATTTTCTTCAGTACTATATACAGAAAACTTGTCTAAGCGGAGAAAATAATTTCCAAATAGCGGCTACAATGCGAAAAATTGATACTTGCATATAATTGATACACGCCCACTTTGTACCTTTAATGACATTGGTGGTTCATTTATCACTAATATCCCAAAGTAGAAGTAAGTATAACCCAGGGTAATCAGGTATTTTATGAGATTTTTAGTTCAATTTGCAGGTTTTTGAATCGATTATTCACTCAATATGTCTGTAATTTGTAATCGATTATTCATGTTTGTTGCCATACTAAAGCAACTATAAATAGTTTTTTTAGGTTGGCAACAAACTCTTAATTGTCACCTGTAGATCATTATCTGACGTTGTAATTTTTTCCCAATCTAAACTATAAACATTTAACATAATTATGTTACAATACAAGCACAGTTGCTTCCTGAACCATGTTGAACCTGAGACTTTAGCTTGAAACCTATATAATAAAAAAGAAAGTATAAAATTCACGTCATATTAGTGAATTAACATATTATACTTACAATATTAGAAGTTTTCGTGCATGACATAACCTTATGTCGAGATATCTACTTTTTTAAATTATATCTACTTTCAGATAAGTTTTTGGAAAAAGTGACGACCATACATGGTTTTCTGGTTAAAAATGCTACCAGGAAACATTGAAATTATCCGTGTAGGTGACCAGGCCGAACGCTCCTAGGAAACCCGCCGGTCTCCTTTGTAAGGTATAAATAAGACACAGGTGAAATGTTATTAATATTTTTAATGAAGTAAAATATTTTAGAATATATTAAATAAATATGATACATATTACACATTTATTGTTGAAATCTTAACTGTAATAAAATACGTACATTACTTATGTATATGCTAAGGTTTATTTTATATTCTACAAAATAATATAAACTATTTTGTATGTAATGGGATTAATTTTGAAGTATGAGCGTTGCTCATGCTTCGCTCGGCGCGCTTGCCCCGCTCAGAAGGCGCCTGGCCTTCCTATCTTTATGCTATGTTCTGTGGATTATCATCGGTGTGTTTACGGTAATGTACATTTAAACTGCTCTTTTGAGTAAAACAGTTCATACAAATATTACATTTGTATGTATGGGTTTTCAACGGTGTGTACCTATACGTTAATGCTCATCAAGATTGCTCTTTTGAGTAAAACATTTCATACAAACGTCACACTTGTATGGTTTGTCACCAGTGTGTAGACGCCAATGTGTAACTAATTGGCTCTTATGTCTAAAACATTTCATAAAAACATCACACGTTTATGGTTTGTCACCGGTGTGTATAAGGTGATGAGCACGCAAACTAGTTCTTACACTAAAACTCTTCGTACATACATCACATTTGTATGGTTTAACACCGGTGTGTATACGGTAATGTGCATCAAAAGTACTTTTTTTAGTAAAACATTTCATACATACATCACACTTGTATGGCTTATCACCGGTGTGTATACGGTAATGTTCATTAACATGGCTCTTTACAGTAAAACATTTCATACATACATCACACTTGTATGGCTTATCACCGGTGTGTATGCGGTAATGTGTATTTAATCTGCTCTTTGTAATAAAACATTTCATACAAACATTACACTTGTATGGCTTGTCACCTGTGTGTACGCGGCAATGTATATCTAAAGTGATCTTTTGAGTAAAACATTTCATACAAACATCACACTTGTATGGCTTATCACCAGTGTGTATACGGTAATGTTTATCTAAATCGTACTTTTGAGTAAAACATTTCATACAAATATCACACTTGTATGGCTTATCACCAGTGTGTATACGGTAATGTGTCTTTAATTTGCTCTTTGTAATAAAACATTTCATACAAACATCACACTTGTATGGCTTAAGCCCAGTCACTGAATGTTCGCGAATGTGTTCTATTAATAGAATCTTATCGTTGAATTCCTTTTTGCACTTATCACATATATAAGATTGTATATTATTACATGAACTACTACTGTCTCTAACTTCACTGTCGATAATGCCTTTAACACTATCTCTGCAGTCTTCGCTGAATAGTGTTGAAGTGATATCTTCAACATCTTTTGTGTGAGTGGCAAGTGCAGGTTTCTCAGGAACACGGGCACCTTGAAACATGTACAATAAAGTAGTGGTCATACTACGTCCTATTTTAGAAAGCGGGTGTAGCTCAATGGTTAAAGATTTGGATCTAGAAGACGAGGTTGCAAATCATTCTTCAAGTTAAGTGCAAATTGCATATAATGTTTGAAATAAAAAAAATAAACATTATTTATGAAATTTCTTATTGAACAATATACAGAACAGGATATTGACGTACTGAGATACGAGTATATAAATTACGACTTGGCGTATCTTTAATCTAAATAAGGATGTGGAAAGATCTGCAGACGAAAACTCACGAGTCGTAAGGAGATATTTATCTACAGGAGAAATCATGCAGAAAGCAATTAAATATAGTGTGAGGATAGTTAGTTAAGATATTCAGATCTAAAAACTGCGACATGCCTTGGATACTCTACAAACGAAAGAAACACGAAAGCAAAGAAGCAAGATATTTTGAATGTATCAGAACGAGTCGCGGCGTCATATATGCTAGACAATAGAAAGAAAGAAAATTTATTTATTTCCCGCACAAAATGGGCAGATTTAAACCATGACAGAAAAATAAATAATAAAAATAAATGCAACATAATAATATAAACTACCATAAGAAGTTTATCATTTCTGCTCACTGACATATCTCGCTTTACTAATCGGAGACCGATTGAAATGAGAAGCGGGCAGCCTGCATTCTAGGCCAGTATTGTCAGTGAGCAACGATACAAACATTAAACTATTAAAATTATTTATATGTAAAGTAATGTTTAAGTGTGTGTCCCGTCAATGCCAAAATTGGTCTGTGTCTGTATGTGTGTCTGTGTGTATGTGTGTGTGTGTGTACGTGTGTGAATACATGTGTCGGTGTATGACTGTGTGTGCCAGTGTGAGTGTTATAAGTACTTGTGTCTACTTACTGATGTGCTCCTCGAAGTGTAGCCGCGCTCGCAGCGACGGACCGGCGGCTTCTAACCCGACGAGCAACTCGTGATGCGACGCCTGTGTACCAAACACTCTGACTTCAGAAATAAACAATACACAGTAACGATAACGAATCGAAATACTCAATATCAGAAGTAACACCTTGTGGTTCTAGTGTTTGTAACGTACACATGTTGAGGATTACCAAGAATTGCACTTAAGCCTACAAAAGAGTTTCAGATTTCGGATCTTTACAGTTTAACTAGACCCACAAGATTGTAATTTCAACACCTAGGTATGTATATTTTTAATTAAAGCAATAGTTCTAATATTTTTGGCGGTTCAATAAACTTAACACACAATAAAAAGACGCATGTCAGATTGGCAGCAATATGATGAGTATACTCGCGATATCACAGACGCTAGGACAAAAAGTCTTCATCGGTAGGCACCCGGACACAGATCGTCACTGACCACTAAAATCCTAAAGATATAGAAAAGATCACCTAAATTACCCGTATTCACAACCTAGCACTCAGTTTCACCTAAGTTCACGTGTTTCTTTTTCACCTTATCTTATCTTATCTTGTGTGGGGGCCAGTCAGTACAGACCGGCGACACTTCGACCCAGTGGGATCTTTTGTGTCGACTACCCCAATAACGACTGCCATAGATGTTCATGGCAGCCGGGACCGACGGCTTAACGTGCTCTCCGAGGCACGGAGCAGGCGATAATTGTCAATCAATACGCACATAATTTCGAAAAGTCATATAACTTCCGAAAGTCAGAGGTGCGCGACGTGGGTTCGAACCCGAGACCCTCTGCATTACAGTCTGTTGGTATACCAACTGAGCTATCGCTGCTTATATAGAAATACGTATTCTCGTATAGGTATACATACGTAAGTAATTTTTATGTTTTCATATTGGCTGGTTAAGTTTCCGACTGTCTAATTAAGCAAGGAGCACTTCAAACTGGCTGTCCAGACTGGCCATTTGCGCCCAATCTGATGTGATGGCAATCCGAAAAGACCCAAAAGAGATCAAGCCCAGGACCAACGGCTTTACATGCTTTGTAACGTTGCTGTTTCTATTCTAATAATTTCTTGGCGGAAAATCGCAATCAATGGTGCCAATTCTGTTGTCACAAAATTCTATTATCTTAGTTAAAAATCTCTAAAATTTAGTTTAGTCTTGTCAAACGACATTTCGTATTCTGAAACCGCTAAAAGTGACAGGTCTAAACTTATTTTAGTGTGACAGGATTAAAATTGGTTTAGTTATTCAATTTAATCCTTTCTGCATTCTGCTGTACGACATAAACGTCAAAAATGATCTAAAATTAGAAATGTCAAACTAATATTAGATGACATCTGAAAACATGATAGGAAGTTTAGTTTTCCTAGAGATTTAGTAATTCAGGCTTAGTAGTTCTGTCAATTGTGCCATTAACCTTGGAGCCATCAAAAGTGAGGCCTGTGAGGCGCGAGACCTTTGAAAGGAAGGAATATCCATAACAAACATATTTGTATCAGATATCATGAGAGGTGATCCATAATCAGGCGTTTAAACTATATGTCAGATTCAGTTATGCCGGAGCAAGGAGAGCATGATCAGGTGGAGATTTACGGACAGAACTAATTTGGGATTTTTGTTCCTGGATGCCGCAACACCTGAACGCAGAAGAAATTGACGAGTGCCTCCGACAATATTTTATTCATATTTAAAATACGGTTATATAAAAAAAAATCGGTTCTTAAACATTCTGTGTCAATCATTATACCTATTAAATCTAATTAAATTCATAAAATATAATATTTTATAAGCATTATCCCACAGCTTTCTTTATTTTTTGCATTATCACACAATTTAATAAAACATCATTTAAGTCTTATAATTTGTATGATTACAACTCAATTTATGCTTAAAATTATATACACTGTAAATACATGTATTTAATGTAAATGTATAGTGGCATGCCACTACATTTCTATTTAATTTACATTTCTTAGAATAATAGGTTTAAAGAACCAACTGTGTAATTCATTTCATGGGTCTTCTATTTAATTGCTGGCAAGGAAACATCAGTTTGAGCCTAATATCAAAGTTTATTTAAACTTTGATATTAGGCTCAAACTGATGTTTCCTACAATACATACCTAATAATATACTACAATGGACAGAAGAGAATAGAATAGAAATTCTAGTTTACTTTATTTCCTACTGCTACTTCCTTTATTAGTTTATATAATTCATCCTTCAGCAATAGGAAATTGATAGTAATGAAAAACGAAAGGTACATGAAAAGTCTTTATTTGATAAGTGTAACTTGTAAATTTACTAAAGCACGGGCTGTAGTAATAACTAAGTCCAGAACCCTTAATAATTTAAGTTAATAATCGAGTGCATCTTCTGATGTTGCTGTAGACACAGTAAACTTAATTGGTGATCATTTAACATCTCTCATATTTACACCAATCTGAACCATTTTACTTCCGTCGTGTGTAACATGTACTTGAATAGCTTTATGTTCCTGATGTGGCACAGCCTGTACTGCTTTATCATAAAATATCCTTTTAGGAGGAGGCAAGATATGAAGGCTCGTTTTCTTCAGTCAGTATATCTAAAAATAAAATGATAAAGAATATTTAGATAGTTACTTCCCCAATATTAGCTAAATTAGAATCATTACATAGGTAGTAAATGAATGTAGGGATAATTAGTAGAATATACCTGTACCTTGATTGAAAGAAGACGTTGAAGGGTCAACAGAATATATTTCTTCTAGAAACGATAACTTTTGTCGTTTCTCGAAGGCAGGTCGAGGTTCGGTTGGTGTGGCTTTGTGTTTTCTGTCCTGTTGACTATTTCGTCAACTCAACATCATCACATCAACAAAATTCCGTATTTCAGTCTATGGTCCGGAGTGAGAGGTGGAGGAGGAAGTGAATTCCATCAAGGAGGCGGTGGAGCGGGCGAGGGAGCGCTTAAACCCTCTCCCCAACCGCAGAGCCGGGCGCCGGAGGGCGCGACCTCCAGCCACCCTGAGGTTTGACCTGGGGGTGGAGGGCTTTGTGGGCCTGCCCGCCATCCGTTCAGCACCAGGTCGTAGGTAGGTAGGTAGAGGTAAGGGGGAGACAATAGGGAGTATTACTGAGTGAGTGCCTTTGGGTAGGTCTTTTCGCGTAGTGGCCTGCCGTTTCATGCGTCGGGCCGAAACTTCGCTGGGGTCACGATCGCATGCGAAAGTGATTCGCGCGGCCCCGTCGATAGTGGTTTTGTCGAGGAACACCGTGGTAGGTTTAGTCGGTATTCCGGGAGGTACATTATTCTTATCCCATCTTTCTTTTACCCCAGCGAGTCCGACATAACCCCTCCACCCGCCCCCGCGGAAGGGTATGCGTCAACACATTCCGCAACGAAAAAAAAAGAAAAAATACAGCAGAACCGGGCGCCGGAGGGCGCGAGATGACCTCCAGCCACTTTGAGGTTTGACCTGGGGGGTGGCGGGCTTCGTGGGCCTGCCCGCCATCCGATCAGCACCTGGTCTCTGTGTCGTGTCCGTCTCCCCTCTAGAAGGGGGACAGTAGGGATTTTAAAAGTAGTGGTGACCAAAGGGTAGGTCTTATCGTATAGTGGCCTGCCGTTTCATACGGTGGGCCGAAATCTCGGCGGGGTCGCGACTATATGTGAAAATGATTCACGCGGCCTCGCCGATTGCGGTTTTGTCGAGGAACACCGTGGTAGGTTTAGTCGGTATTACCGGGAGGTCCATTCTTATCATCATTACCATCTTTCTTTTACCCCGGTGAGTCCGACATAGCCCCTCCGCCCGATCCGCGGAGAGGTAAGCGTCAATGCATTCCAAGACGTAAAAAATAAAACTCTTAAATAAGTAATACAAAATTAATGCAAATAGCCTACTGGATTTGATAGGCTGCCAGATACATTCTCTGTTGTGCAGTATTTACTTAACTTAGAGCGACTAAAATATCATTCTACTTACCGTTTATTCTCTAAGAAGTGTTCACAAACAATTACACGCATTTAACAAAAATAAAAATATTATTTCATGAGAGTTTTTTCATACACTCGCTCACATTCATTCTTTATATTTATGTAGTTTAAATTAGGTGCTATCTAAACGAAATCTAAATTTAGTTCGATGGAACAGCAGGAATGCCCTACACGAAATCTCGTAACTAAAATTAGAAAATTTTTGACTTATTTTAGCTAAGAGAAAATTACAACAGAATTGGCACCAATGACTGTTTATTCGATCCCGAGATTACGTCCACAGCAGTAGTGTTGAGTAGGACATGAATTTGAAATGAGTTTGTAAGAGCTGCCTCTTTTTTGTACTGAGCCAGTACAATGTCCCACTTCAAATGAGGCAAGGCGTCTTGAAGCACAGCGGTACATTTGAAGTTATGAGTCATTTTGTCATTTAGTGTTGCTGTGTTGTTAGGTATGTACCTTACAAAGTATGATTTACGTAATACTAACCACAAAGTATAAGAAGCGATTGTAAGAGGTCAATTGATAATATTTTCGTAAAATTAAAAACAACTGTAATGATACTTGTTTGTGCAAAGCAACTAAAAGCACAGATCCTGACATTTTTATTATTTGATTAAATATTTTATTTTACTAATTTGACAATACCACAAGTTGATTATTGAGAAGGTAGGATTTATTAGAAAATAAAATACATATTCAATAAAAAATATATATTTGTGAGACTCCCAAGGCATAAAGAGACACCTATGCAAATGCATAACATGCATAAATTTAAATAATAAACAACAGTAGCAAAACACTAATAATACAAATTAAATACTTTAAAACTATTTATATGTACTCAAATTTCAATAAGTTCGTTCGTTTTTTAAGCATAAACAAAGTCAACGAAAGCGTTATATCGTTGTCTCACTCGGTGACGTATATAATTGGTGAATAATAAGATGCAGAGGCATGTGACGCGATCTCTCTCTCTCACTCTGTGCTCATGTCATATGCGACGAACGCGACATAAAATTTGAAGTAGTACATGAAAATTTTTTGAGCCGCTCTTACATTAGGACGTCTTGTACGGGACAAATGTCATGCCACTTGTAAGTCCTATTCAACACTACACAGCAGTCGCATTCACTATTACTGTAGCGGGTATACGTAAATATCTGCAATATACCGCGTCTTGGAGAAGATCGAAATGACGATGATTGAAGCGTGAGACAAAGAAATTCGATGAGCATAGTAGGATAGAGTTACAACTCTTCACTATTACCAATCATTGTACCGAACCTTGTTTATTAAATGAGTCACAAATGAAAGAAGAAGCGGCGTGCGTCATTTGTACTAATTGCACAATATTACAACTACAATTCCACAGGATTCCATCCTGGGACTAGTTAAATCTAAGGACATACATATATCACACATCAAATTATAATTCGATCACTTAGAAAGAAAGAATTTTAGCACTTCAAGGACCATCGTGCGTAACACTAAGACTACTTACTGTGGGAAATAATATAAATGTTAAGCATGGTGAACTGAACATGATAAACACACTGACCTCTCCCTGTTCTGTTTGTTTCTCGTGTTTGAGTTCAAGTATCGATGAGTTGCTCGTCAATTCATTTAGATGATCTTCAAAACTGGAAATAAATGGACAACATAATTATGACAATGAGCGAAAAAAATATTTAAATTGAAAATAACGCACTGAACCTATCATAGGCTGCAGAATATTGCGGAGCACGGGTCGATACAAACTATTTCTTGTCAGCAAAACCCGATAACATTGACCGACCCGGCAGATGCACATATACGCAGCTACAGACCGCGAGTGCCCCGGGGGAGACCCGCATGTCTGCATCAACGCGGCAGTGTTATAATATAAATGTCACAATCAACATGACTGCAAATATGCTTACCGCCATTCTTCTATTGTGATGCTATCGTCGAAATAGTTCTCAAATTTAACGTCTGCCATTTCAAGTTTGATTGATGACGAATTATTTTTTCCTTTTATCATTTCCTGAAAATAATTACAGATTGACACAATCTAAACTCTTCAACATATCACAATGCTCACGTGCAACAACTTTGAAATTAAACTACTATATACGGATTTTATCGCGTTGTTTATTTATCACTGTCTTACAAAATTTTGAAAATATTACACTACTACTATTATTGATTTTATTTTACTAATTTATAAGCTAATAAAATTATTTAAACTATTAAATCTATTTATTTTTGGTTTACACTTTCCCCGACGTTTCGGGTGCTTTTCAGCAGCCATGGTCATGGGGAGACTAAGATGGTAGTTGTCTCAATGTTCCAGTGTAGTTATTTCAAAGTACCCGAACATAATTTAATTATTGGTGTTTCTATTTACGCAGAATGAGCTCAAAGTATCATGAAGTCTAGCTATGGTTTGTTTCTTCTTGGGTTTGACTATTTGAAGTACTGGATCCCAAGCTGGTGGTACATTCCAACCATCTTCTCTATTGAAATTGGGATGTTTTTTGATTTCAATAGCCTCGCGAAGCATCCTTGGCAGGAATCGGTGTTCTTTAGCGAGAATCTGTGGTTTGTCAAATCTCAGGTTGTGGTTGGTCCCCTGTTGTACATGTTCACACACAGCAGACTTCAACGAGCGTTTGTGTTTTACGTCAGCTATGTGTTCTTTTATGCAGGTGCCTATGCTTCTCTTGGTTTGGCCAATGTATGAGAGTCCGCAGTCACAATCTATTTTATAGACCCCTGCATCTTGTAAAGGTAATTGGCACTTGACGGATGGTAAAAATTGACTTATCTTCGTTGGCGGCTTGAAGTATGTGTTGATTGAAGCTCGCTTCAAGATGTAGCCAATCTTGTCAGTGACACCCCTTACATAAGGCAGTATAGCAAAAAAGCACCCGAAACGTCGGGGAAAGTGTAAACCAAAAATAAATAGATTTAAAAGTTTAAATAATTTTATTAGCTTATAAATTAGTAAAATAAAATCAATAGTAGTAGTAGTGTAATATTTTCAAAATTTTGTAAGACAGTGATAAATAAACAACGCGATAAAATCCGTATATAGTAGTTTAATTTCAATGAATAACATTCGCGTAAACAGAAGACAATATTGTGCAACAACTTGTTAAACTCGTACCTGTTCAGTTTTAATGCCCGGAATTTTGTAGTGTGTGATACTTGTTTGAGTCAAGTGCGAGCTTTTGTTCTCGTGGCATGCGAACTGACAACAAACATCAAATTAATATCATAATACTGGATATGGATTACCCAGTTTACAATTACAGCTTCAATATTCCAACGACTACTTAGACTTGCCAAAAATATGGTTACAAGGAAAACCATTTTTTCTATTGCATAAAACATGAGTCTTGCTGAAAGGGTCATTCAGGTTATGGAAAATGGTATTGTTAAGAGGCTTACTACTGTATAATATACATGAATCTAACTGAATTGTTCTCACAATGATAGTACTCACCGGTACACTCTCTGTCACGTATTGATACAGGATGTAATGTGATTTTATCAATTTATTTCTGAAAATAACATATTTCTCTAACAAAGCTGAACATTCATAGCACAGCCATTGTGGTAACCCATCTGATGGTGAGATCTGAAATATAAACAATTGTATTATAATCATATTCAGTCTTTAAATATAATGGGAGAATGTGAATATTGCTTATTTTTACCCGACTGCTTCAGAAGGAGGGTCATATTTTTCGAGCGTACCTATGTATGTATGTGTGTATGTATGTCCATATCTTTGGCACGCCCTACAGCCCAAACGGCTGGACGGTTTTTGACATATGAGGTGTTGTTGAATTCATCAGAATTGTGGTAGTGACACAGGCCATATAAATTTTCAAAATGGCGCCCGCAAATGAAATAGAGGGGTTACTTTTATTTTTTCTTACCTTAGCAATATGGGTATCAAAAGAAAGATCGTGAAAAGACCATTTCAAAAATATATGAATATGATTCGTGACGGACTCGAAACAGAGGCGCGCGTGGGAACACGCATGCCGCCTCTCTGACCTGGTGCTGAATGGATGGTGGGCAGGCCCACAAAGCCCACCATCCCCAGGTCAAACCTCAGGGTGGCTGGAGGTCATCTTGCACCCTCCGGCGCCCGGCTCTGCGGTTGGGGAGAGGGTTTAAATGCTCCATCTCCCGCTCCGCCGCCTCCTTGATGGAAATTACTTCCTCACTTCTGTGAGGAAGTGATTCCTTATGGAGGCGACGGCGTTCCACGACCTCTCGCTCTGGACCATGGACTGAACTACGGCCGGGAGCGAGAGGGCAACCGATCCGACTGCCGCGATCAACTCACGGCGCTGCGATGCCCCGGCGGGGCAAACCGCCAAAGTGTGCAGCGCCGTGTTCTCAACAACGTCGCGGCTATCGCCGCAGTGGTGACAACCGGGCGTCTCTTGCCGGCGTATGCGACACAGGAACTGGCTAAAACAACCGTGGCCAGCCATTACCTGTGTCAGCCGGAAGGTGATGGCGCCATGCCGCCTCTCCAGCCACTCCTCAAACACGGGACTTACCGTCACGATCGTGGCGTGCCCGGCACTGGGGTGCACAAGTCGCTCCTTCCAATTCGCCTCTAGGACCTGGCGGAGCTCGGACCTTGCCATCTCGATAGCGGCAAGAGCCAGTCCTTCGCCCCGAGCTAGCGCCTCCTGGCGCCAACGATAGAGCGACGCCAGGAGCGCCGCTTCCAAATCCCATGGCATCGATCCGGCGAGGAGGCTCGAAGCCTCGAACGAGATCGTGCGGTAACCTCTTATCAACCTGACAGCCATGGCGCGCTGTGGCGATGGTTCCAGGGGGTTGGAAAACCCAACCTCAACATATTTCAACCAGCACCAACCTCCGTTTCGATTAGCCCGTTTCTAAAGCCAACCCCTCATTTATATAAACAAAATCATAATTTAATTCTAGTATATAACTGGCGATAGGGCGATGTATTGTCTTGTTATTACTGCTGTGATACTAAGAAACACATTAGTTGTGTGAAGCTGTGCGGGTAGTTCATTGTAAGTTCATATATAGTATAAGATTGCAGGCGCCTATACCTACATCATTTTGTCAATGAAAAAGTTATCTACCACACAAGAGACTTCAAGTTGGTGTTGAATAGAGTACAGATTAGGAAAGGAGGCCCTCCTTTTGTTCATTCATTTATTTTTTTGGTAGTTGCAGGCAATAATGACACTATTTTGAATGTGCATACTACTTTTTTTTTTTTTTTTTTTTAATTTTATTTTATTTAGGGTTTTCTTTTTAAAAAAAAACATATCAAACCCATTGTACATATACAAGAGCTTAACTAATTATATAAAAATGGCTATCGAGGAAGTCGATGCTGAGTCCGCGGTATTAGCCGGTAAAATGCTGACGTTATTTCCGAAGTAGGATAACTCAAAGCACTTTGTAAAATTCCTACATCCAACCTATTAATACCAAACTTTCTCATCATGGACTCCCTCTCGACCTCGCTTCTGACACACTCCATCAGCAAATGTTGCACATCTTCAACCCTTCCACAAGTCAGGCAATTTGGCGAATTGACTTTTTTCATCAGATATGCAAACTTTGCCGACGGATAGTGGCCAGAGCGAAGTCTAAAAGCCAATTTTAATATAAATCTATTTAACCTAGTGTTTATAAACCAAGGCACACGAGGAGGCTCACATTGTATGGTTTTATACCATACGCCCTTTTCTTTACTTCGCTCATCAAAAAATTCTTTCCAAATGTCATGACAAATGGCTTTATATTTTGGTATCATTTCATGGTGAGAAGGGGCAACACCTTTTAGCACACCATCTATAACAGCTAATTTTGCGAGTCGGTCAGCCTCCTCGTTGCCAGCTAAGCCAACATGTGACGGAATCCATTGCAATTTCAGAATCCTCCCATTTTGATTAAATTTAAATAAACAATCAAGAATTTTGTAGTGCATACTACTTAGTAGCATGATAGTGAGACCTTTCTGAAAAGGATTGAGCATAGGCTCTGTCCCCATGCCTGAACCTGGCATCAAAATAAATGAATGAACGAAAGGTACTTTCCTAATCTGTACTATATTCGACACCAAATTGCACAAGCAGAAAGCTCTTGTCACATGGGAGTCCCACACTAAGTGATTTTGTAGCAAATATATATTTTATGAATAAATTAACCAAAAGCTGATTAACAACTAAACTTGATAGCAAGTATGTACTATACTGTAATAGTGGTACCAATAAGGGTAAGAATGAATTTTGACATCCTTGCCATGTAACAGCCGGCAATTATTTTCTAGTCAACTCATTTCAATAGTATATTTAAAAGGCTGGCACGGGGAGACTCCAAAGTGTAAACTTAAATATAAATAGTTTTAATTAGAAAATATATAGCTTAATAGTAAAATTCAATAATAGTAGTGTTAGAGTTTTCAAAATTATGTAATAACAGTGTTTAAAGTAAAATAAACAACGCAATAAAATCCGTATAAAGTGTTTAATTTCAATGTATAACATTCGCGTAAACATAAGACAATATTTTGTTACATATTTTTTGATTAACTGTTTAAAATAAATAAGTAATGCAACATTAAAAACATTAACAAATACTGCAACTTTAGTTTAATTACAAGCTTATTGTTTATTACTACTTATGAATTATTATTATATATTATTATATATTTATGATTTATCAACTTTCAAGCTAGAAAAGTGGCCCCATTAGTTTGTTATACACCATGTGTCAATATTATTTATAAGTATCACATTTCATACAGTAATGATCAATGTTGTTATATAAATAAAATATAAGAGGTATACATATAACAGTTTGCTACTCTTAGAATATTTACTGCTCTGAATTTGTTACTTAACCTCTGCAGCACCTTCCTCTTATTCCACTACCTCTTAAGCAAGGAGGATGTACTCACAATTAAGCCAGTCAAATCCTTGTATATAGGTTCATATCGTGTTGCACTGATCATCCTGCGGTCACTCGCCAGGCAACCTCTACAAACACTCATCTTTTTAAGAGTCCCTACGTTTTCACTCATAATATTACTGGTATGTTCCATAGAAATTAATGTATTTCTTTTCAAACTAATGAATTAGCTGCTTATCAATATATGGGCCTAGATAAAAAACATAGCAATACAGTAACAAATAAAATAACATCAACACGCCAATGACTTCAGTACAACTACACAGACAGTCTTATCTATGACAGACAGCTGTTACAGTTCGTATTCGTAAGTGTTGCCAATTATAAGTCAGTGTCGCCGAAAATTGCGTACCAAGTAAAAGTTAAGTCAAAAATCATATTTTGATCATTTAGATCACAAAGTAACACTTATTAACGTCAAAATATCAAGGCTAGTTAGTTATTAAATTACTGAAGTTACATTTAGTTTATTTGCTAGGTTGAGGCAAAAGGTTGAGAAGAAACCTGTAAGAAACACACGTCCACTATTTTAAATCGCCAATTAAATATAATTTCAGTATTTTACAACTCATCAAAATAATAACAATGATAACTAAATAATAATAATGTTTTTATTTCATCTCCACAAATTACGTCACGTTATACAGTATAATTATAATTTATGTTTTCTGTTTTTAAGTAAATGAACACAGTACATAATATATAATGAGACAAGTTATACAGAATGTTAAACTCTGGTACCCAATGTAAGATTTAACTTGTGTTTTGGGCACCAGGTCTCCCGCAGTATTACATTTAGTTAATAGTTACAAAATATATTAGGTGTTCGTGAGCAGCTATGAAAATATGTGCAAGTAAGCAAATGTGCGTGTGTGTGCGTGTGCGTGTGTGTGTGTGTGTTTGTATGTGTTTGTGTGTGTGTATGTGTGTGTCGGTGTGTGTGTATAATTATGTGTGTGGATCCAATTAGAGTAACGATAATTTTAGCATGATCTCAGTTTGAGCATAAGTTTTGTTCATGAGCCATTTTGCAACTTCTTTCTTACATTGGGATCGAATGAGTGGATAGATGTTACAACTTTTATTTATACTATTGTACAGGTGGCAGCCAATAACATTAAAATGCCGTGATGCCTGTGTGGTTCTGAATTTCGGAACTTGGCAAATTTTGTATGATAGACGTTTTCTTTTATAGCTTGGATTGTATTCTATAGATGTATGCTTTCGAGTAACAGTCTCAAGTACGAAGAGCTGCCTGACAGTAAGAGTCTGACATTCTTTATACAGTTGGGCGGTCGGATATCTAAAGGGCTTGAATGTCATTACCTTAAGTATACTTCTTTGCGCACGTTCCAAGGGTAATAGGTGGGTTTTTGCTGCGCCACCCCAGACAGATATACAATAGGTTAGTATAGACTGGCATAGAGCACAGTAAATCATTCTTAGAGTTTTTTCATCAGCAGAATGGCGTAGTTTTTTAATAATAAAATATCATTTTTCGACTGCGTACTGTTAGATCACTGAGGTGATACTTCCAGGAGATGAGATTATCAATATATATACCAAGATATTTTATCTGTGTGGATCTAGTAAGACAGGGACAGTTACACGAAGAGACTGGGATGTTTGGGAAGCAGGAGTGGGCTTTGAGTGTAAAAGTGACAGGAGAAGGCTGTGTACAGTTTGTAATAGAAAAGGTAAGATAAGTCGTTTTCTTTAAATTCAACGTTAATAGGTTACTTGTTAGCCATAGCATGACATCACGTAGAGCTTGCTCAGCCCGGGCATATACATCGGCCCAGTTATTACCATGGATAAGCAATGCAGTGTCATCGGCGTAGGCATAGATTGAGCAGTTGGGGAGTGACAGATTACATAGTACACAATAATATGGATATGAAATAATTAGGGTTAATTATTGAATTCCTAATTAATTAATATTTTTTGCCCGCGGCTTCTCGCGTAAAAGTAGGTCAGGTCAGGATAGGTTGTAAGTAAAATTAGTTTTTTTAAATAAAATAATCATAGAGGTTGTCCTGGATAACCTGGATGTGTCATATAGTTTTTTTTTTTACGTGGAGGAATGCAATGACGGCTCTGCGGTTGAGGAGAGGGTTTAAACGCTCCCTCTCCCGCTCCGCCGCCTCCTTGATGGAAATCACTTCCTCGCAAAATCCTAACTACTACCTGAGATATGTGTTTTTTTTTTACCATGGATAACATTCTTTTATACTACGACCATACATGAATGAAATTCATCGGTTTTTTGTTGTTTTATTATTAAACACTAATTATGCTAATAGATAGACAGTCAAAAGTATGCTATGCTATAATAGCTTGCACTTTTTAAAATATATATTTCTTTAATTTTTTTATTATTTTTTTTATTTTTTCTGACCAGCCTGCAGTTCTGCTATAAGACATTTTAAGGTTATCCATTAATAATTACCGGACCTGTATAAGTTACTCCGTGATAGTACAGCTTTCTACTGGAGAAATATGTTTTAAATCGGTTGAGTAGTTTCTAGTTCAATCCATACAAACAAACAAAAAATGAATCGGTTCCGCCTCTGTGGTACCTACATTAATAACTCATAACATAATATGTCCTTCCCCAGGTTTTAAACTGTCTGTACCAAATTTCATATAAAGGTTGAGTGGTTTAGCCGTGAAAAGGTAACAGACAGACAGACAGATAGACAAACAGAGTTACTTTCAAATTTACAAAATTAGTAAGGATTATAAGTAAGGATAATAATCGAAATGAGAAGCATACTTGATAATATCAGAAATAATCACGAGGTACGGTCGGCTAAGAAAGTGGTGTACCACCCTAAGGTTGAATGCCGCTTGCAGATTCATAGGTGTAGTTTCGCTTGCGATCGATCTGACAACTTCCATTGCCATCTTTATCTGATTATTGATAACGATGATTACTGTATGTTACCTACGTGACAGCTGTTCTTAGTTTGAACTTGATGGAACCAAAGACGTCGTAAAATCAATGGCGGGGGGATGATAATTATGTAGTTAAATTCATACATAGTGTCTTATCTATGGTTAAATTGTTTTCCTCAAAGCACTGGATAATAAACATTACAATCCGACAATTTTGTAAATACGTGACATATTTGTTAAGTTTTACGACAAGTGCTGTTTAAATCTTACAATTATGTAAGAATTTTACAAGTAAAACCATTACAAATATTACTATTACAAATGCTGTTTAATAAACGTTAACATGTGTAGAAAGCACCTGTAGATTTAGATGACAAAATTGTATCTACAAAATAGATCCCCCATTTTTCCTGCATCTTTGGGCCTACTTGTTATAGTCATAAAATTGGTGGCATTTGTTAGATAAATACATAAATTATACTTCTGCTTTATTTCATCAAAATTGGCAATTGCAATAATGAGTTTTTTTTATTCGAATGTGTAACTAGGTTAGGTTGGGTTAGGAAATTAATCCAGGCACGCCACGATCGTGGCGGTAAGTACCGTGTTTGAAGTTTCTTACCTAAGCGATAGATTACAACACGTTGAAATCAACGGAAGTAGATCTTCTGGATTACCAGTCGCAATGGGCGTGCCACAGGGCTCAATTTTAGGACCCTTTCTGTTTCTAGCGTACGTGAATGATTTGCCGTTCTTCGTACAGAATTTGTGCGACATTGTATTATTTGCTGATGACACATCACTTATTTTTGAAGTAGACCGTAAGGCACCAAATTTACAGGGTGTTAATTCTTCACTCGCGCAAGTCCTGGACTGGTTCACGGCGAATTATTTACTACTCAATTAAAAAGAAACAATATGTATTAAGTTTACATTGCCTAATATAAAGAGTCCTAGCATAAACGTTAATTTAAATAATGAAACAGTAACATTTGTACAATCCACAGTTTTCTTAGGCATTACTTTAGATGATAAAGTTCAGTGGGGCGCTCAAATATCGTGTCTTGCAGGGAGACTTAGTTCAGCCGCATTCGCGGTTAGGAAAGTAAGACAGCTTACTGATATAGATACTGCGAGACTAGTATATTTTAGTTATTTTCACAGCGTTATGTCCTATGGCATACTATTGTGGGGTAAGGCAGCTGATATTGAAACAATTTTCATTCTTCAAAAGCGTGCAGTACGTAGCATTTATAATTTAGGCCCACGAGTTTCCCTGAAAGAGCCTTTTAAAGAAATTGGTATACTTACTGTTGCGTCACAATATATATTTACGAATATTATGTTTATAAAACATAATATTTACTTATATAATGAGAATAGTGATATTCACAACTTAAACACTAGAAATAAGCATAAGTTGGTAGGTCCGTATCATCGTTTACGTAAAGTTCACAATTCATTTGCGGGACTCAGTATGCGCTTTTTTAATAAACTACCGATTGATATTATAAATTTACTTTTACTAAAATTTAAAAGTGCTGTTAAAAGTCAGCTTATCCGGAAGGGCTATTATTCAATCAATGATTACTTAAATAATAACTCATGGAACTAGTTGCTTGTTTCATACAGGATTCAAACAATGTATGTATTATATAAGTCAATTTAGTTATGTGAAGGTACTTCGTGTTTATTTTATGGTGTTAAAGTATCTTTCTTTTCTTTTAAACAAAGTTTATAAGTATTAACGTAAATTTTGTTTTAACTACGTTTAGTCACGAATTACCTTTTCATGTCACAAAGTGTAAGTGTATGCGTCCTCATGCCATACTACTGTCTATTACAAATGGCTACCTACTGATAAATATTATTTCAAATCTCAAATGCTTTTTACTTAATATTACCAACTTTTCTTTATTTTAGAATTTAGTTTTATATGGACAGTGACATATGGCATAATGACTGCAACACCTGGTACATAAATGAGTTGTAAAATACTGAAATTATAAGTTGATGGCGATTTAAAAGAGTGGCCTTGAGTTTCT
Organism: Catocala nupta; assembly: GCA_963675205.1. Taxonomy (NCBI): domain Eukaryota; kingdom Metazoa; phylum Arthropoda; class Insecta; order Lepidoptera; family Erebidae; genus Catocala; species Catocala nupta. The sequence goes on along the minus strand of OY776107.1, from coordinate 18,577,665 downwards.
TGCAGGTATCTTCTCATAGGCTCAACCTTTTGCCTGAACCTTGCAACTAACATAAATGTAAATTCAGTAAATATAATAAACTCACTAACCCCTTTGACGTTCATAAGTGTTACTTTGTGACTTAAGTGAATAAATTATTTCTGATTTTGACTTTGACTTTGACTTTGAAGAGTGGCTGGAGAGGCAGCATGGCGCCCTCACCTTCCGGCTGACACAGGTATTGACTGGCCACGGTTGTTTTGGCCAGTTCGCCTGTGTCGTATACGCCGGTAAGAGACGCCCGGTTTTCACGACTGCCGCGACGTTGTTGAGGACACGGTACTGCACACTTTGGCGGTTTGCTCCGCCTGGGCATCGCAGCGCCGTGAGTTGATCGCGGCAATCGGATCGGTTGCCCTCTCGCTCCCGGCCGTAGTTCAATCTATGGTCCGAAGTGAGAGGTCGTGGAACGCCGTTGCCTCCATCTGTGAGGAAGTGATTTCCATCAAGGAGGCGGCGGAGCGGGAGAGGAAGCGCTTAAACCCTCTCCCCAACAGCAGAGCCGGGCGCCGGAGGGCGCGAGACGACCTCCAGCCACCCTGAGGTTTGACCTGGGGGTAGCGGGCTTTGTGGGCCTGCCTGCCATCCGTTCAGCACCAGGTCCGAGAGGTGGCGTGCGTGTTCCCACGCGCGCCTCTGTGTCGTGTCTGTCTCCCCTTTGGGGGAGTGAGTGCCTTTGGGTAGGTCTCTTCGCGTAGTGGCCTGCCGTTTCACACGGCGGGCCGAAACCTCGGCGGGGTCGCGACCGCATGCGCAAGTGATTCGCGCGGCCTCGTCGATAGCGGTTTTGTCGAGGAACACCGTGGTAGATTTAGTCGGTATTCCGGGAGGTACATTACTTTTTATTCCATCTTTCTCTTTTACCCCGGTGAGTTCGACATAACCCCTCCGCCCGCCCCCGCGGAGGGGAAAGCGTCAATGAATTCGCAGAAGTAAAAAAAAAGTGTATCAGTTCAGTCCCGTTATCGTCAATATCAATAGCATTTTGTTTCGATAATATTACGCTTATCGAACGCGGTTCAATCGAATGCTTAAGAAACAGAGGGCTATTTATTTCTGTGCCCTGTACCAGGGACACCACCTTCGTTACAACATTGATTATGTGCAGGTAGTAGGTAGGTTGTCTAAAATGAAAAACATATTTTTTTTTTTACTAGTTTGTTAAAATGTTAAACAGGAATGGACCTCCCGGAATACTGACTAAACCTACCACGGTGTTCCTTGACATAACCACAATCGGCGGGGCCGCGCGAATCGTTTTCACATGCAATCGCGACCCCGCCGAGGTTTCGGCCCGCCGTATGAAACGGCAGGCCACTACACAAACAGACCTGCTAAAGGTGACCAATGGCCCACTATTTATCCCTACTGTCCCCCTGTGGGGAGGGACGGACACACGATACAGAGGCGCGCGTGGGAAAAGATCAACCTAAAACAGAGTACCGATATGCGTGCACAAGAACAAAATCATACTTTGTCAATATAATTGTTTATTTTTGTTTGTTTGTTTATTTGACAAAGGTAAAATCACAGAAAAGGCGAATAATACAACAGAACACATCACCAGCGCAAGCACAACCGAAACTCGAAAGAATATACATTAGGTTTTTTGACGTTAAACGTCATTGTCAAACTTGAAGTTTGAAGTTTAAAAATCTGACATCGTGTCTTATTAGCTGAATATAATTAATGCAGTGTAATTAATTAACATAAAATATTATTTTATCATCGTAAATTGAATATAGTTCTTTGTGATTTTGTGTATTGATAAAATAACAAACACTTTACAGTAAAAATATTGATTGTAGCACATGACTTTCAACTACAAATGAAGTCGTGATTAATTAACATAAAATATTTTTTCTCCAATTAACCATTGTAATTGAAATTAAACTACTATATACGGATTTTATCGCGTTGTTTATTTAGCACTGTATTTAGTGTATTCCTAGAACATCTTAATTCCATTAATAACAACATCCAATTTACTATGGAATTAGAGGCAAATAATTCATTAGCATTCTTAGATGTACTTGTAATCAGGAATCCTGATCATACTTTGAGCCACACTGTGTATAGGAAAAAGACCCATACAAATAGGTACTTGAACGGTGAATCTCACCACCATCCTAAACAGTTAGCTACCGTGGGAATGTCTTTGTTTCAGAGAGCCCACGGGATCTGTGACAAGAAACACCTGGACGCCGAGCTTCAACATGTCAAGCAAGTACTGCAAGACAACAAGCTCCAACAGCCGCGCCGCTGTCACAGATCCCGAGAAAAGCCAGCCACAGTCGAGCGCCAGCCTGCTATACTGCCTTATGTAAGGGGTGTCACTGACAAGATTGGCTACATCTTGAAGCGAGCTTCAATCAACACATACTTCAAGCCGCCAACGAAGATAAGTCAATTTTTACCATCCGTCAAGTGCCAATTACCTTTCCAAGATGCAGGGGTCTATAAAATAGATTGTGACTGCGGACTCTCATACATTGGTCAAACCAAGAGAAGCATAGGCACCCGCATAAAAGAACACATAGCTGACGTTAAACACAAACGCTCGTTGAAGTCTGCTGTGTGTGAACATATACAACAGGGGACCAACCACTACCTGAGATTTGACAAACCACAGATTCTCGCTAAAGAACACCGATTCCTACCAAGGATGCTTCGCGAGGCTATTGAAATCACAAAACATCCCAATTTCAATAGAGAAGATGGTTGGAATGTACCACCAGCTTGGGATCCAGTACTTCAAATAGTCAAACCCAAGAAGAAACAAACCACAGCTAGACTTCATGATACTTTGAGCTCATTCTGCGTAAATAGAAACACCCATGATTAAATTATGTTCGGGTACTTTGAAATAACTACACTGGAACATTGAGACAACTACCATCTTAGTCTCCTCGTGACCATGGCTGCTGGAAAGCAACCGAAACGTCGGGGAAAGTGTAAACCAAAAATAAATAGATTTAATAGTTTAAATAATTTTATTAGCTTATAAATTAGTAAAATAAAATTAATAGTAGTAATAGTGTAATATTTTCAAAATTTTGTAATACAGTGCTAAATAAACAACGCGATAAAATCCGTATATAGTAGTTTAATTTCAATGAATAACATTCGCGTAAATAGAAGACAATATTATGTTAACCATTGTAAATTCAATTTATTCTTTGTGATTTTGTTTATTCATGAAATGACGCTATTTTTGCAGTAAAAATTTTGGCTATAACACTTGGGACATGGGGCATGTTCCTTTGTAATTGTAAAGTTCTGACACAAGGCGAGTCCACCCGTCGGAATTTGCAAATTATGTAAACTTGTAATTCCAATATGCGTTCAATAAAACAGTTTATTTCGGGATTAGTTTTATTATATTGTCAGAAAGAAAAGATGAAAATAGATGTATCTTTTTATTACATTACCAAACATTAATCTTTATTCAGATGTTATTAACTAATAACAATACAAATTATTAATTATATACATAATATAAACAATTCTTTAAAACTAACTTATACCTAAAATATTATGAAACAGCGAAATAAAAAAGAACTAAAACCCTCTAATAGGCGTCATAGAATTCCTCCGCATCACAGTCAACTGGTAGTGTGCCCAGAAGACTGGCAGCATTGCCACGTTGAATGGCATTTATTTATATCAACTTAATGCTGTCCGGCGGTGTGGTGGATGACATCATCGATATTTTGTACGGGGCAAATTTATGCGCCCTACGTAAGAAAGATGGTGGCATTCGTCCCATTGCTGTGGGGTGTACCTATCGTCGTTTGGCAGCCAAGCTATGTTGCAAATACTACAGTGCCCCCCTCGCAGAGAAATTTCAACCAGTCCAGCTTGGTTTTGGTTCGAAGGGAGCTGTGAGGCTGCCATCCATGCTCTCTCCACGTACCTTAGCTGTGGCGAAGGTGAGGTCACGCAACAACCCTGCAAAAAGCCATCTAAGATGCCATGGCTGGACGATAAAAAAGTTTGAGGATTTAATCCCCGACGACAAGATTGGATATGCCCAGATTGTATACGTACTATGCCCAAACGTGACAATTCGGACTGAAAACCATAACAGAAAAAATACATAAATATACAGAATTAACATTATTACTTCTCTTACGTCGGTGTAAGTTCACCCTGTTACACTAGTGTAATAGTAACAATGTTACTGCTTTGCACACCACCGTTCTTCCCCGGGCGAGCCCGCTCAATTATGCCATCACCAAATAATAGGCTACTTTGTGTATTTTATTACCGTTGACAGACATGTTTGCGAGTCCATTCGATGCTCTCCCACTTCGCACGGACATGGTTGTCCTCTTAGTATTACCGAATTGCTTCTGTAATACTAAGAGAACAACCATGTCCGTGAGCCGTGCGGCATTGCTGGTAAAGCAACACAATCAAGCTGCTGCCTATCATGAGGAAGTAGGGAGGGAGCATAAGGACCAGCAAGGGGACAGATAATGTAATAGGGTCTCCGGTGCTCTCACTCACCGAACGAAACGTAATAGTACGGATACTGCTGTTTTTCGACTTTTCTCTGAGAAGGTAGTACTTTCACGATGAAGCCGGCCTTTTCATGCAGAACCTACCTAAAAAGGCTGCGGTCATTGCTTACCATCATGTGGGCCCAGGCTAGAGTATGGAATTAAGGGTTTTAGGCAAGATAAAACACTCATTCATCTACACCACAGAATTTCAAAGTTTATAATTTAGAAGAATAAAATTTTCGCTTCAATCACAGTTTTATTCTTCTAAATTATAAACTTTCATTCGTATAATTATAAAAAAGAAGTTATTCATCTGAATGACAAAATCATCTAAATAATAAAATGAAATTGTATTCATCCAAGTCACAAAACGTTATTCATCGAAATAATAAAATGCAGTTTTATTCATCTAAATCACAAAATCTAATACATCATGCAAATAAATTTTATTCCTCTAAATCATAAAATGTTATTCATCTGAGGCTTTATCGATATAAATCGCAAAACTTTATTTATTTGAATTCGAAAGTTATATTCATAAAAATAACAACATTGTATGAATGTTAATGCTGTAACCACAATTCATAATTAGGACAAGTGTAGTAACATTAAATTTGATTCATCTGAATCACAAAGTTTCATTCATAAAAAATAATAATGTTTTATGAATGTTAGTGCTAGAACTACGATTCACAATTTAGGCATGAGAAGTAACTATAAATACAATATTTATATCTACATGAACTAGGCTAAAGCTGTGCTTCAGACGGTGGTGTGGATGGACAACGGATCAACGGATATTGACGACACTTGGCACACAGGTCGGCCATGTCATGTCACATGTTATTTTAAACAATTAATCTTTAGCCTGCAAAACTAAATGTAGCATAAATTTCAATAAATTATGCGCGAGTTACTTCATTGCCGCTAGACGGCGAGTCGACAGACCAAGCTTACAGTTCTCGAGCAGCTATTTTGACATCAAATACACTACGAAAAAATATTGTGGATAAGCCGTCATGGATGATTTAATTCCGATTACTATTCCGATTCCGATTATATTGGTTTTACGTTTACCTGATTTAATTTTTTTATGTTGTTAATCCTAACATTTTGGGTTTGACGTTTGCATGTTGCGATTTATGTATTTCATTAACTATATTCATTTTATTAATTAATTTAAAACCTAAGATTACATTTGCTATTTTTTTTATTTTTGTTGCTTATGGTTTTCTTTTTAATGCTTATTTATAATTTGTTATTATAAATCTAGAGTAAGACGAGCAAGAGGTGCACGTACGCGGGGAGGTGTACATACGCGCGGGACTGGTAGTGGTGATGGTCTTGGTGATGCTGGACCTCATCGTGTTGCTTTGACGGGGACCCGCAGTCGAGGTGGACAAAGGCGCGGTGCGGGGATTCGCCCTATATCAAGCGATGAGTTAGTTTTTATTACTTTTAATTAATTGGTAGCGTTTTTATCAGTTTTTAGTTAACTGACCTATTCTATATTTTAGCGTTTACATGGGAATGCTTGAGGATTTACCTAGTGGCGAGCCGATGGAACGTCCACTTCACCCAAAAAGAAGGAAGGTTATGGTCTCCATGTCCTTCAACGTAGGTGTATTTTGCGCTTATTTTCTACTTTTCCCTAAACATATTATACCCATTGGCATGAAATTTACGTTTTCTTGATGGGGAGTAGCTGCATAAAAATGATTTTGTATTTTTAGGACCCAAGTGGCTGCCCAAGCAGTGCCAAGCACTTCACAAACGATTGAGGCTTCCCCACGCACTAGACTGTAAGATTATATTCTCTCCCCGCCGGACCACGGAAGTGATTAGTCGTGTGCACTACGCTTGGGTTAAATATTATTTCTAATAATCATTTACAAACCGGTCGTAGTCCGCTTTTGTTAAAACGGCCATCCTACCCAGGCCGTCGTTATCGCCTATGTTTATTGTGCGCGGAGTTCAAGCTACACTGGACACAATTCGACCACTACAACTGTGAACCTAAATCAACGGAAATAAAATAAGATGGCACCGCCGATGAGAACACCCCCCAGTAAGCAAAGTAACCCGCTCCAAGTATCATCTGAAACTGACATCGCCAATCTTGACCCTGAAAGTTCCATTAGTTTCGTCGGTAGAAGACCGAAAAGACCTCGGAACGAAGATAAAGGGAAGTCTGTAGAACCGTCCCTTAAGGAGGAACTTTTGGCTATGCTATTGGACTGGAAGAAAGATCAGGACGCTGCTTTGAATAAGTTATGCTCAGACATGGCTGAGGTAAAGATGCAAAATTCCAGTATTAAAGCTACCAGCGATGAATTGGAGAAGTCTATCAAATTTATGTCGTCACAATATGAAGACATCAGGCAAAAACTTCTGGAAATGGAACGCGAACGTCAGAAAAATCTTAACTATATAACTACATTAGAAGAAAAAATTGACGACATGCAAAAAAAGCTTAAGTCCACAGTCATTAAGTTTCGCAATTTGCCGCAACAAGTAAAGCAAGAGACACAATAAGACTTATGCGAACTTGTGCAAAAAACCTGCAAATCATTTAGCACTGAAGTGCAGTCTTCGGCCTAAAGGACATATATAGGATCACAACTAAGTCGGGGACTTCTGCAGTCATAACGGACTTGGCCTCCGTTTTATCAAAAAATAGAATACTGAACGGCGCGAAGGAGTTCAACCAAAACAACCCCAATAATAAACTTTCTTCGCAGACCATAGGATTCCCGGGTCTCGCGAAACCGGTCTATGTAGTTGAGAGCCTCACAAATAAAGACAGAAAGCTATACGCCATGGCCCGTGACGTAGCAAAAACACTTCAATATAAATAGTGCTGGACAAGAAGAGGAAATATCTATATGAAGAAAAACGATGGTGGTACGCGATTGACGATTAGGAATGAATATGATTTATCCACGTTGAAGACAAAATGACTAGGTAAAATTTCATTATTGCTTTGTGTATTACTCACTTTAAAAATAGGCTTATTAAGTTATTTGCATTATCTATGGTCTCAGTGTACCACTGGCCGTGCGCTATTCCTAGAAGCTAAGCCGTTGATGTTTGATTTTCCCATACTACAGTTGTTTGTTAAGTTACCCACCTCTGATTTTTATACTTTCATATATTTTTTGTACAAGATTAACTACACTAATAGACCAAACATATACACTTTACACATAACATTAATTTGTCATCACACATACAATACAATATCATCACATCAGCGCTCAAGTCTAAAATATATGTGACTTATTTGAACACAAACAATAATATGCGTGTTAAGTACGGAACCCTAATGGATATCGCCGACCCAGCTATTTCTACCGTTTACACCAAAGTGCATAGAAACAGCATATATGACATGCACCGGATTTCGAGTCGCCGACGCAGCCGATTTTGACATCACCGATGACGTCCACGTAACCACGAGGCCCTACTCAGCGATATTCGACATTTTTGTTAATTATTTCTTTATTATATTGTATTCATTCCATATTCTGGCATCGAATAGAGTTCACTTACTTTAATTGTAATTTATTTTATATTAAATTAGTTTTTATAAGTAACTTTGGTTTTTTTTCGATAAGTAACTTTGGTTTTTTTTCGATCTTTCGGCTACAGTTTACGTAATTGGCGCAGTCGGTAGGATACTCGCGGGCCGGTTCGCGAGCATAAGAAGCATCTCATATCGATATTTGCGTTCGCGAGTCGCCCGGGCGGCTATCAAGCACCAGTAAGAGTATCCAGAATCTACGGAGCTGCGTTGTCGAGCGGAGAATCCAGACTTCGATTCACGGAGAAGAACCAGAGATGAAACATATGTGAGTACACTTGAATCTTTCTCGTGTTGCTTCCTTTTATATTCTAAATAGTTGATTCCCAAGATTTTTCGTCACGAAAAGCCGTGTACCCGGGAACCTGCATCGCGACAGGCTCGCCGGCATATAGTAGATAGTTATAGAGATTTAGATAGCGATTCAAACTTTGATTTAAATATTTTATTTAGAGTAAATATGCCTCACGACCCAGACGTTATCTTCAAGGCCTTACGCCTTGTGCCTGAGTTTGACGGCAATCCTAACATATTAACTAGGTTTATTAACATATGCGATCAAATCTTATCGGCCTCGATGGCGTAGTGGTTAGTGTAACCGACTGCCACGCCTGAGGTCGCGGGTTCGATTCCCGCACAAGACAAATATTTGTGTGCATAAACATGGATGTTTGTCTTGGTCTGGGTGTTTCTATGTATAATATGTATGTATTTACAAAAAAAAAAAAGTATATATGTATGTTTATCCATTGTCTAGTATCCATAGTACAAGCTCTGCTTAGTTTGGGCTAGATAGTGTTGTGTGTATGTGGTAGAATATTATTATTATTATTATTATTAAATAGTGTCTCAATATGCGAGCTCTGAGCCAGGTAGTGAATTAGGAAACTTGTGTCTTTTGAACGTATCCGTATCCGTTGCATGCGTCCAGTATCTATAGAAAAAGCGTTAGAATACGTTCAAGAGGAATTAAATATAATGTATTTGCAACAGCGTAATGATATTCCGAAAACTCAAAGCACTCCTAAATCCCATAATATATCTTTAAACGTACCTAGTAATTCGCGACCGCCAGTCTCTAATTGGCCTATGGCAGTAGGACCCCGTTATAATCAACCACAGCCTCAACTTTTTAAATTCAATATGCCTAACGTACAACAAAACCGTTTCCCTACGCGTACACAGCAAATGTTCCGCGCACCGCCGCCTAATTATCATCCTCAAAGCAATGTGTTTCGTGTACAACCTAAGCCTAGTACACCTCAAAATTTCGGCGTAAAACCTATGAGTGGTGTTCAACATTTCACTCCTAGACCATTGCCTATGTCATCAGGTCACGATTGGCGTAAATCCGGTAACCCGCCGTCTAGTAATTATTTTAAATCGCGAGAAGTTAATCACAATGAATTTTATTCCTCCGATAATTCATATTACCCGACAGACTATTGTTATAGCACAGACTATAATCAATATGGTGACCCTAACGACTACTATAACACTTACGACTATAGTTACGATACCGACCCGACTTATTTCAATAGTACTTACGATAATCAGATAACCGACGAGACAGAGCCTCAACCAGGCCTTAGTTATGCATCACAGAATCAGGATTTTCAGTTGGACCAGATATCAAAAGAGCAAGGATAGATCTTAATTTACAGAGTCAAAGACAATTGCCGTATATAGAAATTACTTGTCCACCTTTAAAATTTCTAATAGATACAGGCGCTAATCAGTCCTTTATAAGCCCCGAAGCTGTTAAAAAATTCTTTTTTGACTATAAACTTAACTACGACCCTTTTGAAGTTACAAATGTTCATGGAGTTAGTAGAAACGATTACTCTATAACCTTACCGTGCTTTAACGAATTTAAAGAGAGTGATAGTATTAAATTATTCGTTTACCGTTTTCATAATTATTTCGATGGTTTAATAGGTTTAGACTTATTATCAAAATGGCAAGCTAATATAAATTTGAAAGATTTTAAATTAATAACACGAAACGCAACAAACGAAATAAAATTATATAACTCTCGCAACATAAATTTATATGAAGATATTATTCCAGCCAATAGTTCTAAAATAATTAGAATACCTATTAACGCCCCGGATGGTGAAATTTCAATAGACAAACAGATTTTCTGTAGTTGCATTTTACGCGAATGTCTCACTACCGTAGTTAATGGTCGAGGTTACGTAGAGATAGAAAATCCAACATCCAATGACATTATATTTTATTTAGACCAACCCGCTTGTGCAGATGTATTCAATGTAAAATGCACACCATCTGAGAATTTGAACCGTGTAAATGACGTGTTATCGCGGCTTCGAACCGATCATTTAAATGAAGAAGAAAAAGCAAACCTTAGAACACTTTGTGCGCGTTATGCCGACGTTTTTTATATAGACGGAGAGCCGTTAACTTTTACAAATAAAATTAAGCACCGTATTCGAACTACGGACGAAGTGCCTGTGTACACCAAGAGTTATCGTTACCCCTTTATTCATCGACAGGAGGTTAGGGACCAAATTTCAAAAATATTACAGCAGGGTATTATCAGACCATCAGATTCAGCATGGAGTTCACCTATTTGGGTCGTTCCCAAGAAAATAGATGCATCTGGTAGGCAGAAATGGCGTTTAGTAGTTGATTTCCGTAAACTCAACGAAAAAACGATAGATGATAAGTATCCTATACCAAACATTAGCAATGTACTTGATAAATTTTGAAAGTGCCAATATTTTACCACTTTAGATCTGGCCAGCGGTTTCTACCAGGTGGAAATGGATCCACAGGACATACCCAAGACTGCGTTTAACGTAGAACATGGGCATTTTGAGTTTCTTCGTATGCCTATGGGTTTGAAGAATTCTCCGTCGACATTCCAAAGAGTAATGGACAATGTGCTTAGAGGACTCCAAAATAACATATGTTTAGTCTATTTAGATGACATTAAGTTATTACATATACATTAAGTCCGAATTTCTAAAACTTGGAACAGCTTATCTTGGTCATATTATCAGTAGGGACGGAGTAAAACCTAATTCCGATAAAATAGCCGCTATAGAAAAATATCCCATACCCAGAACTCCTAAAGAAATCAAACAGTTTTTAGGCCTCTTAGGTTACTATCGAAAATTCATCCCTGATTTTGCTCGTATCACGAAACCTCTAACATTATGTTTGAAAAAAGGCAGTACATAGTCCCGAGTATATAGAAGGGTTCAATAAATGTAAGTTCCTTTTAGTAAATGATCCCATACTTCAATACCCAGATTTTAATAAAGAATTTAATCTCACAACAGATGCATCAAATGTAGCCATTGAGCAGTGCTATCGCAAGGGCCTATAGGTTCCAATAAACCTGTGTGTTACGCTTCTCGTACACTTAACGATAGTGAATTAAACTACAGCACTATCGAAAAAGAACTACTTGCAATAGTTTGGGCTACAAAATATTTTAGACCCTATTTGTTTGGCCGAAAGTTTAAAATTATTACTGATCATAGACCATTACAGTGGATGATGAGTTTGAAAGAACTTAACTCACGACTGACCAGATGGTGACTTAGACTTAGTGAATATGACTTTACGGTTGTTTATAAGAAAGGAAAATTTAATACTAATGCTGATGCCCTTTCCCGTGTAGAGATTCACACTGGCGAAGCCAATGAAATCGAGACAGTTATCGATAGTATTAGAGAACTTAGTTCTATGATTAATAACCTATCAGAATCACCGCCAATCCAGCAACCTAACTCCTCGACTGATACAGTACACACTAGTAATGAACATCCTATATTAGAAGTGCCTATCACTGACGATCCCCTTAACAAATTTCATAGACAAATTTATTTTACTGTAGTTGGAGATATAAAACGACGACCTATGTTTACTAAGCCCTTCGAAAATCATACGCGTATAGCTATTCAACTTTCAAAATCAAATTTAGAGAACGATGTTATTAATGCTTAAAGGAATATGTCAATCCGAAAGTTAGAACAGCCATATTAATAGATCCCCCTTTAGAGATGTATTCTATTATACCAGTTATACAAGATAAATTCAAAAGCTCTTCTCTTAATTTAGTATTAGCCAAGACAGAACTTGAGAACGTCAAGGAATATCTGCAACAACAGGACATCATACAGCATTATCATAATGGCAAAAAGAATCATCGTGGCATTAACGAATGTTATCTCGCACTTTCTAGGAAATACTATTGGCCAAAAATGAAAGAACAAATTACCAAATTTATTAACGAATGTACTGTTTGCGGTCAGTGTAAATATGATAGAAACCCTATTAGACCTCAATTCAATGTAGTACCCCCAGCAACCAAACCATTTGAAATTTTACCATTTACGATTTCATTCGACTCTATTAGAACATATTAGAATTCCAAAATTACAACAAAAAGACGAACCAATGGTTAGACTTATGCCATACGCAATTATCGCCTGTAATAGTTCCATACATAGCTTTACAAAGTGCAGACCATTTGATCTTTTAAAGGGACATTTTGACCTCCGAGATCCGATTGATATGGACCTTACTGAGCATCTTTTGCAGCAATACGCTCAAAATCATAGAGATCAGATGAAACAGGTTTATGATATTATAAATGAAACGTCTCTTAGTAACAGAAAAGCCTTAATTGAAAATAGGAATAAAACTCGTGAGCCTGAGGTCGAATATGCTCCTCAACAACAGGTTTTTGTTAAAATCCGTTCGCAATTCGTCAGAAAGCTGCATCCCGATATACACAAGACACAGTTTTAGCAGACTTACCCATTCACATATATACTTCTAAGAAACGAGGCCCAATAGCTAAATCGCGCCTCAAACGTGTGCCTAAAAGCAGCCAATTATTGCAGGATTCTGCTACTGCTGACAATCCGCGGGACGCATCCTCAGACCATAGGACTTGAGACCTTAGCCGATGGACCCGGACTATTACCATAAAAATTAGGGCCGACTCGACTAATATCACATTATCACTCTTTTATACAGTATATTCAGGTAACTGACATCGAAGACAAGATAAATTCTGTACAGACGCAATTAAAAACCTTTAAGACTAAACTCAATAACGAAACTTACATTCTTTATGAATACAAGATTGATTATCTCACTGACAAGCTTGACAAGGTATTAGTTCATACTAAATCTTTAGAACCTGTCAGGGTTAAAAGAGGTCTCGTAGACAGCCTTGGATCTGTAATAAAAAGCGTAACTGGTAACTTAGATTATCTCGATGCTCAAAAATACGATGAAGCCATTAGAGTCTTACAGAATAATGAAGATAAAATAGTTTCAGAATTCAATAGTCATATAAGTCTCAGTAAAGAATGGATGTTACAACATAATAATGTCTTAGAACAGTTAACTTCAAACCAAGAAAAAATTAATAAAACTTTACATCAATTTATACAATATAGAGATACAAATTTAGTTCAGGCTGCACAATTTGCCCAGATGTTAGAAATCATAAGCGAAAATTTAGAAGAATTAATGTTAGAAATAATTAGGTTAGAGAATATATTAGCTTTTATTCATGCTTCTAGCACTCATCATTCTATGATTAATATAGAAGTATTAAGATCAATGATAGAAAAGTTAAGGAATTTATATAGTAAAGGACAGGTTCCAAACCTAGAATTACGAGAATACTTTGTTCTAATAAAACCAGGTTCTTACTTTAGTAATAAGAAAATAGTGATAGTTTATGATTTTCCTATACTATTTGAAGAGATATATGAACTATATCGACTATCCATAGTACCAAACGAAAAACAACTTGCCCTTATTCCTCCTACTCCTTTTATAGCAACAAACGAGAAATCATTCGTGTACATAGAGGCTGGATGCCCGAAGTACAGCATTATTTATCTCTGTGAACAAAAGATAAGTCATCAGATTCGTACAAAACCAGATTGTATCCAGGGCCTCATCACCAATCAAGATCTGAAGAGTAGCTGTCACTTCACCAAGATTTCACTGTCTACAGTAGCGATAGAAAAATTGGATGACCAACACTACATTATTTCCTTACCTAAACCAACAAAGGTACAACTCAGCTGTGGCAGGAACGAGTTCAATACACTACAAGGAAGTTATCTCGTCACAATGCCTATCAAATGTTACATGCGAACGACTGAATTTACCATTATCAACGATAACGATGAGATAAAGGGACAGGCGCTGAAATTATCGAAGATTCCGTATAACCAGACGAACCACTCTGATACTTTTTCACATATCGGTTCCAAGTCAATCAACTTAGAAGATCTTCACAGCATCCAGAGCAAAATCTTGTTAGAAAAACCTTTGCAGATTGATAAGCCACAATCGGTTGTTTTCTACCACTCAACCATTCCATTTTATATCTTTATACTGTGTGCCTTAATAATTATCGTCATTCTGGTAATAAGCAAGAGATATGGATGTTGGAATCCTTAATCTGAAAACACAGAGAAGATGCAGACTCCGAAGATACACATTTACGAAGATATGAACAAGGATAATAAGCCAGATGAGTTTCCAGCAACATTTTCCCTTAACCTAACAAAATAGTTGCTGTTCTGCGGGTGGAGGTGTTAAGTACGGAACCCTAATGGATATCGCCGACCCAGCTATTTCTACCGTTTACACCAAAGTGCATAGAAACAGCATATATGACATGCACCGGATTTCGAGTCGCCGACGCAGCCGATTTCGACATCACCGATGACGTCCACGTAACCACGAGGCCCTACTCAGCGATATTCGACATTTTTGTTAATTATTTCGTTATTATATTGTATTCATACCATATTCTGGCATCGAATAGGGTTCACTTACTTTAATTGTAATTTATTTTATATTAAATTAGTTTTATAAGTAACTTTGATTTTTTTTCGATCTTTCGGCTGCAGTTTACGTAATTTGCGCCACATATTACTCATGTTATATTTGTTCAATAGCACAATAGTGCTGTGTGTAAGCGTACAAAACTTACGAGTACATACGCTCGCACATAAATACGTTCGCTTAGAAATTAATATTATTATAATTATAAATATAGATACGCGTGTTTGCCCAATAATAGCTTCACTTACTAAAATAAATTCGCTGCTGTTAATGATTTATTAGATAATATAGGTAACGTTTCCTTTTGTGACTCGTCAATATGCGACCCAGACGATTGTAATGCTTTATTCCCTACCTCGCATTCTTGCATTTCCGTATTGTCACAAAATATACGTAGTGTTAAAGCAAATTTCTTGGGATTGCTGACACTGTTAGAGTGAATAAATGTACCCAACGACCTCGTCGTATTATCCGAGTGTTGGCTTTCTTGTAACCCAATAATACCTAAAATATATGGATATCTCGCCTATAAAACATTAAAAACGCACAATAAAAATGACGGAGTCATTGTTTATATAAAGACAACTCTGGCTAATATTAAAGTAATTGAGCCGGATATATCTGACGCAAGTTGTTTATTAATTACTATGGGTTCGGCATTAGCAGTGGTTGCAATTTATAGACCATATGCCTTCAATGACCCATCAAATTTTATTCAATCTTTGGATGGACTCTTCACCAATTTGAAGTCGTATAGAAGCTTAGTACTTGTAGGAGATATTAACATTGATGTTGCCCAGGGTCACACAGCTACTTACACTTTCGACTATCTCGATCTTCTTGCTCATCATGGGCTTTTTCTCGGTCATAATTTCCCAACTCACGGTTCAACGTGCCTTGATCATATCAACTTGAAGACCATACTACCATCTAAAATACTTGTGCTTGAAACAACCATTACCGACCACCATGCAGTACTGCTTGCCATGTCCTTAAAAAATAATATTCATAAAAGAGACCACACTGTAACCAAAATTGACGAAGTAAAGCTGTCTGATGAGCTTTGTAATATTAGTTTTAAACCAGTTTATGAAGTAATTGATCCCAATCTAGCCACGAAACTATTCCTTGAGCCAATTCTCTCTGCGTTAACAAAGAGTACAATTACTATTAAGTTGTCTCGAAGGCGACGTCCTATCAAAGCTTGGATCACCCCAGGATTGCTAAAGTGCATGCGCCAGAGGGACAATTTGTACAAAAAACATATAAAGAAATATACCTCGAATGAAATAGTTTCATTGTCTTATAAAAGATATCGCAATTTTTGCACAAAAATCTTACGAAAAGCTAAAAGAGACTTTGAAAGACAGGAATTTAAAAAATCTGGTAAAAACTCTAAGCAATTATGGCATGTCATCCAATCTGTTACAAACAGGAATAATTAGGTTTATCTTCTGCGAGTCATCTGTTAGAGTCCAACAATGACAAGCAACTATTAATTAACGGTGTTAATGCATACTTTGCAGGTGTAGGCAGACAGCTTGCAGAGGCGATTATTGGATCCTCCTCCCCTTTTCCTGTTAATATCCAATCTAAATCAAAAGATTCCTTTGTAATGTTAGAAACAGATGATGTCTTTAAAAACCAACTGTGCAGTTGGGTGGGACGGTATCTCATCTAGCTTTCTGAAGAAATATTCTACCATCATCGTCCCCCCTATGACATATTTGTAACTTGAGCATAGGCACTGGCATATTTCCCGAACCTTTCAAGAAAGCTCTTATCCATCCAATTCATAAACCTGGTGACCGAAACTATATCGAAAATTATAGACGTATATCAGTTCTCCCGGCATTGTCAAAGATTCTTGAAAAATCATTAACCTTAGATTAGTAACCTATTTAGAATCTCACAACCTATTATCTGCTAACCAGTTCGGCTTTAGAAAAAAATTATCTACAGATGATGCTGTTCACGGCTTGGTTGAACTTATTGTTAGGAAACTAGATGTAGGTCAGAAATGTGTAGCCTTGTTTCTAGATCTCATCATATTATTATTATTGTCAGTCTGGGTTTGAGATGCAAGATTACGTTTATTAGACGCTTGTCGTTTTAAACAATTGTTTATATCGTGACCAACGTCTTTGCAATATCTGCAAGTAAGATTGGGATTATATTTATTAAAGGATGTGGAAGGAGAGGAAGAGGAAGTACCCGGTTGGGATACAGGTTTGTGTGAGAATTTAGGCTTATTTGGATTTTGAATCGAAGGTTTTTGTATGAAGCGGTTTTGTTTGCCCTGCCTATCTAGTGTATTATTATTATTCCCACGTTTATATAATGTTTCCTGAATTCTTTCTTCAGAAATTGC
This sequence comes from Catocala nupta, assembly GCA_963675205.1. Taxonomy (NCBI): domain Eukaryota; kingdom Metazoa; phylum Arthropoda; class Insecta; order Lepidoptera; family Erebidae; genus Catocala; species Catocala nupta. Next base: position 18,560,309 of record OY776107.1, on the reverse strand, counting down.
TAAATTAACCGCCTCATTAAATGTTTTGGGCGCTCTACATCTAACAATATTAGAAATACGCGGGTTTAATCCCATCAAGAAATGGTGGAGGGTCATATCCTCCATAGCCGCTGTGCGGCCTGGAATCTCTTTGGCGTTGTGATTGGATAACGAGATTTCAGTGAGAAGTTGAGATAAACATGTCTCTACTCTAAGAGCAAACTGTCCAAAGTTTTCTGTAGTCAGATTCAAAGTCAATTCAAATGCACCGTAGCAAATTCAGAATTAAAAGAAGGTGCGATATTGGACCAACACCTTTCGAAAACTCTCCTTATAGCTAACTGTCTTGTCAAAGTGAAAGAAAATAATCAAATTAACATTTCAGTTATAAATACTTCTAATAAACCCATTAAGATTAAACGCAATCTTAAACTAAAGTTAGATCAAATAGAAACCTATCCTGTCCAACCTCTCCTTCATGTTGAAAATGTAACTGAACGAACAAAAAAGGTTATAAATCTTTTAAGAACATCACATTTAAATCAAGAAGAAATCGATGCTCTTTTCAATCTGTGTTCAGAATATTCTGACATATTTCATCTCCCCGATGAACCATTATCCTTTTTGCCAACTATCCAACATGAAATCAAAACCACTAACGACACTCCAATTCATACGAAATCATACCGTTTTCCAGAGTGCCATAAACAAGAGGTAGAAACCCAAATCAATAAATGTTGGATCAGGATATTATTACCCCATCGTCCTCTCCTTGGTCTTCTCCCATTTGGGTCGTCCCAAAGAAATCCGATGCTTCCGGTCAGAAGAAATGGCGGATAGTTATCGACTATCGGAAACTCAACGACATAACCGTCGGTGAAGTTTATCCTATTCCCCAAATTACTGAAATCCTCGATCAATTAGGAAAGAGTCAATATTTCAGTACCCTTGATCTCTCTTCTGGATTTCATCAATTATTAATTAAGCCAGAAGACGCACCAAAAACAGCCTTCTCTGTACCTCAAGGATATTTTCAATTTAACCGAATGCCTTTCGGATTAAAAAACGCCCCGTCTACATTTCAAAGACTAATGAATACATGTCTAACAGGTCTCCAGGGCTCCCGTTACTTCTGTTACTTAGACGATATTGTCCTGTATGCATTTGACCTTAAAACGGCTATTCAAAACCTTAAAATCGTCTTCGACAGACTTAGAAAATTTAATTTAAAACTTCAACCCGAAAAATGCGAGTTCCTTCGGAAAGAAGTCATCGACCTAGGACACATCATTACACGAGATGGTGTTAAACCTAACCCCGAAAAGGTCAAGGCTATAACCCAATATCCGGTCCCGAAATCACCTAAAGATATCAAATCTTTTCTAGGCCTTGTATCTTATTACAGGCGCTTTATTCCCAATTTTTCTAAGCTTGCTAAGTGTCTTACCTCACTTCTTAAGAAAGACGTCCCATTCATTTGGACTAAGGAACAGCAGCTTAACTTCGAAGCCTTAAAAAAAGAAATTGGTTGAAGCACCCATCCTTATTTATCCCAACTTTAACTCACCCTTCTTGTTGACTTGTGATGCCTCCAATTACGCAATATCAGCAATCCTATCACAAGGTCCTATTGGGTAGTGTCCTATAAGGCCGAATGTAACTATAGTGTAACTGAAAAAGAATGTTTAGCCATAGTATTCGGCACTAAAACCTTCAGACCATATATTTATGGTCGCCGTTTTACAATCCTAACGGACCACAAACCTTTACAGTGGTTATTTAATTGTAAAGACCCAGTATCTCGCCTTGTTCGTTGGAGACTAAAACTCGAGGAATTCGAATACGATATCCAATATAAAAAGGGCAAAGTGAACGCAAACGCAGATGCGTTGTCTAGATATCCTGTTAACCCCATCCAACCGGACAACCAATCAAACACTAGTGCAACTAACTTACAACATCCTAATCCTAATATGCAACCCGAACAGTTAGAAGAATCCCTTCTACAATCGCAAAATTTTGATAGAGATCTATTTGATTTATTAACGTCACCGCTCTCAATTCCGCCAGAGGATTTAAACCCTGATTTCCTTCTAGAATGTCCTACGCCAGAACTCATAAATAACGAACTACCCATTCCTTCCTTACCCGATGTACCAAGGCATTCCCCATCCATAGGTGACACACCTCAAGCGGAACCCGCAACAAATCATAACCCTAACTTAATCACAAGTGATTACTCGACCTTTCTAAAACTAATGTTCGATAAAAGTAGTTCCTTTAATACAAACATTGTTGAACATAATCAGAGCCTACTAAAAAGCCCTGATCAAATTATTATTATCCCAATGGCCATTAAGAATAAGAATAAGAATAAGAATAAGAATCTTTATTTGCTAGAAACATGGTTACATAGATGGTAGGGTTATATTCTAGAACAACATGTTCCACCGTATGTACGGCATGCAAAAATACAATAAAATAATCTTAAAATAAAAATTTACACACTATAAATTTATACAATATAGAAATACTAACTAATTTACATACTTATTTTTATATAACCTTATTTATGCATTTAAATATCTAGCTTAAAACTCTAACTTACACATAATATATAAAATCTATTTAACTGTAGTTGGAGATATAAAACGACGACCTATGTTTACTAAGCCCTTCGAAAATCATACGCGTATAGCTATTCAACTTTCAAAATCAAATTTAGAGAACGATGTTATTAATGCTTAAAGGAATATGTCAATCCGAAAGTTAGAACAGCCATATTAATAGATCCCCCTTTAGAGATGTATTCTATTATACCAGTTATACAAGATAAATTCAAAAGCTCTTCTCTTAATTTAGTATTAGCCAAGACAGAACTTGAGAACGTCAAGGAATATCTGCAACAACAGGACATCATACAGCATTATCATAATGGCAAAACGAATCATCGTGGCATTAACGAATGTTATCTCGCACTTTCTAGGAAATACTATTGGCCAAAAATGAAAGAACAAATTACCAAATTTATTAACGAATGTACTGTTTGCGGTCAGTGTAAATATGATAGAAACCCTATTAGACCTCAATTCAATGTAGTACCCCCAGCAACCAAACCATTTGAAATTTTACCATTTACGATTTCATTCGACTCTATTAGAACATATTAGAATTCCAAAATTACAACGAAAAGACGAACCAATGGTTAGACTTATGCCATACGCAATTATCGCCTGTAATAGTTCCATACATAGCTTTACAAAGTGCAGACCATTTGATCTTTTAAAGGGACATTTTGACCTCCGAGATCCGATTGATATGGACCTTACTGAGCATCTTTTGCAGCAATACGCTCAAAATCATAGAGATCAGATGAAACAGGTTTATGATATTATAAATGAAACGTCTCTTAGTAACAGAAAAGCCTTAATTGAAAATAGGAATAAAACTCGTGAGGCTGAGGTCGAATATGCTCCTCAACAACAGGTTTTTGTTAAAATCCGTTCGCAATTCGTCAGAAAGCTGCATCCCGATATACACAAGACACAGTTTTAGCAGACTTACCCATTCACATATATACTTCTAAGAAACGAGGCCCAATAGCTAAATCGCGCCTCAAACGTGTGCCTAAAAGCAGCCAATTATTGCAGGATTCTGCTACTGCTGACAATCCGCGGGACGCATCCTCAGACCATAGGACTTGAGACCTTAGCCGATGGACCCGGACTATTACCATAAAAATTAGGGCCGACTCGACTAATATCACATTATCACTCTTTTATACAGTATATTCAGGTAACTGACATCGAAGACAAGATAAATTCTGTACAGACGCAATTAAAAACCTTTAAGACTAAACTCAATAACGAAACTTACATTCTTTATGAATACAAGATTGATTATCTCACTGACAAGCTTGACAAGGTATTAGTTCATACTAAATCTTTAGAACCTGTCAGGGTTAAAAGAGGTCTCGTAGACAGCCTTGGATCTGTAATAAAAAGCGTAACTGGTAACTTAGATTATCTCGATGCTCAAAAATACGATGAAGCCATTAGAGTCTTACAGAATAATGAAGATAAAATAGTTTCAGAATTCAATAGTCATATAAGTCTCAGTAAAGAATGGATGTTACAACATAATAATGTCTTAGAACAGTTAACTTCAAACCAAGAAAAAATTAATAAAACTTTACATCAATTTATACAATATAGAGATACAAATTTAGTTCAGGCTGCACAATTTGCCCAGATGTTAGAAATCATAAGCGAAAATTTAGAAGAATTAATGTTAGAAATAATTAGGTTAGAGAATATATTAGCTTTTATTCATGCTTCTAGCACTCATCATTCTATGATTAATATAGAAGTATTAAGATCAATGATAGAAAAGTTAAGGAATTTATATAGTAAAGGACAGGTTCCAAACCTAGAATTACGAGAATACTTTGTTCTAATAAAACCAGGTTCTTACTTTAGTAATAAGAAAATAGTGATAGTTTATGATTTTCCTATACTATTTGAAGAGATATATGAACTATATCGACTATCCATAGTACCAAACGAAAAACAACTTGCCCTTATTCCTCCTACTCCTTTTATAGCAACAAACGAGAAATCATTCGTGTACATAGAGGCTGGATGCCCGAAGTACAGCATTATTTATCTCTGTGAACAAAAGATAAGTCATCAGATTCGTACAAAACCAGATTGTATCCAGGGCCTCATCACCAATCAAGATCTGAAGAGTAGCTGTCACTTCACCAAGATTTCACTGTCTACAGTAGCGATAGAAAAATTGGATGACCAACACTACATTATTTCCTTACCTAAACCAACAAAGGTACAACTCAGCTGTGGCAGGAACGAGTTCAATACACTACAAGGAAGTTATCTCGTCACAATGCCTATCAAATGTTACATGCGAACGACTGAATTTACCATTATCAACGATAACGATGAGATAAAGGGACAGGCGCTGAAATTATCGAAGATTCCGTATAACCAGACGAACCACTCTGATACTTTTTCACATATCGGTTCCAAGTCAATCAACTTAGAAGATCTTCACAGCATCCAGAGCAAAATCTTGTTAGAAAAACCTTTGCAGATTGATAAGCCACAATCGGTTGTTTTCTACCACTCAACCATTCCATTTTATATCTTTATACTGTGTGCCTTAATAATTATCGTCATTCTGGTAATAAGCAAGAGATATGGATGTTGGAATCCTTAATCTGAAAACACAGAGAAGATGCAGACTCCGAAGATACACATTTACGAAGATATGAACAAGGATAATAAGCCAGATGAGTTTCCAGCAACATTTTCCCTTAACCTAACAAAATAGTTGCTGTTCTGCGGGTGGAGGTGTTAAGTACGGAACCCTAATGGATATCGCCGACCCAGCTATTTCTACCGTTTACACCAAAGTGCATAGAAACAGCATATATGACATGCACCGGATTTCGAGTCGCCGACGCAGCCGATTTCGACATCACCGATGACGTCCACGTAACCACGAGGCCCTACTCAGCGATATTCGACATTTTTGTTAATTATTTCGTTATTATATTGTATTCATACCATATTCTGGCATCGAATAGGGTTCACTTACTTTAATTGTAATTTATTTTATATTAAATTAGTTTTATAAGTAACTTTGATTTTTTTTCGATCTTTCGGCTGCAGTTTACGTAATTTGCGCCACATATTACTCATGTTATATTTGTTCAATAGCACAATAGTGCTGTGTGTAAGCGTACAAAACTTACGAGTACATACGCTCGCACATAAATACGTTCGCTTAGAAATTAATATTATTATAATTATAAATATAGATACGCGTGTTTGCCCAATAATAGCTTCACTTACTAAAATAAATTCGCTGCTGTTAATGATTTATTAGATAATATAGGTAACGTTTCCTTTTGTGACTCGTCAATATGCGACCCAGACGATTGTAATGCTTTATTCCCTACCTCGCATTCTTGCATTTCCGTATTGTCACAAAATATACGTAGTGTTAAAGCAAATTTCTTGGGATTGCTGACACTGTTAGAGTGAATAAATGTACCCAACGACCTCGTCGTATTATCCGAGTGTTGGCTTTCTTGTAACCCAATAATACCTAAAATATATGGATATCTCGCCTATAAAACATTAAAAACGCACAATAAAAATGACGGAGTCATTGTTTATATAAAGACAACTCTGGCTAATATTAAAGTAATTGAGCCGGATATATCTGACGCAAGTTGTTTATTAATTACTATGGGTTCGGCATTAGCAGTGGTTGCAATTTATAGACCATATGCCTTCAATGACCCATCAAATTTTATTCAATCTTTGGATGGACTCTTCACCAATTTGAAGTCGTATAGAAGCTTAGTACTTGTAGGAGATATTAACATTGATGTTGCCCAGGGTCACACAGCTACTTACACTTTCGACTATCTCGATCTTCTTGCTCATCATGGGCTTTTTCTCGGTCATAATTTCCCAACTCACGGTTCAACGTGCCTTGATCATATCAACTTGAAGACCATACTACCATCTAAAATACTTGTGCTTGAAACAACCATTACCGACCACCATGCAGTACTGCTTGCCATGTCCTTAAAAAATAATATTCATAAAAGAGACCACACTGTAACCAAAATTGACGAAGTAAAGCTGTCTGATGAGCTTTGTAATATTAGTTTTAAACCAGTTTATGAAGTAATTGATCCCAATCTAGCCACGAAACTATTCCTTGAGCCAATTCTCTCTGCGTTAACAAAGAGTACAATTACTATTAAGTTGTCTCGAAGGCGACGTCCTATCAAAGCTTGGATCACCCCAGGATTGCTAAAGTGCATGCGCCAGAGGGACAATTTGTACAAAAAACATATAAAGAAATATACCTCGAATGAAATAGTTTCATTGTCTTATAAAAGATATCGCAATTTTTGCACAAAAATCTTACGAAAAGCTAAAAGAGACTTTGAAAGACAGGAATTTAAAAAATCTGGTAAAAACTCTAAGCAATTATGGCATGTCATCCAATCTGTTACAAACAGGAATAATTAGGTTTATCTTCTGCGAGTCATCTGTTAGAGTCCAACAATGACAAGCAACTATTAATTAACGGTGTTAATGCATACTTTGCAGGTGTAGGCAGACAGCTTGCAGAGGCGATTATTGGATCCTCCTCCCCTTTTCCTGTTAATATCCAATCTAAATCAAAAGATTCCTTTGTAATGTTAGAAACAGATGATGTCTTTAAAAACCAACTGTGCAGTTGGGTGGGACGGTATCTCATCTAGCTTTCTGAAGAAATATTCTACCATCATCGTCCCCCCTATGACATATTTGTAACTTGAGCATAGGCACTGGCATATTTCCCGAACCTTTCAAGAAAGCTCTTATCCATCCAATTCATAAACCTGGTGACCGAAACTATATCGAAAATTATAGACGTATATCAGTTCTCCCGGCATTGTCAAAGATTCTTGAAAAATCATTAACCTTAGATTAGTAACCTATTTAGAATCTCACAACCTATTATCTGCTAACCAGTTCGGCTTTAGAAAAAAATTATCTACAGATGATGCTGTTCACGGCTTGGTTGAACTTATTGTTAGGAAACTAGATGTAGGTCAGAAATGTGTAGCCTTGTTTCTAGATCTCATCATATTATTATTATTGTCAGTCTGGGTTTGAGATGCAAGATTACGTTTATTAGACGCTTGTCGTTTTAAACAATTGTTTATATCGTGACCAACGTCTTTGCAATATCTGCAAGTAAGATTGGGATTATATTTATTAAAGGATGTGGAAGGAGAGGAAGAGGAAGTACCCGGTTGGGATACAGGTTTGTGTGAGAATTTAGGCTTATTTGGATTTTGAATCGAAGGTTTTTGTATGAAGCGGTTTTGTTTGCCCTGCCTATCTAGTGTATTATTATTATTCCCACGTTTATATAATGTTTCCTGAATTCTTTCTTCAGAAATTGCTAAATTAACCGCCTCATTAAATGTTTTGGGCGCTCTACATCTAACAATATTAGAAATACGCGGGTTTAATCCCATCAAGAAATGGTGGAGGGTCATATCCTCCATAGCCGCTGTGCGGCCTGGAATCTCTTTGGCGTTGTGATTGGATAACGAGATTTCAGTGAGAAGTTGAGATAAACATGTCTCTACTCTAAGAGCAAACTGTCCAAAGTTTTCTGTAGTCAGATTCAAAGTCAATTCAAATGCACCGTAGCAAATTCAGAATTAAAAGAAGGTGCGATATTGGACCAACACCTTTCGAAAACTCTCCTTATAGCTAACTGTCTTGTCAAAGTGAAAGAAAATAATCAAATTAACATTTCAGTTATAAATACTTCTAATAAACCCATTAAGATTAAACGCAATCTTAAACTAAAGTTAGATCAAATAGAAACCTATCCTGTCCAACCTCTCCTTCATGTTGAAAATGTAACTGAACGAACAAAAAAGGTTATAAATCTTTTAAGAACATCACATTTAAATCAAGAAGAAATCGATGCTCTTTTCAATCTGTGTTCAGAATATTCTGACATATTTCATCTCCCCGATGAACCATTATCCTTTTTGCCAACTATCCAACATGAAATCAAAACCACTAACGACACTCCAATTCATACGAAATCATACCGTTTTCCAGAGTGCCATAAACAAGAGGTAGAAACCCAAATCAATAAATGTTGGATCAGGATATTATTACCCCATCGTCCTCTCCTTGGTCTTCTCCCATTTGGGTCGTCCCAAAGAAATCCGATGCTTCCGGTCAGAAGAAATGGCGGATAGTTATCGACTATCGGAAACTCAACGACATAACCGTCGGTGAAGTTTATCCTATTCCCCAAATTACTGAAATCCTCGATCAATTAGGAAAGAGTCAATATTTCAGTACCCTTGATCTCTCTTCTGGATTTCATCAATTATTAATTAAGCCAGAAGACGCACCAAAAACAGCCTTCTCTGTACCTCAAGGATATTTTCAATTTAACCGAATGCCTTTCGGATTAAAAAACGCCCCGTCTACATTTCAAAGACTAATGAATACATGTCTAACAGGTCTCCAGGGCTCCCGTTACTTCTGTTACTTAGACGATATTGTCCTGTATGCATTTGACCTTAAAACGGCTATTCAAAACCTTAAAATCGTCTTCGACAGACTTAGAAAATTTAATTTAAAACTTCAACCCGAAAAATGCGAGTTCCTTCGGAAAGAAGTCATCGACCTAGGACACATCATTACACGAGATGGTGTTAAACCTAACCCCGAAAAGGTCAAGGCTATAACCCAATATCCGGTCCCGAAATCACCTAAAGATATCAAATCTTTTCTAGGCCTTGTATCTTATTACAGGCGCTTTATTCCCAATTTTTCTAAGCTTGCTAAGTGTCTTACCTCACTTCTTAAGAAAGACGTCCCATTCATTTGGACTAAGGAACAGCAGCTTAACTTCGAAGCCTTAAAAAAAGAAATTGGTTGAAGCACCCATCCTTATTTATCCCAACTTTAACTCACCCTTCTTGTTGACTTGTGATGCCTCCAATTACGCAATATCAGCAATCCTATCACAAGGTCCTATTGGGTAGTGTCCTATAAGGCCGAATGTAACTATAGTGTAACTGAAAAAGAATGTTTAGCCATAGTATTCGGCACTAAAACCTTCAGACCATATATTTATGGTCGCCGTTTTACAATCCTAACGGACCACAAACCTTTACAGTGGTTATTTAATTGTAAAGACCCAGTATCTCGCCTTGTTCGTTGGAGACTAAAACTCGAGGAATTCGAATACGATATCCAATATAAAAAGGGCAAAGTGAACGCAAACGCAGATGCGTTGTCTAGATATCCTGTTAACCCCATCCAACCGGACAACCAATCAAACACTAGTGCAACTAACTTACAACATCCTAATCCTAATATGCAACCCGAACAGTTAGAAGAATCCCTTCTACAATCGCAAAATTTTGATAGAGATCTATTTGATTTATTAACGTCACCGCTCTCAATTCCGCCAGAGGATTTAAACCCTGATTTCCTTCTAGAATGTCCTACGCCAGAACTCATAAATAACGAACTACCCATTCCTTCCTTACCCGATGTACCAAGGCATTCCCCATCCATAGGTGACACACCTCAAGCGGAACCCGCAACAAATCATAACCCTAACTTAATCACAAGTGATTACTCGACCTTTCTAAAACTAATGTTCGATAAAAGTAGTTCCTTTAATACAAACATTGTTGAACATAATCAGAGCCTACTAAAAAGCCCTGATCAAATTATTATTATCCCAATGGCCATTAAGAATAAGAATAAGAATAAGAATAAGAATCTTTATTTGCTAGAAACATGGTTACATAGATGGTAGGGTTATATTCTAGAACAACATGTTCCACCGTATGTACGGCATGCAAAAATACAATAAAATAATCTTAAAATAAAAATTTACACACTATAAATTTATACAATATAGAAATACTAACTAATTTACATACTTATTTTTATATAACCTTATTTATGCATTTAAATATCTAGCTTAAAACTCTAACTTACACATAATATATAAAATCTATTTAACTGTAGTTGGAGATATAAAACGACGACCTATGTTTACTAAGCCCTTCGAAAATCATACGCGTATAGCTATTCAACTTTCAAAATCAAATTTAGAGAACGATGTTATTAATGCTTAAAGGAATATGTCAATCCGAAAGTTAGAACAGCCATATTAATAGATCCCCCTTTAGAGATGTATTCTATTATACCAGTTATACAAGATAAATTCAAAAGCTCTTCTCTTAATTTAGTATTAGCCAAGACAGAACTTGAGAACGTCAAGGAATATCTGCAACAACAGGACATCATACAGCATTATCATAATGGCAAAACGAATCATCGTGGCATTAACGAATGTTATCTCGCACTTTCTAGGAAATACTATTGGCCAAAAATGAAAGAACAAATTACCAAATTTATTAACGAATGTACTGTTTGCGGTCAGTGTAAATATGATAGAAACCCTATTAGACCTCAATTCAATGTAGTACCCCCAGCAACCAAACCATTTGAAATTTTACCATTTACGATTTCATTCGACTCTATTAGAACATATTAGAATTCCAAAATTACAACGAAAAGACGAACCAATGGTTAGACTTATGCCATACGCAATTATCGCCTGTAATAGTTCCATACATAGCTTTACAAAGTGCAGACCATTTGATCTTTTAAAGGGACATTTTGACCTCCGAGATCCGATTGATATGGACCTTACTGAGCATCTTTTGCAGCAATACGCTCAAAATCATAGAGATCAGATGAAACAGGTTTATGATATTATAAATGAAACGTCTCTTAGTAACAGAAAAGCCTTAATTGAAAATAGGAATAAAACTCGTGAGCCTGAGGTCGAATATGCTCCTCAACAACAGGTTTTTGTTAAAATCCGTTCGCAATTCGTCAGAAAGCTGCATCCCGATATACACAAGACACAGTTTTAGCAGACTTACCCATTCACATATATACTTCTAAGAAACGAGGCCCAATAGCTAAATCGCGCCTCAAACGTGTGCCTAAAAGCAGCCAATTATTGCAGGATTCTGCTACTGCTGACAATCCGCGGGACGCATCCTCAGACCATAGGACTTGAGACCTTAGCCGATGGACCCGGACTATTACCATAAAAATTAGGGCCGACTCGACTAATATCACATTATCACTCTTTTATACAGTATATTCAGGTAACTGACATCGAAGACAAGATAAATTCTGTACAGACGCAATTAAAAACCTTTAAGACTAAACTCAATAACGAAACTTACATTCTTTATGAATACAAGATTGATTATCTCACTGACAAGCTTGACAAGGTATTAGTTCATACTAAATCTTTAGAACCTGTCAGGGTTAAAAGAGGTCTCGTAGACAGCCTTGGATCTGTAATAAAAAGCGTAACTGGTAACTTAGATTATCTCGATGCTCAAAAATACGATGAAGCCATTAGAGTCTTACAGAATAATGAAGATAAAATAGTTTCAGAATTCAATAGTCATATAAGTCTCAGTAAAGAATGGATGTTACAACATAATAATGTCTTAGAACAGTTAACTTCAAACCAAGAAAAAATTAATAAAACTTTACATCAATTTATACAATATAGAGATACAAATTTAGTTCAGGCTGCACAATTTGCCCAGATGTTAGAAATCATAAGCGAAAATTTAGAAGAATTAATGTTAGAAATAATTAGGTTAGAGAATATATTAGCTTTTATTCATGCTTCTAGCACTCATCATTCTATGATTAATATAGAAGTATTAAGATCAATGATAGAAAAGTTAAGGAATTTATATAGTAAAGGACAGGTTCCAAACCTAGAATTACGAGAATACTTTGTTCTAATAAAACCAGGTTCTTACTTTAGTAATAAGAAAATAGTGATAGTTTATGATTTTCCTATACTATTTGAAGAGATATATGAACTATATCGACTATCCATAGTACCAAACGAAAAACAACTTGCCCTTATTCCTCCTACTCCTTTTATAGCAACAAACGAGAAATCATTCGTGTACATAGAGGCTGGATGCCCGAAGTACAGCATTATTTATCTCTGTGAACAAAAGATAAGTCATCAGATTCGTACAAAACCAGATTGTATCCAGGGCCTCATCACCAATCAAGATCTGAAGAGTAGCTGTCACTTCACCAAGATTTCACTGTCTACAGTAGCGATAGAAAAATTGGATGACCAACACTACATTATTTCCTTACCTAAACCAACAAAGGTACAACTCAGCTGTGGCAGGAACGAGTTCAATACACTACAAGGAAGTTATCTCGTCACAATGCCTATCAAATGTTACATGCGAACGACTGAATTTACCATTATCAACGATAACGATGAGATAAAGGGACAGGCGCTGAAATTATCGAAGATTCCGTATAACCAGACGAACCACTCTGATACTTTTTCACATATCGGTTCCAAGTCAATCAACTTAGAAGATCTTCACAGCATCCAGAGCAAAATCTTGTTAGAAAAACCTTTGCAGATTGATAAGCCACAATCGGTTGTTTTCTACCACTCAACCATTCCATTTTATATCTTTATACTGTGTGCCTTAATTATCGTCATTCTGGTAATAAGCAAGAGATATGGATGTTGGAATCCTTAATCTGAAAACACAGAGAAGATGCAGACTCCGAAGATACACATTTACGAAGATATGAACAAGGATAATAAGCCAGATGAGTTTCCAGCAACATTTTCCCTTAACCTAACAAAATAGTTGCTGTTCTGCGGGTGGAGGTGTTAAGTACGGAACCCTAATGGATATCGCCGACCCAGCTATTTCTACCGTTTACACCAAAGTGCATAGAAACAGCATATATGACATGCACCGGATTTCGAGTCGCCGACGCAGCCGATTTCGACATCACCGATGACGTCCACGTAACCACGAGGCCCTACTCAGCGATATTCGACATTTTTGTTAATTATTTCGTTATTATATTGTATTCATACCATATTCTGGCATCGAATAGGGTTCACTTACTTTAATTGTAATTTATTTTATATTAAATTAGTTTTATAAGTAACTTTGATTTTTTTTCGATCTTTCGGCTGCAGTTTACGTAATTTGCGCCACATATTACTCATGTTATATTTGTTCAATAGCACAATAGTGCTGTGTGTAAGCGTACAAAACTTACGAGTACATACGCTCGCACATAAATACGTTCGCTTAGAAATTAATATTATTATAATTATAAATATAGATACGCGTGTTTGCCCAATAATAGCTTCACTTACTAAAATAAATTCGCTGCTGTTAATGATTTATTAGATAATATAGGTAACGTTTCCTTTTGTGACTCGTCAATATGCGACCCAGACGATTGTAATGCTTTATTCCCTACCTCGCATTCTTGCATTTCCGTATTGTCACAAAATATACGTAGTGTTAAAGCAAATTTCTTGGGATTGCTGACACTGTTAGAGTGAATAAATGTACCCAACGACCTCGTCGTATTATCCGAGTGTTGGCTTTCTTGTAACCCAATAATACCTAAAATAGATGGATATCTCGCCTATAAAACATTAAAAACGCACAATAAAAATGACGGAGTCATTGTTTATATAAAGACAACTCTGGCTAATATTAAAGTAATTGAGCCGGATATATCTGACGCAAGTTGTTTATTAATTACTATGGGTTCGGCATTAGCAGTGGTTGCAATTTATAGACCATATGCCTTCAATGACCCATCAAATTTTATTCAATCTTTGGATGGACTCTTCACCAATTTGAAGTCGTATAGAAGCTTAGTACTTGTAGGAGATATTAACATTGATGTTGCCCAGGGTCACACAGCTACTTACACTTTCGACTATCTCGATCTTCTTGCTCATCATGGGCTTTTTCTCGGTCATAATTTCCCAACTCACGGTTCAACGTGCCTTGATCATATCAACTTGAAGACCATACTACCATCTAAAATACTTGTGCTTGAAACAACCATTACCGACCACCATGCAGTACTGCTTGCCATGTCCTTAAAAAATAATATTCATAAAAGAGACCACACTGTAACCAAAATTGACGAAGTAAAGCTGTCTGATGAGCTTTGTAATATTAGTTTTAAACCAGTTTATGAAGTAATTGATCCCAATCTAGCCACGAAACTATTCCTTGAGCCAATTCTCTCTGCGTTAACAAAGAGTACAATTACTATTAAGTTGTCTCGAAGGCGACGTCCTATCAAAGCTTGGATCACCCCAGGATTGCTAAAGTGCATGCGCCAGAGGGACAATTTGTACAAAAAACATATAAAGAAATATACCTCGAATGAAATAGTTTCATTGTCTTATAAAAGATATCGCAATTTTTGCACAAAAATCTTACGAAAAGCTAAAAGAGACTTTGAAAGACAGGAATTTAAAAAATCTGGTAAAAATTCTAAGCAATTATGGCATGTCATCCAATCTGTTACAAACAGGAATAATTAGGTTTATCTTCTGCGAGTCATCTATTAGAGTCCAACAATGACAAGCAACTATTAATTAACGGTGTTAATGCATACTTTGCAGGTGTAGGCAGACAGCTTGCAGAGGCGATTATTGGATCCTCCTCCCCTTTTCCTGTTAATATCCAATCTAAATCAAAAGATTCCTTTGTAATGTTAGAAACAGATAATGTCTTTAAAAACCAACTGTGCAGTTGGGTGGGACGGTATCTCATCTAGCTTTCTGAAGAAATATTCTACCATCATCGTCCCCCCTATGACATATATTTGTAACTTGAGCATAGGCACTGGCATATTTCCCGAACCTTTCAAGAAAGCTCTTATCCATCCAATTCATAAACCTGGTGACCGAAACTATATCGAAAATTATAGACGTATATCAGTTCTCCCGGCATTGTCAAAGATTCTTGAAAAATCATTAACCTTAGATTAGTAACCTATTTAGAATCTCACAACCTATTATCTGCTAACCAGTTCGGCTTTAGAAAAAAATTATCTACAGATGATGCTGTTCACGGCTTGGTTGAACTTATTGTTAGGAAACTAGATGTAGGTCAGAAATGTGTAGCCTTGTTTCTAGATCTCATCATATTATTATTATTATTGTCAGTCTGGGTTTGAGATGCAAGATTACGTTTATTAGACGCTTGTCGTTTTAAACAATTGTTTATATCGTGACCAACGTCTTTGCAATATCTGCATGTAAGATTGGGATTATATTTATTAAAGGATGTGGAAGGAGAGGAAGAGGAAGTACCCGGTTGGGATACAGGTTTGTGTGAGAATTTAGGCTTATTTGGATTTTGAATCGAAGGTTTTTGTATGAAGCGGTTTTGTTTGCCCTGCCTATCTAGTGTATTATTATTATTCCCACGTTTATATAATGTTTCCTGAATTCTTTCTTCAGAAATTGCTAAATTAACCGCCTCATTAAATGTTTTGGGCGCTCTACATCTAACAATATTAGAAATACGCGGGTTTAATCCCATCAAGAAATGGTGGAGGGTCATATCCTCCATAGCCGCTGTGCGGCCTGGAATCTCTTTGGCGTTGTGATTGGATAACGAGATTTCAGTGAGAAGTTGAGAATGTTGAGATAAACATGTCTCTACTCTAAGAGCAAACTGTCCAAAGTTTTCTGTAGTCAGATTCAAAGTCAATTCAAATGCACCGTAGCAAATTCAGAATTAAAAGAAGGTGCGATATTGGACCAACACCTTTCGAAAACTCTCCTTATAGCTAACTGTCTTGTCAAAGTGAAAGAAAATAATCAAATTAACATTTCAGTTATAAATACTTCTAATAAACCCATTAAGATTAAACGCAATCTTAAACTAAAGTTAGATCAAATAGAAACCTATCCTGTCCAACCTCTCCTTCATGTTGAAAATGTAACTGAACGAACAAAAAAGGTTATAAACCTTTTAAGAACATCACATTTAAATCAAGAAGAAATCGATGCTCTTTTCAATCTGTGTTCAGAATATTCTGACATATTTCATCTCCCCGATGAACCATTATCCTTTTTGCCAACTATCCAACATGAAATCAAAACCACTAACGACACTCCAATTCATACGAAATCATACCGTTTTCCAGAGTGCCATAAACAAGAGGTAGAAACCCAAATCAATAAATGTTGGATCAGGATATTATTACCCCATCGTCCTCTCCTTGGTCTTCTCCCATTTGGGTCGTCCCAAAGAAATCCGATGCTTCCGGTCAGAAGAAATGGCGGATAGTTATCGACTATCGGAAACTCAACGACATAACCGTCGGTGAAGTTTATCCTATTCCCCAAATTACTGAAATCCTCGATCAATTAGGAAAGAGTCAATATTTCAGTACCCTTGATCTCTCTTCTGGATTTCATCAATTATTAATTAAGCCAGAAGACGCACCAAAAACAGCCTTCTCTGTACCTCAAGGATATTTTCAATTTAACCGAATGCCTTTCGGATTAAAAAACGCCCCGTCTACATTTCAAAGACTAATGAATACATGTCTAACAGGTCTCCAGGGCTCCCGTTACTTCTGTTACTTAGACGATATTGTCCTGTATGCATTTGACCTTAAAACGGCTATTCAAAACCTTAAAATCGTCTTCGACAGACTTAGAAAATTTAATTTAAAACTTCAACCCGAAAAATGCGAGTTCCTTCGGAAAGAAGTCATCGACCTAGGACACATCATTACACGAGATGGTGTTAAACCTAACCCCGAAAAGGTCAAGGCTATAACCCAATATCCGGTCCCGAAATCACCTAAAGATATCAAATCTTTTCTAGGCCTTGTATCTTATTACAGGCGCTTTATTCCCAATTTTTCTAAGCTTGCTAAGTGTCTTACCTCACTTCTTAAGAAAGACGTCCCATTCATTTGGACTAAGGAACAGCAGCTTAACTTCGAAGCCTTAAAAAAAGAAATTGGTTGAAGCACCCATCCTTATTTATCCCAACTTTAACTCACCCTTCTTGTTGACTTGTGATGCCTCCAATTACGCAATATCAGCAATCCTATCACAAGGTCCTATTGGGTAGTGTCCTATAAGGCCGAATGTAACTATAGTGTAACTGAAAAAGAATGTTTAGCCATAGTATTCGGCACTAAAACCTTCAGACCATATATTTATGGTCGCCGTTTTACAATCCTAACGGACCACAAACCTTTACAGTGGTTATTTAATTGTAAAGACCCAGTATCTCGCCTTGTTCGTTGGAGACTAAAACTCGAGGAATTCGAATACGATATCCAATATAAAAAGGGCAAAGTGAACGCAAACGCAGATGCGTTGTCTAGATATCCTGTTAACCCCATCCAACCGGACAACCAATCAAACACTAGTGCAACTAACTTACAACATCCTAATCCTAATATGCAACCCGAACAGTTAGAAGAATCCCTTCTACAATCGCAAAATTTTGATAGAGATCTATTTGATTTATTAACGTCACCGCTCTCAATTCCGCCAGAGGATTTAAACCCTGATTTCCTTCTAGAATGTCCTACGCCAGAACTCATAAATAACGAACTACCCATTCCTTCCTTACCCGATGTACCAAGGCATTCCCCATCCATAGGTGACACACCTCAAGCGGAACCCGCAACAAATCATAACCCTAACTTAATCACAAGTGATTACTCGACCTTTCTAAAACTAATGTTCGATAAAAGTAGTTCCTTTAATACAAACATTGTTGAACATAATCAGAGCCTACTAAAAAGCCCTGATCAAATTATTATTATCCCAACGGCCATTAAGAATAAGAATAAGAATAAGAATAAGAATCTTTATTTGCTAGAAACATGGTTACATAGATGGTAGGGTTATATTCTAGAACAACATGTTCCACCGTATGTACGGCATGCAAAAATACAATAAAATAATCTTAAAATAAAAATTTACACACTATAAATTTATACAATATAGAAATACTAACTAATTTACATACTTATTTTTATATAACCTTATTTATGCATTTAAATATCTAGCTTAAAACTCTAACTTACACATAATATATAAAATCTATTTAACATTTTTGTAAGATATAAATTCCGAAACCGTGTAGAAACATTTTTCTATGAGCCATTTCTTTAAATTGTACATAAAATTAGTAAGAGGCAATTCTCGGATGGTTTTCGGTATTTTATTATAGATTTGGATACTCATACAGCTGCTATTCTTTTTATGTAATGCAGTTGACGTCATGAAGACCTTTAATTTTGTGGGGTCTCTTATGGAGAATTTTTTATTGTTACTAGCCTTTTCAAATAAGTAAGGGTGCTTTTTCACAAAGATGCCAATTTCATAGATATAAATTGAAGCCAGAGTTAATAATTTTAATTTCCTAAATAGTGGCCGGCAAGAATCCAATGGGCCAGCTCCACATATTGCCCTGACACATTTCTTTTGAGATATGAAGGCCTTGTTTACGTCCGTCGAGTTGCCCCATAAAAAAATTCCGTACCTTAGTACCGAGCCAACATATCCATGGTACGCCATTAAAGTGGTATTTTCACAAGTAGCCCTCCTAATTTTCTTTAAAGCGTAAACAAACCTGTTTATCCTGGTACAAACGTGTTTTATTTGAGCCTTCCAATTACAATGCTTGTCAAGAATTATACCCAAAAACGTAGTTTCGTCGACCGTAGCTATTTCCTGATTTTGGTGAATTATTTTGAGATTATTTGCCTGACTATTGTAATTTTGAAAATGCATAATTATTGTTTTTTCTAAATTTGCGGTTAAGTTGTTTTCACTTAGCCATTTTGATACAGTCGCTATGGTTTGAATTAAATTGTCTTCAAAGTTATTATTTGTGTTAATTTGGGGGACTAATACGGAAATATCATCTGCAAATAACGTGCATCTATAACATGTGGCCTGAGGTAAATCATTTACATATATTAAAAACAATAAGGGCCTCAATATACTACCCTGGGGCACTCCGAAATTATTATATTTAAACTCGGATCTATATGATGTAGACATAAATTTAGAGTCGACACGAGTTATTTCTACGCATTGCTTTCGATTTTTGAGATAGCTCTCAATCCGTGCTAGAGCTTTTCCTCGAATTCCATAAAGTTCACATTTGTGAAGCAGAATTTTATGGTCAACAAAATCAAAGGCGCTGGACATATCGAAAAATATAGCCGAAACTATCTTTTTTTTATGTTTCATAAGCGAATAAGCTGCGAGTGTAGTGGATTTGTTTTTTTGAAACCCATTTTGCTCTTCTGCCAGGATACTGTGTTTATTTAGAAAAATAGTTAGACGGGAATGCATGAGCTTCTCGAATATTTTAGAAAATATGGGGATTAATGTTATAGGTCGATAATTATTTATTTCTTCTTTATCATTTTTTTTATGTAGGGGCTTTACGATGGAAATCTTAAGTATGTTGGGGAAGACGCCTTCACTGAGGGATAGGTTTGCAATATGGCACAATACTGTTGCGATTTCACTGCAGCTGTGTTTAATAACATTTGTAGATATTGAATCGTAACCTACAGCACCCGTGTTATTTAGAGATTTAATCACCTTCATAATTTCATTTTCAGTACCCTAAAAATATAGATGAATCTACAGATTTAATTAATTTGTAATTTGGCTTAGTATTATGAGATTTAATTGTGTTTGAGATATAAAAGTTGTTGAAAATGTTTGCAATATTTCTGGGATCAGAGACGGTGTAACTATCATGTATTATCTGTTTTATGTCATGGTTAATTTTCACAGTATCCTGCTTATCTCCAATTATATCCCAACAAGCCTTACACTTATTGGATGATTTTGATATATACTTAGTATTTATATATCTTTTAGAATTATATATACACTTTTTAAATATTTATTATATGCTATACAATTTAATTTTGAGCTTTCTTTTTTATCTTTATAATATATGTATCTGAGTTTTCTTTTTGTAATACATGACACTTTGATACCTTTTGTTAACCATTTTGGAGTTGTTATATTGGTATTAATTTTCTTTTTAATTATTGGGAAACACAAATTATAAAAAAGTAAGTATGTCTCGTGAAAAAGATTATAGACTCTATTACAATCGGTTTCCTTATAAACCTCATGCCAAAACAAACTTAATCAACTATTTCGAAACTTTAACATATTGTCTTCACTGTAGTCTCGTCTAGATGTATAGAAAAACGACGACTTGGGTTTTTTATAATTTACAGGGAAAGACAGGATCTGGCCTGTATTATGATCAGATAAATAAAGTTGATGTACTTGGCCAGTGGCACATTTCATATTGCTAATTATGTGATCTATACAGGTTTGCTGCCGCGTGGGCTGCGATATGTGTGATATAAAATTGTGAGTAAGTAGGAACTCATTTAACGTACGTGAAGAGTATTTATGTTTATGTCACCAGTAATTATTATTCGTTTATTAGTCTTTAAATTTAGTTTGTGTAATAACATATCTAATTTATCAAAAAATATTAACAGGCTCGACTTTGGTATTCTATATACACAAATCACAACACATTGAATAGACGGTATATCAACACCACAACATTCAAATATTCTCTCACATGATAAATAATTACATATCGGGATGACTTTGTAGTCTATGGACTTGTCCACAAGGATACAAACACCTCCACGTTTCTCGTTTTTCCTTGAAAACTGACTAGCTAAGTTAAAATCTCGAAGATGGATATTAGGCTCATCCCCAGATCGAACAAAAGTTTCAGTAAAACAGAGAATTTGTAGTGGACTCTTTCTTACTCGGAACTCGTCAACACACATTTCTACTTGCTCTAATTTATTCAACAGTCCCGCTATATTTTGGTGAAATAAGTTGATGGTATTTGTTTGAGTGCGTGAAAAATGTTTGCTATTACACACATCGTATTTAGCTGTCTCAGTTACATCACTATTCACGAAAAAAATCACCAGCCTTTTGTTCATTGTCTATAGCATAGATTTTGGCACTGTCGTCTTTTAAATCAGAGTTGATATTAGATTTTTTTGTTACTAATGACTTGCTTAATACAGGGAAGTAAAAAGGGATAGTGCCCTTCTTGTGAGGGTTACATATCTTATTCTCATGATTTCTAATACTCAAATATTTCTTTTCATAATCATTAGAGTCAATGAGTAAGTTAATTTGTTTTATTTGATTATTTATGTATACATTTTTCCTAGAGGTATTTAGAGGTACATCAAGGTACTTACAGTTTTGTACATTATTACAAATTTGTTGCAGAAGGTTATTTAATTTCCACTCATTTAAATGTGGGTTATGTGTTACACCTAAAAGTAATATATTTACATGCTTAAATTGACTCAACATTGCCGCTAATTCCATCATCAAAACTGTAGGGTTACTGTCGTTTTGCCCTATTTCTAAGATCATATAGTTATTTGAAGAGTCTATTATATCATTACATGACCTAAGAATTTCGTGAGTGGGTGCGCAGGGTTTTGTCACAGAGTACACCTTGTAATGTTCATAACTAGTATTAATTCTTGATTTAATAATTTTTCCTGCTAATCCTTTACTCTGCAGTCCTCCAAATATGTAGATATGACGCTCGTTGTCTTGGTTACTGTTTTCTGTAGTTGAAACGGCTGTACCACGTATTGGTTTTTCATTGGCATATGTAGTTGTAGTCCTAGTGGCGCCATCTGTTTTTTCAGCCAAACATCGATTTTCAACCGATTTCATTGGAATGATAACGACGTCTGTTGTCGTCGTGTTTGAATTGTCGTTGTTTTTTAGCTCTAGATCAATGCAACTTGTATTTATCTCATCATTATCTAATCATTTTCCACTGACTTTTGATTTCTTAATTTTTGTGCTCTTATTTGTATTATTGTACCTTGGAGAATTTTTGCAGAGTGATTTCAGACATGTAGTAGCATTATTTTGTTGAATGATTTGCTTTTTCAGCATGGCATTTTCTAAAGATAAGTTTTCTATTTCTGAATGAGCAATTAAGTAATAATTGGGACTTGAGGCTATTTATTTCCTTATTCAAATCTTCTATATTGTATCCTATAGTTGATAGGTCTGGTAAAATTTTGGCAATGTATGATTGTGAAGAATCGAACGAAGTAGGTATCAGATGAATTTTCAGAATCATTAGTGCATACATTTAAGTTTCTTCTAAATGTAATATTATTTATTTCAATTGTATTATTCTATATATTATTTCAAGTTAAATGTATTCAACGTAAAACGGAACGTTAATTTGTACGATTATAAAGTTGAAATATATTGAACGTAGAACGAAACGTTGATTTGTTCGATTATAAAGTTGGAATATACTGAACGTAGAACAGAACGTTTTTGTTCTTGTGTTTATGTTGTCAGTATTGGCTGTCAGATACAATAATTCATTGACATTATTTTGGCGTCAATGGTTCAACATCTTGCTTAGATGACAAATTGGGTCGTTCTTAATACTCCTATAATAGTTCGGTCTTCCGTAATACTCGTAAATTCAATTATTATAAGTTATTGTTACTGTTTTTCAAGTTGTAACACTTATTGTCAGATTGGGTCTTTTTTTTTTTTTTTTTTTTTTTTTTTTTTACGTGGGGGAATGCAATGACGCATATCTCTCCGCGGGGGCGGGCGGAGGGATTATGTCGGACTCGCCGGGGTAAAAGAAAGATGGAAAAGAAATAATGTACCTCCCGGAATACCGACTAAACCTACCACGGTGTTCCTCAACAAAACCACTATCGGCGGGGCCGCGCGAATCGCTTTCGCATGCGGTCGCGACCCCGCCGAGGTTTCTGCCCGCCGTATGAAACGGCAGGCTCCCTCAAAAATTCCCCACTGTGTCCCCCCTAGAGGCGCGCGTGGAAACACGCACGCCGCCTCTCGGACCTGGTGCTGAACGGATGGCGGGCAGGCCCACAAAGCCCGCCACCCCCAGGTCAAACCTCAGGGTGGCTGGAGGTCATCGCGCGCCCTCCGGCGCCCGGCTCTGCGGTTGGGGAGAGGGTTTAAACGCTCTCTCTCCCGCTCCGCCGCCTCCTTGATGGAAATCACTTCCTCGCAAAAGGAGGCGACGGCGTTCCACGACCTCTCACTCCGGACCATAGACTGAACTACGGCCGGGAGCGAGAGGGCAACCGATCCGACTGCCGCGATCAAATCACGGCGCTGCGATGCCCAGGCGGGGCAAACCGCCAAAGTGTGCAGCGCCGTGTCCTCTACAACGTCACGGCAGTCGCCGCAGTGGTGACAACCGGGCGTCTCTTGCCGGCGTATACGACACAGGAACTGGCCAAAACAACCGTGGCCAGTCAGTACCTGTGTCAGCCGGAAGGTGAGGGCGCCATGCCGCCTCTCCAGCCACTCCTCAAACACGGGACTTACCGCCACGATCGTGGCGTGCCCCAGATTGGGTCTGTGTTAACACTTTATATTAATTGACTTCGGTCTATCGTAATACCTCAGTGTTTGAATAAAAAACTGACTTTAAATGTAGTTATTCTCCTTTTATTCATAAATGGAATGAAAATTACTTACAAAGCAGTTGCAATGTAACTCTCCAATCAAAATATTGCTTGCGTTACGTATGTGTAACAAAATTATAGCGTCTCTTGTGTTTAAAATCACTTTTGTTAGTTCCTTCTTATTGCACTTTGTTATTGTCATTCACGTATGGTCTGAACTGATAACATTTCCACTTAATTGTTGTAGGTTTAACTTTTATTTTGAACACTTTTTAACTTGCTATTATTGATATTACTATTTTATTAACCCAAATATTACAGTCGGTGTTTTACGACTGTTTTTTTTTTAAGTGTAAGAGTGTTTTTTTTTTTTACCTTGACGAATCAAACCCGTACATCTATGAAATCCTGGGCAATCTACCAAACAGAGATGAAATTCACAACCAAGAAAAACAATTATACAAATACTCTAAAATATCTTTAAACAATAAAGGTTACTACTTACTTTACATAAAGCGTAAACAAACCTGTTTATCCTGGTACAAACGTGTTTTATTTGAGCCTTCCAATTACAATGCTTGTCAAGAATTATACCCAAAAACGTAGTTTCGTCGACCGTAGCTATTTCCTGATTTTGGTGAATTATTTTGAGATTATTTGCCTGACTATTGTAATTTTGAAAATGCATAATTATTGTTTTTTCTAAATTTGCGGTTAAGTTGTTTTCACTTAGCCATTTTGATACAGTCGCTATGGTTTGAATTAAATTGTCTTCAAAGTTATTATTTGTGTTAATTTGGGGGACTAATACGGAAATATCATCTGCAAATAACGTGCATCTATAACATGTGGCCTGAGGTAAATCATTTACATATATTAAAAACAATAAGGGCCTCAATATACTACCCTGGGGCACTCCGAAATTATTATATTTAAACTCGGATCTATATGATGTAGACATAAATTTAGAGTCGACACGAGTTATTTCTACGCATTGCTTTCGATTTTTGAGATAGCTCTCAATCCGTGCTAGAGCTTTTCCTCGAATTCCATAAAGTTCACATTTGTGAAGCAGAATTTTATGGTCAACAAAATCAAAGGCGCTGGACATATCGAAAAATATAGCCGAAACTATCTTTTTTTTATGTTTCATAAGCGAATAAGCTGCGAGTGTAGTGGATTTGTTTTTTTGAAACCCATTTTGCTCTTCTGCCAGGATACTGTGTTTATTTAGAAAAATAGTTAGACGGGAATGCATGAGCTTCTCGAATATTTTAGAAAATATGGGGATTAATGTTATAGGTCGATAATTATTTATTTCTTCTTTATCATTTTTTTTATGTAGGGGCTTTACGATGGAAATCTTAAGTATGTTGGGGAAGACGCCTTCACTGAGGGATAGGTTTGCAATATGGCACAATACTGTTGCGATTTCACTGCAGCTGTGTTTAATAACATTTGTAGATATTGAATCGTAACCTACAGCACCCGTGTTATTTAGAGATTTAATCACCTTCATAATTTCATTTTCAGTACCCTAAAAATATAGATGAATCTACAGATTTAATTAATTTGTAATTTGGCTTAGTATTATGAGATTTAATTGTGTTTGAGATATAAAAGTTGTTGAAAATGTTTGCAATATTTCTGGGATCAGAGACGGTGTAACTATCATGTATTATCTGTTTTATGTCATGGTTAATTTTCACAGTATCCTGCTTATCTCCAATTATATCCCAACAAGCCTTACACTTATTGGATGATTTTGATATATACTTAGTATTTATATATCTTTTAGAATTATATATACACTTTTTAAATATTTATTATATGCTATACAATTTAATTTTGAGCTTTCTTTTTTATCTTTATAATATATGTATCTGAGTTTTCTTTTTGTAATACATGACACTTTGATACCTTTTGTTAACCATTTTGGAGTTGTTATATTGGTATTAATTTTCTTTTTAATTATTGGGAAACACAAATTATAAAAAAGTAAGTATGTCTCGTGAAAAAGATTATAGACTCTATTACAATCGGTTTCCTTATAAACCTCATGCCAAAACAAACTTAATCAACTATTTCGAAACTTTAACATATTGTCTTCACTGTAGTCTCGTCTAGATGTATAGAAAAACGACGACTTGGGTTTTTTATAATTTACAGGGAAAGACAGGATCTGGCCTGTATTATGATCAGATAAATAAAGTTGATGTACTTGGCCAGTGGCACATTTCATATTGCTAATTATGTGATCTATACAGGTTTGCTGCCGCGTGGGCTGCGATATGTGTGATATAAAATTGTGAGTAAGTAGGAACTCATTTAACGTACGTGAAGAGTATTTATGTTTATGTCACCAGTAATTATTATTCGTTTATTAGTCTTTAAATTTAGTTTGTGTAATAACATATCTAATTTATCAAAAAATATTAACAGGCTCGACTTTGGTATTCTATATACACAAATCACAACACATTGAATAGACGGTATATCAACACCACAACATTCAAATATTCTCTCACATGATAAATAATTACATATCGGGATGACTTTGTAGTCTATGGACTTGTCCACAAGGATACAAACACCTCCACGTTTCTCGTTTTTCCTTGAAAACTGACTAGCTAAGTTAAAATCTCGAAGATGGATATTAGGCTCATCCCCAGATCGAACAAAAGTTTCAGTAAAACAGAGAATTTGTAGTGGACTCTTTCTTACTCGGAACTCGTCAACACACATTTCTACTTGCTCTAATTTATTCAACAGTCCCGCTATATTTTGGTGAAATAAGTTGATGGTATTTGTTTGAGTGCGTGAAAAATGTTTGCTATTACACACATCGTATTTAGCTGTCTCAGTTACATCACTATTCACGAAAAAAATCACCAGCCTTTTGTTCATTGTCTATAGCATAGATTTTGGCACTGTCGTCTTTTAAATCAGAGTTGATATTAGATTTTTTTGTTACTAATGACTTGCTTAATACAGGGAAGTAAAAAGGGATAGTGCCCTTCTTGTGAGGGTTACATATCTTATTCTCATGATTTCTAATACTCAAATATTTCTTTTCATAATCATTAGAGTCAATGAGTAAGTTAATTTGTTTTATTTGATTATTTATGTATACATTTTTCCTAGAGGTATTTAGAGGTACATCAAGGTACTTACAGTTTTGTACATTATTACAAATTTGTTGCAGAAGGTTATTTAATTTCCACTCATTTAAATGTGGGTTATGTGTTACACCTAAAAGTAATATATTTACATGCTTAAATTGACTCAACATTGCCGCTAATTCCATCATCAAAACTGTAGGGTTACTGTCGTTTTGCCCTATTTCTAAGATCATATAGTTATTTGAAGAGTCTATTATATCATTACATGACCTAAGAATTTCGTGAGTGGGTGCGCAGGGTTTTGTCACAGAGTACACCTTGTAATGTTCATAACTAGTATTAATTCTTGATTTAATAATTTTTCCTGCTAATCCTTTACTCTGCAGTCCTCCAAATATGTAGATATGACGCTCGTTGTCTTGGTTACTGTTTTCTGTAGTTGAAACGGCTGTACCACGTATTGGTTTTTCATTGGCATATGTAGTTGTAGTCCTAGTGGCGCCATCTGTTTTTTCAGCCAAACATCGATTTTCAACCGATTTCATTGGAATGATAACGACGTCTGTTGTCGTCGTGTTTGAATTGTCGTTGTTTTTTAGCTCTAGATCAATGCAACTTGTATTTATCTCATCATTATCTAATCATTTTCCACTGACTTTTGATTTCTTAATTTTTGTGCTCTTATTTGTATTATTGTACCTTGGAGAATTTTTGCAGAGTGATTTCAGACATGTAGTAGCATTATTTTGTTGAATGATTTGCTTTTTCAGCATGGCATTTTCTAAAGATAAGTTTTCTATTTCTGAATGAGCAATTAAGTAATAATTGGGACTTGAGGCTATTTATTTCCTTATTCAAATCTTCTATATTGTATCCTATAGTTGATAGGTCTGGTAAAATTTTGGCAATGTATGATTGTGAAGAATCGAACGAAGTAGGTATCAGATGAATTTTCAGAATCATTAGTGCATACATTTAAGTTTCTTCTAAATGTAATATTATTTATTTCAATTGTATTATTCTATATATTATTTCAAGTTGAAATGTATTGAACGTAAAACGGAACGTTAATTTGTACGATTATAAAGTTGAAATATATTGAACGTAGAACGAAACGTTGATTTGTTCGATTATAAAGTTGGAATATACTGAACGTAGAACAGAACGTTTTTGTTCTTGTGTTTATGTTGTCAGTATTGGCTGTCAGATACAATAATTCATTGACATTATTTTGGCGTCAATGGTTCAACATCTTGCTTAGATGACAAATTGGGTCGTTCTTAATACTCCTATAATAGTTCGGTCTTCCGTAATACTCGTAAATTCAATTATTATAAGTTATTGTTACTGTTTTTCAAGTTGTAACACTTATTGTCAGATTGGGTCTTTTTTTTTTTTTTTTTTTTTTTTTTTTTTACGTGGGGGAATGCAATGACGCATATCTCTCCGCGGGGGCGGGCGGAGGGATTATGTCGGACTCGCCGGGGTAAAAGAAAGATGGAAAAGAAATAATGTACCTCCCGGAATACCGACTAAACCTACCACGGTGTTCCTCAACAAAACCACTATCGGCGGGGCCGCGCGAATCGCTTTCGCATGCGGTCGCGACCCCGCCGAGGTTTCTGCCCGCCGTATGAAACGGCAGGCTCCCTCAAAAATTCCCCACTGTGTCCCCCCTAGAGGGACGAGACGGACTCGACACAGAGGCGCGCGTGGAAACACGCACGCCGCCTCTCGGACCTGGTGCTGAACGGATGGCGGGCAGGCCCACAAAGCCCGCCACCCCCAGGTCAAACCTCAGGGTGGCTGGAGGTCATCGCGCGCCCTCCGGCGCCCGGCTCTGCGGTTGGGGAGAGGGTTTAAACGCTCTCTCTCCCGCTCCGCCGCCTCCTTGATGGAAATCACTTCCTCGCAAAAGGAGGCGACGGCGTTCCACGACCTCTCACTCCGGACCATAGACTGAACTACGGCCGGGAGCGAGAGGGCAACCGATCCGACTGCCGCGATCAAATCACGGCGCTGCGATGCCCAGGCGGGGCAAACCGCCAAAGTGTGCAGCGCCGTGTCCTCTACAACGTCACGGCAGTCGCCGCAGTGGTGACAACCGGGCGTCTCTTGCCGGCGTATACGACACAGGAACTGGCCAAAACAACCGTGGCCAGTCAGTACCTGTGTCAGCCGGAAGGTGAGGGCGCCATGCCGCCTCTCCAGCCACTCCTCAAACACGGGACTTACCGCCACGATCGTGGCGTGCCCCAGATTGGGTCTGTGTTAACACTTTATATTAATTGACTTCGGTCTATCGTAATACCTCAGTGTTTGAATAAAAAACTGACTTTAAATGTAGTTATTCTCCTTTTATTCATAAATGGAATGAAAATTACTTACAAAGCAGTTGCAATGTAACTCTCCAATCAAAATATTGCTTGCGTTACGTATGTGTAACAAAATTATAGCGTCTCTTGTGTTTAAAATCACTTTTGTTAGTTCCTTCTTATTGCACTTTGTTATTGTCATTCACGTATGGTCTGAACTGATAACATTTCCACTTAATTGTTGTAGGTTTAACTTTTATTTTGAACACTTTTTAACTTGCTATTATTGATATTACTATTTTATTAACCCAAATATTACAGTCGGTGTTTTACGACTGTTTTTTTTTTAAGTGTAAGAGTGTTTTTTTTTTTTACCTTGACGAATCAAACCCGTACATCTATGAAATCCTGGGCAATCTACCAAACAGAGATGAAATTCACAACCAAGAAAAACAATTATACAAATACTCTAAAATATCTTTAAACAATAAAGGTTACTACTTACTTTACATAAAGGTACATCATTTTGATCAGTCATCATATCAAGAAATATATGAGTCTCTAAAATCAATTCGTAACGAGTTAGTTACAGAAACTATTGAGCAAATTAGTATATCAGATTTCCATGATCCTTTTGAAAAGCATAGTTTTATTAAAATATACAACATCTTTAATTACCTTTTCCATAACACCAATATACAAATAAATATATACCATAATAATGTAACCTATCCATCACCGACTGAGGTGAAGAAAATATTACATCACAATCACGATATACCCGTGGCTGGCCACTTAGGCGTCAGTCGGATGTATAGCCGTTTAAAAGATTTATATTATTGGAAAGGTATGCGTAGTGACGTAGAATCATATGTGAAAAGATGCAAGCTATGCCAAGAAAACAAAGCTCTGCGCCGTACTAACCGCGCACCCGTGCAAATTACCAGCACGTCCACAAAACCATGTGAGCGCATATCCTTAGACATCGTAGGCCCTCTCCCAGAATCCGGCCCTGCGAAACTTAAATTCATATTAACATTACAAGATGATTTTACTAAGTTTTCTACCGCATACCCAATACGCAGTACAACCGCTGAGGAAACTAGCGAGTGCTTATTGCATTTCATTTCTATATTCGGTATACCAAAAATGATTCTTACCGACCAAGGTACCAACTTCACGTCCGAGTTATTCAAAAGAACTTGCGACCTTTTAAAAATTAAACAATTATGGTCATCGCCTTATCACCCACAGACGCAAGGCGCTCTAGAGCGCAGCCACTCCACCCTTAAAGAGTACCTTAAATCTTTTGTAAACGAGGAACAAACCAACTGGCCTCGATATGTATACACAGCTATGCTTACATATAATACCAGCGTACACTCCACAACTCATTATACCCCGTACGAGTTAATGTTAGGAAACAAACTTTTTATTCCCAATTCTATATGCGATGAACCCCTAGGCACTACATATCCAGAATATGTTCGCATGTTACAAAACCGCTTAAAACATTCTCGAGATAAAGCCCTAGAATACGTCAGGAAATCAAAACTATCATCAAAGAATTATTATGACATCCATACACGTCCTATACAGTACAAAGCTGGTGATTATGTTTACTTGAAAAACCACCTTCGATTACGAAAAGCCTTATCTCCAATATGGAAAGGGCCGTATAAAGTTGTTAAGGTACATGGCAATAATACGTTGTCACTATTGATCAATAGGCGACACGTTCGTCATCACTTCGACGAAGTTAAACTCGCCGAAGTCGCAGCCACAGACTAAACATATAACTAGATATAAAATTTTGTTTATAAGAACATATTATAAAACATTTGTGTTAGTCTTATAACTCATAGTCAGACATTAGTTATAAATAAGCATAGTATAAGAAACATTATTAGTATCGTTAAGAATATAATCATACTTACAGTGTGTCAGCAGAACAACCGGCACCCGACGACTATGTCCAACCGGAATCTATTTCGATTATTTAGAAAATTGGAAATTACTAACGGTATTCTAAACGTTATCATGCCTATGGAAATTTCGCATTTTAAATCACACATCGAAAATATTAATTCATCATTGGAAATTTTTATGAACTTATGTAAACAAACAATACCAGAATTTGAATGCTATAATATTTTAGAACCCACAGTAGTCCAACAACAAAACGTAAACAAACTATTTGGTTCAATCTCTTACCTAATAGACCATAGATCCAAACGAGCTTGGATTCCCGGAATGGGAACTATCATAAAACAAGTATTTGGTAATCTAGATGAGAACGATGCATTAAAATACGATCAGGCAATTGAATATATACAAAACAATCAAAATAAATTGTTATCATTAGTAAAGAATACTATTTTAGTCACGAACTCTGTCATATCCTCATACAACAATACCATACAAAAAATCAAACAAAACGAAATCAATTTAAATAATGCTATTAACGAGCTATCACTTTGTGTCCGAAATATAACTATAAATTCAAACACCTTAGAATTACGATTAAATTTAGATTATGTCCTGAATTATTTAGAAACCTCTATGGTCACCCTATCATTCCAACTCGAAGAAATTATTAATGCAATAATGTTCTGTAGTCAAAACATCCTGCATCCGGTGGTCATGTCCCCGACGATTATACACCGGGAGTTAGCTGATAACGTTAGACACCTACCTGATGGTTTAAACTTACCTCTGCAATTAGATATAAACTCAGTACACAACATTGTTAAAGTGTCAACATTTGTATGCTATTATTTTAATGGTAAACTAGTTTTTCTTTTACGTGTACCCCTAGTATCTACCCAAGAATATATATTATTTAACAACATAGCACTACCAACGCCACATGTAAACCAGTCTAACATGTATAACTTTATTGTACCTAGTAGTAAGTATATGGCTATCACAAAAGATAAATCTAGCTATTGCGCTCTTGAAACATTAGAAAACTGCAAAATTGTAAATCCTGCAGAATATGTGTGTGACATCCCAGTGACCTATAGAACTGATTCAAAGCCAAATTGCGAAAGCGAACTAATATCTAAAACAGTAGTTGATATCCCAAAACAGTGTAACCATAAATTCATTTATGGTAAATTTAACACTTTTAAATCTTTGGTTAATAATAAATACCTTTACATACAAACCGAATCGGTCAAACTGTCTTTGGATTGTCAAGGTTACAACCAAATACTAGAAACGAATATCTCTGGTATTGGCATACTTTATATACCAAATCATTGTATCGCCTATAGCAAAGGCACTACATTGTTGCCCAAGTACAATGATATTTTAAACCTAACTTCGCCAATCAACCTGCCAGATTTCAACCTTTACTCTAGTACTTGCTGCAAAATAAATGTAATAAAAAATGTAACAAACAACCTGTCCCCTATTCATTTAGAAAATATCGACCTAAGCGATATACACTTGATCGATAAATTATCAACCAAACTTTTATCAGACTCAGAAACAATAAACCCAATTCAACATCTAATTGAGTATGGGACACACTATTCGATAGCCATAAACATGATTATTTGTATTATTTTAATTTTTCTTATATATAAGTTTGTAATGTTCTTCTGTAAACCCGGCCGCAACCTACGTAAGTTCCGTATATATAAATTACGCGAATCAAATAAACCAGAATCGAAATCCGTAGAACTGGAAGAACCAATTCAAGAAATTCCAGCTCCAGTTTTGAGAACCTCATTTTAAAAGTTAACTTCGGTATTATCCCCGAAGTTTACTCTTAAGGGGGAGGTGTTATAACCGTATACTGAACCCTAACTTGATGACATGGCCCTCAGTCATACATCTCAGCATTTATGCTAGGTCAGCAGTTTGACCATTGACGAGACAGCTAGTCCGTATAAAAAGTAGTCTATTCTCAGCTCTCGTAAACTTCGGTTGCCTAAGGGTCCTCTCCTCTCTTTGTACGTTTCCAAATAAATAGTTTAGTTTATTATAATATCTTTTTTTAAAACGACCTCGGAGAGGGACCCCATAACAGAACGTTGGCCTGTTTCCCTTATTTAGAATTTGTAAAGAGGTACTTACCACATACTCCAGTAGTTTTTCCCCTCTTACATTCACATCCGTGCTCCCCCAGACTGTGTGGTGTGCGTTGGCATCGCACCCCAGGATCATGTCCAGGTTCTCCCGGCTGCCATATTCAACAAGGTCTTTTATCTGTCCAGATACTATTTCCTTGTCCATGTAGTCGAAGTATGCAGAGGTCAGGATTACAGTATCCCGCCCTCCGCTCCCTCGCATATCGATCTTAACTGTCGTAAGATACCTAGAACAGAATCTTTCAGGGTAACCCGTGGATCTAAATTATAAATGTTACGTACTCGCACGCTTTTGGAGATTAAACATTGTCTCAATATCAGCTACCTTGCCCCCACAATAACGTACTGTGAGACATGACACTGTGAATGTAATTGAAATAAACTAGTCTTGCTGTATCTACATCAGTAAGCTGGTTTTATGCGTCTGATCAAATTTTCTCTGCAAGACACGTTATTCGAGCGTCCGACTGAAGTTAATGATCAAAAGTGAATCCTAAAAAAACTGTCGATTGTACGAAAGTAATAATTTATTTATTTTAGTTTATATATACACTAGCTGGACCGACAGACGGTGTCGGGTTAAAACAAAAAAAAATCACTTATAAAAAAACCTAACCTAACCCATTCTCGAATCCACTTGAACACACACAAAAACTTTCGTCAAAATCGGTCCAGCCGTTTAGAAGGAGTTTAATTACAAACACACGCACAGAAGATTTATATACATATATAAAGATGTTAGGGCTCTTTACATTTGGCAATATAAACTTAATAAATTTTGTTTTTTAGAGCTTGGTAGTAAATTATTCGCCGTAAACGAGTCCAGGATTTGCGCGACTGAATCATTAACAGCGTTTAAATTTGGTGCTCTACTGCTACTTTAAAAACAAGTGATGTGTCATCTGCGAATAAAACAATGTCACACAAATCCCGTATGAAAACGGTAAATCATTTACGTAGGTACGCTAAATACAGAGTTCTCAAATTAAGCCCTGTGGCACGCCCATTTTGCCTGGTAATCCAGAAGATCTGCTTTCGTTAATATGTGTTTGTACGTCATTGTAGTCTATCACTTAGTTACGAATTAACTAAGTCAAGTGCAGTATCGGGGATGTTATAATGCCTGAGTTTTCGCAACAGCCTATGATGGTCAATGCAGTCAAAGGCTTTAGAGAGATCATAGAATATGCCAATGACATCTTGCGAATCTTCCCAGGCACGGAATATGTGTTTTAGAAGCGTAACACCCGCATCTATCTTAGAACGGTTTAAATAGCTTATTATTGATATCGACTCAAAAAATGCCCGGCCCTTTACTATGCTTACACACGGACGTGGGTCCAATGCATACTGGTCATGGCAGGTCAAATATAAACATACTAACATTTATTTGTCAAAATATGAGTGTATATTGCATTGTTGTTTTGGAGAACCTGGTGTGATGTCCCTTCAACACAAAGGGAAGATTCTCCGACCAGGCTGGGTGATCGAGCCTGGCGGGCCGCAGTCGAGGGACGACAATCGATGACGGGAACTTATACATATATGTTGTAAGTCGCTGTGAAAGCTTTGCTTGCGTGATACAGGATTGTAGGTAAATTAACAAAACCATCATGTAATTAGGTATTGCTATTTGAAACAAAAAATAGGTACTGACAGATACTAAGCGATATAACTTTATTAATAAAACATGTTATTAATAATATATATCGTCTATTCTCGAAAATATATGATTTATTAAAATAATCAATGCATTTTGTACAGAAACTACGAAATTAGATGTAGGACATACATTTTATTTCACATTTGATAGCTAGACCTGATAGTTTTGCTGAGTCTGAGTGTTGTTTGTGGACGATGTCTGAAAGTTTGTAAAGTCCTCTGCGACAAAGGATCGCTAGTGCGGAGGTTGTCTTTTGAAATAACAGGAAACAATTTGGGTCAATGTTAATATTAAGTCAAACTAAGATCCTTCTCTATTAGCCCATACGTGATTTTGAAACCGAAGTCCGCGCGTGTGAAACCGCGTTATATAGCTAGTTCATAATATTTTTTTATAGCCGTACCTAATTGAAGTTCTCGTTAAGTGTATATTTGCACTAGAAGTTAGTAGGTTTAATCTGTTTTTATGATGATCAAATAAATCAATCAATCAGTATTTAAGTTTCATGTATTCAATTTCTATCAAAGCTTTGAATATTTAGAGTTGATTTAATTGTTTATAGATATTTTCTATATTATTTAAATGTTTGTACAGGTTCTGGAGACTCATTCAATTCCTAGTGTCAAATTTGTTTAAAGGGAAATAAAAGAGAAGCGCTAATCAGCCAGGATAAAAAAAGTACAACCCATTTTATTTATTGTATTTAATTTGACATTTACAATAAAATATTTTTTTTAACAATATATAGGCCGATTGTAACAATTTACATAATATGCACAAGAAAAGCAAATTCGCAAACAGCTACAGTACAGCAGCACACACCCGCACGCACGCGCATTGCGCGTACTTACACTGACTCACACACTCACTTACACTCGCATACAGTCACACTCCATTTACAACATGGTGTATGTTGTAAATGGTGTGTGCACATGCATGAATAGTCGTACAATTTTATTACTATATAGGTTTAAATTATAAAATCTAATAACCTTTTACCCGTGTCTTCTTTACATCCCTACAACTTTATTACAAAACGCAATTCATTTATAAAACATATATTTTAACAAGTAACATTTGCATGAACCTTCTGCGACCGGTTGTAGTCTTAAGTCTTAGTAGTGCGTTTATAGTTTTTATTTAAAATCCAATTACGAATTATGAAGTGTGATAGAACAAAAGTTGTAAGGTATAATAAAGGCACAGGTAAAATGTTATTAATATTTTGAATGAAGTAAGATATTTTAGAAGATATTAAAAAAATACGCGAGGTTCCCTTTATAGTGGTCTGAATTTAACAAGCGAGTATGATACATTCAGATTCGTTTATTTGCTAGAAAGTAGTACATACAACAGATGTCAATAATTACAATAATGGTTCTGTACATTCTACCATAACAATGGTGTGCAAAAAGGTCATAATATATAATTTTATAATTTACAGTCTATTCTAGGAAAATTATATTATTATCGAAGTACTTTTATTATATAAATACAAATTATGCAATTAGAATTACTAAGATAGAAAATTGTTAATAATAATTATATTATGTCATCTTTGTACACACAGCGACACATCAACCTAGACTGTTTGGACTTTGAACTATTAGAAGTTGAACGCTGCGAATCGTGCATTATATTTTTGTTTCACTCAATCCTTACCATTACATCGACGCCACTATGCACTGTCCCTTTCCGACAATTCTCTATTTTGTATGTAATGTAGTTATGCGTATATAGGATGTCTAACATCAAGTGTATGCGTGTGTACATTATTATACATTAAATATTTATTATTTTAAGTATAATTATATTGTATATTTAAATGTCATATAATCATTGATGCTATAAAAACAATTAATTATCTAGAAGCCATTTAGTCAATTTGGTCTTAAACATTGTCAATGTTAGATCTTTGAATACATTCGGTAATTAGTTATAAATCCTGATAGCATTTACATATCAATTTCTTTTAAATATTTCTAGATTACAATGGGGTTGGTATAATTTATACTTGTTTCTAGGGATTACATTTCTTTTTGATACTTGCGACTGAAGTTCAAAGTATTCCGAATGTTGTTGAACAAATATACAGACTTCCTTTATATACTTACAAGCTAGTGGTAAAATTCGTAATTTTTAAAAAAGGGTGTGTAGTTTTTGCTGGCTCGACCCGGGATTCGAACCCGAGACCTCATGCACAGCAGTCGCATTCATTATCGCCGAACCACGGAGGCAGTTATAATACGTACATTACATACATAGATGCTAAATATTATTTTATACTTTACAAAATGATATAAATATTTTGTCTGTATTAGACTTAATTTATAAATAATTTTGTTAACTAAAATGTCATTTATTGTAGTTTTTGTGACACCTATGTGAATAATATATGAGTATGGAACCCTCTGTACGCGAATCTGATTCGTACTTGACCATTTTTACTGATATCAAGCAATTAGAAAAACGGATATTTTGCGAAAGAGACATTCTGAGTAATTGACATTTTGCGACCTGTAGACATTTTGAGAAGTGAACATTCTACGACTGACCCGAAGTGTAAAACAATGTGTTTTGTAGACTTGTAGAAACACGTGAAAGTCGCATCTAGTGCCCTATATAAAACAAAATGGTAGATCGATAACCAATGGTTACTAGTGATGTAAAAAAAATATAGTGAGTGATATCTTTACATCATAAAACAAAGGTGCTTACATTGATATCCGTAAATTAAATATGTACAATGTTTATTTATAATAACATTTTCAATTTTATGTCCATAATGCATTTTAATTGTTCTTAATATTAACATTGGTACTCATAGTGCCATCTATGATCGGTTTTTGGAACTGTTTACTTATTTTTCGTGATGACACCCCATGAGCGCTATTGTCAACAGACGAAAACAATCGAACGGTTGAAGTATGAGCGTTGCTTATGCATCGCTCAACGCGCCTGCCCCGCCCACAAGGCGCGCTTGGCCTTCCTATCTTTATTCTATGTTCTGTGGTTTATCATCGGAATGTTTAAGGTAATGTTGATCTAAATTTCTCTTTTGAGTCAAAGATTTCATACAAACATCCACTTATATGGTTTGTCACCGGTGTGTCTATAGTGATGAGCATCCAGATATCTTTTTACATTTTTATGGTTTTTGACCAGCGTGTTTACGGTAATGTCTACCTAAACTGCTTTTTGTAGTAAAAGATTTTATACAAACATCACACTTGTATGATTTATCGCCGGTGTGTATACGGTAATGTCTATCTAAACTACTTTTTGTAGTAAAAGATTTTATACAAACATCACACTTGTATGATTTAGCACAGGTGTGTATACGGTAATGTCTATCTAAACTGCTTTTTGTAGTAAAATATTTCATACAAACATCACATTTGTATGGTTTGTCACCGGTGTGTATATGGATATGTCTAATTAAATCTCTCTTTTGGGTAAAACATTGCATACATACATCACATTTGTATGGTTTTTCACCGGTGTGTTTACGGTAATGTGCATTTAAAGTGCTCTTTTTAGTAAAACATTTCATACAAACATCACATTTGTATGGTTTGTCACCGGTGTGTTTACGGTAATGTACATTTAAAGTGCTCTTTTCAGTAAAACATTTCATACAAACATCACATTTGTATGGTTTGCCATCGGTGTGTTTACGCTTATGTCTAACTAAATCGCTCTTTTGGGTAAAATATTTCATACAAACATCACATTTGTATGGTTTGTCACCGGTGTGTATACGGTAATGGTAATTTAAATAGGTCTTTCGGGTGAAATATTTCATACATACATCACATTTGTATGGCCTTAACCTGGTCGCTGAATATTCGCGAATGTGTGCTATTAATTGAATCTTATCGTAGAATACTTTTTGGCACTTATCACATATATAAGATTGTCTATTATTATATGAACTACTACTGTCCCTTACATCACTGTCCATAATGCCTTTTACACTATCTCTGCAGTTCTCGCTGAATAGTGTTGAAGTGATATCATCAGCATCTCTTGTGTGAGTGGCAAGTGCAGGTTTCTCAGGAACACGGGCACCTTGAAACATGTATAATAAAGTAGTGATCATACACAAATGTCAATGGCAGACAGTTCTGTTTGATATACACTTAGCGGCACAAAATATGGCCTAAATATAAATAAGTATGAAACCAGTCTCTTAGGGCCGCAAATAAAATGTTTGTATTATAATATAATAGAACCAGTATTATTCTTGACTCAAGCGCTAAGAAAACAAAAAATAATCCGTTAGTTTAACTTCTGTGACACATTAACCGCATACCTTTATAGGGACACTTAGAATATAATTGAGATGAAATTTGATTTTAAAATGATTGTACTTTAAGCATAATTTATTTTTGTTTTAAATTAATGTATAGCTTATCGTAGTTCTTCCAGGTAGCACACAATGTCCATAAATCCTGCACAGACTGCTAAAACTGTACTTCTTAGGAATCAAGGGCTTACTCAACGGAAGGTCGCTAAAACTTTAAATTTACTCTACTTAAAGATACTCATGGGGGAGGGTTTGTATTTATGCTTTAATAATTGCGCTGCCCAGCTTGCTTTTTCTGCTTTCTAGCTTCACTGGATTGGCTGCTTGTTTAGTATAGATGCAAACCCACTTTACTCGACTCTTCAAGACGAGTAAGGTGCCAATGGTCTTAGGGGAGTGCGCAACAGTCGTTTAGATCCCTAAGACAAGTTTGGTAGGGAATCCTTCACGTGGTTGCCCCCTGTTATTGGTCTAGTTCCCTCTGAAATAGACGTAACTTAAATCATCAGACGACCACTGCCTGGGATGGAGAGGTCATGTTCTGGCGGGTCCATCGTCCAACGACAGACGATGGATAGTAAAGCTCATGCGGCCGCCAGGCGAGTGTCCTTGGATGAAGAGGTCATCAGCCGGCAGTGCTCGTTTCCCACCTCGGTGTTTTGGGTTGGAGCGACTTGTGCTGTACGTCTCGGGGACAGCTCACTCGGGGGCGCTATACCTAGCTGGTAGCCCTGGTGCCTGAACAAGGCATCTATAATACGAAATTGCAAGGCAGTTTACTTTACGCCGTATACTGGCTGGAAATAAGAGTTTGTAATAAGGCCCCAGGAGTGATATAGAAGTAGTTGGAGTCAACCATATCACATACTGTCATTAATAGGTGCAAAACTCGGCGTGAATATAGATGAACGTGACATTGTTTATGTAGAACGAGTTGGCATGGTACGTCGCAATCATCACGAGGGCGAAGACGGCGACATTACGCGATGCCCGCGCACTATTGCGGTGCGTTTCACGCGTCGGACTGTCAGAAATAATGTTCTGCACGCAGCTCGCGTGCGTCGTACACTGTCGTCAGCGGAGTTAGAGGTGAGAGCGGCGCCGTCGCAGCGGGTTTATGTGAATGAACGGCTGACATGCTTCAATCGCCATCTCTTTTATAAGGCGCGGGAAGCTGGTGGCCGTTTGAAATGGCGATATGTTTGGACCAAAGAGGGAAGAATTTTAGCTCGTAAAGAAACAGGGCAGCCTGCTGTGCTCATAAGGTCAGAGGCTGATGTCATTCGGTTTTTTGGTTCACAATAAGTTTGTTTTATTGCTATGTTATATTTGATTGTCACTTTTATAAAATTGATACAGTATGCGGTGTGCGTCACAATATTTGTCTAGGGTATAAACTATTTGTTCCAGGTGCTTTAATAAGTTTTTATTGTGATATGTATTGTATATGTTGTTATGGCCTTGAAATTTACAGTTTTATATCTCAATTTTATATTAATCATATTTATTTCCAATTATTATATTTCATTAATGTGTACTTAGTCACCTATACTGATCGTGTGTGTACTATATAAGTATTTATTTATTATATTTAAGTATTTTGGGTTTTATTTTTGGAGTATAACTTTCTGCCTGAGTGTGTGCCTGAGGGATATTTATTACTTAATATTATGTTTTTTGGTGTCTGTCTCGGAAATATTTATGCTACAAAATGACTAACAGTAAAAATCTGAAAATTGATTTTTTTAATGCTGGGTCTTTGTCTACGAATGATAACGAATTTATAATAGCTATGAACCACCACTCAGACATAATGGCGATCAACGAAACTTGGCTGCGGCGTGGAGAAGGTGGACGAGCTCCTGCTATTCCTGGATATCGGTTACGTCATATACCTAGACCAACGAACGTACGCCGTGGCCGAGGTGGTGGAGTTGGATTCTACATCAGGAATGGTATCAATGCACGAGTACGAGCTTACTCTATTCATACACAAGTCGAACAATTATGGATAAGCTTGAATAACAATACAAAAAAAATATCTTAGGTACGGCCTACCGACCGCCATGGCTTAGCAGTGACTTGTAC
The DNA here is from genome assembly GCA_963675205.1 of Catocala nupta. Taxonomy (NCBI): domain Eukaryota; kingdom Metazoa; phylum Arthropoda; class Insecta; order Lepidoptera; family Erebidae; genus Catocala; species Catocala nupta. The sequence goes on along the minus strand of OY776107.1, from coordinate 18,518,731 downwards.
TTTGATGCCATTTCTGATAGTCTTAGTTCTTTTTCATACTGCGACTACTCAGTAGTATAAGGTGACATGAATATTAACTTGTTAGATAAAAACAACCCGAAAGCAAGAAAGATGAGCGAATTTTTAAAGCACTTTAACCTAGCTCAGATTATCGATAAACCTACTCATTTTACTAATTGCAGTCAAACATTAATCGATGTGATTTGTACTAATGCTTGAACTCGGAATGTGACGATCGATAGAGTGAGCGAACTTGGTCATCACGATTTTCTTACTTGCGAAGTCCTCCTTAAAAAAGATAAGATCCCTGTGAAACACGTGACATTCCGACCATTAAAGGATATCATTCCTGAATATTTTTAAGTAGACCTAGACTCTGTGACCTGAAGAGTTATTGACAGCATGAATGATATTAATGGTATGGTAAAAACATTTAATTCACAAATAAGAACTTTATTTGACCTCCATGCTCGAATTCAAACAAAAATTTTCAAAGATCGTTTCACGCCCTAGATCACGGAAAATATTAAGCTAATGATAAAGTAACGGAATAGGGTTTAGGACAGATACCAATCTACTAAGCTAGAAGATGCGGATGAAATTAACAATACCTTTTTAAACGTACCCGGTCAATGTCAGATAAATATTTCTTACCTTATCTATTTTGAGTTTAGTCGATTCCAACAAACCGTTTTCTCGTTGAAAACAGTCAGTGAAGCATGTGTACTCAAGATACTCAATAACTTAAAATCAAATGCTCTGGTTGCGGATGGTATTTCGCTTGATATGCTTAAACTCACTTTGCCTCAATCACTGAAAACTATAACTAATATCATTAATAAATCTATTGCTTCGCACTCCTTTCCACAAGTTTGGCGCGAGGCAATGGTGCGCCCTATACATAAGCACTCTAACCCACAATGTATTAGGGACTTGCGACCAATCAGTTTATTACCATGCTTGTCAAAAGTTCTAGAAAAAGTAGGACACATGCAAGTTATGGACTATCTAGAGGTAAATAACATCTTGCCGGACCTTCAGTCTGGATTTCGTAAGGGACATAGTACTTCTACTCCCTTATTGGACGTTGTAGGTAATATTCTAGAGGCACATGATAAGGGTAAAGGAACTCTATTGGTCTTATTAGACTTTTCTTGCGCATTCGACTGCATAAATACAACATTACTTCTTTCTAAGCTTTCTTATTACGGGTTTGACGTGGAAGCGGTTAAATGGTTTGAAAGCTACTTGACAAATCGATCACAGGTCGTACACATTTTAAAAGAGGATGGTAAATCATTATTTTCTTCATCTATATTGATATCCCGGGGCGTGCCTTAGGGATCAATATTGGGGCCTTTATTATTTATTTTGTACAGTGCCGATATCACAAACTGCATAAAACACTGCAATTATCATATTTATGCTGATGTCATACAAGTTTATTTCTCCTTTGAACTAACAGTGCCATCAATATCAACTGCAGTTCAGTTTATAAATGGTGATCTGGACAGGATATTTCAATGGGCCCAACGCACTGGTTTTAAATCCTGCTAAGTCCAAATATATGATACTGGGTAGCAAAAATCAGATAAATGTTATAGCGAAATTCCATCCTTCCTTGAAAATTATGGAAGATAACATTGAAAGAGTGTTTGAGGCACGTAACTTAGGTATAAAAATTGACCCTGTATTACGATTTGAATTTCACATAAATAATGCAATGAGTGATTGTTTTTATAAACTGAAAATATTATACAGAGTACGTGAATTCCTCCATGTAGAATTAAGGCAAAGTCTTGTAGATACACTAGTATTATCAAGGCTTAACTATGGCGACGTTGTATACCGGCCATGCCGTCTGTCTAGAACAGAAAAACTGCTACAGCGTATACAAAACGCATGTGCAAGATACTGTTACGAAATACCTAAACGAAGTCATGTAACGCCATTTCTCAATGAAAGTAACATACTCAAGATGAGCTACAGAGGGAAGTTGCATTTCGCCACATTGGTCTATCGTCTCATGTTCAATCAGAAACCGACATACTTGTATAAGAAACTACCTTGGACTCATGACTATTGCACACAGTCACAATACGTCAGCCTTTAGAGGAAGTTTTAAATACGCGGCTACACGATGTTGGAATGACCTCCCTCCACCCCTTCATAAGTTGAAAACTATTGCCAACATAAAGTAAATATGAAAAGATTTCTTTTAAATTCACAAAAATCGTCTTAAATAAGGCTGCCTTTCAAAATAATAATTAATTAATATACCTACTTAAATAATTATGATATGCAAGAATTTTTATTTTTATATTTATATTTTTATAATTTATTTATGCTATACACATATCGACGCAGTAAATGATATTATTATTATAAATAATTATAATTATATTATGCAATATTGTTTCAATAAGATTTCTATAAAAAAATTGAATTCTTATAAAAAACGCGGAGCAAAAATTGATTATTTGCTTCACACTCAAATGCACTAGGTACATAAACATAGGTCACCAAGCTGATGCTGCAAATCAGCGCTGTTTGGCTTATACGGATACAGCTTCGGGTTGAGCAACATCTTTTTTTTGACAGACACTGCGACGCACACTGCATACGCTAGGTTATAATTTTATCAAATGGATCGAGCCAAGGGCTTAATATTTTTATTTTTTTATTGTTAATTTGCATATTTTTGTTATTTATTTCCTATTTGTGTCAATTTTCTTTCATATTTTTTTAGTTTTTTTTTTTTTTTTTTTTGCTTTCATTTATTTTATGTTCGCTTAATGTAATATTTATTTTAATTAATGATGCCATTTTATAATATTATTGTATTTTAAATTGTCATTTACTTTTGTCCTAGTGTCCCATTGTCTTTGCCTGTCTAACTGTATACTACGTTTATGCTATCTGCAGTATGTTTTGTGTGTTTTCTGTCAAAATAAATGTATATTTTCTTTCTTTCTTTCTTCTAGTTAAGTAAATAACAACTTGTTTGAAAAATAAAGGTTAATTAACCTGTATAGCCTTAGCAAAATCAAAATAAAATGTCATTATAAGGGTAAAGTTATAGACAATATATGTATAACCTTAATAACGATCAAAAATTTTAATTCAATTATAGTCGGATTTTGACCACTAGGCGACCGCTAGTATATATATAATACGTAACGGTTATCAACGTGATCTAACGGTTTCCTTTAGTTGTTCTGGAAAGCATTAAAAATAAAAACAATATGCATTATTGCTTATATTTTTTATGCTTTCCAGAACAACTAAAGGAGACCGTTATAAATCTATCGCAAGTTTAGATGAACCTACAACTAACATTTTAGCCAAAGGTGTAAACTTTGCGTTAATACCAACGCTATGCCACACAAAAATGTTATTTTAATTTATTTATTTGGGACAAAAACAGTCAAGTGCGAGATCTTGTTCTCGACGCATGCGAACTGACAGCAAACATCAAATTAATATCATAATACTGGATATGGATTATCCAGTTTGCAATGACAGCTTCAATATAACAACGAACTACTTAGTCTTGCCATAGATACTAAATTGCAGTCATTACAAATAATTTAGCTTTTAAATATCAATAACGTATAACCCACACTTATTGTCCACGAAATTACAAGTGGAGTAGTAAAGATAACGGACGTGTATCAAGCAAAAAAATAAGACAATTGTTTTGTGTCAAGATAATTAAAGAATATCATTATTGATTAGCTAGAAATTCAGAAGCAATTTTTTTTAATTTAGACAGTGAGACCGAAAATGTTTATATTTATAAAATGTGAGGCGCTCTCCAGCATTAGTTCTACACTTTCCCGTGTAGAACAATCGAGGTTCGCGTACCTCCCTCCGAATAACAGTCTTGGGTACCACATACATTCCACCAACAGCCTGTTTGGTAATTCAGTACAATTATACTTCGTTGCATATGCCGTACAGCATCATTATCATGACTCAAGAGTAGTGTGCGCCTATGCTCCAAACTTACGAGCTTATTATGTTTAAGAAGAAAGAAGAAATTTCTGGACCATTTCTATCCTGTGCTTGTGTTTTGTGTAAAAGGGGCTCCAAATAGGTACAGCATATTCTAACTGAACGGACTACCGCTTTAAAGATTTAATCTGTTTATATGATGATTAAATAAATCAATCAGTATTTAAGTTTCATGTATTCGATTTCTAACAAAGCTTTGAATATTTAGAGTTGATTTAATTGTTTATAGATATTTTCTATATTATTTAAATGTTTATAAAGGTTCTGGATACTCATTCAATTCCTAGTGTCAAATTTGTTTAAAGAGAAAAAAACGAGAAGCGCTAATAAACCAAGTAAAAAAAAAGTACAACCCATTTTATTTATTATACTTATTTAATTTAACATTTACAATATAATAATTTTTTTAACGATATACTATAGGCTGATTGTAACAATTTACATAATATGTACAAGAAAAGCAAATTCGCAAATAGCTACAATACAGCAGCACACACCCGCACGCACGCGCATTGCGCGTACTCACATACTCACTTACACTCGCATACAGTCACACTCCATTTACAACATGGTGTATGTTGTAAATGGAGTGTGCACATGCATGAATAGTCGTATAATTTTATTACTATATAGGATAAAATATAAAAACATCTAATAAGCTTTTACCCGTGTCTTCTTTACATCCCTACAACTTTATTACAAAACTCAATTCATTTATAAAAAACATATTTTAACAAGTTAACATTTGCATGAACCTTCTGCGATCGGTTGTAGTCTTAAGTCTTAGTAGTGCGATTAGAGCAATTTTAACGTTTGTAGTTTTATTTAAAATCCAATTACAAATTACGAAAAGTGATAGAATAAAAGTTGTAAGGTATAAATAAGGCACGGGAGAAATGTTATAATTATTTTAATGAAGTAAGATATTTCAGAAGATATTAAAAAATACGCAAAGTTCCCTTTATTAATTTAACAAGCGAGTATGATACATTCAGATTCGTTTATTGGCTAGAATGTAGTACATACAACAGATGTCAATAATTACAATAATGGTTCTGTACATTCTACCATAACAATGGTGTGCAAAAAGGTCTTATTATATAATTTTATAATTTACCGTCTATTCTAGGAAAATTATATTATTATCGAAGTTCTTTTATTATATAAATACAAATTATGCAATTAGAATTACTAAGATAGAAAATTGTTAATAATAATTAAATTATGTCATCTTTGTACACACAGCGACACATCAACCTAGACTGTTTAGACTTTGAACTATTAGAAGTTGAACGCTGCGAATCGTGCGTTATATTTTTGTTTCGCTGAATCCTTACCATTACATCGACGCCACTATGCACTGTCCCTTTCCGACAATTCTCTTTTTTGTATGTAGCGTAGTTATGCGTATATAGGGTGTCTAACTTGATGTGTATGCGTGTGTACATCATTATACATTAAATATTTATTATTTTAAGTATAATTATATTGTATATTTAAATGTCATATAATCATTGATGCTATAAAAACAATTAATTATCTAGAAGCCATTTAGTCAATTTGGTCTTAAACATTGTCAAGGGTAGATCTTAGAATACATTCGGTAATTTGTTATAAATCCTGATAGCATTTACATATCAATTTCTTTTAAATATTTCTAGATTACAATGGGGTTGGTATAATTTATACTTGTTTCTAGGGATAACATTTCTTTTTGATACTTGCGACTGAAGTTCAAAGTATTCCCATTGTTGTTTAACAAATATAAAGACTTCCTTTATATACTTAAAAGCTAGTGGTAAAGTTCGTAATTTTTAAAAATGGGTTTGGAGCTATCCATATTCCATGCTTCGATAATAGCTCTTACGCATTTTTTTTTGTACACGACATACTTCTTCAAATTCTTCTGAATTGAAACTTAAGGTCTTTTAAGTTTTTATAACGACTACGACACTCGTTCAAGACTTTGTAAATAATCTTGTTAAACACGCGCCTGTAATATTGTTGAACATTGTCAATACCTCGTTTTCTTTTCGGTCGATCGCAATTTTTTCATTAAAGGTTAACAAACTAAATAGTTTATTTGTGTGTACACAGACCGCTAGCCAGCTATAAATATCATAATACTTTTTATTAAAGAACGTGTCGTATTACCTTTCTGTTGTTTTAGATCTAAATCGCGAACACAGCGTCCAAGAGAAATTATTTTATTTTTGTCATCAAAAGACAACGTCGAGAAAACACCAGTATTTAATTTATTTAAACACATCACCAACACAGATCTCACAGGTATAATTTTCCATAATTTACAGTTATTCCGGTACTTTCACTAATTATTTAGTTATCAATTACAAAGCACTCAAAATCCGCTCGACAGCTCTGTGAAATAATTTATAATGGCGTACGATGCTATATCGCTAAAATAATAGGCCTATAATAAACAACAATTATGATGTTTTTGACAACTATTTAAGCTAGTTGGATTATGTAGGCAGTGCCTTCAGTACGCGAGCACACACGTGCATTTTATACACACAAGCAAAATATTTGTCTCGTGGACAGCGTAATAGATTGACGTTTAAATGTACTGCCAATAAGCACGATATATCTTTAGTAGTTCGCTCAAGGACCATAGATGGCAGTGGCACAAGCTATTTGTTTGGTAGTTCGCTCACGGACCAATAGATGGCAGTGGCACAAGCTCTTATTGTATCTGATAATTTTATAGAGTATTTATTATTATTCAGCTTGTAGTATTTAATAAATAGATTTCGATTATATAGATTTACATAGGCCAACGGACTAGGGTATGCAGTGCTTATTTGCTTGTATGAAGCGCACGCGCCTCACTGCCATACGCTAAATAGTGCCAATATTGAGAAAAACATAATTCGGAAGATTTAAAAAAGTTCTTCTTACTTACCAAATATTTTTATATATCCAAATCCTTGGTGTAGCAGGGGCGCCGATGCGTTTATGCTCTGGCGTTCAACAGGTTAATAAATAATAGGGATTTAAATACGAAAATGTACTTACTTTGAAGAAGTTATTCTTTAATACGTTAAAAATTACTGCACATGTTTCTGGGATGATACGACCCAAGCTTTGCGGTGATATACCATAGCTAAATTTAAGACACTCATAACTTCTACCCGTAGCTAAAAACCGCAATGTTACTGTAAGGCGTTCCTCGGCTGTAATGCAATTTCTCATTCTGGTGTTCTGTTTCTGCAAATACGGTGTTACCATCTTGAGCAGTTCGTTAAAAGTCGAGACATCCATACTTAGATAGTTCTTGAAATCATCAGGTTCATCGCATGCCGGATCTTTTAAAAGTATTATATCACTATATTTCTCCTTTTCTAAAAACCACTTTTTTACCCACATTCTATGTCTTCTTTTAGGTTTAAATAGATATTCACTCGCAATAAAACTCAAAGCAATAGCAATATCTTGCTTACGGGTAGGTACACATGTTGTTGCAAAATGAAAATAATCCAAATAAATCCATAAAGATAATTTAAAATGACGAGCATTCCTTTTAAATGAAAACAATCTTCATAAAATGATAGGATTATAACCATCCAGAGACACGCAATCCCTCGGTATGACTGACAAGATGCAAACTGACAGGCATGTACCTAAACGTGTGTATGGTCATTGTAGGATTGTTTTTCTTGTCGAACTGGCGTGATGTGATAAAGTCAGGGGAAATAATGTAGGATTGTGATTTAATTAGTGGCTTTAACTGTTTTATTTTATCCCGTCGCTTTTCTGTACAGTTTGCACAACGGGACAAGTCAGAAGAAATGAACGTTAGTGGATGGGCCGCTAATGTGTTTTGTAGACTTGTAGAAACACGTGAAAGTGGCATCTAGTGCCCTATACAAAACAAAATGGTAGATCGATAACCAATGGTTACTAGTGATGTAAAAAAATATAGTGAGTGATATCTTTACATCATAAAACAAAGGTGCTTACATTGATATCCGTTAATTAAATATGTACAATGTTTATATATAATAACATTGTTTGGTAAATTTTATGCCTATAATGCATTTTAATTGTTCTCAATATTAACATTGGTACTCATAGTGCCATCTATGATCGGTTTTTGGAACTGTTTACTTATTTTTCGTGATGACACCCCATGAGCGCTATTGTCAACAGACGAAAACAATCGAACGGTTGAAGTATGAGCGTTGCTTACGCATCGCTCAACGCGCCTGCCCCGCCCACAAGGCGCGCTTGTCCTTCCTATCTTTATTCTATGTTCTGTGGTTTATCATCGGAATGTTTAAGGTAATGTTTAACTAAATAGCTCTTTTGGGTAAAATAGTTCATACAAACATTACAGTTGTATGGTTTTTCACCGGTACACGTGTACACGGTAATGCTCAGCAAAATGGCACTTACGGAAAAAAATATTCATACAAATGGTTTATCACCTGTGTGTTTACGGTAATGTTGATCTAAATTGCTCTTTTGAGTAAAAAATTTCATACAAACAACCACTTATATGGTTTGTCACCGGTGTGTCTATAGTGAAATAAGAGTAAAGATACGATAACAGACAGAAGTGTGTTTATCGAACCGTTCAAATTTAAAATCTGTGCGCGCACCTGGCGCTCAGTAGTCACACGTTTTCTGCCAGTCCGGATTTTATTTGCGTGTGAACCAGTCTCCGCAAACCGTTTAATAGCAGATTGCACTGCGCACCGAGAACATTTTGCAATTTTGGCAATCTCTACTTGAGACTTCCTTTGTTCATGCAATTGAATTTTTATTCGTTTCTCGTTACACAAATCACATACTTTCAGCATTTTCGAAAAAGCAGAACGTCAATTTCATCACTAAACCACACACAGTAACTTCTTTACGCTGTTAATAGCAAATAAAGACTGACAATGCTTCTGGTTTCTTTTTTTTATTACCTGTGTTTTGGGTTTTGCTCGCTAGATGTTTTATAGCCCATAGAAATTGGTTATCTATTGTTTTAATCATCGTTTGGCGGCACTCGCTTGACAATAGTTAAAAACATCGGCAAACTTTTTAAATAATTTACGAATTATCCATATTTTATAGGGGTGCCTAATACTTTTGACCAAATCTGTATATCTAATTAAAAGACTCTTAATGTAATAAGTAAAAATATGCAAAGTACAATGTAATACTAGGAGGAGATTTTAATATCAACATTTTTGACAATAATTCAAAATCAAAACAATTTTTAAATGTTATGCTGGAATACAAATTCACTCAGCATATAAAGCAATTTACACGTAAAACAAAAACGTCATCTTCATGCATAGACTTAATATTCACGAGCTTTATAAACAACAGCCTAACTACATCGGTTGAGGAACTTGGTTTTTCGGATCATAATGCGACTATCTTACATATGCGTTTACCGCAAAAGCCTAACACCACTGTCTGGTATACATACAAATGACAATACAGTGACACTAATATTCAACTATTTAAAGAAAAACTGAGCACGGTGAAATGGAATGAACTATTTGACATTTCATAATATTCTAACAAATACTCTAAATGAATGCATACCAATACGCAAAATAAAATTAAAATCAAAACACTAAAAAATACTGGCTACTACAGGCATAAAATTATCCTGCACTAATAAAAGACTTTTAAAACTTCTATCTATAAAATCAAATAACCCTGTACTTACAAACTATTATGAAAAATACGAAAAATATTTAAAACGAGCTGTAACAACGGCAAATAAACAACATTATATTAAAGCATTAAAAAATCGAATAATAACATTAAACCATGTGGAAACTAATAAATGAAAGGACAAATAAAATAATAAAGAAAGAAAAACTTAATATTGCCTTAGAAGTCAATAATGTTAAAATATTTCAGCCTAAGCAAATAGCTGATATTTTCAATATTTTTTTTGCATCTATAGGAGAACAAACCACACAACCAGCTAGTATTAATTGTGTCCAGAATGACGCATTCGTTTCATACCATAATACAAACTCAATGTATCTCAGTCCTGTAGAGCCTCACGAAGTAAACACATTAATTAAACGCTTAAAAAATAAAAATAGTCACGGCGTTGACGAACTTTTGCCAACCCTAATAAGACAATGTGCAGATGAATTAACGTTACCTTTGTATAATTTAATAAACCAATCTTTCGAGGAGGGCATTTTTCCTAACACGTTAAAAACCGCCATTATAAAGCCAATTCATAAAATAAAAGTTGAATACAGATCCCAATAATTATCGTCCTGTTGCTCTTTTGCCCACCGCATCTAAGATTTTTGAAAAAGCAATGTGTACTCGCGTTTATATTCGTTTTGCGAAAAATTTGAAATATTTGACAAGTGCCAAAATGGTTTTAGGAAAAATCGATCTACTACCTTAGTCGTCTATAAATATATTCAAGAAGCCCTGGATATAATAAACAATAGAAAATATGTCGTTGGAATTCTGCTAGACATGACCAAAGCGTATGATAAGGTGCAATATAATATATTATTAAGCAGATTGTACGCTATAGGCGTCAGAGGTACGGCTCACGATTGGTTTAAGTCATACCTTAAGGACAAAGAGCATCAAGTCGAAATCGAATATTTTAACTACCAAACCAATGAAATTCAAAGCGTTTGTTCCACAAAAAACTAATTAACGCATCAATCCCTCAAGGTAGTGTAATAGGATGCCTTCTGTTCCTTATCTATATTAACAATTTACCAAAAAATGTGGGAGCGGAATTGAACACCAACCTAAATCAAACTGTAAGCTGGTTAGAAAGACACAATCTTGAGATAAACTATTTTAAAACAAAAATTATTACATTCCATCCACACCAAAAACAGCTTCTCAATATATCCTTTTCGTACAATAGCATCAAAATTGATACTGTACATGAATTTAATCTGCTGGGTTTAGTCATAGATACTAATGTAAGCTGGAAAGCCCACGTACAAAAAGTTAAAAGTAAAATCTCAAAATTTTTGTATTCTCTCAGAGACGTTAAAAAATTCAACAGGCTTTAAAACAGCAAGTGCCACTTATTACGCGTACGCATACTCGTGGCTTTCCTACGGTGTTACACTATGGGGAAGTAGCACGGACACACCTTCACTATTTTTATTACAAAAAAAGCTTCTACGCATTTTATATATATATATATATTTTCTTAATACCATACATACTATAAATAATATACTTGAATTTTATAACAATTGTAATAATATAATTACAATAAAATGATTTAGTAACAATACAATAAATGTGATATAAGATATTAGTTTAATAGATTGATAATGTAATCACAATTTTAATAATACAATTTACAAACAATTATTTTAATATAAGCTATTTAATTTATTAAATCTCTCATTTAATTATAGTTTAATTAAGAATCAAAATGTGCAATTCAGTATATAACACGGCAATCGTATAAAACAAAGCATACGTTGATATATATCATGAAATTAACATATCTATAGAATATAATATTATTGTATCTGAATAGATTATGTTTCCTCTCTCCTACATTGCTGTGCCCGACAGGGTCCATAATAAACTGTCATATTATTTAAGTTACCATCTAAGCCTACATTGTGGAACGCAATAAACAATTGAGTATTGAGTATAGTGATGAGCATCAGAATATCTTTTTACATTTTTATGGTTTTCACCGGTGTGTATACAGTAATGTCTATCTAAATACCTCTTTTGACTAAAACATTTCATACAAACATCACACTTGTATCGCTACTCACCGGTGTGTTTACGGTAATGTACATTTAAATTGCTTTTATAAGTAAAATATTTCATACAAATATCACATTTGTATGGTTTGTCACCGGTGTGTATACGGTAATGTATATCTAAAGTGATCTTATGTCTAAAACATTGCATACATACATCACATTTGTATGGTTTTTCACCGGTGTGTTTACGGTAATGTGTATCTAAAGTGATCTTTTGTCTAAAACATTGCATACATACATCACATTTATATGGTTTGTCACCGGTGTGTTTACGGTAATGTGCATTTAAAGTGCTCTTTTCAGTAAAACATTTCATACAAACATCACATTTGTATGGTTTATCACCGGTGTGTACACGGTAATGTCTACCTAAATCTCTCTTTTGAGTAAAACATTTCATACAAATATCACACTTGTATGGTTTTTCACCGGTGTGTTTACGGTAATGTGTATCTAAAGTGATCTTTTGTCTAAAACATTGCATACATACATCACATTTGTATGGTTTGTCACCGGTGTGTTTACGGTAATGTACATTTAAAGTGCTCTTTTCAGTAAAACATTTCATACAAACATCACATTTGTATGGTTTGTCACCGGTGTGTATACGGTTATGTCTAATTAAATCTCTCTTTTGGGTAAAACATTTCATACAAATAGTACATTTGTATGTTTCGTCACCAGTGTGTATACGGTAATGGTAATTTAAATGGGTCTTTCGGGTAAAATATTTCATACATACGTCACATTTGTATGGCTTTAAACTGGTCACTGAATGTTCGCGAATGTGTGCTATTAATTGAATCTTATCGTAGAATACTTTTTGGCACTTATCACATATATACGATTGTCTATTATTACAAGAACTACTACTGTCCCTAACATCACTGTCGATAATGCCTTTTACACTATCTCTGCAGTCCTCGCTGAATAGTGTTGAAGTGATATCTTCAGCATCTCTTGTGTGAGTGGCAAGTGCAGGTTTCTCAGGAACACGGTCACCTTGAAACATGTATAATAAAGTAGTGGTCATACACAAATGTCAATGGCAGACAGTTCTGTTTGATATACACTTAGCGGCACAAAATGTGGCCCAAATATAAATAAGTATGAAACCAGTCTTTAAGGGCCGCAAATAAAAAAGTTGTATTATAATTTAATAGAACCAGTATTATTCTTGACTCAAGCCCTAATAAAACAAAAAATAATCCGTTAGTTTAACTTCTGTGACACATTAACCGCATAACTTTATTGGGACACTTAAAATATAAGTGGAAATAGAATGTGGCCATACATACATATGGTGCAAGCGTTGGTACCTAGTGACCATAAGCGGCGTCATGGTTACTGCCATTGGCTCATAAATTAGCAACAACGAGCATTGAATTTTTTTGTGTTATCGGACGGACGAGGCTCCATTCACTAGAAACGAATTATGGAATAGAAGGCATACTACGGGCGGTTAGAGACAAATCCACAATCTCTTCAAGTGACCGGGCACCAAACACGCTACTCGGTTAATATGTGGGATGTTTTTTTTTTTTTTTTATCTTGACACGGCAAATTAATTGTTACGGACCTGATGGAAAGCCCATGGTTCTCAAAAGGAAGGGGGAAGGTGGGATGAGGTCAAATAACTCTTCGGAGCATTCGCCATGATAGAGGCGATAGAAAACGCTAAGGGACGCAATGTTTCTACGAAGTTGTAGCGGTTCGATGTCCTTCGTAACCTCCTGGCTGTCGATTATACGTACGGCATGACGCTGCAGTTTATCTAAGGCATCGAGTAGGTACTTAGCGGAACCATTCCAAAGGTGCGAACAGTACTCCATGCTGCTACGGACTTGGGCCTTATACAGTTGATACCGTTGTTCAGGAGTAAAGAAACGCCGCACCTTGTTTAGAATCCCGAGTTTGCGTGCAGTTGTGGTTATTACACTCGCGATGTAATCCCTAGAGTTAAGGTCGTGGTGGATGTCTATGCCTAGGATGTTAAGACTATTGTGCAGTAGCAGCGTGGTGCCCGAAGAGTGGGAGGTGGAGAGAATAGGGATTTTTTTAGGCTGAACGCGCACACCTGAGTTTTTTAGCACTGAACTCAATCAGGTTAGATGAACCCCAAGCGGATATGTCATTCAACACCCTGTTGAGGTCAGTGACAAGCTTTACCCGCCTCCTCTCAGTATCCTGCCGGTAGCTAGGTGGTTGTGGATGGTAACAACCATGAACCGTGCTATCGTTTGCATAGCAATGAATGCCACCAAGAGATAGCATGTCATTGATATGCAGAAGAAATAGAATGGGAGAGATTATAATAAAATACTCGGTCCAATATTTGTACTGAGTTATTCAGTGAAGGGTTGGGAAGCTAGCAGCTAGCAACCACGTACCCCGATTTGTTTTTCTGTGGCGGTACTTGATAAAAAGTTTGTTCGATTGGGAGCGATGACGAGATGCGTCGGAGAACAGTGAGCGTGTTTGATCACTCCGTGCGGACTGCACTGTCTTCACGAGGAGACGCTTCGACGAGCCCGAGTTTGTCTGGAGGTGAATGTGGCGTGTACTTAGCTGTGAATTGTGACAATGGGTGGCAGCTATTCTCAGTTAAAAAATGATTATATTTTTCTGCCTTATCTCCCTTAACTCCATAGCACTTGGTTCAGCGCTTCTTCATCATCAATATTCTTTCCTGAAAATAAGAATCAGGAAGGCTGTGAAAAAATTTATCTGGGGCCGTCTGAACTTCTTTATTGAATGCACAGCGCTTCCCAGAAACAAATTTGTTCATGTTTGGGAGCACATAGAAGTCGGAGGGTACCAAATCAGGAGAGTAGGGTGGGTGGTCGAGCAAATCGTACCCCAAGCACCAAAGCTTGCCCATCGCCAACGCCCACTGCTGTACAGATGCGTTGTCCAGATGAAAGAAATTTTTCTTCTCCTGGCCATTTCCTCGCGATTTCTTGCAAAAATTCAGCAGAAAGTAAGAATAATATTTGCCTGTAACTTCTACCTTATTCAAGGCACTAAAATTAACAAAATCCCTTTTGCATCCCAAAACATGTTAGTCATGTATTTACGGCAGATGCGATCGACTTCGCTTTCTTTGGCGCCTAACCACCGGCTGCTACTCACTGCTTCGACTGCAGTTTCATTTCTGGTGTATAGTGGTAAACCCACATCAGATCCATGGTGACAAATCGCCGCACAAAATCTGTCAGATCCCTATTGAATCGGTCCAAAGGTTGGTGCGAAAACGTTTGCTCATGCGTTTTTGATCGACTTTCAGCAAATGCGGCACCCATCATGCACAGAGCTTTCGCATTCTTAATTTTTGGTGCAAGATGTTTCACATCCTATTTTCTTATATCCTCACAACCTCAGCTATCTCATTCACCTTCACTATCCTATCAATCATCACGATATCATGCTCGTTTTCGATAGTTTCCGGCGTGGTTCAAGTTTTTGGCTGTATTTCACGTGGGTCATCTTAGAGTGATGTGCCGGGACACGTTTAAATTCGCCTGCCCCCTTTTTAACAGTTTATATGGAAGAAACAGAGATTATTTTTTTTTTTTACGCGGGGGAATGCTATGACGCATATCCCTCCGCGGGGGCGGGCGGAGGGATTATGTCGGACTCGCCGGGGTAAAGAAAGATGTTGAAAATATAATGTACCTCCCGGGATAGCGACTAAACCTACCACGGTGTTCCTCGACAAAACCACTATCGACGAGGCCGCGCGAATCGCTTTCGCATGCGGTCGCGACCCCGCCAAGGTTACGGCCCGCCGTATGAAACGGCAGGCCACTACACGAAAGACCTACCCAAAATAGGCACTACGTCAAATAAAACCCTACTGTCTCTCCTAGAGGGGAGACGGACTCGACACAGAGGCGCGCGTGGGAACACGCACGCTGCCTCTCGGACCTCGTGCTGAACGGATGGCGGGCAGGCCCACAAAGCCCGCCACCCCCAGGTCAAACCTCAGGGTGGCTGGAGGTCATCGCGCGCCCTCCGGCGCCCGGCTCTGCGGTTGGGGAGAGGGTTTAAACGCTCCCTCTCCCGCTCCGCCGCCTCCTTGATGGAAATTACTTCCTCACAAAAGGAGGCGACGGCGTTCCACGACCTCTCACTCCGGACCATAGACTGAACTACGGCCGGGAGCGAGAGTGCAACCGATCCGACTGCCGCGATCAAATCACGGCGCTGCGATGCCCAGGCGGGGCAAACCGCCAAAGTGTGCAGCGCCGTGTCCTCAACAACGTCGCGGCAGTCGCCGCAGTGGTGACAACCGGGCGTCTCTTGCCGGCGTATACGACACAGGAACTGGCCAAAACAACCATGGCCAGTCAGAACCTGTGTCAGCCGGAAGGTGAGGGCGCCATGCCGCCTCTCCAGCCACTCCTCAAATACGGGCCTTACCGCCACAATCGTAAGAAACAGAGATTCCGTTAACGTTATTCAACTTCAAATGGATTTCCTTAGGGGTTTAACCATTTAAAACGAAACATTTAATAACCGCACGATATTCTAGTTATTAATTTGAATAAAAAGTACGAAAGACGTCTAGAACAGAAATGCCTATAATTGAACTACTTAAGAGAACAAGTTGAAACTTGTCATACGAACTAATAAGACGTGCTTGCAGGCGTGAAATATAATATTCTGCAGATTGAAACGCGATTTCTGCGTCAGGCCGAGTACTTTCCACCTGACCCTTGTATATTTATCTATATATTAATACGTGAAGCAAAAACTTTGTACCCCTTTTTATGGAGGTTAGTTTGATGGTTTATATGAGAAGGAGTTGCGAATCCTAATATTTTTATAAAATATGCATTCAAATACATTAAATTGATGAAAAAACACGACACGCACACAACCATACATTTGACACACGTAGTCGAATCGCGTTCGTAGTATTTCGGCATTGTTCGACTGACGTCGTACAATTCTTCGTAAATATGGTTACATATATATCTTATTTATATGTAATAAAGAAAAAAGAAAACAGAGTATAGAGTATAGTTAAGTAAATAATAACTTGTTTGAAAAATAAAGGTAAATTAACCTGTATAGCCTTAGCGAAATCAAAATGAAATGTCATTAGGTATATGGGTAAAGTTATAGACAATAAAACCTTAATAACGATCAAAAATTTTAATTCAATTATGGTCGAATTTTGAACACATGGCGACCGCTAGTATACATATAATACGTAACGGTTATCAACGCGATCATGCATATTGTTTACATTTTTAATGCTTTCCAGAACAACTAAAGGAGACCGTTATAAATCTGTTGCAAGTTTAGATGAACTTACAACTAACATTTTAGCCGAAGGTTTAAACTTTGCGTTAATACCAACGCTATGCCACACAAAAATGTAATTTTATTTTATTTTATTTATTTGGCACAAAAACAGTCAAGTGCGAGCTCTTGTTCTCGACGCATCCGAACTGACAGCAAACATCAAATTAATATCATATTACTGGATATGGATTATCCAGTTTGCAATGACAGCTTCAATATTCCAACGAACTACTTAGTCTTGCCATAAATACTACATTGCAGTCTTTACAAATAATTTAGCATTTAAATATCAATAACGTATAACCCACACTATTGTCCACGAAATTACAAGTGGAGTAGTAAAGATAACGGACGTGTATCAAGCAAAAAAATAAGACAATTGTTTTGTGACAAGATAATTAAAGAATATCATTATTGATCAGCTAGAAATTCAGAAGCAATTTTTTTTAATTTAGACAGTGAGACCGAAAATGTTTATATTTATAAAATGTGAGGCGCTCTCCAGCATTAGTTCTACACTTTCCCGTGTAGAACAATCGAGGTTCGCGTACCTCCCTCCGAATAACAGTCTTGGGTACCACATACATTCCACCAACAGCCTGTTTGGTAATTCAGTACAATTATACTTCGTTGCATATGCCGTACAGCATCATTATCATGACTCAAGAGTAGTGTGCGCCTATGCTCCAAACTTACGAGCTTATTATGTTTAAGAAGAAAGAAGAAATTTCTGGACCATTTCTATCCTGTGCTTGTGTTTTGTGTAAAAGGGGCTCCAAATAGGTACAGCATATTCTAACTGAACGGACTACCGCTTTAAATAAGAAAAGGTAAGTAGTAGGCTTTTTAAAAGTCTTTACAGAAGCGCATGACAAAACCATACATCTGAAAGGCTTTACTAATAATGTTATCTAAGTGTAATTTAGAATCTAGTAGTAGGTACGCCCAGGTCTCGATACAAGCGTTTTGTCTTAAATTTGTGTTATTCAGTATGTATGGAAAGTTAATAGGACTTTTGTTCTTTGTAAATGTTATAAAGTGACATTTTGGTAGACTAAGGTGTATTTTATTAACAATACAGTATTGTGAGAGCCTGCAGAGATCCTCTTGTAGTAGTATACAATCCTGAAGGTTCGTACAGGTCTTATAGATTTTCATATGGTCACCATACATGAGGAATTTAGAGTTAACTATAGAAGATTTAATATCGTTTACAAACAAAATAAAAAGCAATGTAATCATCATCAAAGCATGGAAACGATTGGGGAAGACCGGAATATTTTAGAGCTTGAGGCCGATAAGGAAAACGCAACTCTAGTGATGAACACTGTAGATTACCAACAGAAATGACAGGACTTATTGTGTGATTTAAAGGTTATATAAACCAGCGACATGCAATCCGACGGCTAGAGTAACGCGCAAGATACTTCTACTAGAATTACTGAAACTTTTTATTTATTTAACGTTTTTTGATCCAGGAAAGCAAGGTCTTGTTTTCAGAAGAAGAATAGGTAACCAAAATAATAATTTAAATATATTGTCAGTAAACAGAAAATCATCAAATTGAGCCAACTAACATCGCTTACCGTTCGCTAGCCATGCACGAGCGTGCCGTACACTGAGTTTACAGCTAATGTGTGTGTTATAAGTACTCGAGTGTACTTACTGATGTGCTCCTCGAAGAGTAGCCGCGCTCGCAGCGACGGACGCGCGGCTTCTGTCCCGACGTGCGACTCATGAGGCGATGTCTGAGTATCAAACACTCTTACTTCAGAATTACACTTAAGACTACAAAAGAGTTGCAGATTTGAATTCAGATCCGTTAAGTTCAATTAGACCCTCCAATACTGAGGCGTAATGTAGGCGGCCGATTATAATTCCCACCATTAGTTCCCACCATTATATTTTTAGTAAAAACAATTCTTATAAAATTTTTGACATGTCAAATTGGCGGCAATATGGCACAATGAACGAGTTATCTCGCGCTATCACAGACGCTAGGACTTAATGTCTCGACCGATAGGCAACCGACACAGATCGTCACTGACTACTAAAATTCTTAAGATATCGTTACGACAAGAGATCATTGATCATCGTTCGAGAAAAGATTCTCCCGTATTACTCACAACATAGCACTAAGTTTCACCAGAAGTTACGTGTTTCTTACCTAGTCTAGAAATAAGATTGCTATTTGTTTGAATTTGGATTGGCTAGAAAACGTTTCTAAATGTTTCATTAAGCTACCGAGCACTTTAAGTATATAAGGCCCTCTAGACTGACCATTTTCACCGATCTGATGAGATGGAATTCCGACACGGCCCGAGAGAGATCAAGCCCAGGACCAACGACTTTACGTTGAAACGTTGCTGTTTCTATACTGAAAATTTCTTGACGTAAGAACCCAATCAATGACTATTTATTCGAACCCGAGATCACGTGCACAGCAGTCACATTCACTTTCGCAGCAGCTGGTATACGTAAATATGTGCAATACATCGCGTATTGGAGAAGATCGAAATGACTGCTGCGACGCTTTTGAAATCAAGCGTGGGAGCATAGGATATCATTCGATGATCATAGGATAAAGTTATAAATCTTCACTTTTAACAATCATTGTATCGCATCTGTTTATTTAATGCGCCGAAAATGGAAAAAGAAGCGTCATTATTTACATTTATTGCACAAGGTTACAACTAGAATTCCACTGGGATCCATCTTGGGACCAGTTTAATCTAAGTATATCACTCATCTAGGTATAGCTCGAACACTTAGAAAGAAACAACTATAGAACTTCAAGGACCATCGCTTATGCGTCACGCTTAGACTACTGCGAGAAATAATATAAATGTTAAGCATGGTGAACTGAACATGATAAACACACTGACCTCTCCCTGTTCTGTTCGTTTCTCGTGTTTGAGTTCAACTATCGATGACTTGCTTGTCAATTCATTTAGGTGATCTTCAAAACTGAAAATAAATGGAAAACATATGAAGAAAGAGAAAATAAAAACAAATTTAAAATAACGCACTGGACCTATTATCGTCTACGGATTACTACGGATCACAGGTTGACACGAAGTATTTCTTGGCAGGAAAACCCGATAACACTGACCGACCCGGCAGCAGATAGTCGCAAATGCCCCGGTGGAGAACCGCGATCACGCTCAAGTTTTCGTCTCTGAATCAACGCGGTAGTGTTATAAATATCACAATCAACATGACTGCAAATATGCTTACCGCCATTCTTCTATTGTGATGCTATCGTCGAAATAGTTCTCAAATTTAACGTCTGCCATTTCAAGTTTGATTGACGGTGAATTATTATTTTCTTTCATAATTTCCTGAAAATACTTACAGATTAATACAATAAAGTCTTCAACATATCACAATGCTCACATGTAGCAACTTGTTAAACTCATAAGTACCTGTTCAGTTTTAATGTCGGGGATTTTGTAGTGTGTGATACTTGTTTGAGTCAAGTGCGAGCTCTTGTTCTCGTGGCATGCGAACTGACAACAAACATTAAATTAATATTATAATACTGGATAATTGGATATGGATTATCCAGTTTACAATTACAGCTTCAATATTCCAATGAACTACTTAGTCTTGCCAAAAATGTTGTTACAAGGAAAATCATTTCTATTCTATTGCATAAAACATGAGTCTTGCTGAAAGGGTCATTCAGGTTACAGAATATGGTGTTGTTAAGAGGCTTACTACTATACAATATACATGAACCTAACTGAATTGTTCCCACAATGATAGTACTCACCGGTACACTCTCCATCACATATTGATACAGGATGTAATGTGATTTTATCATTTTATTTCTGAAAATAACATATTTCTCTAACAAAGCTGAACATTCATAGCACAGCCACTGTGGCAACCCATCTGATGGTGAGATCTGAAATATAAACAATTGTATTATAATCAGATCCAGTCTTTATATATAATGAGAGAATGATACTATTGTTATATTTTTATTGAATTTAGTTTTCATTGATTTCATTAGGAGAATAAATTAATCTCTATAACTTAACAACATCCATTAATTAGAAGTGCCCATGCCTCCAATAGTTGTTCATCTTAACAACTATGTCCATAATTAAAATCAAATTAATAACAGCTTTATTTTGCAAAAGAAATCTCCAGATCTTACAAAATACAACTACATAGAACATTAATTTTTTTTAAGAATTTTGGTACATATTTACTCCGACAGTTTGGATTTTATATGAACATAGATCATGAAAGCAGTAACACATCTCTTATTGTTATAAAACAAAGTTGCTCTTTGTCTGCATATTGCTACTAAACTATGCAATGGAATTTGATTCTGTTTTCAATATCATATAAAAGGTTTATATGTACATACAAACATATAAACCTATAAGAAATTCATAATAAATAATAACAACAATATATTTTGTTAATACTACAGACAAGTTAATGCTTTGTAATCAAGTTGACAGGTATATAACATATTAAGGCATTTACACAGCTTACATTATAAGATACATCAATGAATAATAAAATTAAAATAAATCAAAATAATATATTAAAGAATTGTTGATATTATGAAAGCCCATAAAAATTCTCCTTTATATCATCAAGTTCATACATACGAGCCCCAATGCAAAAATGTTCGTCTAGTCACACATTATGAAGAACACATTTTTCTTTTTAACTTTCTTCGTTCCTAGAAAGACACTAGCAGTAAACAATTTATGTAATAAAATACTCCATATAAATAACGTTATTTTGGTACTATTGAAAAAAATAATCCTTTTTTAAAATTATGTATCTTAGTTAAATTACTGTTTAAATGGTCACGCAAAATAATTCGTCTAGTGCTTAATTGATGCAAAATAGTTCGTCTATGCCTAATGTTAAAATACTTTTTTAATTGTTACACCAAAATTTAAAAATAAATTATCTTAAAAATAGAATTCAATTGTTTTTAAGATGTCAAAGGCTATATAAAAAGGCGTGTTCCAAGTATTTTTCCTTTATTTTCGCTAATAATTTTGAGCAATATGGGTTGTGGAAAACCTATCGCGGTAGAAGTTCGAAAAATTATTATTTCAAGCAGTGATAATGGGAAATCTGCATACCAAATCGCCAAAGACTTATTATTGCCAAGATCAACTGTCCAGTCAATAATCCAGCATAGCAAAAATAACGGCACAGTTTCGTGTTTGAAGAGATCAGGCCGCCCTCATATTATGAGTGAAGCTGAAAACCGTGTTTTAAAGAAAATTATAAAGAAAAACCGTCGTGCTCGTGCAGGAGAGCTTACCGTACAATGGCGTGATATGATTAAAAAAGATGTCTCGGTCGATACTTGTAAAAGAGTCCTGAAGAGAATGGGTTACGGCTTATACACGGCTAAAGAGAAACCCTTACTCACATTACTTCAGAAAAAGAAAAGGTTAAAATTCGCTCGTGATCACTTAAACTGGACTGCTGACCAGTGGCGTCAAATAATATGGAGTGACGAGTCCAAATTCGAGGTGACTGTCGGTGATGTACGAAAAAAAGTTATCCGAAATAAAGATGAAGCATTTCACCAAGACTGTATCAAGAGAAAAGTGAAGTTCCCTGCGTCTGTAATGATATGGGGCTGCATGTCAGCACAAGGTGTGGGTCGCCTGCAATTTGTAGACGAGACTGTTAATGCAGTAAAATACCAAAACATTTTAGAAACGAGTTTATTGCCGTCCATTCCGATTTTGAAACATCAAAATGCCTATGTTTTTCAACAAGATGGTGCTTCCTGTCATACTGCAAGGACAACAAAGGCTTGGTTCACCTCTAAATAAATACCTACAATGGAGTGGCCGTCAAACAGTCCAGATTTGTCTCCTATTGACACAATGTGGTGAAAAATGAAGAAGATATTGCGAAAAAATCCATCAAAGTCAAAAAAAGATTTAAAGGAGAAAATTAAGACTGTTTGGGATTCAACAACTCCAGAAGAATGTGAACAGTTAGTAGCGACGATGCCACTTAGGATTAAATCCGTTATTGATAGTAAAGGAGATACAACCAAGTGGTAGACAAACTGTTTTGCGTGTTCAACTGCGATAGCCGAACTGTTATGAGTTATAATTGATGGAAGAATTCATATTTTTTTTGTAACGACAAAATATTTTGAGTACTTCACAGTAAATAAACTTAATTTAATTTAATCTCATTTTTATTTGTTAGACTCATTAAACCGACATTACTTATCTATATTACACTTACAATACATGGTTACATTCAATTTTCTTAATAGACGAACATTTTTGCATTGGGGCTCGTATAAGTGGCAATTGTGTTGTCTTGTAATTACTTCAGTGATACCAAGAAAACACATTAGTTGTGTGATGCTGTGCGGGTTGTTCATTGTAAGTTCATATACAGTGTAAGATTACAGGTGCCCACATCTACATCATTTTATCAATTAATGTGTTACTACTTTGAATGTGCTTACTACTTAGTACCTTGAAATTGGGACCTTTTCACAAAACGATTGAGCATAGGTTTGGCGTCCATGCCATAATGTAATATAGGAACAAATGAAAGGTGTGCTAAGTAAATGGATCAATATTAATAAACAGTAACAAATAAATCCTAAGCTTTGTCTTTTGTAATCTCTTAACAAATAATAAGCTTATTATATATTATAAATGATTGAAACTTAAGTTTTGAATAATGCTTGGTATTTTATTAACTGAATTCAAAACAGAAGTCTTATATATTTGTATTTTCTTTGTAGAAGCATTTTGACAAGTTCTGATATATCAACATTTAATTCAGAAAGCGAGCATTATTAGTTTGTTTTATACCGTGTGGTAATACACATTTCGTACAGTTAAAATCAATGTTATTATGTAAATAAATGAAAGAATACACATAAAGTAACTTGCTACTGTTCGAATGTTTCGCGCTTTGAATTTGATTCATAAGTTTTGAGGCAAGGAGGCAAGGAGGATGTACTCACAATTAAGCCAGTCAAATCCCTGTACATAGCTACATATCGTGTTGCACTGATCGTCCTACGGTCACTCGCCAGGCAACCTCTACAAACACTCATCTGTTTAAAAGTCCTCTGTCCGTCCATGTTTTCACTCATAATATTACTGGTATAGTCCAGTGAAATAAATGTATTTCCTTTCGAACTAATGAACTGGCTGCTTGTCGATACAACAATAGATCACAAATTACAGTCGAACTGACAGTTTCAGTTCGTAAGTGTTGCCAATTATAGGTCCTTGTGGCTGAAAATTTCGTATATTGGGGATAGGTCGAATAGGCTGTTAGTAAAAGAAGTATATAATACTCTGATAATAGAGTTTCTAATGGAGAAATATTTTTTTTAATCGGTTATATAGTTTTGTAGTTAAATCCTTACAAACAAACAAAAACCAATTTTACTCTTTATAATATTAGAATCATCTATAAAAGGTAGTTGATGGATGGCATGATATATATGATATACACATTTACACGTTTTGACAAAGCACAGGCAGTCCGTGACTATATGGCGTCGTGGTTAGTGTAACCGACTGCCACGCCTGAGGTCGCGGGTTCGATTCCCGCACAAGACAAATATTTGTGTGCATGAACATGGATGTTTGTCTTGGTCTGGGTGTTTCTATGTATAATATGTATGTATTTACAAAAAAAAAGTATATATGTATGTTTATCCATTGTCTAGTATCCATAGTACAAGCTCTGCTTAGTTTGGGCTAGATAGTGTTGTGTGTATGTGGTAGAAAAAAAATATATATTATAGTGTATTATTATAGTGTATATGCCGTTGTGCATTTAGGTGTATATCATTTTTATTTTTAATTGTAATCAAAATGAGAAGCAATATACTTAATAACATATGTAGGCTAATTCACGTAATTTCGTAACGCGCCGATCAAGTTGCGGTGCATTGGCAATGAAGTTTACGTCTTAATGCAAAATGGTATTCTTGTAATTGTTTAGCTGCGCGTGAGCTGCACGTAAACTGCGCGTGTGCTGCGCGTCAACTGTACGTCAGTCGTATGTAATACTTTTGACATGGCTTTCAGGCTTTTGTTCCATTACATCAGTTAAATTTACCCACGGTGTGGCCACATGAGGGAAATGAATTTACTCACTAAGTAATCGCATGGAATCGGACGTATAACGTTTCACGTTGATCGTACTAAACTGTCATTTGAGACGTCAAATGAATAGGTGAATACCGATCAAGTTGCGATCTGAATCACGCACATAAAACGCGCAGCAGTAGAATACTCTAAAGCGCTCGCGTGACGCGAACTTGACGTGACCGTATCTGACAGCGGTTGTCAAAATTACGAGAATACGAAAAGGGCTATTTTGATCGAAACTTAACTGCAACTGCACTGCAACTGAACTTATTTAATTACGTGAATTAGCCTACTGAAATAATCACGAGATACCTCTTAATTGTCTATAAGTTATACAGATCTTTTAATAGTGTATGTATTAAGCAACTAGTTTAATTATTTGTAGACTGAATAATAACTTTTGCGCATTAGCTGTACCTATTTTAACGGCACGTTTAAATTTAAGTAGATAATGGTAAATTAATTATATTAATAGGTCGTTTATTAAAAAAAAATATACCGAGTCGCGCAAATGTATTGTAAACTTTATGTAAACGATGATATTGTGCCTACTAACTTATGCTTATTTTTTGTGTTTACATTATAACATCACTATTCTTATTATATAGGTAAGTGAATATTATGTTTAATAAATATAATGTTAGCCAATATATATTGCAACGAACCAGTAGGTAAGTACCTATGCCTATTTCTTTAAATTAATCTTTCAGAGAAACTCGTAGACCTGAATTATAAATGCTACGTACCTACTCGCACGCTTTTGGAGAAAAAACATTGTCTTAATATCAGTTACCTTGCCCCCACAATAACATACTGTGAGACATGACACTGTGAATGTAACTGAAATATACCTACTAGTCTCGCTGTATCTATATCAGTAAGCTGGGTTTATGCGAGTAAGCTAATTTTCTCTGCAAGACACCTTATTCGAGCGTCCAACTGAACTTAATGATCAAGTGAATCCTAAAAAAACTGTCGATTGTACGAGAGTAATAATTTATTTATTTTAGTTTATACCTATATAAACTAGCTGGCCCGACAGACGGTGTCCTGTAAAAACGAAAATATAACTAATAAAAAAAACAAATCTAACCCATACTCGAATCAATTTCAATTTATTTATTTCCAAAACTGACAATTAACACTTAAACTTAGGCATAGAATACTCGTAATATACATAAACAATATTAAGAGTCTAAGTTTTAATATGGTCGCAAATACCGGTCAGTCACATCGGACTCCTAAACTAGGTGAATAACCTGTATCTTAGGAGCCATGCAACTTTTGGATATCAAGTTAGTACAGCGTCATAGACTCCATGTATTACTCAATGGGTTATGCACAGTTACGGGAAAATATTTAGAAATACAATGTATTAAGTAAGTGAACAGCTTTATGCGAAAACTACAATGAGATTTTCTGTTATCGTATGACAACTTCTGCAAATAGTTTGTAAGTGTATATTTTAGATTGTATCGCGTCATTGGGTAAATGCTTAGGATGCGATTTATTTTATTATAAAGACGTGCACTTTGGACACTAAAATTTCGTCTTGCAAATGTGGTGCGACATGGGACGGGGGCACAAACAGCGGCGTTTTTACGTCTAACAAGAACCCTGTCGTCAAGAGGAAGAGAGGAATGCAGGCGTAAGACAGCACGTAAGATGTATAGTTGACGTACGGTAAGAACATTGCACTCTGAGTAAAGCAGATCGGTGGGATAATGCCTACGTTTGAAGTGCATCACTTTTAGAACTGCCCTTTGAGCTCATTCAGCCAGTAATATAGTGGTCTTACAAGCGCCTCCCCAGGCAGAAATGCAGTAAGTGAGTACGGAGACGCAAAGGCTTTGGTAAACAAGGTTCAGGGTTTGATTGTCAGCAGAATAGCGCAGTTCCTTAAAAATGTATATCAATTTTCTAGTGCGTGTGCATAAAATCTCTATGTGTGGGCGCCAGCTAACGTGTTCATCAATATACACTCCAAGGTACTTGATACTTGGTACCAAGGTGAGGTGTGGACAGGTGCAGGAAGTAGAATAAGGATTTAAGCATGTATGGGCCTTAACAATGGCTGAGTGAAGAGAAGGAGGTCTCGTGTGGGGGAGACTGAAGCGAACAACCTTGGTCTTATCGATATTTACTGTCAGCAAATTTTCAGACAGCCACTCCATCACCCGACGTATCGTATTCTCAGTTCTGAGTCGAACTGTGTCCCAGTTGTCATCATAAATGACCAGTGCCGAGTCATCAGCGTACGTGAAGATTTCGCAGTTTTGAATGGACAATCAACAGAGGTCATTTATGTAGACAAGGAAGAGCGTAGGCCCTAGAATGCTACCCTGTGGGACCCCAAAATTGGTGATCGCAATGATGTCGTCGCTCATAGAAGATTAAATTTTTACACATTGCGAACGGTTTGTCAGATAGTCGGTAAGGAGTTTAAGAGTAACACCGCGAATACCAATACTTTCCATCTTGACCAATAAGGCGGAAATACAGACAGAGTCGAAAGCTTTCGTTATATCAATAAACACGCCTAGGCATTTAAGCTTTTGGTCCAGCTTGCTGACAACGGTATTTGTTAAGTCAATGACCACGTCTTCAGTAGAGACTCCCCTTTTAAAACCATACTGGTTTGAGGCAATAATGTTATATCTGGTAAGGTACGCAGTAAGGGAGCTATTGATGATTTTCTCCAATATTTTAGACAGGGCGCTCAATACTGAAATCGGTCTATAATTGGTAACATTTGTCATGTCCCCACTCTTATAGATAGGGTGAACTACTGCCTTTTTAAAGACATCTGGAAAGACTACTGTTTCAATTGATCGTTTACAGATGTGCGTAATAGGGATTGTTAGAGTTTGACTACACTGCTTAAGAACAATTACAGGGATATTGTCGTATCCAGTGGCCGAGTTATTTCGAAGACTCCCAATTAGTCCCCTCACTTGATCTTCATCGACCGGCATAATAAAGAAGGAATTACATGGCGAAGATTGAGATGGATCTTGCTTATTGATTCCAGAGAGTGGGGTAATTTTTGCGGCTAGGTGTTTGCCTACGTCTGCAAAAAAACTACTAATGTTATTTAGTGATAACTTTGTGTCAGCCGAATTTGCAAGAAGCGCACTAGAGCATTGACGGACAGGGCTCGTGTTAATTATCGATTTAATGGCCTTCCATGTTGCTCTGATATCATTTTTAGATTTTAGCAGCTCATTTTTGTCATAGGATCTCTTAACCTTTTTTAATAGTGCAGTGAGAAAATTACGGTATCTCTTGTATGAGATCTTAATAATATTATTGTCTGGGGCATCTTTAGATTTCATGTGTAGTCTGTCACGGTTCCGAATGCAACGCAGCAGGCCCACTGTCATCCAGGGTTTTATCAATCTATTTTTTTTTGTAACTTGGATAGTACGGCTATGGGTAGCAATTACATCCTGGATAATATTGTCTTCTGTTTACGCGAATGTTATTCATTGAAACAACGCGATAAAATCCGTATATAGTAGTTTAATTTCAATACATCCTGGATGTTAGAGATCAGTAGGTCAGCCGCAAGATTGCAATCCAATTCGTTTAAGACCGGTCTGAAATCCATTTCATTTAAGTCTTTATAAATGCCTGCGTAATTGTATCGGGTCACAGAGGTGTGATGTTTAATTGAAGTTCTCGTTAAGTGTATATTTGCACTAGAAGTTAGTAGGTTTAATCTGTTTTTATGATGATCAAATAAATCAATCAATCAGTATTTAAGTTTCATGTATTCAATTTCTATCAAAGCTTTGAATATTTAGAGTTGATTTAATTGTTTATAGATATTTTCTATATTATTTAAATGTTTGTACAGGTTCTGGAGACTCATTCAATTCCTAGGGTCAAATTTGTTTAAAGAGAAATAAACGAGAAGCGCTAATCAGCCAGGATAAAAAAGTACAACCCATTTTATTTATTATATTTAATTTGACATTTACAATAAAATATTTTTTTTAACAATATATAGGCCGATTGTAACAATTTACATAATATGCACAAGAAAAGCAAATTCTCAAACAGCTACAATACAGCAGCACACACCCGCACGCACGCGCATTGCGCGTACTCACACACTCACTTACACTCGCTTACAGTCACAATCCATTTACAACATGGTGTATGTTGTAAATGGTGTGTGCACATGCATGAATAGTCGTACAATTTTATTACTATATAGGTCTAAATAAAAAAATCTAATAACCTTTTACCCGTGTCTTCTTTACATCCCTACAACTTTATTACAAAACGCAATTCATTTATAAAACACATATTTTAACAAGTTAACATTTGCATGAACCTTCTGCGACCGGTTGTAGTCTTAAGTCTTAGTAGTGCGTTTATAGTTTTATTTAAAATCCAATTACGAATTATGAAATGTGATAGAACAAAAGTTGTAAGGTATAATAAAGGCACAGGTAAAATGTTATTAATATTTTTAATGAAGTAAGATATTTTAGAAGATATTAAAAAAATACGCGAGGTTCCCTTTATAGTGGTCTGAATTTAACAAGCGAGTATGATACATTCAAATTCGTTTGTTTGCCAGAATGTAGTACATACAACAGATGTCAATAATTACAATAATGGTTCTGTACATTCTACCATAACAATGGTGTGCAAAAAGGTCTTATTATATAATTTTATAATTTACCGTCTATTCTAGGAAAATTATATTATTATCGAAGTTCTTTTATTATATAAATACAAATTATGCAATTAGAATTACTAAGATAGAAAATTGTTAATAATAATTATAATAAGTCATCATTGTACACACAGCGACACATCAACCTAGACTGTTTAGACTTTGAACTATTAGAAGTTGAACGCTGCGAATCGTGCGTTATATTTTTGTTTCGCTGAATCCTTACCATTACATCGACGCCACTATGCACTGTCCCTTTCCGACAATTCTCTTTTTTGTATGTAGCGTAGTTATGCGTATATAGGGTGTCTAACTTGATGTGTATGCGTGTGTACATTATTATACATTAAATATTTATTATTTTAAGTATAATTATATTGTATATTTAAATGTCATATAATCATTGATGCTATAAAAACAATTAATTATCTAGAAGCCATTTAGTCAATTTGGTCTTAAACATTGTCAAGGGTAGATCTTAGAATACATTCGGTAATTTGTTATAAATCCTGATAGCATTTACATATCAATTTCTTTTAAATATTTCTAGATTACAATGGGGTTGGTATAATTTATACTTGTTTCTAGGGATTACATTTCTTTTTGATACTTGCGACTGAAGTTCAAAGTATTCCGAATGTTGTTGAACAAATATACAGACTTCCTTTATATACTTACAAGCTAGTGGTAAAATTCGTAATTTTTAAAATAGGGTGTGTTGTTTTTGCTGGCTCGACCCGGGATTCGAACCCGAGACCTCATGCACAACAGTCGCATTCATTACCGCCGCGCCACGGAGGCAGTTAAAATACGTACAATGACATACATATTATTTTATACTTTACAAAATGATATAAATATTTTGTCTGTTTATGACTTAATTTATAAATAATTTTGTTAACTAAAATGTCATTTATTGTAGTTTTTGTGACACCTATGTGAATAATATATGAGTATGGAACCCTCTGTACGCGAATCTGATTCGTACTTGACCATTTTTACTGATATCAAGCAATTAGAAAAGGGATATTTTGCGAAAGAGACATTCTGAGTAATTGACATTTTGCGCCCTGTAGACATTTTGAGAAGTGAACATTCTACGACTGACCCGAAGTGTAAAACAATGTGTTTTGTAGACTTGTAGAAACACGTGAAAGTGGCATCTAGTGCCCTATATAAAACAAAATGGTTGATCGATAACCAATGGTTACTAGTGATGTACAAAATATAGTGAGTGATATCTTTACATCATAAAACAAAGGTGCTTACATTGATATCCGTTAATTAAATATGTACAATGTTTATTTATAATAACATTTTTGAATTTTATGCCCATAATGCATTTTAATTGTTCTTAATATTAACATTGGTACTCATAGTGCCATCTATGATCGGTTTTTGGAACTGTTTACTTATTTTTCGTGATGACACCCCATGAGCGCTATTGTCAACAGACGAAAACAATCGAACGGTTGAAGTATGAGCGTTGCTTATGCATCGCTCAACGCGCCTGCCCCGCCCACAAGGCGCGCTTGGCCTTCCTATATTTATTCTATGTTCTGTGGTTTATCATCGCAATGTTTAAGGTAATGTTGATCTAAATTTCTCTTTTGAGTCAAAGATTTCATACAAACATCCACTTATATGGTTTGTCACTGGTGTGTCTATAGTGATGATCATCCAGATATCTTTTTACATTTTTATGGTTTTTGACCAGCGTGTTTACGGTATTGTCTACCTAAACTGCTTTTTGTAGTAAAAGATTTTATACAAACATCACACTTGTATGATTTATCGCCGGTGTGTATACGGTAATGTCTATCTAAATGGCTCTTTTGACTAAAACATTCCATACAAATATCACACTTGTATCGCTTATCACCGGTGTGTTCTACGGTAATGTATATTTAAATTGCCCTTTTGAGTAAAATATTTCATACAAATATCACACTTGTATGGTTTGTCACCGGTGTGTATACGGTAATGTCTATCTAAAGTGATCTTTTGTCTAAAACATTGCATACATACATCACATTTGAATGGTTTGTCACCGGTGTGTATACGGATATGTCTAATTAAATGTCTCTTTTGGGTAAAACATTGCATACATACACCACATTTATATGGTTTTTCACCGGTGTGTTTACGGTAATGTGTATCTAAAGTGGCCTTTTGTCTAAAACATTGCATACATACATCACATTTGTATGGTTTGTCACCTGTGTGTTTACGGTAATGTACATTTAAAGCGCTCTTTTCAGTAAAACATTTCATACAAACATCACACTCGTATGGTTTGTCACCGGTGTGTATACGGTTATGTCTAATTAAATGTCTCTTTTCGGTAAAACATTGCATACATACATCACATTTGTATGGTTTGTCACCGGTGTGTTTACGGTAATGTACATCTAAAGTGATCTTATGTCCAAAACATTGCATACATACATCACATTTGTATGGTTTGTCACCAGTGTGTTTACGGTAATGTACATTTAAAGCGCTCTTTTCAGTAAAACATTTCATACAAACATCACATTTGCATGGTTTGTCACCAGTGTGTATACGGTTATGTCTAATTAAATCTCTCTTTTGGATAAAACATTTCATACAAATATCACATTTGTATGGTTTGTCACCGGTGTGTATACGGTAATGGTAATTTAAATAGGTCTTTCGGGTAAAATATTTCATACATACGTCACATTTGTATGGCCTTAACCTGGTCGCTGAATGTTCGCGAATGTGTGCTATTAATTGAATCTTATCGTAGAATACTTTTTGGCACTTATCACATATATAAGATTGTCTATTATTATATGAACTACTACTGTCCCTCACATCACTGTCCATAATGCCTTTTACACTATCTCTGCAGTTCTCGCTGAATAGTGTTGAAGTGATATCATCAGCATCTCTTGTGTGAGTGGCAAGTGCAGGTTTCTCAGGAACACGGGCACCTTGAAACATGTATAATAAAGTAGTGATCATACACAAATGTCAATGGCAGACAGTTCTGTTTGATATACATTTAGCGGCACAAAATATGGCCTAAATATAAATAAGTATGAAATCAGTCTCTTAGGGCCGCATATAAAATGTTTGTATAATAATATAATAGAACCAGTATTATTCTTGACTCAAGCGCTAAGAAAACAAAAAATAATCCGTTAGTTTAACTTCTGTGACACATTAACCGCATACCTTTATAGGGACACTTAGAATATAATTGAGATGAAATTTGATTTTAAAATGATTGTACTTTAAGCATAATTTATTTTTGTTTTAAATTAATGTATAGCTTATCGTAGTTCTTCCAGGTAGCACACAATGTCCATAAATCCTGCACAGACTGCTAAAACTGTACTTCTTAGGAATCAAGGGCTTACTCAACGGAAGGTCGCTAAAACTTTAAATTTACTCTACTTAAAGATACTCATGGGGGAGGGTTTGTATTTATGCTTTAATAATTGCGCTGCCCAGCTTGCTTTTTCTGCTTTCTAGCTTCACTGGATTGGCTGCTTGTTTAGTATAGATGCAAACCCACTTTACTCGACTCTTCAAGACGAGTAAGGTGCCAATGGTCTTAGGGGAGTGCGCAACAGTCGTTTAGATCCCTAAGACAAGTTTGGTAGGGAATCCTTCACGTGGTTGCCCCCTGTTATTGGTCTAGTTCCCTCTGAAATAGACGTAACTTAAATCATCAGACGACCACTGCCTGGGATGGAGAGGTCATGTTCTGGCGGGTCCATCGTCCAACGACAGACGATGGATAGTAAAGCTCATGCGGCCGCCAGGCGAGTGTCCTTGGATGAAGAGGTCATCAGCCGGCAGTGCTCGTTTCCCACCTCGGTGTTTTGGGTTGGAGCGACTTGTGCTGTACGTCTCGGGGACAGCTCACTCGGGGGCGCTATACCTAGCTGGTAGCCCTGGTGCCTGAACAAGGCATCTATAATACGAAATTGCAAGGCAGTTTACTTTACGCCGTATACTGGCTGGAAATAAGAGTTTGTAATAAGGCCCCAGGAGTGATATAGAAGTAGTTGGAGTCAACCCTATCACATACTGTCATTAATAGGTGCAAAACTCGGCGTGAATATAGATGAACGTGACATTGTTTATGTAGAACGAGTTGGCATGGTACGTCGCAATCATCACGAGGGCGAAGACGGCGACATTACGCGATGCCCGCGCACTATTGCGGTGCTTTTCACGCGTCGGACTGTCAGAAATAATGTTCTGCACGCAGCTCGCGTGCGTCGTACACTGTCGTCAGCGGAGTTAGAGGTGAGAGCGGCGCCGTCGCAGCGGGTTTATGTGAATGAACGGCTGACATGCTTCAATCGCCATCTCTTTTATAAGGCGCGGGAAGCTGGTGGCCGTTTGAAATGGCGATATGTTTGGACCAAAGAGGGAAGAATCTTAGCTCGTAAAGAAACAGGGCAGCCTGCTGTGCTCATAAGGTCAGAGGCTGATGTCATTCGGTTTATTGGTTCACAATAAGTTTGTTTTATTGCTATGTTATATTTAATTGTCACTTTTATAAAATTGATACAGTATGCGGTGTGCGTCACAATATTTGTCTAGGGTATAAACTATTTGTTCCAGGTGCTTTAATAAGTTTTTATTGTGATATGTATTGTATATGTTGTTATGGTCTTGAAATTTACAGTTTTATATCTCAATTTTATATTACTCATATTTATTTCCAATTATTATATTTCATTAATGTGTACTTAGGTCACCTATGCTGATCGTGTGTGTACTATATTTAAGTATTTAGGGTTTTCTTTTTGGAGTATAACTTTCTGCCTGAGTGTGTGCCCGAGGGACATTTATTACTTAATATTATGTTTTTTGGTGTCTGTCTCGGAGATATTTATGCTACAAAATGACTAACAGTAAAAATCTAAAAATTGTTTTTTTTAATGCGGGGTCTTTTGTCTACGAATGATGACAAATTTATAATAGCTATGAACCACCACTCAGATATAATGGCGATCAACGAAACTTGGCTGCGGCCTGGGGAAGATGGACGAGCTCCTGCTATTCCTGGATATCGGTTACGTCATATACCTAGACCAACGAACGTACGCCGTGGATGAGGTGGTGGAGTTGGATTCTACATCAGGAATGGTATCAATGCACGAGTACGAGCTTACCCTATACATACACAAGTCGAACAATTATGGATAAGTTTGAATATCAATACAAAAAAAAATGTCATAGGTACGGCCTACCGACCGCCATGGCTTAGCAGTGACTTGTACTTTGATGCCATTTCTGATAGTCTTAGTTCTTTTTCATACTGCAACTATTCAGTAGTATTAGGTGACATGAATATTAACTTGTTAGATAAAAACAACCCGAAAGCAAGAAAGATGAGCGAATTTTTAAAGCACTTTAACCTAGCTCAGATTATCGATAAACCTACTCATTTTACTAATTGCAGTCAAACATTAATCGATGTGATTTGTACTAATGCTCGAACTCGGAATGTGACGATCGATAGAGTGAGCGAACTTGGTCACCACGCTTTTCTTACTTGAAGTCCTCCTTAAAAATATAAGATCCCTGTGAAACACGTGACATTCCGACCATTAAAGGATGTGACCTGGAGAGTTATTGACAGCATGAATGATATTAATGGTATGGTAAAAACATTCAATTCACAAATAACAACTTTATTTGACCTCCATGCTCGAATTCAAACAAAAATTTTCAAAGATCGTTTCTCGCCCTAGATCACGGAAAATATTAATCTAATGATAAAGTTACGGAATAGGGCTCAGGACAGATACCTATCTACTAAACTAGAAGATGCGGATGAAATTAACAATACCTTTTTAAACGTACCGGGTCAGTGTCAGATAAATATTTCTGACCTTATCTATTTTGAGTTTAGTCAATTCCAACAAACCGTTTTCTCGTTGAAAACAGTCAGTGAAGCATGTGTACTCAAAATACTCAATAACTTAAAATCAAATGCTCAGGGTGCGGATGGTATTTCGCTTGATATGCTTAAACTCACTTTGCCTCAATCACTAAAAACTAACTAATATCATTAATAAATCTATTGCTTCGCACTCCTTTCCACAAGTTTGGCGCGAGGCAATGGTGCGCCCTATACCTAAGCACTCTAACCCACAATGTATTGGGACTTGCGACCAATCAGTTTATTACCATGCTTGTCAAAAGTTCTAGAAAAAGTAGTACACATGCAAGTTATGGACTATCTAGAGGTAAATAACATCTTGCCAGACCTTCAGTCTGGATTTCGTAAGGGACATAGTACTTCTACTGCCTTATTGGACGTTGTAGGTAATATTCTAGAGGCACGTGATAAGGATAAAGGAACTCAATTGGTCTTATTAGACTTTTCTTGCGCATTCGACTGCATAAATACAACATTACTCCTTTCTAAGCTTTCTTATGACGGGTTTGACGTGGAAGCGGTTAAATGGTTTGAAAGCTACTTGACAAATCGATCACAGGTCGTACACATTTTAAAAGAGGATGGTACATCATTATTTTCTTCATCTAGATTGATATCCCGGGGCGTGCCTTAGGGATCAATATTGGGGCCTTTATTATTTATTTTGTACAGTGCCGATATCACAAACTGCATAAAACACTGCAATTATTATATTTATGCTGATGTCATACAAGTTTATTTCTCCTTTGAACCAACAGTGCCATCGATGTCAACTGCAGTTCAGTTTATAAATGGTGATCTGGACAGGATATTTCAATGGGCCCAAAGAAACGCACTGGTTTTAATTCCTGCTAAGTCCAAATATATGACACTGGGTAGCAAAAATCAGATAAATGATATAGCGGAATTCCATCGTTCCTTGAAAATTATGGGAGATAACATTGAAAGAGTGTTTGAGGCACGTAACTTAGGTATAAAATTGACCCTGTATTACGATTTGAATCTCACATAAATAATGCAATGAGTGATTGTTTTTATAGAATGAAAATATTATAAAGAGTACGTGAATTCCTCCATGTTAGAATTAAGGCAAAGTCTTGTAAATACACTAGTATTATCAAGGCTTAACTATGGCGACGTTGTATACGGGCCATGCCGTCTGTCTAGAACAGAAAAACTGCTACAGCGTATACAAAACGCATGTGCAAGATACTGTTACGAAATACCTAAACGAAGTCATGTAACGCCATTTCTCAATGAAAATAACATACTCAAGATGAGCTACAGAAGGAAGTTGCATTTCACCACATTGGTCTATCGTCTCATGTTCAATCAGAAACCGACATACTTGTATAAGAAACTAACTTGGACGCATGACTATTGCACACAGGCATAATACGTCAGCCTTTGGAGGAAGTTTTGAATACGCGGCTACACGATGTTGGAATGACCTCCCTCCACTCCTTCGTAAGTTGAAAACTATTGCCAACTTTAAAGTAAATATGAAAAGATTTCTTTTAAATTCACAAAAATCGTCTTAAATAAGGCTGCCTTTCAAAATAATAACTAATTAATATACCTACTTAAATAATTATGATATTCAAAAATTTTTATTTTTATATTTGTTTTTTTATAATTTATTTATGCTATACACATCGACGCAGTAAATGATATTATTATTATCAATAATTATAATTATATTATGCAAAATTGTTTCAATAAGATTTCTATAAAAAAATTGAATTCTTATAAAAAACGCGGAGCAAAATTTGATTATTTGCTTCACACTCAAATGCACTAGGTACATAAACATAGGTCACCAAGGTGTTGCTGCAAATCAGCTGCGCTGTTTCGTTTATGCAGATACAGCTTCGGGCTGAGCAACATCTTTTTTTTGACAGACACTGCGACGCACACTGCATACGCTAGGTTATAATTTTATCAAATGGATCGAGCCAAGGGCTTAATATTTTTATTTTTGATTTGTTAATTTGCATATTTTTGTTATTTATTTTCTATTTGTGTCAATTTTCTTTAAATTTCTTTTATTGTTTTTTTTTTTATTATTTTTTGCTTTCAGTTATTTTATGTTCGCTTAATGTAATATTTATTTTAATTAATGATGCCATTTTATAATATTATTGTATTATAAATTGTCATTTACTTTTGTCCTAGTGTCCCATTGTCTTTGCCTGTCTAACTGTATACTACGTTTATGCTGTCTGCAGTATGTGTTGTGTGTTTTCTGTCAAAATAAATGTATATTCTTTCTTTCTTTCTTTCTTCTAGTTAAGTAAATAATAACTTGTTTGAAAAATAAAGGTAAATTAACCCGTATAGCCTTAGCAAAATCAAAATAAAATGTCATTATAAGGGTAAAGTTATAGACAATATAACCTTAATAACAATCAAAAATTTTAATTCAATTATGGTCGAATTTTGACCACTAGGCGAACGCTAGTATATACAGCCTTGGCCAAAAGTATAGAGCACCCCATGTATTTTTCACGTGCGTAACATTTGCAGTAGGAAACAATACATTTAGTGGATTATGGATTAGGTGGCACCTAAAATGATATTTAAAACAATAGTGTACCCAGTTAGGGCTAATAAAACAGCCGATGCAAAGCATCTTATCCGTGTAGTAATTTACTATTTTGCGTCGTTGTGTACACATACCGTCATCTAGCGCACTTCTTGTATTATTTTGTGTTCAGTTATATTAATTTCGATACATAATACCTAAAACATCCGAACTGTCTCTTGAAATACGTGTGAAAATACAACTTTTCCGTGAACAAGGGTAATCCCAAGTTGAGATATCCAGAACTGTTAAGTGGTCGCGCTGAGCGGTGCAACTTACCATTGAGCGATTCGCCGCTACCGGTACGCACAGCGATATGCCCA
The DNA here is from genome assembly GCA_963675205.1 of Catocala nupta. Taxonomy (NCBI): domain Eukaryota; kingdom Metazoa; phylum Arthropoda; class Insecta; order Lepidoptera; family Erebidae; genus Catocala; species Catocala nupta. The sequence goes on along the minus strand of OY776107.1, from coordinate 18,479,974 downwards.
GAACTGGACGTAAACTTATTACCAGTGACCATGAAGATCGAAAATTTGTAAGATAATCTTTGAAAAACAGAAAAAATATGTCTTCTGAGCTCGCTGCTGTGTACTCAGTGGCGAGTAACAACACAATTTCTGCCAAAACGACTCGTCGAATACTTCAGGAAGTTGGCCTCAACGAACCTCTGGTGCTACCTTCGTGCGTCGCTTTGGGGGAGAAGAATTTAAGCCAGGGTGTGTGGTCCCGACTGTAAAACACGGTGGAGGTACCGGAATGACCTGGAGCTGCATGTCTGATACAGGAGTCGGTGAAATGTTTGTGTGTGAGGGCCTAAGGAACTCTACAAAATACATGAATGTGTTTGGAATCAGCTTTATTGCCTTCGTTTTCTACACTTTTTGGGGACATAAATATGGATGGAGTTAAATTGCAGAAAATAACGCACCATGATATATATCAGCCCGCAGATTGTCATGGTTTCGTGAAAATTCCAATGAGGTCCTGGAATGGCCTGCACAGTCGCCGGACCTTAATTCTATAGAACATTGATGGTGAATCCTAAAGGGTAAGGTCCGGCGCCACACAATAACAACAAAATAAGAACTAAAAATACGCCTTCGCCAAGAATGGAATACCATAACTGAAGAACAGTGTAAAAATCTTGTAGGTTCTATGCCAAGATCAATAGCTACTGTGATAGCGGTTAAGGATGGCTGACAAAATATTGATTTTATATCAAAGTAAAGATCATTTAAAATGTACACAAGTTGTTTCATTTCATTCCATACAAAACTTTTTACAAAATATAGTTTTTTCTTTTTCTTTTTTATAGGGGTGCTCCATTCTTTTGGCCAAGGCTGTATATAATACGTAACGGTTATAATAATAATTGTTTATTTCCAAGAAACATGTACAGCATATACAGCAATTACATTTTGTTAACATTATTTGGCTTAATCTCGATTGGGTGAGAAAAGAGAGTGTCCGAACTAGATAAAATAAAATAATCTGTATTTCAGACCTCAGTGCTCTTCCTAAATTTAAAGACATTTTAATAACCCTTCGGTAAAATAGATCATGACTTTACATAATGCAGATTAATTAAACATTCTGCAGGCGCGCTCTCACGCCTGCTGCCCAACTTTAGGGGGCCAAGCATCTCCTGCCGGAGGCTCTACGAGGGGGTCGTGCGGTCCATGGCCCTGTATGGGGCCCCAGTTTGGGCGGGCAGCCTGACGGCCCGAAACATTTCGGCGCTTCGTGCGCCACAGCGCGCCATGGCCGTCAGGTTGATAAGAGGTTACCGTACGATCTTGCTCGAGGCTCCTCGTCGGATCGATGCCATGGGACCTGGAAGCGGCGCTCCTGGCGTCGCTCTATCGTTGGCGCCAGGAGGCGCTAGCTCGGGGCGAAGGACCGGATCTTCCCTCTATCAAAGCGGCAAGGTCCGAGCTCCGCCAGGTCCTAGTGGCGAATTGGAAGGAGCGACTTGTGCACCCCAGTGCCGGGCACGCCACGATCGTGGCGGTAAGTCCCGTGTTTGAGGAGTGGCTGAAGAGGCGGCATGGCGCCCTCACCTCGCTGACACAGGTAATGACTGGCCACGGTTGTTTTGGCCAGTTCCTGTCGTATACGCCGGCAAGAGACGCCCGGTTGTCACCACTGCGGCGACTGCCGCGACGTTGTTGAGGACACGGCGCTGCACACTTCGGCGGTTTGCCCCGCCTGGGCATTGCAGCGCCGTGAGTTGATCGCGGCAGTCGGATCGGTTGCCCTCTCGTTCCCGGCTGTAGTTCAGTCTATGGTCCGGAGTGAGAGGTCGTGGAACGCCGTCACCTCCTTCTGCGAGGAAGTGATTTCCGTCAAGGAGGCGGCGGAGCGGGAGAGGGAGCGCTTAAACCCTCTCCCCAATCGCAGAGCCGGGCGCCGGAGGGCGCGAGACGACCTCCAGCCACCCTGAGGTTTGACCTGAGGGTGGCGGGCTTTGTGGGCCTGCCCGCCATCCGTTCAGCACCAGGTCCGAGAGGCGGCGTGCGTGTTCCGTCTTCCCTCTAGGGGGGAGACAGTAGGGTTTTATTAGAAATGAGTGCCTTTGGGCAGGTCTCTTTGCGTAGTGGCCTGCCGTTTCATACGGCGGGCCGTAACCTCGGCGGGGTCGCGACCGCATGCGAAAGCGATTCGCGCGGCCCCGCCGATAGTGGTTTTGTCAAGGAACACCGTGGTAGGTTTAGTCGGTATTCCGGGAGGTACATTATTCTTATTCCATCTTTTCTTTTACCCCGGCGAGTCCGACATAATCCCCGCCCACCCCCGCGGAGGGATATGGGTCATAGCATTCCACCAAGTAAAAAAAAAAAAAAAAAATTATTAGTAAAACATAAAAAAAAAGTAGAAGTGAAATAACATAAAAACTAACAACAAAATAATTAATAAAATAAAATATTGATAAAAAGTGTGTGGAGTAGTAGTGACCTCCCAATGCATGAAATTGTGTGTGAGAGGGTGCATGTGAGGGTGTGGGTGTATGAGAGGGTGTGTGTTGGAGAAGGTGTTTAGTAGCTACTTTAATATATTTAATAACTTTTCTGTGTCATCATAAGTTAATTTGTGTAAGAATTCGAATAGTGCATTTTTACAATCTCTTTTATTTAGTGGGTATATGTTTATAAGTTTTTTTATTTTATTATATAGATACGGGCCTATAAAACAATAGTATTTATTCACGTATGTGTGTTTAAATGTTGGCCGAGATACGACTGCGTGAGCTGTAATTTTGCGTCTATTGCCTCGATCAGTCCTCACGAAATATGTATCAGCATGTTGTCTCATAATTGTGTACATAACAAATAACTGGCGGACCGAAAGTACTTTACAGGACTGGTAGAGTTGATATGTTGGATACGTATAAGGCCGAAAAGTGCTTACCTTAAGCAAAGCTCTCTGAGCTATTTCTAAAGGTTTCAAGGTGGTTTTATGTACACCTCCCCAGACAGTGATGCAGTATTGCGTAACAGACTGTACAAGTGCTATATAGACTTGCCTAACTAAAGTTTTGTTAGCGACATGCCTTAGATTTTTAAAGTGAAAGATTAATTTTGGAACTCTGCACATAAGCAGCTCTATGTGTTGTTTAAATGTCAGGTTAGTATCTATGAACACTCCCAGATATTTTAGTGAAGACACCCGTTTTATTTCGGTACAAGCGCAAACACCGTTTTGTAACAGCAATTATGGACAATTAAAGTGTAGGTATCTGGGATTTGTTAAGTGTTACGCATAGAGAAAGCTATATAATGTGTTTTATTGGCGTTAAGGGTTAAGAAATTATTTTGTAGCCAGTGAGTCACTATGTTTAATCCATGTTGGGCGGATTTAAAAACTTTTTCCCACGTTTTAGCTGAAAATAACAGGACAGTGTCGTCGGCATATGAAATATTTTTGCTCTCTGGGATATGTAAGTTACACAGATCATTCAGGTAAACCAGAAAAAGACTTGGGCCTAGGATACTGCCCTGGGGCACACCGTGAGTTACTGGTAGGTCTCTACTAATAGTGTCATTGATCTTAACACACTGTACACGATCAGACAGGTAGTTTGCTATCAATTTTAGTTGATTTCCCCTGACGCCCAAGCTCTCCAGCTTTTGGAGAAGTAGTGGTGTAGAGACCGTGTCAAAAGCTTTGGCTAGATCTAGAAATATACCTATTGTTTTCTTACCATAGTCTATATTTGTAACCACATAATCTTGAAACTCATGCACAGCATCACCAGTGGACATACCGGTTCTGAAGCCAAACTAGTTGGGGGATAAAAGATTGTTTGTTTCCAGGTATTTCATAAGTCTGTTATTAATGATTCGTTCCAGGAGTTTCGAGATTGAAGGCAGAATAGATATAGGCCTATAATTTATTAAATGGTCTCTCTCACCACCCTTGTAAATAGGACGAATAACGGATTTCTTCAAGACCGCGGGGAACAGCCCGTTAGTTAAACAAATATTGAATATATGCGTCAGTGGGGGAACCAAAACGTGCCTGTTGTCTTTGAGGAGAGTATTTGAAATAGAGTCCCAGCCAACTGAACAGATGTTACTCAGACCCAAGATTAAGGACTCCACTTCATTTTTATCTGTCTCCAACAGTACGAGAGATTTTGGAGAGACAGTTAAAACCGAGGCGTAGTTGAGATCTATATGATTGGGGTTCAAACAAAGTGCTGCACCATCCGCGAAATCTTTGTCCATAGACGCAAAAAACTTATTAACATTATCAATTGATTTCTTTTTATTAAAATTGTTTAATAAAACTGTAGCATTGGTTTAGGTTTTGATGTGTAGGTAATACGTTTTATTGCCTCCCATAACTTTTTATTATTCTTCCCTGCTTTATCTAGCATATTTTTTTCATAGCTTCTCTTGACCTTTTTTAATAAATTGTTGCAATAATTTCGATACCGCGTATATATTAATTTATGTGTTTCGTCATTTGGAGACTGACGCAATTTCTTATGAAGCCGGTCTCTGTGTCTCATACATCTAATCAAGCCAGGAGTTATCCATGGCTTGATGATTTTTTTGCGCTTTGATAATTTAATTACAACTGAGTTTGCAGTTATCACGCGTTGGGTGGATCTTATAAGAAATTGCATTGCGATATTTGCATTAGTCAGTGTGTAAATATGTTGGCAGTAAATGTTCGCCAAACCTAATTTGATGCCGTCGTTGTTTATTTTATTTATAACTGTATGACTAATTATCCTCTTTTGTTTCTGCTGGAGGGCTAGAAGCACTGCCTGGTGGTCGGTTATAGTAGAGTTAAGGACCAAAGTAAATGCAGGCTTTTGTGTTTTCAACATTATATGGTCTATGCAGGTTTTATTTTGTCTAGTGGGGAAACAATGTGCCGGTAGCAGTCCGTGGAACGAACATAAGTTCAGGTATTCAAGGGATTTTGAATACTGTGTCTCAGGTCTAATATCAATGTTTATGTCTCCAATTACGGACAGATAATGAGGAAACAGATTTTGATTAGGAGGCGAGACTTGATAAAATATTGTTGAGTGAGTCGAGAAAGTTGTCTATATTTCTGTTAGAAGGGGATCTATATATGGCAACTATTGCCTTATCATAACCAGACTTAATGATCAGGCAGTTACTATCGTGGCAAGGCGGCATTTCACATATAAAATCAAGCTCAGTTTTGAAATATACAATAATTCCATCATTCTGATTGACACACGATTGTTATCAACGTGATCTAACGGTCTCCTTTAGATGTTCTGGAAAGCATTAAAAATAAAAACAACATGCATTATTGCTTATATTTTTTATCCTTTCCAAGACAACTAAAGGAGACCGTTATAAATCTATCGTTAAATCTCGTATAAATTTAGATGAACCTACAACTAAAGTTTTAGCCAAAGGTGTAAACTTTGCGTTAATTTGGTATTGCTCGCTATGCCACACAAAAATGTTATTTTAATTTATTTATTTGGGACAAAAACAGTCAAGAGCGGGATCTTGTTCTCGACGCATGCGAACTGACAGCAAACATCAAATTAATATCATAATACTGGATATGGATTATCCAGTTTGCAATGACGAGCTTTAATATTCCAACGACTACTTAGTCTTGCCATAAATACTACATTGCAGTCTTTACAAATAATTTAGCTTTTAAATATCAATAACGTATAACCCACACTATTGTCCACGAAATTACAAGTGGAGTAGTAAAAATAACGGACGTGTATCAAGCAAAAAAAATTGGACAATTGTTTTGTATCAAGATAATTAAAGAATATCATTATTGATCAGCTAGAAATTCAGAAGCATTTTTTTAAATTTAGACTTAGTGAGACCGAGATGTCTATATTTATAAAATGTGAGGTGTACTTAATCAATAATCTTTTATTTCTGACAGTTGTTTAAGTTGCAGTTCATTTTTTACAATAATCGGCAAAGAGGTGCACGCTCTCCAACATTAGTTCTACACTTTCCCGTGTAGAACAATCGAGGTTCGCGCACCTCCCTCCGAATAAGTCTTGGGTACCACATAACAGCCTGTTTGATAATTCAGTACAATTATACTTCGTTGCATATGCCGTACAGCATCATTATAATGACTCAAGAGTAGTGTGCGCCTATGCTCCAAACTTACGAGCTTATTATGTTTAAGAAGAAAGAAGAAATTTCTGGACCATTTCTATCCTGTGCTTGTATTTTGTGTAAAAGGGGCTCCAAATAGGTACAGCATATTCTAACTGAACGGACTACCGCTTTAAATAAGAAAAGGTAAGTAGTAGGCTTTTTAAAAGTCAGCATGACAAAACCATACATCTAAAGGCTTTACTAATAATGTTATCGACAGGAATATCTAAGTGTAATTTAGAATCTAGTAGTAGGTACGCCCAGGTCTCGAATACAAGCGTTTTTACTTAGATTTGTGTTATTTAGTATGTATGGAAAGTTAATAGGACTTTTGTTCTTTGTAAAAGTTATGAAGTGACATTTTGGTAGACTAAGGTGTATTTTATTAACAATACAGTATTGTGAGAGCCTGCAGAGATCCTCTTATAGTAGTATACAATCCTGAATGTTCGTACAGGTCATATAGATTTTCATATGGTCACCATACATGAGGAATTTAGAGTTAACTATAGAAGATTTAATATCGTTTACAAACAAAATAAAAAGCAATGTAATCATCATCAAAGCATGGAAACGATTGATGAAGACCGGGATATTTTAGACCTTAAGGCCGATAAGGAAAACGCAACTGTAGTGATGAACACTGTAGATTACCAACAGAAATGACAGGACTTATTGTGTGATTTAAAGGCAATATAAACCAGCGACATGCAATCCGACAGCTAGAGTAACGCGCAATATACTTTTCCTAGAATTACTGAAACTTTTTATTTATTTAACGATCTTTGATCCAGGAAAGCAAGGTCTTGTTTTCAGAAGAAGAATAGGTAACAAGAATAATAAATTAAATATATTGTCAGTAAACAGAAAATCGTCAAGTTGAGCCAACTAACATCGCTTACCGTTCGCTAGCCATACACGAGCGTGCCGTACACTGAGTTTACAGCTAATGTGTGTGTTATAAGTACTTGAGTGTACTTACTGATGTGTTCCTCGAAGAGTAGCCGCGCTCGCAGCGACGGACGCGCGGCTTCTGTCCCGACGTGCGACTCATGAGGCGACGTCTGAGTATCAAACACTCTTACTTCAGAATTATTACTACAAAAGAGTTGCAGATTTGAATTCAGATCCGTTAAGTTCAATTAGACCCTCCAATACTGAGGCGTAATGTAGGCGGCCGATTATAATTCCCACTATTATATTTTTAGTAAAAACAACTCTTATAATATTTTTGACATGTCAAATTGGCGGCCATATGGCACAATGAACGAGTTATCTCGCGCTATCACAAACGCTAGGACTTAATGTCTCGACCGATAGGCAACCGACACAGATCGTCACTGACCACTAAAATTTTTAAGATATTGTTACGACAAGAGATCATTGGACATCGTTCGAGAGAAGATCTCCCATATTACTCTCACTCACAACATAGCACTAAGTTTCACCAGAAGTTACGTGTTTCTTACCTAGTCTCGAAATACGATTGCTATGGTGTTTGAATTTAGATTGGATAAAAAACGTTTCTGAATGTTTCATTTAGCTACCGAGCACTTTAAGTATATAAGGCCCTACAGACCGACCATTTGCACCGATCTGATGGGATGGAATTCCGACACGGCCCGAGAGAGATCAAGCCCAGGACCAACGGCTTTACATGCTTTGTAACTTGCTGATTCTATAATGATAATTTCTTGACGGAAGAACCCAATCAATCACTGTTTATTCAATCCCGAGATCACGTGTACAGCATTCGGATTCAATTTCGCAGCGGCTGTTATACATGAATATCTGCAATACATCGCGTCTTGGAGACGATCGAGATGACCGCTGCGACGCTTTTGAAATCAAGCGTGAGAGCATAGGATATCATTCGATGATCACAGAATAAAGTTATAACTCTTCACTATTACCAATCATTGTATCGCATCTGTTTATTTATTGCGCCACAAATGAAAAAAGTAACGGCGTTATTTATACTGATGCACAAAATTACAACTAGAATTCCACTGGGATCCATCTTGGGACCAGTTTAATCTAAGTATATCACTCATCTAGGTATAGCTCGAACACTTAGAAAGAAACAATTATAGAACTTCAAGGACCATCGCTTGTGCGTAACGCTTAGACTACTGCGAGAAATAATATAAATGTTAAGCATGGTGAACTGAACATGATAAACACACTGACCTCTCCATTTTCTTTCTCGTGGTTGAGTTCAAGTATCGATGAGTTGCTTGTCAATTCATTTAGGTGATCTTCAAAACTGAAAATAAATGGAAAACATATAACATATATAACATAAAATAACGCACTGAACCTATTATCGTCTACAGATTACTCTGGATCACAGGTTGATACAAAGTATTTCTAGGCAGAAAAACCCGATAACACTGACCGACCCGGCAACAGATGGACATAATTATACAGATCGCGAGTGCCACGTGGAGACCCGCGATCGTTAATCACGCTCAAGGTTTCAAATAATAATAATTTCTTTATTGATACTGAGATGACAATACATACAACTTCTTAACCTATAATACAATAACTGGATGTATGCAATATTCAATGAAACCTAACGTATAAACTAGGCCGAGCCTGTGTCTTAAGAGCCCTGTAAACGATCAAATTGTTTGTCAAATTTTACGTGTTTGTCAAATTATTTGATAGTGTACAGCTGTTTTTAAGGCGTTTGTCAAACAATCTACGTGTTTGTCGCAATTGATGAAAATCTGGATTGATGTCGAGTTTGACAAACAGGTTTGAACGTGAACGGCGGTCTTTGTCAAACAAGATCTTACTCGTTGCGTTGGCATCATGGAGGACGCTACGCCCAGTGACTATATGCTAAATGGCAATATTACGGACAAAGAATTTACATTGCATTTCATATCTGTTCATCGTGATATGCCGATGTTATGAAAATAAAATAAAAAGATTATATGAACAAGAACAAGAAAAGCACAGCAATAAGAAAAATTACAAATTTACTGAAGATGTGTCGCCGGAATATTACGGAGGAAAACGTGAAGAAAAAAATATTCTACGTACGAGTTTCAAGCGCGAAAACAACAAAGTGAAAAGGTCTATGTTTTCTGGTTCTGGTACAGATGATCTGTATGTACCATCATTATGGTACTACAAAGATTTAGAATTTCTGCAAGATCAAATATAGGGAGAATCAGGAATTAGCACAATAATAGAACAACAGGTAAATAGTAGTACTGTTTATTGTATTGTATTTTTTTACACGTACAACATATAAAATTACTCTAAACATTTGTTTTGCCATGGATCAGCACCCGTTGTATTAAAATATTCACAAAAATCAGCTCTTATTTGTTTTGCTAGAGTAGCACTATTTCCAGCTCGAGTATGTTCAATACCTAACAACATTGGATTATTTCTCCAAGTACCTGGAATAACAGCCCCCGTATAACACAATCTTCCACATCTATTTCTCCATGTCGAACGTAATTTGTTTGTTTCATAAGTAAATTGTGTAAATGGCAACACGCCATTACAATAATTTTTGCTTTTCTTGGATATAATGTAATAGGTTTTTAGAAAATCTTAAAACGACTTGCAAGGTTGCTAAATACATTTTCAATTATTCGTCGAGCACGAGATAATCTATAATTGAAGATCCTTCTGTTATCATTTAACACTTGTTTATTGTAAGGTTTCATAAAATTTGGAAGTATTTGGAAAGCTTCATCGCCTACAAACACAAAAGACATTTTTTTATTAGTGTTTGGCAATTCTCCTGGCTCTGGAATCTGCAACTGATTATTCTCAAAGCAATGCCAGAATTCTGTGTTTTTAAATACACCTCCATCTGACACTCTGCCATTTGTACCGACTTCAACCATAATGAATTCATAATTTGCATAGGCTATACCCGTAAGTACTATGCTGTATGTTCCTTTATAGTTATAATAGTAGGAACCAGAATGCTAGGGTTTTTGCAAAGTGATATGTTTTTCATCTACAGTTCCAATGCAATTATCAAAGTTCCATGCATTTCCAAATCGTCGCGCCAATATCTTCCAATTTTCTTTTGTTCTGAGTACCTGAAATAGAAAATTGTTTATTATAATGTTATTTTTATTTCCAGGAATCATCATCATCGCAACCTTCGGCATTTACAAATCCAGTGCAACCAAAAAAGAAGCAAAGAGAGGACTTGCAACATGACTTATTGACATTAGCCAGGGATCATTGCAAACAGCCTGAAAATGAGTATCAAGCAATGGCAAGAAACTGAGCATTTAAAATGGAGAGGATGTCTGCACAACAAAGACGACTGGCAGAAAAGTTTATCAACGAAGAAGGAAATCTTCATAGACATTCAGTAATAATTAATCCGAGCAATCAATATTCCATTCCCTCATCTCCATCTTCTGTTCTGTACATTCAATCTCCTATCTCTCACACTTAATCTCCTGTTCCACAATCTCCATCTCCCGTTCCGGACATTCATTCTTCTGTCTCTCACATTCAATCTCCTGTTCCGCAATCTCCATCTCCCGTTTCGTACATTCAATCTTCTATCTCTCACACTCAATCTCCTGTGCCGCAATCTCCATCTCCCGTTCCGTACATTCAATCTCCTATCTCTCACACTCAATCTCTTGTACCGCAATCTCCATCTCCCGTTCCGTACATTCAATCTTCTATCTCAGACACCTGCTTCACACATAAATGAATTTGTACAAAATGTAAAGAAATTTGTTGAATTTTATCAATGTACACTTACACACACATTACGTTACAAAATTTGTAGTTTTTATGTGAGAAGAAATAAAGCAATATTATTATTATCTCACAAACTCAATCTACTGCTCCGCAATTTCCATCTCCCGTTCCGTACATTTAATCTTCTATCTCTCACACTCAATCTACTGTTCCGCAATCTCCATCTCCCGTTCCGTACATTCAATCTTCTATCTCAGACACCTGCTTCACACATAAATGAATTTGTACAAAATGTAAAGAAATTTGTTGAATTTTATCAATGTACACTTACACACACATTACGTTACAAAATTTGTAGTTTTTATGTGAGAAGAAATAAAGCAATATTATTATTATCTCACAAACTCAATCTACTGCTCCGCAATTTCCATTTCCCGTTCCGTACATTTAATCTTCTATCTCTCACACTCAATCTACTGTTCCGCAATCTCCATCTCCCGTTTCATACATTCAATCGTCTATCTCTCACACTCAATCTACCGTTCCGCATACTCCATCTCCTGTTTCGTACATTCAATCTCCTATCTCTCACACTCAAAATCAAGCTCAAGCTCAAGCTTTGTCGAATACGGAGCAGCCTGTGTTAATTCATATTCTAGACTCGCAAACAAACGAAACTGAAGCTGAGACAGCAGCAAAATACTTAACATTTTTTATTCATTTTAATTAGTTTGATTTAAATAAAACCCCACTTGAATATTGTTGCTTAGTGTTTCATTGATTGCTTCACAAGTTTCAATGATAATGTTACTCAATGTTCGAGATGCAACGCAAACTTAAAATTTTAAGTCTTCGAAATCGGCGCCGCTAGCCAGGTACTAAGCTGGTATAGATTTGCGCATAACTTGTTTTTTCAATGAGAGGACGGAGTATAGTCAGTAATTCTTCAAAAGTTTTATGGTCTATGCGCAGGAAGTTTGCGTAGTCAAGTTCTGTGCGCAATATTTCCCGCAGCAAATTCTCGTGGGTATATTTATCTCTTAATTTCAACCATTCTCGACTACATCGTCTTCTTTTTTTGTCTTAATACACAGTGCTAGAGTCAATGCCAAAAATGCGTCATCTGAATTACTCATTGTAAGCGCTCGGCACGGCGGCGTCACGTCACGAAAGGAGAAACCCGAGGCTACTAGAAAATTAACAAAGGAGAATGGGCAAAATGGTACCCGGCTCCAATAGATATGATTGTAGTGTCGTTTAAAAGGTCTTACCAAGTGGAACAATATTTACTATAGCCGCCAGTCTCAAATCTGATTGTGTTTGGAGATAAACGACAGTCTTACTAACTAATAAAAACCCTGTTCCTTCGGTTTCCCTTTGCGTTCCAGGGCCACGGTAACCTGTTTAAACAGTACCGTGGCCCCGGCGATAAACATACATATACGAGTATATTAGGTTCCACTTATCTATGTAAGAAAATGAGTACCAAGGTAATATTTTCTGCATTTCCGTTCATGTTTTCTATTAATAACCCCTCCACCACTCCTTTTAACTCGAGCCCCGCTGCTCCCGAGCGCGGGGTGTGCGCAGGAGCAGTGGGGGAGGCATCGGTGTCCGCGTCAGTCGCTCGTTCGTTTTGCGCTCGTGACGACGTTTAGCTGCTGTTTGAGTTTCTTTTGTGCTTTCATAACTCGGTTTTATTAACTACTGCACTCCTACTGGACTTGTTACCCGCTATTATTAACGTTGACCTGTGCTAGTGTTGTGGACTATACTGATTTGCTTTTCGAACTGGCATATCGCAATGGAACGTCTCAACTGTGTAATATGTCGGCGAGCTTTATATACCAGAAGATACCAACAACATGTTTTGACAGCTAATCTGTCAAGAACGCGCCCTGAGTTCGGTGCGTTTATTCATGAACATGCCGTTCTGGAGGTAAGCACTTCCATTATTATAATCTAAGTGTAGTTTTAGTTCACCATCCTTTCGTCCGTGCCGTTTATTCTCTTAATCTAAGTATATTATGTTCTTCATTTTAAATTAGCACAGGTGATGCCACTTAAGACGGTCATTACCAATAACAATAGATAAAGGTTAGCAGTACAAACATCATATTTTACTACTTTCAGGTGGTATTCGATGGCACACGACGTGTGTGTCACCGATGTTGGCAGTCCGCTGATAATGCAGTGAGAAGACATGCAACTCTGTCGTGCCCGGAGCAATGCCTGAAGCAGTGTCTGAAGCAATGCCAGATGCAGTGCCGGAAGCAATGCCGGAAGCAGTGCCGGAAGCAATGCAAAATGTTCAGGAATTTCAAGTTTCGGAGTATACACGTGCTCCAAACACACCACGGCATTGTATATTTAACGACTGTCCAAACGCAACTCGCCATCAAATCCCAATAAAAATAAAAACTCACATCTTTTGTGAATATAAGCTTTATATTCCAAATGGTGCAAGAGTGTGTACACAGCACTTAGAGAACAATGTTTGGAATGAGCTACCTCAAACATGTAATGTCACTCATGATTTTAATACAGACCGGTTTACTGACATTTGTGACATGTTAAGAATGGCTTTAAAACGTGGACCTCGGCTAGACTTCAACACGAGAGGCGCTTTAACCAACGAGGAGATGCACTTTTGGACAGGACGCAAGTGCGAAGAGTTTGATGCTATGTTGGTACAAACACCTGCACTAAATGAAAGATGTAGAGAGCCGAGAACGGCATTAGGTATTTATCTTACAAAACTGCGTACCGGGGAGCCAGATGAAAGACTTGCGACATTATTTAACGTGTCACGACGAAAGCTTGAACGTTTGTTGGTTATTGTGAGGGAGTGTCTCAATAATAATTATGTCGGGCTGCATTTGGGAGTGGATCACATTGGCAGACCACAATTATTGGAAAAATCTCACTATACCAAAAGCATTATTTGGAAATGAAAATAATGATAAGTTATTATTGATTGGCGATGGTACTTACATTTACATAAATAAAAGCTCAAACTTCTTATTCCAAAGATTGTCCTACAGTTTACACAAGTTTCAGAATCTACTGAAACCTTTCCTACTTGTATGTACTGATGGATACATATTAGATGTAATGGGTCCATAAGCTGCAACAAAAACAGATGCGCAAATAATGGGCGACATTATCCCTTCATGTGGCAAATTCCCGCAACGGGACAGTTAAAAAATTGCTACTTCTGGCGGCATCCATTTTGCACATTTTGGCACATCTGGCAGAGGTTCGACGAGGAAGTTCGTTCTAGAATAGGCTTTTTAGAAAAACTGCAATTAAACTGTTTTTTTGTATCAAACTTATGCACTTATCATATGTTTTTGGAATTATGGTAAAATATGCTATCAAATTTTATACATACATTATGTTTAAGATGTAAAAATAAAATAACATTCCACGTTAAACGTAGAGATAAAGAAATTTACCCAATTTTTGGTATAAAATATGCCATAATTAATAAACAACACAATTTTTCATTTAAATTTTCATTTTATATACAAAAGTATAAAATATTTAAAGCATAGACTGAAAAACATACCATCATTCTATAAATTTTTTTATCAATAGAAGGTGTACAAAAATCGGCCCTAACGGGAGGCCCTGCGCCGATCGTATAAAATAGCTCATGTTACAAGCTTAGCCTAGAGAAAGATATGGGTCAATTGGCTCATGCTTATTGTTTATTTATAAGTTTGGTTCATGAACTTATCCTGTACACATATTTACATCCGAGGAATGTAACATTTTTATAGTATGAGCCATTAAATTTAGCCCTTGAAAAACGACACGAAATAGGTACATGCAATGAATGACCTGTAGAACATTTTAAAACATTTTTTTATAGATGAAAATTTGTGTCCTAAAACTAGATTTAATTTACAAAAGGACTTTAAGGAAAACATATCATGTTTGTATACAAAAATATTTGAGAAATGATAAACAAAAACAAAGAATTTGTACCCAAAATACACCCTAAATCCTAATCCCTATCATAGTATGGATAACTTGGGACTTTTTATGCTAATTCAAATCTTTAATCAAACCGATTTTGAAAAAGTGAGTTTTTTTCATCAATCATTTTAAATGTCGGAGCGACTCAAGGGATGTAATATTTCAATAAGGCGTCCGCGAAATACTTTTTTTTTGTACCCTTTTGGTGCGATTATGTCTGTCAGTCTGTCCGTTTGTGACATCTAAATATCGCATCAATCACTGAAGCTAGCGACTTGAAAATTGAAATAATTATAGGTAATGCTTAACTTATTTCATAGAAAGCAGAAAATATGAAAATTTTAATTCATTTTCATTTAATATAAGCGTTGAAAGGAGATATGAAAATTTTAAAATATGTTTACTAGTTCGTGTGTGTATCATATGAAAGAGCTTTGCCTGCACAGTATGAAACAAATTTTTGTATATTTGTTTCAGCTCCGTCTTTAAATTATAAGAAAAAGTAAGAGAAAAAAGAAAAGAATTAAGAAACTTACTTAAGCAGTAGCTTTTAACGTTTTATGTGCTTACTTATTGAGTTTTAGGGACAATTTACACTATTTAGAATTATGCAGCACTAATAAATGATAGCTTCAGCAGGGAGTAAAAGCGGTATCACGGTACGGTTAGGTTCGTTAGAGCTAAATATAGAAACCAGCGTACAATTATAATACTGTTACTTGCTGGTTCCGAGCGATAAGAATGTAAAACAATATTACCAACTAAAACGTTTTATTCTAGCACACTATTAAATTTAAAACACAACAAACACTATACTACACTTTTACACTGTAACTGCTTCAAACTCCGTAGTATTTTCGTTTCCGTTCGCTTCGATGAATACTTGACCGCTTACGATTGTAAACTGACTCGGCGAGCGTTGGCCTTCCTCTTTTACACGCGGTTAAAGCGTTTCCGGAGTTTTCTAGAAACGTCATACACGGTACGAAGATTATAGTATATTATGGTCCGAAAATTCGAGTATGTGCCAGCGTTCTCTCTACTCTTCTCGTACCGACGAAGTAGTTCCGAAAGACGTAAATAGATGGCGCTGTAATATATTATTAGACGGAACTGCCGAGTCTTCCCCACAATACCGAGAGATGGCACTGGGTGTAACAATAATAATGCTAACTAGGGTACATTTCCTGTTATTTTGTTGCTACGGGTTATTACGAAACGCTCAGCATGCGAGTCAGACCGCCCACCTATTTTCTAATTTATTTTTATTTGTGAATTACAATGCATAAAAGTGTTGTGCGCAATATTACGTGTGTAGTGCAGAAAAGCATTTGAATACACAAACTGCTTTGTTGCAACCCACGCAATAAGTGACTGCACGTTTGCGGCAAACTTTGCATGGATGACGTTGACGATTTCTACTATTTGGGGTAGTTAAAAATGGATATTCAGCAGGGTAATGTTGTTTCGCTTCAAATAAATTTGAACTATTCTCAGGTAACGGATAAGGTTTAGTAGGTTGGACATGTTTTTCTAAAAGTGATAATATTAGTTGCTTTCGGAAATTTCGGTGTGAAAGTTTGACAGTAGCATTTTTTTTATGAATTATGAAAGAATTTAGTACTGATACGTTAAGCAAGCGGCGAAATAATTTTTTATACCAAATGCGGTTACGTTTACGTTCGATTGGGTAGGTTGCCAGCATTTGGTCTTTTTTGTCAACGCCACCCATGCAAATGTTATAGTCCCTTATTAATATGGGCTTCACTACACCGTTCACAGTGGAGACGGCATTGCCATGGTAAGTAGAAATAGTTGCCACGCGGTTTTGATCTCTCCAGATCATGACATCGACGTCTCCACTGGTAAAGCCTGCAATTTCTCCTGGCCTCATGTTGGCTTTTGTCATATTAGTCAGCTCCCTTGGAACAAGTTTTCGATTTGTTCGCAAGGTGCCAACACAATCAAAACCTAAAGATTTTAATTTCCGGGCAAGAGCGGGGGAGTTTTAGAAGTTATCCATCCAGAGCGTGTACTCGGTATGTTCTAAGCCTTTGATTAGATTTAAAACAAGCGCCGGTGTATGCGAATGAGTCAACTTGAAGTACAGCTTGAGGTGCTGGCTTGTGCGCGTGGATTGTAAATCGCCACAAATATCCTGTTTGTGACTCGCAGATTTCATAGCTCTTGATGCCCACTGCTGCAGCTTTGTTAGGGATAAATTGGTTAATGTCTAACCACCCTTTCCATTGAAGCAGTGATTCATCAAGAGCTATGTTTTGTTGCATATTGTACATGGACGAGAACTTAAAATTTAGGTGTTTAATTACAGGCTCTACTTTAAATAATTTGGCTTCAGACGGATTAAGATTTTGACTGTACATTCCCTCGCAGTTATTGAAATGTAGACATCTGTTAAGAAGCTGGAACCTTCTCAAAGACATTTGTATATGGAATCCTGGTGTACAAAAGATATCCTGACTCACGAGTCAGGATATCTTTTGTAGTCTGGAACACATTCCAGTACTCGTCAAGTCTGGATTTAATGATAACTCCCATCGCGAGAATAATTGCAAAAAACACATACAATTCGTCGGCTGAAGTGTCCTTCCAGTCCGCGATTCTGCTGGAAGCGCACAGTTCGCCTTTGAGCATCATCTCAGCGGCCATTTTTGAGCGTACCTATTTGTTTCTACTGCAATACTTTTCATAAACTCCCGGTCCCATATTGCAGTGAATATTTCATATGGGTCACTTAGAGTCACAATGGGACCACAGTTTGTATGGCAGAAAAGTTCTCTCCTCTCTGTTGGTGAAATTGGTGGATTGGGAAAGGCTTTCCATTCAAAATCTAAAAATTCAATAGGAAAATACACTGGTCCATCAGGTGAAATAGCCGCTGTGGTGACAACTGAGGCAGCATTGTCATCCGACAGGGTAGCAACAGCAGATTGAGTAGGAATGGTGGTACAAGGAGCTGAAGTTGATTCTCGCATGGCAGTCGTCACATTAGTCGACCCAACTGCTGATATTGCAGCCGAAACAATAGATGGAGTTGTAACTTCTACATTCGACACCTCTTCTTTATCTTCATCTTCAGGTGTCTCCCAAAACATCCGAATCGCTCTCGGAATGAGTACCGGAACTTCGATATCATCATCCTCATCGCTGTCACTCTCCTCTTCACTTCTTTATTGAATCAAACAATAATATTTTATTATTTCTATTAATATAATAATATTTCAAGCAAGTTAACATTCTATAAAGATACCATACCATAATGTAATAGGTTCGCAATTTCCATGTCACGAAGCGGTAGTTGAGGTCGCGCAGAACCCGAGCGAGCCCTGTGATGTACAATAAGATTCAACCGATGTATTTTTCGTCATCTCATTAATTTAAATTGAAATATAAAAATAATCAACTCACATAGCTAATGAAGGTGCCAAGTCTTCCTCGTTAAATGAGGTTGTCATAGAGCTCACAGTTGGCTGTTGGTCAACACAAAGCGATCGATGCACACGTTTGCGCTTACATGAGCTTTCAGGGTCAATCCTAGAACCATTAAATTCATCAGTCTTCTCTACTTCCATTTTATTTAAATTAACATCACATGAAATGAAATCAAACTCACTTATCTGAAGGTATTAATCTACTTACTCGCTTGACCGGCGCGCGCGTTTGCCATAAGGTGAAGGCGAAGGGCTTCTGTTAATGTCAACTGAAACCAGAATATCCATGGGACAAACACTGCTTGTTGAGGGTGTGCTTGACATGCTGCCGCCACATTCAACATACCTGGAACATCACGAGCTATTTAACTAACTAAATCGAAGTATACACTAGAGGGCAAATGCGGCGACGATGGGGGAAGTGGTGCGTCGTTGCTGGACTTCGTGGGATATTTGTTTGTGGGACATTTGTTTCCAAGTATATCTATGGCTAGTTTAATAAATCAATCAATCAAATCATTTATTTTAAGCATCGATTGTTATACATAAATGCCTTACGAACATACATATTTATTTATATATTTTAAGCTTCAGCACAATAGAGTACATAGTTGAAAAAATGCCAATGCCATTAAGTCCAATGGCATTGGCATTTTCTACCAATCAACCTTTGGGTGATGCAGAGATAATAACGCAGTAGGTGCATAAAATAAATTAAACCTTTTTAGGTTAAATTTATTTATTTAATAAGAATTATTATTAGTATGAAAGTCATATTATATTAATGTAAAATAGTAAATACCTTATAAAGTACATATACGTCATAAACTGCTATTACTGAGATGATTCCACTAATATATTTAAAACATATAAAGTATGTAAAAATATATATATACATATTAATGACATCAGAAATTATTATAAACTTACATAGCAGGTGAGGGTGGAATCTTAAGTGGAACTGGAGATCTTTGATTCTCGTCCATTTGGATGTACATATTTGGATCAGTATGGCTGAAAATCAATCAGAACACATGTAAATTTTAAAAAGTAAGAAAAATGTTCGTTTAAAAGTATTATTACTTAATTTTATTCATACTTACGACGGATCCCAAGTGCGATTTCTATTTTCAGTTAATGCACGTTCTAATGGTTTCCCAATGGGCAAGTTTTCGATGCTCATCACACATAATCTACAAATAACGCAATATAAATTTAAAGTATAAATTATTGTACAATTAGAGCATAAACGAAAATCTAATTATAAAGTCAAATATCCTATAACGCACAAAATAAGTAAATGCACACAGCTAGGTACGACTTGAGTGATATGATTTAGATTAATTTTTTTAAGAGCCAGATCAACAACGCTCTTTTATTTTATAACAATTAATACACATATTAATATATAAATAGATGAAATAAATAAATATTATTTGCGACAGCTATAAAATAAATTGAAAAGAAAAATTATAACGAACTCGTCGCTGGCCGGTCTCTGATTAACAGACCGTCCGCTCAATAGACCACGCCGTCCGCGCCGCCGACCGGTATGTCTACCGCGAACGGTTGTTAGACTTGTTGGTAATATTACTTCAACACCGCCACCAGTACCACCTCGCGTGCGCACACCTCTTCTCCTGGCGGTATTACCACCTCTTGTACGGACACGCCTATTAATAAGCAAACAAAAGTGCACCTAAAAATACATGCAGTTAGCAGGGTGCCGAAAATTTTAAATAACTGTATAGTTGTTTGTTAGTATAAAAAAACTTCTGAATATTTTAGTGCAAAGTGCAAACATAATAGTATTAAAAAATCTATACAGTTTTTAGTAATTAAAAAGACATTAAGATTATTGAGCAAATGCGATGCAATGCAAGTTAGTGCAGATATACATACAAGCCCCAAAATAAAAGCTTAAAAAAGTAAATACATACAAACGTCTTATCCATAATAACAAACGATCAATTAAGATGGCCGCGTCGGTTGACCTTGACTGCCAAGCGCCGTGTGGCACCTGTCCCGCTCCGGACAGCGTAGTATCGCGTATGATTTATTTCAATATTTTATCAAATATTGTTGTAATTGAATCAATTTAAAACTTGCTTTAAGTAAATATAGTTACAGTTATTGCATTTTCACTATAATTTAAACAAATAAATAGATATTTGCCGCCAAAAAAATGATATGTATGGCGTACATGACCGAATGCGAAGGCGAAGTTGTTAATGAATAACGTTTTTTTTAATGAAAACCTTGTCACAACACAAACAGTAACTAAGAATTATGTGTATTACTTACCCATTCATCTTCTTTTTCACTAAATTCTCTTGGAAATACCACAAAACAGTCGAAAACAAGTAAAAACTACGATTGTTTTGCACGAGTAAACACCACCGCGCAAGTGAACACGTAAGAATGAAATTTCTAAATGAATGAACCTTTTTTGAGTATACTGATTATGAATGATGGACAACATCCACTACATTGCTTACTCCGAACAAACGATGCTTTTATATTAGATCGAGGTTTTAGGGACAGCTTGGACCTCATTGATGAATGTGATTATGAATCCTATATCCCACCAACAAAAAACCGCCAAGAGACACAGCTGACCACTGAACAATCCAACGAAGTTCGATCGGTAACGCTATGCCGGTAGGTTATGGAAGTGGTAAACGGCCGGTTTAAACGTGATTTTAAGCTCTTGCGGCAAAAATATTTTAATAAGTCACTGCCCAATATGTTCACTGATTTTAAGATTGCCGCAGCTACCACGAATCACTTCCACCAACCCATCGTGGATACCGTACACGCAGACGAATTCGTCAATATCATAAGGCAGAAAATAGATACCCCGAATCTTATCTGTCTTATCTGCATATGTATGTAGAGAGAAAACGGCTTAATCACAGAAGAGTAGATTTTCAGAGAATGGAAGCGAGCCAGATAGAAAACTTCCCTTCAATGACGGAGGAGGATATAATTCTACTAGCGCTAGGTACATACCAACTCAAGCTGGCAAGATCTTACTGTGCCGAGCATTTATCAAATGGTCTGTATACCGCGTGACTTTTTTTACCGTCTTGATAATAATATGGTGTGTTGTGTAAGTGGAATAGAATCTATAGTCGATAATATTTGTGTTCTAGCATTTTGATTACGAAATTTCCGAAAATCTAAAAAAATCCATAAAAGATATACACCCTACAGTGCGTAGCGCGCAGCTGGCCACAAGGCCACGCGTTTTTTCCATAATTAAGTCGCCGCTGGCCCAAAACGGTAGGTATCGCGCATGAATGAAAAGTGCGAGCGAGATAGCATAACTACTTAGGTACCTACGCATTTCTATCGTAACGGCTTTATTAACTTCGAATTCTCATTTTAGAGATTATTTCGACCTTCCCTTCATACTTTTAAGGGATAAGGACCTTCTAACATGCTGTAGTTGTTGTTACATGTTAAACTAATCATTAGTCATAATTTAATTGGATAAAGGCCAGGTTAAGAGCACCTTAAACCGGCGAGCGTGTATGAGGAATGTTATGAAAGTGAATGAAGCCAGAGAAGTGTGTCAGGATCGTAGCAAATGGAAATCCGTAGTCTCTGCCTACCCCTCTGGGAAACAGGCGTGAATTTATGTATGTATGTATGTAGTCATAATTTCTGTATGAATAAAATAGTAGGCATGTAGGTACGAGTATTACGCGTAAACTACAACATACTAGGCGTATTTAAAAGATTGAAATCAACTTATTTACAAATTACACTGATTACACAATTTCAAAATAATTAAAATGTACCTTTTAGCGATATTGCAGTAATTGTTCGAAGTGTCCACCGTTTCTCTCTAAACACAAACTAGCACGTCTTCGTAAATAGTTTTTTAAAATAAGAAGGGTGTCTCTATCACTTTTTAAAATATCAAAAGCTTCTATTATTCGCTGTTTTAATTCGCCAACACTGCGAGCTTCCTCAGTGTACACCAACCGTTTAAGCTCGGCCCACAAATAAAAGTCTAAAGGAGTTAGGTCTGGTGATCTGGCCGGCCAGTTCACAGGACCTCCGCGACCTATCCACCTGCCACTGAACTCACTGTCTAGATACTCGCGCACCGATCTTTCGTAATGTGCTGGGCAGCCATCGTGCTGGAAGTACATTCCTTGTAAATAACTTACAGGAACGTCCTCTAACATTGTATCGATGACTGAACGTATCATTTGTAGATACGTTATTCCCGTCAAGCGACCTTCGACCCATATTGGACTAATTATTTGGTCATTAATGATTGCAGCCCATACGTTTACACTGAATCTAATTTGGTGCGAATGTTCCTTGATTTTATGAGGGTTTCGAAAACTCCACCAGTGCTCGTTATGTACATTGTAAATCCCGACGCGTGTAAACATGGATTCATCACTCCACAAGATGTTGCTGTGAGTATGTCCCTGCAGCCAGCGACAAAACTCCATGCGTGGTCCAGGGTCCGGCGCATGCAACGCTTGCAGGCGGTTGAAGTGGTATGGATGCATACTCAACGAATTTAGTAGCTTCCACACCGCATATTGGCTTACGCCAAATCTTCGAGCGGCTTGTCGAGTGATTCTTCTTGGGTTACGTTCGAAATATTCTAATAGTGCGTTTTCCGTATGATTGGATAACGGTGGCCGGCCTCTGCCTCTAGCGTGGCTTGGAATACGAAACTGTCCATGGTCGAGCAACCTTTGATAAGTATTTAAAATTAAAGTAGTGCTGGGAATTTGTGGATTCGGAATACTCTGTCGGCGAAGAGATTGCAAATGTTGTGGTTCTGTATACATTCGTCTTGCCCCATCTAAGCTTTCACCAGACAGAATGTAACACCGCACCATTGCTAAATACTCCACGTTATTGTATTCGTACATGTTTATGGTTTACGATATCACAGCGACTGACGCGGCGACAAGCGTGGCAACTTATAAAAACAATGCGAATAGATCACGCGACGTCACAGTGTACCTAATCGCATGCGACTGAGGGAGGATGAGGCGTCGGGCGACCGGGAGAGGGTGGGTGGGAGCGGGTGCGAGTGCCCTTGAAGATAGTTTTTGTTATTAGTAACGAAATCATTCATAATTTGTAGTGCGTTAGGGTGAATATGTTTAAGATTTTGAATTATTTTCATTTCTTTTTCGAATTACTTTTTTAAATGTTTTAATATGAAAAATAGATTATAAATAAGGAGTGTACAATGGTAGATTAATTTCAGACTATGTCAGTAAAAAAAAATAGTTAAATAAAATAACTATGCCTGAGGCTTCTACTCTATTTACCTATCACGCCCTATTTTTTTCAAGACGGTAAAAAAAGTCACTCAGTATAATAGAAACGTACAGAGAGGGAGCACTTGAAGATCTGCCAGACTATGGCATACACGAAGATGGCTAGCTTTTGCGTGGACGAATCCAGTCGCGACATGTCCGTATAAAAACATTTTTGTTATATATTGATCAACAGTGCAAATAATATTGTCCAACAGTATTGCACATGTTTAACCGGGCGACGTACGATGGGCACTTGTGCACATATAGTGTCCATCGTATGGTACCTAGGCTATGCGAGGCATACGAGATTTACTGCTCCGGCATCTTTCCTCAATGCTGTTATAGTTGATACTGATATGTAATGTTTTAAATCTACTCACTTATTGCTAAAATATATGATTTTTATTTGAAGAACGCTTGTTTTCATACTTCTTTTAATAATAGAATCCTAAGTGTGTTATATCATCGTCTAATTCTATCTTATTACAGCTTTATTTTACTAAGTAGTATGTAGTAATAATCATTTATAAAACTTAGTGAGATTACTGCTTCCCATACGTGAATAGGGACAGGCGCCATGGTAGACGTTTTTCTGCATCAAAATGTCTTTTCAATAATATATTAATGATGACTATTGGAGCGGGTACCACGTTCCATACATTTTTGGCCATTCTCCTTTGTTTGATATTGGGTTTGATCGTTTAAGCTAGTTTGATGAAAACGTGAAGTTTGACAAACAAATTTGTGAAGCAAATTTGACCGTTAACAGGGCGCTTTGGACGTTAGTTTCGTTCCGTTAAATTATACATTTAACATACATGTGTACTATTAATATTGAAACTAAGGTTACGTCTCTGAATCAACGCGATAATATTATAAATGTCACAATTAACATGACTGCAAATATGCTTACTGCCATTCTTCTATTGTGATATTATCGTCGAAATAGTTCTCAAATTTAACATCTGCCATTTCAAGTTTGATTGATGGTGAATTATTATTTTCTTTTATCATTTCCTGAAAATAATTACAGAATAAAACAATCTAAACTCTTCAACATATCACAAAGCTCACATGCAACGACTTGTTAAACTCGTACCTGTTCAGTTTTAATGCCCGGAATTTTGTAGTATGTTGTACTTGTTTGAGTCAAGTGCGAGCTCTTGTTCTCGACGCATGCGAACTGACAAAAAACATCAAATGAATATCTTATTACTGGATATGAATTATCCAGTTTACTGTGACAGCTTTAATATTCCAACGAACTACTTAGTCTTGCCATAAATAATGTTACAAGAATTTTTATTTCTATTGTATCAAACATGAATCTTGTTGAAAGGGCCATTCAGGTTATGGAACATGGTGTTGTTAAGAGGTTTACTACTATACATTATACATGAACCTAACTGAATTGTTCCCACAATGATAGTACTCACCGGTACACTCTCGGTCACATATTGATACAGGATGTAATGTGATTTTATCATTTTATTTCTCAAAATAACATATTTCTCTAACAAAGCTGAACATTCATAGCACAGCCACTGTGGTAAACCATCTGATGGTGAAATCTGAAACATAAACAATTATATTATAATCATATGCAGTATTTAAATATAATGGCGATGGCGTAGTGGTTAGTGTAACCGACTGCCACGCCTAAGGTCGCGGGTTCGATTCCCGCACAAGTCAAACATTTGTGTGCACGAACATGGATGTTTGTCTTGGTCTGGGTGTTTCTATGTATAATATGTATCTATTTACAAAAAAAAAAAGTATATATATGTATGTTTATCCATTGTCTAGTACCCATAGTACAAGCTCTGCTTAGTTTGGGCTAGATGGTGTTGTGTGTATGTGGTAGAATATTATATTATTAATGGGAGAATGTTACTATTGTTATATTTTTATTGAATTTAAGTGTCCAGTGATGATATAGTAGGAAGAATAAATTAATCTAGTTTATTCCCATTTTCCCCTGCATTTCTGCTCCCTGCGAATGGGGGAAAATGAGAATTTTCGTGTCATCTTCCCCCAAACGTGTAATCGGGGGAAAATAGGAAGTTCTATTCCCAGCTTCCTCCAGATGGCTACCTCCGAATAATATAATATCTTATTTTCTCACCACAATATAACAAAATACATACATCATATTACATTATAAGAATCAGACAACATTTGAATATTGTGGGAGACTGGTGCCTAACCTAAGCTGAGGCTTGTATTTCAGGACACCAGGTCTCCGCCCTTTTACAAAGTGATACATTTTATTTTATTATGTACTTGTACATTGACAATCTAAAAGATAAATTAAAAAGAGAAAAAGCAATATCATGAGAACATAAGTGGCTCGAGTGAAATTACCCATAAACATAATTTTTATTTTTTGTTTTTTAATTATGTGAATAGTTTGTTTGTGTGTGCATGTGTTTGTGTGTGTGTGTTTGTGTGTGTGTTTGTGTGTGTGTGTTTGTGTGCATGTGTTTACGTGTGTGTGTTTGTGTGTGTGTGTGTTATATATTATTATGTGACTGTGTTGTCAACAAAGGCGGGGTTTTCGTAGGTAATACACTGTTTAAGGTTTACTTTAATGATGGTAAACTTAAACATAACTTTGTGTTTGTGTTTTGTAAGGTAATTGTTACAGCTGCGATATTACACCATAGAGGTAAGTAAGTGCTCAGTATCTTCATAATTTAGTTGTTAAGACCTATCTTCCCCCGATTACACGTTCGGGGGAAAATGGGAATAGAACTTCCTAACTTCCCCCAATTACAAATTCGGGGGAAGATGACACGAAACTTCATATTTTCCCCCATTCGGGGGCAGACATGCGGGGGGAGATGAGAATAAACCATTAATCTCTATAACTCAACGAGGTTCATCTATTAGAAGTGCCCATGCCTCCAATAATTGTTCATCTTGACAATTTCCTTCATAATGGAAATCAAATTTTTACTTGCTTTATTTTGAAAACGAAAATATATTACATATTTACAGGTTTGGAGTTTTTATAAACATAGATCATGAACGGAATAACATGTTGCTTAATGTTATAAAATAAATTTGCTGTTTGTCTGCATATAGCTACTAAACTATGCAATGGATTATGATACTGTTTTCACTATCATCATTATTCTTCTTATAGGCATATACATATGTACAATCTATTCTTATTAATTTTGTTAATACTTCAGACCAGCTAATGCTTTATAATCACGTTGAAAAGTATATATATTTAAGCATTTACATTACAAGATATATCAAAATAATATATTGAAGAATTGTTGATATTATGAAAGCCCATAAAAATTCTCGTTTATATAAACAAAATCATAACTAAATTCAAGTTTATAACCGACGATAGGGTGGCTGTATCGTCTTGTTATTACTTCTGTGATACTAAGAAACCACATTTGTTGTGTGTAGCGGTGCGGGTAGTTTATTGAAAGTTCATATATAGTGTAAGATTACAGGTGACTATACCTACATCATTTTATCAATGAGTGTGTTACTATTAAGAATGTGCTTACTACTTAGTAGCATGATAGTGAGACCTTTCCCAAAAGGATTGAGCATAGGCTCTGTCCCCGATAAACAAAAGGAGTGCCTCCTGTCCTAATTTGTACTCTATTCAACACCAAGTTGAGGTCTGTTGTGTGGTAGATAACTTTTGTCACATGAGAGTGAATTTCCACACAAAGTGATTTTGTAACAAAAATATATATTTTAAGAGTAATATAAATAAAATCTGATAACAGCCAAACTTTGACAGCAAATATAGTACAATAGTAGTACCAATACATGTAGGCATAACTTTTTTTAATATTCTTATCCTGTAACAGCTGGCCATTACTTATTATTAGACATCGGATTATATGCACTATCAAAATGCCAACATATGCACAATCAGAAAACCATTTATTATTAGAATTTACATTGATTTTCACATTATATTTATATATTATACATATATTAATATAAGTTTTTAATTAGTTATTATAAATTATAATTATATTATTATAATAAATTATAAATTATACACAAGAATTATAACTTATTTATTATAATTCTTGACACAGTAAACAAAAACATATTTTCCAGGTTTTCTGCAGCAAACTTGTGACGTTTGTCACTTAATATTAATTTGTAGGCTGAAAATGAACTTTCGACGTCAACTGATGCTACCGGATAGAACTTGAAATATGGCGCCATTTCTGCAGAGACCTCTTCAGACAGAGTTTGTCCAGTGCCGTTGATAAATGAGTCAATTTTCTATATTCCTTCAAGACTGGGTTTTATTAGTTTGTTTTATACCATGTGGTAATATTATATACTACTCAAAACAAAATAAGGGCTACTAGTTTATTAACATTTAAGTGCACTCTAGTAAACTGAAAGTAACTGATAAGTAGCATTATATTGATATTACGAACTCTTTGGTGTTTGATCTCTTTTATGCTGGTGTTCGTGTTCCTAATTTGAAAAGTATTGGCCAACATATTAAGAAAAATATAATTGGATGTTATTCTTATGTTTTACTTCGATTGTCTTCTTAACTTGTTTCGATTATTTTAGGGAAAAAGTTTTACTTTTTCAATTTTAATTGATTCATTTATCATCTCGCGTTAATCATAAATAATGCCACCAGTACGAAGGCACATGGATACAATTACAGCAACCAGAGCCATAACTATGATTCAAGAAGGACGTTCTCAGCGTTACGTGGGTTTGCAGTTGGGTTTTTCTCGAAGAGCTGTCCAAAATGCATGGAGTTGCTTCCAAGAGACCGGCAGTATTGCCAGGAGACCCGGTTCAGGTAGAGTTCGTGTAACAACGGCGCACGAGGATCGGTACGTCCAACTAAGTGCTGGTCGTGATCGTACAGTAACGGCCCGTAAGTTACAACACCACCTACGGCTGACAACGAGTACCCGTGTCAGTTATCAAACTATACGTAATTGATTGCACGAAGACCAGCAAATGTCAAGACAACGAGTTGTTCGAATTCCTCTGACCAGGGTTCAATATGCAAACCGTTTAAGATTCTCTCATCAGTATTTGAACTGGGAGATTAATCAGTGGGGCGAGGTGCTTTTTACAGACGAGTAAAGTAAACATTTTTAATGATGATCCGCGTGTTAGGGTGTGTATACAACGCGGCGAGCGGTTTTCGGAGTCCTGCATCCACGAAGTTGACCATTTCGGTGGTCCCAACGTAATGGTTTGGGGTGCAATTAGTTTACACGGTAAAACCGAGCTCACCATTTTAAATGCGGATACCGTAACTGCAGAACGTTACATCGAGGACGTCAGCAGGCCTCAAGTGATCCTATTTGCACAGCGAGTGGGGCCTGGATTCATCCTGATGCAAGACAATGCCCGTGCACACACAGCCCCAAACTGTCCTAGAAGGGTCTCATACTGAGGTATTACCATGGCCAGCTAACAGTCTGGATTTAAATCCAATCGAGCAATTGTCGGACCAATTGAAACGAAGGGTTAGAGAGAATGAGCAAGGGGTCTACAACTAACAGCAGCTAATTGACGCTTTAAAACGTGCCTGGGAGGAGATTCCAGATGAAAACGTGAGAAATTTGATCCAGAGTATGCATACGAGGCTTCAGGACTGTATTGCTAAGAGAGGAGGCCATACTCGTTACTAAAAAGAAGAAACAAAAGTGACAAAAACAGTATTTTGTCTTTTCTGGTGATTTCTTTTGTTCATGTTTTTTATTCAAAATGGCCAATTTCATTATGAACTTAAAAAAAACAATTCATGATCATTATTTTAAACAATTGTTAGCCTATATTATAACCAATAACTTTATTTTGTAGTTACATAAGTTAAACAATTCAATGTCTTTATTGTTTTCATGGTACAGCAAAAAATCTTAGTGGCCCTTATTTTGTTTGGAGTAGTATATATAGGTACTTAGCACATATGTAATGTCCAAAAAAATTGTTGTGTATATAAATGAGAGCTATAGGTACATATACAATAGCTCGCTACTGATAGAATATTTACTACTCACCATTAAGCCAGTCAAATCCCTGTACATAGTTTCATATCTTCTTGTACTGATCATCCTACGGTCTCTCGCCAGGCAACCTCTACAAACACTCATCTGTTCACAAGTCCCCATGTCTTTACGCATAATATTACTGGTATGTTCCATTGGAATTAATGTATTTCTTTTCAAATCAATTAATTGGCCTCTTATCTATATATGGGCCTAGGAAAACGTAACAATATAACAACAAATAACATCAACACACAAATGACATAAGTGAGTTTATATGGTTTAGAACAATGACAGTTTCAGTTCGTAAGTGTTGCCAATTATAGGTCCGAGTTGCTGAAAATTTTGTATATTAGGGACTCTAAGGTTTTTCTTAGTCTGAGATTGGGGATAGGTCGAATAGGCTGTTAGTAAAAGAGTTTCTAATTGAGAAATATTTCTTTTTAATCGGTTGAATAGTTTTGTAGTTAAATCCTTATAAACAAACAAAAACAAATTTTACTCTTTATAATATTAGATTAATAGAATAGCATGATAGCGCACACATTTACACTTTGTGAAAATGCACAGGCAGTCCGTGACTATATGCCGTTGTGCATTTAGGTATACTTGTATTTCAAGGTTATCCATTAATTACCGGACATTCTGTATATCATTTTTATTTTTAATCGTAATCAAAATGAGAAGCAATATACTTAATAACATCAGAAATAATCACGAGAATGTGGCGACTCCGCACAGACGAAAAAGTTCAGCCTACATTCAACAGATGGCGATACAATCGCATTTCACATGACGTCATACTATTCTGCATCGCACAAGTGAAGTTTACACAGCGACTGAGTATATATACAAGATCCCGACATCAACTGTCGGGCCGCGGCCCGCCAGGCACGACTAACCAGCCTGGTCGGTGTATCCTTCCTTTGAGTTGGAAGGACTTCACACCCTGTTCCTCCGCAAGATTTTTTATTTTTTTTATTTTATATATATAAACTATACATATATGTAGTAATTCACTGTGAAAGCTTTGCTTGCGTAATTCAGGATCGTAGTTAAATTAACAAAACCATCATGTAATTAGGTATTGCTAATTGAAACAAAGAATAGGTACTGACAGACACTAAGCGATATAACTTTAAACAAATTGTATAAAAGCTAATCGATACATTTACTATTAATAATATATGTCGTCTATTCTCGAAATTCAATGATTTATTTAAATAATCAATGCATTTTGTACAGAAATTACGAAATTAGATGTAGGACATAAACATTTTATTTGACATTTGATAGCTAGACCTGATAGTTGTGCTGAGTCTGAGTGTTCTTTGTGGACAACGTCTGAAAGTTTGTAAAGTCCTCTGCAACAAAGGAACGCTACGTGTGGAGGTTGTCTTTAGAAATAACAGGAAACAACTTGAGTCAATGTTAATATTAACTCGATTTATGGTCCTTCTCTATTAACCTATTTGTAATTTTGAAACCGAAGTCCGCGCGTGCGAAACCGCGCTATATAGCTAGTTAATAATATTTTTTATAGACGTACTTAATTGAAATTCTCGTTGTGTGTGTCAAGTGTATATTTGGCCTAGAAGTTAATAGGTTTTATCTGTTTTTATGATGATCAAATATATCAATCAGTATTTAAGTTTCATGTATTCGATTTCTATCAAAGTTTTGAATATTTAGAGTTGACTTAACTGTTTATAGATATTTTCTATATTGTTTAAATGTTTGTAAAGGTTCTGGAGACTCGTTCAATTCCTAGTTACAAATTTGTTTAAAGAGAAATAAACGAGAAGCGCTAATCAGCCAAGTTAAAAAAAAAGTACAAACCATTTTATTTATTATATTTAATTTAACATTTACAATAAAATAAATTTGTTAACAATATATAGGCCGATTGTAACAATTTACATAATATGCACAAATTCGCAAACAGCTACAAAACAGCAGCACACACCCGCACGCACGCGCATTGCGCGTACTCACACACTCACTTACACTCGTATACAGTCAGATTCCATTTACAACATGTCAAAATGTTTGTCCCCCGCGACACAAGAATTATTCCTAATGCAGAAAATATTTAACAGCCATGTACAAAAACAGCCTTTTACAACGTTCCAACTGTAATTGCCGAAATGTCGAGTCAGAATTAATAAAAAAATATTCAAATGAAGTTAAAACCTAATTTACATATAAAATTTTAAAGTGGGGTGTGTGTTGTAAATGGTGTGTGCACATGCATGAATAGTCATATTATCTAATAAACTTTTATTCGTGTCTTCTTTACACCCTTCTTCCTTCTTTACCTACAACAACTTCATTTGAAAACTTAATTCAAATATAAAACACATATTTTGAGAGATATTATGAGACGGACACATATTATGAGACGGACTCGACACAGAGGCGCGCGTGGGAACACGCACGCCGCCTCTCGGACCTGGTGCTGAACGGATGGCGGGCAGGCCCACAAAGCCCGCCACCCCCAGGTCAAACCTCAGGGTGGCTGGAGGTCGTCTCGCGCCCTCCGGCGCCCGGCTCTGCGGTTGGGGAGAGGGTGTAAACGCTCCCTCTCCCGCTCCGCCGCCTCCTTGATGGAAATAACTTCCTCACAGAAGGAGGCGACGGCGTTCCACGACCTCTCACTCCGGACCATAGACTGAACTACGGCCGGGAGCGAGAGGGCAACCGATCCGACTGCCGCGATCAAATCACGGCGCTGCGATGCCCAGGCGGGGCAAACCGCCAAAGTGTGCAGCGCCGTGTCCTCAACAACGTCGCGGCAGTCGCCGCAGTGGTGACAACCGGGCGTCTCTTGCCGGCGTATACGACACAGGAACCGGCCAAAACAACCGTGGCCAGTCAGAACCTGTGTCAGCCGGAAGGTGAGGGCGCCATGCCGCCTCTCCAGCCACTCCTCAAAAACGGGACTTACCGCCACGATCGTGGCGTGCCCGAACAAGTTAACATTTGCATGAACCTTTTGCAACCGGTTGTAGTCTTAATCGTAGGTACGATTAGAG
Source organism: Catocala nupta (assembly GCA_963675205.1). Lineage (NCBI taxonomy): Eukaryota > Metazoa > Arthropoda > Insecta > Lepidoptera > Erebidae > Catocala > Catocala nupta. The sequence continues at coordinate 18,447,329 of OY776107.1, read as the reverse complement.
AGAACTACCAATTTTAACCTTTGTATTTTTGTATTGAAAATCAAAATAAGGAATTATGAAAAGTGATAGAACAAAATTTGTAAGGTATAAATAAGACACAGGTAAAATGTTATTAATATTTTTAATGAAGTAAAATATTTTAGAATATATTAACTAAATATGATACATATTACACATTTATTGTTGAAATCTTAACTGTAATAAAATACGTACATTATAAATGTATATGCTAAGGTTTAATTTATATTCTACAAAATAACATAAAACTATTTTGTATGTAATGGGATTCATTTTGAAGTATGAGCGTTGCTCATGCTTCGCTCGGCGCGCTTGCTCCGCTCACAAGGTGCCTGGCCTTCCTATCTTTATGCTATGTTCTGTGGATTATCATCAGTGTGTTTACGGTAATGTACATTTAAACTGCTCTTTTGAGTAAAACAGTTCATACAAATATTACATTTGTATGGTTTTCAACGGTGTGTATACGGTAATGCTCATCAAGATTGCTCTTTTGAGTAAAACATTTCATACAAACGCCACGCTTGTATGGTTTATCATCAGTGTGTAGACGGCAATGTGTAACAAATTGGCTCTTATGTCTAAAACATTTCATAAAAACATCACACGTCTATGGTTTGTTACCGGTGTGTATAAGGTGATGAGCACGCAAACTAGTTCTTAGACTAAAACTCGTCGTACATACATCACATTTGTATGGTTTATCACCGTTGTGTATACGGTAATGTGCATCAAAAGTACTCTTTGTAGTAAAACATTTCATACATACATCACACTTGTATGGCTTATCACCGGTGGGTATACGATAATGTTCATTAAAATGGCTCTTTGCAGTAAAACATTTCATACATACATTACACTTGTATGGCTTATCACCAGTGTGTATGCGGTAATGTGTATTTAATTTGCTCTTTGTAATAAAACATTTAATACACACATCACACTTGTATGGCTTATCACCTGTTTGTACGCGGTAATGTTTATCTAAATTGTGCTTTTGAGTAAAACATTTCACACAAACATCACACTTGTATGGCTTATCACCTGTTTGTACGCGGTAATGTATAACTAAATTGTGCTTTTGAGTAAAACATTTCTTACAAACATCACATTTGTATGGCTTAAGCCCAGTCACTGAATGTTCGCGAATGTGTGCTATTAATATAGTTTTATCGTTGAATTTCTTTTTGCACTGATCACATATATACGATTGTCTATTATTACATGAACTACTACTGTCCCTAACTTCACTGTCGATAATGCCTTTAACACTATCTCTGCAGTCCTCACTGAATAGTGTTGAAGTGATATATTCAGCATCTCTTGTGTAAGTGGTAAGTGCAGGTTTCTCAGGAACACGGAATGAAAACCATGAATTGAACTTATTTTATTTATTTTATACTTATTTTGCGGTTTGTTTTTATGAACTAAACCTAGCTTTTCCAACTGCTTTTTGCCTAAGCTATCTTAATGATATATTTTAGATTTTTTCTCATATAGTGTAAAATACGCTATTATTTTTTTAATTTAGTATTTTTACTTTCATATTTAGACGCTGTATATAACGCATGTTGTGGTCTCCTGTAATTAAAGGAGTACACAAACCAAAAATGTCTTGATTTGTATTTTCTTTTGTGAATAAGATGTGTACAGCCTTTGTTGGAGATCCTTAAAGCAAATAAATAAGTAATTATAATTACCCATTTATATTATTCAATTGTATAATGTTCAAATGCTTATCTTCATTATTGACATGCTGTGATCAGATCCCTACTATTTTTATAAATAAACTAGCTGACCCGCGCAACTTCGTCTGCTTCATATAAGATAATAGAGTTTACTCCGTTTTTGCAACATTTTTCATTACTGCCCCGCCCCAATTGGTCGTAGCGTTATGTTATATAGCCTATAGATTTCCTCGATAAATAGGCTATCCAACACTAAAAGAATATTTCATTCAAACCAGTAGTTCCTGATGTAAGGAAACTCCAGAATCAGTTCTCAAGTATTTATTTCCTTTAATATTATTGTAACATAATTATATTTTATATTAATAGTTTACATAGTTACACAATATGCATACCTGATTTAATTCAATGCAATATCCGCCACTTAATATACTTTTACTTGACAAAATTATCCGATCGCCACACAACGCACGACTGCCCGTTATAGTTCCGCGCGTTAGTTTTATACTATCAAGCATAGTGGGGCAGTCGAGAAAAATCAGTGTTGCCAACAAAAAATAACGGATACAATTAAACATATTCAAATAATGCTTCTACATCGCTACATTTAACTAAATATTTCTATATAATAATTATATTCTACCTATGATTGCTAACACTGAGATTAGCGCGTTCAAGCAAACAAACAAACTCTTCACCTTTATAATATTAGTATATATTGCATAGCGTGTGTCTTATGAACACGAATCTACATTTTGATTAAGGTACGACTGACTGCTTTTGTTGTGCCATGTTGCCAACGCTCCCCTCAGTCTATGTCACTGCGCCATTGTTCACAATTCCTATAATTTCTAGCGTCGCGCGCAATACATAAGGGTGGATGCCACATACTACATAGGTAGGCAGGTCCCTACATCAAAAAGAGGCTTGCTTAAAAAAATACACACTTATTTCCATATTATACACTATTTAGTAATTATGTTTATTATATCTTATTTACTCGTGTATGTTTGATATATAAGTATATTTCTTATATTTAAACTATAATAATATATTACACTCGCTCTGGCGTCACTAAATTGGATAGAATACCAGTGTTGCAGTTTATAATCGCAACGTGTAGGTACTGAGCGATGTTCAAATTTTGGCACTAACGGGACTCACACTTACATATTACTTATTGAACTTAAAGGAGAGTGAGAACCCCTGGGCCCACCAGTTATCACATTGTAATTGATACCAAAAAATTCGTTATATTTTTAGGTGCTTACCACCAAAATGTGTTTGAATATTTCTTCATAGAAAGCGAGAAACTTATATTAAATTTAATTTAACCAATAAACGATTAATTCATAATTCATAATAATTTATTTGTGGAATATAGGTTACTTATTACAGATCTTAAATATTATGTGAGAGTACCACTATATCCTACCACATTACGCGGTGTACAAATAATAATAAGGAATAATTAATTATTACAATTGATATATATACAACTCATATTCATATATCAATTATGTAATGTCCAGATTAATTGATTTCAAATGATTAAATAATAATTACAAATGTCAATTATTTCGAACACATTTCAAATTTTAATAATTATGTATTATTAATTTATCATTGAAATATTCATCCACCGAATAATATGCTTTATTAATTAAGAATTCTTTCAATACATTTTTGAATGACTGGACATTTTCAGCATCTCGTATAAATTTGGGCAGTTTGTTATAGATTTTAGGTGCCATGACAAATATGCTGTTGTGGTATAGGGTGGTTTTAGCTTGAACCATATGTAACGTACCAGCTCTGCGTTTACTAGTCACTTTCGAAAATTTAGATATGTTTCGTCTAACAAATAACGCACTTTCATATATTTAGATTGATGGCACTGTAAGTATTTTTAAGTTAATAAAATGCGGTTTACATGTGTCGGTAGTACAAATTTTACATATTGCCCTTATACAGCGTTTTTGAGACTTAAATTATCTTAATATGCATCTCTAATTATTTACTATCGAGTATTATTAAATCGGTATAATCTCAAAATGTGTTCTATAATCGAATGATGATAATAAAAACTCAATCAATTGAAAATCGTTTTTTGGTTATTCATTATCTGTGGTCACCGCCTGACAAGTTTAACGGCTAATGTCAAAATCAAGTTCAACACTCGTTCGGTTTGTTCCAAATGTACCATAGAGAAGTATATTTATTATATGAAATGTACTCTGTGGTTTGTTCCTTAGGAGTGCGCACGTATTTTCTTGTTTTGTTATTTTGTTTGCTTTACCCCACGACTTTGGCTTGCTAAAGGACTGTTCGACGGATCTTGTGACTTAAAATTACCTGGCACTTCATATTAGACAACTGATTACGTATTGGATATTGACGACATGGATCGCTGTGTGAACTGTACCATTGCGATAGGTCGCAATAACTCTATTGGCAGAAGAGTTTTGGAGGATGAAGTGATTTTATCAGTTATACGTCAATGGCATGCATAGGTATAGGTATAGCAAGTATGTAGGTATAGCAAGTGAAAAATGCGTGCAGTTGCATACTTATAGAGGGTAATGCAGCAATCTGAGTAATCTAGTGGATCTTTGCTGTCTTTTAGTGGTCCGCATCTGCGTGTTACAAACAAGGACGTTTTTTTTTATATGTCGGAGCCATCTTCGTTCCTCTTTGCTTCGGTATGACAGATATGTTGGCGCCGGTGTCGATGAGGAAAGATAGACGTGAATTTCTATCTGTTATGAATAGGCGGTGCGATGTCAGGTGCGCGTCGGTGGCCGCCTCAGCCAACGCGGCAGTTAGTTTGGTAAAAGTTTAGAAACGTGCCTATTCGATAGGGGGTAACGGTGGTGGGGGGAGGGTGGGGAGGGGGAAGGGTAACTAATCCCTGCCCTCCCCTCCCGCCGGAGCCCTATAATTTCCGAGAAAAATTAACTTTTATTTTTAAAATTTTACTGTCATATATTGATAAATAACAAAGAATAAGAGGGCAAATCACTGTCTTTATCTAACAGTTTACAGAAAATATAATTTAATACATAAAGTCTATATTATACAATATCTTGAGAATGCATCTTCTCCGGCACTGCAGGATGTGCAGCCTCTTCGCCCTAGCGTAACAAAGCACTGGCCCATGCGCTCACCTAAGCAGCCTCGGCTTGCTGGTCGCCTGCGGCGACCAGCCTCGGCCGCTTAGGCTCGCTTGTGCCTATGCTTTGTTACTGCGGCCGGAGGCTGCACCCCTTCCGTGCCTCCGGGCTCTAAAAAACACTCTAGGGGTAGGGCAAAAAGTACCACGTGAAGTCGGGGTAAACTAATTCGGGTCTGTCACAGATTTTAATATTTACCTTTATTTTACTTCCTTTTTTCCGAATTTCGATTCGTCGATCTGTACTACTTTGTCAGGACCTATCTTGCCTGAAGTATTTTGTTTTTCTATTGCGGAACGGAATGAATGTCAACAAAACAACTTAACAAAATGGGAGCAATGCGTTTCGTTTCCCATAAAAAAAGTACAGGCTCATTTTTATAGACTGAAATAAATATCTATAATAATAACTTTAATTTATAAATATTTTGACACTGAATTGCATTCCTCCCTACTTCCCTAAGTAGAAAGGAACGTAATTCTGTGTCAATTACTTATTCATAACCTCAAAAAACGCAATATGAATTTCTTATTTTTTTTAAAATGAGTGGTCTCCGGCAAGAAAAAATTACTGATTGTGGCTTAGAAAACTCTCTAGTATCACGTACTACCCTTAGATTCTGCCCAACGAATAGGCACGTTTCTAAACCCAACCCGTTAGTTTTCCGACGCGGGCGTCGACGATTCGAAACTACACGGTCTTGTGCATCGGTGAGCTTGCCTGCCGAACTTGCGATGATAATAACAAATGGACGGTGACTCGGTGCGCTGCGGCGTCCTACTGCGTGGCGGGCGTTGATAGCTCGGCGATCTTGTGTATCTATAGTCAGGACGATCGTTTCACTGCTGACGTCTTGGTTGATATTCTCGGCGCGATCTCAATGCTTCTATTTCCTGCGTAAGTTGTTGGGCTTTCAGTTCTGCTAGTTCCTTCGTAAGATTGTCGATCTTCTCGTGTAGCGAGCGTAAGTCGTACGGAGTAGGTTCGCATTGACTTGACGCCCGTGAAGTACTCGCGATGTTATTAGCGGCGGCGAGGGCGTGAGTGGCAGTTGTGGCGGCTGTCCTTGATGTGCTTGCGATGGCGGAGACTTCGGGACGGGAATGTTCTAGTATCTTGTCGGCCATAGATGCGAGATCGTTGAGTTCTGAGTGTTTCGCTATGTTTTCACTCACGGCGAGGACGGCACGTATTGACTGTGGAAGATGGTTTGTCCACATAATACGTAGTGTTGATTCGGAGATGTTTTCACCGGCGAGGCTCTTCATACGTCGTAATAATTGTGACGGTATCATATCACCTAGTTCTATCTCGGAGAGTAGACGCTGTACCTGCCGTTGCTCAGATTCCTCGTATACTTGCAGCAGACGACATTTAATGGCTTCATATTTGTTCGTCTCCGGCGGGCGTAGAATTATGTCGGCGATTTCGTCGATGTCCTGTCTTTCCAGCTGCCCAACGACGAGCTCGTACATTGCCTTGTCGCCTTTCTTGTGCGGTGAAACGATAGCTTCGAATTGGACGAACCATAATCTAAGCCTATCGCGCCATATCGGTGGTATACGGAGATTTGTAGATACACCGGAGAGTTCTTGCTCGGGGATTGAGGTATTTGTTGTAGCCATGATGATCTCGTATAAATGCAGCAGGGATTTCTTATTCTTGAGGTTATGCAGCAGGGATTTCTTCGTCGGGGTCACCAATGTAGGAGCAGGCCTTCTGTGTAGGTACTGTAGCTTTGCAATAAGACGACGTTGTAGTGGTAGTAACGAATATTATATTTTTGTCTTAACTTAGGCTAATTATATATACAAAGTTGGTCACGCAAGTAATGCTTGTTGTACAGAGCTCACAATTAGAACGGCGACAATCACAGAGGGCGCGCGAACGGGACGTGCGCGCGCGGCTCATATAAAAGACGTGGCACGTAAAATCAGTTTCATTCGGCGCTTGATGCCGCGGTGAGCGGACGTGTATAAATCTTTATTGCAGCTACACACTGATGATAAGCCATACAAGTGTGATGTTTGTAAGAAATGTTTTACCCAAAAGAGCAGTTTAATAACACATTACCGTGTACACACCGGTGATAAGCCATACAAGTGTGATATTTGTATGAAATGTTTTACTCAAAAGCACGATTTAGATAAACATTACCGTATACACACTGGTGATAAGCCATACAAGTGTGATGTTTCTAAGAAATGTTTTACTCAAAAGCACAATTTAGATAAACATTACCGCGTACAAACAGGTGATAAGCCATACAAGTGTGATGTTTGTATGAAATGTTTTACTGCAAAGAGCCATTTTAATGAAAATTACCGTATACACCGGTGATAAGTCATACAAGTGTGATGTATGTACGACGAGTTTTAGTCTAAGAACTACTTTGCATGCTCATCACCTTATACACACCGGTAACAAACCATAAACGTGTGATGTTTTAATAAAATGTTTTAGACATAAGAGCCAATTTGTTACACATTGCCGTCTACACACTGATGATAAACCATACAAGTGTGACGTTTGTATGAAATGTTTTACTCAAAAGAGCCATCTTGATGAGCATTACCGTATACACACCGTTGAAAAACCAAACAAATGTAATATTTGTATGAACTGTTTTACTCAAAAGAGCAGTTTAAATGTACATTACCGTAAACACACCGATGATAATCCACAGAACATAGCATAAAGATAGGAAGGCCAGGCGCCTTCTGAGCGGGGCAAGCTCACCGAGCGAAGCATGAGCAACGCTCATACTTCAAAATTAATCCCATTACATACAAAATAGTTTTATATTATTTTGTAGAATATAAAATAAACCTTAGCATATACATATGTAACGTACGTATTTTATTACAGTTAAGATTTCAACAATAAATGTGTAATATGTATCATATTTATTTAATATATTCTAAAATATTTTACTTCATTAAAAATATTAATAACATTTCACCTGTGTCTTATTTATACCTTACAAATTTTGTTCTATCACTTTTCATAATTCCTAATTTTGATTTTCAATACAAAAATACAAAGGTTAAAATTGGTAGCTCTCTCTAATCATACCTACGATTAAGACTACAACCGGTTGCAAAAGGTTCATGCAAATGTTAACTTGTTAAAATATGTGTTTTATATTTGAATTAAGTTTTCAAATGAAGTTGTTGTAGGTAAAGAAGGAAGAAGGCTGTAAAGAAGACACGAATAAAAGTTTATTAGATAATATGACTATTCATGCATGTGCACACACCATTTACAACACACACCCCACTTTAAAATTTTATATGTAAATTAGGTTTTAACTTCATTTGAATATTTTTTTATTAATTCTGACTCGACATTTCGGCAATTACAGTTGGAACGTTGTAAAAGGCTGTTTTTGTACATGGCTGTTAAATATTTTCTGCATTAGGAATAATTCTTGTGTCGCGAGGGACAAACATTTGACATGTTGTAAATGGAACCTGACTGTTTACGAGTGTAAGTGAGTGTGTGAGTACGCGCAATGCGCGTGCGTGCGGGTGTGTGCTGCTGTTTTGTAGCTGTTTGCGAATTTGTGCATATTATGTAAATTGTTACAATCGGCCTATATATTGTTAACAAATTTATTATATTGTAAATGTTAAATTAAATATAATAAATAAATTGGTTTGTACTTTTTTTTAACCTGGCTGATTAACGCTTCTCGTTTATTTCTCTTTAAACAAATTTGTAACTAGGAATTGAACGAGTCTCCAGAACCTTTACAAACATTTAAACAATATAGAAAATATCTATAAACAGTTAAGTCAACTCTAAATATTCAAAACTTTGATAGAAATCGAATTCATGAAACTTAAATACTGATTGATATATTTGATCATCATAAAAACAGATAAAACCTATTAACTTCTAGGCCAAATATACACTTGACACACACAACGAGAATTTCAATTAAGTACGTCTATAAAAAATATTATTAACTAGCTATACAGCGCGGTTTCGCACGCGCGGGCTTCGGTTTCTAAATCACAAATAGGTTAATAGAGAAAGACCATAAATTGACTTAATATTAACATTGACCCGAGTTGTTTCCTGTTATTTCTAAAGACAACATCCGCACTAGCGATAGCGTTCCTTTGTCGCAGAGGACTTTACAAACTTTCAGACGTTGTCCACAAAGAACACTCAGACTCAGCACAACTATCAGGTCTAGCTATCAAATGTTAAATAAAATGTCCTACATCTAATTTTGTAATTTCTGTACAAAATGCATTGATTATTTTAATAAATCATTCAATTTCGCGAATAGACGACATATATTATTAATAACATTTTTTATTAATAGTAAATGTATCGATTAGCTTTTAAACAATTTGTTTAAAGTTATATCGCTTAGTATCTGACAGTACCTATTCTTTGTTTCAATTAGCAATACCTAATTACATGATGGTTTTGTTAATTTAACTACAATCCTGAATCACGCAAGCAAACCTTTCACAGCGAATTACTACAAATATGTATAGTTTATATATATATAAACTGAAATAAATAAATAATTCTCGTGATTATTTCTGATGTTATTAAGTATACTGCTTCTCATTTCGATTACGATTAAAAATAAAAATGATATACAGGAAGTCCGGTAATTAATGGATTACCTTGAAATGTCATAAAGTAGAACTGAAGGCGGTTCAGAAAAAATGAAAAAAGTAATAATAAAAAAAATTAAAAAGAAAATATATTAAAAGTGCAAGCTATTATAGCATAGCATACTTTTGACTGTCTATCTATTAGCATAATTAGTGTTTAATAATAAAACAATAAAAAACCGATGGATTTCATTCATTTTAGTTCAAGTTATATATGGTTATTAAAAAAAAACACATATCTCAGGTAGTAGTTTAGATAGATTTTTCTTCATATTTTTCTGAACGGCTATCAGTTCCACTATAAGACATTTCCAGGTTATCCATTAATTACCGGACACCCTGTATACCCAAATGCACAACGGCATGTAGGTAGTCACGGACTGCCTGTGCATTTTCACAAAGTGTAAATGTGTGCGCTATCATGCCATCCTACTACCTTTTATAGATTAATCTAATATTATAAAGAGTAAAATTGTTTTTTGTTTGCTACAAAACTATTCAACCGATTAAAAAGAAATATTTCTCAATTAGAAACTCTTTTACTAACAGCCTATTCGACCTATCCCCAATCTCAGACTAAGGAAAACCTTAGAGTCCCTAATATACAAAATTTTCAGTAATTCGGATCTATACTTGGCAACACTTACGAACTGAAACTGTCAGTGTTCTAAACCATATAAACTCACTTATGTCATTTGTGTGTTGATGTTATTTGTTGTTATATTGTTACGTTTTCCTAGGCCCATATAATAAGGCCCATATGATAAGAGGCCAATTAATTGATTTGAAAGAAATACATTAATTCCAATGGAACATACCAATAATATTATGCGTAAAGACATGGGAACTTGTGAACAGATGAGTGTTTGTAGAGGTTGCCTGGCGAGAGACCGTAGGATGATCAGTACAAGAAGATATGAAACTATGTACAGGGATTTGACTGGCTTAATGGTGAGTAGTAAATATTCTATCAGTAGCGAGCTAATGTATATGTACCTATAGCTCTCATTTATATACACAAAAATTTTTTTGGACATTACACATATGCTAAGTATCTATGTATAATATTACCACACGGTATAAAACAAACTAATAAAGCTCGCTTTCTGGCATAAAAGTTGAAAAATCAGAACTGGTCAAAGCGCTTCTACGAAGAAAAATACCAACATATTGAGACACTCTTTGTATTCAATTCAGTTAATAAAATATCAAGCAGTATTCAAAACTTAAGTTTTAATAATTTATAAAGGAAAGGCAAAAAGCTTGTGATTATTTTTTTATTTATAAAAGGTACAATTACAGAATACAGACCAAGTAGCGATTAAGAATAATTTTACATGAAAACATTTCTAAATCTGCACTCCAATTACTACTGTACACAGCATTCAAAATTTATACAGCTTCAAATATGTAGGTGAACATTATAATAAAAAAGAAGTTACAAATAATATAGTTAAAACTCGGAGTGTAATATACACTAGGTTAAGGTGCATTCAATTTGTGTAAGGATTCTATGAATCAGCTGTGACTATCCACAAATATATCAACATGAGCGCAAATATCATTATACTGTCTACATTCGAAACAGTGGATTATTTTGGGACACATTATTGTTGCACGTTGGTATTTGAAACAGCTGCGGAGTATGCACAGATCGAGTAGGTACCTTGAAGTGTAACTGACTTAGGAGAGTACTATTAAATGAGACCTTGGAGATTTTATATAAAGTGGACATGTCGCTCATCCATCTCCTTTTATCCAATCCAACCATGTTAAAGTAACAAAGTCGAGCTTCGTATTCAGGTATTTTACGCCTTAAGCCGCATTTCGTGCACAAAGCTCTGACAAACCGCCTCTGTATAGTCTATATACGGTCTATATGAATTTTATATATCGGAGCCCACATGGATGCGCAATACTCAATAATACTTCTAACTAAAGCATAGTATAGAGTTATCAGTGAACTGGATTATCTAAAGGGTTTTGAATTTCGAAGTACAAAAGATAACATGCGGTTAGCCTTATTACAAACCATTAAACTGAAGTAGCAATATATTACTATATAACACTAATATTACATAATTTTGAAAACTCTAACACTACCATTATTGAACTTTACTACTATTTAAGCTATATATTTTTAATTAAAACAATTTATATTTGAGTTTACACTTTGCCCCGACGTTTCGGTTGCTTTACAGCAGCCATGTTCACAGGGAGACTAAGATACTATCTTAGACTCCCCGTGAACATAAACAACGCGACAAAATCCATATAAAGTGTTTAATTTCAATGTATAACATTTGTACATATAAACATAAGACAATATTAGATCTATTAATTATTTTAAACAGTTTATCATACAATATGTTGTTCTGAAGTGACAAATAAAAATTCATAATAATAATAATACTGTATCACATACACACAGTGCTTATTTCAGTAGGTATACGTGATAGGCCTCGGCCACGACCACAGCGGCGGCGCGTTACATCACTAGCCCACGGATTATATCGAGTTGCAGAAGAGATCAGAAACGAGTTCGGGATAGTCAATAAATCGATTTCTTCTACAAAAAAAAGTGTTTTTAAAAGCACTATCGCGAATACAAGCATATAAAGAGCAACTAATAAACATAGCACTACCCCCAGAACCAATAATAACACGGTGGAGAACTTGGTTGAAAGCTGTATTGTTTTATGCTGAGAATTTCGAAGCCATAAAAGAAGTAGTTGGAAAATTTTGACAGATCAGACGCCATTGCATTAAATTCAAGCCAGATGGCATATGCGGATCCTTCAATAAAAAAAAAATATAGCTCTCATTGAAACAAATTTCAGCAATAGACCCGATGAAATTAAGGAACTAGAAACCAAAAACCCTTCCTCTGTGCAAGTCCTTAGAAATATTAGAGAAAATGTTTGAACAGAGTGACGCCCTTCCGAGTTCACTATCGCAAAAGGTTCGTGGCAAATTAAATGCAGAGGCACTCCTTTTGTTCATTCATTTATTTCTTTGCTAGTTTCAGGCATGGGGACTGAGCCTATGCTTAATCCTTTTGGGAAAGGTCTCACTATCATGCTACTAAGTAGTAAGCACATTCTTAATAGTAACACATTCATTGATAACATGATATAGGTGTAGTCACCTGTAATCTTACACTATATATGAACTTTCAATAAAATACCCGTACACACAACTAATGTGGTTTCTTAGTATCACAGAAGTAATAACAAAACAATACAGCCACCCTATCGTCGGTTATATACTTGAATTTAGTTATGATTTTGTTTATATAAACGAGAATTTTTATGGGCTTTCATAATATTGTTACGTGCTGGGTTCGACGGATAAGAATATAAAACAATATTACCCACTCAAACGTTTTATTCTCTATCTCACACAATTAAATTTAAAACACAGCGTTTCTGGGGTTTTCTAGAAAAGCCATACCCGGCACGCAACAGCACGATGTTTCGAGAATGTGCTAGCGCTCTCTCTACTGTGCTCGCACTGACACTACGTAGTTCCGCAAGATGTCAATAGATGGTGCTGTAATAAATTATTAGAAGGGACTGCCGAGTGCCGTCAGATGGCACTAGTCGTAACACTGCCCCCCTCGTGCCAATCGATCCACATGAACGATTTTTGGTGTACCTCGTGGTCCTTTCTGGATCCGGTAGGTGACGTCATTCATCTTAGTGACTATGCGATAGGGTCCATCCCATTTTGCCTGTAACTTAGGAGAATTTCCTTTGCTGCCTACCGGATTATGTAACCACACCAGCGATCCTTTCTCGAAGCCTTTATTGTTCGCCTTCCGGTCGTAACGGGTCTTCACCCTCTCAGACATCTGCTGACCGGTCTGTCTCGTGTACTGTTAAACATCATTCATCCTGCTGCCAGAGCGTGGTCCTTTCACGGCGGAACAACTCGTGAATTTACGGCACCATTCCTCAACGTCTCTTCGACAATGGACCCAATAAAATCGTTCCCGGATCTTAATCAGAGTTCTCTTAACTCCCATGTGATCTTCTGGACTCCCATTATGACAGAGTTGTTAAACTTCCGGTACCTTAAGCTTTGGCACAATTATTTGCAGGTAATACTTGTCACCTCAAGCATTCTCCCATTTACGACAAAGAACTCCATCCTGGATAACCAAGCTTTCACACTGTGCCCAGTAACTCTTGGTCATAGAGCTCATTGCCGCAACTTCATACCAGCGAGGTCTCGAAGCACCTGTTTTCTTCCATTCGAGGATGGGTCGTATGTCTTTGTCCTCTTGTTGCATTCTCTGGAGAGTTTCCTTCCAATCTTCGCTAAGAACCGTCCTTAACATCCTCACTAGTCCTTCCTGCTTGGCCTTTGCGCCTTGCCTGGCGCAGTGCTTACACTGGTCGAGATACGGTCTACGCGACAGAGCATCTGCATTACTATGTGACTTGCCACTGCGATGCTGTATTACGAAGTCCTGTAGTTGTTGTCCGACACGCCCATCAGGTGTTCTTCTTACCGGCGACTGGTTTCTGCTACGTGGACTCCTTCGCGTCGGGCAGCTCAACCTGATGTGGCCTCTTTCGCCGCAGCTAAAGCACCGGGGTGAAGCCGACACTTTCCTGATACGTTGAGCGTGATCGTCCCGTCGCACTACTTCCACCTCCAGAGCGTGGGCTAGGGCGTCCTTCATGTTTTTGAAGTGTCCGAGTCTCACTGCGGTCCTAACCTCCAGGTCTCTGATCCCGTCGGTGAAAGCTTGAACAAGATTTCCGTCGATAAGCGCAGGTGAGGACTGGTGCGCCTTTCGAACCAGCTTCTCCACCTCCAAGGCCCACTGCTGTAAGGTTTCACCAACACGTTGCGATCGGTCTTTCAGCTAGGCGCGAAACACGTGTTCTAGGTGTGCGTCGCCATATTTTGCTTCCAATGCCTCTAACAAATTCTCGTAAGTGACGTCTTGACCAAGCGCCTCTAACACGGTCAAGGCCTGGTCGCGAAGCCCCAAGGTGAGGGCAGTCAGAGCCTGTTCTCGCGTCCACCCGTTAGATTTCATGACGGTCTCCAACTGGATCTTATAGGCTGACCATGACGATGAGCCGTCGAATGGTGGGACTTTGAAGCCTCGTGGTTAGGGCGCCACAATCGCAGATGTCATGATCCCCTCTCCAGACTTGAGCTCACGTATTGTTTTCTCCAACTCGGCAATGCGACTTTCGTGGCGTTGGACTTGCTTTTTCATCTCCTTCATCTCCGTGCCAACCGCTGCGCTGAGGTCCTTTAACATAATCAGCTGCTCCTCCTGGCGGCGTGCTTGCTCCTCCTGGCGGCGCGCCTGCTCCTCCTGGCGGCGTATACCCTCCTCCTTATTACGTTGCAGCTGTTCCTCGAGGCGGCGTGTGTGCTCCTCCTGGCGGCGTGCCTGCTCTTCCTGGCGGCGCATGCCCTTTTCCTTATCGCGTTGCAGCTGTTCCTCGAGGCGGCGCGCGTGCTCCTCCTGGCGGCGTGCCTGCTCGTGCATAAACGCCATCAAGGTCGCGAGGTCGGGTTTACCGGCGAGTGAGCTGCACTAGATGGTTGCGCTGCAGCCGCAGAGTCACGTGGTCCACCTGACGTCGGCGAGGGAGCGTCTCCAAAGCGCCTCTGGTCCACATCTTGCTGGCGCTGGTTCCTGGTACGCACCCCTTCCACTTCCTCCTTCGGTAGTACTGGCATATTCTTATCCCACTTCTGACACTTGCTTACATTTTATTGATTTATTATCTAAATATGTAATTTGATAATTTAATGTTTTTATATTTTTTTTTATACTCGACCCGTTCATGTCATCCTGTGAAGGCGACAGGCAGATT
The DNA here is from genome assembly GCA_963675205.1 of Catocala nupta. Lineage (NCBI taxonomy): Eukaryota > Metazoa > Arthropoda > Insecta > Lepidoptera > Erebidae > Catocala > Catocala nupta. The sequence continues at coordinate 18,431,961 of OY776107.1, read as the reverse complement.
TTGGTGGTACTAATTTAATAACCTTTTGTAATCATGTAATACCCAAAATGGATTGAATGAATAAATGATTTGATTTGATTTGATTTGACACCAATTTGTTACGTGCTGGGTTCGACGGATAAGAATATAAAACAATATTACCGACTCAAACGTTTTATTCTTTCACAACAACACGCAACACAACGGCACGCAACAGCACGATGATTCGAGAATGTGCTAGCGCTCTCTCTACTGTGCTCGCACTGACACTACGTAGTTCCGCAAGATGTCAATAGATGGTGCTGTAATAAATTATTAATGAATTATTATTGACTTATATAATACATACATTGTTTGAATCCTGTATGAAACAAGCAACTAGTTCCATGAGTTTTTATCATTTAAGTAATCATTGATTGAATAATAGCCCTTCCGGATAAGCTGACTTTTAACAGCACTTTTAAATTTTAGTAAAGGTAAATTTATAATATCAATCGGTAGTTTATTAAAAAAGCGTATACTGAGTCCCGCAAATGAATTGTGAACTTTATGTAAACGATGATACGGACCTACCAACTTATGCTTATTTCTAGTGTTTAAGTTGTGAATATCACTATTCTTATTATATAAGTGAATATTATGTTTTATAAACATAATATTCGTAAATATATATTGCGACGCAACAGTAAGTATACCAATTTCTTTAAAACGCTCTTTCAGGGAAACTCGTGGGCCTAAATTATAAATGCTACGTACTGCACGCTTTTGAAGAATGAAAATTGTTTCAATATCAGCTGCCTTACCCCACAATAGTATGCCATAGGACATAACGCTGTGAAAATAACTAAAATATACTAGTCTCGCAGTATCTATATCAGTAAGCTGTCTTACTTTCCTAACCGCGAATGCTGCTGAACTAAGTCTCCCTGCAAGACACGATATTTGAGCGCCCCACTGAACTTTATCATCTAAAGTAATGCCTAAGAAAACTGTGGATTGTATAAATGTTACTGTTTCATTATTTAAATTAACGTTTATGCTAGGACTCTTTATATTAGGCAATGTAAACTTAATACATTTTGTTTTTTTTGAATTGAGTAGTAAATTATTCGCCGTGAACCAGTCCAGGACTTGCGCGAGTGAAGAATTAACACCCTGTAAATTTGGTGTCTTACGGTCTACTTTAAAAATAAGTGATGTGTCATCAGCAAATAATACAATGTCGCACAAATTCTGTACGAAGAACGGCAAATCATTCACGTACACTAGAAACAGAAAGGGTCCTAAAATTGAGCCCTGTGGCACGCCCATCGCGACTGGTAATCCAGAAGATCTACTTCCGTTGATTTCAACGTGTTGTAATCTATCGCTTAGGTAAGAACCAACGAGGTCGAGTGCAGCATTTCGAATTCCATAATGCCTGAGCTTTCGCAATAACGTTTGATGTTCAACGCAGTCAAAGGCTTTTGAGAGATCACAGAATACGCCAATGGCATCTTGCGAATTTTCCCAAGCAGCAAAAATATGTTTTAAAAGTGTAACACCCGCATCTATTGTAGATCGACCCTTTCTAAAACCATATTGTTGAGTATGAAATAAGTTGTTTACGTTAAAGTGGCTCTCTAATTGCTGTAATATAATTTTCTCAAATATTTTACTTATAGCAGGTAATATAGAAATCGGTCTGAAATTACATGGATCACTTGTACATCCATTTTTAAATAATGGTATTATTTTGCTACATTTCATTAAATTTGGAAAAATGCCCACATCAATGCATCCGTTGAATATATATTATTTTGATATATCTTGTAATGTAAATGCGTAAATATATATACTTTTCAACATGATTACAAAGCATTAGCTAGACCAGCTAATGCTTTATAATCAAGTTGAAAGAAAGTAGTGTTAACAAAATTAATAAGAATGGATTGTACATATATGCCTATAAGCAGAAAAATTATGATAGTGAAAACAGTATCATAATCCATTGCATAGTTTAGTAGCTATATGCAGACAAACAGCAACTTTGTTTTATAACATTAAGCAACATGTTATTCCGTTCATGATCTATGTATATAAAAACTCCAAACCTGTAAATATGTAATATATTTTCGTTTTCAAAATAAAACAAGTAATAATTTGATGTCCATTATGAAGGAAATTGTCAAGATGAACAATTATTGGAGGCATGGGCACTTCTAATAGATGGATCTCGTTAAGTTATAGAGATTAATGGTTTATTCTCATCTTCCCCCGCATGTCTGCCCCCGAATGGAGGAAAATGTGAAGTTTCGTGCCAAACCTGTAAATATGTAATATATTTTCGTTTTCAAAATAAAGCAAGTAATAATTTGATTTCCATTATGAAGGAAATTGTCAAGATGAACAATTATTGGAGGCATGGGCACTTCTAATAGATGGATCTCGTTAAGTTATAGAGATTAATGGTTTATTCTCATCTTCCCTCGCATGTCTGCCCCCGAATGGAGGAAAATGTGAAGTTTCGTACTAAAGTGGCAAACAATCTTACGGCCACTTAACCATTAACCTGATGGTAAATGGTTACCGTAGCCTATCGACGCCTGCAATACCAGAGGCATCACTTGCGCGTTGCCGACCTTGTAAAAACCTTTTAACGCCCTTTTCCCATTTTCCCCCATTCGGGAGCAGAAATGCGGGGGAAGATGGGAATAAACTAGATTAATTTATTCTTCCTACCATATCATCACTGGACACTTAAAAAGCCTAATCATATATACAAACACTCGACGCCTATGAAAATAAAAGAGCAACACACAAATAGTCAACAGAATATGTTCGGTACATTGGATATTTCTAACAACATATAGAGCAAATAGAAAAAGCGCCTGCAAGAATAAATGAGCAACAAGATACAAATTTACAACAAAAGGAAAACCAAGGAAACGAGTCTGTTAATGAAAGGATATGCGAGTCTGAATGCAACAACCCCGTACAAATCTTTGAAAATTGCCAGCAATCTACTCCAAGGCAAAGTACAGCAGCACTATTAACAGAACATCCTAAATATATGTCAGAAACAAGCTCACATAAACAACATAAGACAGTACGCCATCAATATACAGAAAGTTCACTCTTTAAAAACCATAGGGTAATTATTCTGGGTGACCAACAAGGATGCGGTTTACGCAGTATCTTACAAAATCTACTTGGATCAGAGTATGCTGTATTTTCCTATATAAAAACTCATGCTACACTAGAAAACATCTTAAGTTTCCCGAAAAATGAAATTGTTAGTTTGACTAAGAATTACTACGTAGTTGTATTGGGTGGATGCTGGGATGGAAAACCGTGTGATATCGACATATTCCTACATCGTTGGTTAGCTTTAACCGCCAACACTAATGTGATAATCAGTGAACTGTCCAGAAACAGGTTTTTAAAGGAATCGAAAATTAATTATTTGCTTCGGTTTATATGTAATATATATAAGAATGGATATAAGATACATGGATATGAATTACTCAAGAAACTTACCGAATAGGCGAAATAATTCACTAAATCTTGCAAGATCATTATTAAAAGAGATTTTATGTATATATTATCACCTTCAGGCATTCCAGTATGAGAAAATGTTAAAGGGAAAAAATCATGTAAAGATAAATGTATTTAAATTAACTTAGATTTTGACCAACATTTATCAACTAATAATGTAAGTAATAATCAATGTATAAACAATTCAACTTCAAAAAAGACAGAATTGATCCTAACAAAGGTACTTTAACTAATTTATTTCGTGTATAGTTTTATTACTGTCCTATCAGAATATCAATGGGCTGCTTAACAAATCTGACATGCTCTCTGCTTTGCCTGAATGAGTTAATCACTAAGGGTATTTCTGTGGATATAGTGTGTATTACTGAGCATAATATGACGGACGGTGATGAATTATATGTTATAATGCCAAATTACAAACTTGTCTCTTATTACATGCGAGCAAACAGGCATGGAGGCTCATGTATCTTAATTAAAAATAATTTGAAGTTTAAGGTCCGTCACGATATCTCCAGACATTCAATTAGCAACACTTGAGAATGCTCTGCAATTGAATTACTAGATCATAAAATAGTCATTATATGTATATATAGGCCACCAAATCATGCAGTTGACTCTATATTCAGTTTTTTCACAACATTAAATAAAATATTAAATAAAGTAAGCTCAAATGGTAATAAAATTGTCTTGTGCGGAGACTTCAATATCGACATTTTAAAACAAACTAAGCTGTCAACAGAATTTAAGGAACTGTTAATTACTTATAACTTAAAATTAAAATTTAAACAAATTACAAGATTTTTAGCAAATCTTGTATTGACAACATAGCCCATAATATGAAATCGTGCGTAGAAACTATCAATGAATTAGGTTTATCGGACCACAATGCGCAAATTGTTAAAATACCGGTAAACAAAACGTGCACAGTAAAATATTGGTATATATTGAAAAGAGATTACTCTAAAGAAAATCGAGGAATATTTATAAAATATTTAAAACAGTTAAGTAATAACGATGTCTATACAGGGTGATTTTGAAATCGTGTAATTCCTTTTAACCACGCATTCTACTGGTGATATAGAATAACCCTGACCATATTTTTTCTTAATTAGAATAATGGTTTCGGCAAAATTAGAGTACAGATTTTTTCCATGAAATGATTTCATATAGTCATATTTTAACCACCTTTTTTTTTTTTTTTTTTTTTTTTTACGTGGAGGAATGCAATGGCGCATATCCCTCCGCGGGGGCGGGCGGAGGGATTATGTCGGACTCGCCGGGGTAAAATAAAGATGTTAAAAAAAAGATAATGTACCTCCCGGAATACCGACTAAACCTACCACGGTGTTCCTCGACACAACCACTACCGACGGGGCCGCGCGAATCGCTTTCGCATGCGGTCGCGACCCCGCCGAGGTTACGGCCCGCCGTATGAAACGGCAGGCCACTACACGAAAGACCTACCCAAAATAGGCACTACTTCAAATAAAACCCTACTGTCTCCCCCCTAGAGGGAAGACGGACTCGACACAGAGGCGCGCGTGGGAACACGCACGCCGCCTCTCGGACCTGGTGCTGAACGGATGGCGGGCAGGCCCACAAAGCCCGCCACCCCCAGGTCAAACCTCAGGGTGGCTGGAGGTCATCTCGCGCCCTCCGGCGCCCGGCTCTGCGGTTGGGGAGAGGGTTTAAACGCTCCCTCTCCCGCTCCGCCGCCTCCTTGATGGAAATCACTTCCTCGCAAAAGGAGGCGACGGCGTTCCACGACCTCTCACTCCGGACCATAGACTGAACTACGGCCGGGAGCGAGAGGGCAACCGATCCGACTGCCGCGATCAAATCACGACGCTGCGATGCCCAGGCGGGGCAAACCGCCAAAGTGTGCAGCGCCGTGTCCTCAATAACGTCGCGGCAGTCGCCGCAGTGGTGACAACCGGGCGTCTCTTGCCGGCGTATACGACACAGGAACCGGCCAAAACATCCATGGCCAGTCAGAACCTGTGTCAGCCGGAAGGTGAGGGCGCCATGCCGCCTCTCCAGCCACTCCTCAAACACGGGACTTACCGCCACGATCGTGGCGTGCCCGGCACTGGGGTGCACAAGTCGCTCCTTCCAATTCGCCACTAGGACCTGGCGGAGCTCGGACCTCGCCGCCTTGATAGCGGGAGGATCCGGTCCTTCGCCCCGAGCTAGTGCCTCCTGGCGCCAACGATAGAGCGACGCCAGGAGCGCCGCTTCCAGGTCCCATGGCATCGATCCGGCGAGGAGGCTCGCAGCCTCAAACGAGATCGTGTGGTATCCCCTAATCAACCTGACGGCCATGACGCGCTGTGGTGCACGAAGCGCCGAGATATTGCGGGCCGTCAGGTTGTCTGCCCAAACTGGAGCCCCATATAGGGCCATGGACCGCACGACCCCCTCGTAGAGCCTCCGGCAGGAGGTGTTTGGCCCCCCAAGGTTTGGCAGCAGGCGCGAGAGCGCGCCTGCAGCGCCCCGAAGAATGGGGGCCAAACGACGAAAATGGGCTATAAAGTCCCATCGGCTGTCGAGCAGGAGACCTAAATACTTTAGGGTTGACTCGACGCCGATGCGGACCCCTCCTACCATAATATGGGCCCCTGGAGGTGGCCGTTTCCGAGGGCCGTGGAAACAAACAGCCTCGGACTTGGACAGGGCCACCTCGAGGCCCAACCGCCGGATACGACCAACGACTTGTGCGACCCCAGCGGTCGCCAGTATGGCCGCCGCCCGGTGCGACTTACCCCTCGCTGTGACAAGCGTGTCGTCGGCGTAACAAATGACGCCGACGCCACGGAGGAGCGCACCTCGCAGCACCCAGTCGTAACCGATGTTCCACAGGAGCGGACCCAGAACCGATCCCTGCGGAACACCGCACGACATCTCTCGCCGACTCCAACCGTCGTGACCCGGGTAGACGACTACCCTCTCCGATAAATATGCCCCGACTATGCGGCGGAGGTAGGTCGGCACTCGATGAAAGATGAGTGCCTCCCTAATACAACTCCAGGGCAAGGTATTAAAGGCATTCGCGATGTCCAAAGACACCGCGAAGACGACCTCGCCCTGGGACACCGCATCCTCCGCCAGGCTCCTCACTCGCTGGACAGCGTCAATAGTGGAGCGCCCGCGGCGGAAACCATATTGGTTTTCCGCCAGATCCGGGCCCACTGAAAACAGTCGCTGGACGAGGCGCTCCGCGATAATAAACTCGAAGAGTTTAGCAACCTCGTCCAGCAACACAATGGGCCGGTAGGCGGACGGAGAGTCCGCCGGGCGCCCCTCCTTCCTGATCAGGACCAGTCTCCCCACCTTCCACTGGCGCGGAAACTGGCCCTGCACCAGACACTCGCTGAGGAGCCCCCTCAGTCGGGGCGCGAGCTCCTCGAGGACCAGGGCCAAGGCAAGACCTGGAATGCCGTCGGGCCCTGGGGCGGTGTTTTTCGAGCGAAGTCTCGACACCGCCGCTCGCAACTCTACCTGGGTCACTTCGGGAACTCCGTCGTCGTCAAAGTCCGCGCTGGACGCCATGGAAGGCGGAACCATCGACGGAGGAGTGTGCTCCGCCCGTGAAGGGAACAGAGCGGCCACCACCTCCTCAACCAATTGTGGCCGGAGACTCTGGGACAAGGGGGGCGCCCAGGGGCGAAGCTTGTCCCTTACCAATAGGTATGGACGCCCCCAGGGATTAAGGTCCAGAGTCCCCAGCAGCTCTTGGCGGGCCAGATCTTTGGCCCGCTTAATGGCTATCTTAAGAGCCTTCTTGGCCGCTCTGTATACCTCGTACAATTCCGCCTCCCTGGCGTCAAAATCGGAAGGGCGGCGACGCCTCCTACGAAGCCGGATGTACTGGCGTCTGGCCACCACGCAGGAGTGGCGAAGGTCGGCAATATGTGCCGACCACCAGTACACCCGGCGCCTAGCTGGAATATTTGCAGGCACTCTAGGCATCGCCGCATCGCAAACTTGCGTTATGGCCTCCCGGAACCACTCGGCCTCCATCTCGACATTATCAGGCCTGGCCGGTGCTGGCACCCAGGCCTGAACGATGGAGGCTTCCAGGAGGACCTCCCGATTCAGCTTCTTTAAAGCCCAACGCGGACCGCCCCCAATCGGGGCCCTTGGGGCTGGGGGGTCGGAGGTTTGTGCGGAGACATCGAACCGAATATAGCGGTGGTCCGACAACGTCTCCACCTCCTCGACGACGCGCCAGCCTTGGACACGGCGTGCTAGTGCGGGGCTAGCAAAGGAAACGTCGATGACGGAACCGCCCCGCTGACGCACGCACGTGTGCACTGACCCACGATTGAGGACTAGCAGGCCGTTTTCTACGGCCCACTCCTCGAGCAATTCACCCCTCGCGTCCGTGGTCACGGAACCCCAAGCCGAGGATTTGGCATTGAGGTCCCCGACGACGAGCACGCTTCTCCTACGAGTGCTGCGACGCAGCCCCGTCCTCGGACGATGTTCTCGAAGGACGGGGCGCCGGCGGCGGCCGGCGAAATTAACGCCACCGAGCCATCGAGGTCCCCTACCCAGTCAGCCCTGGGAGGGACAAAATAGGGCTCGGCTACTATAGCGACATGAATTGACCACTGCGCCATGCTCTGGAGGAGAAGGTCCTGAGCCCTGGCGCAGTGGTTTAAGTTACACTGGAGGAGACGGAGGCATGGAGGCATCACGTCTCCATGCTAACCTCCGCCCCCCCGACCGCGGGAGCGGCGACCCTTATTGTTGCCGACGTTGAGGCAGGCGACCTTGGGGGTCCCTGGCCGGTACTCCCCCGCGGGATCTGGAGGCGGAAGTGCTCGCCGACGTTTACCGTCGAGCGGCCGAATTTCGAGCAGGCGGAGGCGGTCGCCCTCTGCTCGAGCAGGTGCGCGAGTGGCGCGAGGCCGCTCGACGAGCCATCGTGGCCCGATGGTCAGTCCGGCTGGAGGCTCCACGTGCGGGTTTTCGCACGGTGGAGGCGCTCCGGCCGGTCCTTTCGTTGTGGGTGTGGCGACAGCACGGGACCCTTTCCTTCCGGCTGGTGCAGGTGTTATCCGGGCACGGGTGCTTCGGATACTACCTGCACAAGGTCGCGAGGAGGGAATCGAGTCCCGCCTGTCACCACTGTGATTGTGGCGAGGACACGGCGCAGCATACGCTGGAGTTCTGCCCGGCGTGGGCGCAGCAGCGTCGTGCCCTCGTCGAGACCATCGGTGCGGATCTCTCGCTACTATCGGCCATAATCCGCTCCATGGCCGATAGCGACAGGAATTGGAACGCAGTCGCCTCCTTCTGCGAGAACGTCATCTCGCAGAAGGAGGCGGCGGAGCGGGCCAGGGAGGAAAGTCTCCTCGCTGACCCGATCCGTCGCCGGCGAACTGGGCGGCGTCGGCGCGCCGATGCGCGCCTGATGCCACCCTGAGTAGGGCTGAGGGTGGGAGGTCGGGGTATTTACTCTCCCACCCTCACCCTTCTGCGTAGTGGCGGCGTCTCTGGTGCACCCAGACGCCGCCGCCATTGTTGGTGCCCGCAGGGCGTGGGCAGTCACTGGGTGGGTCGTTGATGTCGTATCAGGTTCCAACGGCCCACCCGTCAAGGTGAGGTGACGGTGCACAGGGGGGTTTTAGTCGGTATGCCGGTCGTGTCATCTTGACCGGTGAGCCCGACATAACCGTCCCACTGCCCCCCGAGTGGGACGGTATGCATCAGGAGCATTTCCCCCCCTCAAAAAAAAAAAAAAAAGGCGACCTTGGGGGTAACTTTTTGTGGGTGGCGGTGCACTTCTTGCCACCCGCCCGGTGCTTCGCCGCTTTGCCCACCGCCGCACACAAAATACAGTGCGGCGTGGCCTCACATGTAGCGGCCATGTGACCAGGCTGACCGCAACGGAAACAGCGGCCAGTGCAGTCAGCCTGTGAGGGGCACTTGACGCCCACATGGCCGCTGGATAGGCAGCGGTAGCATCGGGCAAGCCTGGGCTCCAGCACTTTTACTTGCGCCGACACCCACCCCACTAAAACACGTCGGCCATCGGCCAGCTTCTTAGCGGCGGCCACGGGACAGCTTATAATGGCCGTCCCCATTCCGGCGCGGCCCTGTCCAATTTCCCCGCACTTTATCTGCTCTTCAGGGCACCCTCCGTTCTTGGCAATGGCAGCGACGACCTCCTCTTTAGTAATAGAGTCATCCAGGCCCGTGATGCGCAAATCAACGCACTTTTGGGGCCTGGAGACGCGGACCTCTTCCGGTTGCAAAACCTGGCGGAGACTTTCCGCCAAACGGTCCGCCTGGTCGCCGCTAGCGACTCCCGGCACTTCTATTAGGCGGGCACCGGTCTGGGTAGTCCGGCACCGCAGTCCTGCTGTTATGCCAAGTTTACCGGGGTCGATTGCGCTCCGCGCCTTCTTTAGTAGCTCCGCGTATGTTGTCCCCCGCTCAATAGCAGCTGGCTGCAGTGTAAGGACCACTGCAGTGGAACGGGGAGCCTGGAGCTTCCTCGCTGCCTTTTTAGCCGCCTGCCTTGCCTTCTTCGCCGCCTTCTTTCTTCGTTTGGCTGCCGCTTTCTTTTGGCCGACGACCTCCCAGTCGTCGGCCTTGCGCGCGGCAGCAGCGGGTTGTATCCCGGGAGCAGCAGGGCGTTCGGTAGCTACAGGTGCGCGCTTAGCCTTCGACCTTTTTCTGCCCTGCTTGCTAGGGGCCGTTGTGTCGGCCGCTGGAACAATCGCCGGGAGCCGCGGGGAACTTGCTTTAGCCGCATACGTTGGCGGCGCAGGCTTCGGGGGAGTGGGACGGGGAGGCTCTCTGACCCTGTCTGCGGCCAGAGGAGGGCGCAGCAGACGGCCCTCCATGACTGAGAGCTTGGCGCGAAACTCGCCAAGCTCCTGTCGAACGAGGGCTACAAGGTCAGTTTCAGCCTTGTTTGCACCCTGGTCGTGCCGCTTCTCGAGCTCTTCCTGGCGTGTCCTGAGCTCGGACAACTCCTTCGCTAAGCGAGCATTTTCCACCTGCAGCTTTTGCACCTCCTCATTCGCTGTGCGGCTGAAGACGGCCTCCGTGATGTCTCGAATGGCCTCAATGGAGTCTTTAAGGGTCTTCTGGCACGTGCCCTTTAGACCCTTGGACTTCCTCGAGACCAGTCGTATGGCCTCCAATGCATCGCTGAGCCGAGTTTTGAGGTGCGACACCGGCAGGTCTACGGCATCCAGCTCCACCACCGGCTGCTTCCGTCCCGCAGCGACTCGCCGGGCCGCCGCAGCAATGAGGGTGTCCTCATCGGACGTACGCTCCTTATCAGCCTTCCGCAATGCAGCGGCAAGTTCGGCCTTGGCCCGACCCAGACCCACATAACGACCGTGGGTGGGTGGACGACCGCGTCCACGTCGCGCTGTCGGCATTTTCGCAGCCGACGCCGCGTCCTCGCTGGAGCCGTCCGACTCCGATTCCTGCGCTGAGCGCAACCGCTTGCGCGGAGCTTTCTCCGGTGTTGCCACCGGAGTAATCTCCACAACATCACTGTCGTGCTCCGACCGCACGAACTCCTCCTCCTCTTCGGAACGCGCAGTGCTGGGCATGCGCGGCCTACTAACTCTAACCGATGTTTTTAAAATAGACTTAATTGAAGATTCCATAATAAATCCCACGAGTACGGGAGAAATAAAAGTCGACCCGGGCAGAGATCCCGATACCCGGGCAAGCCTAATACTTCAGGGGGACGGCAGGTACCCTGAAGGGGCCGCACTAGTGACTGAACTACCCATCAGCCATGCATCTCCTCGCCGTGCGGCAGCAACTTGAGATTCGGGGTGGTTTTTATAGAGGGCCACACCCTCGCAGTCCGGGCGGTGAAGCCAAGACCCTCGCTCCCGTCAGCAGCCGCGAGACGTGATCCACGACACTGCACAATACGGGGTTACGATGTGCTCTAGACGGTGACAACGGGGACAAAAGTCAGAAAAAAGGGGGGGGGACAACAAGAACAAAAACGGGGCAAAACAAACAAAAGGGGACAAGAAACAAATTTGGACGCAGAACCAAACCAAAAAGGGGGGAACAAAACCAAAACACAAAACAAAAGGGGGACAAAGAGGGGGAAAGAATCGTCAGAACGACGAGAAGAGACCCCGTTGTCTGTTCAGCGGCAGGGTGAGTGCACGCCGAACCCGTCAAAGGGGCTCTCCCATGTCCATTCTAAAACAGAGCGGTACTGGGAGAGCCGGGCCCAGAATAGGGCCTCCGGCTTGGGGATGGGACTCGCGTCCATCCCCCCGCCTCCGGTGCCAAACGCGACAAATGGCACCGGTTGTCAGAATATTAGCCACCAGCAACAATGAAAAGCATTGTTGCTGGTGCCCAGGGTGCACCACGGGGAGGTTTTCTGACACGCACCCCATATTTTAACCACCTGACACAATCTTAATATTTTATTAATTTAAAAATAATAACATAACAATAACTGATGTCGCAAATAATAAGGGGCAATAAAAAGGACCGCCCGTTATTATTTACATTAATTATTAATATGATTTTTTATTTTAATTAGTAAAAAATTAAAATTGCCTCGGTTGGTTAACATATGACTATCTGACACCATTTCACGAAAAAAACGGAATAATAATTTTTCAAAAAAAATAAATCTAATTAAATAAAAATATGGTCAGGGTTATTCTATATCACCAGTAGAATGCGTGGTTAAAAGGAATTACACGATTTCACAATCACCCTGCAGCTGTATGGATCCAAATAGTGCTTACAATAAATTTCATGAGAACTTTGTTATGCTATATGAATTATGCTTTCCATTAGTAAGAATTAAGATTTATAATCGACCTAAACCAAAATGGATATCACGTGGCTTAAAAATGTGCAGCAAGCGAAAACGTGAACTTTTGTGGAAATATAGAAAAAATCCAAGTACGGTAAATAAAAAAATATTTAAAACATACGCGACGAGATTCAAAACTATAATAAATCTGACAAAAAAGTCTAAAAATAATTACTATATCAATACTGCTGCAAACAAATGCAAAGCAACATGGAAAGTAATAAATAAGATCAAATGTTACTATCCTACTGAAAGCGTAAAACAATTAATCAAAAATAATTCAACAATAAATGGCCCTTTGAACATCGCCCAAACATTTAATGACTTTTTCTTAACATCAACAATAAAAACCTGACTAATTCAATTAATAATTCGTTCAATAAATTGACACACGATGACTCTAATAAATTGACATTTAATCCACATAATAAATTGACATATCATTCAAATTCGATCTTTATGGCACCGACTATCCCTAATGAATTATATAACATTATATTAGCACTGAAAAATAAAACCAGCGTTGGCTATGACGGTATATTGACAAATATTGTAAAAGATGTTGCTATTATTATATCCGAACCGTTAAGCTACATTATTAACCTATGCATAGAATACGGCATCTATCCAGATAAATTTAAAATATCAGTAATAAAACCAGTATTTAAAAAAGGTGATAGAAGTAATATGAATAACTACAGGCCGATAGCACTGATGTCTACATTTGCAAAGATTTTTGAGAAAGTTATATTTAAATGCATATATGAATTCCTGGAAAACCATCATATTCTAACACCAAGTCAATATGGTTTCAGGAAAAATAAATCGGTAAATGTGGCAATATATAACTTTTTACAAAAAGTATTAAACAGTTTGGACAAAGGACTGCCGGCTATAGCGTTATATATGGCATGTCAAAGGCATTTGACTGTGTCGAGCATAATACCCTCTTAAGAAAAATGTATGCGTATGGTATCAGAGGCAATGTGTTTGATCTCGTAAAATCATATCTTTCAAATAGAGAATAATACACAGAGATTTGTCAGCTGGACCCACTGTCAAAGACAGTAGAAGTCTATGCATCTAAAGCTGGGACTGTGCAATTCGGTGTCCCACAAGGGAGTATTTTGGGCCCCTTGTTATTTCTTGTGTATATAAATGAAATGCCTTCAATAACAAATCATGATATTACGCTATTTGCTGACGATAGCACAGTGCTATTTAACAATGACAATTTAACTAATTTAGAACTCGACATAAATCAATCTTTAGAAAATATTGTAGACTGGCTTAAAATTAATAATTTAATGATCAACATTGATAAAACAAAAATAATGACTTTTAGAATACGCACACAAAGCACAGCTCCCTTAAAAATATGTTATCATGATAGCGAGATAGAAGAAACTGATGCAGGGGGTACCAATTAGAACAAAAAGTAAACAATTCCAAAAATAGATCATAGATGGCACTATGAGTTCCAATGTTAATATTAAGATCAATCAAAATGCTTTATTGGAAGAAAATTGACAATAAAACGTTATTATAAATAAACATTTTACATATTTAATTAACGAGCATCAAGGTAAACGCATTTATTTTATGATTTAAAGATATCGATATATCAGTATTTTTAACATCACACATAGGTTTTATTCATTCATGGTTCATTTCATTTTAACTATAGGTAGGGCTAGATGAGACGCTAGATGGCTCTTTTATATGTTTATACAAGTCTACAAAAACATTGTGTTTTTATTTCATACCCTTCTTTTCGTTTACTTCAATATTTGTTTATTACCTACTGATTAATAAGAAATTACTTATAATATGAAAAATATGTATGCTTAACAAATGTCAATGTATTAAACAAAACGTTTTGTTGTACTACATGGCATTATATTCAAACACCTGGTCGGTTCTCGTAACTTCTATTGTCAAATTTAATTTGCTTGTGCGGCAGTAGATATAGCGCAGTCGTTGGACTCGTCGGCGTTATAATAATCATTATCTCTGTGCTACCTACTTATTCTGAATTGAATTACAAACTTACGATAGACATGCCGATAGAAATTGAGTTTTAGTAAATCATAACAACATTTTACTAAAAATAGTTAGGTAAATATTAAGTAACCTATCATAATAATTATTCTATAAAATTAAAGACTGTTATTTGTTTATACCGCTTTGTTAGTTTGGTTTTTACGCAATTTCTAGTATTATTTGATCACTAGACGCAACTCAACTAAATCTGTTTCAAAGGGCCTGAAAGCTAGTTAGGCAATAGGCACAGTCGTGATTAGGGTTGCTACCTTTATTTTGAACAAATAGAGTATGTTTACTATCTTAGGTAAAAAGGTACATGATCTGAAAATAAAATATTACTTATTTAACCTGCCTTTTGGTTACCATATTTTTGTTCGTGCTAGTTAAATCTAACAAATATTTATTATTAAGGAAAGTTGTAATCGGATTTTTACAAAATATGTCTATATTAAGATAGATAAACAAATGATTTTATTCAATTTAGGGAATCTTTATAGCGTTGCTTTAAGTTAACAATTAAATAAAACCTGAAAAAGCGGACATAGGTAAAATGAAGTATCTTCACGTGCTTTATTTCCTACTAAAGTATAAATTACGTTTACCAGAAATCACGTACAATACTTTACTATAAAGTACCTACGGTTGGCAACCCCAGTTGTGCTTGTTGTGAATTTCATATCCCTTGATGAAATCACGACGATCAAGTAAATCGTGCTAACGATCGTTTAAAGGAAGGTAGTTCGTAATAAACGTTTTTTTTAATCAACCCGTGACCACGATCCATGCCTGTCGGTCGAAACGTCGCGTCGGGCAATCAATATATTTTACCTTTTAAATACTTTATGCGAGTAAGATCCGTTAATTAGCATTATGGTATATTAAGTACCTAGTTCATAATAGCCTGATAATATCTTAGTTTATATACAATCCCCTACAACAACAAAACGAAATCTTTTGGAACAGAATACACTCATCGCACGCGCTGGTACGGGCGCGGGGGTGGGCAGGGTAAGATCCGCCCACCCCCGCTACAAGCCCAAGTATGAAACGATGTTTACTATTTGTTTTGCTTCGAAAAATATAAATTATGAGCAATATTTTTAAAAATTGGTTGATGTTTGCTTCTTCCTGTTGTCGACGTCACATGACGATATTATGACATAACATTTCGTTTCGAATATTATCATTTACTATTTTACGCACATCACGCACTCATCACATCACACTCATTATTTTTTAACTAGTTACTATTAATGTGTTCATATCTGGTTTGGTTGACATTGTAATAAATATTCGGATGTAATAGTAATATTACATGAGATAAATATTTCTTGGACGTCGTCGTCACCATATATCGTTATAATTATTATTTAGACACGAATATTTAAATAAATCATACCAAAGCATGAATAGTGTTTTAGGATTAGTAACATCGCATTTATCATGGTATATTAATGTGATCTTTACTTACATAAGTACCACAATATTCATTAATTAAGTAGGTAGGTACTTATCTATTGTTTTGTTACTTGAATTTTAACTATTATTACATATTAATTATTGATTTCCCTACAAAATCAATAATTAATATGGATATAAAAGTAAAAGAATACAATGTCAATAATTATTATGACATAGTTAAAAGATTACGAGCCATGACTACGTAAAGCATACCTACTAACTCAGTTGTTTTTTTTCTATTAATAGGTACATTGTATTTTATAGGAGGTATATCAGTAATTATATTATTAGCTTTAACTTCTGTTAAAGTATTAAGCAGGTCCAGATAATTAATATTTCATAACAAAATTTCAGTTGACAATCAAACTTCGACTCTATTGAGAATCGACGCGGCAGGCAGGCGCGCTACTCGACGCCGCGGCTACCGGCAGCGCTCATACACGAAAATTCACGAAACTGACCGGAATAAACCGAACGCCGCCGCCGCGGCCGGGCGACACTCGCGCGTGCGTGTGATTTGATTTCAAGTATGGCGTGGTTTAATCGCTTAAACCGGGTACTTATCGACGTGCGGAGTGTTATGGGTTCGATTCTCACACAGAAAATAAATTATGTTCAACAGATTTTTTGTGTTAAGTCTGTTATACGGCAAAAGAGTAACCGTATGAGTCTTTTAAAAAAAAGTGCTGGTTATTATATTTATTTTTCGATAGTTAAATTAATGAAACGCTTGTTGGCAGTTTGTTTTACACAGAGAGAGTAAGATTTATTTAAATGCATAGCTGATAATCATAGACAATAGACATGATCATAAAGTACATATAATAGACAATAATAAGGCAGTCCATAGACAGTGGTAACAAACGTACAAATAGATGTCGCCACTATGTACTAAAAGTATGATTTCGTTATAAATTTAACATAAATTCAAAATAATCTATGTGATGTATTTTATAAATAGTCATAACTCAGTAAATATCAACAGAGACTAAATACTAGGCATTGCACAGTTGTTTTCAAAAATCTGAGCGCAATATTTTATGTTATTTTATATTTACAATTATAGTGAAATATAGATAACTAACTGCCAAAGTAGAATTCTATTTGCCAATGAGTTATTTTCAAAGTACCCGAACATCAATCGCAATCGCATACATAATGAAATATATTGTTTTATTAATACTTTTTAAAACGCATTCATTAAAATTATATGAAAAAAATTCACGAAAATCTGACCCACTAAATGAGAATCACCAAAGTGTGGTCGTACGCATTTCGGCGCACAAAACTATAGGTAGGTAGATAACTTTTATTTTCAAGGTTGCGCACATTTTGCATCGGCTCGTTTAAATAATATGGTTTATCCGTGGTAAACAGTCAAGTAAGTACCTATTTTACTGTCACAACGCCATCTCTTATGAGCTGTTATCAAATAGGATTCGGAACTTGTGTACTTGTTATGGGTAGATGGCAGCAGTGGCGCTAGTTTTGTGCTGCCATCTAGTGTAAAAAGATAGGTACCAAAATAGCAAGTAGAATAGCCAGAGTTAGGCGTGTCCAAGATTTTTGTATGGGTTTGAGTATCTGTACTAGTATAGTATTATATTATCTGTGACTGATGTAACAAAGTTTCTAGGTTTACATATTGATAACAAAATTAATTGGAAATTACATGTTGACTATGTCTGTAAAAGACTAAGTCAGTTTTCATATGCTCTCAACAGGTTAACAAAACTGGCAAATCAAAAGACTCTACTTGCAGCATACCATGGCTACGTTAGCTCAACCCTAAGGTATGGGGTAATATTTAGGGGTAACAGTACAGACAAAGGCCGGGCATTTGTAGCACAAAAACGCTGTATAAGGGCTATGTTCAATCTGCAGGTAACCGACTCGTGTGTAACATATTTTAAAAAACATAACATTTTAACCTTGCCAAGTCTATACATCTTGGAGGTAGCATTATTTACTAAAAATAATTCTGAGCTATTTAACTATCGCAAACGTATAAGACATGAGAACACATTACACATAGTTACTAGCAAGACACATTTAATGCACGAAAGTATATTTTGTATAGCTTCGCGCATATTCAACAATATTCCAAGGGAGATCAGAAAAATTAAAGAAATAACTATATTTAAAATAAATTACATGACTTGTTAATAAATAAATGTTATTATACAGTAAATGATTTCATGAGTGATAAATCTCTGCTCCATTACTCCATACCTCAGTCATAAAGTGTTCAGTAATCTCATCTATAAGAAGAATCCATTATTATTATAATTTCTGTGACATTGCGATCCATATTGACATAATTAATTTTATTATTTAATGCATGTGTATATTCCAATCATATTATTATAACTTTTGTATGCCCAATGGGCGGGACATAGCTGAACTAAATTATGTAAACTATAACTTCTGTATTATGTACCTATGATCCACAATAAAGAATTATTATTATTATTATTTATATTTTATTAGTTTTATCCTCGCCCATTACTGGGGAAATTCGCCAGAATTGCGGGCTTTTGGCCAAAACAACTCTGGTGGTGTTGTAATTAATCTATAGATAAAAGCTTTCTGACAATTCTGCATGTATTTAAGATAACTGCTTTCTGTAGTAGTGTGTATGTGAGAGGATGGATGTTTAGTGTTTTCAGGCTTGTATGGAGTGTTTTAGGTATGACGCCTGTGCTGGATATGATTATGGGAATGGTCTTGACCATATGCACTCGCCACTGGGTTTTGAGTTCAATAGTCAAATCTGCGTACTTGGAAAGTTTGTTAGTATGAGTAGAACTTAAGTTGTGTGTGTTGGGTATGGCTATGTCAATGAGATATACAACTTTATTTTGCTTGTCGTGTAGTGTGATGTCCGGTCTATTATGATGTATTGTTTTGTCTGTGAATATAGTTCTGTCCCAGTACATTTTGAAGTTTGGTGAGTCTAATATAATTTGAGGTGTGTATTTGTAATATGGTGTTTTTTCGGATAGTAGTTTGTGTTTGTAGGCAAGTGTTATAAATAATAATAAATGTATTTATTTGCATAAAACATGGTATAAGAAGATGTTACAAATAATTAGTTTGTTACACATGTTTTGCTTAACATAGCATGCAATTTGTAGACATATTACATTCAGACACAAAATTAAACATTTTTATCAACAAAATCTTTAACACTGTAGAAATTATTTTCATTAAGCCATTTATGCAGCTGTATTTTAAACAATCGAGTATTTAATATTTTTAAATGACAAGGTATATTATTGAATATGCGTACACACATCACTAGACAGCTTTTATTATATTTTGTCAACCTTGCAACATCATCAGGTACAAGTCTATGTGGATCACGTCTACTTCTTGGATTAACATCATTAGCCGTCTTAAAGAATTCTTTATGTTTCTTTACAAATACACAAATTTCATATATATAGAGAGAAGGTAGTGGCAGCAAACCAAGCTTTTTAAATACTTGGCGACATGATTCATTGGGCTGTATTCCACACATGGCTCTAATACATTTTTTTTGTGCTACAAATGCTCTGTTTTGATCAGTGCTATTACCCCACATAATAATTCCGTACCGTAGCAGCGATTCTACATAAGCGTGGTAGCATGTAATTGCCGTTTTTATATTTATAACATTTTTTAATTGTTTAAGCGCGTACACAAATCTATTTATTCTATTTGATACATATTCCACGTGTGCTTTCCAGTTTAAATTTTCATCCAGGGTTACGCCCAGGAATTTAGTATGCATGACTTCTTTAAGTTTTGGTATATTTAATTTGATATTAAAGTTACTATTGTAGGATTTATTAAATTGTATAAATACAGATTTATTAAGGTTAATTTTTAAATTATTTATGTCAAGCCAATTAATTAATTTATTTATTGTATTATTAATGTCATTTTCATGGTCGGTAATAGTATTAAATTTTTTATGAGATGTCACAATTATGGATATGTCGTCAGCGAACAAAATGGTTTTGTGGTTTGTTATAGTTATTAAGTCATTGTTTGGTGTATGATAGCTGCTACCTGGTCGTGTCTGTGCTTATAGTCTGTTTGTGTGATTGATGAGCATGCGCCTGTGATGTGTTGAATTGTCTCAGGTAGTTTGTGACAATGCCGACAATGATCGCTAGTTAAACTGCTGTATCGAATGATGTACTTTCTGTAATTTTTTGTGTCTATTACCTGGTCTTGGATCGCTAGCATAAAGGCTTCTGTTTCAGGAAACAGCTCGCCTCGCTTTAGCCATGCGTTTGAAGCTATCTTGTCAACATTAGTGCTATTTAAGTCGAGCCGATGACGACCATGTAGAGATTTTTGAGTCCACATATCTATTTTTTGTTGTTTAGTTATTGTGTTCATTTGTTTAGTTTCATCAGTGAGAGAGAGTGGTGTGAATGTATCTGCCTGACATAGCGTTGTGTAGTTGTGAATGGGGTGAACGGTTGTGGAAGAATGTCCTGAGTAGTGTGATCTGTTTGTTGTGAAGGTTTGTGATGTCGATGAGGCCTCGACCACCCTCACTTTTAGGTAAAGTTAATCTTTGAATACAAGCTCTGGGGTGATGTTTCCTATGTTTAGTCAATGTGGTATTAATGATTCTTTGTAGTGTAGTGAGGTCTGTTTGCGTCCAGCGGATGATTCCAAAAGAGTAAGTTAATATAGGAATAGCGAATGTGTTAATAGCTTTGATGGTGTTTCTTGCGTTAAGATGAGTGTGTAGTATTTTGTGTAGTCTACTCCTAAAATTTTGCTGTAGTAGTTTTTTGGTATTTCTATGGTGAATTTCTTGTGATTGGTAGTATTCTAAATATTTATATCCTTCCACTGGATCCACGGAATCTATAATTTCGTGATTTGCTAGTTCGTACGAAGTATATTCTACTATCCCTTTATTAACAGATTGAAATTTGCATTTATTAATTCCAAATTCCATGTGTATATCTGTTGAAAATGCTTGTGTGATGTCGGCAAGTATGTGTATTTCATTTAGTGTACTTGCAAAAAGTTTGATATCATCCATATACATGAGATGAGTGAGAGTTGTTTGTTGTGTGTTGTGTGTTGTGTTTAATTTTGAATCCTATATTATTTTTATTTAACATGCGAGAGAGCGGATTGAGTGCAAGGCAAAACCATAGAGGACTCAAGGCATCACCTTGGAAGATACCTCTTTTTATAGGGATGAAATCAGTTTCGGTGATTTTATTCGAATTGCGTATTTTTAATTTTGTATTCCAGTTATGCATAATTTTTTCTAAAAATGAGGTGATTGTGGGATGTATTTTATAATGTTTTAATATATATATTAACCAAGAGTGTGGGACTGAATCAAACGCCTTTTTATAATCTATATACATTGTGTAGATGTTGCGTTTTTGGAAATGTGCCTGTTTTGACGCTACGGCATCAATCGTGAGTTGTTCTTTGCAACCTTGGCTGTTTTTGCGGCACCCTTTCTGTTCTTCTGCCAGAATGTTATGTTCCTGTATGTGTTTGTGGATATATTCACTTAAGCAAGATGTTATAATTTTATATATGTTCTGTAGGCATGTAATAGGTCGGTATTTAGCAGGGTTTGCTGAGTCTGATAAATCTTTTGGTAGCATGTATGTGATGCCTTGTGTAATATAATGTGGTATCGTATCAGGTGACTGAAGGAATGCGTTGATGTGTGTGTTTAATAGTGTGTGATTGTATGTCAACTTCTTGTACCAAAAATTGTGTATATTGTCGGAGCCTGCAGCTTTCCAATTGTGTGTTTTAGCAATTACTTTCTTTAGAAGGTCTTATTGAATATGTTCGAATTTCATTTCTGATATATCTCGCAACGTTTCTTTATCTTCTTCTATCCAGTGATTTTGTTGATGATGTATTGGGTTTGACCAAATGTTTGACCAAAATGTATGTAATGCTTCAGAGGTAGGTAAATTAGGCTCATTTTCATGTAGGTTGTTGTGTTGTTGTGTAATCTGTCTGTAAAATAATTTTTCATTATTGCAGAACTGTTTGTTTTGTATTTTCCTAATCGTAGTCTGCTTATACCTTCTTAGTCGGCTAGTTAGGGTGTTGAGTTTTTGTTTTAAGGTGTCTAGAAAGTGTGATATATCAGTGTTTTGAGTTTCGTGTTGTGAGTGTATTTTATATAGCTGTTTTATTTTACATACGTGTTTTTCTAATGCTGGTGACCTAAGACCCCTACTATATTCAGTAAGTCTCCCAATATTTGCTCTGAGATGGCTAATCCTACCTTCTAGCTGTTTCTGCCACCAAAGAAACAGCTAGAAGGTAGGATTAGCCATCATCGAAGGTTTATTAATTACTGCATTATCTTCTAAAATTCTAGCACCGTTAAATTTGGCTGAAGTGTAAGCCGCACAGTAAATAGATGTATGTAATGTTTTAAAGTCTGTATCGATTGTTAATGTTTTTGGGAGTATGTTAGTGTTGATATGGCTAATAATAGATGGACAGTTTTTTAGAAGATTTTAGTTTAGGTATGTATGGTCGTGTTGTTGGATTTACTTCGATAAATTTATTAAAATTTTCTAGGTACATTTCCTCTAATTGTTGTAGTAGCTCTATGGAAAGGCTTGGAGTATCGTGTGTTGTTTCTTGAGACCTGGATGTTGCTCATTGGGTATTGTTGGTGTAGTTTGTGTAGTGTGATAATCATTGATGGCTATATTTTGTCCAGGTGGTGTTATAAAATATGTAATGTTGACTTCTGTAGGTTGTGTTGTGTCTTCAAGAGTGTTAGTAGTATTTAACTCGGTTCTGACTTCCTCTTTAATTCTGTTTAATTGATCAGTAGATAAAAGTCGATTATTGACAATAGATCTACGTTGGTCTGCTATTCTTTGTGCGGAAAGATGGGCGATTGAAGGACATTTAGAAATAATATCCTGATGTAGTAGTGGTCTATATGTAGTTAAATCGGTTTCAAGTTTTGTACTATAATAATATACATATAATAACTTCTCATTATGATTTCATTAAGGGCCTCTGTCCATCTGATTCTACGGGATTAGGTGTACTCTATGGTTGTATTTTGTTCTGATGAAGTTGGTTGGTTTTGTAGTAGGACTCTAACTTCTACCTTAATTTAAAAAATTTCTTCCTTTGTTAGAAAGCTACGTTGGATAATAGCACGGCGTTGATCCCCTATTCTTTGCTTTCCTACTTCCATTTCAGGAAATTCAGCTATGAAACGTGCATGTAACGGTGTAAGGTATGTTTTCGTGTTTAGCTCAAGTTGTGTGAGGATGAAATAATGGCGCATGATGAAAATATTCATATCTCTTGTCCACGTTTTACGTGTGCGCCTTCCACTACGGGCGGGTGCAGTAACTTTGGCTAAAGCAGCCACCTGCACAACATCCATGATGGATTGAAGTGATGATGGTGATGAACTTGATGAACTTGGCTCTTGAATATTAAGGTATGACGGTGGTGATGAAGGAATGGATGAAAATAATGATGACGTTGGTGAAACACAAGGTGAGGGTTGAATGTGTTGAACTGCAGCAGTATGAGACTGAGCAGTTTGTTGCGATACGGTGCCCACCCCAGAATACGAAGGGCAGCCCGGGTTGGAAGTCCCGGGGCGGGATTCTCCATCACGGTTAGCTCCGGTACCCGCCTGGGGTATTATTCTATTTCTTAGACGCATCGCATTAAAATTACGAGAGATGAGTGATGGGCAAGAGTAGAGAAGGTGCAAAAAATGACGATTTAATTGAGAACAGGTTGAGTAAAGCAAAAGATAAGCAAAAGATGGGAGGAAATGAAAGAGGAAAGGAAATAGCTCTTAGCCTGTGACTGGACCAAAAGCTTTGGTTGTATCCCGCTTTGTCTGACCTCTCACCCTAGACCTGTCCGGTATGAGTAGCTCTACCTGGCATAGCCCTAGCGCTCATTAAGGCGCGCAAGCCCCACCACGACGGCAACGTAGGGATACATCGGGGGTTATTATTATTATTATTATTAAATTCAATAAAAATATAACAATAGTAACATTCTCCCATTATATTTAAATACTGGATATGATTATAATATAATTGTTTATGTTTCAGATCTCACCATCAGATGGGTTACCACAGTGGCTGTGCTATGAATGTTCAGCTTTGTTAGAGAAATATGTTATTTTGAGAAATAAAATGATAAAATCACATTACATCCTGTATCAATATGTGGCAGAGAGTGTACCGGTGAGTACTATAATTGTGTGAACAATTCAGTTAGGTTCATGTATATTGTATAGTAGTAAACCTCTTAACAACACCATGTTCCATAACCTGAATGGCCCTTCAAAAAGATTCATGTTTGAAGCATTAGAAAAAAAAAACTTGTAACATTATTTATGGCAAGACTAAGTAGTTCGTTGGAATATTGAAGCTGTAATTGTAAACTGAGTAATTGATATCCAGGAATAAGATATTAATTTGATGTTTGTTGTCAGTTCGCATGCGTCGAGAACAAGAGCTCGCACTTGACTCAAACAAGTACAACATACTACAAAATTCCGGGCATTAAAACTGAACAGGTACGAGTTTAACAAGTCGTTGCATGTGAGCTTTGTGATATGTTGAAGAGTTTAGATTGTGTTAATCTGTAATTATTTTCAGGAAATGATAAAAGAAAATAATAATTCACCATCAATCAAACTTGAAATGGCAGATGTTAAGTTTGAGAACTATTTCGACGATAATATCACAATAGAAGAATGGCAGTAAGCATATTTGCAGTCATGTTAATTGTGACATTTATAATATTATCGCGTTGATTCAGAGACGTAAACTTAGTTTCAATATTAATAGTACACATGTATGTTAAATGTATAATTTAACGGAACGAAACTAACGTCTAAAGCGCCCTGTTAACGGTCAAAGGAGACCGGCAAGTTTTTATATATCTCTGGGCTTAATGTTACTAAGATGATTTTTGTTTTATTTTATAGATATATTATTAACATTTCAAAACTAAAATATTCATCTAGCTGCTCAATGGGAGTAACGCGATATTTACTGTCAAAGAAAAATGAAATACAGATAAACATGTATTTAAAAGTCTCAAAGATCTTAAGATCACCAAGTAATTAAGAGTTTTTTGAGGTGTGTTATGTACTGGAACATAAACATATATTACATATATTATCAAAACTAAACACTTATGTAGTTTATCATGATCATTATTATCAGCTCATATGATAGTGGGAGCATAAATAAAATACCTACTCGTTGCTTTCTACACTTTATTAATCACTAAACATTATCACCATCATAGATAATTAAAATATTATCTAAAAACTGTGCAGGCTTTATTAAGTTTTGTTGAAACCTTGCCAGCTAAGGCACCATATTATAACCATTACATGACAACAACAACCTACAGTTCATTTACCTATCACACAATTACAATAATTTTGCTCTACCACACAATTACAATAATATTGCTCGATCGCTTTCCTACCAACAAGAGAGCTGTCAACTAAAATATAGGAAAAATATGTTTTTGCACTGATAAGTTATCATATGATTTTGTTGCGTATGCATTGTGATCGAAATCCGTTAAAACAAGCCGTTGACAGTCGAATAAACGAGAAACCAATATCCGTTGTGAGTGTCGTGAGAGATGCGTGGGTCGTTCGTGAAAGCAATATACGCCAGAGTCTATAAAATATCGCCAAAATCGTCAAGAAAGCACAGTACATAATAAAAACACACAGTACGCGAAGTATTCACAATGCAAGAGCAGTAAGGGGTGCACAAGCAAGCGAATGTCGAGTAGTTTGAGAATAATTGACACTGTCAAAATCATTTTTGAGTTGCCATTAAATAAAATAAGTCTCAGTTAGTATCGATTCCAATCTAAGGAAAAATAATTGAAATGGGTTGAAAAAAGTGTAAGTGGTCTATATTTTTGTGCATTCATTGATCTGTGTATGTAATACTAACAATATACTGAAACACTGATAAAATATAATAATAAAAAAAGTGAAAGGAATATCGATTTGCCTAATTGTTATTTCATGCATAGCAACACTGTATATTATCCAAATTCAACCGGAACCAGTAAATAAAAGTACGTTGAAATTTGTTAATTTAATAAAATACTATCCCATTGTAAATCTACAAAATATTAGAGAACATGGCATCAAAAAATATCTAAATAATTATGAATAATAAGGCATTAGAGTAAAATGAAGTTATGTTAAGCCTATTTCTGCTGGTGTCCTTTGCTTCACAAATTTGTTTGTCAAACTTCACGTTTTCATCAAACAATAGCTTAAACGATCAAACCAAATATCAAACAAATTTGTTAACTTTCTAGTAGATTCGGGTTTCTCCTTTCGTGACGTGACGCCGTCGTGCCGAGCGCTTACAATGAGTAATTCAGATGACGCATTTTTGGCATTGAATCTAGCACTATGTATTAAGACAAAAAAAAGAAGACGATGTAGTCGAGAATGGTTGAAATTAAGAGATAAATATACCCACGAGAATTTGCTACGGGAAATATTGCGCACAGAACTTGACTACGAAAACTTCCTGCGCATAGACCATAAAACTTTTGAAGAATTACTGACTATACTCCGTCCTCTCATTGAAAAAACAAGTTATGCGCAAATCTATACCAGCTTAGTACCTGGCTAGCGGCGCCGATTTCGAAGACTTAAAATTTTAAGACTGCGTTGCATCTCGAACATTGAGTAACATTATCATTGAAACTTGTGAAGCAATAAATGAAACACTAAGCAACAATATTCAGGTGGGGTTTTATTTAAATCAAACTAATTAAAATGAATAAAAAATGTTAAGTATTTTGCTGCTGTCTCAGCTTCAGTTTCGTTTGTTTGCGAGTCTGGAATATGAATTAACACAGGCTGCTCTGTATTCGACAAAGCTTAAGCTTGAGCTTGATTTTGAGTGTGAGAGATAGGAGATTGAATGTACGAAACAGGAGATGGAGTATGCGGCACGGTAGATTGAGTGTGAGAGATAGACGATTGAATGTATGGAACGGGAGATGGAGATTGCGGAACAGTAGATTGAGTGTGAGAGATAATAATAATAATAATAATAATATTGCTTTATTTCTTCTCACATAAAAACTACAAATTTTGTTACGTAATGTGTGTGTAAGTGTACATTGATAAAATTCAACAAATTTCTTTCCATTTTGTACAAATTCATTTATGTGAGAAGCAGGTGTCTGAGATAGAAGATTGAATGTACGGAACGGGAGATGGAGATTGCGGAACAAGAGATTGAGTGTGAGAGATAGAAGATTGAATATACGAAATGGGAGATGGAGATTGCGGAACAGGAGATTGAGTGTGAGAGATAAAAGATTGAATGTACGGAACGGGAGATAGAGATTGCGGCACAGGAGATTGAGTGTGAGAGATAGAAGATTGAATGTACGAAACGGGAGATGGAGATTGCGGAACAGGAGATTAAGTGTGAGAGATAGGAGATTGAATGTACAGAACAGAAGATGGAGATGAGGGAATGGAATATTGATTGCTCGGATTAATTATTACTGAATGTCTATGAAGATTTCCTTCTTCACCTTCAAAGAATATCTCGTTGATGAACTTTTCTGCCAGTCGTCTTTTGTTCTGCAGACATCCTCTCCATTTTAAATGATCAGTTTCTTGCCATTGCTTGATACTCATTTTCAGGCTGTTTGCAATGATCCCTGGCTAATGTCAATAAGTCATGTTGCAAGTCCTCTCTTTTCTTCTTTTTTGGTTGCACTGGATTTGTAAATGCCGAAGGTTGCGAAGGTGTTGAGATTAAAGATTGTGATGAAATAAAAATAACATTATAATAAACATTTTTCTATATCAGGTACCCAGAACAAAAGAAAATTGGAATATATTGGCGCGACGATTTGGAAATGCATGGAACTTTGATAATTGCATTGGAACTGTAGATGGTAAACATATCACTTTGCAAAAACCCGAGCATTCTGGTTCCTTCTATTATAACTATAAAGGAACATACAGCATAGTACTTACGGGTATAGCCTATGCAAATTATGAATTCATTATGGTTGATGTCGGTGCAAATGGCAGAGTGTCAGATGAAGGTGTAATTAAAAACACAAAATTCTGGCATTGCTTTGAGTATAAGCAGTTGCAGATTCCAGAGCCAGGAGAATTGCCAAACACTAATAAAAAAATGACATTTGTGTTTGTAGGCGATGAAGCTTTCCAAATACTACCAAATTTTATAAAACCTTACAATAAACAAGTGTTAAATGATAACAGAAGGATCTTCAATTATAGATTATCCCGTGCTCGACGAATAATTGAAAATGTATTATGAAAACATGCAAGTCGTTTTAAGATTTTTTTAAAACCTGTTAAATTATATCCAAGAAAAGCAAAAATTGTAGTAATGGCGTGTTGCCATCTACACAATTTACTTATGAAACAAACAAATTACGTTCGACATGGAGAAATAGATGTGGAAGATTTTTGGCGAGGCTATTGAAATTAAAAAACATCCTAATTTCAATAGAGAGGATGGTTGGAATGTACCACTAGCTTGGGATCCAGTTATTCAAATAGTCAAACCCAAGAAGAAGCAAAACACAGGTAGACTTCATGATACTTTGAGCTCAATCTGCGGAAATAGGAACACCAAAGATTAAATTATGTTTGGGTACTTTGAAATAACTAGATACACTTCAGAACGTTGGGACAACTACCATCTTAGTCTCCCCGTGAACATGGCTACTGTAAAGCAACCGAAACGTCGGGGCAAAGTGTAAACTTAAATATAAATAGTTTTAATCAGAAAATATATAGCTTAAATAGTAGTAAAGTTCAATAATATTAGTGTTAAAGTTTTCAAAATTATGTAATAACAGTGTTTAAAGTAAAATAAACAACGCGACAAAATCCGTATAAAGTGTTTAATTTCAATATTTACCTGTTGTTCTATTATTGTGCTAATTCCTGATTCTCCCTCCATTTGATCTTGCAGAAATTCTATTCTAATATTCAGAAATTCTTTGTAGTACCATAATGATGGTACATACAGATCATCTGTACCAGAACCAGAAAATATACCTTTTTTTTGTTTTTTTTTTATTGCCTTTGGTGGCAGACGAGCAAGTGGCCCACCTGATGGAAAGTGGTAACCGCTGCTCATGGACTTCAGCAATGTCAGGACACAGCAAAGTCGCTGCCTACCGCGAAAGAAGAACTCTCTTCAAACCTCGTTTGAAGAAGGACATATCATAGCGCTCGGGAAACACCGAAGCAGCCAGTTCATTCCAGAGCTTGCACGTACGTGGGAGAAATGATCGCTGAAAGTGTACCGTCTTGGATTTGAACGCTTCCAGGTGATATGGATGAAATCTGCTTCGTTGTCGAGTGGTACGGTGATAGAAAGGGGCCGCTGGTACCAAATCAAACAGTTCTTCAGAGCACTCCCCGTGAAAGAGTCGGTAAAACACGCAGAGAGACCCAAAGTCTCTCCGTTGCTCCAATGACTCCAATCTATCCGTGAGATTGGGATCATCGATGATTCGAACTGCCCGTCTTTGTAGGGAGTCAAGTGGGTCGAGCTGGTATTTAGGGGCCCCTGCCCAGAGATGTGAGCAGTACTCCACGTGCGGCCGGACCTGTGCTTTGTAAACACAAGACGTTGACCTGGTATAAAGTACCGCCTCGCCCTGTTCAGTACACCCATCTTTTTGCTCGGTAATTTAGCTTTGTCCTCCAAGTGACTTCCAAACTGGACTTTATTCGAAATCTTCACGCCGAGGATCCCAATACTTTCGCAGATACGGAGAGTAACTCCTTGGAACTGTGGCGCCATGATAAGAGGGTCCTTCTTGGCAGTAAACGCGCACACTTGAGTCTTCGAGGGGTTGAATTGAACTAAGTTTCGTTCACCCCATTTAGAGGCCCGCCCAAGAGAGTCCTCGACTTCAGACACAAGTTGTGTTCGTCTTTTCTGTATCATGCTCCGAGGGGCATACTAATAGCTGGTATAACGCGCATCACCCGTGCTGTCATCCGCATAGCAATGTATGTTGTCGATTGACAACAAGTCATTGATATGCAGGATGAACAGCGTCGGGGAGAGCACCGAGCCTTGAGGAACACCAGCGTTAATGGTTTTGGTTTCGGAGCTTCAGTCATCAACGACGACTGTAATGCTTTGACCATCCAGAAAGCTGGCAATCCATTTGCAGAATCCCTCGGGGATTCCATAAGATGGTAGCTTCGATAGAAGGGCTCTATTTCAGACCCTGTCAAATGCCTTAGCGATATCGAGGCTAACGGCCAAAGCCTTTTCCCCTCCCTCTAAAGCCTCCGCCCAGCGATGTGTGAGGTACGCTAGAAGATCACCAGCCGAACGACCATGGCGGAAGCCATACTGGCGGTCACTAATCAGCTGATGATTCTCAAGGTACCGCAGCAGAAGGCGGTTTATTAACCGCTCCATATCTTTGGAGAGCAAGGAAGTAATCGCTATCGGCCTAAAATTTGAAGGATCCGACCGGTCACCCCTTTTCGGGATCGGGTGAACATGAGCGACCTTCCACGAAGATGGAACCCTGTTGGAATTGTAGAAAAAACTGTATAGGCGCGTAAAAAATAGGGGTCAACTCAGGGGCGCACGTCTTAAGTACCACTGCAGGGATGCCGTCAGGCCCACTCGACTTATGAATGTCTCACGCCAAACCAAGCAAGCTGCTTGATGCGGATTTCAGCTTTTTGCTGGATCCAGAAGCGGCAATAAATTCTCGCTTTCTCTCCTTGACATCAGGATCGCGACACTTCCTAGCCTTATTCCAGGCTAAGTATGCTGACTGCTTCTGGTGTGCAGCATCCCTGCTGGCGTTACTAAACCAGGGGCGGCTGCGGCCGCCCACAGGTATTTTGGCAGAAGGGATGAATAATTCTATCCTTTGGTGGAGCACATCTGTGATGCAGTAAGCACAAGTGCCAGAATCCCCGGATGAGCAGCAAAGCCGCTTTCATGGGTAGGATGCAAGAAATTCTCGAAGTCCATCCCAATCTGCTGACTTGTATCGCCAGATTCTACGGTAACCAGTCACCGAAGAGCGATCTGGTCGCGTAACAGGGGCTGCACTGCGGATAAGGCAATGATCCGATGATCCCAGAGGAGCATCTACCTCCACCCTGTATCCTAGTGGATGTGTAGTCAGCAGAAGATCCAGCAAAGAAGGTTCATGGCCCTCGTTGTCTGGGATACGGGTGTAATGTAACACTAGTTGTGAGAAGCCATAGGCCGAGGCCATATTGAAGAGCGCCCGACCCACGGAGTCGGCAGTCCGGGATCCCAACCACTCTTTGTGATGAGCGTTAAAATCGCCAAGGACCACCAACTCCGCGGATGGGTACCTCTCCAATATTTGATCAGTCCCCTCTTGGACGTTCTCAAGTAGCTGAGTTGACTCCGAATCACTGGCATGGGACCTGTAAATGCATGCGTAAACTCGGGTAAGACCCCCATGGTCTACGCGTAGCCATACAATTGTCAGGTTCCGATGCTCGAGGCCCGGAATGCGGCGGCAACAGATATCGCCCCTGACGAACACGCACACCCCAGCTTTACGACGGAAAGAATGCTCCAACTCGTAGCTCGGGTATTTTAAGTACGAAATGTCGTCCGGGGCGCATATCTGCGTCTCCATTAAAAAGAGCAGGGCAGGCCGCACCGTCTCGAGATGGTG
The DNA here is from genome assembly GCA_963675205.1 of Catocala nupta. Classification (NCBI taxonomy): domain Eukaryota; kingdom Metazoa; phylum Arthropoda; class Insecta; order Lepidoptera; family Erebidae; genus Catocala; species Catocala nupta. The sequence continues at coordinate 18,400,352 of OY776107.1, read as the reverse complement.
GTGGACGGCATCGAGGTTACTGTGTAGACCCCTGACATTGCAGAAATCCACGAGAAATGTGGAAGGGGTATCCGCCTTAGAAAATTTGCTCTTTTTCTTACCTTTCATGGTTTTCATAATTTATCAGAGAGGGGATATGGATTGATACATGGTTTGAAGTCGAGGCGGTGCCCAAAGAAAGAGCAAAGTCTTAGTGCGTGGTAGGCCCACGAGTTATGCAAAAAGCCGATATGAAGTACGGAAGGGCCTCCAATGCCCCCCCGCCGTAGTACATAGCCGCCGGGTCCACTCCGGTCTCCCAATTCGGCACGACGACTACGTGACGGGATTTTCGCCGGTTGGCGGAACAGCCTCCCGAGCAGGATGTACCCAGGTTCGGGTCCCCTACTAACCGGCAGGTGGCCGACGGAAACTATTCCCACCGGGTCTCCCTGTACCCCGCACCGGTCCCCCACGCCATTTGGACCTACCAGGCATCACACTTCGCTAGCTTCGAGCCTCGCACCAACCCCGAACCACACTTAGGAAAAGAAGAGAAAAAGGAAGTGGGAAGGAGAAGGAGCAGGAAGGGAGAAAGAGAGTGATTGGGCCTCCGGCACTCCCACTCACCGAACGAAACACAATAGTAGGAATACTGCTATTTCACGTCGATATTCTGTGAGAGGGTAGTCCTTCCCCGGTCGAACCGGCCCATTCATGCTGAAATCAGCGAGGCACTTTGTTGTCTTCGCGCATGAAACTCGTACGTAGAATATTAAATTTTTCTTCACGTCTTCCTCCGTAATATTCCGGCGACACATCTTCAGTAAATTTGTAATTTTTCTTATTGCTGTGCTTTTCTTGTTCTTGTTCATATACAGGGTGATTTTGAAATCGTGTAATTCCTTTTAACCACGCATTCTACTGGTGATATAGAATAACCCTGACCATATTTTTATTTAATTAGTTTTTTTTTTTGATAATTTATTGCACCTTTTTTTTCGTGAAATGGTGTCAGATAGTCATATGTTAACCAACCGAGGCAATTTTAATTTTTTACTAATTAAACTAAAAATCATATTAATAATTAATGTCGTAAATAATAACGGGCGGTCCTTTTTATTGCCCCTTATTATTTACGACATCGGTTAATGTTATGTTATTATTTTTAAATTAGTAAAATATTAAGATTTGACACAATCTTAATATTTTACTGTTTTTAAAATATGACTATTTGAAATCATTTCATGAAAAAAATCTGTACTCTAATTTTGCCGAAACCATTATTCTAATTAAGAAAAAATATGGTCAGGGTTATTCTATATCACCAGTAGAATGCGTGGTTAAAAGGAATTACACGATTTCAAAATCACCCTGTATAATCTTAAGATTTTATTTTCATAACATCGGCATATCACGATAAACAGATATGAAATGCAACGTAAATTCTTTGTCTTATTTCTAAATTTAGCATATAGTCACTAGGCGCAGCGTCCTCTATGATGCCAACGCAACGAGTGAGATCTTGTTTGACAAACACCGCCGTTCACGTTCAAACCTGTTTGTCAAACTCGACATCAATCCAGATTTTCATCAAATGCGACAAAGACGTAGATTGTTTGACAAACGCCTCAAACACAGCTGTACATTATCAAATAATTTGACAAACACGTAAAATTTGACAAACAATTTGATCGTTTACAGGGCTCTTAAGACACAGGCTCGGCCTAGTTTATACGTTAGGTTTCATTGAATATTGCATACATCCAGTTATTGTATTATAGGTTAAGAAGTTGTATGTATTGTCATCTATTTGGTATCAATAAAGAAATTATTATTATTTGAAACAGTAACCTTGAGCGTGATTAACGATCGCGGGTCTCCACGTGGCACTCGCGATCTGTATAATTATGTCCATCTGTTGCCGGGTCGGTCAATGTTATCGGGTTTTTCTGCCTAGAAATACTTTGTATCAACCTGTGATCCGGAGTAATCTGTAGACGATAATAGGTTCAGTGCGTTATTTTAAATTTGTTTTTATTTTCTATGTATATGTATGTTATATGTTTTCCATTTATTTTCAGTTTTGAAGATCACCTAAATGAATTGACAAGCAACTCATCGATACTTGAACTCAACCATGAGAAAGAAAATGGAGAGGTCAGTGTGTTTATCATGTTCAGTTCACCATGCTTAACATTTATATTATTTCTCGCAATAGTCTAAGCGTGACGCATAAGCGATGGTCCTTGAAGTTAATTGTTTCTTTCTAAGTATTCGAGCTATACCTAGATGAGTGATATACTTAGATTAAATTGGTCTCAAGATGGATCCCAGTTGAATTCTAGTTATAATTTTGTGCATCAGTATAAATAACGCCGTTACTTTTTTCATTTGCGGCGCATTAAATAAACAGATGCGATACAATGATTGGTAATAGTGAAGAGTTATAACTTTATTCTGTGATCATCGAATGATATCCTATTCTCTCACGCTTGATTTCAAAAGCGTCTCGATCGTCTCCAAGACACGATGTATTGATATTCGTGTATACCAGCCGCTGCGAAATTGAATCCGAATGCTGTACACGTGATCTCGGGATCGAATAAACAGTGATTGATTGGGTTCTTCCGTCAAGAAATTATCATTATAGAATCAGCAAGTTACAAAGCATGTAAAGCCGTTGGTCCTGGGCTTGATCTCTCTCGGGCCGTGTTGGAATTCCATCTCATCAGATCGGTGCAAATGGTCGGTCTGTAGGGCCTTATATACTTAAAGTGCTCGGTAGCTAAATAAAGCATTCAGAAACGTTTTCTTGCCAATCCAAATTCAAACACCATAGCAATCGTATTTCTAGACTAGGTAAGAAACACGTAACTTCTGGTGAATCTTAGTGCTATGTTGTGAGTGAGAGTAATATGGGAGAATCATTTCTTGAACGATGACCAATGATCTCTTGTCGTAACAATATCTTAAGAATTTTAGTGGTCAGTGACGATCTGTGTCGGTTGCATTAAGACAGAGACATTAAGTCCTAGCGTCTGTGATAGCGCGAGATAACTCGTTCATTGTGACATATTGCCGCCAATTTGACATGTCAAAAATATTATAAGAATTGTTTTTACTAAAAATATAATGATGGGAATTATAATCGGCCGCCTACATTACGCCTCAGTATTGGAGGGTCTAATTGAACTTAACGGATCTGAATTCAAATCTGCAACTCTTTTGTAGTCTTAAGTGTAATTCTGAAGTAAGAGTGTTTGATACTCAGACATCGCCTCATGAGTCGCACGTCGGGACAGAAGCCGCGCGTCCGTCGCTGCGAGCGCGGCTACTCTTCGAAGAGCACATCAGTAAGTACACTCGAGTACTTATAACACACACATTAGCTGTAAACTCAGTGTACGGCACGCTCGTGCATGGCTAGCGAACGGTAAGCGATGTTAGTTGGCTCAACTTGACGATTTTCTGTTTACTGACAATATATTTAAATTATTATTATGGTTACCTATTCTTCTTCTGAAAACAAGACCTTGCTTTCCTGGATCAAAGATAAATAAAAAGTTTCAGTAATTCTAGTAAAAATATTTTGCGCGTTACTCTAGGCGTCGGACTGCATGTCGCTGGTTTATATTGGCCTTAAATCACACAAGTACTGTAATTTCTGTTGGTAATCTACAGTGTTCATCACTACAGTTGCGTTTTCCTTATCGGCCTTAAGCTCTAAAATATCCCGGTGTTCCCCAATCGTTTCCATGCTTTGATGATGATTACATTGCTTTTTATTTTGTTCGTAAACGATATTAAATCTTCTATAGTTAACTCTAAATTCCTCATGTATGGTGACCATATGAACATCTATAAGACCTGTACGAACATTCAGGATTGTATACTACTACAAGAGGATCTCGGCAGGCTCACACAATACTGTATTGTTAATAAAATACACTTTAATCTACCAAAATGTCACTTCATAACTATTAAAAAGAACAAAAGTCCTATTAACTTTCCATACATACTAAATAACACAAATCTAAGAAAAAACACTTGTACTCGAAACCTGGGCGTACCTACTACTAGATTCTAAATTACACTTAGATATTCATATCGATAACATTATTAGTTTGCCTTTCAGATGTATGGTTTTGTCATGCGCTTCTGTGAAGACTTTTAAAAAGCCTACTACTTACCTTTTCTTATTTAAAGCGGTAGTTCGTTCAGTTAGAATATGCTGTACCTATTTGGAGCCCCTGTTACACAAAACACAAGCACAGGATAGAAACTGTCCAGAAATTTCTTCTTTCTTCTTAAACGTAATAAGCTCGTAAGTTTGGAGCATAGACGCACACTACTCTTGAGTTATGATAATGATGCTGTACGGCATATGCAACGAAGTATAATTGTACTGAATTATCAAACAGGCTGTTATGTGGTACCCAAGACTTATTCGGAGGGAGGTATGCGAACCTCGATTGTTCTACGCGGGAAAGTGTAGAACTTATGCTGGAGAGCGTTCACCTCTTTGCCGATTATTGATTAAGTACACCTCACATTTTATAAATATAGACATTTTCGGTCCCACAAAGACTAAATTAAAAAATATTGCTTCTGAATTTCTAGCTGATCAATAATGATATTCTTTAATTATTTTAATACAAAACAGTTGTCCAAATTTTTTGCTTGATACACGTCCTTTATCTTTACTACTCCACTTGTAATTTCGTGAACAATAGTGTGGGTTATACGTTATTGATATTTAAATGCTAAATTATTTGTAAAGACTGCAATGTAGTATCTATGGCAAGACTAAGTAGTTCGTTGGAATATTGAAGCTGTCATTGCAAACTGGATAATCCATATCCAGTATTATGATATTAATTTGATGTTTACTGTCAGTTCGCATGCGTCGAGAACAAGAGCTCGCACTTGACTGTTTTTGTCCCAGATAAGTAAAATAAAATAAAATTACATTTTTGTATGGCATAGCGTTGGTATTAACGCAAAGTTTACACCTTTGGCTAAAATGTTAGTTGTAGGTTCATCTAAACTTGCGATAGATTTATAACGGTCTCCTTTAGTTGTTCTGGAAAGCATTAAAATATAAACAATAATGCATATTATTTATATTTTTAATGCTTTCCAGAACAACTAAAGGAGACCGTTAGATCGCGTTGATAACCGTTATGTATCTTTATACATATATATATAATTCTTCTGTACGTGTGTTGACAGTGAACTCCTCCTAAACGGCTGGACCGATTTGAATGAATTTTTTTGTTTTTGTTCAAGTGGATTCGAGGATGGTTTAGATTAGTTTTTTTTTCTGAACAACTAGTTATATATATACTAGCGGTCGCCTAGTGGTCAAAATTCGACCATAATTGAATTAAAATTTTTGATCGTTATTAAGGTTTTATTGTCTATAACTTTACCCTTATAATGACATTTCATTTTGATTTCGCTAAGGCTATACAGGTTAATTTACCTTTATTTTTCAAACAAGTTATTATTTATTTAACTATACTCTTTCATTGACGATATTCCTAAGCTTCCTACTTTGATGTCTTTTTTATTTATTACATATAAATAAGGTATATATGTAACCATATTTACGAAGAATTGTACGACGTCAGTCGAACAATGCCGAAATACTACGAACGCGATTCGATTACGTGTGTCAAATGTATGGTTGGGTGCGTGTCGTGTATTTTCATCAATTTAATGTATTTGAATGCATATTTTATAAAAATATTAGGATTCGCAACTCCTTCTCCATATAAACCATCAAACCAACCTCCATAAAAAGGGGTACAAAGTTTTTGCTTCACGTATTAATATATAGATAAATATACAAGGGTCAGGTGGAAAGTTCTCGGCCTGACGCAGAAATCGCGTTTCAATCAGCAGAATATTATATTTCACGCCTGCAAGCACGTCTTATTAGTTCGTATGACAAGTTTCAACTTGTTCTCTTAAGTAGTTCGATTACAGGCATTTCTGTTCTAGACGTCTTACGTACTTTTTGTTAAAATTGATAACTAGCATATCGTGCGGTTATTAAATGTTTCGTTTTGGATGGTTAAACCCCTAAGGAAATCCATTTGAAGTTGAATAACGTTAACGGAATCTCTGTTTCTTCCATGTAAACCGTTAAAAAGGGGGCAGGCGAATTTAAACGTGTCACTCTAAGATGATCCACGTGAAATACAGCCAAAAACTTGAACCACGCCGGAAACTATCGAAAACGAGCATGATATCGTGATGGTTGATAGGAGAGTGAAGGTGAGTGAGATAGCTGAGGCTGTGAGGATATAGGAAAATAGGATGTGAAACATCTTGCACCAAAAATTAAGAATGCGAAAGCTCTGTGCATGATGGGTGCCGCATTTGCTGAAAGTCGATCAAAAGCGCATGAGCAAACGTTTTCGCAGCAACCTTTGGACCGTTTCAATATCTGACAGATTTTGTGCGGCGATTTGTCACCATGGATGTGATGTGGGTTTACCACTATACACCAGAAATGAAACTGCAGTCGAAGCAGTGGGTGGAAGCCGGTGGTTAGGCGCCAAAGAAAGCGAAGTTGACCGCATCTGCCGGAAATACATGACCAACATGTTTTGGGATGCAAAAGGGATTTTGTTAATTACTTACCTTGAATAAGGTAGAAGTTACAGCAAATATTATTCTTACTTTCTTAACTGCTGAATTTCTACAAGAAATCGCGAGGAAAGACCTGGCCAGGAGAAGAAAAAAATATCTTTCATCTGGAGAACGCACCTGTACAGCAGTGGGGTTGGCGATGGACAAGCTTAGGTGCTTGGGGTACGATTTGCTCGACCACCCACCCTACTCTCCTGATTTGGTACCCTTCGACTTCTATGTGCTCCCAAACATGAACAAAGGACAACCCCAACTTTCATACAACCTTGAGCCTGGCAGTACACTTTTCAAAATTGGTCAATAACTTAAGCAGGTAGAATGGTTTTATAAACCCAATTTTCACGACTGTTGGCAATGCCTAACTATGTAAAATATCTGCAGTAAAACGCACATTTGAGGTTATTTTACCTGTGTCACAGATAGTATTACGTTTCAGAAATCAAAGAAATAGTAACTAGCAAACCATAACATAGTCGAACGCCTCTATCCCCGAGTGGATAGAAGACTAGATGTTAAAATGTGGTTTTCTGAAAGACTGTATACTACCACAATGTACAATAAATGGTTACAGATTGCAGCGTAATAATTGTATCTAATAGCTTCATTTTTTGTAATAGCGTAGAGCGGTTATATACATATATTCATTTTGTTTGTTATGTTACTTCATTTATTTTCTTTTTAATACGGATATATTTACTTTGTTTTTTTTTTTCCTTTTCTGTGTAAAATATGGAGTGCAAAGATTCCGAAATAAAGATTTATTATTATTATTATTATTATTATAAAACAATGTAAAAATATACCTACAGAACAGACTCCTTGTGTGTCAGCGGGTCATCGTGTGACACTAACAATTGGTTTTAATATATGTCTGTTAAACGGTTGTTATTATTTTGAACAAGTCAGTAACTAGGGGCATAAATAAAACACTATGATTTTAATTAAATATAATAATATTATTAATCTTCATCACTTTCATATAAAATCAATATGCTATCTAAAATTTGTGCAGGAGGCGCTATATTTCCTTGATATCTAGCCCATCCAAGATACCATATAATGCACATGATATGGGCACAACAACCTACTGTTCTTTTGCCTACAATACAATTGCAACAATATTGTTTTATAGCATCTCTTCCACATAAAGATATAGATTATGTGCCTAGATTGTATACGGCCTCTTAATAGCCAAGTTGTCTCAGATGTTGACAGTTCTTGCTGTAGGTTGTTGTCTACCTCTCTGCACACTTCAATAGAATATGAGCCATTTGGCCTTATGTGCTCTCCATAGTACGACCGAGCCTGTTTTATTTGGTATGTACCCAAGGATATAAGAAAACGCTCACTGAATGATAGCTCAGGAAAATCGCTTACATTATTTGTTACATTAATTCCTTGAAATTGCGCTCGACGACGATTCAAATTGTTGGAACTTACATATGCACATAATCTGTTTTCTACAAACATGTTTTGATGTATTCTTTGCAGAATTTCCTGAGCATTATCACGGTTTGTAACAGGAGGGTGAAATGAATTAATAAGAGCAGCAGCTATTTCGAAATCACCCATCAAATGTTTTGAAGCTTTATTAAAATATTGCTGTCGCAGAAGTTTAAAATCTCTCTTGAATCTCCCATTGACAACTTCTATATTCCATCTACATATGGTAACTGCCCTCGATTTGTTTGCTTCCAGTGTAGACAATTGTGATTCACCCTCCTGTAATGAGGCTGGAACATAGCCACAATTATTCAGTAAGGGTAAAGCTTCACGAAACCCCCTATCCAGAACAAACGCGTCTCCAGGCTGAAAATATTCCTTTAAAGGAGATTCATTTCTAAATTCTTTTATAATAATGTCAGCATCTGAGGTAGTAGCTGGATAGGGGCCCATCATATCTATTATACATCCGTCACTACATACAATCAGAAATGGCTTTACCAGATTCCTGTACTTATGGAGGCTATACGTTTTCTTCTGGTACATATAATTAGAACTTTTTTGGACATAAACATATGTTCCATCTAAAATAACAATAGGTTTCACTTCACCATTATGATTCCTAAACAATCCATTTGGTATAATAAGATTTCTCTGAATAATTTGTTGTTTATTTATATGGTTAAGCCCTAAATGACGTGGTACAAAATAATCATATATCAACTTTCTAGCTTTATTTATTAAGGTCCTCATGGTGGTTTTGGGAATTTGTAAAAGTGTTGACAAACGGTCATCTGAGTTCTCAGTCCTCAGTTTAATTAAATAAGCGGCTAAAGTAGTGGCTCCTTTTTTTTCAGTAAGAAACTGCGGCACTTCATTTAAAATCTGCTGAAATTGTTGTTTCGTAAAACCAATCCAATGATGAAAGAAATGATCTTCCATTGAATCAATATTTTCAAAATCTAGGAAATTAGGATTAGAATCCTTTAATGATAACATATCCTGAATATGATTAGCTCTAAAAACATTAATAATGTTATGAGATACTTCGTTTAAGAAATCCCATGATAAGTATGAGATGTGTAAATTACAGAGCTGGTTATTTGGAGGTACATAATAATTGTACAATTGCAGCAGCTGTTTACGCATTGAAAGTGTAATTCTGTTTCTTTCATGTCTCCGACACCTTTCCACAATACATCTACTCTCGGTTTCTAAAGCTCTGAAATAATCTGGCAACACTATGGTGGCCACTGTAGTAGGAGGTAACCTTTGTGCAGGTTGTGGTTGTTGAGGTGGTTGAGGTTGTTGTGGTTGTTGTGGTTGATGAGATTGTTCTGGTTGGCTGGTGGCTGGCTCCTGTTGATGAGGAATTTCCTGTTGTTCAACACTTGAGGCAGATGCAGCAGATGTTGACGGACCCGAATGGAAATGTTGAGATGCTCTATGTGCTCGTAACCAACAAGGGTGACATACAACACTTGATGCACCCAACTGAAAGTATATTACAAGATGAAAACTTTTTAACAACACAAACAGCCACTATATGACACAAAAGTGATCTTTTTTAAACTTAGTAAAATACTATAAAATACAAGGACACTTGAATAAGTATACTAAATTGTAATTCTGTTTATTTTTATTTTTTGAAAAGTTGCGTCTAGTAGAATGATTCAATAGTATGTGTCTGTGGATGATAACGTCCCCATTCTGAGATTTAGCAAGATATTATTAGGTTTCTCTGTCAGTAAATTCTCAGTAGCAGCATGGAATCTGGAAATGTGACTGGTAGACAGCAATAGGCAATAGCCTTATAAGGTAAATACTTAATAAAGTGGGACCCAAAAAAATACTTGGTAAAGATGGTTTGTAATACACCTTTGCCTCACCTTACAGAAATAGAGATGTGAGAGTATAATATATATACAGGATGATTTTGAAATCGTGTAATTCCTTTTTACCACGCATTCTACTGGTGATATAGAATAACCCTGACCATATTATTTTTTTATTAGAATTATTTTTTTGGAAAAATTGATGTATCGTTTTTTTCCTGAAATGGTTTCACTTAGTCATATGTTAACCACCCGAGGCAATTTTATATCTTTACTAATTAAAAAAAATAACATGTCAATAATTAATGTCGTAAGTAATAACGGGCGGTACTTTCCGCGACCTACATACCCCTTCTCGACGCTTGCGGCGATCGCTAGCCGGCACTGCGCAACCATTACCTAATCATTAAACCTTATCCATTCTCATAACCAAGAGATCTAACAATAACCTGAGTTACTTACTTTCCTCACTTAGTTAACAAAACTACCTATGATTGGATTTAACCTTATGATTAATAAATCATTGCCTGATACTGACTACCTCTGTTGTACCCAAGATATTTACTTACACAAATATCAACCCAATAAAACAACAGCTGTTCTGTAAAGAAATAAATCCTATGAATCAACATTTAAAAATATTGGAGGTCAAAGAAGTTCCTAACCAGCTCTACCGTACCTACCTACCTAATTACCACAGATTACCAGTTTCTACGACCAATACATTCATAATACACACCAACCTATGTTTATCTATCTACGCGTCTGGACAGCATCCCTATCATTTCCAATATGTGCAAGACATGACCGTAGCGGATCTTTCAGCCAGGGTGTCATTCTGTACCTGGTTTTTAGAGATGGAAAGAAACATTTTGTGGACGGATGAGGCTACATTTACTAGAATAGGTCTATTATAAGAACATCATAGCCGAGTGGTTAAAACTGTAGATAGTATTTTTGTGGTCGTAGTTCAAAACCCAACTTTTACTGACCTATCTTTCTGTTACTTATTTTTCATCTACAAGTTACTTTATGTTTAAATAATAGTATTTTGTGTGATATTTCTTTGTTTTATTACCATTTTAGTATGTTTTAATGTGTTTTTAACATGTACTAAGATAACAAAAAGGCGAATTAGTCTAAAAAAATTATAGAAGGTATACGAGACGTGTTTCGCTACCTTAAATTTTATGTCTAAAAAATAGGTTAATAAGCGTAAATTCGTGTCACAGCATTCAAGAAATATTTTTAAATTTTATCAATTTGCCACATCATTATAGTCCTTATTAGAATGCTTATTTAGACGGATATGACAAGAACGCCATAGCCGAGTGGTTTAAACTGTAGATAGTATTTTTGTGGTCGTAGTTCAAAACCCAACGTTTACTCACCTATCTTTTTGTAACTTAACTTTTATCTGCAAGTTACTTTATGTTTAAATAATAGTTTTTAGTGTGATATTATGTCTTTGTTTTATTATTATAACATTTATAACATATTTTTATGTATTTTTAACATGTATTTCGATAACAAAGAGTACGTAAAGTGTTTCGTTAACTTAAATATTACCGTCGCTCGTTAGGTAGGTATTTAGTTTCGGTACGAATGAGCATCATGAGGCATGAGCCAGGTATAGCTAGCCCTGGACCTTATGATCGCGATCGGCCAAAACGTAACGTATCATTTTCCTTATTTTGAATAAATACCTATTATTTGATACGTAAAGTAACTTGCCGACACAATAATGCATGGCGAAATCACTCTTAACATGTAAGTAATAATGTTTAAAACCATGTAACTACGGCTGCGTCGGCGATTATAAAGGATGACACAAAGGCCTGTATTGAAAAGGAAACCTTGCGCCACTAGCACAAGTATTAAAATGCCTTGTTTATGTTATGTGTTTGACCAAGCCGTACAAAAAATTACACAAGTATTAAAATATCAGTTTCATTGAAATTAAACTACTATATAAGGATTTTATCGCGTTGTTTATTTATCACTGTATTACAAAATTTTGAAAATATTACACTACTACTACTATTGATTTTATTTTACTAATTTATAAGCTAATGAAATTATTTAAGGTATTTATTGATGCGTGAAGTGATTGTGTATCTACTTACGTGTGGTTCATACCTACTGAACTGATATTGTTCACATGATTGGATTGATTTTAAGTTCTTTGTGTAGTTTTGGTAAGTATTATCAATATGATATTATGCTGCGTTTTACGGTCGCTTTGTAATATTCTACTTAAATATTATACGTAAGTAAGTTATTGGTCATATCCTTGGAGTTTTGTGTAGGTAGTGGGTAGCGGTGTTGTTTGAAGCATTCATGTTTACGTGTGTAACCTTCCAGTTACAAATCTAAATAACACATGTAAGAGTAACTATCCATTTACCATTCCGGTGAATGTTTGCGAGATAAGGAAAGTTTGTTTTCATTTGTCGTACGTAGGTATAACATTTAGGTATGTAGATAAACATAGGTTGGTGTGTATTATGAATGTGTTGGTCGTAGAAACTGGTAATCTGTGGTAATTAGGTAGGTAGGTACGGTAGAGCTGGTTAGGAACTTCTTTTGTTTTATTGGGTTGATATTTGTGTAAGTAAATATTTTGGGTACAACAGAGGTAGTCAGTAGCAGGCAATGATTTATTAATCATAAGGTTAAATCCAATCATAGGTAGTTTTGTTAACTAAGTGAGGAAAGTAAGTAACTCAGGTTATTGTTAGATCTCTTGGTTATCTTAATTGGTTATGAGAATGGATAAGGTTAATGGTTAGGTAATGGTTGCGCAGTGCCGGCTAGCGATCGCCGCGAGCGTCGAGGAGGGGTATGTAGGTCGCGGCAAGTACCGCCCGTTATTACTTACGACATTAATTATTGACATGTTATTTTTTTTTTATTAGTAAAAATGTAAAATTGCCTCGGGTGGTTAACATATGACTAAGTGAAACCATTTCACGAAAAAAACGATACATTAATTTTTCCAAAAAATTAATTCTAATAAAAAAATAATATGGTCAGGGTTATTCTATATCACCAGTAGAATGCGTGGTTAAAAGGAATTACACGATTTCAAAATCGCCCTGTATACAACTCAAAACAAAATAAGGGCCACTAAAATTTTTTGCTATACCATGAAAACAATAAAGACATTAAATTGTTTAACTTATGTAACTACAAAATAATGTTATTGGTTATAATATAGGCTAACAATTGTTTAAAATAATGATCATGAATTGTTCTTTTTAAGTTCATAATGGAATTGGCCATTTTGAATGAAAAACATGAACAAAAAAAATCACCGGAAAAAGACAAAATACTGTTCTTGTCACATTTGTTTCTTCTTTTTAGTAACGAATATGTCCTCCTCTATTAGCAATAGACTCCTGAAGTCTCGTATGCATACTCTGGATTAAATTCCTCACGTTTTCATCTGGAATCTCCTCCCAGGCACGTTTTAAAGCGTCAATCAGTTGCTGTTGGTTGTAGACCTCTTGCTCTTTCTCTCTAACCCTTCGTTTCAATTGGTCCCACAATTACTCGATTGGATTTAAATCCGGACTGTTAGCTGGCCATGGTAATACCTCAATATGAGACCCTTCTAGGACAGTTTGGGTCGATCGAGCTGTGTGTGCACGGGCATTGTCTTGCATCAGGATGAATCCAGGCCCCACTCGCTGTGCAAATGGGATCACTTGAGGCCTAATGACGTCCTCGATGTAACGTTCTGCAGTTTCGGTAACCGCATTTAAAATGGTGAGCTCGGTTTTACCGTGTAAACTAATCCCTACCCAAACCATTACGTTGGGACTACCGAAACGGTCAACTTCGTGGATGCAGGACTTCGAAAACCGCTCGCCGCGTTGTATCGATAGCCTAACACGCCGTTCATCATTAAAAAAATTTACTTTGCACTCGTCTGTAAAAAGCACCTTGCCCCACTGATTAATCCCCCAGTTCAAATACTGACGGGAGAATCTTAAACGGTTTGCACGTCGAACCCTGGACGAATTCGAACAACTCGTCGTCTTGACATTTGCTGGTCTTCGTGCAATCGATTACGTATAGTTTGATCACTGACACGGGTACCCGTTGTCAGCCGTAGGTGGTGTTGTAACTTACGGGCCGTTACTGTACGATCACAACGAGCACTTAATTGGACGTACCGATCCTCGTGCGCCGTTGTTACATGGACTCTACCTGAACCGAGTCTCCTGGCAACACTGCCGGTCTCTTGGAAGCGATTCCATACATTTTGGTCAGCTCTTCGAGAAAAACCCAACTGCAAACCCACGTAACGCTGAGAACGTCCTTCTTGAATCATAGTTATGGCTCTGGTTGCTGTAATTGTGTCCATGTGCCTTCATACTGGTGGCATGATTAACGCGAGATGATAAATGAATCAATTAAAATTGAAAAAGTAAACCTTTTTTCCTAAAATAACCGAAACAAGTTAAGAAGACAATCGAAGAAAAACATAAGAATAACATCCATTTTTTTTTCTTGTAATGATGGCCAATACTTTTCAAATTAGGAACACGAACACCAGCATAAAAGAGATCAAACACCAAAGAGTTTGTAATATCAATATAATGCTACTTATCAGTTACTTTCAGTTTACTAAAGTGCACTTAAATGTAAATAAACTAGTGCCCCTTATTTTGTTTTGAGTAGTATATATATATAGTAATCATGAAAATTAAAATACGTACCATGCGTGGCATAATCCATTCACTTATAACATTGTGAATTCTACGATCTTGTACTGAGTTAACCATAAATTGATGATATCGGACTCTTCTTAGAAGAGAACGTCCACAAAGAATATACACTCGTCGGTGAAACAGAGGTCCCACAAGAGAAAAGTCCGGTGTGTTAGTTTGATGGGAAGCATGATTTAATAAGTTCCAGCAAGCTTCACAAATGACATTACTTTCATTTACATGTAAGATGTAATTTACGAATTAGGGAAATATAAACATAACAATAAAATCCTACAACCATACTTAACCTGTGGCCTCAGCAAGCTGTTGGGGATTTGTGAAGGGTATGCATTACAGCATGGACTTGTGTACAATGTGAAAAAGAGTGATGTTATGGTCTTTGAGGCCGGCAGCAGTAGTGTACCTATTGAGATGCCTACCATTAAACTGAACGATGTTCCTCTACAGAGAGTAAACCAATTTAAATATCTAGGGCACAATCTGACTGCCGACCTTAGGGATGATAATGATATTGAACGGGAGCGAAGGGCGCTGTCTGTACGTGCTAACATGATAGCTCGCAGGTTTGCGCGCTGTTCGAGTGAAGTCAAAGACGCATTATTCCGTGCATATTGTACTTCATTCTACGCGTGCAGCCTGTGGACTCATTTTACACTAAAGGCATACAGTGCCCTTAGAGTTCAATATAACAACGCGTTTAGGGTGCTGATGGGGCTGTCACGTTTCTGTAGTGCTTCAGGGATGTTTGCAGAAGCCCGCGTAGATTGCTTTTATACAGTAATGCGTAAGAGATGCGCATCCCTGGTACGGAGGGTGCGTGGCAGCACCAACATCATCCTAAAAATGATCTCAAGCCGGCTGGATTGCACGATCGTTAACCGGTGCTGCAAAATTTCTGCTGGACCTGCAGCATAGTGTAAGATGTGTCTTAGTTTTTCCCATTTTATTATTTGTATTTTATTTATTTGTTCATTGTTTGTGTAAAATTTAGATAACTAACATAGTTATAAGTCAAATTGTTACTAACACTATGAGTTAATGTTACTTGAATAAATAATTTTATTATTATTATTATTATTATTATTAACTGAGTATGTAAGATACAACAAAGATGTGCAAAATAGTTAATTATAATCATTAAAACTCCACATTGAAATACTCATTTATTTATCTATTTTATATGCCAGAAATTGGTAGAAAATATCTTTATTGAAATAAAATACTTAATTAATGATGAATCTTGCACTTTGTATTTGTATTTTAAATATGTGTTTTCAAACAATGTACATATCTATTTAATGATCACTATAATAACATACCCCAAAGCAACATTTATCATACAAAAATTAATAGCATTTGAAACCAGACCAATAATGGAATTAGGTAACCTAGTACTTACAGTTTGACGCGCAACCAATTGCTGCACAATGGACAGTGCTGCTTCATCTTCCAATGAGCGTCTTCCTATAGTATTGCAACGATTGGTTGCTATTCCGCAATTAACGCACAGGCTCATAACGGTAATCTTAACGATTATAATGCAATAGAAACAAGTTACTGATGAATCAGTGTTCCACCACGTCAACAAGAATAGCAGGGCACAGTGTCCAAACAAGCACAGGTCAGTAAGTTTAGCAGAGTACTAAGTCCGAATTCAAGCACAGGTCAATAGGAATAGCAAAGTACGGTGTCCAAGTTTTAGCAAATATCAGTAAAGTAGCGATCTTTATCGGAGTCCAGTATCATGCAAGGGTCATAAAAAACAAAAATCATAGAAAAACCACAAAACACATTCACTTGCTCGCGAGCCGTAAGCGAATAGAATAGATGACAGTTGAGTTTGACAACTTATAGAACGCAACCAGTGTAGCTATGCATTCAAAATGATGTATCGATTAATCGTGTGTAAACGATTATTTATTTTTAAACACTTGATTATCTGTATTAAAAAAGAAAAAAGAATTGTGTTCATTGAACAGTAAAATAAAATGAAAAACGTTTATTAGATTGATGTATACTATTATTTTTTTAATGAAAGCGAATTATATCAAACCGAGTAAATCGAGATGTGGAAAATAGGTTCAACAGACCGCTCTAATAATATAAAACGATGCAGGCGTTTACAAAGACAGCAACTATTATCTATTGATAGTGCGTACAAGCATTTTCAAAGTCAGTTTTGATATGGAATAACGAAATATAAAGATATTTCGCATTTGGCCAAAGCAAATCAGGCCAAGAGGGTTTTTTAGATAACCAGCGAAAAATTTGGCTTTTGTTGGTATATATTTGATCATATCATATCAAATATATACCAACAAATTGGGGGATGTCCTTTTTCTTTTTCGATTTCTGGGAAGCGCTGTGCATTCAATAAAGAAGTTGAGACGGCCCCAGATAAATATTTGCACAGCCTTCCTGATTCTTATTTTCAGGAAAGAATATTGATGTGGGAGAAGCGCTGAACCAAGTGCGATGAGGCAGAAAAATAAACTCTTTTTTTAACTGAGAGTAGCTGCCATCCATCGTCACAATTCGCAGCTAAGTACGGTGTAGCTATTGGGGTATTGGTATACAACCTTTACTTACCCTTTGAAACCTTCAAACTGCGCCACATCCACCTCCAGACAAACTCGGGCTCGTCCAAGCGTCTCCTCGTGAAGACATTGCAGTTCGCACGGAGTTATCAAATACGCTCAAATACTATTCTCCGACGCATCTCGTCATCGCTCCCAATCGAACAAACTTTTTATCACGTACCGCCACAGATAAACAAATCAGGGCACGTGGTTGCTAGCTGCTAGCTTCCCAACCCATCGGTCGCTGAATAACTCAGTACAAATATTGGTCCGAGTATTCTTTTGTTATAAACACCAACCCACATATTAACCGAGCAGCGTGTTTGGTGCCCGGTCTCTTGAAGAGTTTGTGATTTTGTCTCTAACCGCCCGTAGTATGCCTTCTATTCCATAATTCGTTTCTGGTGAATGGAGCCTCGTTCGT
This sequence comes from Catocala nupta, assembly GCA_963675205.1. Classification (NCBI taxonomy): domain Eukaryota; kingdom Metazoa; phylum Arthropoda; class Insecta; order Lepidoptera; family Erebidae; genus Catocala; species Catocala nupta. Next base: position 18,382,690 of record OY776107.1, on the reverse strand, counting down.
CCGATAACAACAAAAAATTTAATGCTCGTTGTTGCTAATTTATAAGCCAATGGCAGTAACCACGACGCCACTTGTGGTCACTAGGTACCAACGCTTGCACCTTATGTATGTATGGCCACATTCTATTTCACCGTTGCGGTGAACAAGCCAGTGAGGCACAGTTGTTCCGCCGCTGTATTAACTACGCAGCACTTCACGTGCCGAGCCGTGGGCTCCGACGGACGAGATACACTATGCGTTGTTGTGTTCTCACTTCTACTTGTCTGCCACCACCTGCCGCCGCTGGAGTAATCGGACAATTCTCGAATACACGTTAAAACGCTGCTGTTATCATACGTGAATCAGAAGGATGCCAGGCGGTCGGATGAATCTGGCGGCATTCTACATCAACATATTCCCGTATTCACAAGCACTACACACATACGCGGCGCGCATTATTGTTAAACAATGATCACAAAGCTAAAACTAACAACTAAATAACAATAACTTAACAAAAATGTTTTTGGAGGATCTCTTCAGTGTATCAAACTGGCATTAGTTAAACCTCAGCCCTCACTAACTCTGCACGAGCATCTGAACTTATCCTGCCCAAACCATGAAAGATCCTCCATGGAAATTAACGGTTTGCCAGGTTTTTGTTGGAAGAAACCGCTGACCATGCTTTTTCTGAACACACTTACTGCTGTTTAAAGCTCTAAAGACTATTCTGCATTCAATCGTACCCAAAAATTTACTCCATTGCTCATGTGTTAAAAGAGGCAATTTTTTGGCAAATCAAAGTTGAGCTACGCGATGCTGCTTGGAATGTTCTGAATCTCGAGCTGGTCTTTTAGCATGCAGGTCTTGTTGCTCCATCATTCTTCGGACTGTTCGCTCATTTATGCATTTACATTTTGCTGTTAAATGATGCTGCCGTATCTTCACCGCAGTGATAAACCGATTTTTTAAATTTCCAAACCAGTAAATCATGATTGTGCACTGAAGAATATCTAAATCCGCCGCTTCCTGATCTTTCCGTGTAAAACTTAGTCTTGTTGTACCTTTTCAATTAGTATCTTTATTGAAATTAAACTACTATATACGGATTTTATCGCGTTGTTTATTTATCACTGTTTACAAAATTTTGAAAATATTACACTGCTACTATTTTTTTTTTTTTTTTTTTCCTAAAATTATTATTTATTTTTACTATAAAAAAATAAATTATTAATTATATACATAATATAAACAATTCTTTAAAACTAACTTATACCTAAAATATTATGAAACAGAGAAATAAAAAAGAAAACTAAAACCCTCTAATAGGCGTCATAGAATTCCTCCGCATCACAGTCAACTGGTAGTGTGCCCAGAAGACTGGCAGCATTGCCACGTTGAATGGCAATGCTTATCCTTTCCGCGAAATAAAGGCCAGCCCTCTGGTCACGGGAAGCGTCGATTAACCTTTTCGCTATGTCTCTATAAAGAGCACGAGCACTGGGACCCCATGACCCTAGCGTTTCGACCCCAAACGGCTCAAAAACATAATCCCCTGCCAGGTTTTTGTATTTGCGCCGCTTGAGAGTCTCCGCGGATGCAGCAGCAGCACCAGCACAACCCGCCGTACTGGGAAGATGTGATGGTGCAAGGGTGTCTACACACGTTGCGTCCCACACCAAGGGCCTACCCATCTTCCAAGGCATCAATGACATACCGTCCGGTCTCTTTCCATCGTCACGCGCCAAACCATTAGGTTCAAGATGAGCTGGCACGCCGGCGGTGACAAGAGCACGACGGATAATGTCATTAAGGTTGGCGTGCCGCGAAAAACGACCGGCACTCCTGCTACATGATAGGCCATGGTGGCCAAGGCCATCGACGGCTTCACCACAGTGACATCGATGCGGAGAAACACATGGAGCACCTAAACGAAGGCAAGAAGCGATGCGGAACGTTGTGTCATCCAACATAGTGCCTATGTTGGACGATGGGAGTGCTTGAAGCCAAAGACCCGATTCCCATTCCCCCACAGCCAATAAACGGGCACGCTCAGCAACATTAGGAGATGTGTGCATGAGATGTTCTCTCACCATGTTGCAGAGCGGCCCGTCCCACCGACTCTGAGAGAATAGATCGGATGGCAAATCAGAGCTTGGACAGATCATTTTCCAAGCGTTCACTGCATCGGACTTGCACGACACTTCCGAATTAACCAGTGTGGGAGCTAAAATTTTCCTGGTCAATTCTTCAGTGCAGTGGACCGAAGACAGGAATGCCGGTAAACTGACATCACTAATTTTGCGAACGCCGAGGCCACCCAAGCGAACTGGTAGGGTTGCCTGGAGCCACACTCGGTCGTTCATGGCCAAATTTAAAATTTTGCTAAGTGTATGCCGAATAGTATTGTCAATTTTATCCAAAAGTATTAAATGCTTCCAAAATTGAGAGGATCGGAGGGCATGTGTGAATTTAGGAACGAAGAGGCAATAACGAATGATTGTATAAGCCGAATGAATATTAATTTTGAGTAGTCGGTCTGAAATTTCAATTTTAAATTTCTGCTACTATTGATTTTATTTTACTAATTTATAAAAGCCGTATATAGTAGTTTAATTTCAATGAATAACATTCGCGTAAACAGAAGACAATATTGAGTATCTTTATCTTATCCTATCTTGTGTGTGGGGGCCAGTCAGTACAGACCGGCGACACTTCGACCCATTGGTATCTTTTGTGTCGGCTCCAAGATTTATCCCTTAGCTATCTCCCTATGAATGCACTGCATCAGCCTCAGCGTACACTTCAGAGGGAGAAGCCTGAAGTCCTCAGGGTTTGGATATGCCAATCCCATCAGACCCATCCTCAATCCAGCCAACGCATCGCATTCACATAGTAGATGCGATATTGACTCGTCCTGTTTACTACAGGCTCTGCAGATCGAATTGTGTGCCAATCCCAATCTGCACAGGAAGTCGTTGGTGCCAAAATGGCCAGTGAACACTCCTGTGAGCAGGCGTATTTGGCTCTTGTTATACCCGCAGAACTTCCGGGTGAAGCCTGTTTGCAATGAATTTCTTGGAGTGTTCCAGACCCCTAAGGGCCATCCACTCTAATCTGTGTTCATCATTGCAACGTGCATTCAAAGCTGCCTTGACGGTGCTCTCAGAGAGTCCCACGAATGGCTCGGGACCCACAAACAGTTGCTCCGAGCCCTTTCTGGCTAATTCATCAGCCTCCTCATTGCCCTGCACCCCTGCATGCCCCCGAACCCACACCAGTCTGACAGTTCTTCCTGCCAAGTTTGTTTAGGGCCTTTACACAGTTCAGGACCAATCTGGAGTCTACCCTACATGAGTCCAGAGCCTTAAGAGGAGCTAAACTGTCACTGAGAATATACACAGTCCTGTCAGTGACATTACTGTTGATATTCTCCTGAGCACAGGCAATTATAGCATAGGTTTCCGCTTGGAAGACCGTTGCATATTTGCCCATGCTGTGGCTCACCTTACAGTCGTTGGCATAGATACCAGCGCCCGATCTGTTTCCATTTTGGAACCATCAGTGTTCCAGATGAGACAACCCTTGTCTGGGGATTGTAGACCTTATCCCCATTAGTCCCTCGTGGGGACCATTACTTTAAAATTCTTTTTGAATATGTGCAATGGTTGCATTTTGTCGCATCCCATGCTCATAGTCCTTTTGAGATCCTTTGAAATCTCCAATTTCGTGTATCGAGTTACCGGCATGTTGACGCTCCACAGCCCATGCTCAGATAGTCTGTGTAGCGCCTTTATCGCATCTGACACCACAGCGGCGTTAGATCCAGCAGGACCTCTAATGCTGCCGTTGGCGTAGTCGGGAACGCCGCTGTTATAGCCATGCAGGCCAATCGCTGCACCTTCGACAGCGCGATCCTGCTAGTTTAGTTCTTGACCACCAGACAATGCTTCCATACGTGAGTATGGGTCTTATCATGATCGTGGATAGCCACTTGATGACCTTGGGCTTTAGCCTCCAGGTCTTCCCATAAGTAGAACGAATCATACCGAAGACCCGCTAGGCCTTCTTTATGGCTTTGTCTTCATGAGGTTTCCACGTTAGTTTGCTATCTAAGGTCATGCCTAGATACTTTACCTCCATGGACCATTGTAACTGCGTTCCCAACCCTGTCAGATGCCTCATCCTAGTAAACGGCACGACAGTAGTTTTCCCTGGGTTGATCGATAAATGGTTACTACTGCACCATTTTTCTACCATACTCAGGGCCCTCTGCATGAGACTGGATACTGTGCTCGGAAATTTTCCATTGACAAGTATCACCAAGTCATCCGCATATCCGACAGTTAAGTACGGACCTTTGTTGAGTTGTTCTAAGAGTGAATTAACCACCAAGCACCATAAAAGTGGTGAGAGTACTCCACCCTGAGGTCAGCCTTTGGTAGTCATTGCATACATTTCCTCTCCTAACAACTCAGACCTAATGATTCTACCCCTGAGCATACGATCGATCCACTTGTAAATGGTTGGCTCTATGCCGTGATTTGCCGATGCCACACTGATGGCATCAAAGGTGGTCCGATCGAAAGCTCCCTCAATATCCAGGAATGCAGCAATGCAAACTTCCCGGTTCTCTAATGCATGTTCTGCCTTATTTACCACAAAATGTAGTGCCGTCTCAGTGGATTTTTCCGACTGGTAGGCACATTGTAGCCTGTGGAGGCGGAATTTCCATAATGCTCCCTCCCTGACATGTATATCTACTAACTTCTCCAGGGCTTTCAAGAAGAACGACTCAAGATTGATAGGTCTGTATGCCTTAGCTTCCTTAGCTTCTTTGTAGTCCGCTTTGCCCGGTTTCGGTATGTAGATGACTTTAACACGCCTCCATATCTTTGGAATGTATCCAAAAGCTTTGCAGGCTCTGTATAGTCTGCACAAATGCGGAACCAAGAGTGTAGCTCTCTGTTGTAGGATGATGGGATAAATTATGTCTAGACCAGGTGACTTGAATGGTTGAAAACCATTTAGAGCCCAGCCGACCTTCCCTTCATCTACTACTTTCCTAGCAGTGTCCCAATCAGCTTTGGTTGTACGACAGCTTAGTTCAACCAGGCTGATCTGATTCTCCTGCTCCTTTTCTATTATCTTACAGTCTGGAAAGCGTGTGTTTAGCATCATTGCTAGTGTCTCCTTACCAGACCCTGTTCGCTGCCCATTGCCATCCTTAATGGTTGTCAATGGGTGTGCTCTGACAGTCGAGATAGTTTTGGAGATCCTCATTTCCTTCAGGAATCGTACTGATGATTTCACAGTGTGCTCTCCAAGCCTTCCGTTTGGCTTTCCGCACAGCTTTGTTATAGTTGGTCAAACAACAAGCGTAACCGCTGTAGTTCCTGCTGGTCCTAGCATTGTTAAACACTCGTCTGGCTGCTAGCCGCAGGTATCCTCTTAGGCCTAAGTTCCCTCTCAGGGCAGTTGTTTATCCAGGCCGTATTCACAGTTTGAATCAATTTGTCTGCTGTAAACTCGATGTCTAGTATAGAATAGAGCTTACCCTTAGAATCCTCCAAATCTATTCTGAGATCACTCCTAAAGGAGTTCCAATCCGTATTTCTGGGATTCCTTCTACGCGCTGTAGTAGCTGGAGCCAGCGTCCTGTACTTAAAGCATATGTAATTATGATCTGACAAGGTAATCTCATCAGACACATGCCACTCGACAATCTTAGTGCTAGCACTGTTGGAGGCCAACGTGATGTCAATTACCTCTGCTTGCCTACAGTCAGCGAACGTTGGCCTGTTTCCCTTATTTAGAATTTGTAAAGAGGTACTTACCACATACTCCAATAGTTTTTTCCCTCTTACATTCACATCCGTGCTCCCCCAGACTGTGTGGTGTGCGTTGGCATCGTATCCCAGGATCATGTCCAGGTTCTCCCGGCTGCCATATTCAACAAGGTCCTTTATCTGTCCAGATACTATTTCCTTGTCCATGTAGTCGAAGTATGCAGAGGTAAGGATTACAGTATCCCGCCCTCCGCTCCCTCAAATATCGATCTTAACTGTCGTAAGATCATGTTATAAGGGCATTGCGTTTATACCATTTCTGACATATACACATGTCCTCATAACATTAGTGGAATTGACCATCTTAGTCTCCCCGTGAACATGGCTGCTGTAAAGCCACCGAAACGTCGGGGCAAAGTGTAAACTTAAATACAAATAGTTTTAATTAGAAATAATATATAGCTTAAATAGTAGTAAAATTCAATAATAGTAGAGTGTTAGAGTTTTCAAAATTATGTAATAACAGTGTTTAAAGTAAAATAAACAACGCGATAAAATCCGTATAAAGTGTTTAATTTCAATTAGTGGAACAGTTATGAAAAATTACACCTCCCGTCCCACCCAAGCCTCTGATCTTTCCCTCTTTAACATAAGGTTCCTGAATCAGGGCAATATCATATTCATTCATCCGCAGGTGGCGGGCCAGAACGGCCATTGCTCCGATGCAGTGATGAAGATTTATTTGTATGCACCTTAGCCCCGCCATACGGTCTGCCTATGCCACGTCTATTTCAGAGGGAACTGGACCAATAACAGGGGGCAACCAGTTGAAGGATTCCCTACCAGACTTGTCTTAGGGATCTACACGACTGTTGCGCACTCCCCTAAGACCATTGGCACCTTACTCGTCTTGAAGAGTCGAGTAAAGTGGGTTTGCATCTATATTAAACAAGCAGCCAATCCAGTGAAGCTAGAAAGCAGAAAAAGCAAGCTGGGCAGTGCAACTATTAAAGCATAAATACAAACCCTCCCCCATGAGTATCTTTAAGTTGTATGGGGTAAATTTAAAGTTTTAACCACCTTCCGTTGAGTAAGCCCTTGATTCCTAAGAAATACAGTTTTAACAGTCTGTGCAGGATTTATCGACATTGTGTGCTACCTGAAAGAACTACGATAAGCTATACATTAATTTAAAACAAAAATAAATTATGCTTAAAGCGCAATCATTTTAAAATCAAATTTCAACTCACTTATATTCTAAGTGTCCCTATAAAGTTATGCGGTTAATGTGTCACAGAAGTTAAACTAACAGATTATTTTTTGTTTTCTTAGGGCTTGAGTCAAGAATAATACTGGTTATATTATATTATAACACAAAACTTTTATTTGCGGCCCTAAAAGACTGGTGTCATACTTATTTATATTTAGGCCACATTTTGTGCCGCTAAGTGTATATCAAACAGAACTGTCTGCCATTGACATTTGTGTATGACCACTACTTTATTATACATGTTTCAAGGTGACCGAGTTCCTGAGAAACCTGCACTTGCTACTCACACAAGAGATGCTGATGATATCACTTCAACACTATTCAGCGAGGACTGCAGAGATAGTGTAAAAGGCATTATCGACAGTGATGCTAGGAACAGTAGTAGTTCATGTAATAATAGACAATCTTATATATGTGATAAGTGCCAAAAAGTATTCTACGACAAGATTCAATTAATAGCACACATTCGCGAACATTCAGCGACCAGGTTAAAGCCATACAAATGTGACGTATGTATGAAATATTTGACCCGAAAGACCCATTTAAATTACCATTACCGTATACACACCGGTGACAAACCATACAAATGTGATATTTGTATGAAATATTTTACCCAAAAGAGCGATTTAGTAAGACATAAGCGTAAACACACCGATGGCAAACCATACAAATGTGATGTTTGTATGAAATGTTTTACTGAAAAGAGCACTTTAAATGTACATTACCGTAAACACACCGGTGACAAACCATACAAATGTGATGTTTGTATGAAATGTTTTACTAAAAAGGGCACTTTAAATGTACATTACCGTAAACACACCGGTGACAAACCATACAAATGTGATGTATGTATGCAATGTTTTAGACATAAGATCACTTTAGATATACATTACCGTAAACACACCGGTGAAAAACCATACAAATGTGATGTATGTATGCAATGTTTTACCCAAAAGAGAGATTTAATTAGACATAACCGTATACACACCGGTGACAAACCATACAAATGTGATGTTTGTATGAAATGTTTTACTGAAAAGAGCACTTTAAATGTACATTACCGTAAACACACCGGTGAAAAACCATACAAATGTGATGTATGTATGCAATGTTTTACCCAAAAGAGAGATTTAATCAGACATAACCATATACACACCGGTGACAAACCATACAAATGTGATGTTTGTATGAAATATTTTACTCAAAAGAGCAATTTAAATGTACATTACCGTATACACACCTGTGCTAAATCATACAAGTGTGATGTTTGTATAAAATCTTTTACTACAAAAAGCAGTTTAGATAGACATTACCGTAAACACGCTGGTCAAAAACCATAAAAATGTAAAATGATATCTGAATGCTCATCACTATAGACACACGGGTGACAAACCATATACATGGATGTTTATATGAAATCTTTGACTCAAAAGAGAAATTTAGATCAACATTACCTTAAACATTCCGATGATAAACCACAGAACATAGAATAAAGATAGGAAGGCCAAGCGCGCCTTGTGGGCGGGGCAGGTACGTTGAACGATGCATGAGCAACGCTCATGCTTCAACCGTTTGATTGTTTTCGTCTGTTGACAATAACCGATCATAGATGGCACTATGAGTACCAATGTTAATATTAAGAACAATTAAAATGCATTATCGGCATAAAATTGAAAAATGTTATTATAAATAAACATTGTACATATTTAATTAACGGATATCAATGTAAGCACCTTTGTTTTATGATGTAAAGATATCACTAACTATATTTTGTACATCACTAGTAACCATTGGTTATCGATCAACCATTTTGTTTTATATAGGGCACTAGATGCCACTTTCACGTGTTTCTACAAGTCTACAAAACACATTGTTTTACACCTCGGTCAGTCGTAAAATGTTCACTTCTCAAAATGTCTACAGGTCGCAAAATGTCAATTACTCAGAATGTCTCCCTCGCAAAATATCCCTTTTTTCTAATTGCTTGATATCAGTAAAAATGGTCAAGTACGAATCAGATTCGCGTACAGAGGGTTCCATACTCATATATTATTCACATAGGTGTCACAAAAACTACAATAAATTACATTTTAGTTAACAAAATTATTTATAAATTAAGTCCAATACATACAAAATATTTATATCATTTTGTAAAGTATAAAATAATATTTAGCATATATGTAATGTACGTATTTTAACTGCCTCCGTGGCGCAGCGGTAGTGAATGCGACTGCTGTTCATGAGCCATGGCATTGTCGGGCCAGCAAAAAGTTATTAGGTTTTCTGTTAAGAAATCTCAATAGCAGCCCGGAGTTAGGAAGTTGGCGGTGTTAGACACTTCCGTGCCCCGGAAAGCACGTAATGCCGATGGTCCTGCGCCTGATCTCTCTCCGGTCGTGTCGGATTACCGTCCCATTGGATCATGAGAATTGAGCGTTCATGAGAGACCGAAATTCGGTCTGGAGGACATTATTATTATTATTTTATTAAAGTTAAGATTTCGACAATGAATGTCTTCTGTTCTTGCGTTCCCCACAATAAGAGACCATCTTGTTGTGGGGAAATTCAGTAAAATTTGAAAAGGTATGTCGTGTACGGAAAATATGCGTAAGAGCTATTATCGGGGCAAGGAATATGGACAGCTGCAAACCCATTTTTAAAAATTACGTATATTATCACTAGCTTTTAAGTATATAAAGGAAGTCTGTATATTTGTTCAACAACATTCGGAATACTTTGAACTTCAGTCGCAAGTATCAAAAAGAAATGTAATCCCTAGAAACAAGTATAAATTATACCAACCCCATTGTAATCTAGAAATATTTAAAAGAAATTGATATGTAAATGCTATCAGGATTTATAACAAATTACCGAATGTATTCAAAGATCCACCCTTGACAATGTTTAAGACCAAATTGACTAAATGGCTTCTAGATAATTAATTGTTTTTATAACATCAATGATTATATGACATTTAAATATACAATATAATTATACTTAAAATAATAAATATTTAATGTATAATAATGTACACACGCATACACTTGATGTTAGACTTCCTGTATACGCATAACTACGCTACATACAAAATAGAAAATTGTCGGAAAGGGACAGTGCATAGTAGTGTCGATGTAATGGTAAGGATTAAGCGAAACAAAAATATAACGCACTCTCTCGCACGATTTGCAGCGTTCAACTTCTAATAGTTCAAAGTCCAAACAGTCTAGGTTGATGTGTCGCTGTGTGTACAAAGATGACATAATTTAATTATTATTAACAATTTTCTATCTTAGTAATTCTAATTGCATAATTTGTATTTATATAATAAAATAATTTGATAATAATATAATTTGCCTAGAATAGACTGTAAATTATAAAATCTAATAAGACCTTTTTGCACACCATTGTTATGGTAGAATGTACAGAACCATTATTGTAATTATTGACATCTGTTGTATGTACTACATTCTGGCAAATAAACGAATCTGAATGTATCATACTCGCTAGTTAAATTCAGACCACTATAAAGGAAACTTCGCGTATTTTTTTAATATCTTCCAAAATATCTTACTTCATTAAAAATATTAATAACATTTCACCCGTGCCTTATTTATACCTTACAACTTTTGTTCTATCACTTTTCATAATTCGTAATAGGATTTTAAATAAAAACTACAAACGTTAAAATTGCTCTAATCGCACTACTAAGACTTAAGACTACAACCGGTCGCAGAAGTTTCATGCAAATGTTAACTTGTTAAAATATGTGTTTTATAAATGAATTGAGTTTGGTAAAAAAGTTGTAGGGATCCGGATGTAAAGAAGACACGGGTAAAAGGTTATAAGGTGTTTTTTATTCAGACCTATATAGTAATAAAATAATACGACTATTCATGCATGTGCACACTCCATTTACAACATACACCATGTTGTAAATGGAGAGTGACTGTATGCGAGTGTAAGTGAGTGTGTGAGTCTGCGCAATGTGCGTGCGGGTGTGTGCTGCTGTTTTGTAGCTGTTTGCGAATTTGTTGTTTTGGCCCATGTAATGTTACGAAACCTTCTGGCCATTTAGGACGGATTCCATGTTGAACGGATTCCATATAGGACGGATTCCATTTTGGACGGGTTCCATATTGGGCGGAAACGGTACAGTCATTATTAAATACTATAGCTACAATACTACGACATAAGGTACCCTACTTAGTATTGGATTTCCTTGGATAATGGATACGGAATGCTGGCATATTATAAATAGGTACTTATTTATTTTTCTTGTGCATATCCGTGATGCCACGCCAAGTGTTTTTCATTAACTGAATAGTGGTCCCGCCATTTTGATATCAAACAGCGGGACCACTTTCTTTGTAGAATATTTTGAAAGATTATGGGTGTTGATTTTTCTATGAAGGTATGAAATAGTAGAAATATTGTATTAAATCCCATACACCTGGCGGGATCTTGTTACCTTGATGTCCATCTTTTTTGAGTCGATATCAATAATAAGCGATTTAAGCCGTTCTACGACAGATGCGGGTGTTACGCTTCTAAAACAAATATTGCGTGCTTGGGAAGATTCGCAAAATATTATTGGCGTATTCTGTGATCTCTCTAAAGCCTTTGACTCCGTTGATCATCATAGGCTGTCGTGAAAACTTAAGCAAATGGCATCTCAGATACTGCACTTGACTTAGTTAATTCCTACCTTAGCGATAGACTACAACACGTTGATATCAATGGAAATAGATCATCTGGATTACCGGTCACAATGAGCGTGCCACTGGGCTCAATTTTAAAACTCTTACTGATTTTAGTGTACGTAAATGATTTGCCATTCTTCGTACAGGATTTGTGTAACATTTTTTTATTCGCGGATGTCACATGCCTTATATCAAAGTAGTGAGAAGAGCTGTTATTGATTCACTTGCGCAAATTCTGGACTGGTTTATGACGACTTATTTACTACAAAGCTTTAAAAAACAACATTTATTAAGTTAAATTGCCAATATGTAAAGAGCCCTAACATAAATTTAAATAATGAAATTATTATTTCGTACGATTGACAGTTTTTTTAGGATCAACGGGGCGCTCAAATAACGATGCAAGAGATGTGTCTTGCAGGGAAAATTAGCTCAGTCACATACGCAATTCAAAAAGTAAGATAGCTTACTGATGTAGATACTGCGAGACTAGTATATTTTAGTTACTTTCACTGTGTCATGTCCATAACATACCATAATGTTATCATGGTGCAAGATATTGAGTCAAGTTTTATGGCCAGTCACACAACTCACAAGTAAAAGTAATCCGAAAGATAAATCGTATGCTGTCTCACTCTTGTTAGGCTAAAAAAGAGAGATGGCGAGACTTTTATCTTATAGATAAATGCTATTTGGATGTGGTGGTACAAGCTCTAAATCTCCAAAAGCGTGCAGTACTTACGTATTTAGGAGCACGAGTTTTCCTGAAAGATCGATTTAAAGAAACAGGCATACTTACCTACTGTTGAGTCGCAATATACAGGTTGTCCGGTAATTAATGGATAACCTTAAAATGTCTTATAGTAGAACTGAAGGCCGTTCAGAAAAAATGAAAAAAAATAATTAAAGAAATAAAAATATATATATTAAAAAGTGCAAGCTATATTAGCATAGCATACTTTTGACTCTCTATCTATTAGCATAATTAGTGTTTAATAATAAAACAACAAAAAACCGATGGATTTCATTCATTTATGGTCGTAGTATACAAGAAAGTTATAGATAGTAATTAAAAAAAAAACATATCTCAGGTAGTAGTTAGGATAGATTTTTTCATCGGCCATCAGTTCCTCAATAAGACATTTCCAGGTTATCCATTAATTACCGGGCACCTTGTATATTTGCTAACATCACGTTTATTAAACATAATATTCACTTATATAATAATAATAGTGATATTCATAAAGTAAACATCAAAAATAAGCATAAGTTAGTAGGCATAATATTGTTACACCCAGTGCCATCTCTCGACATTTTGGGAAAGACTCGGCAGTTCCGTCTAATAATTTGTTATAGCGCCATCTATTGAAGTTTTACGGAACTACGTAGTTCGTTGGTACGAGTAGAGTAGAGAGAACACTGGAACATTCTCGAATCTTCGAGCTGTTTACATACTGTGTATGACGTTTCTAGAAAACTCCGGAATCGCTTTAACCGCGTATAAAAGGGGAAGGCCAGTCAGTTAGTCAGTTTATAATCGTAAGCGATCAAGTATTCATCGAAGCAATCCAAAGCGAAAATACTACGGAGTTTGAAGCAGTTACAGTGGAAAAGTGTAGTGTGGTGTTTGTTGTTTTAAAGAGTGTTTTGAGCGTTGACGCTAAAAACACTCCATTATCTGTTTCACTTGAGTTTACAATTGTAACCCTCAAGTGGAACAAGTGGAACGGGAAAAGCAGTGATCGTGAGCGTGAGTGTCGTGAGGGCTATGTGGAACGCACCCTTAGTGTTATCAGAAATACCTTTAGTATCAGTATGTTAAAAACTGGAGAGACGAAGGTGTCTTAACTAAAAATAACGTTCCTCTGAATATATTTTTTTACAATAAGGGTAATTGAACTAATTTTCTTTACAACATATAACATTAACAAACACATGTTTATTTGATAACGAATATTTGAAAACGCGGCATATTTGACAATTGTAGGAATAACGATGTAACAGCGTTTTTTAAAAATTATATGCGATTCTGATAACTATGTTGAAGCAAATAGAATAAGAATAAAACTTGCTCCAAAATATTTTAAAAATAATCGATATAGTCGTGACTGTAACCACCGCATTTATTCATAAACACAGGGGCTATGTAGTTAATAATTGTTCCAATATATAATTTGGAGCCATCAGAGAGAAGACAAGTATTTTACCTTTAAATTTAGATTTAATAAAAATTTTTTTTTTCATTCACAATTACCAACTTCGAAGAGGCTATTATTATTCATGATTGAAAGAATTAACGATGCAGAAACGCAATGAATTAGTTTAATTGACTTATACCTTATCAAAAATAATATCGACGGTTCCCCGGCTATTTGATCTAAGCGTTTTTTTTTGCGTGAAATGAGTTATATACTTATATGGAATCAGCGAATTTTTCTGCATCGTTTGAACTGAGTTTCAAATTTTTATAAGCACTTTTTTGGCGTTTGTGCCCCTCAGTAACTTTGTCTTCATTTTGATGATCAACCGACACAAAAGTTGTCAACTTTTTGTTTTACGTAACTTACACTTTTTGGGCTTATTCTGATTTTTATTGCTTAGGCGGTTGAATTGTTTTGCCTATCATGGTTTGACTAAGTAATGCGCATTAACTTAATTAGCCTTCAGTTGGAATACTGGTTTGTGTCGTTTGAGACAATTAAATCTACACCAGAATGATGAAATCAGTCACTTGAATCATTTTGCGCTTTTTTTTATGGGATGGGAGACAAACGACTGGAAGGATCGCCTGATGGTAAGCGATTACCACCGTCCATGGACACCCGCAACCCCAGAGGAGTCACAAGTGCGTTGCCTGCCTTATAAAAAGGAGTACGCTCTTTTCTTGAAGGTTTGAAGCTAGTATTGGTCCAGAAATACTGCAGGCGACAGTCCATTCCACAGTTTTGTTGTGCGTGGCAGAAAATTTCTGGAGAAAAGCACAGTTGTGGACTGCCAACTATCTAAATGATGAGGATGTAAATACTGTCGCGTAGGACGTTGGCGAAAAGAGGCAGCAGGGATCAGTCCGAATAATTCGTCGGAGCACTCCTCATAGTAAAAGCGACAGAAGATGCATAGCGAGGCCACATCTCTACGCAGCGCCAAAGGATCTAGCTAATTTGAAACATCATGGCAGTCGACGATTCGAGTCGTTCTCCATTGAATGCGGTCCAGAGGGAGAAGCTGATAGTGAGGTGCTCCTGCCCAAAGATGAGAACATCCCCCCTCTCTACGACTATTCCAGTTTATGATATAGCGTTCTCCTACACCAACCATATAGGTTATATTAGGGGAGCCGCTGTACCTTCCAGTGCCCGAGAGCACCTTCCGGGACCAGTTATAGACAGGTATTTTCCCAAAATCTCTACTCTCCACCCTAACCTCAGAGATCCGGTTCTCGTAAGCGAGCTACCTCGTGCCCAAGTGACACTACTTATTCTCCAGATAGGTACCGGAGCAATAAAGCCGCTCACCACCCGCAACTCAGGGAGTTGCTAACGAAAACCTCGCTGAAGCCGATGAAGAAGCCGCCTCCCATATCTCCAGTATGGTACCGGAGCTGTGTAAGGCACGCTCACTTCCCGACGTACGTCAGTACGCCTACCCAAATAGACCTACAAGCCGGGTGTGGCCCGAGTCACTCCAGCTATGACTCTTACTTGCTGAGCAGGCAAGCGCCCTAAATGCGTTTCGGCAGTGAAACCACACTGCCACTTCGCTAAAGGCAACTCCGTGCCTCATGCGACCGACTGGTTCGCACTGGCCGCGCCTGAGTCCGACGCTCGAACGCAACGTGCTTGCCGAGCAAACGAACATGTCGTCCTCGGCGGCCAACCACATACCCCTGCGAGTCCAACACCAATGTCAGGCACCGCGCACTCTAGTCAGCGGTCGATAGAACACGCCTTTCGAGACGCAGTGGGCTTTCTGACCCCGCTGAACAGTATTATAATGTAGTAGGCGGTGGGCCGGTGTGAAATACTGTCTCGTACTATTGAGCACGCCAAGCATTTTCGAAGCTAATTTAGCCGTACCCTCTAAATGGCCGCGGAACTGGACTTCGCTCGATATGTCGACACCAAGAATTACAATATTGCCTGAGGCAGCTATGGGGATGTTCTCAAAACGAGGAGATACGACCAACGGCAGTTTTTTTATTTGCGGTGAACGCGTAAACTTGTTTCTTTGTGGGGTTAAATCGGACCAAATTGCCCCAACCCGAGACTTTTTTCAAAGAGGCCTCAATTTCAAACACAAGTTTGTTTCGGCTCTCAATGATGTTTTCCCGAGAGATGTTAGCGCGGCCGGTGTAGAGAGCATCGCTCGTGCTGTCGTTCGCATAACAATGAATGCTGCTAATTTGCAACATGTCATTGATATGAAGGAGGTACAGGCACGAACGATAGCACACAGCCTTGCAAGACACCAACATTTACAGACATGGAGTTAGAGAATTCACCGTTGACTACGACCATGCTTCTGTCTGCTAAAAAGCTAGTGACTCATTCGCGTAATCTCTTGGGAAGCCCATATGAAGGGAACTTTGAAAGAAGTGCTTTGTGCCAGACACGATCGAAGGCCTTCGCTATGTCCAAACTAACCGCCAAGGCTTCCCCCTTTGTCTCGATCGCCTGTGCCCAACGATGTGTCAGATATACTAGAAGATCACCAGCCGACCGCCCCTTGTACGGAAGCTGTACAGCTGGTCAGTAAGCCGCTGATGACACTCTAGGTACCGTAAGAGCTAACAGTTGATAATGGATTCCATTATCTTCTAGAAAAGGGGGTTATGGCTATAAGTCTTCAGTTGGACAGATTTGGGCGGTCGCCTTTTTTGGGATCGGGTGGACCAATAATGTCTTCGATGGTGTCGGAATACGCCAGAAGAGTAAAAGAGCCGAAATAGTCACGTTAAGACCGGCGCCAACTCTCGAGTGCACATTTTCAACACAATAGGAGGGATTCCATCAGGCTCACGCGACTCATGAATATCAAGGGATAGAAGTGCTAAGCGCACTGAGCGTTACTAGATCTCGGGATCTCGGCCGGATATCGGTATCCGGCATACAACCCTCATACCGCGGTATGGTAGGTGGTCCTTTTACCCCGCCATCCAAAGTCGACTTGCACTCCAAAAGTTTGCCCAGAAGATCAGCTTTGTCTTTTGCGTTGTGGGCCAACGAATCATTTCCCATGTGTAGGAATGGAAAGTATGGCTTGCAGAGATTTCCTTCGATAGCTTTGGCAAGAGACCAGAATGCACGAGTTTCCGAAGGAAGACGCTCAAGCCTCTCGCCAATTCTACCGATGTGCGCCGACTTCGCCCTTGCTATGTCTCTTTTGAAGGACCTGGAGGCCAAGTTTATTTTTTGCTTGAGATCATGCGTTTCGCCCTATGCGGCGTACTCGTTCACTTGGGACATTTAGACTTGGCCTTTTTTAATGTCGACTTTTTTAATTTCCAAGCAATTTTGTAGGTTTACTCGTACACGAGATAATTATGTTCCCAAACAAATGGTCGCAACCACGTACATACATGCTTGCAAACGAATGCTGACGGTGTGGACGATCCTTCAGAGACAAAATGAATGTGACTTTTTTTAGTCAGTTTATTTAATTTCAATTAAGTATGTGAAAGTATTGAGACTGAAATAGTTAAGGTGAACTTTAATAAGGATTTTTAAGTAGGTATGGCTGAATCTCATAATATTAACAACTTTTCATAAAAAAATGGTTCGCTAAGAATAAAACTTTTATAAATAGGTATTACTTTTTATTAAAGACTGTTTTAAACTATTTTAGTTTTATTTTGAATTTGTCACTAATTACCAAATTATCCATGGTTAGGTCCGTTAGGGTTGTATGAGAACTGTGACCTAAGAACATGTCTCTAATTTTATGATAGCAAAAATTCATTTTTCACAAGTTGGGTTGAGCACCGATCGTCTTTTGTATCAAGTTGCACTAGTCTGGTTCAATGTTAAAGCCGAAAATTATGGCCATGCCTACAGCTCACTAGGAGCGCCCCGCAGCGCCCACCTGTGAAGCCGACAGGTGGGAGGTTGTGGGTAAGAAGAAGGAGGCTGCAAATATGAAAAGGAAGGCGGCAAAAAGGCGAAACGGGCTAAAAAGGCAGCTAAGAACCTCCTAGCCCCTCGTTCCACTGCAGTGGTCTTAAGTTTGCAGCCGGCCGCCATCGAGCGAGGGACTACGTATGCGGAGCTGCTTAAGAAGGCGCGGTCTGCAATCGACCCCAGCAAGCTGGGGATTACATCGGGATTGCGATGCCGGACAACCCAGACCGGTGCCCGCCTCATAGAAGTACCAGGGGTCGCTAGCGGCGACCAAGCGGACCGTCTGGCGGAAAGCCTCCGTCAAACTTTGGCGGCAGACGAGGTCCGCGTCTCCAGGCCGCAAAAGTGCGTCGACATACGCATTAGCGGCCTGGATGACTCTGTCGCAAAGGAAGAAGTCATCGCTGCTGTCACCAAATCCGGAGGCTGCAAGGAGGAGCAAGTTAAGGGTGGCGGAATAAAGACGGGCCGCGCCGGAATGGGGACAGCAATTATTAGCTGTCCTGTTACTGTCGGCAAAAAGTTGGCTGATAGCCGACGTATTTTAGTGGGGTGGGTGTCGGCGCATATTAAAGTTCTGGAGCCCAGGCCTGCCCGGTGTTACCGCTGTCTGTCCAGCGGCCACGTAGGCGTGAAGTGCAACTCGCGCGTTGATTGCACTGGCCGCTGTTTTAGCTGCGGTCAGCCTGGTCACTTGGCCGCCACTTGCGAAGCCCCACAGCACTGTATTCTGTGTGCGGCGGACGGCAAACCTGCGCAGCACCGGGCGGGTGGCAAAGATTGCGCCACCAGCCATAAAGTTTCCCAAGGCTCCCCCTACCCTCATCGTCGCTAAGCCAGCCGGCATTACCCAGGGTCGCCGCTCCCGCGGTCGAGAGGGCGGAGGTCTGTATGGATACATAATGGCTCCATACCTCCGCCTCCTCCAATGCAATTTAAACCACTGTGCCAGGGCTCAGGACCTTCTCCTCCAGAGCTTGGCACAGTGGTCAATCAATGTCGCTATTGTCGCCGAGCCTAATTTTGTCCCTCCCAGGGCTGACTGGGCAGGGGACCTCGATGGGTTGGTGGCAATAATGTCAATGGCCGCTGTCGGTACTCCGTCCTTAGAGAACGTCATCCGAGGACGGGGCTATGTCGCAGCACTCGTAGGAGAAGCGGTTGTGGTGGGTGGTTACTTCTCACCCAACCGACCTCTCGCCGACTTCGAGGAGTATCTCCTCGAACTTAACGTCGTCGTCGCTCGTAGCCACCCTCGGCCTGTGGTCGTTGTCGGGGACCTCAACGCTAAATCTGCGGCGTGGGGTTCAGTGACCACAGACGCGAGAAGTGAACTGCTCGAGGAGTGGGCCGTAGGAAACGGCCTACAAGTCCTCAACCTTGGGTCAGTGCCAGAACTCTGCCGCCCAGAACTCCGACCCCCCAGCCTCAAGAGCCCCGATTGGGGGCGGTCCGCGTTGGGCTTTAAAAAAGCTAAATTCGGAGGACTTCCTGGAAGCCTCCATCGTTCAGGCCTGGGTGCCAGCACCGGCTAGGCCTGACAATATCCAAATGGAGGCCGAGTGGTTCCGGTTTTGCCATGACTCAAATCTGTGATGCGGCGATGCCTAGAGTACCTCGCCATTTTCCAGCCGGGCGCCGGGTGTATTGGTGGTCGGATCACATCGGCCAACTACGCCATTCTTGCGTGGTAGCCCGACGCCAGTACATCCGGCTTCGTAGGAGGCGTCGCCGCCCTCCCGATTTTGTTGCCAGGAAGGCGGAACTGTATGAGGCCTATAGAGCGGCCAAAAACCGGCTCAAAATTGCTATTAAGCGGGCCAAAGATCAGGCCCGCCAAGAGTTTCTGGGGACTCTGGACCGTAATCCCTGGGGGCGTCCATATCTTATGGTCAGGAGCAAGCTTCGCCCCTGGGCGCCCCCCTTGTCCCAGAGTCTCCAGCCCCAATTAGTTGAGGAAGTGGTGGCCGCTCTTTTCCCTTCACGGGTGGAGCACACTCCTACACCGATGGTTCCACCTTCCATGGCATCCAACGCGGACTTAGACGACGACGTTGTCCCCGTAGTGACTCAAGTAGAGTTGCGAGCGGCGGTGGCAAGACTTCACTCCAAGAACACCGCCCCAGGGCCCGACGGCATTCCAGGACGTGCGTGAGCCCTGGCCTTAGAAGAGCTCGCTCCCCGGAGGGCTCCTCAGCATGTGCTTAGAGCAGGGCCAGTTTCCACGTCAGTGTAAGCTGGGGAAACTGGTCCTGATCAGGAAGGAAGGGCGCCCGGCGGACTCTCCGTCCGCCTACCGGCCCATCGTGTTGCTGTACGAGGTCGCTAAATTATTCGAATTCATCATTGCGGAGCGCCTCGTCCAGCGTCTGTCTTCAGTGGGCCCGGATCTGGCGGACAACCAATATGGTTTCCGCCGCGGGCGCTCTACTATCGACGCTATTCTGCGCGTGAGGAGCCTGGCGGAGGATGCGGTGTCCCGGGGTGAGGTCGTCTTCGCGGTGTCCCTGGACATCGCGAATGCCTTTAACACCTTGCCCTGGAGTTGTATTAGGGAGGCACTTATATATCACCAAGTGCCGACCTACCTCCGCCGCATTGTCGGGGCATATTTATCGGAAAGGGTAGTGATCTACCCGGGTCACTACGGTTGGAGTCGGCGAGAGATGTCGTGCGGTGTTCCACAGGGATCGGTTCTGGGTCCTGTGGAACATCGGTTACGCCTGGGTGCTGCGAGGTGCGCTCTCCCGTGGCGTCGGCGTTATTTGTTACGCCGACGACACTCTTGTCACGGCGAGGGGTAAGTCGCACCAGGCGGCGGCCATATTGGCGACCGCTGGGGTTGCACAAGTCGTGAGTCGTATCCGGCGATTGGGACTCGAGGTGGCCCTGTCCAAGTCCGAGGCCGTCTGTTTCCACGGTCCTCGGAAACGGCCACCTCCAGGGTCCCACATTATGGTAGGAGGGGTCCACATCGCTGTCGAGCCAACCCTGAAGTATCTGGGTCTCCTGCTCGACAGCCGATAGGACTACCCACTAAAAAAACCTGGGGTGTTCCCTCTCTCACCCAATGGGGGGGGCCAGTTGGGAGTCTAAAAAGATTCATCCATAGCAGGCCCCCCCGTGTGGGTGCCGACTGGGTCAATCGGACCCGACCTCCTCTCGTCCCCGGGGGAGAGCATTTCACTGCTCTCCCCTTTCGACGTTAGAAGGCGCGCGGGAACACCGCGCGCGACCTCTATGGGTTCTTACTCACGGGTGGCAGGGTCCCCTGAGGCCTTGCCACCCAGTACCCTTAGGTGGGGGGCAGGAGAGCGACATAAGCGCGTCTCCTGCGCCCCCTCCTCCGGCGGCGGATGTCCGGGGCGTAAGGATCTTCCTCAGGCCTCGCTCCGCCGCCTCCTTCTGAGAGATGGCAGCCTCGCAGAAGGACCTCATTACCTCCCTACCGGCTATCTTGCACAGGTACTCTCCGAAACAGCCGTGTCCGAAGAGCACCTGAGTAAGCCGGTAGGTGAGCGGTCCGCGCCGTCTGTCCATCCATTGCCTTAGCACCGGACGGATAGCCTCGACGGTCCTCACCCCGTAGCGGGGCTGGGCCAGCCTTTCCTCCCACTTGGCCTCGAGGACCAGTCGAGCCTGGGACCTTCGCGTCTCCACCGCCCCGTGAGTGGGTTCCTCTCCATGGAGCCGGAGGTCCACGCGCCAGTGATACACCGACGCTTGGACCTCCGCCTCCAAATCCCAGAGCGGCGATGCCGCCAGGACGCACGCCGCCTCAAAGGAGACGGTGCGGTACGCCCGCGACACCCTGATCGCCATCGCCCTCTGAGGTCTCCTCAGGAGGGGCGACGTTACGGCGATCGAGGGCGCCGGCCCAAATGGGTGACCCGTAAAGGGCCATCGACTGCACCACCCCCAAATAGAGGCGGCGGCAGACGACACTCGGACCCCCGATATTCGGCAGCAGAGAGCTAAGCGCTCCCGCCGCCGACATCAGCCGGGGGGCCAGGTGGCTAAAATGGACGCGAAAGTGCCAGCGGCCGTCGAGGTGGAGCCCCAAGTATTTCATACTCGGCTCCACCCCGATGCGGGACCCCTCCAACTATGATGTGGGCATCTGGTGGTGGCGCCCGCCGAGGCCCATGAAATAACAGGGCCTCGGACTTTTCCAGCACCACCTCCAGTCCCAACATCCTAATTCTACCGACAACCAGGGCCACCCCTGCCGTGGCTAGACGGGCAGCTGCCCCGTAATCCTCTCCCCGGGCCGTGACCAGCGTGTCGTCGGCGTAACAAGTTACGCCGACGCCCGGGGGCAGGGCGCCCCGCAGCACCCAGTCGTAGCCGATGTTCCACAGGATCGGTCCAAGAACGGAACCCTGCGGAACACCGCACGACACCTCCCTCCGGAACGTCTCTCCGTTCCGCCCCACACAGAATACACTTCTCTGGTGCAGGTAGTCCCCGACTATTCGGCGCAGGTAGGGAGGCACCCCATGAAATCGGAGCGCCTCCCTAATAGTCGCCCACGGCAGGGTGTTGAACGCGTTGGCGATGTCCAAGGACACCGCCAACACCACCCCGCGCGAGGCGACCGCCTCATCCGAGAGGGCCTTGACGCGACTGATCGCGTCAATCGTCAATCGGCCCTCTCGGAATCCGAACTGCAGCTCGGACAAGCCGGGGCCCACCCGCACCAGGTGCCTGGAGAGGCGGGCAACCACTACACGCTCAAAGAGCTTGCCCACCTCATCCAACAGCACTATGGGGCGGTACGCGGAGGGAGAGTCCGCGGGGCGGCCCTCCTTTCTCAGGAGGACCAGCTTACCCGTCTTCCACATGGAAGGGAACTGTTACAGGGCAAGTCAGAGATGGCTTTTTAAAAAAAACTCAAAGTTCTAAAATACACTAATTTTAATAAAACAGTATAAAATGTTAGAAAAACCCTAGTGCCCACAATGAAGTCTAGAATAGAATTAATTTACTTAGCAACAAATAATAACACTTGGATCAACTTCTATGACGCACATCGCTCATGCCTACCGCTGATCTAAGCATTATTATTTTATATGTGCATTACACAATATAATATTATAACATCCCCCCCGTTAAGATTGATCATACCGGGTTAAGGGATGATCAATAGAAATAAAATCAAGAATGAACTTTAAAAGATTTCATTGGGGCTTACATTTTAAGAGTATAATTAGATTTCATTTATAAACTTAGTCATAGGAACTACAACAGTGTTCTTTACGAGATAAGGTTCAAAATCGGTTGCAGGTGAATTTTAAAGCAAAACACGTCTGGCTTGTATACTCGATTTATTGTAACTAAACGGGAGGGTAAACAAATGCATATCTACGTACAGATAGGTACCTAGTATACCGCTAAGAGGGAATTTTGACATAACATACCGCCTGCCAAAAACAACAGTTTTTAACTATTATCTAAGCAAAGTGCTTAATCTATAACTTACAGGCATTGTTGCTTGTATTGATGCGTATCGACACTCATCACATCACTAACACATTTATCTCATGTTTTAAGTTCAACACTAAAGTAAAAAGATAAAGATTACAATACATTTCACTCGCATCACAACAAATAACTAATAACAAACGAAAGCGACGCCGGCGCAAGCCAAAGCAGATCGATACTGATCGAATTTTTTATTACATATCTAATAACAACAGCTCGCGTCGGGTAGGTAAGTATTGGCAACATGCCCGCGTAGGGTAGGTATCAGAAAACTTAGTAACCAACTAATACATAGTTACCTTACTTCCCAAATATGAAAATCTATATTAGGCTAACCATAATAACAAATTACATGTACAGTACGTAGCAATTTAAGCATAAACTTTAGTGGACTGTATGTTGTTTTTGTCTCAATGACAAAGTTCTATGTGTTAAATGTATGTACATTTATTTGCTTTTATGGGAAAGAAGTTACACTATAACTAACTAAAATACTAGGTAATGTTACACAAACATACATTTTAGCTATTAAACATGGTAAGCGGCCAATGTAGCGTATGGACGCTTGAAAGTTCATATTAAGTAAATAAAATAACATTACATCGTTTAACTAAAACAAGTTAAATAGTACCTATTTGTGGTAAGTAAGTATAAGAAAACATTTACATATCTAGGATACTTAACCAAAGGTTTTTACAAATGTTTTATGTGGACATTTTAATATAGGTACTTTGTAAACAACTAATAAAGTAAATAACAAAACATTTGAGATAAAATTTCGTAACTATACAAGTATAGGTCATTAATTTACTTTATAGGTTTATTTCCAATCGGTACATCATAAATAACACGACGCGACATAAGTACCTACGACCGTTCTCAACAATTAATAGGTAACTATGTTTATTAATGGTATGAATGAATACTAACAATGTTATTTAATGATTTCCTATATCAATGGTTGTGCTTATGTATTGAGTAGGTACAGTCAGCCAGCATTATTTTTAATATTATATTTATTTAAAACACAATATAAATTTGACCGCCCATCTTGACTTATTCTTTAATTACATGTTAACTTTAATCTGCGGTTTTAGGTAACAATATCAATTTGGATAACGGCCTTTTAAGAATGTGATCACCCTTGCACTTGACCGTAACAACACGTACCAAATTGTCAGGACCGCCGTGTAAGTCCGTGATTTTGCCTAGCAACCACTTGGTAGGTGGTAAATCACGTTCTTTTATAATAACAATATCTCCTATACAGGGTGACTGTACCACATCATACCACTTCTGTTTTTGTTGGAGTGTATTTAAATAATCCGAATGCCATTTCCTCCAGAGATCTTGCATTTGTGATTGGATAAGTTGCCAGCGAGTTAATAAATGCACTTTTTTGTTTTCATACTTTATGTCAGGAACGTTGATCAGAGGTTCACCGACGAGAAAGTGTCCTGGTGTAAGTGGGTTAAGCGTATCCAGAGTTTCATCTAATTGACAAAGAGGACGGAAATTCAAACATGCCTCAACTTGTGCAAGTAAGCTTGACACTTCCTCATATGTAAGTAAGTAAGTAAGTATTTTATTTTTCAAAACATGAGGTACATACACGTTACTATAACAAACATTGTAACATAAAAAAAAAAACAAAAAGTACATACATAATGAAAAACGAGGTTACCACTCAGGTTTGTTGTTGGTTTGCGGTTTATACCTCAAACCAATATATTATTTGGTAACCCCAAGTGACGCCCGGACGCACATCAGTTACACCCGTAATATTATACCAACACAAGAATATACGTAATATATATATATAAACCACAATTGATATGTAAATTAAATAACATGTATAATAAATAAATAAATTGGCGCAATAGCTTATGTATACAAATAAAACCTATTAAACGGTTGCCATTCACAAGGTTTGCAATCCGGTCTTATCCCGCCCATCTTGTTTCTCGTCCGCACATAATGGTATCTCACTCGCGTAATTCATTTGGCCGAGCTGCGCCGCATCGACACGGAGGTTGCGTGACGAAAACATTGTGCAATAATAAAGATAATAATAATAATAAAGGCCCACGTCCTTTAATACGGATAGAATGATATTGTACAAAGCCAACAACTCGGGGAAACGATCACTGCAAATGACAACCCAGAACTATACAGGTATGCATAATATGTAATAATAACTGATATAAACTACAATTGTGGCACATAATATAAAAGTGAATCAATGCCAATCTACTATCCATTGCGTATGTTATTGCTTCAGGTTCTACGTCAAAAAATGTCAATTTTGTAGTTCCATTGACTCTCACTAGATGGCGCTTAGCTGATCGAACTCCACTCTCCCAAAGACCTCCAAAATTGGGTGACTTTGGTGGCACAAAATGCCATGTGGTGCCGTCGTTAGCTAAAAGTTCAGCAATCTCTTTAGCAACGTTACTGGTGCTCCTTGACCACATATCTCTTAATTCCTTATCAGCACCAACAAAATTAGTGCCGTTGTCGCTCCATAGTTGTGCACAATGTCCTCTGCGAGCGACAAATCTCCTAAAGGCTGCGATGAATGCCTGAGATGTCAGACCTGTCACTGCCTCTAAATGAATGGCCTTAGTGCACATGCAGACAAATAAACAGATATAACCCTTTGTTGAGTTATGACCACGGCCTTTAGACGTTCTCAGGTGCACCGGCCCTGCAAAATCCACACCACTCTGATAAAAGGCGCGATTCTGAGTGACTCTCGGAGTGGGTAATTGACCCATCAGCTGCTGTCTTGTAAGTGCGTTGTTCTTTATACACACAATGCAATTGCGAGTAAAATCTCGAACTGAAGATTTGAGACCGATGATCCAGTACTTGCTGCTGATGTAAGTCATCATCTGCATGATCGTCCCGTGTAAGGTTTTGGTGTGTGCATCCGCTATTATTAACCTTGCAATATGTTGTTTGCTTGGTATGATAATCGGGTGTTTAGAGTTTTTAGGTAAGTCCGCTTTACTTAACCTTCCTCCAACTCGTAGCAAATTCTTTTCATCTATGTACGGCGTAAGTTTAATCAATGAACTCTTGTTTCTAACTTTACCTTTCTTTTTCAGATCTTCAAACTCCTGGCCATAGACCAATTGCTGATAATATCTCACGCAGCAGTCTTCAGCTTCATCCAATTCAGCAGCACTCAAGATATCACGTCTTTTGTTTTTATAGTCTAAAAATCTCTTACAGTGTGCTATTACTCTTTTCATCCTAATTAATGACGAAAATCTCTCCCAAATTGATGTGTCTTGTATTAAAGTGTGAAAAGTCTTCTTCATCTCTAATTCCGTACTTGGAATCTCAATTGGTCTTAGTATCTCTGTATCCTTTATCTTTAGCCACTTGGGGCCACTCCACCAAAGATCATTGTTTGTCAGCTCACTTACTCTTATGCCTCTGGACGCGAGATCAGCAGAATTGTCTTCAGACAAAACGTGCCTCCATCGATCGTTGTTTATTTGCTGGATTATTTCTGACACTCTATTACCAACGAATAGCTGCCAACGACTGGGTTGTGACTGGAGCCAGGAAAGGACCACCATTGAATCTGTGTACGCATAGATTTTGCACATGGGAACATTCAACAAATCAGAAATATCAGGCAGCAGCTTTGCCAATATCACCGCAGCACAAAGTTCCAATCTCGGGACTGTCAGTTGTTTCAGAGGTGCTACTTTTGTCTTTGAGGCTAATATCGTGACATGAACTACATCATGCTCGTCTACAACTCTGGCATAGACAACAGCTGCAAGAGCAAGAGTTGAGGCGTCCGAAAATCCATGCAGCTCCACTTCCTTGCAGCGTGATGACGTCTTTATCCAACGCGGGATCTCAACGGTTTGCAGCTCATGAAGTTCGTCTCTGAAACTCATCCACTCGTCGACCAGCTCAGTAGCCAATTCGTCATCCCACCCAAGATTACACAACCATAACTTCTGAATCATGATTTTAGCTGTTATTACAACAGGTGAGAGCCATCCAAAAGGATCGAATAAACTAGCGACATCTGATAAAATAACTCTTTTTGTTACAGGTAACCTGCTTGCTGGTAAGTTAACTGAGATGTGAAACGTGTCATCTTTCCTGTCCCAGGTAAGTCCCAGTATTTTAATAACTTTATCTAACTTAATTTCTTTCTTTTCTTTTACAGGTTCCGGAGTCTTCGTGCCATCAGCCAAGTCATTCAGGAGTTCTTCAGAGTTACTAGACCATTTGCATTGGCATTTGGAAACCACCTGTCTTTAACAACTGATCAATTTCTTTACAGATTACCTTCAACTCGCCGAGATCTTCATGACCTGTCATAAGGTCATCCATGTAGAAGGAATTTCTTACTACCGCCGCTCCACGAGGATAGTTGTCCTGTTCATCATCAGCAAGGCGTTGAAGGGTTCGTACTGCAAGGTGGGGGGCTGCTGCCGTTCCAAATGTAACGGTCATTAACTTATAACTATCTATTCTTTCAGATACATTATCCCGCCATACTATGCGCTGTAAATCTGCGTGTGTGTCATCCATCCTTATTTGACGATACATCTTTATGATATCGCCAACCACACAGATTTTGTGAGATCTCCATCTAAATATCAGACTACGCAGGTCGGGTTGAATCGTAGGTTCTACCATCATGCTGTTGTTTAAGGAGCACCCGTTGGAGCCCTTTGCTGAGCCTTTCTTGTCTCGGTGCAATAATGAATGGTGTTTTCTTTTGCAAATCTGGCAAGTTGTTTTTTGTCTACACTTAAACACGTTGTGGTTGGGTACTAGGCAATTGAAACAGAGACTATTTTTCTGCACGAAACTGTACCTGTCATCTATTGGTTGCTTGGAAAACTGTTTACATTGATAGATATAGTGATCTTCATTACAGAATGCACACTTCACTTCGCTCGGCGCGGTAACATGAAACATCTTTGTTTTCACAGCGTTGAAACTCTTTTTTGCAGGTTCGACCATCTCGAGCGTACGAAATCTATTTTCCAAGAACGACTTTAATCTATCAAAACTAGGTAAGTCATCCGTTTCGTCTCTGCTAATCAGTTCTTCCCACTCTTTATGCGTGCTCGAATCCAACTTTGATACTATGGAATAACTAACGATTGCGTCCCAATGATTCGT
Source organism: Catocala nupta (assembly GCA_963675205.1). Classification (NCBI taxonomy): domain Eukaryota; kingdom Metazoa; phylum Arthropoda; class Insecta; order Lepidoptera; family Erebidae; genus Catocala; species Catocala nupta. The sequence goes on along the minus strand of OY776107.1, from coordinate 18,354,189 downwards.
AGGTAAGCCTAGGTGTTTAAGTGAACTCATACATTCTACCGATGTATCCAATAATTGTTTTAAAGCTGCAGCCGATTCGTGTAATATCGATTTTTGTGTAAAGAATTTCTTAAAAACACAATTTGCGATGTATCTCTTATTAGCGTAGCGTTTTTTCAGCACTGACCAAGCTTCTGTGTAATTTTCAGCAGTTATCGAAAATTGACGTAATAATGTTTCAGCTTCTCCTAATAAACTGCCCTTCAAATAGTGTAGCTTTTGAACATCTTTTAATGTTTGATTGTTATGCACTAGTGCCATAAATAGATCGTGGAACGACTGCCATTCAGTGTAGTTGCCATTGAAAGACGGAATCGAAATTCGTGGCAATTTTACTTCACCGCCAGTAGACGGGTTAGGAGTAGGTATTTGTTGAGACTCACATTTCGTCGGAAACAAACTTTCTAACTTAGACATCATTTCGCCTTTATATGCGTAATAAACTTCTTCAAATTCTTCACACATGCGCTCAGCAAAATAATTTATCTGCGGACGCTGTTCCATGGCAACCGATAAAATTAACGTCTCATGTACAGACTTAAACTCCTTCCAGTACATTTCCAGTGTATCTATTCTTCCCTTCACATAACCAGCTGTTAATCTTTCCCTAGGTGACTTCTTGTAGTTAACGTAAGCCCTTCTCACTTTTTCTAACGTATCTGCTTGAATAACTATACTTTTTTCGATTGTTTCCATTGTAATCAAAGTCTTTCACCACTAAATATCAAAAGTCTATCAAATATAGTCAAAACACTCGAAACACAGCACGAAAGTATGTACGTAACTATAGGAAAGTTCCAGTCAATTGTTAACTTTTTATGTGTAGGGTAAGCGAGCGCCGCGCACCACGGGATTGTCCACCAAACTTAGGTATCTATCTCACGACGGCTCACTATTGTAATATTATGCTGTCCAGTCTTAGTTACTTAAGCTACTCAACGTTATGATTACACGATAACTAGTCCTTTGTAGAATTATCACACTTCAAATCCGCAAACAGTTTTTTGTTAAAAACACCGAAATGTCTTAATCCTTAAAGTTCTTTTTACGTAATTCACTTGCCTAACATAATTATCCAACGAATTTAACACATTTTGATCAGTATTATTCGTTAATTCACTGAAATTACACCGATTTTCTATTGAACCAACTGTTTTTACGAGTCACTGTCAAGTATCCTGGTTCGATGGACCATGTTCTTTACGAAATAAGGTTCAAAATCGGTTGCAGGTGAATTTTAAAGCAAAACACGTCTGGCTTGTATACTCGATTTATTGTAACTAAACGGGAGGGTAAACAAATGCATATCTACGTACAGATAGGTACCTAGTATACCGCTAAGAGGGAATTTTGACATAACAAACAGTAAACTAGGAAAATATAAAACTCATGAAAGTTTATATATTAAAAAATAGCACAAGAATAAAAGTTAATATCAAACAACTTTAAACCATGTTTACTTTTAACTCATAGATTAAGAACTAAAGCTTATCATTACCTCCTAAAAGAAAATAGTTTGACAGTAAAATAACTAAGTAGTTAACATATAAGGTTAACATTTAACTTTATACCTATAATGGATATTAAAACAGGTAAACGTTAAATGAAGGTTATGTATTTGATTATGATATAACATTTCTTTTTAAATTTGGCAACGACCTTGTAGAAAGCTTTACATCATACTCAAGGTCATCGGCTGACGAGTCAGACGTTAAGTCCTTTGTGTTAACAATGGTTGACACATTTTGACGAATAGCAGGAACAGGATTTCGGTCTGCGTAGTTTTTATTATAAATTCTTATACAACATCCCTGTCTCGGGAAATAACCCTCCTAGTTCCTCCTAGCAATAAACATATCAACATTATTATAGATAATATATAAGTGAGAGAAAGATAACTCGTAGAATACTTTTCAAAGTGTGACGGTTCAGAGATCTTATTTAACTGTTTCTCAAAATCACTCATTTGCACACTAGCTTTTACTAATGAGTCTAAATTGTTTAATTCATTTCATTTAACTAGCGGAATGTCACTTTTATTGAAATTTTTAGTATCATAACAATCACTAACTATACTAAAGTTAGATAAATTAGTAGTAATATTGGAGGTGTAAGTGTCACTCGCGAGAAACGTTAGTGTTTTAAAGTAAGCTTTGCAAGATTTAGGTAAATGTAATATACCAGAACCGAACAAGATTTCATCAGAACTATTAATGTTCTCGTAACAAACAATGTGACATTTACCAGGATCTGATTGAACAAAAATCCAACGGTTATAAGTGATATTTTGAAAAATGTCTATTGAGCTGCGCAGGACTCTGGTTTGGCAACTTTTTGGTAGCTTAACAGATGCTTCTGTCAACAACGTAGTTTCCCACGTCGGGTTTGCCATCGTGGAATACACGTTACCTAGAGGACACACATAGCACTGACCTTTCACTTGTTTGCACGCACTGACACTCACGAGCTGTGAGTAGAATAGTCTGTCCAGAGTTATTGCCAAGTATTGTTTGTTCGGTGCTATTAAAACATAAGTATCTGGTGTATTCAAGTCCAATGGGACTGGAAATGGGATAACATGATATAAATTATAGAATTGCGAAAGAACGAGCGGAATCTGCAAAATAAATACTAACTTATTGTCTTGGTAATAACATACAATATCACTGACAGTAATTATTTCATTTACGTTCACTAGCGATAAAGGTATAGGCAGCTCAGAGTGTTTAGGCATGTAGTTGATATGTAACTCGAGCTCTTTATGCAACTGCACAGGACTTAGTACAGTCGGGTGCAAAACGTTCATTTTACTGAACAATATTGCGTTATTAATGTCATCTATATCAAAAGATAGGGTCATTATAATACTTTCTACTGAAGTTAATATGAGAGACAACTGGGACCCTGATTCTAATTTATCAGTGGTTTGACTCAACCTTTCGAATGCACTTTCTATAGTAACTAAATTTTGGTTCAAACGATTCGAACGTTCGTTTTCTTTTACTTTAGACATAGTGCTGTTAAACGTAGATATAGTGGATTTAATTACATGTATATTATCGCGCATTAATACTGTGAGCTCTTTTTCGTCTGACTGTACCTTATTTATAGCATCTGTGAACTTTACAGCGTCGTCAATATCTAAAGTACCGAAAAATGTTTTTAATAAAGAACCACCGGCGTCAATTAGACCTCGTTTTGTGCGTTTGGTTTCTTTAACCTGACTTAGATATGAAATTGATGAGAACTTATGAATATTACTACTCTGCAGGGCTCTCAAGGAACTTAACGAATTGTAGCATTCGGTATTAAGTTTAGAGGATTGGACTATACTGCAATGTTTCGTAATGCGTTCAAGCAAGAGCTCTATACTGTCTAAATGAGGTTGAATGTGACTCAAATCTACAGAGGTAACAACGTTCCAATTATCGTTAGAGAATTTTAATTCTAATAATTGATCATAGTATAATCCGGGACTTCCGACCAGCTTTGATACGAACTGGTTACCGGACACGGTCGTGAGGAACCTGGGGACAATAGAGATGGGTATGTTTATTTCTAAAAAGCGGGTTTGATTTCGTCATAGTGATAGCGTATATGTTTCCTTCCTACTTGTATTGTTACAGTGTGATTGCCGTTTATTTTTATAATTTTAGGGACCTTTCCACACCGGTGATAACGCTTTGTTTTGTTTATGATGGCATCGTAAGTATACCATGTCGCCGGAGTTGTATGTTATCGGACGCGCGTGTGAATCGTAATATCGTTTTGAACGTTCTTTGGACGTTTGTATGTTTTGTAAAGCTTTTTGTCTACTATAATATAACCTGTGATTAAGAGCTCGTACGTAATCGGTGTATGTGTTATTTTCGAGAGTATCTATAGACTTTGGGATATAAGGCTTGTGACCAAATAAAAGTTCGAACGGAGCGAAGCCAGTAGTAGAATGGACATTCGAGTTATAGGCTAACATTGCTGTGTTTAGATACAAATCCCAAGTGTGGGTATTGTCGTCAATGTATGATCGTAAATATTCTTTCAGCGTTGAATGACTACGCTCTAACGCGCCACACGTTTGTGGGTGGTAAGGTGATGCGTATATATGTTTTATACCAAATAACTTTTCTAGCTGTTTAAACACATCCGAACAGAAATTTGTACCTTGATCAGACACGATTTGTCGTGGAATACCCACGTGTGAAATGAAATGAACAAAACGTTGAGCGGTTTCTTGAGCAGAACAAGACTGCATGGCATATGCTTGCGAATATTTGGTCAAATCATCTTTGAGAGTTAGGATGAATTTATATTTATCAATTCGTGTTTCTGGAAGAGGCCCTACAATGTCAAGGTATACTCTATCGTTAGGCCGAGTCGCAGTCGATGTGATTACCATTGGCGCTTTATTTGTGCAGCGCAAAGGTTTATTTATTTGACAAGATTTACAGTTTTTAACGTAATTCTCTATATCCTGCCTCATGCTTTTCCACCAATATAGGGATTTGAGTCTGTCATACATACGAGATACGCCTGGGTGACCAGCAGAGGGTAAGTCATGATTATCTTTTAATATGAGCGGGACCTCGGATGGTGTTGGAAATAGGATATTATTATGATAAACATGTATTTTAATGCCTGTATTATGAAATAGGAATGCAAGGATGTTGTAAATTTTTGTGAATGATAATTTGTTAAAAGAATCTTTAAAGTCAGAAATTGCAAATTCTTTTTCTTCCATGTACCAAGTTGTAATCATATCGCGATAGTCTCTCAACATGTTGAATATGTCTTTATACGTCATTTCATCATAATGATGGACTCGTAAGTATAGGTGAGTAAAAACATGTTTATCATTTGAGGTACTTTGGAAAGTGAACAGTTCACGTTCTAAGTTGCGTATATCAGGTAAGGTATCGTCAAATTTAGATAACTGAAGGATTTCGGAGCAGTAAGGAACAGAGTCGTCGAGATCGATTGCGGAAGGGTAAGTTATCATTCTACACTTCGCTTTTAGCAGAGAGTCGTTATGCTCTTCTATTGTCGTATCACAGTTAGGAGCTTGTTGACTAATTTTTAAATATTTTGCATATTTAGAGATGTAGAGGGAGACTCGGGGTCGATGGCGAGAACCGGATTGCGAGATAAAGAATCAGCGTTACAGTTTATTTTGCCCTTTTTATAAGAAATCTCATAATCGAATTCTTCGAGTTTGAGACGCCATCTTACCAATTTCGAACTGGGGTCACTTATATTGAAAAGCCATTCTAAAGGTTTATGATCGGTTACGATTTTGAACCGCCGCCCGTATAAATACGGACGGAAGGTTTTAGTCCCGAATATTATGGCTAAGCACTCTTTTTCTGTAGTTGAATAATTTCCTTCAGATTTATTCAACGTACGGGATGCATACGCGATTGGGAGATCATTATTTATTTCGCCTTGGGATAAGATAGCGGATATGGCATAGTTGGAAGCATCGGTAGTTAAAATAAAAGGTTTAGTAAAATCGGGATATTCTAGAATAGGTGCTGTAGTGATCTTATCCTTCAAAGTATCGAAGGCTGACTGTTGGAGAGAGCCAATTAAATTTAACGTCCTTTTTTAACAAACTTGTTAACGGTTTAGTGATATGGGAAAAGTTCTCTATAAACCGTCTATAATAACCAACTAGACCGAGGAAGGATTTGATATCGCGGGGATTTTTGGGAACTGGAAATTTTTGGACACATTCTACTTTCTTAGGATCGGGTTTGACGCCTTTATCTGTTATAATATGACCTAAGTACTGAACTTCTTTTCGTAAGAACTCACTCTTATCGGGCTGTAATTTTAGGTTGTGTTCGCGTAGTTTTTCAAACACTTTGCGAAGGTTAGAGATACTGTCAGAGAGCTGATTACCAAATATGACGATATCATCCATATATGTAAAACAATGAAGACCTTGGAGACCAGATAAAACAACATTCATCAGCCTTTGGAACGTAGAAGGTGAATTTTTAAGTCCGAAAGGCATTCTATTAAATTGATAGTGACCTGCTAGGCCAGGTACACCCGGGACGCTGAAAGCTGTCTTTTCAGCGTCAGATTCTTTCATACAGACCTGATGAAATGAAGAGGCTAAATCTAAAATCGTGAAATATTTACTGTGCTGCCAAGCTGATCAAGGATGTCCGTGATATTAGGTATAGAATAGGCGTCACCGATAGTTATTTCATTTAATTTCCGGTAATCGATAACGATGCGCCACTTGGGCTTACCAGAAGCGTCTGTTTTTTTTGGCACTACCCATATCGGTGCTGACCAAGGGGATGTAGAAGGGCTAATAATGCCCTGGTCTAACATGCCCTTGACTTGCTTACTGACTTCTTCCTTATGACATTCGGGGAAACGATAGGTTTTGGCATGGATGGGAGTCTGAGATGTAGTACGAATTTCGTGTTATACTGTCCTAGTAGCTGTCAGTATGTCGCCTTCTAGATAAAATATGTCATTATATTCAGAACATAGTTCACGTAACACACGTTCTTCCTCTTGAGTCATATGTTCGCATCTTAAGGCTTTTTGGACTTTATAATCGCGGTCTAAGTCAGATGTAGTAGTTTGGAAACAGGGAAGCGATCCTTCTATTGGACTAGAGGTAGTGGGAATAGTATGATTAGGCTCTAGAATATAGGACACAGGCTCTAACGTCAACTTTATTGGGTTAAGAACAACTTCGCTTTCGGATATATTTAATACAGAGACAGTGACCTTATTATTAGAATTCACTCGTGTTAGACATTTAGAAAATATAAGTTTTGGATATTGATCCATTTTACCACACATAATCAGACCCTCTTTTAGCTCGGGATTCGTAACTAAGCACTCGATTAACATTTCGGTACGCGACGGAATTGTATATGTTATGTTCGTAATTTTTAAATCAAAACATACAGAACTTTCACCCAGAATCTTTAACTTCGACTCTGGATATATAATTGAGGCGTTGTGAGCAGACAAAAAATTTGTTCCTATGATACCATCGTAATCAAGATTAACATTAGACACGACGTGGAAAGGGAACGGAAATGAAAACTTGCTTGAGGCATTGGGTTTAATTAATAATAATAATAATAATAATTGATTTATTTCTCACCACAATATAGTAACATTACATTTAAAAAGTACATGTGAGCCTTAATATTATATTGTGGGAGACTGGTGCCTAAGCTAGGCTCGAGGCCTGTGTTTCAGGACACCAGGTCTCCACCCCTTAGTTAGTTACATTTCAAGTAATATACAAGTTGGTAATTACTGCTATATCATACTTTTTTATAGAATAAAGTAATAAGTTTGTATTACATGTTGTTTCTGTTAGCATTTACAAGTTACACTAGACATGTTTGCATAGATAAAAAGAAAAAAAAAAAGAATACATCGAATAATATTGAACAATAGATGTTAGTTGGTTTATGAGTGTGTATGCGTGGATGTGTGTGAATGTGTGTGTGTGTACATGTGTATGTGTGCGTGTGTGCGTGGGTGTGTGTGTGTTTATCTCATGAAGAGTGACCAATTGCCTACACCTTAAACTGGTATGGAAAGCACAGCTTCAGTCTCATCATAGTTTAAACCTTTTAACCAATTAGTAAGAGTTCTCTTGCATGCAGCCTTGGTAAGATGGAATATGGGTATGGTTCGGTTTACCTTATTGTACAAGTAGCCACCCAAGTGACAAAAAAATCGCTTGGAGTACTTTGTTGATAGCCTAATGCGTTGTACGGGATTGAAACGCCTTTTGCCGCTTGACAGCTTAGGGTTATAAGTCAGTTGGGAATGTTGTTTCAACAAGGTGCACAATATGAACAACTGGCGCACTGTCAAAACCTAGCTCTCCCTGTACAACAATGCAGTAGGATAACGATATGGCCTAAATGATGAAACCTTTAGGATGGTCCGCTGAGCTCGCTCTAGATCTATTAATGTGGTTTTTGGCGCTCCACCCCAAGTGGTAATGCAGTAAGTTATCACTGATTGAGCAAGAGCAAGGTAAGTAGCTTTCACCTGCTTTTGGTCTGGGACACATCTTATTGACTTGAAAATGTATATTAATTTACGTAATTTATTATTGAGTGCGTTTATATGCTCATGAAATCTAAGGGTATTATCTATCACAACTCCCAAATATTTCACAGTATCTTTTTTCTGTAAGACTGTACAGGTACACGTACTGCTGTGCGACTGATTACACGAGTGGGCTAGTATTTTGTGAGAAGAAGATATTGTTAGGGCTGTAGGGTTTTGTTTGAGTGAGAATGTAATGTAGTGTGTTTTATCATTATTGAGGGTTAATAAATTACTCTTTAGCCAATTAAGCACAATGTTGAAACCCGATTGAGCATTTTCGTAAACTTCGCTCCACGTATTGCCGCTAAACAAAAGGGCAGTATCGTCAGCAAACATTACCGCTCTGCCCTCAGGTAAAGTGAGCACACCCAGATCGTTAACATATATGAGAAACAAAGTTGGGCCAATGACGCTACCTTGGGGCGTGCCATAAGTGAGTGTACTCTCATCACTGAGGTAATCGCCTATTCTAACTCTCTGGGTACGCTCACTCAAATAATCTTTAAAGAGGTCAAGTGGTACGCCTCTGATGCCCAAGCTTTCCATTTTTGAAATAAGGATAGGCACAGAAACCGTGTCAAATGCTTTAGCAATATCCAAAAATATACCCAGGACCTTCTGCCTTCTATCCATTTCTATAACTATATAGTTGGTGAGTTCATGTACAGCATCAGAGGTAGATCTACGAGCTCGAAACCCAAACTGAGCGGGCGAAATAAGATCATTTCTTTCTAAATAGTTAATAAGTCTCTTATTCATAACCCGTTCAATAATTTTTGAAAGGGCTGGGAGTATAGCTATCGGCCTGTAGTTATTAACACGGCTTCTGTCCCCGCCCTTATATATTGGGTGAATTATGGCTTTCTTGAATGCTTTAGGGAATTTGCCTGTTGAGAGTATAAGGTTGCAAAGGTGTGTCAGAGGAGGAACTACAACTATTTCGTGTTTCTTTAAAATAGCACTAGATATTCCATCCCAACCAGTCGCACAGTCATGACGAAGTGACCTTAAAATCATAGCAACTTCAGCCTCATCGGTAGGCAGCATTACCATAGAATGTGTGCTAGATTGTATGATATTTGGATTAGTTGGTCTACTGTGTTGACCCACATTCTTTTCCGCAAGCTGTTTACCAATATTAGTGAAAAAGTCATTAACAAAGTTTACAGAGCGCTCAGGCGAAGTTAGTGTAGTCAATAAGTGAGATGAAACATTTTCCTTGTTCCTATACCTACCTGATATATTGTTTATGACTGACCATACCTGTTTAGAGTTATTGCCTGCCCTATCCAGTTCCTGTCTTTCGTATTCTATTTTAACGTTTTTTAACAATTTATTACAGTAATTTCGATACCTACAAAATGAGATTCTTAAGACTTCGTTCTTAGGTGACATTTTAAGTTTTTTGTGCAAGTTATCTCTGTGCCTGATACACCGAAGCAAGCCGGGGTAATCCACGGTTTTATAGTTTTTTTGCGGTTTGCAATTTTTACTAGCCTTAAATTAGAGTCAATCAAATTTTTTATTAGATTAACCTTTCCGGCCCCGCGCGCACTTAATGTAAACAATAACAGATTACCCGGTAATCGGACACCCGTCGCGCGGTCGGCACTTAAAGCGCCACTTGACACGCCCTATCGATGTTTATGTTTTTGAGCTCTGAGTTATGATAACATCGCTCGTGTTTCTTAGAAATACACATTGTAAGCTACGACAAGTATTATGAATCATCGCATTGAAGTGTATACTTGAGTTTATACGCCTGGATAAACAAAGCAGAACTGTACAAATTGTTCGTTATTGAAAATATTTGTTTCTAAAGAAATATAAATGCTATAAGAAGAGTTTTTACTTTTTCTATTTTCTAGATAAATACTCTTTATAGTAAAACGAAGTATTTATATATGGCTATGAGAAAAAATTAAGATATTGACATTTGAAAGTGGCACTACCGTGCGTGTCATGGACATTTAGAGCGCGGCAAAAGTAAATATTGAAATTTTTGTTAAAAAATATTCGTCGTAACTTTGTGCGTTGTATTCAGATATTTCTATAGAAACACTAATAAATAACACTATTATAGTGATTGAAACCTGAAATACGATATAATACTGTACTAAAAAACAACAAATATAAAAAAGCGCGGGAAAACTGATAAATGATAATAGGTTACTTTGGGCTTCAGTTTGACAAACAAAATTATCATTAGTCAGTATTGTTTTTATTGTGTCTAAAAATAGAAATATGCTCTTTATAGTTAAACATTTTTTTTTATATATGTCTGTGAGAAAAAATTAAGATATTGACATTTGAAAGTAGCATTGACATGCGTGACGAGTACATTTAGAGCGCGGCAAAAGTAAATTTTGTTTTTTTTTTTACAGAATATTAGTCGTAACCTTGTGCGTTGTTTTCAGATATTTTTATAGAAACACTAATAAATAACACTATTATAGTGATTGAAACCTGAAATACGATATAATACTGTACTAAAAAACAACAAATATAAAAAAGCGCGGGAAAACTGATAAATGATAATAGGTTACTTTGGGCTTCAGTTTGTTATACAAAAATAACGTAAGTCAGTATTGTTTTTATTGTCTCTAAAAATAGAAAGAATAAGCTTTTCAATAATGTATTACACTTATATACTTGCCCTACAAAAAACGACAGTAAACAGCGGCACAAATAACATCGACGAACGAACGCTCGGCGCGAAGTCACGTGACATAACAATAACAATATTAGACAATTATTATTCAGTTAGTAAATGGTTCGTTCGAAAAGCTCAGTTCATTCCGAGTACAATGATATACAATACAAGACTTTAAATACAGGCCTTTCAATACAAAAACGGCAAAAACTAGCGCGCGACCCTCTTTTTTTTGTTGCTTGACGCCTTAAGGCGTCAACGGGGTTTGACGGGTACAAAAGTGATGACGCCTTAAGGCGTCAACGGGGTTTGAGCGGTTAATCATTATTTGTGCTGCGTCGTTAGGATCTTGCGTTTTATATACTTCACCAAAGTTAAGATGCTTAAAGTCTGCGTCTAATTGTTCATAGTTAATACGAATAGTATACTTCCTTGCAGTAATCCTTGTTATATTTTTTGCTAAGTATAACAGTACTGTGTCATGATCAGTAAGAGAGGAATGCGCGACTAAAGTTGCAGCAGGCTGTCGGGTTTTCAATATGAAATGGTCAAGGCAAGCGTTTTGTCGAGTGGGGAGCGAATGAGCAGGTAGTAAGCCGTGTGATGCCAACAGATTCAGATAACTATTTTTGTCTGGATCTCGGTAGTGTTCGTGAATGTTAATGTTAATGTCTCCTGTAATAATTATGTTTTTAAAGTAAGCGATTTTATTTAACGTGTCATTTAAAGATGATAAAAAATTAGTCACGTCTCGGTACCCTGGTGGTCGGTATATAGCTAGTAAAATAGTGTTTGCATCAATCTTTACCTGTAGACAATTTGCGTCGAGAAATGTGGGCTCTATCACAGTAACGTGTAGTTTTTTATGAACATAAACAACCGTGCCTTCATTTTGTGTAAGATTGTTCGTAGTATTAAAACAGTTGTAGTTCGGTAAGTCAGGGATGTAGTGTGTGTTAGGGAGCCAACATTCAGTCAGAGTGACAATATCCCAGTTGATATTAGTTCTAGCAAGAGTGGTCATAAAGCCTGCCATATTCATGTCATGTGATACTCCTTATGTTTTGATTGAGTACCTTAAGGCATTGGTTCGGTATGAAGTTAGATGGGACGCAGTGTTCTAAATCGCAGGTTAATGATTCAGACACAGAGACAGAGTCAAGGTTGTTTAAAGTATATTGTACACTATCGAATGTTATAATAGAAGAATTTCACAATACATTTAAAGACTATACTTTTTGTAATTATTGATGTATAGTAAAGAGTCCAAAAATGTAAACTTAAAACTACATGAAATGGTGGCAACAACAATAATAATTGGCAGTGCAAGCTGACAACACAATACGAGTCAAGGGCAAGTAGGTCTGTGTCGTAAGTTATTATTATGTTTATGTGAATGTAGTGTTTATGTGATTTCATGTGTGTAGTTTGTAACATTTTTTGTATATAATATGTAACAGTGTTTGTGTAAATGGTTTGTGTATATGTGTAGGTTAGGTGAGCATTAAAATAGGTTATCAATAGCATAATTAACTTATTTGAATCCGTGATATTTAGTTTAAAAACGCCTAATACATACGCACAGGGAACTAGTCACTTTCTTTGTCGTAATCTTATAATATCTTCTTCCGATTTTATAAGCCGACTAGGCGTTCCTTCCTTTTCGCGTACATACACCTTGCCATTGGCAGTCCAACATTGTGCGTAATCAGTGCTTTTAACAAATTCACGCGCCAGGTAATATAGGTGTTTCGTCATAGTAGTGAGCACTTCGGATACGTACAATGGTTGCTTAGGTCCTTTACTAGATAAGTGGTTAGAGTTAAGTCGATTCTCTTTGTGTAGCTTGTTGTATTGTTTAGTCAAAGTCAAAAACTGTTCCTTAAGCTTTGCCGAAGTGAATTCCACCATAACTGTTCCTGGGAGGTCGGTTTTGCTCTTCATACGGAAGATGTTTTGTATTTCTGCTTCAGTCACACGCTGGTTCACGACACTACCCAATTTTATAACTGACTCGGTGAGTGTTGCACTGGTTTCCGGTATAGAGGCAGGTAAATTTTTAATTTCTGTTGAGGCCGCTTTAATATACTTTTCCAAGAAGTCCACCTTTCCTTCTAATTCTTTTATAGTTTTCTTACTGCTGTTACATTCTTCCTTTAAGTTATTTATCTCCGTAAGAGCGTCATCGTACTTGTCTGACAAAAATGTAATGTATTTCAGCATTTTGAGTACGTATGACTGAATTTTGGGATCTTATTTCATCCAGAGCCAAGTGCAACGAGTCGATTTTTCCACTCTGTTCGCTTTGTTTGGAAACCAACTGAGAAAACATGCCTTTCATCTCGTTCATCATTTGTTCCATTCGCTCCCAGTCATCCTCACCGCGCTTTTTTTTTCTCTGAGTAATATTAATATTATTATCATGTATAGTTTCCTTAGTATTTATGGTTAAATTAGGTTCAGAAGCGTAGTGGATACAAGCCGGGCTATTAGGAGGAGTGCGCTTAAGCATTGTAATTTTTAGATGTTAGCGGAAGCCGATCGTTCAAAAACAGAACTCAAAAATTTTTAACCCTTGAAGACGCGTAGCGATTTTTATCGTAATGGTAAACAAACAGTTGTACTCACGCAGCTATGTCTGTTTATGTAGCGTTGTTGCGCAGGACTAAAAAGTGACTAATCGCATAACGTTGGAAGCACAACCGAACGTAGCCGATCGGGCGCCGGGGGCGCGTCCTTGTGGCACGAAGTTTGCCGAGCGGGGGCCGGTCGTTGACCTCGCTACGCTGCTCCGCTCAAGCTCGCTGTTACGGTGGCCGATGACTCATGCGCTGGAGTGCTGAATTTGAATTTGCTTGTGGCCGTTGTGGGATAATACCGTGATATCTTCGTTGTTTATTGGATGATTTGTAAACTAATTAGCACACCGTGAAGCCCATGAAATAGGCTACACAACAGTATAAAGCGTAGAGCAATAAACAAACTTTTAACATTAATAATGATTTTATAAATGCTAGTACAGAAAGACTGTGTTGCCGCCCTGAGTACCGCGGGAGGAATGATTTGACAAAACAAATGTGCCTTTTGTTTGGGCAAACGACCCGATGTCGTTAATCCCCTTAAACTTCACTATATTTTGGTCAAGATGTGGTGTCAACTAAAAGTCGCAACGGTACTTCGGAATGGGACGTAAAAACTTCTATAAATGGTAAAGAAGCTTTCTTATTTTTCTTATTTTCGGACACTCTATAGGCTCATTCGCGAATTCGTCTAATAACATTTCGGCTGGTCTAGACTCCAGACTAGAATATTTTTTACTTTTGGTTGTATACCAAGTTGTTTGAGGCGTAACTTTATTCTTCAAAGGATTGGAACTATTATTATCGACGAAACTTACAGCCGAACTAGTATACAAAAACTGCTCATTACCGTTACCAGTGGGCTTACAAGCCGAAATAGAAGATAACGGTGATTTAGACTCAGTGGAATTAGAATTAGACTTAGTATTAATAGCACGGCATTCATTAGAACTAGGACCCGGTTTGCATGAAACAATGGACTTATAAGTATAGTTGTCAGGCTTAGAAACAGTGGCTTTTGGAATAGAACTAGAATTTCTAGTACCTAAAGTTTGGGACTTGCAACGGTACTCATTTGCAGGCCCAAGTTCTAGTTTAAAGAGTTTTCTATTTCAAGAATCTGTGGAGGCGATGATGTTTTGGAAGCCGACTCTATGAAATTTTGTTGAAAACTCCTAGAGTTATTTGGCAAGTTATTATTATTCGAATTATTATTAAATGTTCTAGAGTTATTATATTGACGTTTACGGCACTGCGAAATATCATGGCCTATATTCTTACAATATCGACAAACGATCGGTGTCGTATTATTCTGAGAACTGTGGAAAGAATTATTTTGCACACGCGGCTGATACTGTAAGCGCGGCGTTTTGTCGCGTTTCAATTTACTATAACACTCTGATTCTAAATGACCTAATTTATTACAAATTTTACACGTCTTTGATTTCAATGTAGAACTTTTACTTAGATTTAAGATTTTCTCTTCCTCGAAAGCGATACTTACCGCTTCGTTTAAAGTCCGAGGCTTTCTGCATCGTACGATATTACCAAGAGCTGAATGTAAACATAGAGTAAATGTATATAAAGCTAGATCTTCCGTCATAGCAATACGACCCGCTAGCTCTTTCTTTAGAGAATCCGAGTTATGGATTTCAGACTGAAGGGAAGTGAGACACGTGTCAATTCTTAAGGCATACTGTGCAACTGTTTCACTGGCTTGTTGTTTGCATGACTGGAGATCTAATAAAAGGTGGCTGTAATGTTTTCTCTCACCAAAATGTTGCTAGAGAAAATCTTTCAGCTTCTCAAAAGTCTCAAATATTTTATTTGAACATGCTATTTGAGCTTTACCGTTTAACTTGGATATTATAAATTTTAGTAAAATACTTTTCTGAGACTCAAATGCGAGATCTAACGCATTTCTACAATTAGTTAAGAATCCGGGTAGAGTTTCTCTTTCCCCGCTATATGAGTGAACAAAATCACATAAAACTTTAAGTGGAACTTGTTCCGAGAGCAAGATTTGAGACTTTTCCCCTTTCGACATTATAATGAGGAAACAGAGCCAGGACCCAACAGGACAAGGTGCGGCCCCGACAGGACACGGCGAGATACGGCGAGATACGGCGAAATACGGTGAGATACAGCGAGATATAGTTTGGTTCAGAGAATTGTACTTCGTTTGGATTGAACTTCCGAAACGCGGTAAAAAGTGGGCACTGAGCAACGATATTTCGAGGAATACCGGGCTTATTGAACTGGTATAAACTCACCCGGTATCCCACTTCTGACACCACTGTTACAGGGCAAGTCAGAGATGGCTTTTTAAAAAAAACTCAAAGTTCTAAAATACACTAATTTTAATAAAACAGTATAAAATGTTAGAAAAGCCCTAGTGCCCACAATGAAGTCTAGAATATAATTAATTTACTTAGCAACAAATAATAACACTTGGATCAATTTCTATGACGCACATCGCTCATGCCTACCGCTGATCTAAGCATTATTATTTTATATGTGCATTACACAATATAATATTATAACAGAACCGTCCCGACTCCAAACAGGCGCTAAACAGCCTGAGGAGGGGCCAGGCACCTCCTGCCGGAGGCTCTACGAAGGGGTCGTGCGGTCCATGGCCCTTTATGGGGCCCCAGTTTGGGGAGAAAACCTGACGGCCCGTAATATTTCAGCGCTTCGTGCGCCTCAGCGTGCAATGGCCGTCAGGTTAATTAGAGGTTACCGCACGGTCTCGTTCGAGGCAGCGAGTCTCCTCACCGTATCGATGCCCTGGTACTTGGAAGCGGCGCTTCTAGCGTCGCTCTACCGCTGGCGCCAGGAAGCGCTAACTCGGGGCGAAGGACCACCTCCTCCCGCTCTAGAGGCGGCACGATCCGAGCTCCGCCAGGTCCTGGTGGAAGAATGGAGGAATCGACTTGTGCACCCTAGTGCCGGGCACGCCACAATCGTGGCGGTAAGGGACTTACCGTACGTGTTTGAGGAGTCGCTGCACACTTTGACAGTTTGCCCCGCCTGGGCCGCGCAGCGCCGTGATTTGATCGCGGCAGTCGGATTGGTTGCCCTCTCGCTCCCGGCCGTAGTTCAATCTATGATCCGGAGTGAGAGGTCGTGGAACGCCGTCGCCTCCTTCTGCGAGGAAGTGATTTCCATCAAGGAGGCGGCGGAGCGGGAGAGGGAGCGTTTAAACCCTCTCCCCAACCGCAGAGCCGGGCGCCGGCGGGCGCGCGATAACCTCCAGCCACCCAGAGGTTTGACCTGGGGTTGGCGGGCTTTGTGGGCCTGCCCGCCATCCGTTCAGCACCAGGTCCGAGAGGCGGCGTGCGTGTTCCCACGCGCGCCTCTGTGTCGAGTCCGTCTCTCCTCTAAGGGGGAGACAGTAGGGAATTTTTCGAGTGAGTCCTTTGGGTAGGTCTCTTGTGTAGTTGCCTGCCGTAACCTCAGCGGGGTGGCGACCGCATGCGAAAGCGATTCGCGCGGCCCCGTCGATAGTGGTTTTGTCGAGGAACACCGTGGTAGGTTTAGTCGGTATTCCGGGAGGTACTTTACTATTATGCCATCTTTCTTTTACCCCGGCGAGTCTGACATAATCCCTCCGCCCGCCCCCGCGGAGGGGTATGCATCATTGCATTCAATGATGTAAAAAAAAAAAAAGTGTTTCAATGTTATATGCTGCTTCGACTCATTTGACTTATATAATTCATTGTGAGGTTTAGTATACCATTTTGCCTTGTTTTATTCCATATTGATTAAAACATTTGTACTAATTTACCTTCAATCACTATTCAATCCATAGGCATTTGATTATTTTGCTTTACTCCATAAAATAAAGCACATAACGCATATTTTATTAAGCAACATTTATTTTAGAAAATAATATTCATATATTCGGAATATTAACTCAGCACGGTGCAGTATGTATTTATGGTAAACTGTATTAAGTTTACTAAAATCCACTCAATAGATATTTTAATGATTTTTTCTGAAACACAATACTTTAAACCTCTCTCATGTAACTTTCTCAAAATGTCGCTGAGATCAGCCGGACTCGATATACATAAAATTTGATTTAAATGCCGCCCAAATTACCTATTATGTTACATGACATACCCAAAAATAGTTAAAAATGTTTATAAATTGTTAGGTGCTATTGAATATATGCCTCCAATCTTTGGAACAAAAGCTCACTACGAGTGTAATTAATTATACAAGAAATGTCGAGGCCTTACTTGTAAAATTACACTAATTGTAGTGAGCTTTTACTTTCATTGCTGTGATGACAACAAAAGTAAATTATGTAAGTGTACAAAAGGACAAGGAAACTGTATCTGGACAGATAAAGGACCTTGTTGAATATGGCAGCCGGGAGAACCTGGACATGATTCTGGGGTGCGATGCCAACGCACACCACACAGTCTGGGGGAGCACGGATGTGAATGTAAGAGGGGCAAAGCTACTGGAGTATGTGGTAAGTACCTCTTTACAAATTCTAAATAAGGGAAACAGGCCAACGTTCGTCAACTGTAGGCGAGCAGAGGTAATTGACATCACGTTAGCCACCAACAGGGCTAGCACTAAGATTGTCGAATGGAATGTGTCTGATGAGATTACCTTGTCTGATCATAATTACATATGCTTTAAGTATAGGACGCTGGTTCCAGCTCCTATAGCACGTAGAAGGAATCCCAGAATTACGGACTGGAACTCCTTCAGGAGTGACCTCAGAATAGATTTGGAAGATTCTAAGGGTAAGCTTAATTCTATATTAGACATAGAGTTTACAGCAGACAAATTGGTCTAGACTGTAAATACGGCCTGGACAAGTAACTGCCCTAAAAGGGAACTTAAGCCCAAGAGGGTACCGTGGTGGACGCCAGAGTTGGTCAAGCTGAGGCTTGAAGCCAGAAGAGCGTTTAACAATGCTAGGACCAGCAGGGACTATAGCGGTTACGCTCGCTGTTTGACCAACTACAACAAAGCTGTACGGAAAGCCAAACAGAAGGCTTGGAGAGCCCACTGTGAAAACATCAATACTATCTCGACTGTCAGAGCACACCCATTGACAACCATCAGAGATGGCAATGGGCAGCGAACAGGGTCTGGTAAGGAGACACTAGCAATGATGCTAAACACACACTTTCCGGACTGTAAGATAATAGAAAAGGAGCAGGAGGACCCAATTAGCCTGGTTGAACTAGGCTACCGTACAACCAAAGCAGATTGAGACACTGCAAGGAAGGTAGTAGATGAAGGGAAGGTCGGCTGGGCTCTAAATGGTTTTCAACCGTTCAAGTCACCTGGTCCAGACATGGTTTATCCCATTATCCTACAACAGGGAGCTGCACTCTTGGTTCCGCATTTGTGCAGACTATACAGAGCCTGCATAGCTTTTGGATACATTCCAAAGATATGGAGGCGAGTTAAAGTCATCTACATACCGAAGCCAGGCAAAGAGGACTACGAAGAAACCAAGGCATACCGACCTATTAGTCTTGAGTCGTTCTTCTTGAAAGCCCTAGAGAAGTTAGTAGATAGACATGTCAGGGAGGGAGCATTGAGAAAATTGCCCCTCCACGGGCTACAATGTGCCTACCAGTCGGGAAAATCCACTGAGACGGCATTGCATTTTGTGGTAAATAAGGCAGAACATGCATTAGGTAACCGGGAAGTATGCATTGCTGCATTCCTGGATATTGAGGGAACTTTCGATCGGACCACCTTTGATGCCATTAGTGTGGCATCGGCAAATCACGGCATAGAGCCAACCATTTGCAAGTGGATCGATTGTATGCTCAGAGGAAGAATTATTAGGTCTGAGTTGTTAGGGGATGAAATTACTGCAATGACTACCAAAGGCTGACCTCAGGGTGGAGTACTCTCACCACTTTTATGGTGCTTGGTGGTTAATTCACTCTTAGAACAACTCAACAAAGGTCCGTACTTAACGGTCGGATATGCGGATGACTTGGTGATACTTGTCAATGGAAAATTTCCGAGCACAGTATCCAGTCTCATGCAGAGGGCCCTAAGTATGGTAGAAAAATGGTGCAGTAGTAAACATTTATCGATCAGCCCAGGGAAAACTACTGTCGTGCCGTTTACTAGGATGAGAGATCTGACTGGCTTGGGAACTACAGCTACAATGGTCTACGGAGGTGAAGTATCTAGGCATGACCTTAGATAACAAGCTAACGTGGAAACCTCATGTAGACAAAGCCATAATGAAGGCCCAGCGGGTCTTCGGTATGATTCGTTCTACTTATGGGAAGACCTGGGGCCTGAAGCCCAAGGTCATCAAGTGGCTATACACGATGATGATAAGACCCATAATCACATATGGAAGCGTTGTCTGGTGGCCAAGAACCAAACTAGCAACATGCAGGAAAGCGCTGTCGAAGGTGCAGCGATTAGCTTGCATGGCTATAACAGGGGTGTTCCCTACTACGCCAATGGCTGCGTTAGAGATCCTGCTGGCCCTAACGCCGCTACACATTGTTGTGGAGTTAGAGGCGATGAAGGCGCTACATAGACTATCTATACATGGGCTGTGGAGCGTCAACATGCCAATAACTCGACACACAAAACTGGAGATCTCGAAGGATCTTAAAGTGATTATGAGCATGGGATGTGACAAAATGCAACCAATGCACATATTCAAAAATAATTTTAAAATAAAGGTCCCCACAAGGGACGAATGGAGACGAGGTCTACGATCCCCTGACAAGGGTTGTCTCATCTGGTACACCGATGGTTCCAAAATGGAAACAGGATCAGGCGCTGGTATTTATGCCAACGACTGCAAGGTGAACCAAAGCATGGGCAAATATGCAACGGTCTTCCAGGCGGAAACCTATGCTATAATTGCCTGTGCGCAGGAGAATATTAACAACAATGTCACTGACAAGATTGTTTATATTCTCAGAACTTGGCAGGAAAAACACAGTCAGGCTGGTGTGGGTTTCGGGGCATGCAGGGGTGCAGGGTAATGAGAAGGTTGATGTATTAGCCAAAAAGGGCTCGGAGCAACTATTTGTGGGCCCCGAGCTATTCGTAGGTCTCTCTGAGAGTACCGTCAAGGCAGCTGTGAATGCACATGACAATGATAAACACAGGCTGGAGTAGATGGCCCTTAGGGGTCTGGAACACTCTAAGAAATTCATTGCAAACAGAACCACGGGCTTTGCCCGGAAGTTCTGCGGCTACAACAAGGGCCAAATACGCCTACTCACAGGAGCGTTTACTGGTCATTTTGGCACCAACGACTTCCTGTGCAGATTGAGTATGTCAAACAACTCGATCTGCAGAGCCTGTGGTGAACAGGACGAGTCCATATCACACCTACTGTGTGAATGTGACGAGTTGGCCGGACTAAGGATGTGTCTGATGGGATTGGCATATCCGAACCCTGAAGACTTCAGGCTTCTCCCTCTGAAGTGTACGCTGCGACTGATGCAGTACATTCATAGGGAGATAGCTCAGGGATAAACCTCGGGGCCGACACAAAAGATCCCACTGGGTCGAAGTGTCGCCGGTCTACAATGACTGGCCCCCGGATCAAGATAAGATAAGATTGAAGAAGAATAAAGATTCTCACATATGGTTTTGCAGAGAAGTGACCAGAATTATTATTTGTATTACCTATTTGATTTGATGTTTTTGAAAATAAATACTGACATTTAAAGGTTATTTAAAGGTTATTTTAGAATGATATTTTATTAGTAAATATTTTGTATAAGGTATTTATTTTTGTTAATTTTGCAAACTGTTATGAAGAAACATATAAAATTATTGAAATATACAAGTTTTTAATTTAATAATAATTTGTATATTCTGCAGATTGAGTTAAATCTTGTCCAATATAATTGCTAGTCGCCAGTTAGTTAGAGGTATTTCGAAATCAAATCGAAATTATGGTTACCCTGCTGGAACATTGTTTGAGATAATATCATTGTTTAATTTTTTTTATTTAAAGAAATAATCAACAATAAAGAAACAACAAGTGAACGATTGCGCGGCCATAACTTCCAAGGTGAACATTTCGTAAAATATTGATCTAGGGCTTATAATTTTTATTTGGACAATTTTTGACAAATTCAGTCTTCAATTGACAAAAAGAATTGGCTCTCTAACTCAAGTAGCTGCTGAGATCTCCATGGCCGCCGCTCTTCCACGTTACGTTCGCGTGGCTAACTTTAAACTTCTTTATTTATACTTTGACAAATTGATTGTTTGTTCCCTTCCATATTGGCAAATTCCGAAAATTTTCTTGGCTAAGTTTTTTTTCTATTCGGAAGCCTGAGTGTAAACTTCGTGTCATTTGACGTAGTACACAACGATCAAGTCAATCGTGCTATCTATCGATCGAAAGTACTTCGAAATAGTCAGAGTGCGAGATAATGCAAACCAATCTATTCGCATCGCGTAATCTCACTTTGCCGAAAGTCAGCCGAAAGTTAAGTAGTTTTTTTTAAGTTGCTTACATTGCGTTACGAGCGTCTCTATTTCGTTTTATGGAGCAGCGAGTAAAAGAGATGCTTAATGCTCTGTTCGTCGCGCCATATTTTTTTTTTTTTTTTACTTGGTGGATGCTTTGGCGCATACCTCTCCGCGGAGCGACGGATAGGTTATGTCGGGCTCACCGGGGACAAGGTACCCCGGTAATACCGACTAAACCTACCACGTTGTTCCTCGGCATAACCATAGACGGCGAGGCCGCGCGAATCGCTTTCACATGCAATCGCGACCCCGCCTTGGTTTCGGCCCGCCGTGTGAAACGGCAGGCCACTGCACAAAAATACTTCCTCCACCGTCCCCCTCGAGGGGGGGACAAAGACGACGGAGGCGCACTTGGGAACACGCACGCCGCCTCTCGGACCTGGTGCTGATTGGGTGGCGAGCAGGCCCACGCAGCCCACCACCCCCAGGTCAAACCTCAGGGTGGCTGGAGGTCATCTCGCGCCCTCCGGCGCCCGGTTCTGCGGTTGGGGAGAGGATTTAAGCGCTCCCTCTCCCGCTCCGCCGCCTCCTTGATGGCAATTACTTGCTTACAAAAGGAGGCGACGGCGGTCCATGATCTCTCACTCCGGACCATAGACTGGACCACGGCCGGGAGCGAGAGGGCAACCAATCCGACTGCCGCGATCAAATCACGGCGCTGCGCGGCCCAGGCGGGGCAAACTGCCAAAGTGTGCAGCGCCGTGTCCTCTACAACGTCGCGGCAGTCGCCGCAGTGGTGACAACCGGGCGTCTCTTGCCGGCGTATACGACACAGGAACCGGCCAAAACAACCGTGGCCAGTCAAAACCTGTGTCAGCCACTCCTCAAAAACGGGACTTACCGCCACGATTGTGGCGTGCTCGGCACTGGGGTGCACAAGTCGATTTCTCCATTCTTCCACCAGGACCTGGCGGAGTTCGGACCGTGCCGCCTCTAAAGCGGGAAGACCTGGTCCTTCGCCCCGAGTTAGCGCTTCCTGGCGCCAGCGGTAGAGCGACGCTAGAAGCGCCGCTTCCAAGTCCCAGGGCATCGATCCGGTGAGGAGACTCGCTGCCTCGAACGAGACCATGCGGTAACCTCTAATTAACCTGACGGCCATTGCACGCTATGGCGCACGGAGCGCCGAAATATTACAGGCCGTCAGGTTATTTCCCCAAACTGGTGTCCCATAAAGGGCCATGGACTGCACGACCCCTTCGTAGTGCCTCCGGCAGGAGGTGCCTGGCCCCCTTAGGTTGGGCAGCAGACGTGCGAGCGCACCTGCAGTGCCCAAAAGCCTGGGGGCCAGATGACGAAAATGGGCTACAGTCCCATCGGCTGTCGAGCAAGAGACCCAGATACTTAAGGGTTGGCTCGACAGCGATGCGGACCCCTCCTACCATATTGTGAGACCCTCGAGGTGGCCGGTTCCGAGGGCCGTGAAAACCATCGGCCTCAAACTTGGACAGGGCCATCTCAAGGCTCAACCGCCGGATACGACCAACGACTTGTGCGACCCCAGCGGTCGCTAGTATGGCCGCCGCCCGGTGCGACTTACCCCTCGCCGTGACAAGTGTGTCGTCGGCGTAACAAGTGACGCCGACGCCACGGAGGAGCGGACCTAAAACCGATCCCTGTGGAACACCGCACGACATCTCTCGCCGACTCCAACCGTTGTGACCCGTTGTGGCGGAGGAAGGTCGGCACTCGATGGAAAACGAGTGCCTCCCTAATACAACTCCAGGGCAAGGTGTTAAAGGCATTCGCGATGTCTAGGGACACCGCGAAGACGACCTCGCCCCGGGACACCGCAACCTCCGCTAGGCTCCTCACATGCAGGACTGCATCAATAGTGGAGCGCCCTCGGCGGAAACCATACTGGTTGTCCGCCAAATCCGGACCCACTAAAGAAAGACGCTGGACGAGGCGCTCTGCGATGATAAATTCTAACAGTTTAGCGACCTCGTCCAGCAACACGATGGGCCGGTAGGCGGATGGGGAATCTGCTGGGCGCCCTTCCTTCCTGATCAGGACCAGTTTCCCCACCTTCCACTGGCGTGGAAACTGGCCCTGCACTAAGCATTCACTGGGGGGGCTCCCCAGTGAATGCTTAGTGCAGGGCCTGAGTCGGGGCGCGAGCTCTTCGAGGGCTAGGGCCAATGTAAGGCCTGGAATGCCGTCGGGCCCTGGTGTGGTGTTTTTCGACCGAAGTTTTCGACACCGCCGCTCGCATCTCTACCTGGGTCACTTTGGGAACCACGTCGTCGTCAAAGCCCGCGCTGGACGCCATGAAAGGCAGTGCGTCGCGGCATGTTTCAATACAAAAAATCTTGCAAACGGTGATCTCGGCCCAAATTATTTTTCAGTATTTCTAAAATAATATTTTACTAATATCTGCTTTATCGAAATACCAAATTACATAATTTGCCATGAATACAATATTATAATGCAAGAAAATTATACTATAATATTCAGTATATACCATACAGTTCTTCCATTTCTATTTATATTAAACAAAGATTGAATATTTTCTTTTTTCAGTTACCTATTTGGGTTAGAAACCTACCGACATTTCAGAATTACTTCAAATTTTGACGTTCGACTTTAAAAGCTTAGCGGATTCTTGTGAATTTTTGAATTTATTGAATTTATCATATTATAATGTGCGCAATGTAGACCACGCCATTCCAATTTGAAATTCTGGTAAAGTTTATGGAGCAGTAAGTAAATAAATATTAACTTAACTGTATATTTATAATGCCATAAGCTGTCAAATAACGCAAAAGGCAGAAATCAAGCAATTCAAAATAGGGAAGACTTGTCAAATTCATTAAATAGTCATCACACCGGGGCAATGAAAAATACGGAAAAGTGGGAAAAGGTACTCTAGGTACCTCATTGATTACGATAAATAAAGATACCTACTTAAATAATGCATTTAACATGCATTTAAATGATGAGAGTTAATTATTTCCAAAGCCAAAATGACGATAATACTATAACTTTGTCACCAACCCCGCCTATGCCTGCTAGAAGTCCTGAGGTTCTTAAGCAGAAAGCAGTCCTGTTATTGAGTTAAGTAAGTATATTGATTATAAAAATATTAATATTATATCATTGTAAGCCCAATTAAGGAGCCGATAAGTGTTTTGAATTGTGAATGATAAATTGCTGTAATAGGTTTAATCACTTTGATACGTGACAGACATATAAGAATATAAATGTGTGCTTCACCTTCATAATATTCAGGTGTGAATTTTAATTACTTTCTTTTTTAGCTGAATATATGGAATATGCCTGGACCATCTCATCAAAGTCTCCATACTCTACATTCAAACAATACGCACGTACCACAACCAGAACCGGAAGCCGATACATCAACAGGATCCCCAACGTCGTCGATGTGGAAGAGCAACCTCAATAAAGTTGCACAGACATATAAGAATATAAATGTGTGGCTTTCACACATTTATATTCTTCGATCGTTTGTCTGAATATGTATGTAGCTTCAGTAACTTTGTAAACTCACTAACCAATATATGTTGACGTTAATATAATGTTACTTTGTGACCTAAATGAGTACATGGTTTTTGACTTTGATTTTGGATAAAGAAAATGAGAATGATTTATAAGTAACAGATGTTGCAGATGTTGTTAATTCAATAAAAGAGAAATATTATTTTATGTTATTGTGCCTGTCTTCTTTAATTTATTTATTTATTTATTAATATTCACCAACAGTTACTACTATACCACATACACATAGGATAAACATTTTGAATCTAACCAATTGTATAACTAATTACAGGTGAATTCAGCATGCGTTTTAAATATTACATAAATAATGTGACATAAGAAACAAAGATAAATATTAAAAGTTAAGGAATATCAATATAAAAGTTGTTTAGAATTAAATTATAATTAAATTATATTATATTTAAAATTAAAATAAATCGATATCCAGTGAACTTCATTTGTTTTACAGTCACAAATTTGTATGAATTACTTTAAATAATAAATTCTAATTACATTAAAAATCAAATTAAAAAATAAAATTAATAACGTAAATATATTGTAAATGTTATATTACTAATAAATCAAATAAAATTAAGTACTGCAATTAAAAAATAAAAATAAAAACACAAATATCAAAATAATAATAATAATATAAAAATGATTACAATTAGAGCTAATAATAAAGTCAGTAATAGAAGTTTGTCAATATAAACACGGAAATGTTATCGTAGATTTTTCTTTTGAATTTCATTAATTCGTCATCAAATATGTCTATGTCTACTGAGATTGTGACCATGCTATTATATTGCCTCGACAGTCTTGCAATGGGTGAGTATTTACCAAGATTCGTACGATGACGAGGAATATTGAAAAGAGAGCTAGGATGACGCGGGACTCTATAAGGTACATTGATGGAGAATTTACTCAGAAGATTCGGGCAGTCAATTTTATTGTTCAGTAGCTTGTGTAGAAACATTAGGTCAGCAACCATGCGGCGCGATTCAAGAGACACAATCTCGAAATATTTTAGTTTTTCTTCGTATGATTTAATAATTGGCGTACCTATTTTAAATCGATAAGCCAAATGACGAACAAATCTTTTTTGTATATTCTCAATTCTCTTTACATGGACTTGATAAGTGGGGTTCCAAGCCGTACTGCAATATTCTAAACGACTTCGCACATAACTATTATAAAGTATCAGTAACGTTGAAGGTACGTGTTTGCTAATATTGTCTCGGTTAATCCGATAAATAAAATGTGTCTATCATAATATCCACGTCGACGCAGGATGTGAATTCATTGTTCCAGTCAATATCAACAAGTGATTTGGTAATAGCTGCATAGTCCGCTTTGTAGTAATTAAGTTTAAAAATTTGCTTAGGTTTAGGTTTAGTATTTATTGATATGTGTGGTTCAAATTCTATGGCCGGATGATATTTATCTAAGTTTCGGATAGGGTTAAGACAGTTATTGATTGTTATTTGGTCAGTATCAGATAATACCAAATCAAGAAAATTTTTCACCCAATTAAATTGTTTTAAGTTATTAAGAGCAACAAAGTCAAGAAGAAGCTGATGGACGTTACTGGTGCAGTAGTTACGGGCCGTGGTAAAACTATTTATGTCATTTTTCATCCAATTAATACCACTCATGTTAAAATCTCCAACTAACAGTGTAGCACTATTGGCAGTGGAATCTATAAGTGTGTTACAGCTTTCTAGGAAATGCACCAATACTTCGTTGCATATAGGAGGTGATAGATAAACAGCACATAATTTAACACATTTATGATGCTTTTTCGAACGTGTTTCAATTGTAACCCACAGGTCCTCGCAGTCACTCTCCCATTCAGCTCTGCGACACGAATTAAGTTTATTAGATATGGCCACAAGTACCCCGCCGCCCGTTTTTTTGTGATTGTTAAGCTTAGATGATTCACGATCTCTCCTATATACCGTAAATTTGTCGCTAAACAGTTCAGAGTCGAAAACGCTCCCGCATAGCCACGTCTCGGTTAATATATAGACATCATACTCACAGTTGTGTATATGTTGACGCACTTCAGTTAGATTGGCCCGTAGGCCCCTTGTATTTTGATAATAACATTTAATACTGAATTATATATACTTAAATTACTATCAAGCACAATTTTACTACTGACTAAAATTAAGTTAGGCATTTTAGTTTATCGGCACTGTTGATAATTATGCTAAGCGACGATTCATCCTTCTTTGTGAATATTTTACCGCCGCGTACCCACACGAATTTATAGCCAAGTACTTTGGAGCGAGCTCGAGTCGCCGCGTGAAGAGCCTTATTTTCTGCAGACAGGTGTTCAACGACGAATATCGGTACTGGGTTGTCTGCTGCGATGCCTAGTAGACTTGAGTTTAACTTATTCTTAGGGTTGTTCTTATTGTATTGAATAGCAGCGGCGATAAAGTTATTCCGTAATCGTGGAGTGTTGAATTTCACGAGGATAGACCGAGGCCTTGTGCTCTGAGTATTCTTCTTGGCCGTCCTAGTACAAAATTGGATGTCCGTATCTTTAATATTGCACTTAATTACTTTGCTGAGCTGGAGCACAGTCTTGGCTGTGTTTTCAGTCCTATGTTCAGGCACACATTGTATTTCCACGTTATTTGCCCGGGCGTGCTGTTCCATGATATTCATACGTTTTGACAAATCGCTGAGTGTGTTTTGTAATAAGACATAGTCTTTTTCAAGTGTCTGAATTTTAGTAAAATTTTCGTCTAATGTTGTCCTCATTTCCTCATATTTGGTATCGTAAAACGATAGGGATTGCTTAAACTCTACAATCAAATTATTTATTATATTGAATTGTTCTTTTACTAAATTTTGTACGGTGTCTTGAATAGCAAGTCGTATTTCCTGCCTTATAATTTCTCTAAAGGTGCGTACAGACTATATAACATAACATGTTATACAACATTGCTATATAACATGTTTCAGATAATGTGGACACTGAATGTTATAAAACATGTTATAATAACATGTTATTGATATGTACAACAATGTTATATAAAAGCGCGTACACAAACGCGCGGGCGCAGCGGTGGGTGGCGGGCAGTGTTTGTTTTTTTTTTTTTTTTTTGCTCGTCAGAATGACCACACTCCGCCTGATGGTAAGCAGTCGTGTGGTCTAAGAGCAGTGGCCTCCACATCGTCCTCATAGTAGCCGAGGCGATGTTGAGGTCTCTACTTTGACGGCCTCAGAAGGTGCTTTTTCACGCCCCGCTTAAAGGACCCAGGATTGAAGGAAGAAGGAAACACGTGCCTTGGCAGAGAATTCCATGCCTTGATCGTTCGACAGAGGTATGAGGACCCAAACTTGTTGGTACGCACTCTAGTCGACTCCACCGTGTAAGGATGGCATCTGAGCCCAGCACGCGTTGTTCTGGATAGGAAAGGGGAGGGCGGGATAAAGTGGAATAACTCTTCAGAGCACTCCCCGTGGTATATTCTGTAGAAACATGCCAAAGAGGCAATATCCCTACGGAGTTGCAGAGGTTCCAGTGAACTCGTGACCTCTGGATCTCCGATGATACGGACAGCCCGCCGCTGTAACCTGTCAAGAGCGTCTAGCAAGTACTGCGCGGAGCCATCCCAAAGATGAGAACAGTATTCCACGCAAGGGCGCACTTATGCCTTATACAATAGGCACAGCTGCCCAGGCGCGAAGAACCGCCTCACCTTGTTCAGAACTCCGAGTTTTCGCGAAGCTTGCCTAATGACGCTCTCGATGTAGGTTTTGGGATTAAGGGAGCGGCAAAGATCCATACCTAAGATGGAGAGGCTGTCACGTATCACCAGTGGAGTGTTCTTCAGAGAAGGGAGGGGAAGGAACGGAGACTTTTTGTTGAGAACGCGCATGCCTGGGTCTTCTTGGCGTTGAACTGGACCAAGTTCTTGGCACCCCATTCAGAGATACGGTTCAAGGTCTGGTCAAGTTCAACGACAAGATCCTGCCTTTTCCCCACAACCTCAGCTTGTTTGGCCCCAGGACGTCCGAGATATCGCCCATGCACGGTACTGTCGTCTGCATAACAATGTATGTTGCCGAGATTCAACATATCATTGATATGCAGAAGAAAGAGCGTAGGGGATAAGACGGACCCCTGAGGCACTCCTGCATTGACCTGCATAAATTTGGAAGCGCGACCGTCGCAAAGGACCCGAATACGACGCTTCTGCAGGAAACTTGCAATCCAGGTGCACAGTTGAGGGGGCAAGCCATAGGCCGGAAGCTTAGAAAGAAGAGACCGGTGCCAGACTCTATCGAAAGCTTTGGCTATGTCTAGGCTAACAGCCAAAGACTCGCCGTGCTTGTCCATAGCCTCACCCCAGAGGTGCGTGACGAACGCTAGAAGATCAGCCGTTGATCGTTTAGCCCGAAAGCCGTATTGGCGATCATTGATCAACGAGTGATTCTCCAGGTAGCGGACAATTTGGGTGTTAATAATCCGCTCGAACACCTTGGAGAGCACTAAGGTGATAGCTATGGGTCGATAGTTGCCTGGCTCGGAACGGTCCCCCTTTTTGGGAATCGGTTGAACGTTCGCCTCCTTCCAAGCCTCAGGCACAGTGCCTGCGGCGTAAGACGTCCGGTATAGGCGCGTAAGTGTGGGAGACAACTCCGCTGCACATTTTTTGAGGACCACAGCTGGGATGCCGTCAGGTCCACTGGCTTTCCGAACATCGAGAGACTGCAGTATCGCACGAACGTCACGTTGCCTGATACGTATATCAGGCATGGTGTAGCCGCAGTTGGCAATGTTAGGCGGCTGCGAACCGCAGTCATCGATTCGGGAGTTGGCCGCAAAGAGATTTGCAAGCAGATCTGCTTTCTCTTGCGGCCGATGAGCCAGTGATCCATTCGGATATCTCAGAGGGGGCAGCGAGGTCTGGCAGAAGTTGGACTGCACGGCTTTGGCCAGGCGCCAATAGCTACGACTGCCCGTAGGATGGGCCATGAGCTCCTGGCCGAACCGTGCGACGCGCTGGGCATCCGCTCTTAAGTATGCCCTCTTGCAGAACTTTGTGGCTTGGTTGAACGCTGCCT
This sequence comes from Catocala nupta, assembly GCA_963675205.1. Classification (NCBI taxonomy): domain Eukaryota; kingdom Metazoa; phylum Arthropoda; class Insecta; order Lepidoptera; family Erebidae; genus Catocala; species Catocala nupta. The sequence goes on along the minus strand of OY776107.1, from coordinate 18,323,717 downwards.
TCAGATGATCCACGTTAGAGTCGTGGAGAGTGCGAGCCCTGGTCCAAGCGCGGTACGCTGTTTGTTTCCGTTTAACAGCATCAGCGCATTCACGACCGAACCAGGGCCTTTTCCTGCCACCGCTCGTGACATAACTGTATGGAATATAATATTCCATACCCAGGATGATTTCATCAGCGACAGCAGTAGCGCTCTCTGAAGGATCCCTGTTCTCAAAGCAGCGTTGAGCCCAAGGGATGGATGCGAAGTACTCCCGCATTCCATCCCAGTCTGCTGACGAGTAGTGCCACAGTCGTCATCTTGCCTCCTCGGGTCGTGGGGGCGTAACAATAACAGCTGTGGCACAAACCAGACAGTGGTTTGAGGTGCCCAGAGAAGCACTAATCGACACACTGTACCGGTTTGGGTTACTTGTCAGCAGCAGATCGAGCAGAGAGGGCGCCTGACCTGCAATGTCCAGTATCCGGGTGGGCTGGAGTACCAGTTGAGACAGGTTATGCGTGAGAGCGAACGCATGGGCAATTCGTCCCGCGTGGTCTGTTTTGGGAGAACCCAACCAGGTCTCATGGTGGGCATTGAAATCTCCCAAGAACACCAACTCAGCATTCGGAAACTGCTCCTGCGCGTCGTCTGCCGCCTGACTCAGGTAATCAAAGAGTCGAGTTGTCTCAGCGTATCCTGAATGGGATCGGTAGAGGCACATGTAGATTTGGCTGAAAGAGCCATGATCTACGTGTACCCAAAGGACAGAGAAGGAAGAGTCCTCTAGGCAGTGTAGACGGCGACAACAAATATCCGCCCTAACAAACAAGCATACACCGGCTTTCGCGAGGAAACACTCCTCTAGCACGTAGCCGGGATATTGCAGGTAGGTCGTGTCTGCAGGATGGCGTATTTGTGTCTCCGTTAGAAAAAGCATTGCCGGCCGAGCCGTCTCCAGGTGGTGATGGACAGCATTAAGGTTAGCGTGGAGTCCTCTGATGTTAATAAACTCCACGACACCGGAAGAGGAAGCAGCGGTGGGGTTACGGCGATTGGCTGCTGTTAAACGACAATGCTTTGTTCGTACTGCCATAGAGTGAATGGAAGGGAAAGCGTGAATAAAAAAAAGAGGCGGCTATTCTCGCAACAAAGTGGGGCAAGGCGCAGAGCAAGTTTCGTCATATTACTGTGTGGTATGGCGATAGCCGATCCGACGGACGGAAGGACCCCCGTACCCTCCCGAAAATGGTCGCCGGGACCCACCCTCCGGTCACCATCCGGCACGACGAGCCACCTCGAGATTATGCGCGGCATGATAAGGCAGCCAACCAAGTTGGTTAGACTCGGTTGGGCCTCTGGACTATACCGCGGGCGGCCAGCAGAGCACCGTTTCTACGGCTCTCCCTGGCCGCCGGGTCGACTCGCGCCACCCACACAATGACTCTACGGATACTCTGCAGGTCCCTCGTAAGCTGCGAGAATCGTCACCTCATGCTTAGGCCTCCGGCACTCTCATTCACCGAACGAAACACAGCAGTGAGACACTGCTATTTCACGTCAATTTTCTGTGAGAGAGTAGTACTTTCCCGGTCGAGCCGGCCCATTCATGCTGTAACCAGCTTGGCTCTACTACCGACATTAGACATTACCGACATTAGAAAGTAGACTTTGAAGGGTGTAGACGTGTTCATTTTTTGTGGTTTTTAAAATGGAGTGGAACAAAGAGAACACTGCATTACTGATTGAGCACTTTAAAGAAAAAAGAGAATTGTGGGATTCGACAAGTGAACATTTTAAGGATCGCAACAAAAAACATGACGCATAGATGAATTTGGCTAGTAAGTTCGATACAGGAAAAAGTGTTGTTGAAAAGAAGATGCGAAGTTTAATTGGACAGTTTCAAAGAGAACTAAAAAAGCCTAGATCGGGGGCAGGGGCAGAAGAAATTTCTTCAAAATGGTTTGGATTCGAGTTGCTATTATTTTTAAAAGATAAAAATAAGGTTCGCTCTACAAACGAAGCGGGCGTTTCAGAGGTAAAAAAAAATATTTTTATGATAATATTTTAGAATTAAGTAAGTACCTAAATAAAAAACACACATTGTAATTATAACTCGATATTTGTTTTAAAACTCTAATCTAGTCGAGACAAATACTGTGAGAAATTACGACGATATAGTTTAGTAATTTGTTTGCAACGGTACACCTCCAACATTTGTTAAAAAAAATCAGCAAACTCTTTTCGAACTCCTGCCGCTTCTGTTATATCATTCCCAGGTTCCACAGTTATAAGGTCATTTACAGTATCTATGTCAAGATTATTTTGTTGAAAATTCATACTGTTGCCAACATAAAATAATCGTTTTAAATCACTCTTCATTAAAAAATTATGTAAGTACGTGCATGCAAGTATTACGTCAGATGATTTTGTAGGATTCAAGAGAAGGGGTTTTCTTAACAGTCTGAATTTAGAGGACATAATCCCAAAAACATTTTCTACAACCCTTCTTGCACGACTTAGTCGATAATTGAAAACTCGTTCTTTAGAGCCTTTATTATGAAGTCCTGGATATGGTTTCATAATGTTTTTATTTAATGGAAATGCGTCATCTGTCAAAAAAACGTAGGGTGTAGGTAAGATTCTTCCAGGAAGTGGACGCGCAGCAGGTAGATTAAGAGAATCGTTTTCCAACATGGTTTTTAGTGTTGAATTGGAAAACACACCTCCATCAGATATGCGGCCTTGACTTCCTACGTTAACAAACATAAAATGATATTGTGCATCGACAAGCGCCAATAGTACGATGCTAAAAAATCCTTTATAGTTGTAAAATTCACTTCCTGAATTGACAGGTGCTTGTATCATGACGTGCTTTTCATCCATACAACCACTACAATGTGGAAATTGCCATAATTTATAAAAGTCATCGGAAATGACACTCCACTCTTCAGGTGTTCTTGGCATCTGGAAAAGATAGCAAACTTATATTTTTTTCTTTCAGGACAAGCCTCAAGAAAACCGTACTTCTACAAAAAAGAAAAAGAAAAAATCTTTCGATAGTTTGAACGCTCAGAAAGAAGGTTTTGATAGTTTGGAAGCTCAGAAAGAAGCATACGGCATAATGAAGGAATTGCAAACTGAGCGCAAAACACGAGATAATTTTTCTATTTTTGGGGAGTATATTGCTTGTAGATTACGCAATTTACAGGATCCATTTACTATTTCTACAGTGCAAAACCAAATTCATAATATTATATTCCAAGCTGAAATGAGTTTATACAGCGGCGGCGCAAATATAATTGGTTCATACAGCGGCAGCGCCAATACAATTGGTTCAAACAGTGGCAGCGCAAGTACAAGTTTCAACAGAGGCTACTATACAAGTTCTTTTCTAAACAATGGTACTGGTCCAGCAGATTTATCACATACAGACACAGACTCTACACAGTTTTCGGAAGACTTTGACGACATATTGTTAAATATACAACAATCACAACGCAATGATAATAATAAATAATATTTATCGATGTTTGACTACCTCAAAGCGATTCAGATTTTTTCTAAGAACAAACATTTTTTAATAAAGAAATAAGTACTTACCATTATTTCGTGTTTTAATGAGTCTATTATTGCTGTGCACACTTCTGGTACGATAGAGGAAATACTCTGTTTTGATACTTTGAATACATACTCAAGGCTTTGGTATGAATCCCCACTGGCTAAAAATCGCAATGTGATGGCTAAACGTTCTGTAACTGATATGGAATTTCTGAATGCAGTATCTTCCTTTTTTATTTTAGGGCCCACGTTATTAATTAAATATTCTATGTCTGTGCTGGACATCCGTAGAAAGTTTTTAATATTCCCGTTGTCACGTAATTCTCCATAGAGCGTATTTTCATGAATAAGTTTATTCACCATAGTTTCGCCACAATGTTTTTCTCTGGTCAATAAACTAGGACGAACCCAGCATCTACGTTTTTTTGTTTTTCTTTTGGTATTTAATAATACAACAGTCGCTGCCGCAGCCAGCAAAACGTCCTCTCGTGTCGACATTGTGGATAGCACTGAAGAACGACAAACGACAATGGTTATATAACATTGTTATATTGCTAATGTGTACAGTATTGTTTTATGTTGCAATGTTGAATAACAAGGTTACATAATGTGGACGTGTTATAAAACACAAGTTATATAATATGTTACATAGTCTGTACGCACCTTAAGAGAGTCAGTATTTATATGGGTCGGTACCGCATCGATTTCCTGGCCATGTGGTTGGTGTTGACGTTGCTTGTCACAATGGGTTACATTAGGTACAGGAGGAGTGGGCCCCTCATTTCTGGTGGTAGGTACTTCAGGGCGAGTAGATCGGATCGGTGTATTAGTGTTATCAACCTTAGGTTGCTTGCTCACACACCCAGGGCACTTCCAAGCATTTTAACATTCGACAGACATCTGTTTGAATCGCCCTTCCGAAATATTTGCACAAAATAAGTCGTACCATGAATTGCAAGCAGAGCATTGCAATCCTTTGCCGCGCTTAACAACATTCATGCAACCAGCACAATTCATCTTTGAAATCGCATAAAAAATTCAAACAGGTAGCAATCAAACTTAGTGCTTCATATATTAGTACTGATTTATTTCTGTATTTATAATTTAAAGGTACATTGAAGATTGTATTCCTACCAATTGGGAGAATATTTAATTACTATGGTATCACCAATTTCCGTTAGAAGAGTTTTTAGTAGTGGCAACTCAGTTACTAATGTCAAATAAGTGTCAGTTTTTACTTATCTACTCGACAACAGATGGCGCTGTTTGGCTTTTAACAAGTGATTTCAGCGTTGGTAACCCTCATTTTAGAGTCAGCATATGTCAACTTAAGTTCCTCTACTCGCTACTAGTGGCGCTAGAATGCTACTTTTAAATCAAACCAATTTTTCACAACGGTCTTTTTATGTGTTATTTGTATTGTACTGTGCTTAAACTAAGTATTTCACTGCACTGATATTGTATGACCGGGAATGGAATGTTTATTATTCAAAAATATCACTTAAAATATGTTTGAACTGTTACATATTTCGAGAACACAGTCACTAGTCTTTATTACATTGTTGCGATAATGTTTGTGTTTGGAAGTATTGGTCACTAATAATGTCACTTGCGAATTGCGATGTTTACACTTGATTTCAGGACAATACACACAGTTAAAAGTACAATTAGGTTTAAAAATTAATTTTAAATACGGAGGCAGTGTTTATGTAGCCAGTGTTGCCAACAACATTCGATTAATTAAATAAATTAATTTGAATATGGTGTCAGTAGTGTTATTTACAAAACATTGGCACAGTTTTTATATAGATTCTTAATAAAAACAAATATATCAAATCATATTCATGTAAGTGATTCACATTGCCAAAAACATAAGAAAATGAGAATATGACATAAGAGGCTTCCTTTGATAATATTAGAAGCTTGATAATAACATAGCAGATACAGTTATATAGTATATTTGGTAAATAGCACATTAATAATAAAAACACAGCTTTCAGCCTCTGCTGACACAACAGATAAAGATTGTTTTTTCTTTGACATAGAAAAACCAGCAGTCACTCTAAAATCCAAACATACGTCATGATTCATACCAGCCAGTCAATGGAAAATTGTACTTCTTTGCTCTAACACTCCTCCTCAATTGTTTCCATCAGACTTCCGATCAAGATTCAGACTCCTCTAATCTTTTCATTCACTCACTCACGGACAATCCTCAATGCACTCCCATCTCACTTCTGCAAAACTCATGCTTTCCTCTAATTACTGCCTTTGTCAAAGCATCAGCAACCATTTGCTGTGTCTCCAAATACCTCAGCGTGATTGCTCCATTTTCTATAGTTTCCCGAATGAAGTGATAGCGCACATCAACAGTTTAGTCTGCTGATGGTGCACTGGGTTTTGTGCAATAGCCATAGCGAATCTGTTACGTAGGTAAACAGTAGCACAAACCAGTTCGAACATATGGTCGTCCACGTTGACGTCATCGGGTAATGACACTCGTCGCAACTCAAAACGCGGTGTGGCCACTAAACACGCGCCGCCTTGTTTCCGTCCGTCTGCTCGGTCACACCGTAAAATAGTGAATCCAAGTGGACATATTTCTGCATCATGGATGGGGTCATTGCAGCCGGTTTCCGTGATGGCGAACAAGTCTGCATTTGCCATTGAAATATTCAATTAAAATTAATCAATTATTAATTGTTCCTTAAATTAAACTTTAATTAAATTTAAATAAAGTAAATAGAAATAATAGAAGATGGATGAGAGGCACAGGGTAGGGCTCTCACAAGGTTGACTGATGATCTTGCAAAATCAGCAGGAAGCCGTTGGTTCCAGGCCGCGCTAAATCGTTATTCGTGGGAGTTATTAGTGGAGGCCTATGTCCAGCAGCGGACGTTTTTCGGCTCATATGATGATGTGTAATTTCTCGTAAATAGAAAATAAAAGGCAAGTTATAAGTATTAAGATAATATTTTTTATTTCAATTTAGTCAGTCAAACTAACATAACTGACTAACATAATAATATTGGGGGGGGTTTGTATTTATGCTTTAATAGTTGCACTGCCTAGCTTGCTTTCTCTGCTTTCTAGCTTCACTGGATTGGCTGCTTGTTTAGTATAGATGCAAACCCACTTTGCTCGACTCTTCAAGACGAGTAAGGTGCCAATGGTCTTAGGGGAGAGCGCAACAGTCGTGTAGATCCCTAAGACAAGTCTGGTGGGGAATCTTTCACGTGGTTGCCCCCTGTTATTGGTCTAGTTCCCTATGAAATAGACGCAACTAACCTCCCGCGTGTTTGTGCCGTGCGCGGGGACCCGTACGGAGGGATGAAGGAGTCCTGGGGGTTGAGTGGTGATGTGGCGATGGTAGTGCTGCTGATCTGCAACACACTCCTTTGGTCCGGATTTCCTCTCACACGGGAGGTCGTAGTCTAGCCAGCTGCGATCAATCGTGCGCGCGGCGTCCGCTCATGCGGCCGCCAGGCGAGTGCCCTTGGGTGAAGAGGTCTCCAGCCGGCAGTGCTCGTCTCCCACCTCAGTGGTTTGGGGTGGAGCGACTAGTGCTGTACGTCTCGGGGACAGCTCACTTAGGGGTGCTATACCTAGCTGGTAGCCCTGGTGCCTGAACAAGGCATCCCCAACGTTGAGGGCTCCATGGTGGGTGGGGAGCCAGCAGGTGAAAAGTAAGATAGACCAAATGGACTCTGTCACAAAAAAAACCAAGGGCTTGACCGATAAGGGCGAGCAACAAAGGACCTCTGGACCCTTAGGGGGAGAGGTCAGCAATAGTGTAGGAGCTGCACGTGGGAGCACCTACATACCCAAGATGCAAGCTCGTGATGGCCCCAGTGGCCGTCCGAGCATGAGCCAGGGGAGTGGTGCTCACACGGGCAGCGTTAAGAAATGGAGAGGGGGTAACCCTGGAAAGGGCTACCAATTTAGAGGGCGTGGCAGCCACAGAGGGGGTCTGACATGCAGGGAATACCCGAAGGGGATCCCAGCGGGACACTCTCTGGGAGTGGGTGTCAGCCCTCCAGGATCGGAGAGGCCAGGAAGGAGCAGACGGGCGAGGCACACCCTAAGGGGGAGCCAAACTTGGCTGCACACTCCACAGACCATACCCGGGGCAGGAAGAGGCGCAGTGAGCGCGTGAGCTGCAGCGGCAATTGGCGCTGGCACCCGATGCAGTCTCGTCAAAAAGGGTCAGGGAAGTGAGCGACGATGCTGTTGCTCAGGCAGATGGCAATAAACGTGCCAAGACCCAAGGTGACTCCTACAGGGAGGCGCTGACGGGGGTTAAAATGGCCGTTGTTGCCGACAACTTCCCTGACGCTCTGCTTAATGCAGAGCTGGTGGAACCCATAAGGGTTGCCATTTGGGACCAGCTGGAGGCCACACCGGATCCTCTGCCGGCCATTAGTGTCGGTGCACTGCTTGGTGGAGCTCTGCACGTGACGTGTGAGGGTGAGAGAGCCGCAGAGTGGCTTCGCGGCCTCAGCGGTAAAACCGTTGGGGACGTGAAGCTCAGAGTGGTCAGCGCCAAGGAGCTTCCAAGGCCAATAAAGATGGCCTGGAAGACCAGGAATACCTGGTGCCTAGATGCCTCCAGGGTGCTGACCATGCTGCAGCGCCTCAACCCCTCTCTGAGGACCTGCGAGTGGAAGGTGCTGAGCACGCAGGTCGAGGAGACGCACACCAGGCGCATTGTCCTGGTGGACAGCGTGTCGGCTGCGGCCATAAAAGCAGGCGGCTTCTGTCTCCATGCTGGCATGGACAAAAGCAAGTTCAAGATCCTTGAGGATCTGAACGTGCAGAAGGTGACAGTGGGTGCCAGCGTGGAGGAGGAGGCCCATGCGGTGACGGCACCACAGGTGGGGAACGGGGAGGAGCCCGTGAACCCAGTGGTGATTGAACCAGGTACGGCTCTCTACACGTCGTCGCCATGCGTGTCTCCGAAGACCGACGACATAATCGGACATATAGATTGTCTAGATCTGTCGTCGCCGGAGGCTGCGGGGGCGCTGATGGAGTAAGGGAGTGAGGGGGGCGGCCAGCAGTGCCTGCCATCGTAGACGCCACCATAGGCAGACCGAATGGCGGGACTAAGGTGCGTACGAATAAACCTTCATCACTGCATCGGGGCGAGGGCCGTTCTGGCCCGCCACCTGCGGATGAAGGAATATGATATTGCCCTGATCCAGGAACCTTATGTTAAAGAAGAAAAGATCAGAGGTTTGGGTGGGACAGGAGGTGTAATTTATCATAACTGTTCCACTAATGATATAAGGACATGTGTGTATGTCAGAAATGGTATAAATGCAATGCCCTTATACAATTTTTGTTCTAGGGATCTTACGACAGTTAAGCTAGATGTGCGAGGGAGCGGAGAGCTGGATATTGTAATCCTGACCTCTGCATACTTCGACTATACGGACAAGGAAACTGTTTCTGGACAGATAAAGGACTTTGTTGAATATGGCAGCCGGGAGAACCTGGACATGATCCTGGGGTGCGATGCCAACGCACACCACACAGTCTGGGGGAGCACGGATGTGAATGTAAGAGGGGAAAAGCTACTGGAGTATGTGGTAAGTACCTCTTTACAAATTCTAAACAAGGGAAACAGGCCAACGTTCGTCAACTGTAGGCGAGCAGAGGTAATTGACATCACGTTAGCCACCAACAGGGCTAGCACTAAGATTGTCGAGTGGCATGTGTCTGATGAGATTACCTTGTCAGATCATAATTACATATGCTTTAAGTATAGGACGCTGGTTCCAGCTCCTATAGCACGTAGAAGGAATCCCAGAAATACGGACTGGAACTCCTTCAGGAGTGACCTAGGATAGATTTGGAGGATTCTAAGGGTAAGCTTAATTCTATATTAGACATAGAGTTTACAGCAGACAAATTGGTCCAGACTGTAAATACGGCCTGGACAAGTAACTGCCCTGAAAGGGAAGTTAGGCCCAAGAGGGTACCGTGGTGGACGCCAGAGTTGGTCAAGCTGAGGCTTGAAGCCAGAAGAGCGTTTAACAGTGCTATGACCAGCAGGGACTATAGCGGTTACGCTCGCTGTTTGACCAACTACAACAAAGCTGTGCGGAAAGCCAAACGGAAGGAATGAGACTCTCCAAAGCTATCTCGACTGTCAGAGCACACCCATTGACAACCATCAGAGATGGCAATGGGCAGCGAACAGGGTCCGGTAAGGAGACACTAGCAATGATGCTAAACACACACTTTCCGGACTGTAAGATAATAGAAAAGGAGCAGGAGGACCCGATTAGCCTGGTTGAACTAGGCTACCGTACAACCAAAGCAGATTGGGACACTGCAAGGAAGGTAGTGGATGAAGGGAAGGTCGGCTGGGCTCTAAATGGTTTTCAACCGTTCAAGTCACCTGGTCCAGACATGGTTTATCCCATTATCCTACAACAGGGAGCTGCACTCTTGGTTCCGCATTTGTGCAGACTATACAGAGCCTGCATAGCTTTTGGATACATTCCAAAGATATGGAGGCGAGTTAAAGTCATCTACATACCGAAGCCGGGCAAAGAAGACTACGAAGAAGCCAAGGCATACCGACCTATTAGCCTTGAGTCGTTCTTCTTGAAAGCCCTGGAGAAGTTAGTAGATAGACATATCAGGGAGGGAGCATTGAGAAAATTTCCCCTCCACGGGCTACAATGTGCCTACCAGTCGGGAAAATCCACTGAGACGGCACTGCATTTTGTGGTAAATAAGGCAGAACATGCATTAGATAACCGGGAAGTATGCATTGCTGCATTCCTGGATATTGAGGGAGCTTTCGATCGGACCACCTTTGATGCCATTAGTGTGGCATCAGCAAATCACGGCATAGAGCCAACCATTTGCAAGTGGATCGATTGTATGCTCAGAGGAAGAATTATTAGGTCTGAGTTGTTAGGGGATGAAATGACTGCAATGACCACCAAAGGCTGCCCTCAGGGTGGAGTACTCTCACCGCTCTTATGGTGCTTGGTGGTTAATTCACTCTTAGAACAACTCAACAAAGGTCCGTACTTAACGGTCGGATATGCGGATGACTTGGTGATACTTGTCAATGGAAAATTTCCGAGCACAGTATCCAGTCTCATGCAGAGGGCCCTGAGTATGGTAGAAAAATGGTGCAGTAGTAACCATTTATCTATCAACCCAGGGAAAACTACTGTCGTGCCGTTTACTAGGATGAGAGATCCGACTGGCTTGGGAACTCTATCCATGTATGGTACACAGCTACAATGGTCCACGGAGGTGAAGTATCTAGGCATGACCTTAGATAACAAGCTAACGTGGCAACCTCATGTAGACAAAGTCATAATGAAGGCCCAGCGGGTCTTCGGTATGATTCGTTCTACTTATGGGAAGACCTGGGGCCTGAAGCCCAAGGTCATCAAGTGGCTATACACGATGATGATAAGACCCATAATCACATATGGAAGCGTTGTCTGGTGGCCAAGAACCAAACTAGCAACATGCAGGAAAGCGCTGTCGAAGGTGCAGCGATTAGCCTGCATGGCTATAACAGGGGCGTTCCCTACTACGCCAACGGCTGCGTTAGAGATCCTGCTGGACCTAACGCCGCTACACATTGTTGTGGAGTTAGAGGCGATGAAGGCGCTACATAGACTATCTATACATGGGCTGTGGAGCATCAACATGCCAGTAACTCGACACACAAAACTGGAGATCTCGAAGGATCTTAAAGAGATTATGAGCATGGGATGTGACAAAATGCAACCAATGCACATATTCAAAAAGAATTTTAAAATAAAGGTCCTCACAAGGGACGAATGGAGACGAGGTCTACGATCCCCTGACAAGGGTTGTCTCATCTGGTACACCGATGGTTCCAAAATGGAAACAGGATCAGGCGCTGGTATTTATGCCAACGACTGCAAGGTGAACCAAAGCATGGGCAAATATACAACGGTCTTCCAGGCGGAAACCTATGCTATAATTGCCTGTGCGCAGGAGAATATTAACAACAATGTCACTGACAAGATTGTTTATATACTCAGTGACAGTCAAGCTGCTCTTAAGGCTCTGAACTCCTGTAGGGTGGACTCAGCACTAGTCCTGAACTGTGTTAAAGCCCTTAACAAACTTGGCAGGAAAAACACAGTCAGGCTAGTGTGGGTTCCGGGGCATGCAGGGGTGCAGGGTAATGAGGAGGCTGATGTATTAGCCAAAAAGGGCTCGGAGCAACAATTTGTGGGCCCCGAGCCATTCGTAGGTCTCTCTGAGAGTACCGTCAAGGCAGCTTTGAATGCACATGGCAATGATAAACGCAGGCTGGAGTGGATGGCCCTTAGGGGTCTGGAACACTCCAAGAAATTCATTGCAAACAGAGCCACGGGCTTTACCCGGAAGTTCTGCGGGTACAACAAGGGCCAAATACGCCTACTCACAGGAGCGTTTACTGGTCATTTTGGCACCAATGACTTCCTGTGCAGATTGAGATTGTCAAACAATTCGATCTGCAGAGCCTGTGGTGAACAGGACGAGTCCATATCACACCTACTGTGTGAATGTGACGCGTTGGCCGGACTAAGGATGGGTCTGATGGGATTGGCATATCCGAACCCTGAAGACTTCAGGCTTCTCCCTCTGAGGTGTACGCTGCGACTGATGCAGTACATTCATAGGGAGATAGCTCAAGGATAAACCTCGGGGCCGACACAAAAGATCCCACTGGGTCGAAGTGTCGCCGGTCTACAATGACTGGCCCCCGGATCAAAATAAGATAAGATAAGATAACATAATATAGGTAGACAACAAAAAAACACACATTTTAATTACATACATATATTAAATCACAAGTATTATTTCTTATAATAATTCAGATTGCATTTCAAAACAACTCTTTTTTCAAACATACCATCTGACAATTTGTGACTTTTCGGTAAATTAGTCATTGTTGCGAAGGAAAAAAGACGCTCTACTGATGCTGACGATGGCAATGGAGTATTCAATCTAATAAAAACAGCTTTTGTCTCAGGATATCGACCTAGGATCTGAAGATCTTGGCTTTCTACGGCAAAAAAATGCAACATTAATAGTTCGGCTTTAATCAAAGGCGCAGCAGAAGAGTTAGTTTCCGTCATAGATGTGTCGTACTCTGACGAGTCAGCATCAAAATCGAAAAATAGGTTTTCTTGGTTGGCCTTTTATGTAGCAACTGTTGCAGTTTCATTTTCGTTTTTTTTCGTTTATACACGTCTTAAAAATTTTGAGAATTTTTTTCTGTCTGTGGGCTCCAGGCTAGTCAGCCACTTATTTTTGAACTGAGGATATGATAGAGCAGCTATAGCAGCATTTTTCAGTTTTCTGCAGTTTAAGGCCAGAAGATACGGCATCACTATACCATTATATATGTTTCTCTCGCTGTGCATTATGTCAAGGGCTTCTGCCACAGGTGCAGCACAGATGACATATTGTTTTATATATTCAAATTCATTTTCTTTGATTACGGTTTTAATGTTTATAGATCTATGAAGAAGTAAGCTTTTTCTTTAATGCTCTGTATTTGCTTCAGAGAGTCAAATAAGCTGTGCCATCTAGTTTCGCCAGGCCGGCTTAATGTGTATTGCAATAAATCTTGAATGATTTCCGCACTCTTTGGACGTGCTGCAGCCTTCCATAGAACATTGCATTTCTTCATGACTGTACCATGCATATCCGACAATGTAGTATTTTGAGCGCTTAAAACTATTCGCGTCTGTTGTAGCTCAATATGTGTGCACAGCATCTCAAATGCACAAGTAGCCAATGCAAACCTTCGGGATTCATTAGCTCAGTCTCTTCAGACTCATTTGATTGTCGTCACTTGTTTTTCGTAGTAATTTGCTATGCGTCGCTCTAGGGTACGTCGACTCATAAGTGTGATGTCAATTTCAGATATTTCTAAATCCGTAAAAACCTTTAAAAGTATGGGTCTTCTATTGCACGTAATGGAATCATAGAATGGATAAAATATTTCAAAATATTTTCGTCGATCTGATCTTAGGTTGGCTTATTTTTATCAGATTTCTTTATTTTGCTTACTTTGGTTTTGGCAATGTTTTTGGTTTTTCTTATTCATTTTTCCTCTTTTTCTTGACGTATATTTTGTACTCCTCGATGCATTGTTGTCCATGCTTTCTTTTCAAGTGGCTTAGAAAATTAGATGTACAATTGTTATACCCTTTAACTTTTGTCATCATATCTTCAGGGCATTTCATACACAGAGCTGTGATTTTACTGCCCGATGATTCTTCAGGCAAGTGCTTAAAATATGTACCGTCAAGTAAAAGAACATTTAAGTCTGCACTTACATGGTTCTTTAAAGCAACGAGCACGTACTTCTTTTTTAGTCGTACATAAAACATAAGTTTTACCGGAATTCCTCAGAATTTTTGCTATATTTTACTTCCATTTTGATGGATCTCGGGTACATTTTCTAGATCTCCTGGAGATTCAGAAAGAGTACTAACTAGTATTTTAATCATTATTAGAAGAACTGGATGCTGATACACGAGTAGTCTTTGTAAGTTGTGATCGAGATCTGTCGAATGTATAAGCAGGGTAGTTGTCACTTAAATCCACCTCACTTTCATCGGAGTTGATCGGTGACTGATAGTAATTATTTTGTACATTAGAAGTATTTGCCCTTCTTACGTGAGAAGCGCCGCTAGTGGAACACTATGACTATGATGTTGATGATGATCTGCTCGCGGAAGAACTACTGGTGCTGTTGCTGGACTTTTCTCTTGGTAGAACTGTTTGCTGAAAAACTTGTTGAGTAGTTACTTTGGTTTTCGGACGTATCTTCAATAATTATATTTTGATTCCTCAGAGTTTCAAGTATGTCATCGGAATTGTTTCCAACCGATGAATTACATGGCACAATAAAAGTACTGATAAAGAAAGCTTTATCAGTGTTATTGTGATCTTTATTGTGGATATTTATTTTCTAATAAAATGAAAATCAAATCAGCTCGTCTCTTCATTTTGCTATGTTTTTTCCTCTTAATTGAATACTAAGGGCTGGAAATCTGGAATATAATAAAGACTTAGCATAGACACAGACATTAGCCTTGTTGAGTCATAATTAGAAAGACATCACAATAGTTCATACAGACATATAGACATATAGACCCATATCTAAAATAGTCAGTAAATAATACATGTACTATATATTATAAGAGGGACACAACAATAATAAATTTTAATCATAATGAAAGAAAGAAGAAGAAAGAAAGAAGAAAGAAAATATTTATTTTGGCAAACAAGGGCACAGGCAAAAAACGAAGAAATCAAAAAATTAAAAAAAAAAAGAAACCAATATATACAAAATAAAAATAAAAACAGAACAACAATAAAACTAGAAAAATAAAAATAAAAACAAATACCAACACTATAAATTAAATTTCTACTTACTGGCAACACCACACCTTCCGCTTAACTAAACGGAAACTGTTCCATTCATGTCAAGGCTATGTCAATTTGTCAGTGTGCAGCGATACAAACAATAATAAAGTAATGGATGTATCAGAATGTTTCTCGTTTTTAGATGTTAAATAAAAAACAACAATATCAATTAAAACTCGTTTTATTTATAGTTAAATTAAAGAGCAGCTCATGAAGTTTATTTATGAAAAACAACCGTTTGCAAATGCACCATTCACTTGTTCACACACATTTAACCTGGAGCTAAAAAAATTTAATCACTCGCTGGAGCATCGCTTTTGGAATAGAGTTGATTTCTTCAGTGATTCTTTGCTTCAAAACATTCAAGTTGGGTGGCAATGGATTGTAAACTTTACTTTTTACGTAGCCCCATAGGAAAAATCAGCAGGCGTTAAATCAGGGCTCCTCGGTGGCCAGTTGATGTCTCCTCGGCGACTTATCACCCTTCCAGGAATTAAATCGTGAAGAGCAGCTAATGAGTAATTTGTAACATAAGAAGTGGCTCCATCTTGCTGGAAAAAGGTATTGCGGTTGTAGCCATAGTGGTTTTGCATTTCTGTAGCCAAAAAAGTCCGGATCATATGGCAATATCGATCAGAATTAACGGACTGAGTTCGACCTCGGTCATCCGCAAAAAAATAACGCGCCTAGTGTCTAAACATATAAAAATAAAATATACTTAAATATGTAAATATACGTGTAAATAAGATATTAACATAATTACTAAATAGTCTAAAAATGTGTGGAGTAAGATAATATGAATTTTTAATTGAGTTTGAGTGTATTTTTGAAAGCAAGCGTCAGTGTGGTATGTTTATCTATGTCGCATCCACCCTATTGTCGTTCGCGCGATGCCAGCAATTCTAGGAATTGTGAACAAAACTAATGCGCAGTGACATAAGCAAACAGATCACAGAGCATGTCAATAATGAAAGGTAATCACAACAGTCATCTTATTTGAACACTTAACAACTTTGTACATATTTAAATTGTCAATTGAATAATATAAATGGGTAATAAAAATGCAAGGATTGAAATTAAATATAAATTAGAAAAACAATATAAGATAAGTTTAAAGTAGGTAATCAAAAACAAACCTGTTTTGTTATAGGACTAAGAAATATAACATAGATACAAAACAGGACCTCAAAGATGCCTGCAGTGTTGAAATACACCGCAACAACACAGACTGGCAACCCTTCCATCCAATACCTGACGGCCAAACCCAAGAAGATGAGGATTAGATATATAAATTAAAAGTGTTATAATATTAATGCATTGAACTGAAATAAAATGTTCAGTATCACTAAATAGAATAATAATATTTAGTGACTGGAATGGTGTGATTTTATATATATTTAAGTATATATAATTATAATTATGTAGCTTTTTGTGTTTGTAGCAAAAACTTATTTAGATGAAAAACAAAGGAATTTTTGGATTTCAGGCTGCGGAATGGTGGTGGAAGGTTATTCCAGCAGTGTGATGCGGCATACCTGAAACTACCTCTAAAGGCAGCCGTCCTGTGCTCAGGAATGGATAGTGGATCGTAACTTTCGTAACTAAAGAGAAATGGGTCTTTCATTATTACCGATTTTCAATCAAAGAGGGTCTCAGTGACAAAAAAGTCACAAGTTACTCCATAAAGTTTAGTATGATATAGACTCTGAAGGTCTTTATTTAGTTGAAAAGTATTACTTACCTTTACATTTAATTCTGTATGGGCCTATTTCGGATTAGATCACTATAAAGCTAAACACGCAACGACCTGCGCATGATAGTCAGGGCACGTTACTGCTTGCGTCACTCTTAAACCAAACAAACGCAGTAAGTGGAGGGGAGTGAAAGAGACCGAAGTTTACGTTATGTAGCTTTCTACGCCAAAATCGGTCGGTGTTTTAATAAGAGTCCATAAAGATAGTCGTTTTAGGTCGTTTTCTGACATAAAGTCAAAATGATATTTTTTTAAATCAAGTCCCTATAATTCTAAAGGTGCGATAAATTCTAGTCCAAGACTTCGTTTAACGACTCAATACACTAGGAACAACTATTCTGTAGCTAAACGTAATACAAACACAATTCGTTGCATCTATCAAAATATTTTTTAGCTCGTCTTCGGGTTGTCGGCCAACCTCCTTCTATGTAAAATTTAATTCTACTAAGAATATTGTCTTTAATAGTGTCTTTCCTAAAGTCGTCATTGGACAAGGGTGAAAATTTTCTACAAAATTACTGTACGCAATTCCTTTCTCATACATACTCAATATAATATTGATAACCCGATAACAGAACCGCCCAACGTTATAACCATGATGCCGCCATCACAGGTATGCCCACTTTGTTACCCAGTATAATGTCAAAGGCTTATGATCTGTTCTCAAAATAAATGTTCTGCCATAATATAAGAGTTTTTGTTTATTATATATTCACCACATTTATACTTATGTTCAAATTTAAAGACCTCGGTTTAAAAAATTTAAATTCAACGTAATGTGTTTTAGTTAAATTTACTTTAAGGTAGTTCACACTGAGCCAATCAAATATACTTTTCATTGTTGCTTGCACTATGTCTTTTGATCGTGTTTCGGATTGTTAGGTAATCCAACCGACACGTCATCATCGAACAAAACACATTTTTGTGGCGTGCGCCATATAACTCGCTTGTAAAACCTCACTTAGAATATTTAGTTGAGGTTTGGAGAAGTGCAGCCAAAACAAATCTAGATGAAATACAAGTTATAAAAAATAAACTAATTATAATACTATACAACTATGACTACTTAACATACATAAATACATACATAAATTCACGCCTGTTCCAGAGGGGTAGGCAGAGACTACGGATTTCCATTTGCTACGATCCTGACACACTTCTCTGGCTTCATTCACTTTCATAACATTCCTCATACACACTACTTAACATCTACCAGTAAAATATACAAAGATACAACAATACTAAATATTAAACAATTATACACTTACAAAACATGCATACTGATAAACAAAATTATCACAAAAACAATACACTCAAAATTCTTCTAGAATTTAGTACAAAATCACACCGGTTTTCACCAGTGTGTATACGGTAATACTCGTCAAAATGGCTCTTTCGGAAAAATCATATCATACAAATATCACACTTGTATGGTTTATCACCTGTGTGTTTACGGTAATGTTGATCTAAATTGTATGGTTTACCAGTCACGAGCCCGTTCGCCCCCTAGTAGGTATTTGTTAGGTTTCTTCTTAAATCCACCCATAAATAAAGAAAGTCAAGGGGCGTACGGGCTCGTAGCCGGTTTATCACCAGTGTGTAAACGGTAATGCACGTTCAAACGGTTCTTTGTAGTAAAACATTTCATACAAACATCACATTCGTATGGCTTCTCACCAGTGTGTATTGCACGGTAATGCACGTTCAAACTGCTCTTTGTAGTAAAACATTTCATACAACCATCACACTTGTATGGCTTCTCACCCGTGTGTACACGGTAATGCACGTTCAAAGTGCTCTTTGCAATAAAACATTTCATACATACATCACATTTGTATGGCTTCTCACCAGTGTGTACACGGTAATGCAAGTTAAGACTGCTCTTTAGAGGAAAACGTTTCATACATACATCACATTTGTATGGCTTCTCACCAGTGTGTACACGGTAATGGGAGTTCAACGTGTTCTTTACAGTAAAACGTTTCATACATACATCACATTTGTATGGCTTCTCACCAGTGTGTACACGGTAATGGGAGTTCAACTGTGTCTTTTGAGCAAATCTCTTCGTACATACATCACACTTATATGGTTTTTCACCAGTGTGTACACGATAATGTATAACTAAATCGCTATTTAGAATAAAACATTTCATACAAACATCACACTTGTACGGTCTATCACCGGTGTGTATACGGTAATGTTTATTTAAATGCCTCTTTCCGATAAAACATTTCATACAAATTTCACATTTGTATGGCTTGAACCCGGTCACAGAATGTTCGCGAATGTGTGCTATTAATAGAATCTTGTTATTGAATACTTCTTTGCACTCATCACATATATAACATTGTTTATCATTACATGAACTATTACTGTCCCTAACATCACTGTCGATAACGCCTTTGACACTATCTCTGCGGTCCTCGCTGAATGGTGATGAAGTGATATATTCAGCATCTCTTGTGTGAGTGGCAAGTGCAGGTTTCTCAGGGACACGGGCACCTTGAAACAGACATAATAAAGTAGAGGCAAAGAGGTTGGGGAGACCGGGATATTTTAGTGCTTAAGGCCGGTAAGGGACACGGAACTGTAGTGATGAACACTGTACATTACCAACGGAAATTACAGGACTCATTGTGTGATTTAAAGGTAATAGAATCTGGTATCATGCAATCCGACGGCTAGAGTAACGCGCAAGATACGAACTTTGTTACAGGACAACAAGGTCTTCTTCTCGAATGACGAAAACTATAAACTGTATAAGGTAAAGGCGCAGCAACCACCAAAATAATAATATAAATATAATGTCAGTTAACAGAAAATTGACAAGTTGAGCCAGCCGTAAGTAGCAAACGTCGCTTACCGTTCTCTAGCCATTCACGAGCGCGCCGAACACTGAGAAGCTAATATGTGTGTTATAAGTACTTGTGAGTACTTACTGATGTTCTCCTCGAAAAGTAGGCGCGCTCGCAGCGATGGACGCGCGGCTTCTGACCCGACGTGCGACTCGTGAGGCGACGCCTGAGTACCAAACACTCTTATATCAGAAACACACAATACACAGTGACATTAACTTTCGAAACACCCAATATAAGGAGAATAAGTAATACTTTGTGGATGTGTAGGGTTTGTAACTTTTACAAGATGAGAACTACGATTTTTGATGTTTACCATGAACTGTACTTAAGACTACAAAAGAGTTGCAAGGAAGACCATTTGCGCCAATCTGGTGTGATGGAATTCCGATAGGGTTCGAGAGAGATCAAGCCCAGGACCAACGTCTTTACATGCTCTGTAACGTTGCTGTTTCTATACTGAGAATTTCTTGAAAACCCAATCAATGACTATTTATTCGATCCCGAAATCAAATGCACAGCAGTCGCGTTCACTTTCACTTCAGCTGGTATACATAAATATCTGCAATAAATCGCTTCTTGAAGAAGATGGAAATGATCGCTACGACGCTATTTTATTCAAGCGTAAGACACAAAAATTCGATGAGCATAGCATAGATTACTAACTCTTCACTATTACCAATCATTGTATCGCATCTGTTTATTTAACGAATGAACAACAAGCATCATTTATACCGCACAAGATTACAACTAGTATTGCATTGGGGTCCATCCTAGGACCAGTTTAATCTAAATATATGAGGATGCTGGATTACTAAGGAAGAAAGAATTAAAGCTTATAAATGTTAAGCATGGTGAACTAAACATGATAAACACACTGACCTCTACCTGTTCTGTTTGTTTCTCGTGCTTGTGTTCAAGTACCAATGAGTTGCTCGTCAATTCATTTAGGTGATCTTCGAAACTGAAAACACATGGAGAACATATGACGGAGAGAGAAAATATAAACAGAAACCGCAAATAACGCACAGATCATACACACATAAAAAAGTCTACGTTCACGGAAAAGGTCTAATATTTTTTAATAGCTTAAAATATTTAAAAATAAATTAATACGTTTATGTTTTTTATTTAAGAATACATCATTTAAATGTAGAAGACATAAAATATTGCTTTTACATAAAAACGAGGTCAATGTTAATGACTCTCGTTCTTGTTTCTGCCTGAATGCTGTTTTAATCAATTTCTCTGAAATTGTTCATTTGGAAACTGCCACATGGACTGTCTAAAGTCTTGCAAGCAAGAATAGTGTTATTGCATGAAGAAGGATATTTTACAAGGCAAATCGCAGCCAGAGTCTCCGTTTCTCAAACCTCCGTTATTACTACCCTGCAGAGGTACTGAAGCATGAGAAACTGAGATTAAAGCGGCGAGCTGCTACTGGACTGGATATTAGCACACAGACCATTCGTAACTGTTTACACCACTTTAGATTACGATTAAGGAGATCCTGGCGAGCATCTTTGAAGATACGGGAATGACAGCGACGCAGATTACAGTGGGCCAGACAGCGTCAAAACGATGAAGACGAAGATGTCTGCGTAAAATTGTCTTTTCGTTGACGAACCACGGATTAGTACGCACCCTGATAACCGACGTGTCCGAATTTGGAGAACGCCTGGGAATTCCGAAAGGCATAGAACTGCCACTGGAAACCGTTCAGCAAGGCGGCAAATCGGTATCTTATTGGGGTGGAATAGTGATTTGAGCTCGAGCGCCTTTGATCCCGTACCAAGGCTCTATAATAGCTAATTTGTACAAGACAGCTGTTACTGATGGCATGATCAGACCATTCAGGATAAATTATGGTAACCAATTCGTGTTGGTCGACGATAATGCGCCGGCACATCGAGCTCAACGAGTGAGCGCTGCTCTCCGGGAGTACGTTCTCAAGCGAGCTGTTTGTAGTCGTCAGCTACCTCCAAGAATTCTGACACAGATCAAGGAAGCCGCCATTCAAGAATGGGACACGTTACTATAAGAACTACAACAACAACAATGACAACTTGATCTACAGCATGCCCAGGAGAATTGCGGCATGCGTTCAAGCCAGAGGAGGAGTCATTTTGTATTTCTGTAAATAATAGCATATAAAAATGAATAAAATTATTTACTTTAATCAAATCTTAGCATTTCTTTAAATTACAAATTTCACAGAGATTGAAGAGCTATTTAAAAAAAAACTAAATGAATATATAGAGATTTTTAAATGTTAAAGCAATAAATAATGCATTCATTCATTATATTTTGACACAACAAAATGTATCTCAACTTTTCGAGGTGAACGCGGACATTTTTTGATGTGTGTATTATCGTCTACAAACTACTCAGGATCACAGGTTGATATATGACAAAGTATTTCTTGTCAGCAAAATCCGATAACACTGACCGACCCGGCAACAGATGCACATATGCGCAGCTACAGATCGCGAGTGCCCCGGTGAAGACTGCGATCGTTAAGAGGAAACAACACGGGCGAGAGAATTGAAAAATAGGTATTTGTAAAATCTATTGCTGTCGCGCAGTGCCCGTGATAGAAGCAACTGCAGCTTGGACCGAAAATACCTATTAAAAGTAGACAAAATCAATGTTTCATAGTTCCCTGATTCCTTCTCCAACTTGACCGATTTAACTACTTCTTTCATAAAAAATTAAGAAAGGCTTTGGCCGTGTTTCTATGTTTTCCTATTTTATGTAATCTACTCAAATTTGTTTTCTGGATGTTTGAACACAGCGAAAAATCTGGCCAATTTTTGAGGTTTTTGAAGGCTCATGTCTCTTTTAATAATTAATTAATGAAAAAATGGAAAACATAGGGACACGCCAATAGAGGCCATACATTTTTGGGAAAAATATTATTGCTCTACTGGCATTATCCAGGGAGCAAACAGGGGACTACTATTGTATGGAATAACGGGCCTTGTGTTTCCTCCAAATCACGCTTACGATTACGTCTCTGAATCAACGCGGCAGTGTTATATAATTATGTCACAATCAACATGACTGCAAATATACTCACCGCCATTCATCTATTGTAATGTTATTGTCGTAATAGTTCTCAAATTTAACTTCTGCCATTTCATGTTTTAGTGATGGTGAATTATTATTTTCTTTTATCATTTCCTAAAAATAATTAGAGATGAACACAATCTAAAGTCTTCAACATATTACAGTTCTCACATGTAACAACTTGTTAAAGTCGTACCTCTTCAGCTTCAACGCCTGACAATTCGTAGTGTGTAATACTTGGTTGAGTTGAGAGCGAGCTCTTGTTCTCGTTGCATGCAAACTGACAACAAACATCAAATCAATATTATAACACTGGATAATCCAGTTTAAAACAACAGCTTCAATATTCTCACTATTTTATCCATTGTTCTGAACTATACAATATACATGAACCTATGTCAATTGTTCTCACAATTATAGTACTCACCGGTATACTTTCTGTCACATATTGATACAGGATGTAATGTGATTTTATCATTTTATTTCTGAAAATAACATATTTCTCTAAGAAATCTGAACATTCATAGCACAGCCACTGTGGTAACCCATCTGATGGTGAGATCTGAAATATAAACAATTGTTTTATAATCAGATCCAGTCTTTATATATAATGAGAGAATGTTACTATTGTTATATTTTAATTGAATTTATGTTTCCATTGATTATATAGTTGGGAGAATAAATTAATCACTATAACTTAACATGGTCCATCTATTAGCAGTGCCAAAACGACTAATTCTGGCAGTTTATAATATAATATAATATTCTATCACATACATGTCATCAAATTATTGGTATAGTTAGATCTTTGTTCGGTGCTGTAGTTTTGGAAATACAAGGTGTTTGTGCCAAGATAAGCGCTCATTTTGGCACAGCAAACCCCCTTGTATCTTTTAAACGGCTGACTGACCAATTCTGGTACTTTACAACCAAATTTGACTAATTAATGACTAAGTCAATACATAAATAGATTCCCAGTTTGCGATAGTGGCTGTGCCAAGATGAGCCATACATGTAAATGTTAGTTTGTTTGTTTGTTACACTTTTACAACTTAACTACTACACCATGAAATCTTGTATACATATTGTCAGGGGTACAGAAAAGGACATAGCGTACCTTTCAACCAGAAAAAAGTAATGTTATTAATCTAACCTAACCTTCATTTATGTGAGTGAAGATGCAGGGAAAATCTAGTATTAAATAAATGTGCAGGCACTTCCTCGAACAAATTTTAATAAAAGCTGTATTTTTTTATCTAATGTATGTATGAAGCTCAAACTTAAATTCGTGAAAGTAGCAATTAGTAAGCAATTATTGACGTAACAAAATTAAGGAAATTCTGCATCTTTCATGCTTAAACTGGAGGCAACCAGCCATCCTGATGTCAGAATGGCTGGACAAAAAAATATTCATTTTTCTCTGAATGTATATATGTAGCAATTATTGAAGAAATGTAGCAAATATAAGCAATTGGGTAGCAATTCCTGAATATACTTTCAATGCCGCTTGCCGCTTGCCCTTGCTGACGCTAACCATTAGTTGTGTGTAGCAGTGCAGGTGCCTATACCTACATAGTTTTATCAATTAATGTGTGAATGTGAAAAATGTGCTTACTACTTAGTAGCATGATAGTAGGACCTTTCCCCAAGCAATTAAATAAATAAACTAATGAAAGGAGTGTCTCCTTTCCTAATCTGTACTACTTATATACTACACTAAGTTGAGGTCTCTTGTGTGGTAGAAAGCTCTTGTCACATGGGAGTCTCACAAAGTGAGTTTATAAAAATCTGATATTGACATTCTTACTCTGCAGCTGGCAATTATTTTTAGTCAAGTCTTTCCATTAATATATTAATAAAGCTAGTTTAAGTAATAGAGCTTCCATGAGAAGAAAGGCAAAAATTTATGTTTAATTTTCAATTGTCAATTCACTTGTTACATATTTTTTAATAAACTGTTTAAAATAATTAAGTAATGCATCAATAAAACAGTAACAAATACTGCAACTTCTGTTTAATCTCAAGCTTTTTGACTTCTCTAATCTATTAACCAATGACAAGAATATTACTCTTACAAATTACTGAGACTTAAATTTTGAATATGTAATACTTGGTATTATAATAAAGAGGAGAGTCTCATTCTCATCAAGAAGTGCTTTGACGATTTATGATTTATCAACTTTCAAGCTAAAAAATCGGCCTAGTTTGTTATACACCGTGTGTTAATATTACATATTTATATATAAGTATCACATTTCGTACCTACAGTTAAATACAATGTTGTTAAGTAACTAAATGAAAGGTACAGTAGCTTGCTACTATTTGAATATTTACTGCATTAAATTTTGTTCCTAACATCTTGAAGCAAGGAGGATATACTCACAATTAAGCCAGTCAAATCCTTGTACATAGCTTCATATCGTGTTGCACTGATCATCCTACGGTCACTCGCCAGGCAACCTCTACAAACACTCATCTGTTTAAAAGTCCCTATGTTTTCACTTACAGTATTACTGGTATGTTCCATTGAAAATAATTTATTTCTTTTCAGACTAATTAATTATCTGCTTATTCAATAAATGAGCCTCAGAAAATCGTAACAATACAATAACAAATAACATTAAGTCGTCAACTCCATAGCTATGACACTATCAGATGCTATCAGTGTCATAACATAAGTCATAAGTAATAACCCAGACGTCACTCAATGCATTGGCGATACTAGCGCTAACTGGCGTTCGGTTCAAGCAACTTTTTCAAATACATACAATGTATGAGCTTGTTCGTTCCCAGTCGTCACCACTGGCTTCGTTCCCACTGAGGACAAATGAGAAAAAAAATACCATTTATTGCTAGTGGATCATTAAAACCTCAATTGTTGCCAGTGGTGAGATATGGGTCATCAAAATCCCAATTATTGCCACTGGTAACAGTTAGGACGAAAAAAGTCGCAGTTGTTGTCAGTAGTGTAAATTATGTATTTTTAGTTGCATTACTATGGGAATTAAATTAAGACGAGTTTGAGTATCAAGATAGATGTTTAATTTGAAAAACAATACCTTACATTCATTGTAAATCACATTATTAGATAATCACATTCGGTACATAATGTAAAGCAAATAAAAATGTTGCCCTTAATATCAAACTTAAAAAGGGGATAACGTTTTCCTACCCCTAAACCTTAAGGCGTTGTAGGTGCTATAGTAACTATGAAAGAAGAAGAAATTAAAAATTCCGTTCTGCCATTCCGTCTCGGAAGGGTTAGGTTATGTTAGGTTCCTTCTTAAACCCACCCAAAAATAGGAGCCCCGCGAAGCGGGGCGCCGTCGACTTAGTTTGATCTCTTTAAATACATCTTGTATATGTTACTTTACCACTGACAATAATCGGGAATTCATAATCTCGAGCGTCACCACTGGAAACGATTGGGATTTTCCTATATCCCGATCGTCACCACTGGTGACAGCTAATATTTCATTTTACCTTTCGTCACCACTGGCAACAAATGGTATTTTTTTTCTCGTTTGTCCCCAGTGGCAACGAAGCCAGTGGTGACGACTGGGAACAAGCCAATGTATGTCATATGCGTGGGTATATAATATATCTATTATAATGATGTAGTGATTAATTATGTGAATTTTCAGACTAGCGAAGTTTATAGTTAAGAATGTGTATATATATATACATATATTTGTAGCTATATCGTGTATATTATATATAAATATAGGTATGCATAAATTGTGTTTACATTAGGGTAAAAATAAAAACAGCTATTATTCTTATTCATTCTTTATTGATTACAGAAATTAATGGTTCACAAATAAAACATAAAGAGGAAATTGGAATAAGGCGCTATTTTAATTTAATAGATTTATGCTTAATAGTACGATTGACCTGCAATTTTTATTTCATCCTCACCATTGAGACGTTCACAAAATAATCATTTATATTATGTCGTTGGCATGTAAATTCATAATATGTTATCATTGTATCGCATAATAACTTTATTTTTGATCTTAAGTTGTATTTTGAAACGTCTGTTTTTAAAAACGCACAGGTAGAATTTTGTATATATTTGAAGGTATTTAAACTTTCTTTAGATGGTTATCACAGCCATTTCTTGTTAGTATTGTATTCTTTTGAAATCACTAGGATAATAACAGCGAAAGGCACTAAAATCACAAAATTCCATTAACACATGCGCGTACGCCGTTTTTGTGAAATTTGTGATTTGTATTTTTATGATAAGTTAGAAATGTCCAAATCCGTTTTGGACTCTAGGAAAATAAGATGGCAAACATCCAACTCTTAGTTTGAAGTTTTAAATTAATAAATGGAAGTCATATGATACTAATAAATCAATAAGTATTATTATGAAACAATAGTAATGAAATTGTCATTTTTATTAATTAACTAAAAATATTCTACAATCCATGTTAGAGCAGTGACATCTATCGTGTTAAATTGCATAATACTAAGGAACCAATACAAGAATAGTTCTTAATATGTCCGCTTTTGCACTGCAATCGCCTGTCAAATGTAGATATTCTATTCCAACTGTGATACCACTGGGAGAGTGCTTTATATTACTAATGATACCCATTGAAAATAGTCCCGAATTTTAAGGCAAGTAGATAAAAACTTATTTTATTATAAATTATGCATAACACATAAAATATTTATAACTATATTCAACATTACACTTTGCATTAATATCATATTATTTATAGCTTTAAAATGCAAAATATCTTGCATTTATGTAATTACTTAAATAATTATAGAAAGTGACAAAGTAGTTTAATTCCTTGCAACACGAAGTGCTGTTGACATATTTTGAATCTAAGTTGTTGTTTGTTTTTAAGCTAAACATAGATCAACAAAAACGCAATGGATTTGGGAACCTGCGATGAGTGCATGCTATGGTAACTACGAACAAACGTACGGGTACGTTTTTCGACAAGAGCGCCTCTATTAGTAGTATCATGAATTAATTGTGTTACTATATAGTTTTCAATAGATCGCAACATCGATCAAATATGTAAGACAATATTACAAAATTTTGCTGCGGCAGCCATAGATTATAATACGGTAGCGTCTACTTTAATGTTGCAAAGTAAAAATTCAGTGGGATATTTTGTTTTAGTCTACAACAACTTAAATCAATGAAGATGATAATTTGTATAAATAATATCTACAATCTCAGCAATAATGCCATATCAATGTACAATAGAGCTAAACAGGTAATATCAATGCAGATTAAAATATTAAACTAAATAAGATTTAGTGAAAATATTGAAATCATCTAGCAACACTGTTTTTGACACGTCATGTTTGACGATTTCCGTAGTATCTCTAAGTAGTAGTGTTGAGTAGGACATGAATTTGAAATGAGTTTGTAAGAGTTGCCTCTTTTTTGTACTGAGCCAGTACAATGTCCCACTTCAAATGAGGCGAGGCGCGTCTTGAAGCACAGCGGTACATTTGAAGTTATGAGTAATTTTGTCCTCTAGTGTTGCTGTGTTGATTGTACCTTACAAAATGAGGCGAGGCGCGTCTTGAAGCACAGCGGTACATTTGGAGTTATGAGTACTTTTGTCATCTAGTGTTGCTGTGTTGATTGTACCTTACAAAATGAGGCGAGGCGCGTGTTGAAGCACAGCGGTACATTTGGAGTTATGAGTACTTTTGTCATCTAGTGTTGCTGTGTTGATTGTACCTTACAAAATGAGGCGAGGCGCGTCTTGAAGCACAGCGGTACATTTGGAGTTATGAGTACTTTTGTCATCTAGTGTTGCTGTGTTGATTGTACCTTACAAAATGAGGCGAGGCGCGTGTTGAAGCACAGCGGTACATTTGGAGTTATGAGTACTTTTGTCATCTAGTGTTGCTGTGTTGATTGTACCTTACAAAATGAGGCGAGGCGCGTCTTGAAGCACAGCGGTACATTTGAAGTTATAAGTAATTTTGTCCTCTAGTGTTGCTGTGTTGATTGTACCTTACAAAATGAGGCGAGGCGCGTCTTGAAGCACAGCGGTACATTTGGAGTTATGAGTATTTATGTTATCTAGAACCTTACAAAGTGTGATTTACGTAAAACTAACTACAAAGTTTAAGAAACGAATGTCATAGGACAATTGATAATATTTTCGTAACATTTAAAACAACGTGTCGAATGTTACTTGTTTGTGCAAAGCAACTAAAAGCACCTGACATATTTATTATTTGATTAAATATTTGATTTTACCAAATAGGCAATAACATAAGTTGATTTTAGAGAAGGTACGATTTAATTAAAAATAATTAATGTTAAATTAAAAAAGTAATATTTGCGAGCCTCCGAAGGCATAAAAGTAGCTACTATGCATACCTAGCCATAAATTTAAATAATAAACAACAGTAACAAAACTCTAATAATACAAATTAGGTAAATGCTTTAAAACAAACAAACTTTTCTAAGCATAAAAAGTCGACGAAAGTGAACGAAAGCGTTATATCGTTGTCGCACTCGGTGACGTTTATAATTGGTGAATAAAAAGATGCACTATTAAAATGAAGCATGTGACGCGTTCTCTCTCACTCACTCTACGCTCATGTCATACGCGAGGAACGCGACATAACATTTGAAGCGGTACATGAAAAAATGTTGAGCCGCTCTTACATTAGTACGTCTTGTACGGGACAAATGTCATGCCTCTTGTAAGTCCTACTCAACACTACTAAGTAGTCTGTGACGATTTCTAACAAGAAAATTTTCGATTAATGCGCTAACTCAAAGTTAATTTCTTGTTTTTCTGTGTATTTGTGGTTTTTCTACAACGTAGTACGTTGAGATAAACTTAGTTCCTCCGGCCAGGCTTCGAGAGTACCTAAAAATGCTAAAGTCTTCTATTTTGTGGTGAATTTGATCAATTTTGTCATCATGACATTCATGACTTATAGATCATGACTCACAAGAGAAAATAAAAAAGAACCTTATTTTTTGTTTATTTTTCATGTTCCCCATATAATCCCATTTTGTAACTTGATTAATATGCTGCCTATTTTTGTATGCATACAAATATAGGCAGCATATAAATTACAATAAAATTATAAAATTTTTAATATATACGTATGTATGTATAGGCACAGATAATATAATACTATACTAGTACAGATACTCAATCCCATACAAAAATCTTGGACACGCCTAACTGGCTATTCTACTTGCTATTTTGGTACCTATCTTTTTACATTAGATGGCAGCACAAAACTAGCGCCACTGCTGCCATCTACCCATAACAAGTACACAAGTTCCGAATCCTATTTGATAACAGCTCATAAGAGATGGTGTTGTGACAGTAAAATAGGTACTCGACTGTTTACCACGGATAGAACATAATTTAAACGAGCTGATGCAAAAAGTCCTTGAAAATAAAAGTTATCTACCTATAGTGTTGTGTGCCGAAATGCGTACGATCACACTTTGGTGATTCTCATTTACTCGGTCGGATTTTCGTGAATATATCGTGTTTCTGTCAAAATTTTACCTTGTATATATCTTTTTCATATAATTTTAATGAATGCGTTTTAAAAAGTATTAATAAAATAATACACGGTGTCAGGGAAACGCTCCCGAAAACGAAGACTGGTGGTAGTGCTAGTGATGGCTAATAGGATACCACAAAAGAAAATCGAAAATAAATTCCTTTTTTATGTTTTTTTTTTTGCTTTTTTACGTTTGTATTATGTTCGGACAGCCAAATAAAACGGATATCAAAAAGAAAATAAATTTAATTCCCATTTTAGAAGGAACTGCAATGTACATAATTAAATTGCACAGCTGACGTTAGGGGTCAATGATTCGCGCGCTACGTCACCAGTAGGCATTAATGCCTGCCGCTACCGCGCCGACTGCATTGTTGTTATTAAATTCTCTCTCTTTCTCACTTTCTTATTTCATCTGTTGGAAGATTAATTAAAAGCTAGCTGAAATTTAGATACCTTGAATAATCCCTGTGACCCATAAAGGACCACCCGATAATTTTAGTTATTCTAGATAATAAATTTTAATTCGTCGGCCGACTTGATGCAATATTCAGTAAAAGTTATTCTAGTTAGATCCCTAGATAGGAGTCGACCCTGCCTCGGCATACATTTAGGTAAGTCCTGAGAATCAATTTTTAGTTTTGATTATAAGCGTAACTAACCCTGACACGGAGACATTAAAAACTTATTATCGCGCTTATTATTTTGTACTTCTATTAATTAATTCCAAATAATTCCTACTTGATGCCTAAAATCACACAAATAACTTCACACGTTTATGTTTAGGTACTTTGCAAGTTTTACCAGAATTGTGGACTGTTTATGATGACATTGATGACACATTTTAATTTAATTAAACCATCTCTGATTTTGAACACTACGCGATTATTAAAATAGTGTTAATAAACGAAGTTACAATGCCTATCGACTGTTTTTGACTGACTCGCTACTCGCAAGTCGCAACCGACCCGCGCCGCGTTGCCATGGTGACGCGTGACTCGCGGTCACATCGCGAAATTCGCGCATGCGCGAAACGGATTGCGTTTGCGCCCTGCAGTGATTAGATAAACCGACGTGTCGGTAAAAAAGCAGTATTTTACCTACAATCCGTTTTATAAGTAGGTACGTAAAATAATGTTATGCATGTCCACATTTATAATGTAACTTTTCGATATCTCTTATTAATAAGGACACATCGTCTTTTTATTCAGACTTCTAAATAATACATTTATTTTATTCTGACTGTTAAGTCTTCTTTCACAAAGGCCGAAATTTTAGAGAGTTCGAAGAATATCGGTTCTTAACTATAAATCATTTAAAATGCAATCTTAAAAACCATTTATTAGGTACTATTACTTTCGAGTAGCCTTTACGGCGTAATTCATATTAATGCCTACATAAAGTTTATACTTAATACATAACATGCTGTCTACCTGTCTTAAATTTATCGTACACAGCTAATTATTATTTTAAAATATTAAACTGAGTACAAAATATTTTTACAATGTAGGTGCCTACCTAGCGACTAACTTAGCATAGGTACAATGCTACATGTATTTTGTTGATCTATGGTAACTTAATTCTCGAACTGTTTTCAGTTCTTCGTTGCAATTTGGCCGCGCGGGAGTGAAACATTTGTTAGATTACGTTTTTGCTTGTAAAATTGTTATTGTTTGGTTTCTTGTTAAGTTTTTTTATAGTTCGTTACGTTTTTTGTTATTTACTTAGTTGTTAGTTTATTACTGCTTATAGGGATATATATGTGAGAGTCTATATACCTATATCAGAAGGTGTTTAGTATAGGAGAGGAATAATACACGTTGTTACTGTGACTCCATATATTAGCGGCTACTGTTCTTACATGGCGGGCGCAGCCGCCTCTAAGTACACACATACATAATCTGCTAATTCAGCATACGAACACAATGGAATGCATACATGTACATGTGTCCCTACACTGCTAATCGTTTTAGTTTTGTGGGCGTTGGCTAACAATAATGCCTGAGGCGTATGTGTATAGTGCTCGTGAGTACGGGAATATGTTGATGTGTTTGGGAGAAGCTCGAGGAAATGCTTCTCATGCTCTGAGGATTTACCGCCAAAGACATCCGACCGCCCGGCATCCTTCTAATCCGCGTATGATAACGGCAGCGTTTCAACGTGTGTTAGAGAATCGACCGATAGCTCCAGCGGCGGCAGGTGGTGGCAGACAAGTAGATATGCACACGGAACAACGCGTAATTAATGTCATTCGTCGAAACCCACGCCTCGGCACACGAAGTGCTGCGAAATTAATGCGACGGCCGCGGCGGGACGGAATAACTGTGTCGCACTGGTATATCCATAAGGTGTTGCGGAAAAATAGGATGCGCCCATACAAGGTACATAAAGTGCAAGCTTTGGTACCCGGTGACCATGGGCGCAGTCGTGCTTATTGCCATTGGCTTATAGACCAGCAACATCAAGCACCAAATTTCGTCGAGCACGTTATCTGGACGGACGAGGCCACATTCACAAGGAACGGATTGTGGAATAGAAGGAATACTCACGTGTGGTCAGAGACTAACCCACATACCTTCCAAGAGACCGGGCACCAAACACGATGGTCAGTTAACGTGTGGGCTGGTGTTTATAATGATAGAATACTCGGACCAGTATTTCTACCGCAGCGACTCGACGGACCACGTTATCTTGATTTTATTAACGAGCATCTAAATGGCGTACTAGATGACTTACCGCTGGCTCAGTATCGGCTAACGTGGTTCCAGCAGGATGGTGCGCCACCACACGTTGTAAGGTCCGTCCGTGAGCGTCTCACTGAATTATTCAGTGACCGATGGATTGGGAGGCTAGGACCGCACGCATGGCCACCTCGTTCCCCCGATCTCACCCCTTTAGACTATTTTTTGTGGGGTTACGTAAAAGAAAGAGTGTTTGATCGGGAGTGTGACAGTGCTGACGAGATGCGTCGACGAATAGTGAGCGTCTTTGAAAAACTTCGTGCGGACTGTACTGAAGACCCCACATTAATGCCCCGCCTTCACAAGAAGACGCTGCGACGAGCCCGAATTTGTCTGGAGGTGAATGGGGCGCAGTTTGAGCCGCATCTCATAAGAGCACAGCGGATTTAACTAGGTAAGTGGGATTACACCAAAACCTTCACCCTATTTAGCTACGAACTTGTATCGGCGAGCGGGCTAGGGCGGCCGTGATTAATAATATTTATTATCTTGCGCGCTGATACGCGTGGCATTGAACCCGAGTTATGTTAGATGTACATTGCGGCGTTGCATATTTCCAAATTCCCAAAAATTAAATATTAGGTAAATTATTATCGGTATTCAATAGTATTTAGATAGTATAATATTAGCCTTTCGGCTTCGGAAGCGTTCCCCTTACAACCTGTATATTTCATTATGTATGCGATTGTGATTGATGTTCGGGTACTTTGAAAATAACTCATTGGCGTATAGAATTCTACTTTGGCAATTAGTTATCTATATTTCACTATAATTGTAAATATAAAATAACATAAAATATTGTGCTCAGATTTTTGAAAACAACTGTGCAATGCCTAGTATTTAGTCTCTGTTGAAATTTACTGAGTTATGACTATTTATAAAATACATCACATAGATTATTTTGAATTTAACTATCGAATAATAAATATAATAACCAGCACTTTTTTTCAAAAGACTCATACGGTTACTCTTTTGTCATATAACAGACTCAACACAAAAAATCTGTTGAACATAATTTATTTTCTGTGTGAGAATCGAACCAATAACACTCCGCATGTCGATAAGTACCCGCTTTAAGCGATTAAACCACTACGCCATACTTGAAATCAAATCACACGCACGCACGAGTATCGCTCGGCGGCGTTGTTTGGTTTATTCCGGTCAGCTTCGTGAATTTTCAAGTCTTAAACTTATTAGTAATTAGGTTATATTAGTGTTACAAGGTTAATGTTATGTGTTTTTTTTTGTTGTAATGGTTGAGGTATATTATCAAAATGTCTTAGAACAAAAACTAATGAAGCTTATAAAAATATATGTAGTTCTGATTATAAAGTAATAGCTTTCACTGAAACTTGGCTAAACTCAAACATCTCAAGTAATGAACTATTTGACAGTGATAAATACAATGTGTATCGTAGGGATCGACTCTGTTCAAAAATGTCAAAACAAGATGGAGGGGGGGTTCTACTAGCAATTTCGAGCGATATACCATCTGTCCGATTATTAAATTGGGAATCTGATATTGAATGTATCTGGGTGAATTTACAAGTAGAAGTGAATAATAGATCAAAGAACCTCTTAGTTTGTGTTGTGTACTTACCCCCTCCGGTAAAAGCTAATACTCTATCACACTTTTTAAATATTTTAGAAAATGACATGAGTCAATCTGATGATGTGTTGGTCCTTGGAGATTTCAATCTTGGATGTATAGAGTGGACTACAACTGAAGGTCATAGTTTCATGAAACCTGCCAAATGCTCAACGCTGGGCTACATGTTTGTTGATTTCATATTTGCTAATAATTTATACCAAATTAATAACATTGCAAATGATCTTGAGCGGTTCTTAGATTTGATATTATGTAGCTTACAGAGTGCATATATTACTAAACCACTTGAACTATTAACCAAATGTTCTTCTCATCACCCAAACCTGCTGGTAACTATTCCTTATACTAATATACATACTTTAAAGCCTAAAAGTAATTTAGTTTACAAATTTTATAAAGCTGATTACTGTAAAATCAATTGTAAGTTAAAACATGTAGATTGGCAAGATAAATTTTCTGCTTGTGGCAACGTTAATGAAATGGTGTCTGAATTTTATTAGATACTAACTTCGTTAAGAAATGAATTTGTACCAAAGCGTCATGCGGTTGGGTCGAGACGTCCTATGTGGTTTTCTAAAGATCTGATTAAATTGTTACCCGAAAAAGAAAAGAGCCGAGTCAAATTTCGTAAATATAAAAACCCAAGAGATGAACTGGAATTCAAGTTACTTAGAAGTAGATGTCACAAACTATTCGATAAATGTTACAAAGATTTTAAACATAAAATAGAAAATAATATAACTCATAATCCAAAAGCATTCTGGTCATAAAATGAGCTTAGATAACACGGTTGTAGAAACTGGTCCAGAAATAGCTAACCTATTCGCACGACAATTTTCCTCGGTTTATACTACTAACACAGATACCCAGATGGACTTTGTGGCTGATGTTGCAAACTGTGGAAAACATGTCGTATCTAAATTAATATACACAGAACGAGAAGTTTTAAATATAATAAAAAGACTTGATGTATCTAAAGGGGCGGGACCCGATTCTTTTCCTCCACTTTTTGTCAAACGATGTATGCATGGTCTTGCCTTACCATTAACGTTGATATATAACCGTTCTCTCACAGATGGCATATTCCCGGAAATATGGAAAAAGGGCCGCATAGTGCCCATATTCAAGAAGGGAGATTTGGCTTCTGTGAACAACTATAGGCCAGTATCAATCCTTTCTTGCTTTGCCAAGCTGTTTGAGTCCTTAATATATCCAGTAGTTTCAAGCGTCATTCACGTGTGTATCTGATCATCAGCATGGATTTATGCCAGGTCGCTCTGTCCAAACTAACCTGATTACGTTTGTGTCAGATATATCTCAACAAGTCGATAAAAGACTACAGGTTGACGCAAACTATACTGATTTCAGTAGCGCCTTTGATAAGGTAAATCACTTTTTATTGCTCAAAAAACTTAGCACTTACGGCATCAAAAATCCACTTCTGCAGTGGATTCAATCTTATCTGCGAGGAAGACCTCAGGAAGTAGTCATTAATGGTTATACATCTACATGCTACTATGCCACATCCGGGGTACCACAAGGATCCCACTTGGGACCGGTACTTTTTTTGGCTTTCATCAACGATATATCCTCTCACATAAAAAATTGCAAGTTCTCAATGTTCGCGGATGATTTAAAGATATATAGGTCTATTAAATCTGTCAATGACAGCAAGTTGCTGCAAAATGATCTAGACAACATCTATGATTGGTGTCGTTCAAATCGCATGACTCTCAATGTCAATAAGTGCTACCATATTAAATATAGTAGATTAAAAAAACCACTTGTTACTAAGTACGAGATTGGTGGCGCCACCTTAGTTGAGGTGGATGAAGTACGAGATCTAGGAGTTATTATTGACAAGGCTCTTTCATTTAAATCACATTTTAATTCAATGGTGTCCAAAGCTGCAAAAGTCTTAGGTTTTTTAAAACGAAACTCTAAAGGCTTTCATAATGTTACAACAAAAATCGTATTGTACAACGCCTTGGTGCGCAGCCATCTCGAGTTTGCCTCTACTGCCTGGAATCCATATTATTCGGTACATTCGCAGAGGGTGGAGAGTATTCAACGATCATTTACAAGGCATCTTGCTTTAAGTATTCACGGGTTTTCTCATAGACAACCATACAACCAGAGACTATCTTATTTCAAAATGATCAGTCTTCATAATAGGAGAATGATGTTAAACTTGGTTTTCTTGTATAAATTAATTAATGGGAATCTGAATTGTAGTGACCTTATATCAAGTGTATCGCTGTCTGTGCCTAACAAATACCCAAGAGGTCGCATAAATAAACTATTCTTTGTTCCAACGGCCAAGACTAATCTCGGGTTACAATCTCCTATGGCGCGAATTTATTCTGAATACAACTTTTTGTCTCAAAAAATTCCCGACCTTGATATCTTTAATGATGGTGTTTCGAAGTTCAGCAATAAAATAAATGTATACTTTGCCAATATAATGTAAGATTGTGTTTTTGTTTTACTATTTGGTTTGATTAACTTTTGTATTTTGCTTAATTTATGTTAACACACTATAAATTAATGTAATGTAAACTGCAGTTATAAAGTTAGTGCAAATGCTATGTACGCCGTTATTGTGATGCATATCAGAACATGTACTATATATATAATTTACTTGTTGTATTTTTAATATGTGTCATGTGGCAGTACTTAATAAATAAATAAATAAATAAATAAATTTTCGTGTATAATATCGTGTATGAGCGCTGCCGGTAGCCGCGGCGTCGAGTAGCGCGCCTGCCTGCCGCGTCGATTCTCAATAGAGTCGAAGCTTGATTGTCAACTGAAGTTTTGTTATGAAATATTAATTATCTGGACCTGCTTAATACTTTAACAGAAGTTAAAGTTAATAATATAATTATTGATATACCTCCTATAAAATACAATGTACCTATTAATAGATTAAAAAACAACTGAGTTAGTAGGTATGATTTACGTAGTCATGGCTCGTAATCTTTTAACTATGTCATAATAATTATTGACATTGTATTCTTTTACTTTTATACCCATATTAATTATTGATTTTGTAGAGAAATCAATAATTAATATGTAATAATAGTTTAAAGTCAAGTAACAAAACATTAGATAAGTACCTACCTACTTACTTACTTAATAAATATTGTGGTAATTATGTAAGTAAAGATCACATTAATATACCATGATAAATGCGATGTTACTAATCCTAAAACACTATTCATGCTTTGTGTGATGTAGGTATTGTTAGAATATATTACCGGTGGTGGGTAATCCTAAGTTATGAATGATATATATAGAGATGTAAAAGTTACGGCGGCAGTCCGGAATAAATTCTTGCGACGAACGGTTGTTTCTCTCAGCTCCCGATAGAACCTTCGAGAACATTACATTGGCGACGAGGATAAACGTGGCTTCTAGAATTTACTTGTTCTGCGTGCGAAGTTACCATGACGATCGGAAAAGTTAAAGAATTCGACGTGGCAATAGGCGTGTGGTCGTCGTACATAGATCGGCTGTATATGTATTTTACGGCGAATGGCGTGAGCGAAGACATTAAGCTACCTACTTTAATTGCTGTGATGGGGGACGCGGCGTACGAGCTATTGGTGAACCTATCAAGCCCGAGGAAACCGTCGGAATTGCATTACGAAGATGCAGTTATCATGATGAAAAACCATTTACAACCGGTACCATCGGCATTGGCAGAACGCTTTCGATTCCGACAAAGACGACAAGCGGCAGAGGAAAGCATCGCCGATTACGTGGCAGAATTGAAGAAGATGTCGCGTCATTGTAAACTAGGCGAGAACCTTAGCGAGAATTTACGAGATCAATTCGTATGTGGACTGAGGAGTGACATGATTAGACAGAGACTGTTCGCGGAGGAGGACACCTTGAGTTTTGTTAACGCTGTGAAGCTGGCAACGTCGTTGGAAGCTGCGGAGCGGGATGCAGCAGCGGTTGAGGCGCCAGCGGCGGCAGCGCCCGCGGGCGGTGAGGGGGCAGCGGTACATGCGTTAGCGCCGGTGGCGGGGCGCGGCGGCGAGCGGCGGCGACAGAGCACGAGCCGGGGCAGAGCGCGCGCAGCGCCCGGGTACCACCCGACGAGGCGCCGCGAAGTCGAGGCGCCACAGATCAGAGGTGTAGCTGCGGGAAACAGTTGCAGTGGGTGCGGGTCGACGACGCATAAATTCGAAACATGCAGATTTCGTAACTATACATGCAGCCGGTGTAAGAAAGTCGGACATCTACGGAGGGTGTGCTCGGAGCAGGGCACCGGTGGATGGCAAGGCAGAGACACTTTGCACTTTGGGGAGGCACAGAACGAGGAAGATGGGTCGGAGCCGGAGCAATACCAGGAAAATTTTCATCATCTCTGTTTGAACGATTATAAGGCGGTGAGTCTACCCATGTCTGTCGAAAATATTATAATTCGTATGGAAATCGACACAGGTACAGCGGTGTCGTGTATTAGTAGTCAAACTTATAAACAATATTTTAGTAATTTTAAATTAGAGCCCACAAGCGTGGGACTGAGATTTTATGACGGATCGAAGCTAAAACCTTTAGGTATAATAAAACCAAGTGTTAGTTATGGCGGCAAAACAAAACGGTTAGAATTATTTGTGATAGATGGGGGTACTACCTCCCTTTTGGGTAGGCAGTGGCTCACCGAATTGGATATACAAATACCAAAGTTTAGTAATTGCCATAACATTAAACGGAAGACAAATTTAGATAGTGATTTAAGGATTTTGTTTAGCAGGTTTAAGGAGTTATTTAGTGGCGGTTTGGGACGGTACACAGGAGGCAAAGCGACCCTCAGAATACGTGAAGGAGCGGTGCCGGTGTTCCACCGTAAGAGGCCTTTGCCTTATGCGCTGCGCGAGAGCATAGACGCCGAGCTAGATGCGATGCTGCGCGACGGCGTCATCGAGCCCGTGGACTGCTCCGACTGGGCCTCACCGTTAGTACCGGTAAGCAAAGCTGACGGCTCATTGAGAATTTGTGCTGATTACAAAGCTACCGTAAATCCCGTGCTCATTGTGGATAGGTACCCTTTACCGAAAATTGAGGACTTAATGGTACGGTTAGGTAATTCACATTATTTTACCAAAATTGATTTATCCCAGGCCTATAATCAGATAGAACTCGATAGTACAAAAAATATCACGGTGATAAATACGCATCGGGGACTATATCAATATAATAGGTTAGTGTATGGTTTGACTTCCAGTGCGGGGATATTTCAGCGCATTATGTGTAACTTATTAGGTAATATCCCTAATGTAGAGGTGTTTTTAGACGACATTATAATAGGGGGTCAATCGAGGGAACTGCATCTCCAGGCTGTAGAAGCTGTTTTTAGTAGGTTGCATAAGTATGGGTTCAAATTGAAGACTAATAAGTGCGTGTTTTTCGTGGACGGGGTTAGATATTTAGGTTATGTAATAAACAAGGATGGTATTAAGACGGATCCTAGCAAAATTGAAGCAATCACTAAAATTCCCCGGCCCAGTAATGTAACTGAATTACGATCATTCTTAGGTTTAATTAATTTTTACGCCAAGTTTGTTAGGAATATGAGTGGCAAGTTAGTACCCTTATACGATTTGTTGAAAAAGATAAGAAATGGCAGTGGTCGGCGGAATGTGAGCGGGCATTTGAAAATATTAAGCGGTTATTAACAAGTGCGGCAGTGTTGGCCCATTACGATCCGAAACGTAAACTTATTGTGACGTGTGACGCGAGCGCGCGCGGCGTGGGGGCGGTCCTATCGCAGTTCAGCGACGATGGTACTTATGAGCGGCCTATAGCATACGCTTCGCGGACTCTAAACGACGCGGAAAGAAATTATTCACAAATACATCGGGAGGCGCTAGCCATTATATTTTCTGTAAACAAGTTCCATCAGTATTTGTATGGTCGACATTTTATTTTACGAACAGATCACAAGCCCCTAGTGTCTATTTTCGGTCCCCATACAGGGATACCTACGATGGTGGCCAGTAGAATGCAACGATGGGCGATAATTTTGTCGGCTTATTCATTTGATATTGAGTACGTTCGCACCGATGAGAACGGTGCGGACGGCCTTTCTCGTTTACCTGTGGCGGCTAGTAAACAGATAAGGCATACGGTGCCCGAGCAAACCTTTTTGCATTTTGCTCAACAAGCTTTGTTGTTAGACTACTATGAAATTAAAAATCAAACTACGCACGACCCAATTTTATCTAAAGTGCTGAGATACTTACGGGATGGTTGGCCTGTAGATTGTGAAATTGCGAATTTACAACCATATTTTAATCGTAGAAAAGAATTATATGAGGAGTTGGGTTGCATTATGTGGGGCCATAGGTTAGTAGTTCCTAACGAATGTCGAAAAAAAGTACTGCGCATGGTTCATGAACCCCACATGGGGATCGTTAAGTCTAAGTCATTAGCTCGTAGTTACGTATGGTGGGCAGGCTTATACGAAGATATCGAGCGCATGTGCCATGAGTGTGAGGTATGTGCGGCGCACGCGGACGCGCCGCCGAGGCAAACACCTCGCATGTGGCCGTGGCCTAACCGCCCGTGGACTAGGTTGCATTTGGACTTTATGGGCCCTATCTTGGGTAAAACGTACTTAGTAGTGATCGACGCTATGTCTAAATGGGTGGAAGTGTTCAATGTAGCAAGTACTGCAGCCAGCGGGGTTTTAAATAAAATAAGTGAATTATTTAGTAGGTGGGGTCTCCCTAAACAGATAGTAACGGACAACGGCCCGCCTTTTACAAGCGTAGAATTTAATAAGTTCTCTAGTAACCTGGGAATCGAACACATTTTCACAGCTCCTTACCATCCTTCGTCTAATGGTCTAGCGGAAAATGCGGTGAAGTCTTTAAAAAGGGTTATCAAGAAAGCCATTTCAGAAAAGCTGGATGTTGACAAAGCACTTTGGACATACTTGCTGCATTATAGGAACACTGAACACTCGACCACAGGGGAAAGTCCGGCTAGGTTACTACTAGGCAGGCGGTTGCGAACTAAACTAGATATTTTAAAGCCAGATAAAGAATCTAAAGTTTATAGGGAACAACGACGCCAGAAAGAAGCGGTACCAGGTGGGAATAGGCAACTAAAACCTCTAGATGAAGTATGGTATAGGCAGTATCTAAAGGGGGAGGAATGGGTTCCGGGTCAGGTAATCGACAGTACTGGACCGAATAATTATAGGGTGAAGAGCCAAGAAGGGGGATTCATTCATAGGCACATAGATCAATTAAAGAGAAGGTCATCGAGACTATCCCTAGCTTGCCCTAGTAATCCCATTCCTGAGGTAGCGAAGCCTAGCACAAATTCTCACACAGAGACCACAGCCGTACCAGGGTTGTCACCGGATGAGGTTCAGTCGGAGGAGTCGTCGGGGGCATTAAGTAATTCGCCTGGTACTAGGAACTGTTCAATGGGAAGAGGGGTTAACACCGCTGGACCTCCGGCCTCACCAGAGTATCAGGATGCACTGCCAGAGGTGTTACCGTGCCGAGCCCGCCCGATTAGACAATGTAGAATAAAAAAAAGATAAAATTAGTTATAAGATATAATTATAGTATAGTCTAAATTGTAACCGACTGCCACGCCTGAGGTCGCGGGTTCGATTCCCGCTCAAGTCAAACATTTGTGTGCATGAACATGGATGTTTGTCTTGGTCTGGGTGTTTCTATGTATAATATGTATGTATTTACAAAAAAAAAAGTATATATGTATGTTTATCCATTGTCTAGTACCCATAGTACAAGCTCTGCTTAGTTTGGGCTAGATGGTGATGTGTGTATGTAGAATATTATTATTATTATATTAATAAGTAGCTATGTAATCTAAGTTGTTAAAGTATAGTCATTATGTATATATTATGTTTTTGTTTGTTATGATGTTATTGTATGTATGTGATAATTGGTGTGGAAGAGTGTAATGTAGGTATTGTTAGAATATATTACCGGTGGTGGGTAATCCTAAGTTATGAATGATATATATAGAGATGTAAAATTTACGGCGGCAGTCCGGAATAAATTCTTGCGACGAACGGTTGTTTCTCTCAGCTCCCGATAGAACCTTCGAGAACATTACACTTTGGTATGATTTATTTTAATACTCGTGTCTAAATAATAATTATAAGGATATATGGTGACGACGACGTCCAAGAAATATTTATCTCATGTAATATTACTATTACATCCGAATATTTATTACAATGTCAACCAAAACAGATATGAACACATTGATATTAACTAGTTCAAAAATGATGAGTGTGATGTGATGAGTGAGTGATGTGAGTAAAATAGTAAATGATAATAAGTATTCGAAACGAAATGTGATGTCATAATATCGTCACGTGACGTCGACAACAGGAAGAAGCAAACCACAACCAATTTTTAAAAATATTGCTCATAATTTATATTTTTCGAAGCAAAACAAATAGTAAACATCGTTTCATACTTGGCCTTGTAGCGCGGGGGTGGGCGGGTCTTACCCTGCCCACCGCCGCGCCCGCACCAGCGCGTGCGATGAGTGTATCCTGTTCCAAAAGATTTCGTTTTGTTGTTGTAGGAGATTGTATATAAACTAAGACATTATCAGGCTATTATGAACTAGGTAATTAATATAATGCTAGTTAACGGATCTTACTCGCAATAAAGTATTTAAAAGGT
Organism: Catocala nupta; assembly: GCA_963675205.1. Classification (NCBI taxonomy): domain Eukaryota; kingdom Metazoa; phylum Arthropoda; class Insecta; order Lepidoptera; family Erebidae; genus Catocala; species Catocala nupta. The sequence goes on along the minus strand of OY776107.1, from coordinate 18,280,491 downwards.
AATATAGGTATACCTATATTGATTGCCCGACGCGACGTTTCGACCGACATGCATGGATCGTGGTCACGGGTTGATTAAAAAAAAACGTTTATTACGAACTACCTTCCTTTAAACGATAGTTAGCACGATTTACTTGATCGTCGCGTATTTCATCAAGGTATATGAAATTCACAACAAGCACAACTGGGGTTGCCAACCGTAGGTACTTTATAGTAAAGTATTGTACGTGATTTCGGGTAAACGTAATTTATACTTTAGTAGGAAATAAAGGACGTGAAGATACTTTATTTTACCTATGTCCGCTTTTTCAGGTTTGATTTAATTGTTAACTTAAAGCAACGCTATAAAGATTCCCTAAATTGAATAAAATCAATTGTTAAATAAAAAAAATAACCACATTAACTCCCTTTCGAACAGAGTAAGAAAAACTATAAAGATAATGAGACAACTAAGATATGCCACCTCTCCAGAAACACTTAAAATGACTTACTATGCACTGTGTCAATCACTGCTCATATACTGCATCCCCTGCTGGGGTGGAGCAGCCAAATCACACATGATTCAACTAGAGAGAGCACATCGCGCTTTATTAAAAAACTATGCTCAAAAAGCCAAGACTATACCCAACCACTAAACTCTACGAGGAATGTCAACAATGTCCGGAAACTTTTCATATACTTTATTATTTTACCTGTGCACAAAACAGTTATTTCATCTCCGGAATATAACGACCTGATCAGCCGTCGTCTCTTTAGGGTACCTGTACCGGTATGTCGCACTAAATTTGCCCAACGCTTTTACCCGTTCCTATCAGCTTACGTTTATAATATTGCTTCTAAATGCTGTGCATACGTCTGAATACAGCATCAGAGACAAAAATAAAAGCCTATGAATGGTTAAGTAAACTCACTTATGAAGAGACAGAACAGTTGTTAACTACGATAGCATAGAACATATTTACTTATTTATAATATTTAGAACTATGTTTTACTAATATATATAATAGTATTCCCTATATGTGTTATATTTATAGTTTAATAAGTATATAATATAATTAGAAATTTAAACGTGATCTCTTAGTTTTAAGTATTTTAATATTTTTATTTTGTTAAATTGTCTTATTGTCTTACCTTATATAGTTATAAACACTGTTTTACTTGTTTCTATAATAATTATGTAATTACAATTGTGAAGTGCAGGAGCTCTAAATCTCTATTGTAACTACGTTTGGCTGGGACCCCACGATAGAGGCTTGCCTAGTGTGGGAACCGCGTTAAATATTTACCCGATAAGATCTGCTACACTAACTTTATGTTTTGTTAAGCACTTTTATAACATTTTTATGTTACAAAATAAACGATTTTCAATATCTATCTTAATATAGACATCTTTTGCAAAAATCCGATTACGTCTTTCCTTAATAATAAATATTTGTTAGATTTAACTAGCATCAACAAAAATATGGTAACCAAAAGGCAGGTTAAATAAGTAAAACTTTATTTTCAGATCATGTACTTTTTTTACCTAAGATAGTAAACATACTCTATTTGTTCAAAATAAAGGTAGCAAGCCTAATCACAACTATGCCTATTGCCTAACTAGCTTTCAGGCCCTTTGAAACAGATTTAGTTAAGTTGCGTCTAGTGATCAAATAATACTAGAAATTGCGTAAAAACCAAACTAACAAAGCGGTATAAACAAATAACAGTTTTTAATTTTATAGAATAATTATTATGATAGGTTACTTAATATTTACATTACTATTTTTAGTAAAATGTTGCTATGATTTACTAAAACTCCATTTCTATCGGCACGTCTATCGTAAGTTTGTAATTCAATTCAGAATAAGTAGGTAGCACAGAGATAATGATTATTATAACGCCGACGAGTCCAACGACTATATCTACTGCCGCACAAGCAAATGAAATTTGACAATAGAAGTTACGAGAACCGACCAGGTGTTTGAATATAATGCCATGTAGTACAACAAAACGTTTTGTTTAATACATTGACATTTGTTAAGCATGCATATTTTTCATATTATAAGTAATTTCTTATTAATTAGTATCAGTAGGTAATAAACAAATATTGAAGTAAACCAAAAGAAGGGTATGAAATAAAAACACGATGTTTTTGTAGACTTGTATAAACATATAAAAGAGCCATCTAGCGTCTCATCTAGCCCTATAGGTAAAATAAAATGATAGGTAGATTACTTATGTGTGATGTAAAAAATACTAATACATCGATATCTTTAAATCATAAAATAAATGCGTTTACCTTGATGCTCGTTAATTAAATATGTACAATGTTTATTTATAATAACACTTTATGGTCAATTTTCTTCCAATAAAGCATTTTGATTGATCTAAATATTAACATTGGAACTCATAGTGCCATCTATGATCTATTTTTGGAACTGTTTACTTTTTGTTCTAATTGATACCCCATGGTATAGGTTGCTTTGACGACTTTAGTTTAGTTCATGATACTGCTACTTGGCGGCAGCACTTATGCAGACCTCTAGCGAGGCTCGAGTTGCCTATCTATACAGTATTGTAATCTATGGATGAGTGCGATGCAGATACGCCAGAGACGTCTACTACACAGCAGCGTTTAGATTTAGGACGCTTGCAAGCCACGTCCGTAGTCAGAAAGTAAGTTTACCGAATACTTTTGTTAAAAGTAATTTATGATTTAATGTTGTTTATTTATTCTGTTATTTGCATTACAATTTAAGACGCAAAAGAACTGCGAGAGCCACGGCCAGCTAAATTGAGGTGTTGCTGGCAAAATTAGAAGCCCAGCCTTTTTGGCGACAAGGCGGTTCACCGGCCTACAAGGCAGGGAAAATTATGAAGTGGTGTGGTTAAATCGGTAAACTTTCTGTGTAATAATAAAAATATCTGACCGCATTGATATAGGCAAAAATTTGAGTGTATCCCATCTGACCCGTGCTTATGCCTTCGTATTTTATTATTTATGATTTACTTATAATACAAATTCCAGGTATGGCGTGATTTTAAGAGCCGTGCATGCACTAAGCCAGCTACACTTCGAAAAGAAAGAGCCCAAACTGAGAATTTGCCTGTAAATTCACCTCCACTATCAGAAATGGAGAAGAGAGTAGTGTCCATAGTTGGCAATGATTACACTATAGGCACTAACTGCGCCGATTCTATGCCAGAGGAAGATGTAAGTACTGACTGTACTATTTATATAATCAAACATATTGATATGACCTGCAGGTTCATCTTTTAACGCGTTACCAGCCGGCGGGCAGAAGCCAGGTCCGTAGCTGGTAACCGTTAGGGTTATATTGAAACACGCAGACTGATTAGGCATACTTACTGTTGCGTCGCAATATATATTTGCTAACATTATGTTTATTAAACATAATATTCACTTATATAAGAATAGTGATATCCATAACGTAAACACTAGAAATAAGCATAAGTTAGTAGGCCCATATCATCGTCTACATAAAGTTCACAATACATTTGCGGGACTCGGTATACGTTTTTTTAATAAACTACCTATTAATATAATAAATTTACCATTACTTAAATTTAAAAGCGCCGTTAAAATACAACTTATTCGGAAGGGTTATTATTCAGTCAACGACTACTTAAATGACAAAAACTCATGGAACTAGTTGCTTGTTGCATACAGGATTTAAAGATCTGTATTACTTTTAAGTCAATTTAGTAATGTAGAGGTACCTCGTGATTATTTGTGAAGTTAACAAGTAACTTGTTTCTTAATTTGATTATTATTGAAGAATATAAATGTATAACCGCATTTAGTCACGGACTGCCTTTGCATTGTCACAAAGTGTAAGTGTATGCGCCATCATGCCATCTTACTGCCTATTTTTAGATTTATATTAAAACATATACCTTAGCCCAAATTATTTAATCTCTATAATATTATTAAGTTATTACTGTTTTTATCTTTAGTTTTTTTATAGTCTGTAGTATATAGCATAATGGCTGCAACACCTTGTTAATCTGAGTTGTAAAATACTGAAATTATATTTAATTGGCGATTTAAAAGAGTGGCCGTGAGTTTCTTGCAGGTTTCTTCTCATAGGCTCAACCCTTTGCCTGAACCTAGCAACTAACCTAAATGTAGCTTCAGTAACTTAGTAAACTCACTAACCCATATATTTTGACGTTCATAAGTGTTACTTTGTGACCTAAATGAATAAATGATTTTTGACTTTGACTTTGATTCAACTGAGAATATATTTACAATTTTTCACCTATCTTATATCCCATTTATTAGTCATGCAAGTAACGCTAACACTAATGTGTACAATAATCATTTACACCAATCAGCGACAAGTAAACAAAAATCTAACATTTACGAATGATTTCTTGGAAATCCTTATGCGTGTGTGCGTCCAGCGCGGCGGTCCTTACGCGACTGTTCGCGAGTATAAAAATAGTGCCACGTATAAAAAGCAGGTGGAAGTTTCGCGCGTCACCAGTACGAAAGTTGATATCGTCGCGGCTAAATGTATGATGCTCCGTTCGATCGCCTTCACGCGTCGCTTGGTTTCGGCGCGGCTAGTTGTACGATGCTCCGTTCGATTCCAGGTTTCTCGTAAAGTTATATGTTGCCTGTTCGTATATACATACGCCACATCACTCCCGCCTAAGTGAAGCGTACGTTTTGTTTCACCGCGCGGCCGGATCTGGTGACGTACGAATTTCGCGGTGAAGGTGATTGTGATTGTAATTTGAATGGGAAGTTGATATATTCTCTTTATTGATTCTGTAGAGCCTTAAAAACTCATCATCTTTCCTAAGTAGCGGCTTTTGTTTATTTCGCCGATTCCTTACGATTTGCCGACGTCTCACCATTTCGAGTCTATGTTCAATTACCATCAAGTCTAAATAAACGCTAAATAAGCTTACGCCATAATTTTTCACATACAAACCAATTTAGTAAAATTTCCAATTGATTTATATAAAAAATACCGTATGTATTCTATCGATTAACTTATAACGAGCTGTCAAATTTACCCGCAACTTTTATCGTTAAAATCGTAAAGTTAACCGACAAATAGTTAGGTACGTAACCGATGTCAATCGATAGTTGGGTTAGTAGAGACTACAAAAAATAGATAAAATCTGATCGCTACGACATAACGACAAAAATCGATCGCAAAGCCATCGCTATCTATGTCGAGACTGCAGGCCCAGCTATGCCCACTTATGTTCAAATTTAAGGACCGCAGTACAAAAATTTTAAATTCAACGTCATGTGTTTTAGTTAAATTTACTTTAAGGTAGTTCACACTGAGCCAATCAAATATACTTTTCATTGTTGCTTGCACTATGTCTTTTGATCGTGTTTCGGATTGTTAGGTATAACAACCGACACGTCATCATCGAACAAAACACATTTTTGTGGCGTGCGCCATATAACTCGCTTGTAAAACCTCACTTAGAATATTTAGTTGCGGTTTGGAGAAGTGCAGCCAAAACAAATGTAGATGTAATACAAGTTATACAAAATAAACTAATTAAAATACTATACAACTATGACTACTTAACATCTACCAGTAAAATATACAAAGATACAACAATACTAAATATTAAACAATTATACACTTACAAAACATGCATACTGATAAACAAAATTATCACAAAAACAATTGTAAGGAAACTCCAGAATCAGTTCTCAAGTATTTATTTCCTTTAATATTATTGTAACATAATTATATTTTATATTAATAGTTTAGGTGGCTTGTTGAACAGTGAGCCATCCAGGTACAGTGAGCCACGGCTATATCCCAGTAAGTGCGACGTTGCCACACTTCTCAATCGTGTTGAAACTTGCGTTGCGGTGTCCCCGCCCCACCCATTCAGTTAGCAGGCGCACGCGGCGCGAGGCGACGGCGTGACGGGAGTGTGTCTGTTTTTGCTAACAATATTACGAAATTTTCATGTAAGTACTTTGATTTTAGTACTTTTTTCTATTCTACTTATATAAAAACTATTATCATGCACACTAAGGTAGTATATTTAGCATTTGTTAAACAAACTAGAAAGCCAGACATTGCAATTGCTTTATTTTCATTTTTATTTTTGTCTGTGTGCGAGTGTGGGTAGTACACTCTGAACCAGTGATCTGCGGTACACGGTGAACCGGTTCACTGTTTACCGACTACCAACTACTTGTAAAGCACACAGTGAACCAACAAATTACTATGATCATCCTCATGTTCATAATTTAATTTTTTTAGGATGCCGCGTCAAAAGAAAGACCGTTCTATTGGAAAGCATACAGAAGAAGCCATGAAATCAGCACTACTTATGATTGATGGGGGCATGTCTATAAGAAAAGCTGCAAAGGACTGTCAAATCCCTTATCCTACACTCCATCGCTATGCAGCGAGAAGAAAAGAAAGAGGCGAAGACATGTCATTAGTCCCTAGGTATGATATAAACAAAATATTTACTGAAGAACAAGAAGAAATACTATTAAAATATTATAAGGATTGCGCTCTTATGTTTTATGGCCTTTCAGTGAAAGGATGTAGGAAAGTAGCGTATGAGATGGCAAAGATAAATAACATTAAAAAACCTGATTCATGGGAAAGGGATAATTTAGCAGGATTGGAGTGGTTTCGTTTTTTTAAGAAACGGCACCCTAATGTTTCTGTAAGAAAACCCGAAGCTGTGAGCCTGGCACGAGCGACCTCTTTCAATGCAGAAAATGTAGGACATTTTTTCAAGAATTTGGAAACTGTGCTTAAAAGAGAACCGAAATTTGCAGATGGCACTCGCATATTCAACTTAGATGAGACAAGTACTACAACTGTACAAAAACCGCAAAAGATTGTAGCACCAAGAGGAACTAATGTGGGAAAAGTCAAAAGCGGAGAAAAAGGCACGCTGGTGACTACATGTTGTATAGTGAGTGCGAGTGGTTATGCGTTACCACCTGCAATTATTTTTCCCAGAAAGAACTGTAAAACTATTATGTGTCACGGGGCACCTGCAGGTAGTTTAGGCTTAGCTAATCCTTCTGGATGGATGACTTCGGAGCTATTCGTGCAAGTAATGAGACATTTCATCAAACATTCGTCAACTACACCTGAGAATCCTTCATTGCTCGTCATGGATAATCATGAGTCTCATTTATCTATTGAGGCTCTAAACTTAGCCAAAGCGTCTGGAATAACTGTCTTGACATTACATCCACACACAACAAATAAGCTACAGCCACTAGATGTGGGATTGATGAACCCTTTCAAGACTTACTATTACTCAGCACTGGAGGCATGGATGCTTCAAAATCCAGGGAAACCTGTCTCAATATACGAAATCGCTGGATTCGTTGGGCGTGCTTATCCTCGAGCTATGACGCCACTAAACATAGCTGCCGCATTTGCCAAATGTGGAATTTTCCCTTATAATAAGGACATATTTACAGAAGAAGATTACATGCCCAGTAGCATCACAGATCGTGCTAATCCATATGAAAATCCTCCATTGATAATCCCAACCACCAGCTCACACCTTTTACCAGAATCGACAGCTCAAGTAAACAGTGTTGCAACAGTTGAACAACGCCCAGATTCAATAACCCCCACACTATTTGAATTATTAGAAAGTAATGATGATGATGCGGCCAGAGATAGTTCGTTAAGCCCATCAATACTCTCTCAAGAAAACATTGCACCTGAGTCCCAAGTTGTTGATATGTCTTTGATAATTGATAGACAATCCCCAAAATGTAATGAACATGCTCCAAGCTCCAGCCAACTGAATTCAGGTTACAGTCAACAGACTTCTGGCTCCAATCAAGTGGTTACGAGCCCTAATAAACAAGGAAGTTCAAAACGAATGATTATTACACCACAGATGTTTCGAGCACCTCTGAAAGCTGGACCGCGGTCTGATAAAAGGAAACGTAGGAAACTTGGCAAGAGTATGATAGCTACAGACACACCGGAAAAAGATACCATTGCTGCACAACGGGCTGCTGTAAAAATCAAGAAAGAACCACATAAAAGAAAAATCCTTCAAGAATCTTCAAAACCTAACCTACCTTCATCTAGCAAACCTCGAAAACCAAAAAGGCCAAGTAAACAGGATAGTTCAGAAAGTGAAGATTCAGAAGATCAAATGGTTATTGGAAGTGATACAGATGCAGAATCATACTTGGAAGAAGATACAGGAGAGGATACAGGAGAAACTATGGTAAAGGAACCTTTTCCACCGTTGCCGCGTCTACCTAAGACTGATGACTTTGTTCTTGTATTATTTCAATGTAAGAAACGAGCAATTTACTACATAGCTAAAATTTTGGATGATTGTGACGAGGAAGAAGAATATTGTGTTTCATTTTTAAATCTGAAAATAAAAATAGGCAAGAATTTATGTTTCCATTCGAACCTGATCTAGCAGCTGTTAAACAGGATTTTATAAAATATATTCTTCCTCCTCCACAAGTAACGGGTACAAAAAGACTGATAAGATATTTATTTAGCGTTAACTTGTCGTTATTAAACATTCGTTAAATATTATATTTTATTGTTTAAAGTTTCCTAAATATGCATCTAAGACTGTTGTAGTTTTAAAATTGTAATGTTGATTTTGCCCTAAGTGTTTTTTTTTTAATTATTACCTACCTCAAATAATAGGTATTAAAACAAGTAAGATTTTAAGTTTTGTTCATAGAAAACATTATTTTGGAATGATGATTTTTTTTGTGTTAATTTTTTGCTAAAATCTTTTTTAATTAAATATTGCCAAATGTTTAAAACCTTAGAACATTGCGTTATGTTTTCATTCCTTTATGTAAGTATAAAAAAAGTTTATACCTACCTACTCTAAAATTCAATTATTGTAATGATTTTTAAAATGTATGGTTTATACTTCAGAGGTAACCGACCCTACACTTAAATAAAAATCTTAGTTCAAACTACGTTTTATTACTGATATTCTCTATATTTCATCAGAAGATATGTCTGTTTCACTGTTAAAATAAGCTAGGTTCACTGTGTACCATGAGTGGTACACAGTGAGTCAATTCACTTTTTTTTTAAAAACCGTTGTATCTTTTTTGCTTAACAATTTGATTACATGTAGCTTAATTGAATAAAACTACATTAAATTATCTACCAGGTAACCAAAAATTAAAGTTCTGACTACATAACCCAGGGAGATAAAAGGTTACAAAAAAAAGGTGGTTCACTGTTCAACAAGCCACCCTACATAGTTACACAATATGCATACCTGATTTAATTCAATGCAATATCCGCCACTTAATATACTTTTACTTCACAAACTTATCCGATCGCCACACAACGCACGACTGCCCGTTATAGTTCCGCGCGTTAGTTTTATACTATCAAGCATAGTGGAGCAGTCGAGAAAAATCAGTGTTGCCAACAGAAAATAACGGATAAAATTAAACATATTCAAATAATGCTTCTACATCGCTACATTTAACTAAATATTTCTATATAATAATTATATTCTACCTATGATTGCTAACACAATACACTCAAAATTCTTCTAGAATTTAGTACAAAGTGATTTTCTATTTGATTTTCACCGGTGTGTATACGGTAATACTCGTCTAAATGGCTCTTTCGGAAAAATCATATCATACAAATATCACACTTGTATGGTTTATCACCTGTGTGTTTACGGTAATGTTGATCTAAATTGTATGGTTTACCAGTCACGAGCCCGTTCGCCCCCTAGTAGGTATTTGTTAGGTTTCTTCTTAAATCCACCCATAAATAAAGAAAGTCAAGGGGCGTACGGGTTCGTAGCCGGTTTATCACCAGTGTGTAAATGGTAATGCACGTTAAAACCGCTCTTTGTAGCAAAACATTTCATACAAACATCACATTCGTATGGCTTCTCACCAGTGTGTATTGTACGGTAATGCACGTTCAAACTGCTCTTTGTAGTATAACATTTCATACAAACATCACACTTGTATGGCTTGTCACCAGTGTGTACACGGTAATGCACGTTCAAAGTGCTCTTTGTAATAAAACATTTCATACATACATCACATTTGTATGGCTTAACACCGGTGTGTACACGGTAATGCAAGTTAAGACTGTTCTTTAGAGTAAAACGTTTCATACATACATCACATTTGTATGGCTTCTCACCAGTGTGTACACGGTAATGCAAGTTAAGACTGTTTTTTGTAGTAAAACGTTTCATACATACATCACACTTGTATGGTTTTTCACCAGTGTGTACACGATAATGTATAACTAAATCGCTTTTTAGAATAAAACATTTCATACAAACATCACACTTGTACGGTCTATCACCGGTGTGTATACGGTAATGTTTCTTTAAATGCCTCTTTCCGATAAAACATTTCATACAAATTTCACATTTGTATGGCTTGAACCCGGTCACAGAATGTTCCCGAATGTGTGCTATTAATAGAATCTTGTTGTTGAATACTTCTTTGCACTCATCACATATATAAGATTGTTTATTATTACATTTACTGTCCCTAACATCACTGTCGATAACGCCTTTGACACTATCTTTGCGGTCCTCGCTGAATGGTGTTGAAGTGATATATTCAGCATCTCTTGTGTGAGTAGCTAGTGCAGGTTTCTCAGGGACACGGGCACCTTGAAACAGACATAATAAAGTAGTGGCAAACGGTTGGGGAGACCGGGATATTTTAGTGCTTAAGGCCGGTAAGGGACGCGGAATTGTAGTTATGAACACTGTACATTACCAACGGAAATTACAGGACTCATTGTGTGATTTAAAGGTAATAGAATCTGGTATCATACAATCCGACGGCTAGAGTAACGCGCAAGATACGAACTTTGTTACAGGACAACAAGGTCTTCTTCTCGGATGACGAATACGATAAACTGTATAAGGTAAAGGCGCAGCAACCACCAAAATAATAATATAAATATAATGTCAGTTAACAGAAAATTGACAAGTTGAGCCAGCCGTAAGTAGCAAACGTCGCTTACCATTCTCTAGCCATTCACGAGCGCGCCGAACACTGCGAAGCTAATATGTGTGTTATAAGTACTTGTGAGTACTTACTGATGTTCTCCTCGAAAAGTAGCCGCGCTCGCAGCGATGGACGCGCGGCTTCTGACCCGACGTGCGACTCGTGAGGCGACGCCTGAGTACCAAACACTTATATCAGAAACACACAGTACAGTGACATTAACGTTTCGAAATACCCAATATGAAGAGAGTAAGTAATACTTTGTGGATGCAGGGTTTGTAACTTTTACAAGATGAGAACTACCTACGATTTTTTAGGTTTACCATGAACTGCACTTGAGACTACAAAAGTGTTGCAAAGACCCTCCAGACTGACTGTGTGATGGAATTCCGATAGGGCCCGAGAGAGATCAAACCCAGCACCAACGTCTTTACATGCTCTGTAACGTTGCTGTTTCTATACTGAGAATTTCTTGAAAACCCAATAAATTACTATTTATCGATCCCGAGATCAAGTGCACATCAGTCGCATTCACTTTCACTGCAGCTGGTATACATAAATATCTGCAATAAATCGCTTCTTGAAGAAGATGAAAATGATCGCTACGACGCTATTGAATTCAAGCGTAAGACACAGAAATTCGATGAGCATAGCATAGAGTAATAACTCTTCACTATTACCAATCATTGTATCGAATCTGTTTATTTAACGAGCCACGAATGAAAAAGAAGCATCATTTATACTGCACAAGATTACAACTAGTATTGCATTGGGGTCCATCCTAGGACCAGTTTAATCTAAATATATGAGGATGCTGGATTACTAAGAAAGAAAGAATTAAAGCTTATAAACGTTAAGCATGGTGAACTAAACATGACAAACACACTGACCTCTACCTGTTCTGTTTGTTTCTCGTGCTTGTGTTCAAGTACCAATGAGTTGCTCGTCAATTCATTTAGGTGATCTTCAAAACTGAAAACACATGGAGAACATATGACGGAGAGAGAAAATATAAACAGAAACCGAAAATAAAGCATAGAACATACACACATAAAAAAAGTCTACGTTCACGGAAAAGGTGTAATATTTTTTAATAGCTTAAAATATTTAAAAATAAATTAATACGTTTATGTTTTTTATTTAAGAATACATCATTTAAATGTAGAAGGCATAAAATATTGCTTTTACATAAAAACGAGGTCAATGTTAATGACTCTCATTCTTGTTTCTGCCTGAACGCTGTTTTAATCAATTTCTCTGAAATTGTTCATTTGGAAACTGCCAGATGGACTGTCTAAAGTCTTGCAAGCAAGAATAGTGTTATTGCATGAAGAAGGATATTCTACAAGGCAAATCGCAGCTCCGTTTCTCAAACCTCCGTTATTACTACCCTGCAGAGGTACTGAAGCATGAGAAACTGAGATTAAAGCTGCGAGCTGCTACTGGACTGGATATTAACACACAGACCATTCGTAATTGTTTACACCACTTTAGATTACGATTAAGGAGATCCTGGCGAGCACCTTTGAAGATACGGGAACGACAGCGACGCAGATTACAGTAGGCCAAACAGCGTCAAAACGATGAAGACGAAGAAGATGTCTGCGTAATTGTCTTTTCGTTGACGAAACACGAATTAGTACGCACCCTGATAACCGACGTGTCCGAGTTTGGAGAAGGCCTGGGAATTCCGAAAAGCATAGAACTGCCACTAGATACCGTTCAGCAAGCCGGCAAATCGGTATCTTATTGGGGTGGAATAGTGATTTGAACTCGAACGCCTTTGATCCCGTACCAAGGCTCTATAACAGCTAATTCTTACAAGACAGCTGTTACTGATGGCATGATCAGACCATTCAGGATAAATTATGGTAACCAATTCGTGTTGGTCGACGATAATGCGCCGGCACATCGAGCTCAACGAGTGAGCGCTGCTCTCCGGGAGTACGAAATCATGCGGTTAGACAGGCCTGCTGGCTCTCCGGACTTAAACCCAATTAAGCACGCATGGGACGTTCTCAAGCGAGCTGTTTGTAGTCGTCAGCCACCTCCAAGAATTCTGACACAGATCTAGGAAGCCGCCATTCAAGAATGGGACACGTTACTACAAGAACAACAACAACAACAACTTGATCTACAGCATGCCCACGAGGATTGCGGCATGCGTTCAAGCCAGAGGAGGAGTCTTACAAATTTCACAGAGATTGAAGAGCTGTTTAAAAAAAAAACTGAATGAATATATAGAGATCTTTATATTTTTAAATGTTAAAGCGATAAAAAATGCATTCATTCATTATATTTTGACACGACAAAATGCATCTCAACTTTTCGAGGTGAACGCGGACTTTTTTTGATGTGTGTATTATCGTCTACAAACTACTCAGGATCACAGGTTGATATATGACAAAGTATTTCTTGTCAGCAAAATCCGATAACACTGACCGACCCGGCAACAGATGCACATATGCGCAGCTACAGATCGCGAGTGCCCCGGTGGAGATTGCGATCGTTAAAAGGAAACAACACGGGCGAGAGAATTGAAAAATAGGTATCTGTAAAATCTATTGCTGTCGCGCAGTGCCCGCAGAGCGTGATAGAAGCAACTGCAGCTTGGACCGAAAATACCTATTAAAAGTACACAAAATCACCGTTTCGTAGTTCCCTGATTCCTTTTCCAACACATGACCGATTTAACTACTTTTTTCATAAAAAGTTGAAGAAAGGCTTTGGCCGTGTTTCTATGTTTTCCTATTTTATGTAATCTACTCAAATTTGTTTGCATTTTTCAAACATCCAGTTTGAACACAGCGGAAAATCTGGCCAATTTTTGAGGTTTCTGAAGGCTCATGTCTCTTTTAATAATTAATTAATGAAAAAAAGGAAAACATAGGGACATGCCAATAGAGGCCATACATTTTTTGGAAAATATTATTGCTCTACTGGCATTATCCAGGGAGCAAACAGGGGACTACTATTGTATGGAATAACGGGCCTTGTGTTTCCTCTTAATCACGCTTACGATTACATCTCTGAATCAACGCAGCAGTGTTATATAATTATGTCACAATCAACATGACTGCAAATATACTCACCGCCATTCTTCTATTGTGATGTTATTGTCGTAATCGTTTTCAAATTTAACTTCTGCTATTTCATGTTTTAGTGATGGTGAATTATTATTTTCTTTTATCATTTCCTGAAAATAATTAGAGATGAACACAATCTAAAGTCTTCAACATATTACAGTTCTCACATGTAACAACTTGTTAAAGTCGTACCTCTTCAGCTTCAACGCCTGACAATTCGTAGTGTGTAATACTTAGTTGAGTTGAGAGCGAGCTCTTGTTCTCGTCGCATGCAAACTGACAACAAACATCAAATCAATATTATAATACTGGATAATCCAGTTTAGAACAACAGCTTCAATATTCCCACTATTTTATCTGTTGTTCTGAACTATACAATATACATGAACCTACATCAATTGTTCTCGCAATGATAGTACTCACCGGTACACTCTCTGTCACATATTGATACAGGATGTAATGTGATTTTATCATTTTATTTCTGAAAATAACATATTTCTCTAATAAAGCTGAACATTCATAGCACAGCCACTGTGGTAACCCATCTGATGGTGAGATCTGAAATATAAACAATTGTATTATAATCAGATCCAGTCTTTATATATAATGAGAGAATGTTACTATTGTTATATTTTAATTGAATTTATGTTTCCATTGATTACATAGTTGAGAGAATAAATTAATCACTATAACTTAACAAGGTCCATCTGTCAGTAGTGCCAAAATGACTAATTCTGGCAGTTTATAATATAATATAAAATTCTATCACATACACACAACACCATCTAGCCCAAACTAAGCAGAGCTTGTACTATGGGTAGAGGGTAGACAATGGATAACATATAATGGAATACATATAAACACCCAGACCAAGACAAACATCCATGTTCATGCACACAAATGTTTGACTTGTGCGGGAATCGAAACCGCGACCTCAGGTGTGGCAGTCGGTTGCCGGGTGCCGACAGTTAGATCTTCGTTCGGTGCTGTAGTTTTGGAAATACAAGGTGTCTGTGCCAAGATGAACGCTCACTTTGGTACAGCAATCAATACCCCCTTGTATCTTTTAAATGGCGGACTAACCAATTCTGGTACTTTACAACCAAATTCGACTAATTAACAACTAAGTCAACACATAAATAGATTTTCAGTTCGCGATGGTGGCTGTGCCAAGATGAGCCATACATGTAAATGTTAGTTTGTTTGTTTGTTTGTTTGTTACACTTTTACAACTTAACTACTACACCATGAAATCTTGTATACATATTGTCAGGAGTACAGAAAAGGACATAGTGTACCTTTCAACCAGAAAATAGTAATGTTATTAATCTAACCAAACCTTCATTTATGTGAGTGATGATGCAGGGAAAATCTAGTATTAAATAAATGTGCAGGCACTTCCTCATACAAATTTTAATAAATAAAAGCTGTATTTTTTTACCTAATGTATGTATGAAGCTCAAACTTAAATTTGTGAACGTAGCAATTAGTAAGCAATTATTGACGTAACAAAATTAAGGAAATTCTGCGTCTTTCATGCTTAAACCGGAGGCAACCAGCCATCCTGATGTCAGAATGGCTGGACAAAAAAATATTCATTTTTCTCTGAATGTATTGTATGAAGCAATTATTGAAGAAATGTAGCAAATATAAGCAATTGGGTAGCAATTCCTGAATATACTTTCAATGCCGCTTGTTGAGTGCAGGTGCCTATACCTACATAGTTTTATCAATTAATGTGTGAATGTGAAAAATGTGCTTACTACTTAGTAGCATGATAGTAGGACCTTTCCCCAAGCAATTAAATAAATAAACTAATGAAAGGAGTGTCTCCTTTCCTAATCTGTACTACTTATATTCAACACCAAGTTGAGGTCTCTTGTGTGGTAGAAAGCTCTTGTCACAGGGGAGTCTCACAAAGTGAGTTTATAACAAATATACATTTTATAAGTAAAATAAACAAAATCTGATATTGACATTCTTATTCTGCAGCTGGCAATTATTTTTAGTCAAGTCTTTCCAATAATATATTAATAAAGCTAGTTTAAGTAATAGAGCTTCCATGAGAAGAAAAGCAAAAATTCATGTTTTATTTTCAATTGTCAATTCACTTGATACATATTTTTTGATAAACTGTTTAAAATAATTAAGTAATGCATCAATAAAACAGTAACAAATACTGCAACTTCTGTTTAATGTCAAGCTTTTTGACTTCTCTAATCTATTAACCAATAACAAGAATATTACTCTTATAAATTATTGAGACTTAAATTTAGAATATGTTATACTTGGTATTATAATAAAGAGGAGAGTCTCATTCTCATCAAGAAGTGCTTTGACGATTTATGATTTATCAACTTTCAAGCTAAAAAATCGGCCCCATTAGTTTGTTATACACCGTGTGTTAATATTATATATTTATATATAAGTATCACATTTCGTACCTATAAATACAATGTTGTTAAGTAGCTAAATGAAAGGTACAGTAGCTTGCTACTATTTGAATATTTACTGCATTAAATTTTGTTCCTAACATCTTGAAGCAAGGAGGATACTCACAATTAAGCCAGTCAAATCCCTGTACATAGTTTCATATCGTGTTGCAGTGATCATCCTACGGTCACTCGCCAGGCAACCTCTACAAACACTCATCTGTTTAAAAGTCCCTATGTTTTCACTTACAGTATTACTGGTATGTTCCATTGGAATTAATTTATTTCTTTTCAGACTAATTAATTATCTGCTTATTCAATAAACGAGCCTCAGAAAATCGTAACAATACAATAACAAATAACATCAAGTCGTCAACACCATAGCTATGACACTATCAGTGTCATGTCATAAGTCATAACCCAGACGTCACTCAATGCATTGGCGATACTAGCGCTAACTGGCGTTCGGTTCAAGCAACTTTTTCAAATACATACATATGCGTGGGTATATATCTATTATAATGATGTAGTGATTAATTATGTGAATTTTCAGACTAGCGAAGTTTATAGTTAAGAATGTGTATACTTAACTATAAAATTCGCGTGCCTGTACATTCACTTAAAAATGAAAACCAAGATCAGGGCAAGTATGGAATTGTAAAAAATAAAACAAGGTCTTGAGTCTATTATTCAAGAGAGACCATAGAGTAGTATAAGTATAATAGGAATAGAGAGCCCACTCAAGCAAAAATTTTGCCACCTCTTTTTCAACGCCCGCTAGTGCCATCTTTTATTTGGTTCTAAGAACTATATGCAAGTACCTACTTAGAGATAGCTGAATGTGTATATATATATACATATATTTGTAGCTATATCGTGTATATTATATATAAATATAGGTATGCATAAATTGTGTTTACATTAGGGTAAAAATAAAAACAGCTATTATTCATACCAATTCTTTATTGATTACAGAAATTAATGGTTCACAAATAAAACATAAAGAGGAAATTGGAATAAGGCGCTATTTTAATTTATTAGATTTATGCTTAATAGTACGATTGAGCTGCACTTTTTATTTCATCCTCACCATCATAGGTAATTTTTGCAGAAAAAGTTCTGTTTATTGAGCGACAGCAGCTACAATTTAATAAATTTATTGAGACGTTCACAAAATAATCATTTATATTATGTCGTTGGCATGTAAATTCATAACATGTTATCATTGTATCGCATAATAACTTTATTTTTGATCTTATGTTGTATTTTGAAACGTCTGTTTTTTAAAACGCACAGGTAGAATTTTGTATGTATTTGAAGGTATCTTTCTTTAGATGGGTAGCACAGCCATTTCTTGTTAGTATTTTATTCTTTTAAAATCACCAGGATAATAACAGCGAAAGGCACTAAAATCACAAAATTCCACTAACACATGCGCGTACGCCGTTTTTGTGAAATTTGTGAATTGTATTTTTATGATAAGTTAGAAATGTCCAAATCCGTTTTGGACTCTAGGAAAATAAGATGGCAAACATCCAACTCTTAGTTTGAAGTTTTAAATTAATAAATGGAAGTCATATGATACTAATAAATCAATAAGTATTATTATGAAACAATAGTAATCAAATTGTAATTTTTATTAATTAACTAAAAATATTCTACAATCCATGTTTGACCAGTGACATCTATCGTGTTAAATTGCATAATACTAAGGAACCAATACAAGAATAGTTCTTAATATGTCCACTTTTGCACTGCAATCGCCTGTCAAATGTAGATATTCTATTCCAACTGTGATACCACTGGGAGAGTGCTTTATATTACTAATGATACCCATTGAAAATAGCCCGGATTTTTAGGCAAGTAGATAAAAACTTATTTTATAATAAATTATGCATAACACATAAAATATTTATAACTATATTCAACATTACACTTTGGATTAATATCATATTATTTATAGCTTTAAAATGCAAAATATCTTGCATTTATGTAATTATAGAGTGACAAAGTAGTTTAATTCCTTGCAACACGAAGTGCTGTTGACATATTTTGAATCTAAGTTGTTGTTTGTTTTTAAGCTAAAAGTAGATCAACAAAAAAGGAATGGATTTGGGAACCTGCGATGAGTGCATGCTATGGTAACTACGAACAAATGTACTGGTACGTTTTTCGACAAGAGCGCCTCTATTAGTAGTATCATGAATTAATTGTTACTATATAGTTTTCAATAGATGGCAACATCGATCAAATATGGATGACAATATTACAAAATTTTGCTGCGGCAGCCATAGATTATAATACGGTAGCGTCTACTTTAGTGTTGCAAAGTAAAAATTCAGTGGGATATTTTGTTTTAGTCTACAACAACTTAAATCAATGATGATATTTTGTATAAATAATATCTAAAATCTCAGCAATAATGCCATATCAATGTACAATAGAGCTAAACAGGTAATATCAATGCAGATTAAAATATTAAACTAAATAAGATTTAGTGAAAATATTTTAATCATCTAGCAACACTGTTTTTGACACGTCATGTTTGACGATTTCTAACAAGAAAATTTTCGATTAATGCGCTAACTCAAAGTTAATTTCTTGTTTTTCTGTGTATTTGTGGTTTTTCTACAACGTAGTACGTTGAGATAAACTTAGTTCCTCCTGCCAGGCTTCGAGAGTACCTAAAAATGCTAAAGTCTTCTATTTTGTGGTGAATTTGATCAATTTTGTCATCATGACTTATAGATCATGACTCACAAGAGAAAATAAAAAAGAACCTTATTTTTTGTTTATTTTTCATGTTCCCCATATAATCCCATTTTGTAACTTGATTAATATGCTGCCTATTTTTGTATGCATACAAATATAGGCAGCATATAAATTACAATAAAATTATAAAATTTTTAATATATACGTATGTATGTATAGGCACAGATAATATAATACTATACTAGTACAGATACTCAAACCCATACAAAAATCTTGGACACGCCTAACTCGGGCTATTCTACTTGCTATTTTGGTACCTATCTTTTTACATTAGATGGCAGCACAAAACTAGCGCCACTGCTGCCATCTACCCATAACAAGTACACAAGTTCCGAATCCTATTTGATAACAGCTCATAAGAGATGGCGTTGTGACAGTAAAATAGGTACTCGACTGTTTACCACGGATAGAACATAATTTAAACGAGCTGATGCAAAAAGTCCTTGAAAATAAAAGTTATCTACCTATAGTGTTGTGTGCCGAAATGCGTACGAACACACTTTGGTGATTCTCATTTACTCGGTCGGATTTTCGTGAATATATCGTGTTTCTGTCAAAATTTTACCTTGTATATATCTTTTTCATATAATTTTAATGAATGCGTTTTAAAAAGTATTAATAAAATAATACACGGTGTCCGGGAAACGCTCCCGAAAACGAAGACTGGTGGTAGTGCTAGTGATGGCTAATAGGATACCACAAAAGAAAATCGAAAATAAATTCCTTTTTTATGTTTTTTTTTTTGCTTTTTTACGTTTGTATTATGTTCGGACAGCCAAATAAAACGGATATCAAAAAGAAAATAAATTTAATTCCCATTTTAGAAGGAACTGCAATGTACATAATTAAATTGCACAGCTGACGTTAGGGGTCAATGATTCGCGCGCTACGTCACCAGTAGGCATTAATGCCTGCCGCTACCGACATGCACACTATGCACAGCCGTCGCTTGCGCCGCGCCGACTGCATTGTTGTTATTAAATTCTCTCTCTTTCTCACTTTCTTATTTCATCTGTTGGAAGATTAATTAAAAGCTAGCTCAAATTTAGATACCTTGAAATAATCCCTGTGACCCATAAAGGACCACCCGATAATATTAGTTATTCTAGATAATAAATTTTAATTTGTCGGCCGACTTGATGCAATATTCAGTAAAAGTTATTCTAGTTAGATCCCTAGATAGGAGTCGACCCTGCCGCGGCATACATTTAGGTAAGTCCTGAGAATCAATTTTTAGTTTTGATTATAAGCGTAACTAACCCTGACACGGAGACATTAAAAACTTATTATCGCGCTTATTATTTTGCACTTCTATTAATTAATTCAAAATAATTCCTACTTGATGCCTAAAATCACACAAATAACTTCACACGTTTATATTTAGGTACTTTGCAAGTTTTACCAGAATTGTGGACTGTTTATGATGACATTGATGACACATTTTAATTTAATTAAACCATCTCTGATTTTAAACACTACGCGATTATTAAAATAGTGTTAATAATTGAAGTTACAATGCCTATCGACTGTTATTGACTGGCTCGCTACTCGCAACCGACCCGCGCCGCGTTGCCATGGTGACGCGTGACTCGCGGTCACATCGCGAAATTCGCGCATGCGCGAAACGGATTGCGTTTGCGCCCTGCAGTGATTAGATAAACCGACGTGTCGGTAAAAAAGCAGTATTTTACCTACAATCCGTTTTATAAGTAGGTACGTAAAATAATGTTATGCATGTCCACATTTATAATGTAACTTTTCGATACCTCTTATTAATAAGGACACATTGTCTTTTTATTCAGACTTCTAAATAATACATTTATTTTATTCTGACTGTTAAGTCTTCTTTCACAAAGGCCGAAATTTTAGAGAGTTCGAAGAATATCGGTTCTTAACAATAAATCATTTAAAAATGTAATCTTAGAAACCATTTATTAGGTACTATTACTTTCGAGTAGCCTTTACGGCGTAATTCATATTAATGCCTACATAAAGTTTATAATACATAACATGCTGTCTACCTGTCTTAAAGGACCATGCAAAAAATCGTCCCATATCATCAACAGATGCCAAACCTATCTCATTAAATACATCTAGACATTATGATTAATTTTTACTATGGCGACATCACCGTAGGATACGGGGTTATCGTGCAATCAAAAAAAAAAATGTTATATACAGTTTTATTAAGTATTAAGAACTGAATTAAAAATGTACTATTTAACTAAAAAAAAACTCGAGAGAGAACAGCCGTAAGACGCACTTTACCCTCCCTCCTTGCTCCGTTACCCCGACCGCACCCTTTCGACGTCTGCGCCCGCGCACCTCCCTCAGTCGTGGCTAGTACGTTCCGCTGTGTTCGCGTTGTTTATTTGTGCGTTATCGGCTTGTTTGCGACTATTACTAACCTCTGCTTGTTTATTGGACCTTTTGATTGCTACTCGATGACCCCGGCACGTTTAATGGACTGTGATTTATAAATATGGAGACTGGACGCCAATGTGTAATGTGTCCTAGATCTGTTTTAAGTCAGAGACGACATATATTACAAGAAACATTGCTTTATAGTAGTCCTGAGTTAGCGGCCTACATTTTGCAAAATGGATTGACACAAGTAAGTCACAGTCATTGTATTTATTTACTGATTTATTATACATATATCGATAACTTTTAGATATTATGTAGAATACGTATAATGAATAAGAATAAGTGTCATGTAGTTAGAATATATAAGCAGATAGAACATTGCTACGATACTATATGTTACATTTTAGAATTGCTTGAATAAAAATATAGCACTTAAAGTATAGCTTACGTTAGGAACGACTCAATCGTCCGGCCATAATTCCCATGAGGAATGAGATATATTTACCTGCATAATTATTTAATCTCACCTTAATATTTTTCTAGTCTAGTCCCAAAGTCAGCGTAGATTGTGTTCTGAGTTCTAGACAACTGACAAGCAGACATATAACACCGATGTAATCAATATAACACAAAAAAAATACTTCTGCTTATTACAAAAACACCCATATGCTGATATCTTCATTTCATTTTCCCTTTTCAGGTAGTATTCAATAACGTAATGGCAGTATGCCATAGATGCTGGCAGAGAGCCAATAATAATGCCGGTGGACAACTACGTCCTGAGAACGCTCCCATTGTAGAAGGTAATTACATCTGTGCTATTAATCCTTAACAAAATAAATTATTTCATCACTAAGTACAGTCTAGCTTCGCCGGGACAGCTAGTAATAAATAAATAAATAATTTTAGATGCTGACAATCAAGAACCCCCCAATGTTGCTGAAGCCCCCAATGATCCTCAGGACAATCCAGAGGATGATGCTCGTAAATTCTATGTTCGCGATTACGTACGTGCACCGAACACTTCACGGCTCTGCATGTATAGGCAATGTAGACATGAAAATCTACGACGAGTTCCTGTGTCTATCAAGCTACATTTGGTATGTCATTATCGATTATATATTCCACCGAGTTCGCGAATATGCGAAGAACATTTAAATAACTATGATTTTGAAGAGTTACTGGATAATGTAAATGTTACACATTATTTTAATGCTTCATTTTTTAGTAACATGACAAACATGTTAATTGAAGCAATCAACAATAGGACAAGATTCGATTTTGAAACATTATCTTCACTGAATAATAGTGAACTTATGTTTTGGACTGGATTCACTTTAGAGCAGTTCAACGTCATTTTGGAAGAAACGCCATCGCTCGCAGAAAAATGCAGACATCCCCGATCAGTTCTCGGAGCTTATTTAACGAAAATACGAACTGGAGAACCTAACGAGCGACTAGCTACGCTTTTCGGCGTAACACGTCAAGTGTTTGAATATCGCCTAAAAATAGCGCGACAATGCTTGACAGATCAATATGTACCAAGACATCTTGGTATAGGTCATATTTCTAGAGATGAGCTTCTAGAGAGAAATCTATTCTTGCCCAAACATATTTTTGGAAATGAAAACAACACCAAGTTAATTATTATCGCAGATGGCACATATGTATATATTGAAAAAAGCACTAATTATTTATTTCAAAGAAAAACTTATAGCCTCCACAAGTTTCGCAATTTATTGAAACCATTTATTTTAGTAAGCAGCGATGGATATATCATAGATGTCATAGGCCCTTTTCCTGCAACAACATCAGATGCAACTATTATGCAGAAAATAATGAATGACGAGGAGCAGTTACTACACTGGTTACTACACAGAGAGGACGTCTTTATTTTGGACAGGGGCTTCAGGGACAGTATTAATGATATTGAGTCCCTTGGCTATGAACCTCACATGCCACCTACCAAGGACAGGAACGCGACCCAGCTATCCACAGAAAAGGCAAATGAATCTCGGTTGGTGACTGTGTGTAGATGGATTGTGGAGGCGGTTAACGGCAAATTCAAAAACCGTTTTAAGTTATTAAAACAAACTTATTTTAACCGAGCTTTGCCAAACATGTTTGTCGATTTCCGCATAGCAGCATCATTAATAAATGCTAATTACCGTGTTGCTACAGACCACAGGCTTGCGCCGGAATTCTTTGAAATAATTCAAACTAAGGTTCATCAACCTAACCTTTTGAAAAATTATGTCGAAGGCAAAAATCTTAACAGGCAAAGAGCTAACTTTGTGACGATGGAGGCCACCATGCCACATTTTGAGGACTTTCCAGAACTGACTGATGATGATATCATTTTATTCGCCTTGGGGACCTACCATATAAAACTTGCGAAATCCTACTGTGCGGAACATATTCGGAATGGAATTTATTATATTGAATTATTTCGAGAAAACCAGCTAACTGATTTGCCAAGGTATAATATTCGAGAAAATAATGTCTGGTTAATTAGAGGACGAATACAATCTCGACACGTTAGATCGCGCGTTTATTATTGTTACATAATAATAAACCGAAGTGAAACTGGCAGACGTGCTTTTGAACAGTGGTATTGCACATGCCTAACAGGGGCGCGTACGGTTGGAAGTTGTGCCCATATAATATCAATTATATGGTATATGGGCAAAGGTCGACATATCGACTTTAATCTACCAGCGGAAATGTTATCGACTATTATAATAGATGAATAATATAACGTTATTTTTGTCTGGATAATAGTTCTGTTGTTATTAAATGTCTACTTGCACAATTATTTTTGTGTTATTAATACTTAAAATGTCTAGTTGAACAATTGCTTTTTGTAATTATCGTCTAAAATGTCATTTTTATTTTAAAATAAAAATACTTTATTTTTGTCAAAAGTCTTTTTAAAAAAAAACTCCCATCGAATTCTGAACTAAAAATTGGTACTGTACTTTTCATGGGACGTAATAATAATATTGAAACTTGTCCCATGTCTGTTGATGGGATGGGACACTGCCCATACATTTTTTTTCATGGTCCTTTATCGTACACTGCTAATTATTATTTTAAATTATTAAACTGAGTACAAAATATTTTTACAATGTAGGTGCCTACCTAGCGACTAACTTAGCGTAGGTACAATGCTACATGTATTTTGTTGATCTATGGTAACTTAATTCCCGAACTGTTTTCAGTTCTTCGTTGCAATTTGGCCGCGCGGGAGTGAAACATTTGTTAGATTACGTTTTTGCTTGTAAAATTGTTATTGTTTGGTTTCTTGTTAAGTTTTTTTATAGTTCGTTACGTTTTTTGTTATTTACTTAGTTGTTAGTTTATTACTGCTTATAGGGATATATATGTGAGAGTCTATATACCTATATCAGAAGGTGTTTAGTATAGGAGAGGAATAATACACGTTGTTACTGTGACTCCATATATTAGCGGCTACTGTTCTTACATGGCGGGCGCAGCCGCCTCTAAGTACACACATACATAATAAGTACACACATACATAATCTGCTAATTCAGCATACGAACACAATGGAATGCATACATGTACATGTGTCCCTACACTGCTAATCGTTTTAGTTTTGTGGGCGTTGGCTAACAATAATGCCTGAGGCGTATGTGTATAGTGCTCGTGAGTACGGGAGTATGTTGATGTGTTTGGGAGAAGCTCGAGGAAATGCTTCTCATGCTCTGAGGATGTACCGCCAAAGACATCCGACCGCCCGGCATCCTTCTAATCCGCGAATGATAACGGCAGCGTTTCAACGTGTGTTAGAGAATCGACCGATAGCTCCAGCGACGGCAGGTGGTGGCAGACAAGTAGATATGCACACGGAACAACGCGTAATTAATGTCATTCGTCGAAACCCACGCCTCGGCACACGAAGTGCTGCGAAATTAATGCGACGGCGGGACGGAATAACTGTGTCGCACTGGTATATCCATAAGGTGTTGCGGAAAAATAGGATGCGCCCATACAAGGTACATAAAGTGCAAGCTTTGGTACCCGGTGACCATGGGCGCAGTCGTGCTTATTGCCATTGGCTTATAGACCAGCAACATCAAGCACCAAATTTCGTCGAGCACGTTATCTGGACGGACGAGGCCACATTCACAAGGAACGGATTGTGGAATAGAAGGAATACTCACGTGTGGTCAGAGACTAACCCACATACCTTCCAAGAGACCGGGCACCAAACACGATGGTCAGTTAACGTGTGGGCTGGTGTTTATAATGATAGAATACTCGGACCAGTATTTCTACCGCAGCGACTCGACGGACCACGTTATCTTGATTTTATTAACGAGCATCTAAATGGCGTACTAGATGACTTACCGCTGGCTCAGTATCGGCTAACGTGGTTCCAGCAGGATGGTGCGCCACCACACGTTGTAAGGTCCGTCCGTGAGCGTCTCACTGAATTATTCAGTGACCGATGGATTGGGAGGCTAGGACCGCACGCATGGCCACCTCGTTCCCCCGATCTCACCCCTTTAGACTATTTTTTGTGGGGTTACGTAAAAGAAAGAGTGTTTGATCGGGAGTGTGACAGAGCTGACGAGATGCGTCGACGAATAGTGAGCGTCTTTGAAAAACTTCGTGCGGACTGTACTGAAGACCCCACATTAATGCCCCGCCTTCACAAGAAGACGCTGCGACGAGCCCGAATTTGTCTGGAGGTAAATGGGGCGCAGTTTGAGCCGCATCTCATAAGAGCACAGCGGATTTAACTAGGTAAGTGGGATTACACTAAAACCTTCACCCTATTTAGCTACGAACTTGTATCGGCGAGCGGGCTAGGGCGGCCGTGATTAATAATATTTATTATCTTGCGCGCTGATACGCGTGGCATTGAACCCGAGTTATGTTAGATGTACATTGCGGCGTTGCAAATTTCCAAATTCCCAAAAATTAAATATTAGGTAAATTATTATCGGTATTCAATTGTATTTAGATAGTATAATATTAGCCTTTCGGCTTCGGAAGCGTTCCCCTTACAACCTGTATATTTCATTATGTATGCGATTGTGATTGATGTTCGGGTACTTTGAAAATAACTCATTGGCGTATAGAATTCTACTTTGGCAATTAGTTATCTATATTTCACTATAATTGTAAATATAAAATAACATAAAATATTGTGCTCAGATTTTTGAAAACAACTGTGCAATGCCTAGTATTTAGTCTCTGTTGAAATTTACTGAGTTATGACTATTTATAAAATACATCACATAGATTATTTTGAATTTAACTATCGAAAAATAAATATAATAACCAGCACTTTTTTTTAAAAGACTCATACGGTTACTCTTTTGTCATATAATAGACTCAACACAAAAAATCTGTTGAACATAATTTATTTTCTGTGTGAGAATCGAACCAATAACACTCCGCATGTCGATAAGTACCCGCTTTAAGCGATTAAACCACTACGCCATACTTGAAATCAAATCACACGCACGCACGAGTATCGCTCGGCGGCGTTGTTTGGTTTATTCCGGTCAGCTTCGTGAATTTTCGTGTATAATATCGTGTATGAGCGCTGCCGGTAGCCGCGGCGTCGAGCAGCGCGCCTGCCTGCGATTCTCAATAGAGTCGAAGCTTGATTGTCAACTGAAGTTTTGTTATGAAATATTAATTATCTGGACCTGCTTAATACTTTAACAGAAGTTAAAGCTATTCATATAATTATTGATATACCTCCTATAAAATACAATGTACCTATTAATAGATTAAAAAAACAACTGAGTTAGTAGGTATGCTTTACGTAGTCATGGCTCGTAATCTTTTAACTATGTCATAATAATTATTGACATTGTATTCTTTTACTTTTATACCCATATTAATTATTGATTTTGTAGGGAAATCAATAATTAATATGTAATAATAGTTTAAAGTCAAGTAACAAAACATTAGATAAGTACCTACCTACTTACTTAATAAATATTGTGGTACTTATGTAAGTAAAGATCACATTAATATACCATGATAAATGCGATGTTACTAATCCTAAAACACTATTCATGCTTTGGTATGATTTATTTAAATATTCGTGTCTAAATAATAATTATAAGGATATATGGTGACGACGACGACCAAGAAATATTTATCTCATGTAATATTACTATTACATCCGAATATTTATTACAGATATGAACACATTGATATTAACTAGTTAAAAAATGATGAGTGTGATGTGATGAGTGAGTGATGTGAGTAAAATAATAAATGATAATAGGTATTCGAAACGAAATGTCATGTCATACTATCGTCACGTGACGTCGACAACAGGAAGAAGCAAACCACAACCAATTTTTAAAAATATTGCTCATAATTTATATTTTTCGAAGCAAAACAAATAGTAAACATCGTTTCATACATGGCCTTGTAGCGCGGGGGTGGGCGGGTCTTACCCTGCCCACCCCCGCGCCCGCACCAGCGCGTGCGATGAGTGTATCCTGTTCCAAAAGATTTCGTTTTGTTGTTATAGGACATTGTATATAAACTAAGACATTATCAGGCTATTATGAACTAGGTAATTAATTTAATGCTAGTTAACGGATCTTACTCGCAATAAAGTATTTAAAAGGTAATATAAGTATACCTATATTGATTGCCCGACGCGACGTTTCGACCGACATGCATGGATCGTGGTCACGGGTTGATTAAAAAAAAACGTTTATTACGAACTACCTTCCTTTAAACGATAGTTAGCACGATTTACTTGATCGTCGCGTATTTCATCAAGGTATATGAAATTCACAACAAGCACAACTGGGGTTGCCAACCGTAGGTACTTTATAGTAAAGTATTGTACGTGATTTCGGGTAAACGTAATTTATACTTTAGTAGGAAATAAAGGACGTGAAGATACTTTATTTTACCTATGTCCGCTTTTTCAGGTTTGATTTAATTGTTAACTTAAAGCAACGCTATAAAGATTCCCTAAATTGAATAAAATCAATTGTTAAATAAAAAAAAATCCACATTAACTCCCTTTCGAACAGAGTAAGAAAAACTATAAAGATAATGAGACAACTAAGATATGCCGCCTCTCCAGAAACACTTAAAATGACTTACTATGCACTGTGTCAATCACTGCTCATCTACTGCATCCCCTGCTGGGGTGGAGCAGCCAAATCACACATGATTCAACTAGAGAGAGCACATCGCGCTTTATTAAAAAACTATGCTCAAAAAGCCAAGACTATACCCAACCACTAAACTCTACGAGGAATGTCAACTCCTAAGTGTCCGGAAACTTTTCATATACTTTATTATTTTACCTGTGCACAAAACAGTTATTTCATCTCCGGAATATAACGACCTGATCAGCCGTCGTCTCTTTAGAGTACCTGTACCGGTATGTCGCACTAAATTTGCCCAACGCTTTTACCCGTTCCTATCAGCTTACGTTTATAATATTGCTTCTAAATGCTGTGCATACGTCTGAATACAGCATCAGAGACAAAAATAAAAGCCTATGAATGGTTAAGTAAACTCACTTATGAAGAGACAGAACAGTTGTTAACTACGATAGCATAGAACATATTTACTTATTTATAATATTTAGAACTATGTTTTACTAATATATATAATAGTATTCCCTATATGTGTTATATTTATAGTTTAATAAGTATATAATATATTTAGAAATTTAAACGTGATCTCTTAGTTTTAAGTATCTTAATATTTTTATTTTGTTAAATTGTCTTATTGTCTTACCTTATATAGTTATAAACACTGTTTTACTTGTTTCTATAATAATTATGTAATTACAATTGTGAAGTGCAGGAGCTCTAAATCTCTATTGTAACTACGTTTGGCTGGGACCCCACGATAGAGGCTTGCCTAGTGTGGGAACCGCGTTAAATATTTACCCGATAAGATCTGCTACACTAACTTTATGTTTTGTTAAGCACTTTTATAACATTTTTATGTTACAAAATAAACGATTTTCAATATCTATCTTAATATAGACATCTTTTGCAAAAATCCGATTACGTCTTTCCTTAATAATAAATATTTGTTAGATTTAACTAGCATCAACAAAAATATGGTAACCAAAAGGCAGGTTAAATAAGTAAAACTTTATTTTCAGATCATGTACTTTTTTTACCTAAGATAGTAAACATACTCTATTTGTTCAAAATAAAGGTAGCAAGCCTAATCACAACTATGCCTATTGCCTAACTAGCTTTCAGGCCCTTTGAAACAGATTTAGTTAAGTTGCGTCTAGTGATCAAATAATACTAGAAATTGCGTAAAAACCAAACTAACAAAGCGGTATAAACAAATAACAGTTTTTAATTTTATAGAATAATTATTATGATAGGTTACTTAATATTTACATTACTATTTTTAGTAAAATGTTGCTATGATTTACTAAAACTCCATTTCTATCGGCACGTCTATCGTAAGTTTGTAATTCAATTCAGAATAAGTAGGTAGCACAGAGATAATGATTATTATAACGCCGACGAGTCCAACGACTATATCTACTGCCGCACAAGCAAATGAAATTTGACAATAGAAGTTACGAGAACCGACCAGGTGTTTGAATATAATGCCATGTAGTACAACAAAACGTTTTGTTTAATACATTGACATTTGTTAAGCATGCATATTTTTCATATTATAAGTAATTTCTTATTAATTAGTATCAGTAGGTAATAAACAAATATTAAAGTAAATCAAAAGAAGGGTATGAAATAAAAACACGATGTTTTTGTAGACTTGTATAAACATATAAAAGAGCCATCTAGCGTCTCATCTAGCCCTATAGGTAAAATAAAATGATAGGTAGATTACCTATGTGTGATGTAAAAAATACTAATACATCGATATCTTTAAATCATAAAATAAATGCGTTTACCTTGATGCTCGTTAATTAAATATGTACAATGTTTATTTATAATAACACTTTATGGTCAATTTTCTTCCAATAAAGCATTTTGATTGATCATAGTATTAACATTGGAACTCATAGTGCCATCTATGATCTATTTTTGGAACTGTTTACTTTTTGTTCAAATTGATACCCCATGGTATAGGTTGCTTTGACGACTTTAGTTTAGTTCATGATACTGCTACTTGGCGGCAGCACTTATGCAGACCTCTAGCGAGGCTCGAGTTGCCTATCTATACAGTATTGTAATCTAAGGATGAGTGCGATGCAGATACGCGAGAGACGTCTACTACACAGCAGCGTTTAGATTTAGGACGCTTGCAAGCCACGTCCGTAGTCAGAAAGTAAGTTTACCGAATACTTTTGTTAAAAGTAATTTATGATTTAATGTTGTTTATTTATTCTGTTATTTGCATTATAATTTAAGACGCAAAAGAACTGCGAGAGCCACGGCCAGCTAAATTGAGGTGTTGCTGGCAAAATTAGAAGCCCAGCCTTTTTGGCGACAAGGCGGTTCACCGGCCTACAAGGCAGGGAAAATTATGAAGTGGTGTGGTTAAATCGGTAAACTTTCTGTGTAATAATAAAAATATCTGACCGCATTGATATAGGCAAAAATTTGAGTGTATCCCATCTGACCCGTGCTTATGCCTTCGTATTTTATTATTTATGATTTACTTATAATACAAATTCCAGGTATGGCGTGATTTTAAGAGCCGTGCATGCACTAAGCCAGCTACACTTCGAAAAGAAAGAGCCCAAACTGAGAATTTGCCTGTAAATTCACCTCCACTATCAGAAATGGAGAAGAGAGTAGTGTCCATAGTTGGCAATGATTACACTATAGGCACTAACTGCGCCGATTCTATGCCAGAGGAAGATGTAAGTACTGACTGTACTATTTATATAATCAAATGAAGATATTGATATGACATTGAAATTAAACACTTTATACGGATTTTATCGCGTTGTTTATTTTACTTTAAACACTGTTATTACATAATTTTGAAAACTCTAACACTACTATTATTCAATTTTACTACTATTTAAGCTATATATTTTTTTCCTAATTAAATCTATTTGTATTTAAGTTTACACTTTGCCCCGACGTTTCGGTTGCTTTACAGCAGCCATGTTCACGGGGAGACTAAGATGGTAGTTGTCCCAACGTTCTGAAGTGTAGCTAGTTATTTTAAAGTACCCGAACATAATTTAATCTTTGGTGTTCCTATTTACGCAGAATGAGCTCAAAGTATCATGAAGTCTAGCTGTGTTTTGCTTCTTCTTGGGTTTGACTATTTGAATGACTGGATCCCAAGCTGGTGGTACATTCCAACCATCCTCTCTATTGAAATTAGGATGTTTTTTAATTTCAATAGCCTCGCGAAGCATCCTTGGTAGGAATCGGTGTTCTTTTGCGAGTATATGTGGTTTGTCAAATCGTAGGTAGTGGTTGGTTCCCTGTTGCACATGTTCACACACAGCAGACTTCAACGAGCGTTGGTGTTTAACATCAGCTATATGTTCTTTTAAGCGGGTGCCTATGCTTCTCTTGGTTTGCCCAATATATGAGAGTCCGCAGTCACAATCTATTTTATAGACCCCTGCATCTTGTAAAGGTAATTGGCACTTGACGGATGGTAAAAATTGACTTATCTTCGTTGGCGGCTTGAAGTATGTGTTGATTGAAGCTCGCTTCAAGATGTAGCCAATCTTGTCAGTGACACCCCTTACATATGGTAGTATGGCAGGCTGGCGCTCGACTGTGGCTGGCTTTTCTCGGGATCTGTGACGGCGGCGCGGCTGTTGGAGCTTGTTGTCTTGCAGTACTTGCTTGACATGTTGAAGCTCGGCGTCCAGGTGTTTCTTGTCACAGATCCCGTGGGCTCTCTGAAACAAAGACATTCCCACGGTAGCTAACTGTTTAGGATGGTGGTGAGATTCACCGTTTAAGTACCTGTTTGTATGGGTCTTTTTCCTATACACAGTGTGGCTCAAAGTATGATCAGGATTCCTGATGACAAGTACATCTAAGAAAGCTAATGAATTATTTGCCTCTAATTCCATAGTAAATTGGATGTTATTATTAATGGAATTAAGATGTTTTAGGAATACTTTTACACTATCTGTTGGTAATATTGTGAAAGTATCATCTACATACCTCTTATAAATCCTGGGTGTGATGGTGGTAGTCTGCAAAGCTCGAGCCTCGAAGTCCTCCATATATATGTCGGCAACAACAGGCGATACTGGCGAGCCCATTGCCACACCATCCACTTGTATGTAGAATTTATTGTCCCACAACAGATAGCCAGTTGTTAAGCAATGGTTTAGTATTTCTGCATATTCCTCAGGCATATTGTTCTCTATTAGCTTTCTTTTAGTTATATCAATACAGTCACGAACAGGTATGCATGTAAATAATGACTGCACATCAAAACTAACCATTGTTTCTTTGTCTGTGAGACGTAGGTGTTTAATCTCACTCACAAATTGGTATGAATCCTTCACATGTGCTCTCGAGTTGCCTCTGAGTGGTGAGAGTATCTTCGCTACGTGCTGAGCCAGTCTGTAAGTTGGTGTGTCGATCTGACTCACAATAGGACGTAGGGGAGCGTTTTCCTTGTGTATTTTTGGTAACCCATACAGCTTTGGAGGTTTTATGCAGGCTGGTATTAATTGTTTTACGTCTAGATTTAGTTTCTCGGAGTATTTATTGATGATATCTTTGGTTTGCTTTACTATCTTGGTTGTAGGATCTGTTTTAACCAGTCTATATGTAGTTTCATCCGAAAGTAAA
Source organism: Catocala nupta (assembly GCA_963675205.1). NCBI lineage: Eukaryota > Metazoa > Arthropoda > Insecta > Lepidoptera > Erebidae > Catocala > Catocala nupta. The sequence continues at coordinate 18,247,109 of OY776107.1, read as the reverse complement.
TTTTCAATTTTATGTTTGTAATCTGACGTATCCATTACGACCGTAGCGTTTCCTTTATCTGCACGGAGTACTGTAATTTCTGGCCTAGCTCGCAAGTTCTTCAGTGCGACGAATTCATCTTTGGGAAGGTTCGGTTTGGGCACTTTACTTCGACGCAAGACTGATGAAATGTCCTGACGTATAGCCTCCAAATCTTCCTTTCTTACGTTATTCTTGACTAGGCAGTCCTCAACGTTGCAAATAATGGCCTCATACGGTATCCTAGCTGGTGTTATAGCATAATTTAAACCTCTACTCAATACTTTTTCGGTTGTTTTATCTAAAGTTTGTTTTGACAGATTAATAACTGCTTGTCTTTCGGTTGACGGTGGCGTGTCATTGGTCCGTGCATTGACGTTTCGTTTCTTGCTGTTGGCATTTGATTTTGATAATAATTTTTCATATTTTTGAATTTTGTTTGTTTTACACGCATTATATTTTGATCTTTCTCTGTGATTTATTGCATTAATGCATTGGTTAAAATCAAATGGAGTTATTAATCTCTGTATTTCATTAGATAAAATCTCAACGTTCCTATTTATGCTGCGTAAGTCAGTGCGATGTGTTCGAATAATTTGTATTAATAACTTTTGACTTGCCTGTTTTAAGATCTTAGCGCTTCCTCGTATGTCTTTCTTGGATGATATCTTGACACACGTAGGAATGAGATTATGATCACGACATCTCTTCAAGAAATTTAAAGATGTTACATATCTTGCGCGCTTAGTTTGTAGATCTTCTAACCGGCGTATTTTGTTTGCAGTTTCCAGTCCGTACTGATTTACATAATATTGTCTTATGTTTACGCGAATGTTATACATTGAAATATTGCTTCGCGAGGCTATTGAAATTAAAAAACATCCTAATTTCAATAGAGAGGATGGTTGAATGTACCACCAGCTTGGGATCCAGTCATTCAAATAGTCAAACCCAAGAAGAAGCAAAACACAGCTAGACTTCATGATACTTTGAGCTCATTCTGCGTAAATAGGAACACCAAAGATTAAATTATGTTCGGGTACTTTAAAATAACTAGCTACACTTCAGAACGTTAGGACAACTACCATCTTAGTCTCCCCGTGAACATGGCTGCTGTAAAGCAACCGAAACGTCGGGGCAAAGTGTAAACTTAAATACAAATAGATTTAATTAGAAAAAAATATATAGCTTAAATAGTAGTAAAATTGAATAATAGTAGTGTTAGAGTTTTCAAAATTATGTAATAACAGTGTTTAAAGTAAAATAAACAACGCGATAAAATCCGTATAAAGTGTTTAATTTCAATGTATAACATTCGCGTAAACATAAGACAATATTATTGATATGACATATTGATATATATTGATATGACCTGCAGGTTCATCTTTTAACGCGTTACCAGCCGGCGGGCAGAAGCCAGGTCCGTAGCTGGTGACCGTTAGGGTTATATTGAAACACGCAGACTGATTCAACTGAGAATATATTTACAATTTTTCACCTATCTTATATCCCATTTATTAGTCATGCAAGTAACGCTAACACTAATGTGTACAATAATCATTTACACCAATCAGCGACAAGTAAACAAAAATCTAACATTTACGAATGATTTCTTGGAAATCCTTATGCGTGTATGCGTCCAGCGCGGCGGTCCTTACGCGACTGTTCGCGAGTATAAAAATAGTGCCACGTATAAAAAGCAGGGGGAAGTTTCGCGCGTCACCAAGACGGCCGCGATCGTCGCACGGAGCGGACGTCCCGACTACGCTCCGCTCAGTACGCACGGGCGCCGAACCAACCAAGCAGTTTCAACGCTTTAATTTAATATTTAATATTTATATTAAATATTGAATAAGAAGCTAAGGAATTGCGCCCAGGACCGTGGTCCTGCGCGGGGATTGCCTCCACTTGAGAGCCGGCGTGGTGGTGTCCTCGCCGTGTGGAAGAGGTCGGTCTGGCACCAGCGCCAAGCCCCGACCTTGACTTCACGGTGGCTGACGCCAACCACCACGCCTAGGCGCCGCGCGACGGCACTCCCACGGACTTCAAACACCGACACCAACCCAAAGCCACCAGCATGGAGGAAGCACAAGCGAAGTCATCGGCCGAAGATCTGCAGCCCCTGCGCCGCAAAGTCGACGAAGATCGCCGACTTTGCGACACCCTTATCACTAAGGGAGTCTCGCGAGGACTGCGGACTTGGCTAGAGCTGTACTTCGCCACTGTGGACCTCCAGCTCAGTGGCAAAAAATCAAGTGAGACCACCCCAGAGGAGAGGGCCGCGTTGCGGCTGGCCGAACTGCACCTCTCGGGAGTTTTCCCGGGGGAGCGGCCACCGCTCACTGGCACCGACACCACTGGCTCATCCACGAGCGTCGCTCCGAAAAAGAGGGCACGCGAGGAGGAAGGCAGAGGTAGCCCTCCTGTCAAGCGAGCCGACATTGAGGACTCCTTGTCCGCTAAGGAAGAGGACTCCTCCCCCTGCGGCCGCTCGACACCGGAGCCCCCTACCAGCCAGGCAGCAACACCAGGCGGAGAGATGGACGTTCAGGAGGACCTCTCGTCCTCCTGCGAGTCCCTCCCCTCCACTACCGGACAAGACACCCAAAGGGGAACCCTCCCCCTCAAGGCAAGTGCAGCCGCACCCTCCCCCGCTGCACCGACGACATCGACCTCGGTGTCGGCGCAGGCGATAGAGGCAACATCATCCGCCGAACCCGCCCCAGCAACAACACCTAAGCCTACTCCAAAACCAAGGACGGCAGCCTCCATACTGGCAGCAGCGCCGACGCCGAGACCGAAGCCGACCCAGACTATCACACCCGCAACTACAACCAACGCCGCCAAGAAGCAGCCAGTCTTCGTGGTGGACCGTCTGGAGAACTGGACGGCCCACTTCAAAGCGCTGGCTGACAAACTCGGCCACGCTCCCAACGGACGACCCTACGGAAAGGGCTTCCGCTTTACGCCCAAAGATGACCAGGAGTTTCGGGTCATCCAGGCGTACTTAGATGACCTCGGACAAGAAAAGGCGCCTTACTACGCCATTGCGCCGGCCAACCAAAGGCCACTTAAGGTCGCCATTCGCGGCCTCCCCGCCGACACCCCCGCGGAGGAGATCACCACGGACTTGACTGGCAAGGGAGTGCCGGTCAAGTACGCTAAACACATCCGGGCTCGAACAGGCAGACCGGGGTGTATCTTCTTCGCGGAAGTAGAGAAATCGCCAGCCGCCGCACAAGCCGCATACGCGATAAATGAGGTGCTCCTCATGCCCGGTGTGGTAATTGAGGCTTGGAGAGGCAAGAAGGGCCCATCCCAATGCCATCGATGCCAGGGATTCCGCCACAGCTCCCATAACTGCCACAGGCCATTGGCCTGTGTGCGGTGCAGTGACGGACACCATGCCCACGAATGCCCAAGGCCGAGGGAGCAACCCCCGTCCTGCGTCAACTGCAAGGGGCAGCACACGGCCAGCAACCCTGCATGTCCCGTCTACAAACGGGAAGCGCGCAGCCGTAGGATGGGTGGCGCTACACCCAAATCCGGCCCAGCTCAAGTAATCGCTCACCCCAACACAATCAGCGAATCCGCCCCAGCCTCGCTAATGGCGGAAGCCAACGGCCCGGCGGCCAAGGGCGCGATAAAACGCCCAAAGAAACCTAGAAGGAAGAAGAAGCAGCCCGGAACGGTCCCCCCTCCTGCGACCAAAGCGGGGAAGACTGCAGCCGTCACCTCCGCCGTCAGCAATGACGCGGAGAGGAACCAGCTCGCCGCCCTACTCTCACTGTTCGCACAGCGAGTCAGGGCAGGCGAAATAGACACCACCGGAATGCTGCAGTCCATCCCCCTCAATGGATAAACCATTAAGGGTGGTCCACTGGAACGCCCAGTCCCTGAAAGGGAAGATAGGCCTGCTACGCCTCTTCGTCAAGGAACAGCAAGTCGACGTCATGCTAATAAGCGAGACCCATCTGAAGTCATCCGCCCCCCTCAAGATCCCGGGGTACTTCGTATACCGGCAAGATGAGGTCTCGCCGGCAGGCGTAGCCTACCGGGGACTTGCTGTCCTAGTGAAAAGGTCAATGGTGCATCAACTCGTCGAGCCGAAAAGACTCAACACCGTCTACGCCCTCGGTGTTGACGTCCAAGTCGGCGGACGGGAGATGCGCCTCTACGCGGCCTATCGCCCTCCAGGGACCGGGGCTTCCACGAATTTCCGGATAGACGAGATTCGGGGGCTTCTTCTCCCCTCTACACCCACCATCATCGCGGGAGACCTGAACGCCAAACACCCAGCATGGCACTGCGCCAGCAGCGACCGCGCGGGAGAGCTTCTCTTTCGAGACGCCAGCACGTACCACTACGAGGTAGCCGGCCCCCGTGAGCCGACCAGACTGGGCCCCACGGGGCACCACGCTGACAACGTGCTGGACATCATCGTCCACAAGGGACTAAAGGCCCCTCCCACGCAAGAAGTCCTGCTGGACCTGCCATCAGATCACCGACCGGTGCTACTGGTGTTCAGGGACCCCGCAGCGATGGTAAACCCACCAAGAAGAAAAACAACAAGGAATTGGGACACCTTTGTATCCGAGATGGCCCAATTCTATCGCCCAGCCATTATCCGCACTCCAGAGGAGGTCGACGCAGCCGCCGAGGAACTCTCCAGGTCTATCCAGGCCGCACTTCGAGCCTCCTCAAGCACTAAACCATACTCCGAGCGACGGGAACCCCTACCCGCACCGCTCCGGAGACTGCTTGAGGAGAAGCGGAAGGCCATGAAGACCTGGAAGAGAACCCGCCACCCTCGGGACAAGACCACATATAACCGCCTCACCAACGAGCTCAAGGCCGCCCTGTGGGAACACAGGGGAGACGCGTGGGAAAACCACTTGATTGGCATCGAGGATGACCAACCCTCACTGACACGCCTTTGCAGGCAGCTGTCAATAGAGCCCAACCCCACGCGCCCTCTGTTTGGGCAGGACGGCCTCCTGCGCTACAAAGCCACAGACAGGGCAGAGATCATCGCGTGCAGTCTCGAACAGCAGTTCACTCCACACGAGGTCCAGGACGAGGAACACACACGAGAGGTAGAGGCCTCAGTCCGGGCCTACCTCTCGTCGCCCCTCGTCCCATCAGAGGATGAACTGTTGGTCACCCCGAAAGAGGTAGCCGCGGTGATCCGACAGACAAAGCCCCGAAAAGCGCCAGGTGAGGACGGTATTCCCAACTCGGCGCTGCAACGGCTTCCCCGGAAGGCACTACTGGCGACGACCCAGTTGTTCAACGGCATCCTGAGGACCGGCCACTTCCCGACCACCTGGAAGCGGGGCCGGGTTATTGTACTCCCGAAACCCGGCAAGGACCTCAGGAAGCCGGAGAGCTACCGGCCGATAACTCTCCTCTCGACGACGTCCAAAGTCTTCGAGCGGCTGCTGCTGGTGAGGATGAACCCCCACCTAACACCGAGGCCCGAACAATTTGGGTTCAGGGCCCAACACTCCACCACACTGCAGCTGACTCGTGTACTGGGCGAGATGGCCACGTGGATGAACAAGGGCGGATACACGGTGACCGCGATGCTCGACATGGAGAAGGCGTTTGACAGGGTGTGGCATGACGGTCTCATCCACAAACTGTCAACGTCCACGCTTCCACGGCGACTCATCGCGATCATCGCCTCCTTCCTTAAAGGAAGAACTTTCCACGTGGCCGTCGAGGACGCCACGTCAGAGGAGAAGACCATCCAGGCCGGGGTCCCACAAGGGAGCTGCCTCTCTCCCACACTGTACGCCCACTACACCGACGACATCCCGGTGGTGGGCACTGTAAAGCTGGCCCTCTACGCCGACGACGCTGCGTACCTATCCAGCTCCAAGAATGCAAGACACGCTGCACGAAAGATGAGCCAGACACTTGAAGCGCTCCCGGAGTGGCTGAAAAAGTGGAGGCTCAAGTGCAACGTGTCCAAGACCCAAGCAATGGTGACTGGACGGGTACACCCACCACCATGCCTCCAGCTGATGGGAGAGGAAATCCCTTGGTCGCCGACGGTCAAGTACCTGGGCGTCACCATTGACAGAACCCTGTCAATGGCACAACATGTGCAGACGGCCGCCGCGAAGGCTCAAGCAGCGCGGGCCAAGCTGCGTCCCTTGCTGTCCTCGAGACTGCCACTGCGAGCGAAACTCGCAATATACAAAACCTATATCAGGTCACGCCTCACATACGCGGGGCCGGCCTGGTATAACTTGACAGCAAGGTCGACGCGGCAGCGCCTCCAAGCAACGGAGAACACTTGTCTTCGCTGGGCGGTTGACGCGCCCAGGTACCTCAGAAACGCGACCATCTACCGGGACCTCAAATGGGAACCGATCGAGGGATTTGTGAGCAGGTTGGCCGGGGGGATGTTCGAGCGAGCGGACTGCTCAGCTCACACCCACCTGACCAACATCGCTCCCCTCCCCCATCCGGACACCACCAAGTGGTTAAAGAGGAGACTGAAACGCTCCGCTCGGGAGCTGATACCAGCTACCTCGAGCGGAGCGTCGTCACCTCTACCCCACACAGAAGGCGAACCGCCGCCCTCTCGCAGGCGGCTAGCTGGGCCTCTCCCAACGGAGACTCACCCGGCTAGCTAGCCTCGAGGGCGGATTAATCCAATGATCGGCCCATAGCAATGGGCCGCGACGAAGACCGCCTCAAGGAAACCATTCCAAGAGGCTCCCCACCCCCCACACCAGGGAGGTGAGAAGAATACACACGAGTGGCGCGTCACCAGTACGAAAGTTGATATCGTCGCGGCTAAATGTATGATGCTCCGTTCGATCGCCTTCACGCGTCGCTTGGTTTCGGCGCGGCTAGTTGTACGATGCTCCGTTCGATTCCAGGTTTCTCGTAAAGTTATATGTTGCCTGTTCGTATATACATACGCCACATCACTCCCGCCTAAGTGAAGCGTACGTTTTGTTTCACCGCACGGCCGGATCTGGTGACGTACGAATTTCGCGGTGAAGGTGATTGTGATTGTAATTTGAATGGGAAGTTGATATATTCTCTTTATTGATTCTGTAGAGCCTTATAAACTCATCATCTTTCATAAGTAGCGGCTTTTGTTCATTTCGCCGATTCCTTACGATTTGCCGACGTCTCACCATTTCGAGTCTATGTTCAATTACCATCAAGTCTAAATAAACGCTAAATAAGCTTACGCCATAATTTTTCACATACAAACCAATTTAGTAAAATTTCCAATTGATTTATATAAAAAATACCGTATGTATTCTATCGATTAACTTATAACGAGCTGTCAAAATTACCCGCAACTTTTATCGTTAAAATCGTAAAGTTAGCCGACAAATAGTTAGGTACGTAACCGATGTCAATCGATAGTTGGGTTAGTAGAGACTACAAAAAATAGATAAAATCTGATCGCTACGACATAACGACAAAAATCGATCGCAAAACCATCGCTATCTATGTCGAGACTGCAGGCCCAGCTATGCCCACTTATGTTCAAATTTAAGGACCGCAGTACAAAAATTTTAAATTCAACGTCATGTGTTGTAGTTGAATTTACTTTAAGGTAGTTCACACTGAGCCAATCAAATATACTTTTCATTGTTGCTTGCACTATGTCTTTTGATCGTGTTTCGGATTGTTAGGTATAACAACCGACACGTCATCATCGAACAAAACACATTTTTGTGGCGTGCGCCATATAACTCGCTTGTAAAACCTCACTTAGAATATTTAGTTGCGGTTTGGAAAAGTGCAGCCATAACAAATGTAGATGTAATACAAGTTATACAAAATAAAGTAATTAAAATACTATACAACTATGACTACTTAACATCTACCAGTAAAATATACAAAGATACAACAATACTAAATATTAAACAATTATACACTTACAAAACATGCATACTGATAAACAAAATTATCACAAAAACAATTGTAAGGAAACTCCAGAATCAGTTCTCAAGTATTTATTTCCTTTAATATTATTGTAACATAATTATATTTTATATTAATAGTTTACATAGTTACACAATATGCATACCTGATTTAATTCAATGCAATATCCGCCACTTAATATACTTTTACTTCACAAACTTATCCGATCGCCACACAACGCACGACTGCCCGGTATAGTTCCGCGCGTTAGTTTTATACTATCAAGCATAGTGGAGCAGTCGAGAAAAATCAGTGTTGCCAACAGAAAATAACGGATAAAATTAAACATATTCAAATAATGCTTCTACATCGCTACATTTAACTAAATATTTCTATATAATAATTATATTCTACCTATGATTGCCAACACAATACACTCAAAATTCTTCTAGAATTTAGTACAAAGTGATTTTGTATTTGATTTTCACCGGTGTGTATACGGTAATACTCGTCAAAATGGCTCTTTCGGAAAAATCATATCATACAAATATCACACTTGTATGGTTTATCACCTGTGTGTTTACGGTAATGTTGATCTAAATTGTATGGTTTACCAGTCACGAGCCCGTTCGCCCCCTAGTAGGTATTTGTTAGGTTTCTTCTTAAATCCACCCATAAATAAAGAAAGTCAAGGGGCGTACGGGCTCGTAGCCGGTTTATCACCAGTGTGTAAATGGTAATGCACGTTAAAACCGCTCTTTGTAGCAAAACATTTCATACAAACATCACATTCGTATGGCTTCTCACCAGTGTGTATTGTACGGTAATGCACGTTCAAACTGCTCTTTGTAGTATAACATTTCATACAAACATCACACTTGTATGGCTTGTCACCAGTGTGTACACGGTAATGCACGTTCAAAGTGCTCTTTGTAATAAAACATTTCATACATACATCACATTTGTATGGCTTAACACCGGTGTGTACACGGTAATGCAAGTTAAGACTGTTCTTTAGAGTAAAACGTTTCATACATACATCACATTTGTATGGCTTCTCACCAGTGTGTACACGGTAATGCAAGTTAAGACTGTTTTTTGTAGTAAAACGTTTCATACATACATCACACTTGTATGGTTTTTCACCAGTGTGTACACGATAATGTATAACTAAATCGCTTTTTAGAATAAAACATTTCATACAAACATCACACTTGTACGGTCTATCACCGGTGTGTATACGGTAATGTTTATTTAAATGCCTCTTTCCGATAAAACATTTCATACAAATTTCACATTTGTATGGCTTGAACCCGGTCACAGAATGTTCGCGAATGTGTGCTATTAATAGAATCTTGTTGTTGAATACTTCTTTGCACTCATCACATATATAAGATTGTTTATTATTACATTTACTGTCCCTAACATCACTGTCGATAACGCCTTTGACACTATCTTTGCGGTCCTCGCTGAATGGTGTTGAAGTGATATATTCAGCATCTCTTGTGTGAGTTGCTAGTACAGGTTTCTCAGGGACACGGGCACCTTGAAACAGACATAATAAAGTAGTGGCAAACGGTTGGGGAGACCGGGATATTTTAGTGCTTAAGGCCGGTAAGGGACGCGGAATTGTAGTGATGAACACTGTACATTACCAACGGTAATTACAGGACTCATTGTGTGATTTAAAGGTAATATAATCTGGTATCATACAATCCGACGGCTAGAGTAACGCGCAAGATACGAACTTTGTTACAGGACAACAAGGTCTTCTTCTCGGATGACGAATACGATAAACTGTATAAGGTAAAGGCGCAGCAACCACCAAAATAATAATATAAATATAATGTCAGTTAACAGAAAATTGACAAGTTGAGCCAGCCGTAAGTAACAAACGTCGCTTACCATTCTCTAGCCATTCACGAGCGCGCCGAACACTGCGAAGCTAATATGTGTGTTATAAGTACTTGTGAGTACTTACTGATGTTCTCCTCGAAAAGTAGCCGCGCTCGCAGCGATGGACGCGCGGCTTCTGACCCGACGTGCGACTCGTGAGGCGACGCCTGAGTACCAAACACTTATATCAGAAACACACAGTACAGTGACATTAACGTTTCGAAATACCCAATATAAAGAGAGTAAGTAATACTTTGTGGATGCAGGGTTTGTAACTTTTACAAGATGAGAACTACCTACGATTTTTTAGGTTTACCATGAACTGCACTTGAGACTACAAAAGTGTTGCAAAGACCCTCCAGACTGACTGTGTGATGGAATTCCGATAGGGCCCGAGAGAGATCAAACCCAGCACCAACGTCTTTACATGCTCTGTAACGTTGCTGTTTCTATACTGAGAATTTCTTGAAAACCCAATCAATGACTATTTATTCGATCCCGAAATCAAATGCACAGCAGTCGCGTTCACTTTCACTTCAGCTGGTATACATAAATATCTGCAATAAATCGCTTCTTGAAGAAGATGGAAATGATCGCTACGACGCTATTGAATTCAAGCGTAAGACACAAAAATTCGATGAGCATAGCATAGAGTACTAACTCTTCACTATTACCAATCATTGTATCGCATCTGTTTATTTAACGAATGAACAACAAGCATCATTTATACCGCACAAGATTACAACTAGTATTGCATTGGGGTCCATCCTAGGACCAGTTTAATCTAAATATATGAGGATGCTGGATTACTAAGGAAGAAAGAATTAAAGCTTATAAACGTTAAGCATGGTGAACTAAACATGATAAACACACTGACCTCTACCTGTTCTGTTTGTTTCTCGTGCTTGTGTTCAAGTACCAATGAGTTGCTCGTCAATTCATTTAGGTGATCTTCAAAACTGAAAACACATGGAGAACATATGACGGAGAGAGAAAATATAAACAGAAACCGAAAATAAAGCATAGAACATACACACATAAAAAAAGTCTACGTTCACGGAAAAGGTCTAATATTTTTTAATAGCTTAAAATATTTAAAAATAAATTAATACGTTTATGTTTTTTATTTAAGAATACATCATTTAAATGTAGAAGGCATAAAATATTGCTTTTACATAAAAACGAGGTCAATGTTAATGACTCTCATTCTTGTTTCTGCCTGAACGCTGTTTTAATCAATTTCTCTGAAATTGTTCATTTGGAAACTGCCAGATGGACTGTCTAAAGTCTTGCAAGCAAGAATAGTGTTATTGCATGAAGAAGGATATTCTACAAGGCAAATCGCAGCTCCGTTTCTCAAACCTCCGTTATTACTACCCTGCTGAGGTACTGAAGCATGAGAAACTGAGATTAAAGCTGCGAGCTGCTACTGGACTGGATATTAACACACAGACCATTCGTAATTGTTTACACCACTTTAGATTACGATTAAGGAGATCCTGGCGAGCACCTTTGAAGATACGGGAACGACAGCGACGCAGATTACAGTGGGCCAAACAGCGTCAAAACGATGAAGACGAAGAAGATGTCTGCGTAATTGTCTTTTCGTTGACGAAACACGAATTAGTACGCACCCTGATAACCGACGTGTCCGAGTTTGGAGAAGGCCTGGGAATTCCGAAAAGCATAGAACTGCCACTAGATACCGTTCAGCAAGCCGGCAAATCGGTATCTTATTGGGGTGGAATAGTGATTTGAGCTCGAACGCCTTTGATCCCGTACCAAGGCTCTATAACAGCTAATTTGTACAAGACAGCTGTTACTGATGGCATAATCAGACCATTCAGGATAAATTATGGTAACCAATTCGTGTTGGTCGACGATAATGCGCCGGCACATCGAGCTCAACGAGTGAGCGCTGCTCTCCGGGAGTACGAAATCATGCGGTTAGACAGGCCTGCTGGCTCTCCGGACTTAAACCCAATTAAGCACGCATGGGACGTTCTCAAGCGAGCTGTTTGTAGTCGTCAGCCACCTCCAAGAATTCTGACACAGATCTAGGAAGCCGCCATTCAAGAATGGGACACGTTACTACAAGAACAACAACAACAACTTGATCTACAGCATGCCCACGAGGATTGCGGCATGCGTTCAAGCCAGAGGAGGAGTCTTAAAAAAAGAAAAAAGAAAGAAAATTAATTTATTTGACAAAGAAAAATACAAAAATAACAAATTAAATAATAATAAAATTTTGCCAAATGGGACCTAGTTCAGCATATGCCAGGCTAAGAAAGCCTGGCGCTGGTTTTACAAATTTCACAGAGATTGAAGAGCTATTTAAAAAAAAACTGAATGAATATATAGAGATCTTTATATTTTTAAATGTTAAAGCGATAAAAAATGCATTCATTCATTATATTTTGACACGACAAAATGCATCTCAACTTTTCGAGGTGAACGCGGACTTTTTTTGATGTGTGTATTATCGTCTAGAAACTACTCAGGATCACAGGTTGATATATGACAAAGTATTTCTTGTCAGCAAAGTCCGATAACACTGACCGACCCGGCAACAGATGCACATATGCGCAGCTACAGATCGCGAGTGCCCCGGTGGAGACTGCGATAGTTAAAAGGAAACAACACGGGCGAGAGAACTGAAAAATAGGTATCTGTAAAATCTATTGCTGTCGCGCAGTGCCCGCAGCGCGTGATAGAAGCAACTGCAGCTTGGACCGAAAATACCTATTAAAAGTACACAAAATCACCGTTTCGTAGTTCCCTGATTCCTTTCCCAATTTCCATGACCGATTTAACTACTTTTTTCATAAAAAGTTGAAGAAAGGCTTTGGCCGTGTTCCTATGTTTTCCTATTTTATGTAATCTACTCAAATTTGTTTGCATTTTTCAAACATCCAGTTTGAACACAGCGGAAAATCTGGCCAATTTTTGAGGTTTTTGAAGGCTCATGTCTCTTTTAATAATTAATTAATGAAAAAAAGGAAAACATAGGGACATGCCAATAGAGGCCATACATTTTTTGGAAAATATTATTGCTCTACTGGCATTATCCAGGGAGCAAACAGGGGACTACTATTGTATGGAATAACGGGCCTTGTGTTTCCTCTTAATCACGCTTACGATTACATCTCTGAATCAACGCAGCAGTGTTATATAATTATGTCACAATCAACATGACTGCAAATATACTCACCGCCATTCTTCTATTGTGATGTTATTGTCGTAATCGTTTTCAAATTTAACTTCTGCCATTTCATGTTTTAGTGATGGTGAATTATTATTTTCTTTTATCATTTCCTGAAAATAATTAGAGATGAACACAATCTAAAGTCTTCAACATATTACAGTTCTCACATGTATCGTACCTCTTCAGCTTCAACGCCTGACAGTTCGTAGTGTGTAATACTTGGTTGAGTTGAGAGCGAGCTCTTGTTCTCGTCGCATGCAAACTGACAACAAACATCAAATCAATATTATAATACTGGATAATCCAGTTTAGAACAACAGCTTCAATATTCCCACTATTTTATCTGTTGTTCTGAACTATACAATATACATGAACCTACATCAATTGTTCTCGCAATGATAGTACTCACCGGTACACTCTCTGTCACATATTGATACAGGATGTAATGTGATTTTATCATTTTATTTCTGAAAATAACATATTTCTCTAATAAAGCTGAACATTCATAGCACAGCCACTGTGGTAACCCATCTGATGGTGAGATCTGAAATATAAACAATTGTATTATAATCAGATCCAGTCTTTATATATAATGAGAGAATGTTATTATTGTTATATTTTAATTGAATTTATGTTTCCATTGATTACATAGTTGAGAGAATAAATTAATCACTATAACTTAACAAGGTCCATCTGTTAGTAGTGCCAAAATGACTAATTCTGGCAGTTTATAATATAATATAAAATTCTATCACATACACACAACACCATCCAGCCCAAACTAAGCAGAGCTTGTACTATGGGTACAGGGTAGACAATGGATAAACATAAATAAACACTTTTTTTTTTTAATTCCTGTAATACATATAAACACCCAGACCAAGACAAACATCCATGTTCATGCACACAAATGTTTGACTTGTGCGGGAATCGAACCCGCGACCTCAGGTGTGGCAGTCGGTTACACTGACCACTACACCATCGATGCCGACAGTTAGATCTTCGTTCGGTGCTGTAGTTTTGGAAATAATAATAATATATAATATTCTACCACATACACACAACACCATCTAGCCCAAACTAAGCAGAGCTTGTACTATGGGTACTAGACAATGGATAAACATACATATGTACCTTTTTTTTTGTAAATACATACACATTATACATAGAAACACCCAGACCAAGACAAACATCCATATTCATGCACACAAATGTTTGACTTGTGCGGGAATCGAACCCGCGAACTCAGGCGTGGCAGTCGGTTTTTTTTCACTTTGGTACCTACAGCAATCAATACCCCATTGTATCTCTTAAATGGTGGACTAACCAATTCTGGTACTTTACAACCAAATTCGACTAATTAATGACTAAGTCAATACATAAATAGATTTCCAGTTTGCGATGGTGGCTGTGCCAAGATGAGCCATACATGTAAATGTTAGTTTGTTTTTTGTTACACTTTTACAACTTAACTACTACACCATGAAATCTTGTATACATATTGTCAGGAGTACAGAAAAGGACATAGTGTACCTTTCAACCAGAAAAAAAGTAATGTTATTAATCTAACCTAATCTTCATTTATGTGAGTGAAGATGCAGGAAAATCTAGTATTAAGTATTATGAAGCTCCATAAAAATTCTCCTTCACATTATTAAATTCATCATTAAACAAATGAATATAAGTGGCAATAGGGTGGTTATGTTGTCTTGTTATTACTTCATTGATACCAAGAAAACACATTAGTTGTGTGTATCAGTGCAGGTGCCTATACCTACATTGTTTTATCAATTAATGTGTTACTATTAAAAATGTGCTTACTACTTAGTAGCATGATAGTAGGACCTTTCCCCAAGCAATTAAATAAATAAACTAATGAAAGGAGTGTCTCCTTTCCTAATCTGTACTACTTATATTCAACACCAAGTTGAGGTCTCTTGTGTGGTAGAAAGCTCTTGACACATGGGAGTCTCACATTAAGTGAGTTTATAACAAATATACATTTTATAAGTAAAATAAACAAAATCTGATATTGACATTCATACTCTGCAGCTGACAATTATTTTTAGTCAAGTCTTTCCAATAATATATTAATAAAGCTAGTTTAAGTAATAGAGCTTCCATGAGAAGAAAGGCAAAAATTCATGTTTAATTTTCAATTGTCAATTCACTTGATACATATTTTTTAATAAACTGTTTAAAATAATTAAGTAATGCATCAATAAAACAGTAACAAATACTGCAACTTCTGTTTAATCTCAAGCTTTTTGACTTCTCTAATCTATTAACCAATGACAAGAATAATTAAATAATAATAACAAGAATCTTACAAATTACTGAGACTTAAATTTTGAATATGTTATACTTGGTATTATAAAAGTTTATAAGGCTAGTGTGAATGGAACAGTCGCAAGGGGAAGACCTAGGCGAACGTTTCTTGATCAGATCGGAGACGTTTTGGATAAAGGCCAGGTTAAGAGCACCTTAAACCAGCGAGTGTGTATGAGGAATGTTATGAAAGTGAATGAAGCCAGAGAAGTGTGTCAGGATCGTAGCAAATGGAAATCCGTAGTCTTTGCCTACCCCTCTGGGAAACAGGCGTGAATTTATGTATGTATGTATGTATGGTATTATAATAAAGAGGAGTCTCATTCTCATCAAGAAGTGCTTTGACGATTTATGATTTATCAACTTTCAAGCTAAAAAATCGGCCTCATTAGTTTGTTATACACCGTGTGTTAATATTATATATTTATATATAAGTATCACATTTCGTACCTATAAATACAATGTTGTTAAGTAACTAAATGAAAGGTACAGTAGCTTGCTACTATTTGAATATTTACTGCATTAAATTTTGTTCCTAACGTCTTGAAGCAAGGAGGATATACTCACAATTAAGCCAGTCAAATCCCTGTACATAGTTTCATATCGTGTTGCACTGATCATCCTACGGTCACTCGCCAGGCAACCTCTACAAACACTCATCTGTTTAAAAGTCCCTATGTTTTCACTTACAGTATTACTGGTATGTTCCATTGGAATTAATTTATTTCTTTTCAGACTAATTAATTATCTGCTTATTCAATAAATCAATAAATGAGCCTCAGAAAATCGTAACAATACAATAACAAATAACATCAAGTCGTCAACACCATAGCTATGACGCCTATGACACTATCAGTCACCAGCAGTGTGACCATCTTGAAATTATCGATACTGCCATAGTTTGGTTTAAAACCTGCCAAATCCTGCCAAAGACTCGAGTAAAAAATGCCAAATAATTGCCAAGTTTGTTTAGTGTCGTAATAGAAGTAATAAAAAAATAAAAAATACCGTGTTTTACATATTATTATCATATTTTTATTATTAATTAGGTTAAATGTAAATTAATCATTGCAATTCGCCTCATATTCTTCATTTTCTTTCTCTTTATACATGGCTTTATTCATACGATTTAACATTTCTTAGTTAGTTTGAATGCAAAGCAATCGCCATACTCTCCAATGCCTTGTTTAACGTGCAACACAGATGCTATGTGTTTGTTTATAAATCTGTTTCGTGTTTTCGTCTTAATTAAATTAATTTGCGAGAATATTCTTTCACATGCAGTGTTAGACATTGGTAAGCATAGCAATCCCTTTGCGAAATTAGCAATATTTATATATTTGAAGTTTCACTCATCACTTACTATGCATGTATTACGGTTCATGAGACACAGCCCGCTGACAGACACAGATGGATGGACGGACAGCGGAGGCTTAGTAATAGGGCCCCGTTGGCACCTTTAGTTACGGAACCCTAAAAAGTATGGTAAAATAATAATAAATATATTAAGTACAGTTTATTATTCTGAGGTTAACTTACCGATGATTGACCGCTATAGCCACTCATACATTTTTTATGTTTACTAGTAGCGGCATGCTCCTTTACAGTGGACAGTCGTGTTGTTAATTTGCAGTTGCAGGCTTTACAAAAGGCCACGTCCGGGTCATCTTTAGCCTTGGAAATCCACGACGAAAGTAATGGATCTTGCTCCCACTCTGCTCTATACGCTCTTTCGTATCTACGTTTCATCTTCCAGATACCTACTACAAATATTACCAAAATAACTAGGTATCGATCGCCGTAAAACAGAACCGAAACTAAAGTATCTACGTCTACGACTGATTGAATGAAATAACAATCGTAAACTCACGTATAGAGAATACTCGTTTTACGGTTATCAACTGTATAACTACTAATGTTAATGTTCTTAGTTGAATAAGATACAAACATAACACGAGAAGTACGAGGAATCCCTTACACAGACTACATCCAATATCTCTTACGATCTGTTTTGAGGGTTGCTATTTTCGACAATTTGAGTTGTCAGTATGGAAAATTTATTTTCTACATTACAATACTGCCAAAACCTGCCAATTTTATAAAACGTTAAATAAACATGCCGGAGGCTAAAATAGGAGGCCAATCCTGCCAAAAAGGCAGGAAACTGCCACATATGGTCACACTAGTCACAGAGTACATTTGCTATCAGTATCATAAGCTCGTAAGAGTATTATTGTTCTGTGCCTAACAGTCAGTACATTATTTTTTTCTTATGGATTTTCTATTGAAAAAGTATTACAATATTGCAGTAGATGATGCCGTTCACAAATAGCACACAGCAGCACAATAGAAAGAAAATATTGTTCCGTCACACGCAGAAATTTCAGCACTAGAATATAAAATACTTGGAATGTTTTAAGATTTTGCAAGCTTTTATCAGCTAATAAATATATTTCAAATCTTTTAAATGTTATTGTTTACTTTGTTTTCAATTAATATAGTTTATTTTTCAACTATAACTAAATATTTCTGCTTAAATTTTTTCCAAAAGACTGATTTCTAATTAATTTTTTTTATTGAAATTAAACACTTTATACGGATTTTATCGCGTTGTTTATTTTACTTTAAGCACTGGTATTACATAATTTTGAAAACTCTAACACTACTATTATTGAAATTTTACTACTATTTAAGCTATATATTTTCTAATTAAAACAATTTATTTTTGAGTTTACACTTTGCCCCGACGTTTCGGTTGCTTTACAGCAGCCGTGTTCACGGGGAGACTAAGATGGTAGTTGTCCCAACGTTCTGAACGTTATAAAGTGTTTGATTTCAATGTATAACATACGCGTAAACATAAGACAATATTATAAAAAAAATTACTTTAATACCAGACGTTTCATTAATGTTGTTTTGTGTCGTATACCGCTAGAGTGCGCTAAAATCAGATTTATTATTGTTAACTCTATACCAGTATATACAGGTGTCCGGTAGTTAATGGATAACCTTGAAATGTCTTATACTCGTAGTAGAACTTGAAGGCCGTTCAGAAAAAATGAAAAAATAAATTTAAAAAATATATTAAAAAGTGCAAGCTATATTACCATAGCATACTTTTGACTGTCTATCTATTATCATAATTAATGTTTAATAATAAAACAACAAAAAACCGATGGATTTCATTCATTTATGGTCGTAGTATACAAGAAAGTTATACATGGTAATTAAAAAAGTACTCTGTGGACACTATATACCAAAGAGTATAAATATACTACAAACATAGAGAGCCCTCTTGAGCCGAATTGAAGCAAACCATTTAGATTTTGACAAACGACAATGCGCCATCTGAATTTTGGCGACGACATCAACGTGCTTATAATTATATAGATACCTACCTACATATAGTTGTATGGTATATTATACTTATATCGGTACTGTATAGATCATCTGTTTCAATAACGACGCAATAAAATGTGAGCAATATTTCAGAAGAAACATTATAAAATTCAATTAAAAAATAGTCATGTCTACCGTGTGGGCGTGTATGACACATGAAGCGGTTTATGGTAAACGTGACCGATATCGTTGTCATGTCTACCGTATGGGTGTGTATGACACATGAAGCGGTCTATGGTAAACGTGAACGATATCGTTGTCATGACTACCGTATGGGTGTGTACGAGGGTGTGTATGACACATGAAGCGGTCTATGGTAAAAGTGAGCGATATCGTTGTCATGTCTACCGTATGGGTGTGTATGACACTTGGAGCGGTCTATGGTGAACGTGAGCGATATCTTTTTATTATTCGTTATGCTCACCCATATGGTACACATGACCGTGTATGGCCGGCATATGCCAGTAGAAGCGTCGTGCATATGGTACATATATGTGTATTTGCGAAACTTTATAATTAAATGTTCGTGTATTTTTTAGCTGAATAATGTCGCTGAAGAAGCATCACCAATGGTGACAGCTGCAGAAGCAACTCCAATGGTGACGACTGGGATTGTTATTTTTTAAATTTGTAATTTCTAAAACCAACCAATATTATTTCACTGTTTTATTTACATCTTTTACTTCAGAGTATGAATGAGTGGCGCAAAATAAATGTTTGAACCATATTCTACAGTTACTAACTTACATTTTATGTAAGTAATATTAACTATAGTTTTCAATCTTCTAATACTAGTAAAATTTGTCATAAAAATATTTAAAAATGGCGACCTAATAGACTTTTCAAAAACATTAGTGACATTTTGAATAATATTCCCAATTAAACTTATACAGACGTCATTTATCATAGATATAATCTCGAAAACATCATTGTTTTTAGTCAAACACCACTTATTTTGGTTATCTGTGAATAGAATAAATGTATCCAGGCGAATCACTGGAAGTTTTTTATATTTATATATTTTATTAATCTGCGGTCCGTTACTGTTATTATTGTTACTGTTAGCACTTAATTCTTCGATTTCTATTGTATTTCTTTCCATTAGTCGGTTAGCAATTTGCTCAAGAGGTTTGTTTCCTTTTCTTATTGTTCGTTTAATAGAACTTAATTTATTATCGATAGGATACGCATTGAACATTTGCAATTTACCGAATCTCTTAACTTCATCAACAAGATGAATCAAGTTATGAACGTTACTTGTGATATATTCTCTACCATAATGGTCTTTGTAATGCTCAACAAAATTTAACAACATCATTTGTGCAACTGGCAAAAATTGAAAATGATGGTGGCTTGAACAAATCGTAACAGCACAAAAGAAATTCAAGAAGTGGTGGTATGGACTATCAGCCAAAACATCCCTTACTATTATGAAACTAGTGTAAAGAAGAAATGTGCGATATTCAGTAGCTTTCTAGTTTGATAAATCATTTAGACCTCTCAAGTTCCTATGCATTTCCTTTGGCATACAACAGCTCAGTATAAATTTTGTCACTTTTGCTATATCTGCAGTGGACCATTTGGTAAGAAGTTTTCCTAAACTTCCATCTCTCCATCCAAACAGTAATCGATTCATAATGCCTCAATCAATAAATGGAAGGGATTCTCTGACCGGGAAATCTTCAACCATGTCTATTGGTAATTGGAGAAAAGAAGAATCACGTTTGTAGTCGTCACCATATTTTTTGGCACGAAAGTCTGCGTCATTTCTTCTTACGCTATTTGTTTCTTGAAATGTGACAGTATGAGACACATCAGAGTATTCGCCAACCACATTACATTTAAGACATCTATTTCTTGCGTTAAAATTATTTACTCCTGAAAAATCAAATTGTATGATGTAATTAGTTTATGATGAATATTTACAAATTAATGAGTAATTCATTACGAATTGAAATAAATAATTATTCTTATGAATACTACAAATATCTTATTATGATCATGAAAATGGATTTTAAATGCGGTACCTTTAATTAATTTTCTTGCAGGAGAATCGCATATAACAGCCCTCAGTTTTTCTGTGGTTTTTGTTACAATATTCTGTCGTGTAGTAAATTTTAAATTATTACGGTAAAGCTCCAGTAATTCATCAATAAACGGTTGTAAGAATGAGTTTAAATCTATAGGTTTATTTGTGCCCTCATATACACCCACAAACAATGGTGGTATTCATGAATATTGCACAATATTGCCCACACTTGATGTTTGGAACTTTTGAATAATGGTAAGCCGTCAATATTTACATTAAGAGATATGTACTTTGGTATATTGTCTAAATGTTGTAAAACCATTTTTAGCGTAGTAATAAGGCCATTATGCCAATAATTACCAGAATCAACTGGAGTTATAGATATATTTGTTATTTGACAATTTAAAAGTGTACGTGGGTCCTTTGGAACTGAACAGGGAAATCTTTCGTTCAGAATTTTGTTTAGCTCTCTCAATGCATCTTGTGTAATATTGAATTGAATTGCCCATTTTTTTATATTATCACGAAGTTTATCATTTTTGCTGGCTTCGCTTTCGCTTTCATTATCTGTTTCTCTATCACTAAGACATATTGTTTCAAGTATTTCATCTACTTCGTCTTGTTTTGCCTCTACTATTGCAGAACCACGAAATCCACTTTCTGCGCTTCGAGAAATAAGATTCTGCAAGGAACTCAATTAGATTGTCTTGAGTTCAAAATGAAATTTTGTACGGAACCAAGTCCAGTTTAATTAAAATTAACTTGTCGTGTAGAAATATTTGATGTAATACCATTGGACACAAGGAGCGCAGTATAGTTCTTTTCAACTTTCCTTTTAAAAGCACCACTTTTTTCACAAATTATTTTTACAAAGCTAGAAAAGAATGTCTGAATTGTAAAGTTAATACTCTACCTTTATAGGACATTCAGTCATTAAATAGTAGTATAATAGTGTTCAAATTGACTAAAAATCGTGTACGAGTGTAGTTTATCACTCTTTCACGATTATCTCGTAAAAGTAGTTATCACGACTCTAATACAATTAAATTCGGTGAAAAAGTCGTATAGACGTTACTAGGACGACAGCACCGGTTATACCACCGAAAGTTGTGTAATGGTCATATAATACAGTCACATAGAAGTTTAAGCGACGTCTTTATACAACTACAAGTTGTACAAAGATAAGAGCACTAAGTCGTATTATACGCTAAAATGGCTTCAATACGTTACCATGTTTATAGAAATCTAAACCGTGTAACTGTTACTTAAACGACTGAAATGTTTGTTGGGTTTGTACCTACCCAATCTTTGGCTACACGGACCTGGCATTGGCAACACTCACTAACTGTCAGTCTTCCTATATACAAATGTACTCTGTGTGTGTCAGTCACAGAGTACCTTTTTATATACGGGAAGTGTCAGTCTTCTATAGTCATTGGTCTGTTGATGTTATTTGTTGTTGTACCTATTGTTACCTATATCGATATGCAGCCAGTTCGTTAGTTTGAAAGGATATACATTAATTTCACTGGACTATACCAGTAATATTATGAGTGAAAATATGGACGGACAGGGGACTTTTAAACAGATGAGTGTTTGTAGAGGTTGCCTGGCGAGTGACCGTAGGACGATCAGTGCAACACGATATGAAACTATGTACAGGGATTTGACTGGCTTAATTGTGAGTACATCCTCCTTGCCTCAAAACTTATGAATCAAATTCAAAGCGCGAAACATTCGAACAGTAGCAAGCTAATTTATGTGTATTCTTTCATTTATTTACATAATAACATTGATACCAGAACCACACGGTATAAAACTAATAATGCTCGCTTTCTGAATTAAATGTTGATATATCAGAATTTGTCAAAGTGCTTCTACAAAGTAAAATAGAAACATATAAGACTCCTCCTGTTTTGAATTCAGTTAATAAAATACCAAGCATTATTCAAAACTTAAGTTTCAATCATTTATAATATATAATGAGCTTATTATTTGTAAAGAGATTACAGAAGACAAAAGCTTTGGATCAAACTGAAGTTATATTACTGTTTTGTATTAGTATTTGTTACTGTTTATTAATATTGATCCATTTACTCAGCACACCTTTCATTTATTCCTATATTTCATTATGGCATGGACACCGAACCTATGCTCAATCGTTTTGTGAAAAGGTCCCAATTTCAAGGTACTAAGTAGTAAGCACATTCAAAATAGTAACACATTAATTGATATAATGATGTAGATGTGGGCACCTGTAATCTTACACTGTATATGAGCTTACAATAAACAACCTGCACAGCATCACACAACTAATGTGTTTATTTGGTATCACAGAAGTAAATATGAGACAACACAACCGCCACTTATATGCATGAACTTGATGATATAAAGGAGAATTTTTACGGGCTTTCATAATATCAACAATTCTTTAATATATTATTTTGATTTATTTTAATTTTATTATTCATTGATGTATCTTATAATGTAAGCTGTGTAAATGCCTTAATATATTATATACCTGTCAACTTGATTACAAAGCATTAACTTGTCTGTAGTATTAACAAAATGTATTGTTGTTATTATTTATTATGAATTTCTTCTTAACCTTTTGACCGCCACAGTCATGTATACACGATAAAGCAAAATGTGTCCAGCACGCCACGGTCACGACTACATGACAAATTAAAGGATGAAATCGTAGCTTGGCGTCGAGAGCACGCTTTTACTTTTTTGACATGGCGGTCAAAGGGTTAAAGGTTTATATCTTTGTATGTACATATAAACCTTTTATATGATGATATTGAAAACAGAATCAAAATCCATTGCATAGTTTAGTAGCAATATGCAGACAAAGAGTAACTTTGTTTTATAACAATAAGAGATGTGTTACTGCTTTCATGATCATGATCTGTTCATATAAAATCCAAACCTAGAGGAATAAATATGCACTAAATTTCTTAAAAAAAATGAATGGTGGAAGTAGTTATATTTTGTAAGATCTAGAGGTTTGTTTTGCAAAATAAAGCTGTTATTAATTTGATTTTAATTATGGACATAGTTGTTAAGATGAACAACTATTGGAGGCATGGGCACTTCTAATTAATGGATGTTGTTAAGTTATAGAGATTAATTTATTCTCCTAACTATATCATCAATGAAAACTAAATTCAATAAAAATATAACAATAGTATCATTCTCTCATTTTATATAAAGACTGGATCTGATTATAATACAATTGTTTATATTTCAGATCTCACCATCAGATGGGTTACCACAGTGGCTGTGCTACAAATGTTCAGCTTTCTTAGAGAAATATATTATTTTCAGAAATAAATTGATAAAATCACATTACATTCTGTATCTATATGTGACAGAGAGTGTACCGGTGAGTACTATCGTTGTGAGAACAATTCAGTTAGATTCATGTATATTGTATAGTAGTAAACCTCTTAACAACACCATGTTCCATAACCTGAATGACTCTTTCAGCAAGACTCATGTTTTATGCAATAGAATAGAAATGGTTTTCCTTGTAACAATATTTTTGGCAAGACTAAATAGTTCATTGGAATATTGAAGCTGTCATTGTAAACTGGATAATCCATATCCAGTATTATTATATTAATTAGATGTTTGTTGTCAGTTCGCATGCCACGAGAACAAGAGCTCGCACTTGACTCAAACAAGTATCACACACTACAAAATCCCCGACATTAAAACTGAACAGGTACGAGTTTAACAAGTTGCTACATGTGAGCATTGTGATATGTTGAAGAGTTTAATTTGTGTTAATCTGTAATTATTTTCAGGAAATTATGAAAGAAAATAATAATTCACCATCAATCAAACTTGAAATGGCAGATGTTAAATTTGAGAACTATTTCGACGATAGCATCACAATAGAAGAATGGCGGTACGCATATTTGCAGTCATGTTGATTGTGACATTTATAACACCACCGCGTTGATTCAGAGACGAAAACTTGAGCGTGATTAACGATTGCGGGTCTCCACCGTGGCACTTGCGACTATCTGCTGCCGGGTCGGTCAGTGTTATCGGGTTTTCCTGCCAAGAAATACTTCGTGTCAACCTGTGATCCGGAGTAATCTGTAGACGATAATAGGTCCGGTGCGTTATTTTTACTATTTTCTCTCTTCTTCATTTGTTTTCCATTTATTTTCAGTTTTGAAGATCACCTAAATGAATTGACAAGCAACTCATCGATACTTGAACTCAAACACGAGAAACAAACAGAACAGGGAGAGGTCAGTGTGTTTATCATGTTCAGTTCACCATGCTTAACATTTATACTATTATTATTTCTCGCAGTAGTCTAAGCGTTGCGATGGTCCTTAAAGTTCTGTAATTGTTTCTTTCTATGTGATCTTAGATGAGTGATATACTTAGATTAGACTGGTCCCAGGATGGATCCCAGTGGAATTCTAGTTGTAACCTTGTGCAATCAGTATAAATAAAGCCGCTTCTTTTTCCATTTGCGGCGCATTAAATAAACATATGCGATACAATGATTGTTAAAAGTGAAGATTTATAACTTTATCCTATGCTCATCGAATGATATCCTGTGCTCCCAAGCTTGATTTCAAAAGCGTCGCAGCAGTCATTTCGATCTTCTCCAAGACGCAATGTATTGCAGATATTTATGTATACCAGCTGCTGCGAAAGTGAATGCGACTATTGTGCACGTGATCTCGGGATCGAATAAACAGTCCTTGATTGGGTTTTCCGTCAAGAAATTATCAGTATAGAAACAGCAACGTTACAAAGCATGTAAAGCCGTTGGTCCTGGGCTTGATCTCTCTCGGGCCGTGTCGGAATTCCATCTCATCAGATTGGTGCAAATGGTCAGTCTGGAGGGCCTTATATAATATTGTCTTACGTTTACGCGAATGTTATACATTGAAATTTAACACTATACGGATTTTTTCGCGTTGTTTATTTTAATTTAAACACTGTTATTACATAATTTTGATATATTTTGATATATTATATTTTCTAAATAAAACTATTTATATTTAAGTTTATACTTTGCCCCGACGTTTCGGTTGATTTACAGCAGCTCAAAGTATCGTGAAGTCTAGCTGTGTTTTGCTTCTTCTTGGATTTGACTATTTGAATGACTGGATCCCAAGCTGGTGGTACATTCCAACCATCCTCTCTATTGAAATTAGGATATTTTTTAATTTCAATAGCCTCGCGAAGCGTCCTTGGTAGGAATCGGTGTTGTTTTGCGAGTATATGTGGTTTGTCAAATCGTAGGTGGTCCCCTGTTGCACATGTTCACACACAGCAGACTTCAACAAGCGTTGGTGTTTAACATCAGCTATATATTATTTTATGCGGGTGCCCATGCTTCTCTTGGTTTGCCCAATATATGAGAGTCCACAGTCATAATCTATTTTAAAGACCCCTGCATCTTGTAAAGGTAATTGAACTTGACGGATGGTAAAAATTTACTTATCTTCGTTGGCGGCTTGAAGTATGTGTTCAAGATGTAGCCAATCTTGTCAGTGACACCCCTTACATATGGTAGTATGGCAGGCTGGCGCTCCAATGTTGGAGCTTGTTGTCTTGCAGTACTTGCTTGACATGTTGAAGCTCGGCGTCCAGGTGTTGTCACAGAACCCGTGGGCTCTCTCAAACAAAAAAATTCCCACGGTAGCTAACTGTTTAGGATGGTGGTGAGATTCACCGTTAATTCAACAATTAAAAATTCAACTATAAGTCCTATACACAGTGTGGCTCAAAGTATGATCAGGATTCCTGATGACAAGTACATCTAAGAAAGCTAATGAATTATTTGCCTCTAATTCCATAGTAAATTGGATGTTATTATTAATGGAATTAATATGTTTTAGGAATGCATTTACACCATCTGTAATATTGTGAAAGTATCGTTTACATACCTCTTATAAATCCTGGGTGTGATGTGATGGTGGTAGTCTGCAAATCTCGAGCCTGCATAAAACCTCCAAAGCTGTATGGGTTACCAAAATACACAAGGAAAACGCTTCTCTACATCCTATTGTGAGTCAGATCGACACACCAATTTACAGACTAGCTCAGCATGTAGCGAAGATACTCTCACCACTCAGAGGCAACTCGAGAGCACATGTGAAGAGACAGTGTTTTAAGTAAAATAAACAACGCGAAAAAATCCGTATAAAGTGTTGAATTTCAATGGGCCTTATATACTTAAAGTGCTCGGTAGCTGAATGAAACATTCAGAAACTTTTTCTAGTCAATCTAAATTCAAACACCATAGCTATCGTATTTCTAGACTAGGTAAGAGACACGTAACTTCTGGTGAAACTTAGTGCTATGTTGTGAGTGAGAGTAATATGGGAGATCTTTCCTCGAACGATGATCAATGATCTCTTGTCGTAACAATATCTTAAGAATTTTAATGGTCTGTGACGATCTGTGTCGGTTGCCTATCGATCGAGACATTAAGTCCTAGCGTCTGTGATAGCGCGAGATAACTCGTTCATTGTGCCATATGGCCGCCAATTTGACATGTCAAAAGTATTATAAGAATTGTTTGGGAATTATAATCGGCCGCCTTAATTACGCCTCAGTATTGGAGGGTCTAATTGAACTTAATGGGTCCGAATTCAAATCTGCAACTCTTTTGTAGTCCTAAGTGCAATTCTGAAGTAAGAGTGTTTGATACTCAGGCGTCGCCTCACGAGTCGCACGTCGGGACAGAAGCCGCGCGTCCGTCGCTGCGAGCGCGGCTACTCTTCGAGGAGCACATCGGTAAGTACACTCAAGTACTTATAACACACATTAGCTGTAAACTCAGTGTACGGCACGCTCGTGCATGGCTAGCGAACGATAAGCGACATTAGCTGGCTCAACTTGATAATTTTCTGTTTACTGACAATATATTTAAATTATTATTTTGGTTACCTATTCTTCTTCTGAGAACGAGACCTTGCTTTCCTGGATCAAAGATCGTTAAATAAATAAAAAGTTTCAGTAATTCTAGTAAAAGTATCTTGCGCGTTACTCTAGCCGTCGGATTGCATGTCACCGATTTATATTACCTTTAAATCACACAATAAGTTCTGTCATTTCAGTAGGGAGTTCAAACATGCTTCTAGTAAAATATCAATCTTTAACTCTCTTGATTTCAATTCCGATCTATCGACATTGGAATTATGACGTTTCGTACTCTTGAGTTCGACACTAGCGCCAAATTGTTATCAAATTGGGTGTCCATTTTGGGAACTAAGTGGGATCGGGATCGGGCTTGGCGTGCTATAAACGCTACTCTTGACTTTATTTTGACAGCTGTGTATTGCGCCAGTATTGCGTTGGGATTCTTTGTTGATTGTGATTTTTCCAATAGCGAAAGTGTAACTTTTTTGAAATTGTTTTGTGTTTTTAGTGAATAATAAGTTTATAATATGGCACAATTAGCATTTATATACAGTATTTCACATAATTCCCATAAAAACAATTAAAACAAAGACAAGATGAGCGTCGGATGATGTGTTATACGGACAAAGCGTTTTGTATGAATGAAGACGAATTTAAACCAAATTATAGAGTGAATAAGAATTTGTTTGAGGAAATTTACGAAAACATTAAGCCCTTTGTGCCAACTCCTTTGCCCTTTCTGCTTTGCCTTGAGTGTCTTAAGCAAACCTTTAGCTATACCTGGGTTTTGCACCAAGAATTCCATCAAACCTTCAAATTGGGCATAACTAAGATGATTTGTCATTGTATCTGAAATTGGAAACTTTTATTATGTACAAGATAAAGTTATTTTGATGTATATTTCGTTTCTGTTGCATTAAATATTTTTTGAGAAATACAGAATTAATCTCCATTAAATTATTCAATGGTATATTAAGTAGGTTATGTGTACTAGCAGGAGTTTTAAAATAGAAACAGTTGCAGAAAGGAGGCAAAACAAAGTTTTCGATCGCATAGCATTTTAATTCTTCGCATTATGAGTCGTGCAATATGAGTAATTATATAAAACATAGACCAAGAAAATAACTATATTGACAAAACAAAAATATTTCACTTAATTGTATATTTGAATATGATTGTACATTTACTTACTACTTGTATAAAACTTTAATATTAAATAACTTAACGGACAATCAACTGTTGTTACTGAAAAGGAACCACACGCGAACAATATCTTTAAGTTAATGTTCTAAATAAACTTGCATTCCGAATTCACTTCTAATTTTTAAAACCAATTGACTTTATTTTTGAAATTGGAGAACTTTTACCCCGTCTTTTTTTTTTGTATCTAGTATAGGCAACGACCCTGCCGCATACAGCCAAAGTCGTGTTTAATTTTATGATTTTAATCATGTTCTTTCGCCCAAATGAATTTAATACGAGATTCGTCCGTTGAGATTCAAAGAGTTAACAGCGTATTTGTTTTGTCTCAGTAAAATTTGAAAAAAAAGTGGTTAAAGTTCCTAAATTCATTAGTGCTCTATATCTTTGTAAAGCTTGTGAAACGGACTAAAGAGTGATATATATAACACATCTGGACTTCATCGGTACCGTGAGTAATTAGAGAAAACCTTTTAGAAAAATTTGCATTGACTTACGTCCCTGACCTAGGGCAACCCGCAGATCGACCGCTTCTACGCACACATGCATAACGCTTTCACGTACACTAGGCGTTTGTTTCAACATCTTGAGCTTACGCTACGCGTTTATAGCAGACTTAGCTTACGCCCCGCTTCGTGAATATAATAATAACAATATAATATTTCCTTAACTTGCAATATGGATGGAGATCAGTATTATAATATCACCTACAGAAAGAAACAAACACCGAAATTAAATGTTAGCTTGCTAGAAGAAACAGCTATGGATATTGAAAATAATTCATTACTAGATTCATCAATGCAAAGTTTGCCTGCCGCTGTAAACCAGGATTGTACGTTAATTGAAGAATTCGAAGAAAAGATTCCTACATTAAAATTAAGATTAGCTTCAGCTGATAAAGATATTGAAAATTTGAATATACAAAATATGGAATAATTAAAGATTAGTGTTGAAAAATCATCAAAAGTAATAGCTTTATATAAGAGGATTGGCATTACTGAAAACTCGCTGAATACTGTTTCTAGTCCAGTTATACGAAAGGTAAAAAGAGTATTTTCCGTTGAATATCCAGGATCACCTAGACACAGCATTCCAGAAACAAATGAAATTTCAACACAATCAACCGAAAATTCTATGACAGAACGTATTAAAAAGCCTTTCTCATTTAAAAAATGTAAACAACGAATTAACAATCAACGAAGAAAAGTAAATAATTTGATTAATAAAATTTTAGTATTGAAAGTACAAAATAAAAAACTTATAGATGAACTGGAAATCATACAAGAAGAAAATGATCAGTATGATGATATAAACACTGTTATGGACAAAGAGCTCTCCAGAACATTCACTAAAGGTCATACATCGCTCACGGGTGACACTATGCTAAACGAAAGTATTGACCAACCAACAATAAAGAAAAGTGAGAGGAAAATGAAATCCACGGCCTTAATTGGCCTAAATAAACCTAGACGCAAAGTAATTGTTCTTGCAGATCAGCAGGGTCGCGGTGTTCAGAAAGTCCTTAACCAACTCCTAGGTGATAAATATGACGTATTTTGCTTCGTGAAACCTTTTAGTAAACTTTCTGATATATTGAACTCATGTATGACTGAAATACCAAACCTTACAATGAATGATATTGTGATTGTGATAGGTTTCACAGAAGATGATAGTATCTCAAATATCCGTCACCAACTTGTACTGTGGACTGAATCTGTTCAGAATACTAATATAATTATTTGTGAGCCTTTGTTTAATAGATATATTAAGGAAGAAAAATTAAATAATGAAATATCTAGAGTATGTGATAAATATTTAAACACCACATTTGTAGTAATGGATTTTTTTAAATTTAACTTCATTAAACCGAAACGTATTCATTTCCCGACGTACGTATGTCGGTACATATTAAGGGACATTTTGCGATTGTATTATTATTCTAAATGTAAATTACTCTTGACTAATGCTAATAATAATGACCATAATGAGACATATTGTAATAATAATAACGATAATAATACATTGATATTGCCATGTACTGTTTATAATAATTATGATGTTAATATTTCTACTAAAAGTACTGAAACTGACATTAATATAGATACACGTTATAACTCAACTTCTAAAAAAAATTACTGTTAAATCTGTCTCCAATCGCAATGATTTTTTTCGTTTATAACCATATAAATATAATACACCAAAACATTTGTGGCTTTATTGCGAAGTCAGATTTGTTTACTGTCTGCCTTCATGACCTAGCAGATACAGGTAAAAATATCGACATATTATGTTTTTCAGAACACAATATGACAAATGACGATATTAAACTCCTTCAAATTCCAAATTTCATCTTGGCTACTCAATTTTCGCGTAACAAGCGACGAGGCGGAACGTGCATTCTAGTGAAAAACTATATTAATTTTATCGTACTTGAAGCTGTTCAAAAGTATAGTATCTCTAATGTGATTGAATGCTCTGCAATTAAATTAATTGACCACAATATGATACTTTTATGTCTCTATAGGGTACCGAAGAGTAATAACTATAATAAATATATTAATTTGTATTTTAATATTTTTAATGACATTTTAGATCTCTTTACAAAATATGGAAATAACAAAATCGTTGTTTGTGTTGATTTTAACAGCGATATGTTGAAAAAGAATAAGTACACGTTAGAATTGGAACAACTAACTACGGGATTTAATCTAACACAAGCAATTAATGAGCCTACAAGACCAAGTAGTGGTTCCTGCATTGATAATATTTTCCATAATATTCGTGGTGCCAAATCAATTGTCTTGGAACTTAGTTTATCTGACCATAAGACGCAATATATATCATGTCCAGTAAAAAAGATCTGTACAGTCGATCATTGGTTTTCGTTTAAACGTGATTACTCTAAAGATAATTTAGAAAAATTTGAAAAGTGCATTAATGAGATCAAATTTACTGAAGTGTTTGAATCAAAGAATGCAAATGATGCTTTCAACTCATTTTACGATACATTTAGGCTATTTTACGAATTGTGCTTTCTAATACTTAAAATAAAAAATAAAACTACAGTTCGATCAAAATGGATGTCACGTGGTATTAAGGAATGTAGTAAACGTAAACGTTCTCTTCTTTGGAAGTATCGATTATCAAAAAATTGCGTAGATAAATCAAATTTTAAACAATATTCTTTGAGTTATGCCAAAATTATTAAATTAACTCAAAAATCTCAGAACAATTATTACATCCTAAATTCTAAAAACAAATCGAAAGCTACCTGGAACATAATAAACGGCAAAAAACAACATTTCCCTCCGGAGACTATAAGTGAATTGGTGATCGATAAACATAAAATTACAGACCCTCAACAAATCGCTGAATTATTCAATGACTACTATGCAGATATAGTTAAACCTCAGACTAATACTACGAGTAATAATATCCCAACAATCTCTACATGCACGTATAATTCACCGAAATCCTTTTTTCTGAATCCCACTTGTTCTTTGGAATTCGATACCATTATAAAAAAATTAAATAACACTAAGAGGTTTTGATGACATTTGTGTATTGGAAATAAAATCCGTATCTCACATAATTGCACCTATACTGAGCTATATTGTAAACATGTGCTTTGAACAGGGAATCTTCCCATCTGTGTTAAAAACTACCATAATTAAACCGCTCCATAAAAAGGATGTTAAATCAGATATAAAAAATTACAGGCCTATAGCCCTAACTCCAACATTCTCTAAAATAATTGAAAAAGCCATATACAATAACTTATATGACTACTTTGAAAAGAATAATATCTTTACGCCGAATCAGAAAGGCTTTCGTAAAAATATGTCCATAAATTTAGCTATATATGATTTCTTAAGTTTAATATATCCTAGAGTAGATAAAAGATAACCTGTCTATGCTTTATGTATGGATATGTATGGATATGTCAAAGGCTTTCGACTACGTGGATCATAATGTACTGCTGAATAAGCTGGAAACGTACGGTGTTAGGAACAGCACTTTAGACTTACTGAACTCTTACATCAGTAATAGAACTCAGATTACGAGCATTGTCAAAAATTTTGTCCTAATACGAAACATGAAATAAATTATAAGTCTAGGAGTAGAAAAATAAAATATGGCGTTCCACAAGGTAGTGTTTTGGGTCCACTACTTTTTATTATCTATATTAAGACCTGCCAAAATCTACTACAGATCGAATGGTACTATTTGCTGATGACTGCACTGTAGTATACAATAATGAAAATATTATAAATAGTAGTTTAAATTCAATAATTCAATGGTTACAAAATAATAATTTATTAATTAATATCAATAAAACTAAATTAATGAAATTTAAACAGAAAATAAAAAACACTTTACATACTGAAATTGAATTTAACGGTAAAAAAGTTGAATTGATGACTACAACCAAATTTCTCGGCGGACACATAGATGAGAATTTGAAATGGCAAAGTCATATAGAGTTTGTTTGCAAGAAAGTGTCACAGTCATCTTATAGTTTATACATGCTAGCGAAAAAGGTCAATGTTAACACATTGCTTGTGGCGTATCATAGTAATGTTGCTTCTACACTCAGATATGCAATCATATTCTGGGGAAATACAACCAACTGGGATAAAGTTTTCAAATGTCAAAAAAGGTGCGTGCGAGCCATGTGTGGTCTAAAAAGAACTGACAGCTGCAAGAAATATTTTATACAATTAAACATACTTAACCTGCCATCTTTATATATTTTTGAAATGGCTTTGTTTATCAGACATCATCCATCACTATTTACATTAGAGCTCAAGTCGCGAAATAGAAGTCACTTGCACAAACAGCGACACATCAACCTAGACTGTTTGGACTTTGAACTATTAGAAGTAGAACGCTGCGAATCGTGCGAGAGAGTGCGTTATATTTTTGTTACGCTCTATCCTTATCATTACATCGACACCACTATGCACTGTCCCTTTCCGACAATTTTCTATTTTGTATGTAGCGTAGTTATGCGTATATAGGGTGTCTAACTTGATGTGTAGCCGTGTGTACAATAATCTTACCAGTCAATATATAACTACCCTTTTTGGAAAAACTGTGTTTGCTATGGCCGCAAAGCTCTACAATAAGATTCCTTATGATATAAAAGAATGTGGCAATATTGATGTCTTCAAAAATAAATTATTCCAATTTCTTAGAGAAAAAATTGTTATTACAATGTAAATGAATTTTTATCGAATATAATTTTGGAAATGTATTATATTATTATTGTTTCAGATTTATTTACTTTTAACCAATACAAATTACATTTATAAATATATAATTATAAAAAAACACATTTAAAAATATAAAAATTATGGAGTTAGGGGTCCAGAGAGAGAAACCTCCTCACTATGCGTGCCGTATCGAGGAGGACTGCCTTCTGCATCTGACCCTTGACCCAAGCACCTAACACGAGCCTCTTAAGATGTTGGTCGAGGCTCTTGGCTATTAGACCGTTCAGCGTAACGACTCTCGGTACAATGATTGCCGAGTCCACATCCCACATATCGACGACCTCGTGTGCTAAGTCGAAGTATTTCAATTATTTTTCCTTCTCAGCTTTCACGAGGTTGCCATCATGAGGGATGGTAATATCGACAATCATTGCACGGCGCTCTGATCGATCTATTACGACAATATCAGGCTTGTTGGCAACAACAGTCCTGTCTGTGATAATAGATCGATCCCAATACAGTGTGATATGGTCCTTTTCGAGAACTGGTTCTGCTACATACCTGTAGTAAGGCACCTCGACCTCTACAAGTTTGTACTTCAGAGCAAGTTGCTGATGGATAATTCTGGCTACTTGGTTATGTCTGTTCAAGTACTCGCCGTTAGCAAGACGAGAACAACCGGAAACTATATGCCTGAGGGATTCACCGGGCTGAAGGCACGCCCGATATATGTCAATCGTACCATCCCTCAGGATATATTGCCGGTAGTTATTCGTCTTGATAACTTCGTCCATAATTGCACAGACAAACCTTTCGGTTTTCCCAAAGACGTCAACGAAGCGTAGCCAGTTCACGGAGGCGAGAAGGTGTACATCAGGCCCACATAGGGCCTTGTAGAATCTACCGTGAAGCTTCTGCTCTGCCATACACTCTTGCGGTCGTTAATGCTCAGTACTACAGGGATGGCCAGCTCTCTTTAGCCAGATTAAGCGGGGTGAGTCCGTTATCCGCTGCAACAACATCACGATGCATATCCACGTTCGTTTGAAGGAAATACTCTCTAAGGTTGCACACCTCACGGTTATGGAGGGTTTTGGCATTTAGAAAACCTCGACCCCCACATTTCCGCGGGATGTACAACCTCATCACAGACGAACAAGGAGCACCTTGTTGCCGCCTGATAAAAGATTGTTAAGTACTTTTCTCAGGCGACCAAAGAAGCGCTCCTTCAACGAGTGTTTCATGTCCGCTTCATTTATACCTAAGGCTTGTGACATACCCAAGTATTTGTAGGTATCAGTAATGAGAAGCTATCTTAGGTTAATGGAATCTGAAAGTTCAATGCTCTCAGATTCCACCATCCTTCCTTGCTTTACATGCATGACTGCACATTTATCCACACCAAAATCCATGTTGACAGATTTACTAAAGCAATCAGTTACTCTTAGTAAGTCTATCAAATGTGAATCAGTGCGGGCAAACAGCTTTAAATCATCCATGTATAGCAAGTGTGATACGACCTGACCGCCTCTCTTTAACCTGTAACCTAGCCCTGAACCCTCTAGTAATGTACTGAGAGGGTTCAACGCTAGACAAAACTAAAGAGGACTCAGACTGTCACCCTGAAATATACCTCGCTTAATCTGTATGAGGGCGCTGGTCGCCTGGGTCTGTCGACACCCTGGATAGTAAAGAGCCGTTTTCCATTGCCCCATACACAACTTCAAGAAGATGCATATACTTTATACAGCTCGAGCACCGTCAAGAGCCATGTATGCGGCACTGAATCAAACGCTTTCATCTAATCTATCCAACATGTCGCCAGACTCCTGCGATTACGGCGAGCCTGTTGGCTAATGGCCATATCAATGAGGAGGAGTTCCTTCGTACCACGACGCCCTTCCTACAACCATTCTGAGAGGCCGACATAATAGAATTGATTTCAATATGTTTCGAAATTTTGGCTCTCAGAATAGATGTAAGAAGCTTATAGACCGATGGTAAGCAGGTGATTAGTCTATAATTTCCAGGCTCGTGAGTGCTACCTGCTTTGTGGAGCAGGTGCGTAACTCCTGTGGTGATAAAATCTGGCAACGACCCAGATTCTACGGTTGATTGAAACTGCGATGCCAAGCAAGCATGCGAAATACGTAGCCACTTCAGCCAGAAGTTATGCAGCCCGTCCGGACCTGGAGACTTCCAATTTGATAACGAACGGACTGCACTAGTAACATCCTGGTCTTCAATGACTACGTCTTCCATCTCTGGAATTTGTTCAACCGCTCGCTCGACATCACGGATCCAATCGCCCTCTGTGTGGCCAATGGGCACCGACCAGATGCTACGCCAAAAGGTATTTGTGGTATCAGCATCCGGCAGCCGCCCACCAGTCACACATTGATCCGGTCGTTCCCAGCTTCTATAAACACGTCCCTGGTCTCTTTGAAATGTGTAATTCACGGTATACCGGTTCACGCGTTTTTTGTATCTGCGCAAACGGTTTGCCCACGCATAAACTTTCTGCTTCAGGAAGTCAATGCGCTCTGTGACCCGAGATGTATAGTCTTGTGGGCTGGTGTCAGTTCCCAAAAAAGCTCGACTCACAAAGCGCATCACTCTAGGGCGAGTATTGCCCTCCCTGAAACAGATTAGTTTACCAATAAGTGCCCTTGCCTCAGCGATACGACGCTCAATCCTGCATTGCCATGCCGGAGCAGCTTTTCGCCATACAGCAGTGTCGTTCAAAGGCAACAATACAGGATTGAATGGGTATGGTATTTATTATTGTTATTATTATGTGCGCTTGACTATAATTTATTGTTGTTTATTATCTTGTGTCTGTCCTGACTAATAGTAATAATATAATTTATGTTTAATCTTCAATGCAATTTATAATATCAATACGTTTCATCATCAATCAGAATTTATTTAAATATATAATAAAAGACCCTAAAGTAGTATCAGACAGGTGCAGGTTATGTAACACAAATCAAGAAACAATAGACCACATTATAGGAAGATGCTCCTTTTTAGCGAACAAACAATATACAGAAAGACACAATAATGTTGCAAAACAAATTCATTCACTCTTATCTATAAAATATAAACTAGAAAAAAACAAAACCATATTATAAATAAAAACCAAAAAACGTACTAAACAACGAATACGCTAAACTTTACTGGGATCGAAACATTATAACAGACAAAACAACTACAAATAATAGACCAGACATCACCCTTACACTCAAACAAGAAAAATCACATACCTAATAGATATATCAATACCAAACTGAAAATATTAGAAAAAAATACACAGAGAAAATTCAAAAACATATACCATTAGCAGACGAAATAAGACAAATGTGGCATCAGCATACAGTTAAAATTTCATTTACAGGACTCATCCAAAGTCACTACATACATCACTTAAAGAATTAGGCTTACATAAAAATTCATATATAAAACTACAGAAATCAGTTATCATCGATACTTGCTCTATAGTCCGGCGATTTCTAACATCCACTACTCAGACACCTACAACAATACTCAATGAACCGACCCACTTGGCGTAAGCCCGTGACAGGTTCACACCCACCAGCATCAAAGCTGGGAATTGAAATATTTTATAACCCATAATAATAATATCAGCCCTGTATTAAACTGCCCCACTGCTGGGCATGGGCCTCTTCTCAGTGTGAGAAGGTTTTATGAAGAATTTATATGATTATATTTTTTTGTAATTATTTTAAATAATTTGTATGCCCAAGTGGCTGATCATGGAATTGACATTATTAACTACTTATATAATTATGTAATGAACACCTGTATATAACCCATGTATCACAAATAAACTATTTGATTTGATTTGATTTCAATTAATCAACTATTTATATCATATTTATTTATTAACCTTGTTATTTATAGGATAAAGCCTTTTAAAGCCCTATTTCTAGTTTATCGTAATGAGCTAAACAACACTATTGCGGGGCGAAACATAGCTAACTTCTAGTGTAACAAAATAATCGCGTAGCAATCCCAATTGCAATCCAATGTTGACATTATTGGTTTCAAGAGTACCAAATCACGTGACTGCAAAATTAACATTGGAATCGTATTGGCTTTAGATTGGAATTAGAATTAGTTTGAAGAGTAAGCCCCTAAGCTTGGAATATGGTAGCGTAGTTTGGACTCTACGATATACATAAACGCCGTTTGGAATCCGTTCAAAAAAGATTCCTGTGGCATTTGTCTTACCAGTGCAACATGGCTAATGAATTACCGTCCTACAATACTCGGTTGAAACACTTCAAGCTTATGACCTTAGAGAATCGTCTTTTTGGATCATCTCTTCTTATACAAAATTAATAATAGCCATATTGACTCCCTCATTTACTTGGCCAAATAAATATTAATGTACCATATAAACTCGCTTGGTCGTCTAGATACCAGCTTTTCAACGTCAAAACCTCTAAAACAAATCTAGGGCATTTCTCAACCATCAGCAGACTGCAAGTACAATATAGTCGCCTGTCACGCTTACGCGATCACAATATCGACTTATCCTACTCCTTGCCCAAGTTCAAATCATTATTAGCCGATAAATTCATGTAAGTGTTTTATTATTCGAATTAATTGGATTAAATTGTATTACTTATCTCGTTTAATTTAATTATAATAATTATTGTTAATCATTCCTTTTTTTTAAATAATTTTCTGTCTCGACATTTACAATTTTATTATATATTCTTAATCAATATTTTAAATGTAATGTAAGCATAGTGCATCAGTTTCTTTCAATTTGACATAAGTTTTGTTATTTTAACGCCATTATTTGTTTTGCACGTTTATTGGATGTAATTAGTGTAATTAGTCATATCACTTTTTCATCATTTATTTGTTTTTCTTACATACGAGCATAGATTATAAGTATTTAATTTTTTGTTAATGCATGTCGTGGCAGCCTATAATTGAGGCATTACTATATAATGGATTGCTGTGTACGTATCATTACAATGTTTTAGTCTATGCTTTGTTGGTTGTCCTTAAATAAATAAATAAAGCCTTTCAGATGTATAGGTTTGTCATGCGCTTCTGTAAAGACCTCAAAAAGCCTACTACTTACCTTTTCTTATTTAAAGCGTTAGTCCGTCCCAGTATATGCTGTACCTATTTGGAGCCCTTTTTACACAAAATACAAGCAGAGGATAGAAATGACCCAGAAAAATTTCTTCGCACGGTAGTCAATTGTAATAGGTATATGACAATTGTTTTATTCTAGGATCCCTTTTAAGGATCTTCTTAAAAATGTCAAGCTCTTAAGTTTAGAGCATAGGCGCACATTATTCAAAATAATGATGCTGTACGGCATATGCATCAATAAGTATAATTGTACTGAATTATCAAACATGTTATGTGGTACCTAGGACTGTTATTCGGAGGGAGGTGCGCGAACCTCGATTGTTCTACACGGGAAATAGTAGTCATTTGGTAGTTTTACTTGGAAAGTATGCCGGATGTTTTGAAAATTGGCAGTTTCATATATTTCGATGTGGTCTTTCCGAATGTCAATTTTGCCACCTCGTTCCTTAGCCGCTCGCGCCGCCATATTGGAAAAATTACGCTTGATAGTAGTTTTTTGACAATATCTCCTTGCCAACTCATTTCACGGTAAAAACATCTTATACAAAATTAAACTAGAGAAAAGTTCCTACAATTTATGTTATAAATTATTTTTGTAAAATCTATAGTTTTGGCGTACGAGCGCCGTAAACTTTTATTCATCTACACCAACAGGTGTTTTTCGTATATTTACGAAAAATAACTATACTATGCCCAGTGCCGCCAGATTGTGAGCACAAAATTATGATTTCTATATGCAATGGTGAGTGCATAATAGCTGAAACTTCGAACAGCATTGCTTCGGTGCATGAAGAGCAAAATTCTAAACATGATAATGTATCTAATAATCGCCGAGATCCATACTTTTGAAACAAAAACACGGGTACTTCAACCTGTAATTAAGATACGAAAGATTTCGCCCTTGCCGCAGCAATTATAGTATTTGCGAGAACAATGCTTTTTTCTACAATTTCTCAAGGGACACGCAGATTTCGATGACGGCGAATAGATCAGAAATGATGGATATTTTGCTTTATGAGCCCAAACTTGGACTTTAATGTCTTACTACATGTGAGGCAGTAGAGTTTACCAGCGGAGATGTATGTATAGGTGTAGGAGGGTTTACGTCTTTCTTTACGATTGCACAAACCCATATATTTCTTTTTGCTATTATCTGAGCGCACAATAAACAATAGTCTTTAAATGAGAATGTTGGAAATGCCTAGGTCGCAATTATGGCGGAGGGATCGTGATATCGCTTCCTCTACTTAACTAAACATTATTATTATATTTCATAAATATGTAATAGACTCCATACCATATACTACATCAA
Organism: Catocala nupta; assembly: GCA_963675205.1. Classification (NCBI taxonomy): domain Eukaryota; kingdom Metazoa; phylum Arthropoda; class Insecta; order Lepidoptera; family Erebidae; genus Catocala; species Catocala nupta. The sequence continues at coordinate 18,206,556 of OY776107.1, read as the reverse complement.
GTCAGTAGTATCCAAACGGCCACCTCGCCTCTTATTCTACTGATTTCATTTTCAATGGCCACCTCACCTTCAGTGGCCTCCTCGCCTTCAGTGGCCTCCTCACCTACTTACATCATTGGCCTCCCCGCCTACTGATTTCACTTTTTTTATGGCCTCCTCACCATCAGTGGCCTACTCGCCTATTGATTTCACTCTTTTTTTATGGCCTCCTTGCTATCAGTGGCCTCCTCACCTACTGATTTCACTTTTTAATGGCCACCTATATACCATACCATACCATACCATATCTTATAAAAAGACTTTATTCGCCACACACACACACACACACTCCGATAATTAATTATTTTAAACAAACGTCTATAGCTATCAAATTAAATCTAGTTTCTTGCCATTTGCCTACGAATCAGTTAGCTACACATTGCCTGGGCTGCGCCTGTATCGAAACAAAATAAAAACTTCTCACCGGGCTTTATAAAACGTGATCCATATCTGGCTACATTGTACAAACATCTACTCGACGGTCTACATGCTCTAAACTTGCATAGACTTCCTTTTTCGGGCAGTGCGTCGCGATGCGGCATTTTTCGTTGCAGTATTAGTTAGTCAGTGGTGGCTTCTTCTGGAGCCCGACATCTTTGAGCCTTGATGCCATCAAATCACACATTGATCTGCAATGTCCTCTTGTGTATCTGTGAACAAGAAATCATCTTGGAGTTAACTGTTAACCTGAGCCTATCTGATCAAATTGTGTTTAGGGAACTTCTTTATTTATTTGCAACAGCTAAATGACTTATCCTCTCAGTGAAGATCATTCGCAAAATCGAATGAACCAACGATCAAAAGTTAACCTATTTCGATCACATACAATGACATGACATGGCCTTTTCAACAGCTAGTCAACAGCAGTCACTCATACCGCTATCGCCTCCCGCGATACGACCACCAACAAAGGTCTCCTCCGAGACCCAGGTCATCGCTACACCACCAGCTGTCCATCGCCCCCTAAACAACTCACATCTGAGTTTCAGTTACGACCACAGACAAGTGCGTATAATGCCACCAAATAGCCATGGTATGTGTCTACGTACTCCCAATGGTACCTTCGCCAATGTCCTCAACATTGGATTCTCAATCACACTAGTTTAATTTGGAAGGAACTTTACTTCAAGGCATATTTCTTATACGAAAGCGAGCGTACTTTTAAGTTCAGTTGCCAGTAAGGGACTTCAAAAGATAACGGTCTCCATCAAGCAATTTCATAATGTTAAATGGCATTTCATACTCAGGATTCAACCGAGTTTGAATCGGTTTTTATTTTTTTTATTTTGAGTCACAGCTAGATCACCATTCGGGAATTTTATTAGTTTAGCTATATTACAGTCAAACCTAGTTACTTTCCACTTGTTCTCTCGTTTTCTAAATAGCTACTGTTACTTTAATATCGTTAATTACTGAAAGGTTCAGAAGTCGCGCTACATGTCTTATTAAAAGTTCAAGATGACTATCACTTGTCACGCGGTACACGTCCAGCTTATGCTAGGTCTAAACGCTAGTAGTAGTGGTAGTAATGGTTTCGCTTATACCATTACTACCGTTGCGTTTTTTACTAATAGAACGGGACCCGCGAATGTCTAACAACTAGGACAAATACTTCTAGCTTGTAACAATTATTATTAGTTAGTTTTAATACGTACAATCTGCCTGTCATCTAAATTTAATCGGTATGAACGATGTTGAACGATGAGTTCTGGATTGATTAGCCGAATATTCAGACGCATTTTTCGTTAACCATTTACAATGAAATTTAAATAGCTAAGCAAAAACAACATTAACTTTTGCACGTTGTCCGAGTAGACCTCGAAATCAACTTTTTTAACTAATTACTGAAGGTACTTCACAAATAGTAACTAATTTATTGTAAATCCTTATTTTAAAATATCACGGCCTATCATAACCTCATGTTTTATATCATAGTCGGGTAGAATATGGAACAAAATTGGAAGATTATTCTCATTAAAAATAACCTCAATCAGAGTTCGTCGGTACAACAAATAGCGGAATTATCAATACCAGTTATTCGAACAGAATTATTATAACGAGTGCGTTTAAATATGTCAGCTACAATTAATTAGTAATTACACAAGAGAACATTCGGCCCCGGAATCGAAATAAAATTACTTTTTTTACACGACTCACAACTCAACGTTCCGGACTTGATCAGTCGCTATCGCTCAAATGTGTCTCAATAACAGTCGGCCTCCCTAAAGTAAAGATGGCGCTTCGATCCCACTCGAGCACAAGTTCTGCTCTGATTGGTCGTTACGTCACTTACAATATTCATAACTTTATTAGATTAATTAGGTTTTTGAGTTATAGAATACTTTCAAAAATCAAATAAAATTATATTAAGAACTTTGAAAGTAATTAAAATGTAAACAAATAATATTATGAATTATACATACAAACAGCAATCAACCCCGACTCATAGCTTCCTCCGACATATATATATTTATTATCAAACAGAACTGTCTACCATTGACATTTGTGTATGACCACTACTTTATTATATATGTTTCAAGGTGCCCGTGTTCCGGAGAAACCTGCACTTGCCACTCACACAAGAGATGTTGAAGATATCATTTCAACACCATTCAGCGAGGACTGCAGAGATAGTGTTAAAGGCATTATCGACAGTGATGTTAGAAACAGTAGTAGTTCATGTAATAATATACAATCTTATGTATGTGATAAGTGCAAAGAAGTATTCAACGACAAGATTCTAATAATAACACACATTCGCGAACATTTAGTGACCGGGTTCAAGCCATACAAATGTGACGTATGTATGAAATGTTTTACCCGAAAGAACGATTTGGATACACATTTCTGTATACACGCCGGTGATAAACCATACAAATGTAATGTATGTAATAAGAGATTTACTCGAAAAGCAAGTTTGAATGCTCATCACCTTATACACACCGGTGACAAACCATACAAATGTGATGTTTGTATGAAACGTTTTACTCAAAAGAGCCAATTAGATAAACATTACCGTTTACATACCGGTGATAAACCATACAAATGTGATGTTTGTATGAAACGTTTTACTCAAAAGAGCCAATTAGATAAACATTACCGTTTACATACCGGTGATAAACCATACAAGTGTGACATTTGTATGAAATGTTTTACTGAAAAGAGTGGTTTAAATAGACATTACTGTGTACACACCGGTGATAAGCCATACAAGTGTGATGTTTGTATGAAATGTTTTACTCAAAAGAGTGGTTTAAATAGTCATTACCGTGAACACACCGGTGATAAGCCATACAAGTGTGATATTTGTATGAAATGTTTTACTGCAAAGAGCCGTTTTAATGAACATTACCGTATACACACCGGTGATAAGCCATACAAGTGTGATATTTGTATGAAATGTTTTATTACAAAGAGCAAATTAGATACACATTACCGTGTACACACCGGTGATAAGCCATACAAGTGTGACGTTTGTATGAAATGTTTTAGATATAGGAGCCAATTAGTTACACATTACCGTCTAGGTACACACTGGTGATAAACCATACAAGTGTGGCGTTTGTTTGAAATGTTTTACTCAAAAAAGCAATTTTGATGGGCATTACCGTATTACACACCGGTGAAAAACCATACAAATGTAATATTTGTATGAACTGTTTTACTTAAAAGAACAGTTTAAATGTACATTACCGTAAACACACCGATGATAATCCACAGAACATAGCATAAAGATAGAAAGGCCAAGCGCCTTGTGAGCGGGGCAAGCGCGCCGAGCGAAGCATGAGCAACGCTCATACTTCAAAATTAAGTCCAATACATACAAAATAGTTATCTATCTAATAAGCCAAGACGAGCCAAGCAAAGCACAAGGGCACTACCTACCTTTTCTCGAAGCGCTTCGTCGTTTTTTTGAACCTTTATAACTTGGGTTTGGCTTATACCAGATAAATAAAATTCTCGGGATAAGTTGTCAATAGCAGACTTATTAAACATATCGCCGATGAAGAGTCAATATATAATAACTGACATTCTGGCCATTTTTGTTTTATTGAATTATTCATTGTAAAATAATGTAATACACATGCTGACAAAGATCTTGGGTCCGTTTCTTATTAATTTTGCAAGATAAATAATTATTGCTATATATACTTAGTGTTATTACGTCATTTATGATCTCAATAGATATTACCTACAATCAATCGCGTTCACTAAAAAAATAAAAATAAAATAAATAAATAATAATAAAAATAATAATAATAAATAAATAATCGGTGGGCATCCATAATTTTTATATTTTTAAATGTGTTTTTTTATAATTATATATTTAAAAATGTAATTTTTATTGATAATTAATGAATAAATGTGAATAAATATAATATATATAAATAAAGTACACTATAAATAAATTTAATGACCTTGAAACGTTTTTTTCGCCTCCTGAAAAGTTGCATATTTGCAGTTATTATTCATTGACTCTTCATCGGCAATATAAAGTTTTAATTGCATAGCTCTTATAATTTAGATTTTATTGATATCTAAAAATCCCTGATTTTGTCACTTACTGACGATCATCAAAATTCTTAGAGTATTTCCTAATGTCCTAGAAAGCTGAAATTTGGTATGTACGCTAGTATTAGTACACAAACAACAAAAAGTTATAAATCTTTACTTATTTACTTACTTTTCAAAATCACAAATAGGCTAATAGAGAAGGATCATAGTTTGACTTAATATTAACATTGACCCAAGTTGTTTCCTGTTATTTCTAAAGTCAACCTCCGCACTAACGTTCCTTTGTCGCAGAGGAGTTTACAAACTTTCAGACATTCTCCACAAAGACCACTCAGTCTCAGCACAACTATAAGGTCTAGCTTTTAAATGTGAAATAAAATGTTGTCCTACATCTAATTTCATAATTTCTGTACAAAATGCACTAATTATTTGAATAAATCATTTATTTTCGAGAATAGACGATATATATTATTAATAGTAAATGTAGGTATCGATTAGCTTCTATTCAATTTGTTTATAGTTATATCGCTTAGTGTATGTCTGTTAATTTAACTATAATCCTGAATTACGCAAGCAAAGCTTTCACAGCGACTTACTTCATATATAAGTTCCCGTCATCGACTGTCGTCCCTCGGGCTGCGGCGCGCCAGGCACGATCACCCAGCCTGGTCGGAGAATCTCCCCTTTGTGTTGAAGGGACATCAAAACATGGTGTCAGAATTGAGTTCGTATTCTGCGTCGTATAGTCATTGCACCTTGAGTCACTGAAGTGCACGCGTGAAAAGTCAGCGTCATGTCTGATGAAAATCAAAAGCCCAAGAATGGAATGTCCAGTCCGCAGCCAATGATGATGAATGGTAACTTGGCTCAACAATGGAAAAAATGGGTGCAGTCATTTAAATTTTATTTACGTGCGTCTGGTTTGGATGAAGAGAGTGATGGCAGAAAAGTAGCTTTATTTCTACATGTCATTGGTGAATGTCATAATTTTTTTACATACAAACAAGGTGAAAATGAAACCTTAGTTGATTTTGCTTGCACATTCAAATTAAGGTCACAGTACTTGAGCTAGGACAGCTGCAAGAACGCCTAATCAAAATAATGTTTATATGTTTGTAAAGTAATATGTGCTAAAGTCACAAAAAGTCAATCACAGCCATTTCCATTACAGTCAAGTCAGTCACAAAATATAAATTTAAATAAACTTGTTGAATGTAATAATTCTGTTTTTACCGGTCTTGGTTGTCTTCCTGGTGAGTGTCACATAATTACAAATCCTGAAGTCCAGCCAAAAGTCGATGCTCCGAGGAAGGTACCATTTGCATTACATCATAGACTTCAACTAGAACTTGAGAATATGGAAAAATGGATGCCATTATCAATGTCACAGAGCCTACTAAATGGGTGAGCTCTTTAATCTTCATAGAAAAGAAAAATGGTCAATTAAGGGTATGTTTAGATCCCCGTAATTTAAATCAGGCAATTAAGAGGACTCATTATCCTATTCCATCAGTAGACGGTTAGCGGCAAGGTGGCTGGTGCAAGATTTTACTCCACCTTGGATGCAAGTAGTGGATTTTGGATGTGTAAATTAAGTGAGAAGAGTTCTTACCTCACAACTTTTAATACACCTTTTGGCCGATACCGCTTTAAACGTCTTCCATATGGAGTCAGCTGTGCTCCTGAGTATTTTCACAGAATTATGACTGAAATGTTTGGTGACATTCCAGGGTGGCAGTATACAGCGATAATATTTTGGTAAGCGATCAAACATTACAAGAGCATAATGAGCGTCTTAATATAGTATGTAAAAGAGCAAAGGAATATAATGTCAAGTTCAATAAAGAAAAATGTTCATTTACCAAGGAGAGTATTAAATATCTGGGTCATATTTTTTCAGCAGACGGAATCACAGCTGATCCGGGCAAAGTCAGAGCAATCAAAGAGATGCCCTTTCCGACCTGTCTAAAGAATTTACAAAGATTTGTAGGCATACTTAATTATTTAAGTCCTTTTATTAAAAATATGGCAGGCGAAACAGAAATTCTAGGCCAATTATTAAAAAAATCTTCTGATTGGCAGTGGACTGGATCATGAAACAGCTTTTTGTCGTGTGAAGCAATTTATATGTCAAGCTCCAGTGTTGTCACATTTTAATGTTCATGATCCTATTGTCCTGCAAAGTGATGCTAGTAAGAGTGCTGTCGGAGCGGTGTTGCTACAAAATCAACATCCAGTATATTATGCTTCAAAAACTCTAACAGATACATAACAGAAAATGGCTCAGATAGAGAAATAACTCTATTCAATAGTTTTTGCCTGCATCAAGTTTCATCAATTTATATATGGACAAACTGTAACTGTAGAGACAGACTATGCTCCTTTGATAACATTGTTTAAAAAGTCCTTAGTCGAGGTTCCAACACGTCTCCAAAGAATGATGTTGAAAATACAACTCTATAGTCTAAATGTAGTTTACAAGAAAGGTAGTCACATGTACATTGCTGATACCTTGTCAAGAGCAGCACTCTCTGAAACAAGTTCAGATGAATTAGATGACGATGTCACTACAGTGGCTAATCAGAGGCACTAATGAAGATGAAAGTCTGCAAATTAAAAAAAATACTTTGTAGAAGGATGCCCCTTAAATAAAACTCAAATTCACGAAGATCTGCATGAGTACTGGCTATATAGATTTGATTTACATACAGAAAATGATTTAATTTTCAGAAGTAACAGTATAGTCATACCTAAAAAATTAAGGCCAGAAATTTTGTAAATAATACACAGTGGTCATCTTGGAATTGAAAGGTCAAAAGCGTTTGATAGAAGACATGTATTTTGGCCATTTATGTCAACTGATATAAAAAACATTGTTCAGTCGTGTCATATTTGCTTCACATAGAAGCTCAAATGCACCAGAACCACTTCTTCCACATGATGTTACATTACTTCCGTGGGAGTAAGTTGGTGTTGATTTTATGGATTATAAATCTAAAAAATACATAGTAGTACAAGATTATTACTCAAATTATATTGGATTAATGACAGTGGCAAGTAACTAACTAACGTCAAAACAGTAATTGTTTGTCTTAAAAGTATCTTTAGCAGACATGGTATTCCAGTTGAGTTATTCTCTGACAATGGGCCACCATTTAATTCGGCAGAGTTTAAGAATTTTATTTGGGACTGGGGAATACATCATAATACTTCAAGTCCTTACATACCAAGGTCAAATGGGTTAGTAGAGTCGGCAGTAAAGATATGTAAACGTTTTATAAGACGTTTCTTACCAAGTCTGAGGAATCAGGGACAGATCCATATCTGGCTTTGCTTTAATTCAGGAACACACCTAGAGGAAATCTACCATCTCCAGCACAATTATTAATGTCACGTCCACTTAGAACAAAATTACCAACAGTCACAAAAAACTTAGTACCAAGAACAGTAAATTTTCAAGAATATGTAAAAACTAAGTAAGATAATAAAATGAAGGATTATTATGACAAAAAGGCTAAATCATTACCAGAACTACAAGGAGATGAAATCTATTTTAAGAAAATGCCAGATACTCCATGGATTACAGGCACAATAAGGTCCAAATATGATCAGCCTAGGTCTTATACTGTTGAAGGGTCAGATGGATTTATAGGAAGAAGAAACAGACAGCATATTTTGAAGCCTCCGCAGTTACCTCAAACGGTATTTCAAGATATGTTACGAAAAAGTCCAAATATCAAGACATCTCCTAATTCTCATACAGTAGCACCGTCTATTGAAGAGCGTACAACTCCAGTGGAAATGCGCAGTAGGTGTGGAAGAGTCATAAGAGCACCAAGACGGTTTGATTTATAAGAGTTAATATGTTAATAAGCAAACATTTTAGCAATGACTGTGAAGGACTGATTGATTTAGTTTAGTCTAGAATATAAGAGTTTAGTCAATTGCTGTAAACTGTCTCAAGCTGTAAAATTATAATAATTAAACTTTTTCTAATAAGGAGGATTTTATGAGTAGTTAACGTCACTATTGTGATGTTACATCACTAGTCGATAAGAAGGCGGGCTGTCAGGAGGGCGTCCGAACCACGGCTAACATGTAACACTGTAGAACATTTAATAAAGAACCAAGTCTATCTGAAGTCAACAAAAACATAGAACCCAATGCGTTAGATTAGGCAACTTTACAAGTTCCCAGCAGTCGCTTTCCTTTGGTGTTCCACAGGGTAGCGTGCTAGGCCCTACTCTATTCTTTCTGTATATTAACAGTTTATGTACCAAGTCGCTACCTAACTGTAACATCATCACTTACGCTGATGACACTGCGTTAATCCTGCATGGTAGGGCCTGGCCTGAGACTCAACTCCATACAGAGCATGCGTTTAGGGAGGTGATGATGTGGGTGAGTGATAATCTGTTAACGAGTCTGGCGTTAACAGCGATTACGGTGAACCTGTTGGCTAATGGCCATATCAATGTGGACTTCCTTCGTACCACGAGTCCCTTTCCTACAACCATTCTGAGAAGCCGACATAAGAGAAATTTTATAGACCGATGGTAAACAGGTGATCGGTCTATAATTTCCAGGGTCGTGAGTACTACCTGCTTTGAGGAGCAGGTGCGTAGCTCCTGTGGTCATAAAATCCGGCAATGACTCAGATTCTACGGTTGATTGAAACTGCGATGCCAAGCGACCATGCGAACTACGTAGCCACTTCAGTCAGAAGTTATGCAGCCCGTCCCGACTTGGAGACTTCCAATTTGATAACGAACGGACTGCACTAGTAACATCCTGGTCATCAATGACTACGTCTTCCATCTCTGGAATTTGTTCAGCCGCTCGCTCGACATCACGGATCCTATCGCCCTCTGCGTGGCCCGTGGGCACCGACCAGATGCTACACCAAAAGGTGTTTGTTTACAGTTTACATTACTAGAGGGTTCAGGGTTAGGTTACAGGTTAAAGAGAGGCGGTCAGTTCGTATCACACTTGCTATACATGGATGATTTAAAGCTGTTTGCCCGCACTGATTCACATTTAATAGACTTACTAAGAGTAACTGATTGCTTTAGTAAATCTATCAACATGGAGTTTGGTGTGGATAAATGTGCAGTCATGCTTGTAAAGCTAGGAAAGATGGTGGAATCTGAAAAACATTTTGCTTTCAGATTTCATTAACCTAAGATCGCTTCTCATTACTAATACCTACAAATACTTGGGTATGTCACAAGCCTTAGGTATAGATGAAGCGGACATGAAACAATCGTTGAAAGAGCGCTTCTTTGGTCGCCTGAAAAAAGTACTTAACAGTCTTTTATCAGGCGGCAACAACGTGCGCGCTTTTAACGGTAGGGTCATGCCGCTTCTTTTATACTCCTTTGGCTTACTCAAGTGGAGTCAGACTGAGTTAGATGCCCTGGACAGGAAGGTCCGTACACTGTTCACGGCATACCGAATGCATCATCCTCGTTCGTCTGTGATGAGGTTGTACATCCCACGGAAATGTGAGTGTCGAGGTTTTCTAAATGCCAAAACCCTCCATAACTATGAGGTGTGCAACCTTAGAGGGTATTTCCTTTAGGCGAACGTGGATATGCATCGTGATGTTGTCGCAGTGGATAACGGACTCACCCCGCTTAATCTGGCTAAAGAGAACTGGCGCGTGCCTGTAGTACTGAGCATTGACGACCGCAATAGTGTATGGCAGAGCAAGGAGTTTCACGGTAGGTTCTACCAGGCCCTATGTGGGCCTAATGTAGACCGTCTCGCCTCCGTGAACTGGCAACGCTTCGTTGACCTCTTTGGGGAAGCCGAATGGTTTGTCTGTGCAATTATGGATGAAGTTATCAAGACAAATAACTACCGGAGATATATCCTGAGGGATGGTACGATTGATATATGTCGGGCGTGCCACCAACCCGGTGAATCCCTCAGGCATATAGTTTCCGGTTGTTCTCGTCTTGCTAACGGCGAGTACTTGCACTGACAGAACCAAGTAGCCAGAATTATCCATTAGCAACAGAAGGCAGTCGTCTTTGATACGGCACGCATAGTGAGGAGGTTCCCTCTCTCTGGACCCCTAACCACCGACAGCTTGGTCCATGTCTCGTTGCCGGTGGGTCTCCAAAATTTTTCTTTTTTTATAAATATATTTATAAATGTAATTTTTATTGATTAGTAATAAATAAACGTGAATAAAAAAAAAAATATTGCAGAACTGGGTACATAAAGTGTTAGTAACAGACAAAATTCTTAACCTAGTGTTACTAGCATATCAATTTCACACGTAATATTATGAGACAGGCCCGGTTTCTGGACACTGTCTACGTCGTGTGTAGTCGTATCCAGCGTCCCAAAATTGGACTGTCCTACCAATCACACAATGTGCTCAACAAGCTGTGTTAGCTACCACGCATTCTGCGTAGCAGGGAAGCACACCGTATGCGGATAGTGGCACGGAAACCGTTTACCCTTTCCGCAAACATCCCAGAAGCGCTGCAATAGCGGGGCAGCCCAGCCAGCATCCTGAACGCGTTATTGTATTGGACACGCAGAGCGCTGTAAGTCCTCTGCGTATAATCAACCTACAGACTGCACATGTAGAATGTCTGACAGTCACAGACACTAAAAAGAGTTATTTTAACATCTTTGGTACACCGTGCAAACCTCCGGATCAACATATTACATCAGACTGCCAGCGCCCTGCGCTCCCGTTCAATATCCATGTCATCCTTAAACTCATCGGTGACCCATTTACGCAAGTATTTCAACTCAGTGACTCTTTTTAGCGGAGTGTTATTAATTGAAACCTGTGGCACGTTCGAGTAATATTTGGTGCCCGCCTTGAACAAAATTAACTCACTCTTTTTGCCATTATACCTAAGGCCATGGGTGATCGATGATCGATCGATGGACTCAGCAACACCATATCATTGGCATAACTTATATTATTTATGCATATTCCACCTTCTCAGGCCGTCAAAGTAGAGACCTCAACATCGCACCGGCTGCTATGAGGACGATGTGGAGGCCACTGCTCTTAGACCACACGACTGCTTACCATTAGGCGGAGTGTGGTCATTTTGACGAGCAAAATAAAAAAAAGAAAATATGTCGTCTATGTGATAACCGTCATTAGTGTTGCTGAGTTCAACGATCAGTCGATTGATATATATGGTGATTGAAAAGCCGTGGTGAGGTTATCCCCCTCTGTCTCACACCACACTCCAACCCATACATATCATATAATGCTCCCGCCCATCTCACACAGTTGGTTTGGTTGTTATACCAATACATTAGCGGAGAGATCACCGAGTTGGCCACGGTAGTTTCCCTGCGCATCTTTTCCCAAAGCGTATTTTAGGATACCAAGTCAAATGCTCTGGACAAATCAAGAAAACAGGCATTAACTGATATACTCCTGGCTGCATAGTACTGTACGGTCTGCTTGAGACACAGAATGGCATTTTCTGTCGATAGGCTGGTTCTGAACCCAAACTAGGTGTCATGGAGTGTAATACGGCTCGCCATGTGTATGTCAAGAGGACAGTCCAGCAATTTAGCTAGAACAGTGGCTAATGAGATTGACCTGTAATTAGAGCGGTCCGCAGCATCACCAGTATAATTTTTATAATGGGTACAACAATTGTTTTCATAAGGTCACCCGGCAGGTACGTATGACTCATGCATAATGTAAATAACCTCGGCAAATGTTCTCCATTATATCGCAGATGCTCAACGCTAAGGTGATCATGCCCTGGAGACCTTCCACTAGTCATGTTTTTGATCACATCGGCAGTGTCCTTGGCAGTAAACTGTACATTGAGCTCCAGTGGATCATCAAATTCAGGCACCGACGATAACACTGGCACAGCTGACTTCAAAGATGAATCAACTTTGAAGTGCTTCATAACCTTATTTGCTATGTCCGAAGGGTTACACTGTCCTGCTACACTCACTGACAGACTCGGCTTGGGATTAATTTGTATTTTCCAAAACTTTCCAAAATCTTTCTTTTCATGGCTCTCTGTTCCTCTTCTGGTGTCGTGGAGTTTATTAACATCAGAGGACTCCACGCTAACCTTAATGCCGTCCATCACCACCTGGAGACGGCTCGGCCGGCAATGCTTTTTCTAACGGAGACACAAATACGCCGTCCTGCAGACACGACCTACCTGCAATATCCCGGCTACGTGCTAGAGGAGTGTTTCCTCGTGAAAGCCGGGGTATGCTTGTTTGTTAGGGCGGATATTTGCTGTCGCCGTCTACACTGCCTAGAGGTCCCTTCCTTCTCTGTCCTTTGGGTACACGTAGATCATGGCTCTTTCAGCCAAATCTACATGTGCCTCTACCGATCCCATTCAGGAGACGCTGAGACAACTCGACTCTTTGATTACCTGAGTCAAGCGGCAGACGACGCGCAGGAGCAGTTTCCGAACGCTGAGTTGGTGTTCTTGAGAGATTTCAATGCCTGTTCCAGAACCTGGTTGGGTTCTCCCAAAACGACGCGGGACGAATTGCCCATGCGTTCGCTCTCACGCATGACCTGTCTCAACTGGTACTCCAGCCCACCCGGATACCGGACATTGCAGGTCAGGCGCCCTCTCTGCTCGATCTGCTGCTGACAAGTAACCCGAACCGGTACAGTGTGTCGATTAGTGCTTCTCTGGGCACTTCAGACCACTGTCTGGTTTGTGCCACAGCTGTTGTTGTTACGCCCCCACGACCTGAGGAGGCAAGACGACGACTGTGGCACTACTCGTCAGCAGACTGGGATGGAGTACTTCGTATCCATCCCTTGGGCTCAACGCTGCTTTGAGAACGGGGATCCATCAGAGAGCGCTACTGCTGTCGCTGGTGAAATCATCCTGGGTATGGAATATTATATTCCATACAGTGATGTCACGAGCGGTGGCAGGAAAAGGCCCTGGTTCGGTCGTGAATGCGCTGATGCTGTTGAACGCAAACAGACAGCGTACCGCGCTTGGACCAGGGCTCGCGCTCTCCACGACTCTAAAGTGGATCACCTGAAGGCAGCGTTCAACCAAGCCACAAAGGTCTGCAAGAGGGCATACTTAAGCGCGGATGCCCAGCGCGTCGCACGGTTCCGCCAGGAGCTCATGGCGCATCCTACGGGCAGTCGTAGCTATTGGCGCCTGGCCAAAGCCGTGCAGTCCATCTTCTGCCAGACCTCGCTGCCCCCTCTGAGATATCCGAATGGATCATTGGCTCATCGGCCGCAAGAGAAAGCAGATCTGCTTGCAAATCTCTTTGCGGCCAACTCCCGAATCGATGACTGCGGTTCGCAGCCGCCTAACATTGCCAACTGCGGCTACACCATGCCTGATATACGTATCAGGCAACGTGACGTTCGTGCGATACTGCAGTCTCTCGATGTTCGGAAAGCCAGTGGACCTGACGGCATCCCAGCTGTGGTCCTCAAAAAATGTGCAGCGGAGTTGTCTCCCACACTTACGCGCCTATACCGGATGTCTTACGCCGCAGGCATTGTGCCTGAGGCTTGGAAAGAGGCGAACGTTCAACCGATTCCCAAAAAGGGGGACCGTTCCGAGCCAGGCAACTATCGACCCATAGCTATCACCTCAGTGCTCTCCAAGGTGTTCGAGCGGATTATTAACACCCAAATTGTCCGCTACCTGGAGGATCACTCGTTGATCAATGATCGCCAATACGGCTTTCGGGCTAAACGATCAACGGGTGATCTTCTAACGTTCGTCACGCACCTCTGGGGTGAGGCTATGGACAAGCACGGCGAGTCTTTGGCTGTCAGCCTAGACATAGCCAAAGCTTTCTATAGAGTCTGGCACCGGTCTCTTCTTTCCAAGCTTCCGGCCTATGGCTTGCCCCCTCAACTGTGCACCTGGATTGCAAGTTGTCTGCAGAAGCGTCGTATTCGAGTCCTTTGCGACGGTCGCGCTTCCAAATTTATGCAGGTCAATGCAGGAGTGCCTCAGGGGTCCGTCTTATCCCCTACGCTCTTTCTTCTGCATATCAGTGATATGTTGAATCTCGGCAACATACATTGTTATGCAGACGACAGCACCGTGCATGGGCGATATCTCGGACGTCCTGGGGCCAAACAGGCTGAGATTGAGGGGAAAAGGCAGGATCTTGTCGTTGAACTTGACCAGACCTTGAACCGCATCTCTGAATGGGGTGCCAAGAACTTGGTCCAGTTCAACGCCAAGAAGACCCAGGCATGCGCGTTCTCAACAAAAAAGTCTCCGTTCCTTCCCCTCCCTTCTCTGAAGAACACTCCACTGGTGATACGTGACAGCCTCCCCATCTTAGGTATGGATCTTTGGCGCTCCCTTAATCCCAAAACCTACATCGAGAGCGTCATTAAGCAAGCTTCGCGAAAACTCGGAGTTCTGGACAGGGTGAGGCGATTCTTCGCGCCTGGGCAGCTATGCCTATTGTATAAGGCACAAGTGCGCCCTTGCGTGGAGTACTGTTCTCATCTTTGGGATGGCTCCGCGCAGTACTTGCTAGACGCTCTTGACAACTTACAGCGGCGGGCTGTCCGTATCATCGGAGGTCCAGAGGTCACGAGTTCACTGGAACCTCTGCAACTCCGTAGGGATATTGCCTCTTTGGCATGTTTCTACAAAATATACCACGGGGAGTGCTCTGAAGAGTTATTCCACCTTATCCCGCCCTCCCCTTTCCTATCCAGAACAACGCGTGCTGGGCTCAGATGCCATCCTTACACGGTGGAGTCGACTAGAGTGCGTACCAACAAGTTTGGGTCCCCATACCTCTGCCGAACGATCAAGGCATGGAATTCTCTGCCAAGGCACGTGTTTCCTTCCTTCAATCCTGGGTCCTTTAAGCGGGGCGTGAAAAAGCATCTTCTCAGGCCGTCAAAGTAGAGACCTCAACATAGCCTCGGCTACTATGAGGACGATGTGGAGGCCACTGCTCTTAGACCACACGACTGCTTACCATCAGGCGGAATGTGATCATTCTGAAAAGCAAAATAAAAAAAGAAAAGAAAGAAAATTTGATCTGGGTTTGATTGTTGTGACACCATATTAAAGCAGACAAACTTTTTTCGCATATTACGCATGTTGTCATAGACATGACTCAAATACAGCTTACCATACGCAAGACGGGCCTCACAGTGAGCACTTCTTACATAATTATTCCATCCTGTCAATGGTTTGTAGTTTCTATTCCTAATCACTATAGCTGTACGCTCGGCAGATTCCTTAAGTACATAGATAATTTGACTATACAATGTGATCTAACATAACCATATGTTGCGGATCCCTACACATTGAATCTGCACACTTACATAATTCTAACGGGAAGTCGATTAGACACAAACCAAAATTGCACAATCTTTTATACAATAATATTTGATTAGCATCTCGTTCTCCCCAAATAACATTGTTTTTATTCCCATTCGATTCAATTAATTTAAGGTTACAAATTAATTGAATAGGTAATGATCGGACCAGTAACTGTCATATAATATTTGTGCAATGATCGTGCGCCGCGCGGCCTCTGTGATGACACAGTGGTCGAGCCAACGCTTGCTCCCGTGAACTTCACTCACAAATGTATACTAGTCGCGCAGCAACAGTTCGATATCCACGCAACTTCAACATTGATTTTCACAAAATTCAAATAATTCATAACTAAACAGTTGCTTTGTATGAGTATTATAATAGCCTAACATATACACACTATATGTTACAGTGCTCAATGATGGCGTATATTTCACTTCGACAGTTAGTGAACTCAACTAAATTATCACTAGAGTTAGTTGGAATATAAACCGCATTTTTCGCTCTAATAGTTTCACCTTAATAGCTGTAAGACGTACACTATTACACTGAACAACACTCACCGACGTGAACAAACGTTTCCTCCAGAGCAGGGTCACTCCTCCGTAAGGTCTACCCCGAAGTAGACCATCCGATGTATCCACAGCCGAGGTCTCTGTGTAAGCAAAATCGTCGTGGATGTTCCCAAGAAGCCCAAATCATGCGGTAGCAACCATGTTTCTTGCAATGCGATTATATCAGCTGATACACACAAACGTCTGATACATCCAACCGATGTCTTCACAGAAATGCTAATCCTCAATAAATCCCCAATCAAGTTGAGATTCCCTGCAGTTTGGGGAATTCCACACAAATCGGCAACACTGCCTCTGATAGGCGGCTCGACAGTAGAGTGGAAACTATTTTTAGTATTTTACTATCAAAAATAGTTCATGTTGAATCGATCACATTTTTATCGGCTTTAAAACATAAGTAATGTAGGTATTGGAAAACTTAAAGAGCGTTAATCATGATGACGAGATCAATAAAATCAGAGATCGTGGATACGTGAGTCAATCGTTGTTCCTTTTAATTATTAAATTTGTATTTAAACTATGCTTATTTTAAAATAAAGTTGTTAGTTATGGTCTTTATTCCAGAGCTCAAAATATAGTTTATTTGGAGATATATTAAAACCAAATGCATATTTTACTCATTACAACAATATTTATTATAATATATCAATAAAGCGAAATTACAATCTGGGTGTCTTCAGGTCGAGAGTAAATAGGTAACTTCTAGGCAAGCGTGCTCCATCGTCGCCTGCTTCACTTAAATCAGGTGAGATCGGGGTTTTGACCCCGCAAGCCTATTAAAAATTAAAAAAAGGGTACTCCCTATTCTCCTAAAATTGTTTGTCCGAAAATCATTATCCTTAACACGTTTGCTATAAACTTCAGTAACCATAAAGTTCAAAAATTTGAAATTTTGCTTTTCATCATTATTTTTACCTATAAAACTATTCTGTCATAATATTGGGTATAATAATTGATTTCATTTGATTCTCCTTATTTTGAATGAAATAAAGTCATGTGTCCGAAGTATTGTATTATATAATGTGTATTATTCCGAATGTTCATATATAATAAAATTGTTAGTCCTAAAACATTTGCTAAAAAGTAGGTTGTAGTGACAAACGAATAGCTGTGAATCTGACTCCTCGCAATCTTGTCTGCCCTTCTCCTAGAGTATAATTTAGAATCGTGTAGATGCGTAAGGCGAGGCGGCCCGCGGGCTGAGGAACAGGAGCCTGTGAGGGAGCCGCTGCGGCTGAAGCTGGCTGTCTAGGCTAGCCAGCAAGCCAAAGATGCGGTGGTGAGCGAAAGCCGTCTGCGACAATTAGCACGCATGGGAATGCCAGAGAACACAATAGAGAACCAAAAGAAAGATTGCATATTGAGCCGTTTCACATAACCGCTAGCCATTTTACAAAGCAGTATAACAGCACTGTATTTTAAAATATCTAGCGCAAGCGACAACCTGACGTTTCATTATACGCTATTTCAAGGTATTTTTGTAAGTTAGAACTGGCAGTACTGTTGCTCTCTAAATCAATATTAAATACATACATCTGTCAGTTTAAAGATGTTCGAAAATCGAACGGTCTGTTTATTGTTTAATCTGACGTTTAGAATAGGGAAATGAAGAAAGATTCAATTAAAAAAAACGGAAAATACCTTTTATATTGTGACCTTATTAAAGTAAGACATGGCAATGTCGTTGGAACAGTCCAGTGTTTGTAGAGGTTGTCTAAGGACCGATCGTAAAGTTATCGATGCAACTCTTTATAAAGCTATTTTCAAGGATTTGACCGGCATTGTTGTAAGTACACAACACATATTATGTTTTTATCGTTATGCTCGGACTTCGCAATAACTAAGTAAGTTCTGTAGACAGAATTTCGGTCACGGTAGCCAATCTTTACGGAGAATGACCATCCGCGGAGGGGATATTATCTCACAAGTATGTGCGCAAACATTGCGCATTCACGTATGATGGATCGGCATCCGACATGACTTGAGAACGATGAAATGTAGGACCACGTATATTGATTCAGGGTGTAGTAAGACTTTGGACAACATTTTATTCAACAAACTTATGTATAGTAGAGTAATATTATATATATAGAAAGATGCAGAATTGTTCATAGCGTACGAAAAGTGAAGACTCGGGAGACGATCCAATTGCGTCGTTTTTTTATTGTTCTCAAAAGAAAATCAGTTTAACAAAATCCCTTGCCAAACAGTCAAAGCACTATTTCTGTTACAAAAGCTCTTTTATTAGGTATCTATTGCTCTACTTATTTAACAAATTTCCAAGACAAGTCTTCTCCCCATCCTTTATTATTTCCAAGTCACTTGGGGTCGGCTTTTCTAGTCTAACCGAATTTGATTGGATATCAGCTGTTACACAGAGCGGCTGCCGCCTACCCTAAGGCTAGACCAGTGTCAGAATATTATAGGGCAATAACGACTGCCCTAGATGTTCAAGGCAGCCGGGACCGACGGTTTAACATGCTCTCCGAGGCATAGAGCAGGCGATAATTATCAATCAATACGCACATTGTTTCGAAAAGTCATATAACGTCCAAAAGTCAGAGGTGCGCGAGGTGGGTTCAACCCTGAGACCCTCTGCATTGCAGTTTCCCCACTGAGCTACTGCTGCTTATTAGATATTAAAATTCCAACATAAGTACAGGTATTTAATAACAAGGTTGCATAGATAAGATTTTCAATTTCCATTACTATGAAAGTGACATGCATATATATTTAGTAAATAATCCTTGAATGTTCTCAAAGATATATTTAATATGTATTTTCTTTAACTATCTTACCTTTTCTGCAAGTGCTGTGCACTTCTATAAGTGACAAACTCACTGTGGTTATAACTCTTATGCATGTCATTCTTGCTTAATGTTTAGTGAATAAGTCATTGAAGAGCCTTAACAATAAAAAAGTAAATATGAAATCTGCCAACATGCACTGGGGCAGCGTGGTGGACTATGGCCTAACCATTCTCACACTGAGAAGAGGCCCGTGACCAACAGTGGGGCATTTTAATGCAGGGCTGATATTATTATAAATTACCTACCATTGGTATAGTACTAGTATAGAGAAGGAAATTCATAATATGAAAAAGAAAGGTGATCTTTCATTGGACATTTACCCTTATTCTGAAAGACTTTTACCTAATTTAATAGATTTCCTTTTAATAATTTTTTTGTGGAACATAGGTTAGAATACAGTTCTTACAGCTATGTTAAGTAATCTTCGTATTTAAGAACTTGGACCACATAAATATTTGACTACTTAATAATAAAAAAATGTGAGTGTGCAAGATCCTATTTGTTATATTTCAGATCTCATCATCAGATGGGTTGCCACAGTGGCTGTGCTATGAATGTTCAGCTCTATTAGAAACATGTGATAGATTCAGACATAAACTTATGCAATCACATAATATTTTGTGTCCAAATGCGCTGGAAGGATTACCGGTGAGTACTATCCTTGCGACAATAATTTAAACAGGTCTATAGTAAGCCCAATGAGTCGAGATATGTAATAAAAACAAACTGTCAGTGATTCTTAACATCCTTACTAATGTTATATATGCAAATGGGATTTTGTTTATTTGTAATGCTTTTGTGCCTTATCTACTCGACTTATCAACATATAACATATTATCTATTTAGTACCTAGTTTGATATTCAATATAGGTATTTCGTAAGTTTTCACTTTTCGGTTTTCAGTAAGTAATAATATTCTGTATTATAATTATATAAAACAGTAACATTTAAAATGTTTGTCGTCTTAAACATATATTCACAAGACTGGCACAAATAGTGATAAATATGTAGATACAAATTATTTTTATCATTAATTATCAGTAAATAGATGACATTCCAAGCAAATAACAGTTAATTTTTCCATCTATGAGATTAACTAATTGTACAAAGTCACTAAATAAGTTTGTTTTAACTTAAATAAATATTAACACATTGTTTAAGAATTTCATGCTTCAGTTTGATATGAAATTCAACTTTACAAAAGTATAGGGTAATGTTAAGGCCTAGTAGCAGTTTAGCGTAGTCATCATGTTTAAAATGTAATTTTTAGCTTGAACAGCAAATCGAGGACTATGCAGAGGACGCTAACATGCCCGTTATTAGTGAAATATATAGCATAGCAGAAGTAAGAGAAGAGGACTCATTTAATGATAAAGAACATAAGATCACACAACACAAGAACACAACAAAAGAAGAATGTTGGTGAGTATTAACCCTTTGCCCTTTCAAAAAAGCAAAAGCGTGCTCTCGGCTGCAAATTCATTCTTGAAAGGTATTTAAAGATGAAATTGCAGCGCCGAGAGCACGCACATAATTTTTGTGATCTTATGCTAATATGAATGAAAAATAGTAAGCAGTTAAAATAATATAAATTGGGATGACTACATAATTAACAACATATATATATATTAAAAAAAACAATACTTTTTCATAAGATTCTATTAGCGTTTATAAGTCTTATATGTGGTAGTGGTTGTGGCGTGCTAAACACATTGTACTTTATCATGCATGACTGTAACGGTAAAAAGGAAAAAAAGTAGTAATTACCTTGTTAATTAGATATCTTATTAAATACATGAACATATATATATATATACATACTTTTATATTTTAAATACTTCATTGCGGGTAAGATCCGTTATCTAGTATTGTCCTAACTAAATCTCCTAGAGATTTATGTCAAAAAGCACGCGTCTGTAAGTAAGTAATAAGTAATCTCCTGGAGATTTCTTGATTATGGTCGTATTTAATACCAAATATTGCCAGTCTAGGGTATACCTTTCGTACTCTAACTTACACAAATTGTAGGAAAACGAATAAGAAAGTCATACAATATCACATGCTATACATTCAACAAAAATTTGTTACGGAATGTTACACTCAATTTAATCTGTGGAGACGCTTTGAGTGACGCCTTCATTACGTTTTTATAAATGTTATTGAGGAAGGGTGTTATTCAATGTGAAGTGTTTGTTATATAAATACCATGGACGAGTAAGTACTAAACAGTTTTTAATCGCTGCATTGCGTATTGGGTAAAGATTTTAGACAGAATTTATTATTTTACGAAACATTGTTTCGAAATTTGCGCATCACGCTGGCACATTTCTATTTGTTTTGAGTAGAAACTACACTAATGACGACAAAATTTTGTTAGAAACATGATTTAGATACGTTACTACGTATGTATTAGGCATTTTATTAGTGAAATTCGATAAAATAACAAAAGTGTTGACCGACGAGATTTAAACGAGGTGAGGTTAAATTATATATTTTTTTTTATCTTTTTATTTTTTTTGGTTATATTGTATATTATATATATATTTTTGGACGGAACCTTTGTTCGTTTCATTGGTGAATTGATTTAAATTTTAAAAATTTTTTTTTATTAAGTAAAATAACAGCTTATATTTATATATTAAAAAAGTAATTACCTTTAATATAATATTATAATTTTAAATTGGTACCTCTGTTTTAAAAATCGATTCATTTTCATTATATTTTTATTTTGTTGTTCAGATGTGACCTACTGGTTGTATTCTGTATTGTGTACTTGGAATTCTTACTAAAATTGCCTTGTTTTCTGTTTTTTATTTGTTGATTTTGTTAATGATTTTGCTAGGCAACATGGCCTTGTGTTGTTTTCCCATTAGTAAATATCATCATCATGTGGTTTGTAAAATATGATTTCAAATAAATGTAATAGTACTTGCTCTGTGATAAGAATTATAAAAGGGTCTTTCTCAGAGCTCTTTTTCAAGTGTTTACATTATGAGTCATAGTTCGTAAGTTAATCAATTCTAACAGCTAACACTTTGCCTACGATAAGATTGTTTACCAAACTATGTAACAAGATATTATTGTTAGCCACTTGGCTCACAAAGATCGCAGAATGAATGTGTAAACATACCCTTGTTTTTTGTTCGGCGTACGGGTCAACTACCTGACCCGAGTTTTTGTTTAGCTTGCAGTGTGTAAAATATGTATGGAGATGTTTGTTATTTCACTTGATTATTGTAACATAATGTGTTATTATGTAAATAATATAATAATTTTCGATAAAAATGCTTTTATTTTATTAATATGACGACTTTTTTACAAAAAACAAAAAAGTAGCTCACCCTACTTTCAACTTCGAATCAATAACAGATTTCACAATAAAACTGTACTAAACTATAGATAATCAGATAGCTTATTTCATAACAATTTCAATGACATAGGTTTTGTCGAGCTGCGATGCGTAGTTTTAGAGATATCGTAGTTTTAATGAATGCGGAGAAATCGCACGATTTCGGCCGGGCGCGTTGTTACAGATGCGGGTAGTTTCGCAAAAGAGGCGTTACGGTTTAGGGGTTAAAAGTATGTGTACAAATCGCGAAAGTCTAAAAAAGTTTAAAGTATTTTGCGTCTAAAAATCATGTGGTTCTGAATTGCCCTATCTGGTAAGAGCATGTTCGCTTAGAACTCTTGTCTTTCCCTTCCGACAGTCTCGTCAAATTATGGAATGTGTTAGTCAATCTTTTATACTTGGCTAGTTTTTATTACTATGCCAAGTATTCCTCATCTAGCCCTCAGTATTTCAAACCTCACATTATCATTTATTTCCTTTTATGGTCTTTTTGTCTAAGTTGTGTTATTTAGATAAGAAACACTATTTGCACGACAATCACGAGATTTTGTAACAATTTAAGTTAGGTTTCAATGTTTCTATGCTATTAAAAATTAGTATAATCGTATAAATGTAAATTGAAAATGAAAATTATTATTAAATATGACAAATGAAATTTATTTATTTTCAGTGGGGAAAATGCCAAAATGGATATCATAAGCATTGCAAGTATAAGTGATCAGGTAGATTTAGACACAAATGAGATAAGTGTAGTACCAGTAAAACACGAGAAACAAACAGAACAGGACGAGGTCAGTATGTTAGTCTGCTCGCGTTCCTACTTGATACCTGTATCTGGTCTTGCCAGCTCAACCGTGGTTCCATGTATTAAAATTTGTATTTGTATTAAAAAGACAACTCCCGTATTAGGAATAATTCCTGTGTCGCGGGAAACTTTACAAAGTTTTATTCCGTGTGGGATTTGAACCTCACAGTGTCGAGGCGACCACTTAAACCTCTACACCAAAAGTGGAGTAACTTTTACTAAAGAAGTGTGCAATCTATCACATGTTCACAAATATATTTTCGTTACTATTAATTGTGTTTAACTATTATTGGTAATCTGTGTCAGACACGAATGATAGTACTCGCGCCGACTCCATAGGGTGTGAGAGTGCCCATGCCCCTCCATTAAAATTATCGGGATGTCTGAGCCTCCCTCATACCATTATTGACCCTAACTAGGATCAACCCTTTGTCTGAACCTAGCAACTAACCTAAATGTAGCTTCAGTAACTTAGTAAACTCAGTAAGTGTTTTGTCATTCATATATGTTATTTGGTGACCTAAATGAATAAATTATTTTTGACTTTGTATGAATAGCGACTAAAGGAAATACTTGTCAATTCTCATTTTATTTTGAAAATTATGATTCTCTAAATTATATTAAAGCTGTCAATATTTTTATTATATTAGAGCTTCAAAGAAATACGTCATATTATATTTTCAGCGTCAAGAACAAATCAAAGTAGAAAGGGAAGAAGTTAAAATTGAGTATGATGGTGAAGATGACATCACAATAGAAGAATGCCGGTAAGCGCGCAGTTTAACTACAGAGCCGTGGATATTCGCAGCCATCTTGATTATAACGTTTATGACACTGCCACGTTGATGCAGTGACGTCACCTTGAGCGTGTCTCCACCGGAGCACTCGGGATCTGTAGCTGCGTTTACGTCCATCTACTGCTGGGTCGGTCAGTGTTATTACGTTTTCGGAACTTCTCATATTCTGCAACTGTTCCCGTTAGAAAATAATAGGATCAGTAGCTGGTGTGCTGTATTTTCTATGTATGTTTCCATTTCAGATTGGAAGATGATCTAAATGAAGTATCAATCAACCCATCGATGCTTGAACCAAAGCGCGAGAAACAAACAGAACAGGGACAGGTCAGTGTATTTATCATGTTTCGTTAATCAAACTTAACATTTATGTTATTTCTCGCAGTAGTCTAAGTGTTGTGCTTAGCCGATAGTCTTATCTGAAGTGCTGTAATTCTCTCTTAGTCAAATCAAATCAAAATACAAAGTAACACTTATTATTGTAAATTTACATTTACCTTTTGTCATATTCAGCAAATCAAAGCAAGCGTGTAGAACCAATGAGAAGAACTGGCAAGAAACTACTGCTAATCTTTTCAATCGCCAAGTTTACAGTATTGTATATTTTACAAATCTTTTCTGTAAGGAGCTGCAACCGTTTAACTGCTTACCACTCATAAAACACTCAAGCAATAAGTAATATTGCAAAGTTAGCCTCTAATAGCAGTTTATGTTATAATAGGAGCATCCACTAACGTGTATACAGAATAAAAACAACGCAAGACCATATTGCAGTCCGAAATATAGTGATCGTTGTCCTCATACACTTAGATGAAACTGATCCCAGAATTCACCCTAGTGAAACTCCAGTTTTTATTTTTGTCCAGAATAGACGCAGCGGTACTTTCTTTATTCACCTTAGCCTCAGAGACATTTAGATACGATACAATCATTGATAATAATGAATAAGTGTTCCTTTATTCTAACCAAATAGATTTTTAGACATACTTTCGTAATCAAAAGCTTTTCTGAGTGCAATTATTTGATCTTCTTCAGTAGACAAACTATTATTTCTTTCGTACTATTGTCTCGTATGGGATGTGACAAATCTGAATTATTAATATCAGGATGTATTGAGCAGTTCTAAAGTAAAATGTTTGGTATTTAGGCGTTAAATCAAGATGCGCCCGTTGGGCCAAAAACTGGTCGTCGGTCACTGCGAGAGCGTCTTTGCTTCGAAGATAGCACGTGTAAGTCAGTATATACAAGGAATAGGGTAGCTGACTATGTTAGATTTTGGACGTTATTTTACACACAAGACCAATTAGCATTCAAAATAAATATTTTTGTGCAAGTGCATTTAAAATTTATGTAAATTAAGAGTCAAATAATATTTTATATTCAGATATAATAGAAAGTAGTGGAAATATCTTGCTATCCCCCTCGGACAGCAGTGTTTAAATAGCGATTACATCACAGTTTGTATCGTGTATCCTTTTCCCGTCATTTGATATTTACCACTGCAATTAAATTTGAAACGCTTGTATCTTATTTCTCGTTGGTAAATTTCAAAAAAGCTTTGTATATTAGACTTTGAGTAACGTAACTATTCAATTTAAATAATAATAAAATCTGAGTCAGCTACCCTATTAACAACAAAGATATGTAAATTGTCATCTGTAAACTAATTTCGGCATGTTTTAAGATCTTGAAAAAGAGCCTGCACTTGCCAGTCAAACAAGAGATCCTGAATATATCACTGCAACAAAATCTAGCGAAGACAACAGAGGTAACGTTAAAGACAATATCGACAGTGATGGTAAAAGTGAAGGTTCACGTAATAAAAAACACAAGGGCGACAAACCATTCATTTGTGACGTTTGCATGAAGTCATTTAAGTATAAGTGCGATATTGATAGGCATTACCTTAAACATACCGGTGAAAGACCACACAAATGTGATGTTTGTATGAAAGGTTTTATCAGTAATTGCAATTTGAAAGTGCATTACCGCTTACACACAGGCGACAAACCATACAAATGCGATGTATGTATGAAAAGATTCATTCAAATGTGCCACCTAAAGAGGCATTATAATACTCACAGTGATGATAAGCCATACGAATGTGATGTGTGTATGAAATCTTTTATTGATAAGAGCACATTGAAAATTCATAAACGTATACACACCGGTGAAAGACCACATAAATGTGATGTATGTTTGAAATGTTTTATCAGTAAGTCCGATCTTAATGTACATTACCGTAAACACACTGGTAAAAATCTATATAAATGTGATGTATGTACGAAAAGTTTTACACATAAACATAGTTTAGTTGTGCACAACAATATACACACAGGTGAAAAGCCATACAAATGTGACATTTGTATGAAATTTTTCATGCAAAAGGGTCACTTGTATACACATAAACTCGTACACACTGGTGATTATTCATACAAATGTGATGTGTGTATGAAATATTTTGTCAACAAGAATAGTTTGAGTGTACATTACCGCAAACACACAGGTGAAAAACCACACAAATGTGAGTATTGTATGAAACGTTTTAACCAAAAAGATCAATTGAATACACATGTACGCATACATACCGGCGAAAAGCCATTCATATGTGATGTATGCAAGAAAGGTTTTAGTCAGAAGGGCCAACGGGATAGCCATTACCGTACTCACAGCGGCGAGAAACCATACAAATGTGATGTATGTATGAAATGTTTTACTGTAAAGTCAAGTTTGAAAATGCATTATCGCACACATACTGGGGAAAAGCCATACAAATGTGATATATGTAACAAGCGTTTTGCCGTTACATGTGGTCTAAGGGCACATATTGCTCGTGCCCACACCATCAAGATATACAAATGTGATATCTGCAAGAAATGTTATAAAGATCGGGGCTCTTTTAAGAAACACATGCGTATGCATTTTACGAAACATAGCCACACTAGTGATGTATCAGGCAAATGGGATGTTTACATTAAAGTTTAAAATTGACTTTGATGTTGACTTTGATTTTGATTTATCCTTTATTTGACTAATTGTATATCAGTTGCTCTGTTATAAATCAAATAAAAATATATTATGTAGGGATTGGAACATCGATATTCTGAAAACTAATAACACAACAAAAGACCTAAATTTAATATTGCGATATCATAATATTATAACTCATATTTTATCACCAACAAAAAAAGAATCTTGTCTGGATTTGATAAATTACAATTTGTCCAATGTTACTTAAAAAAAATACTACCTATCTCTATCAGATCATGAAACTGGTCAAAGCATTTCATTTGAAATCAAAATATATAGCAATGAATCGCGATATGGTCCATATTGGTTTGAGAAACGTAGAGACTACAGTGAAGAAAACAGAAAATTTCGTTCCTGTATGACATCAAGACAACACTCTCATTCAATAATGTGTACGAAATTGATGATATTAAAGAGGCTTTTGACACCTTTCACGATACTTTGATACTCTTTTATAACCTATGTTTCCCAATATAAAATGTTAAAATTTTAAATAAACCAATCAAATGGATCTGCAAGGGGTTAAAAAACTCTTGTAAACAGAAAAGCTTTACTTTAAATATCTTCAAACATGGGATATTAAAATGACAATCTAAAACAATATAACATCTATAAAACAGTACTTAAAAAATGTACACTGCAAGCTTATAAATTAAATAACACTAAATATATAATATAGATCGAAAAACAGAATATGTAAAGCGATATAGCAAATAATAAAAATATTTTGATTCAGAATTAAACTCTAAAGATATAAAGTTAATAAGGTCAACCATGTAAATTATTCTAAACCAAAAGACGTTGCAGACAATTTTGACTGACTTTTTTTTTTTTTTTTTTTTTTTTTTACGTGGGGGAATGCAATGACGCATATCCCTCCGCGGGGGCGGGCGGAGGGATTATGTCGGACTCGCCGGGGTAAAATAAGATGTTAAAAAGATAATGTACCTCCCGGAATACCGACTAAACCTACCACGGTGTTCCTCGACAAAACCAATATCGACGGGGCCGCGCGAATCACTTTCGCATACGGTCGCAATCCCGCCGAGGTTCCGGCCCGCCGTATGAAACGGCAGGCCCCTACGCAATAAGACCTACCCAAGATAGGAACTTCTCAAAATAAAAGCCCTACTGTCTCCCCCTAAAGGGGAGACGGACACGACACAGAGGCGCGCGTGGGAACACGCACGCCGCCTCTCGGACCTGGTGCTGAACGGATGGCGGGCAGGCCCACAAAGCCCGCCACCCCCAGGTCAAACCTCAGGGTGGCTGGAGGTCATCGCGCGCCCTCCGGCGCCCGGCTCTGCGGTTTGGGAGAGGGTTTAAACGCTCCCTCTCCCGCTCCGCCGCCTCCTTGATGGAAATCACTTCCTCGCAAAAGGAGGCGACGGTGTTCCACGACCTCTCACTCCGGACCATAGACTGAACTACGGCCGGGAGCGAGAGGGCAACCGATCCGACTGCCGCGATCAATTCACGGCGCTGCGATGCCCAGGCGGGGCAAACCGCCAAAGTGTGCAGCGCCGTGTCCTCAATAAGGTCGCGGCAGTCGCCGCAGTGGTGACAACCGGGCGTCTCTTGCCGGCGTATACGACACAGGAACCGGCCAAAACATCCGTGGCCAGTCAGAACCTGTGTTAGCCGGAAGGTGAGGGCGCCATGCCGCCTCTCCAGCCACTCCTCAAACACGGGACTTACCGCCACGATCGTGGCGTGCCCGTGACTGACTGACTTCTTTATTAACTATCAAAAACAAATGCAAGTGTCTGATAACCATATTTTAAAAACCATTACATATCAGTTGAAATTAAAGACATATTCAAAATTATAATTTCGTTAAATAATACAAACTCTACTGGTTATCATGATATCAGTACAAAACTACTTAAAACATATGCTATGGGTCTTTTTTTTTTTTTTTTTTTTAACCTGGGGGAATACAGTGACGCATATCCCTCCGCGGGGGCGGGCGGAGGGATTATGTCGGACTCGCCGGGGTAAAAGAAAGATGTTGAAAAGATAATGTACCTCCCGGAATACCGACTAAACCTACCACGGTGTTCCTCGACAAAACCACTATCGACGGGGCCGCGCGAATCGCTTTCGCATGCGGTCGCGACCCCGCCGAGGTTACGGCCCGCCGTATGAAACGGCAGGCCCCTATGCAATAAGACCTACCCAAGATAGGCACTACTCAAAATAAAAGCCGTACTGTCTCCCCCTAAAGGGGGAAACGGACACGACACAGAGGCGCGCGTGGGAACACGCACGCCGCCTCTAGGACCTGGTGCTGAACGGATGGCGGGCAGGCCCACAAAGCCCGCCATCCCCAGGTCAAACCTCAGGGTGGCTGGAGGTCATCGCGCACCCTCCGGCGCCATGCTATGGGTCTTGAATTAAATAATTGGGTCGTCTCTATTGAATTAATTTATCATTTATCTATGGCATATATCCAAATCGTCTAAAGTACTCGATAGAAAAACCACTATACAAAAAAGGAGATAAAACCGATATAAACAACTATCGCCCAGTTATTTTAATTCCAATAATATCAAAGATATACGAAAAGTCCTTATACAATACACTATATAGCTTTTTAATAAAACATATTTTAAAATCAGAACAATTTGGTTTCAGAAAAACCACTCCACTACTTTGGCTTGTTTCACGCTTATAAAGATAATAACTAAATTTAAAATTTAAAAAGCCCCCGACACAATATTCATTTATAATTATACCACCCATATTGAACAATTATAATTTGTGGAAATATGTAATATTCTGGTGGCGGCCATCTTGGATTTGAAATTTATCATAGTGTATAGTATTCTACTAGTCAAGCCCTTTTATTTGATACCCATATTGAGGGAGTTGTGAAAAAATATGTAATTCGCCATTTTGTGGTGGCGGCCATCTTGGACCGATTTTTATCAAACGTAGCTAAGAACACTCGACTAATTCACCTATCAAACAAAAAAAACAAATTAAAATCGGTTCATCCGTTCGGGAGCTACGATGCCACAGACAGACACACACACACACACACACAGACACGTCAAACTTATAACACCCCGTCGTTTTTGCGTCGGGGGTTAATTACTGAAATTCTCGATAAAAAGTACCGATCGTCTCTATATTTCTTGACGTGTCCAAAGCTTTTGACTTTGTTTCACAAAATATTTTATAAGTTTATTTTCATTTTTGTTCTGTTTTATATCTTAGAATAAATACTGTTAATAATATAATAAAATGATAACTAGCTGTAGGTAGTTGTAGGTTATATATTTTATACACCAGACATGGTAGAACATAAGAGACGTATTATGAATATTCTAATAACACCTTTATTTTAACTATATTTTTATAAATAAATGATTCTTTCTGACTTTTTCTTTTGCCGTGACCGCAGCGTCCAGCTTATAAAGCTAGTAAATTCAACTAAATTTTAACATAGTTTGTGGTTTCTAATTATGTAAAGGCTGTAAATAATAGCTTTAGATAATAAATTTTATGAATTAATATAATTTTGGATATAGTCAAACGTAATTAAAGAGAAAACAAATTATATATACAACGCTTTTATGTCGGATAAAGACAATTTAGGGCTGATTGTTGATATATGTTATCCACCAAATAAATTTTAATCTGACAGAATATGAAAATAAAACAGTTGAACTATTTTATTCACATGGCAGACATTAATTTGTTTGTTTTACTATATCCTTATAACTTATATCTGAAGATTGAAAATATTTATCGGATAAATCCGACTACGGTAAGATTTTCAATCGTCAGAAAAATATATATCATAAAAGGAGTGAAGGGATATAAACGTTTTGGTCAATTGTACCAGGTGAAAGCTTGCGGCCTTATATAGCAACCATAGCCGAAGATAGCGATCATGAGGTTGACAGAGACGACCTAATTGATCTCCTAGAAAGTTAAATTGTATTTGTCTTTCTTTTTGTATACCTGTAATCATAGTATTTTAATGTAACCAAATCTATACTAATATAATAAAGCTGAATAGTTTGTTTGTTTGCTTGAACGCGCTAATCTCAGGAACTACTGATCCGAATTGAAAAATTCTTTGTGTTGGATAGCTCATTTATCGAGGAAGGCTATAGGCTATATAACATCACGCTACGACCCATGGGCGCGGCGTAGTAATAATAAATACGGGTGAAACCACGGCCACATCTAGTATTGAATAAATCTTGTAACAGTTAAGTTTATTTAACAGTTATTTATTATACATATAAGTCTAACTAACTGCATATTAGCATATTTATGGACCCTAAATGGTGCTTTTGAGTTTGTTTCAAAATAACTTGTATGGAAGGATAGCCATGTGATAATGTTCGTGTAATCAAGTTGAAGGCAGCTATGTGAACAAGTCTGCTGATAGATAGCTTTGTAAACAACTCTATACTGTTGTCTTTAAGTATAGTTGTGTGATCAAATCCAAACTGCTAATATTAATTAAAGCTGTGTGAACATAATTTTGACGTTATAACTGTGTGATCAAATCCAACACTTATATTATTAATAAGAGCTGTGTGAACATACTGTTGATATCATGGATAGCTGTGTGATCAAATCCAAACTCTGTGTGAAAAATTTGATTATCCATTTATCTGAGGCTTACCTATATTATCAGAACTGCTTATTTTATAAACTTGAAACATATAATCAAATACATGTTCAAAGCTTTAGATGCTTATAGAGAAAGTATCAAATATTCTTTTATTTTTTTGTTTTTTACGTTACGTTTATGTTTTCAAACATTTGCTAACAAAACAATTTGTAGCAAAATGTACCAACTTGTAATAATAACATATGCACAGCAATCGCATCTCCAACCGCTGCACCACTGTGGTAGTGTATTGTTAGTTTCAGAGAAACCAAACCAGCCAGCCCATGGACCATAATTCTAAAATCACAAACTTTAATAGAAAACCTTAACCCGGGCGACGGCAGGGTTTGAAGAGTATAGGATGCGAAGGGGATGCATGTGCACGCTTGCTGCCTGCTCTGCTTGCTACCAAGCAGTCAATTCAGTCAATTAGTTGAGCCAATCTAATCAGCAAATATTCTTCCATTTTCTTCGCAGGAGGTAAAATATAGAATCAAATAATCTGAAGTGGTGGTTATAAAATGTTAGGAAATATTCTGTTTTTCCAATGTGGAAAACATCTAACAATGATAACATGTTACTAAATGTTAAAAAAAAGATTGAGCGTGAAATTTTTTTATGTAATGATAATTATCTAACATTTAAATGGTATGTGGAAGCACCTAACATTGCCTGCGCAGGTTAGTCTACATTAATATTGGATAGGTAGGTACTAAGCGAAATACGATTGGAGGACAAGGTAAAATATTAGGTACCTAAACAATTCGGAGAATGACAATAGAAATATAATAATAATATATTTTTACTGTAATTGTACGTTGGACTGCTACGCAGAGAGATCGAGTTCCATCCCAAGGCACGCATATTTGACTTTTCGAAGTTATGTGCGTATTAAATAGGTACCTAGGTAGTTAATTATCGCTCGCTTTAAAGGTGAAGGAAAATATTGTGAGGAAACCTGCATGTCTGAGAGTTCTCCATAGTGTACTCGAAGATATGAGGTCTGTCAACTCGCACTGGGCCAGCGTGGTGGAATATGACCTAACCCTTCTCACACTGAGAGGAGGCCCGTGCCCAGCAGTGAGACAGTATACCACCAGTAGAATGCGTGGTTAAAAGGAATTATACGATTTCAAAATCACTCTGTATATATTTTTATTTTTACAGTGGATCAGTAGGCTAATTCACGTAATTAAATAAGTTCAGTTGCAGTGCAGTTGCAGTTAAGTTTCGATAAAAATAGCCCTTTTCGTATTCTCGTAATTTTGACAACCGCCGTCAGATACGCTCGCGTCAAGTTCGCGTCACGCGAGCGCTTTAGAGTATTCTACTGCTGCGCGTTTTATGTGCGTGATTGAGATCACAACTTGATCGGTATTCACCTATTCATTTGACGTCTCAGACTGTTTAGTCCGATCAACGTGAAACGCTTGACGTGCGATTCCATGCGATTACTTAGTGAGTAAATTAATTTCCCTCTTGTGGCCACACCGTGAGTAAAATTAACTGATGTAATGGAGCAAAATCCTGAAAACCATGTCAAAAGTATTACATACGACTGACGTACAGTTGACGCGCAGCACACGCGCAGTTTACGTGCAGCTCACGCGCAACTAAACAATTACAAGAATACAATTTTGCATTAAGACGTAAACTTCATTGCTACTGCACCGCAACTTGATCGGCGCGTCACGAAATTACGTGAATTAGCCTACTCATCAGTGTTTGGCAATATTATACGATAGAATTAACGGGTTGGCACTTGACAATGTTGGCACTTGATACAAATTTATCATAATTATCAATATTATAGTAGTTAGTGTAGCGACTGACGACACGTGACTCCGTGTCTGTTTACCATTTAGTTAATTCTTTAGTTTAGTTGAAACGGAACGTTTTTGAAAATATGAGTTTTATTGTAGTACCTACGTAACTGTGAAGGATTTGTTAAATTTGATTTCTGTCTTTCTCTTTATCTCGCCGTCTGACAAATGGCCTAACTATTTACTTACAATATTCGCCCAAAGTCTTGCCAACAAAACGGCGACGTATGCAGTGTCCTAAAGGGCATCGCTATATGCAGACATGTGCCAGCGAGTACTGCCGCAAGTACTCATATTTGAGGAAATATTAGTGGTGATGCGGCAAGCACTGCCATCTTGAAAAATGCCGCAAGCGTATTTGTCGGGTCGGGCGATAAATGCCACTAGCGCTAATTGTCGCAGTCGTTATAATGACTAATACTGCTTACGTCCACTTATCAATATGTTATAAACGCATTTAGACTTAGTCGCAGAATGTCTAATATTTTAAATGTACAAAGATTATGGTACAGTCGATTGCAATAGATTTATGGCCTAGATACTCATACTACCTATATATTTGTAACGAAAGATTTGCATATAATATACAAACTTATAAACTTTTTGTTAAATAATACTGGCCAGTTGTTAATGAAGAATATAGGTACAGATGCACAATTGTAAGTCTCTTGTTAGTTGTGTAGTGATGGATTTTAACAAGGGAAATTTACATTTTGTTGATAACCAAAAAGGAAAATCTTTACTCTTATTCAATGGACATCAATATAATTGGGGCAATAACAATAAAACTCTCTATGGAGGTGTGCCAATCGAAAGGAATGTAGTGCGTCTGTTACATTAAACAGCGAAAGGAACGCTATCGTTCGGCAAAGCTCCCATACGTGCAAATCACATCATGAGAAGAACATGAGGGCTTATGTGATGGATTCTTGTAAAAAGGCAAAGTGTAAAAAAAATGAAATCTATAAAATCTATTTTTTAAAAATAAATTTCTAAATTTAATTCAAAAGTACCAATGCCTTCATATAAAGAAAAAAAAAAGATGTTCTGTACAGAGCAAGGAATAAATATTTGAAAGTTAAAATGACTGAATGCAATAATTTAAGAGATGTAAAGATTCCTCAATTACTGGCCAATGATTTTCTCGTCGTAGAAGATGGCGATGAAAACAAAATTGTTATCTTTTGTTCTAAAATTTGTAGAAAAGCCGTACAACGTTTTGAAAATAAGTTATACTTCGGGGATGGAACATTTAAGAGGACGCCAAAGCCCATTAAACAATTTTTTTCGATCCATGTGGACCTATACAGTTGCGAAAACTATACTAACATCGTACCTGTACTGCTGTATGCTCTTCTACCAAACAAAGAAGAAATTACCTACTACAGATTATTTTCATTGCTTAAGGCCAATTTAGGAATTGAAATAACTAAATTCAAATGTGATTTCGAAGCAGCGTTGATTAACGGGTACAAATCGGTATTTCCAGATGGAGTCGTTAGTGGTTGCTATTTTCACTATAATAGGGCAATTTGGAAGAAGGCAAGAGAGCTAAAGTTGACAGAATCGAGAGTTGGTAAAAGAATTACGAGAATTATAGCAAATTTGCCTCTCGTGCCTTTAGAAAAAATGAATGACGCATGGTTGTCTATAATAGAAATATCCCCTAAAACGATTGAAATGGAAAAATACATAAAATATTTCAACAAGCAATGGCTGAAGTCCACCACTATGATTAATTGTGCAACAGATCGGCACCGCACTAACAACAGTGTGGAAGCGTGGCACCGGCGATTAAACGTCAGGGTGCCACACAAAGCCAGTTTGATTTTATTTTTATATTTATTAAGAAAGGAGGCAAAACTTGTAGACAAAAGAATTAAACGATTTTATTTTGAACAACGGCACCGGAAAAGAGCGGACATTGTTTGACAAACGCTATAAAGAAGAAGTAAACAGTTTAAATGAAGGTCACTTAACAATTATCGAATTCTTAAATAATATAGGATTATTGAAATATAATATAAGGCTCAAGCATGGTGTGATCATTGAATAAAAAATAGATTAACTTTCAATTTGTTTTTTTTTTAGTCGGATTGCCATGACTTTGTCGGG
The DNA here is from genome assembly GCA_963675205.1 of Catocala nupta. Classification (NCBI taxonomy): domain Eukaryota; kingdom Metazoa; phylum Arthropoda; class Insecta; order Lepidoptera; family Erebidae; genus Catocala; species Catocala nupta. The sequence goes on along the minus strand of OY776107.1, from coordinate 18,170,753 downwards.
TTCCTAAGTGGGTGAATTTCCCAAACGACTTTTTTTTGTCTATACAAATTATGAATCCCATATCCTTAACCACTGGACCAACGAGACAATTAGGATGACACCAAAAAACTTACACATTTAAAAACTGTCAAAATTTTTGTTCATCAAAAGCATAAAAGCTTATCATATGTCAAAGAATAGCGTTGTTGTTGGCTATTGTTATTTCTCATAAAGAAAAAAGGTTTCTGGTAAGCATGTATTTATTTTAATATTTTCAACTTATTTGTAGGCAGCCGTTTATGACATTTTTATTAAAGGTATCTGGTAATAATCTGTGCTTTTAATTTATAATGTATATATAGTTGTTGATTAATTTACTAAGACTATTTTTCTTTTTATAAAGACGTAGCTGAGGATCTGTTCGGCGCCTCGGGCGTGCCGAGTATTTCAGTTTGATTCAACATTCAAATAATCGAATTCTTAGTCGGTAAAAGTCCATGCTGTTATTATGATAGCGTCGCGACGCTATTATTGAACTTAATGATATATTAATATCAAAACTAAAACAACAATGCTCTGCATCATTTAATCAAAGTACAAAACTATTGATAAAAATAAAGGCACAGAAAATACAGCACATTATTATCGTTTTACTTCGGTATTGGGCAGCCGTACTGGCATAAAAGTGCGTCTACATATATGTAGGAGAGTGATGGTCCTCTCGCATGGCAGCTCTCTCGTTCGTATATGTTCAGAAGAGACAGGTCCCTGGACAGAGCTTTAGCAGTAGGTTTGTCTGAAATGAGAGGAATGTTTATTAAAATATCATCATGCTGCTACAGTCTACTGGTGAACATAGTACTGCCAATGTTAATCCTGTAAAGGCGGTAGAATCTGATTGTCGTAACAGATGAGTAGGAAGATTCATTGAGTCGCAGGTGCCAAATAACGCGATCTGAGTGCCTAGTGAGAGTTTGTTTTACGTTAACGCGATCGACGCATTTATGACGTTCGGCGCTCCGATTGGCCCGCTCCAAGCTCTTAACCAATCAGAGCCAAACGCCGTAAACGTTTCGATCGCGTTAACGTAAAACCAATTCTCACTAGGAACTCTGGTCGTCCATATTTATGAGTATAAAGTCACCTGTGAACGTGCTTCAACAGCATCATGATTGTATTGAACTTAGCGATCGATTAGTTCTTAATTTTACCGTTGCTACATTTTGGAAAGACTTCTGATCTGTAAATATTTGAGAAATTTTATTAAATGTCAAATTTTGACGAGATTTCGTGTAACTGAGCTTTTGTATTTTAAGCATTCTGAGTTAACTAACTAAATCCTAACTAATATAATAAATGCAAACGTGAGTTAGATTGTTTGTTATGCTTTCGCGTCTTAACTACTCGACCAATCATCATGAAATTTCGCATACACCTTGTCAGGAGAGCAGAAAAGACCGTAGGGTTACTGTTACTAACTTTCATCTATATGTATTTATGCGAGCGAAGCCGCAGGCAAAATCTAGTTATTTAATAAAATCTTCATCAAAGATTTTCTGGGAGTTTTCGTGTACTGAGCCTTTGTAACGACATAACTATTTAAGTATTCTGAATCATCTAACTAAAATATTGTTACGTTTTGTATTTATATTGTACTGGGTTCGACGGATAAGAATGTAAACAATATTACCGACTAAAACACGTTTTATCTAGCTCACAATTAAATTTAAAACATAATAAACACTATACTATACTTTTCCACTGTAACTGCTTCAAACTCCGTAGTATGTTTGCTTCCGTTCGCTTCGATGAATACCTGACCGCTTACGATTGTAAACTGACTCGGCGAGCGCTGGCCTTCCCATTTTATAAGCGGTTAAAGCGTTTCCAGAGTTTTCTAGAAACGTCATACCCGGCATGTAAACAATACGAAGATTCGAGAATGTGCCAGCGTTCTCTCTACTCGTATCGCCCAATCTACGTAGTTCCGTAAGTATTCAATAGATGGCGCTGTAATAAATTATTAGACGGAACTGCCGAGTCTTCCCCAGAATGCCGAGAGATGGCACTGGGTGTAACAATATTATATAGGACTTGTTGAGTATCTTACGGTGCGTACCTACACATCTGGTGAAAGCGATGCACGCAGCCATTTACCGTAACTGGTTTGTATGTGTCTTTACTAATTGAGCAAAGGTCGTATGATGCGCGCGCTTTACACGCTTGCAGATTATTCTGTAGGACGATTGTCTGCATTTAAGCGTAAAAGGCTTTCTTAAGCCATTTTCTGTCTTTAAGACGCTGGTAGTTAAACAAAATGAGGTGCGAGTGCTGGCATGAGAAAGCAATTGTGACGCCGGATTAGCGGCGCGAACAGATCGCAACATGCGGCCATACGTGCAATTTGCGAGCGCGCAAATAAGCGCATTCGCTAAATGTATCCACACCCTTGTAACGACACCACACAGACGAAGAAGTTCCGACTACAGATAACATATGGCGCTGTTCACAATAGGCGCTTATAATCATATCTGCCATACAAAGCTGAATCACATAAGAGAAGTTAACACAGCGACTAAGTATATAATATACAAGTGCTCGATATTAACCGTATGGCCCTGGCCCGCCAGGCACCATCACCCAGGGATCCTCCCTTTGTGCTGGAGGGACATCAGACCACATTCCTCAACACCCTAAAGGGAAGTCCACATCTACGAACGTGCACGAACAGTGGTTCGCGTGTATCTTAGGAACATAGTATAAACTACTTTGCGTATTTCTTAGTGCATCGTGCACCATTCGTGCGTTACATGTGGGTAAAGTGGCCATCCATAAGTTACCTCACCCGAATTTCATGATTTTTGACCCTATCGACCTACTCCCCCGTCCTTGACACAGCTGGTCACATTTATGGATGGTCCTTAAGAGTTGGTAAAATATGGACAAAAGGTTAATATGTAAGTAATAAATAGCTCTTAGGTATAATACTCACTCTGCGGGTCGATGTGAAGTCTGGGCAGAGCCACGACGTCGGTATAGATGGACGCCGAGCACAAGTCCATCTTTAAGGCGTCCGGGAAGTTTATCGTGATGCGGATTAACGCTGTGGAATATATCACAAGCTTCATGATTATCATTATCATCATCTATCAATTCTTGCCCAATTAGAAAGCTATATTATCACCGAGTAACATATGCTATATTTTATCACTTAACCTAACCTACTATTACGCGATCAAAGCCGCGAGAAAAACTAGTAGCTTATATTTCACTTACGATAGGTTCCCCTGATGTGGAAGAAGAAATATCCGTCTTCGATGTATGTCTTGTGTTGGATGCAGGTTCGATCCGACTCCAGGTCGAGGTTAGGACAGTCCAAAGACAACACCGCTCTGTTGGTCTTCTTGTTTATGCTAGAATAAAAAGATACAGTGACTTAGCGACTTTGTCAGCTTCGGTGGCGTAGTGGTTAGTGAAACCGACTGCCACGTCTGAGGTCGCGGGTTCGATTCCCGCTCAAGTCAAACATTTGTGTTCATGGACATGGATGTTTGTCTTGGTCTGGGTGTTTCTATCTATAATATGTAGGTATGTATATACAAAAGAAAAAGTATATATGTGTATGTTTATCCACTGTCTAGTACCCATAGTACAAGCTCTGCTTAGTTTGGGCTAGATGGTGTTGTGTTTATGTGACAGAATAATATAATGATCTATGTATAACAAACTCAATATAAGCCAGGCGATTACTGGAACGGCACGTTTGCGTGCAATATTAATTAAGCAGTAGCATAATACATATGATGACATGTATTAAATATAAAAATGTAGGACTCGACGTTACTGTCTACCATAGAGTAGGTAGCATTTATCATCCTGAAGAACGTGTTGTTATGATATAAATTAAGACACAGGTACAGATAGATAGATTACAATAAAATCTACATAAAAGCGAACGACGCTGGAGGTAAAACCTTATGTTATACTCACAAGAATTTCGACACGAAACACCTATTTTGGTTTCTCACGACCAAGTTTTTGTCGATATACGAAGCGTTGAAATAGGGTGTTTCGAAGTGGAACGTTGGCACCACATATTTGGGTGCGAGGAAGCCGGGGACTTGAGGCTTGCAATTGGAGTTTGCTGCTAAAGTCTTGCCGATACATTTGTAGTCATCCAGCTTACATGGCTCTATGATAGGGGAGACCGCTGGAAAAGTAAATGGAAAGTTTTATGTCATTTATTCCATAATAAAATATTTACATTGTGTAATAATTATATCTGTAAAAATAATCCTATCTAATATGGTCTTACGGTTACGCGAATGTTATATCTACATTGAAATTAAACAACTTTATACGGATTTTATCGTGTAGATTATTTTTATACAACAGTCTTCTTCTTAGCCTTTATTATTCCCAAGTCACTTGGAGTCGGCTTTTCAGATCTAACCGGATTTGACTGGATATCAGTTTTTACACGGAGCGGCTGCCACCTGACCTCCGCAACCCGAAAGCTAACGGTAACCTAAGGCTAGACCAGGGTCAGGATATTATAGGGCACTGACTTCCCAGTAACGACTGCCATAGATGTTCATGGCAGCCAGGACCGACGGCTAAACGTGCTCTTCAAGGCACGGAGCAGGCGATAATTGACAATCAATACGCACATAATTTCGCCAAGTCATATAACTTCCGAAAGTCAGAGGTGCGCGACGTGGGTTCGAACCCGATACCCTCTGCATTGCAGTCGGTTGGTCTCTCCACTGAGCTATAAAACACCATTACTACGTAATTTTGAAAATTTAAACTACTATTGTAAAACAGTTATACTAGTTACTGTTTACTTCTATTTAAGCTATTTTAATTTAGATTTAGATTTAATTTTACACTTTCTCCGACGTTTCGATTGCTTTTCAGCAGCTATGTTCACGGGGAATTCCGTATAAAGTTGTTTAATTTCAATCCTATTATTATAAATGAGAATGTGAGTTTGTTTGCCGCTTTCACGCCTTAAATACTCGACCGAGCATCATGAAATTTGAAATACTTGTTGTCAGGGGTGCAGAGGACATAGAATACTATTCCCGAGGAATAGTTAGTACAATAATTTGTCAAGTATAATAAATCCAGACATAATTAAAAACTTATTGTGTCTGGCCGCCGGAGTGCCGCTGCAAATTAATAGGTATTTCATAAACTTAATATGCAACTCCTCCACACTATCTATCTAATAAACGAAACATTACATTAGTTTATTACTAAGTCTTGAAAGCCAGACAAAATACCTACACGATAAGTTCTTACTTATTGTGTCTGGCCGCCGAAGTACTGATGCGACTGAATAGGTTAATATACGAATCATTACATTAAATAAATATGACCACACTTTCTGTTACAGCCTGTATATGCTTTTAAATTATAAAGCCAACTTGTAATCATAATCTCAGCCGAAAGATTGCCACTGCTGGACATAGGCCTCCTCTAAGGTTTCCCACAAAGACCGATCTTGGGCCACCCACATCCAATCGCTTCCCGTGACCCTTACCAGTTTGTCGGTCCACCTTGAGGGGTCCTACCCCTGCTGCGTCTTCCGGTGCGTGGCCGCCACTCCAGAACCTTTCTGCCCCAACGGCCGTCGGTTCTGTGCGCTATGTGCCCTGCCCTCTACCACTTCAGTTTGGTTAACCGGAGAGTTATGTCGGCAACTTTAGTTTTCCTGCGGATCTCCGCATTTCTGATTCGATTCCGCAGTGAAACTGCAAGCATAGCTCTCTCCATCGCCCTCTGAGTGACTTTGAACCGTCTGAGAAGGCCCATAGTGAGCGACCAAGTCTGTTGTAAAAAGACTAATTGAACTCGAGGGCTGTGGTGAACTATTTTGGTGTATTATGGTAGATAAGTCTTTTCTACGACTACTATATCTAATTTGTTTCTTAAATTGTTGTCTTAAATTTGTGTAAATGATTAACAAAATCGTCTGAAGCTAATTTTGCCAATTAGTAAGAATTTCCAGCCCTAAATTCGGTCACGGCTGCACATCCGAGACTGTCCATCTTAGCAGTAGATATTATCCTACCTAATATTTAAAATGCACAGTTGTTTGTTTGATACGCTTTCACGCCTTAACTACTCGATCGATAATCATCAAATTTCGCTTACACGTTGTAAGGGGAACAGAAAACGACATACGGTACCTTCTTAAAACAACTTATATAGTTCGAAAGTACGGCAATCTCGAGACAACCAAAGAGGGATCACCGACTATATGCATGGTGGCATAGTGACTAAATGGTGGCCTCGCCACTATGCCGAATGTTGTCAATACGAATCTGGCACGAGACAAAACAAATTGTGTGATCCACAAATGATTTTCCCGAGTCTGGTTGTTTTCTTTTAATGTTTGTAAAGACCTTCGCAATATAGGTTAAACCTAACGGCTATTTAAAAAGAAAGATAAAACAAAGAGTTTTACTATGTTATTTTATTCTTAGAGCTAGAAGTCTTTTCTGACCGAGCTTTCTTTCTAAAATAGACAGCTTCCGCACTGGGAATTCGTGTGTCGCGGGGTCTTTACAAACATTCAAACAACGGACACAAAGATCATCCAGACTCGGAATAACCATTTGTAAATCGTAAATTTTTTTGTCCCGTGTGGGATTCGAACCCACAACACTCGGCGCAATGGGAGTGGTGAGGCGACCACTTAAAACCACTACGCCAAGCAGCCAAAACTATGTATTTATCCTGCTTTGTTACTATGTTCGAGACATGACGTAAATAACGCTGGCTTCGTTTTAATTATTTTACTATTGTTTTATTACAATGCCATTAATTAAAGACAAATAAAATATTAAATTTCATTTTGTTTTTAAATGAAACGGAGGGTCCTATGACATAGCAGCGCTAACGTACGTGTCTTCTTTTCATTTTTTTTACGTGTTTGTGTATATGTCAGGCTCTCTCGAGACTACGGGCCTACCGACAAAAACCAACATGGTGTGCCAACTCGCTGCCTTGAATGGTGGGTGGGTCGCTGGAACTGAAACTACATTACCGACCCACCTAGCAGTGCCCAATGTTGAGATCTGGCGGTGACGTATCTGTATTATATTACCCAAAGCGTTAAACGATGTTGCCACAGTTATGTTTATTGATTGGTGACCATTGCTTTTTATACATCATCTGTATCCTTGAAGGCGTAAACAGAGGAGCATTGCACCCCCATTTCATATATTTTCATCAACTTTTTGTAATGTCCCACTGCTGGGCAAAAGCCTCTCCCTTGGACTTCCAAATAACTCTGTTGGTGGATATCCCCTGACCTTTTGACCTTATGACCCTATATCTCGAAGTTCATTTGACCCACAGGGCCTATATTCAAACTCGACCGAGGGATGACCCCAAGGTGTCTGCACACAAAGTTACAAGTCAATTGGTCCAGTGGTTCCGGAGTTATGCCTGTCACTAACAAACTGTCACTAGCAGACCCACATAGTGTTTTTATTAACCTCTTTGAAGAAGACTCAGAGGTTAATCCCCTTTTGTCCTGTTCTGTTCTTCTGACAACGTGTATGCGAAATTTCATGACGACCGACCGCCGAGTAGTTAATGCTTGAAATTGTTAAAAACAAAAAAGTCACATTCGTATTTACTTATAATATTAATTAGGATCCCTGTGCTACGGTAGACTTAACAAATGTAAACTTATTATCAGAACACTAATTGTATTTATTTTCTTTCGACTGATCACAAGGTTTTACAGAACATGCTATGAATAACGAATTACAAACTTCAAACAACGGACACAATGGACACGCAGACTTGGCAGAACTCCTTGTGGATCATACAACAACACTTGGCGAAATGACTGTGACCAGGGGGCCACTTGAACCACTAAGTCATCTATATAATTTTCAATCGTGTCACTAATCTTACTCCGATCTCCTTTAAGAAGTACTTACTCTATTGCATATTTGAAAGAAAGAAAGAAAAGTAATTTATTAGACACACAAACACAATATATCAACATGGTAACAGTACAGTCGTTTACTATATCTAATAATTACTAAAATTAAAAAACAAAAAAGGAAGTAAACCAAACAAGAAGAAAAACAAACAAAAAAAGAAAATTTGGAAAATTGTCAGTGTGTCCAAAAGGTTCCAGCTCAGCCTTTTCTACGGATGACCGCAGCGCTGTTTTTCAGCTGAAACCCACCCAATTTGCAGAAGTTGTAATACGATAACACAGAAAATCTCATTGTAGTTTTTTCATTATGCTGTTCACATACTTAATAGGTATTCTAAATATTCCCCGTAAAGGTGCATAACCCATTGAGTAATACATGGAGTCTATGACGCTGTACTAGCTTGATATCCAGAAGATGCAGGGCTCCGAAGATACAGGTTATTTAACTAGTTTAGGAGACCGATGTGACTGACCGGTATTTTCGACCATATTAAAACTTACACCAGGTCCGCACCCCAGATTTAACCCAGTTTATGTTTATTATGTTTTATGCCTAAGTTTAAGTGTTAGTTGTCAGTCTTGAAATAAATTAATTTATTATTATTATTATTTCACTGAACGAGCCAGGTGATTCGAGCCAGGTTCTATAGAGATCCCTTCTTTACGCATAATGTTATTTTTCTATACTTTGGCATAATAATACTTTGCCATAATTGTTTTTGGCATACAGTTTATGTTGACATTATTATCATAGTGACAACCCGAAAAATATGTTTAGGTTGGCTGGCCATCGGGCCACCCCAAGCGGCCAGTTGTGATAATATACAATTCAACTTTATCATTATGCTTAAAAATATGATGCGTAAGCTGTTATGCGTAAATATAATTAGAATAAACAAAAGTATGCCATGTTATATTATGTCTAAAAATGTTATGCAAATGGAAAAGGAACCGATTTTGTACTGTCATCAAATGATAAGCAACGGCGGCACTTCTACGCGAATGTAAAAATATAAATAAAATGTCTGTCTTACCTGCATTTGTTAAATACAAATTGGCTCCCAGAAAAACAAGCAAAATATTTAACAACATTTTGAAAGACGCGGCCGAATTCACAAGTGTTTAAACGCGACTATCAGGCAAGAATCTGAGTCGTACAATAATATATTATTACAACTATATTTATTCAATATAACAAGATATGTAGGCAAGTTTGTCTGTATGTTATATTTTTATTAAATGCAGTTGTAGATGATTTTACTGAAAGAAGTGTCTGCCATGTTATTTTATTTGTTTCATTTTCACGTGTCTTTTCACAGCCTTTATTATTCCCAAGTCACTTGGGGTCGGCTTTTCTAGTCTAATCGGATTTGACTGAATATCAGTTTTTACACGGAGCGGCTGCCACCTGACCTCCGCAACCCGAAGGCTAACGATACCCTAAGGCTAGACCAGAGTTAGGATATTATAGGGCACTGACTTCCCAATAACGACTGCCATAGATGTTCATGGCAGCCGGGCCAGGACCCTCCGAGGCACGGAGCAGGCGATAATTGTCAATCAATACGCACATAATTTCGAAAAGTCATATAACTTCCTAAAGTCCGAGGTGCGCGATGTGGGTTCGAACCCGAGACCCTTTGCATTGCAGTCTGTTGGTCTCCCCACTGAGCTATTGCTGCTATTATTATATATTTCATTTTCACGAGTATTTCCCTAATACGTTAGGAAAATACTTGGCCCTTTGGGAGGCTTATATGGGGACATGGGTCCAACATGCAGAGGCCCTTGGAGAGATTTAATTTAGAGTGAAATGAGACACTTACCGAAACACTAGCTGCGGCATGTGTAGGAGACTATTGCTACATATAGAATCTATTTATTCTGGTCTATGGGGATGGGTGGTTAATGGTTTGGTATAATAATAATAATAATAAATTCAATTTCAATCTGCCCTAGAATCTGGATCGTTACCAGATTTTATGACCACGGGAATAACCCACTTACTCCATAAAACAGGTAGTACCAACGAGCCCGGCAATTATAGACCGATAACATGTTTGCCATCGATCTATAAGCTTCTTACATCTATTTTGAGAGCCAAGGTATCTAAACATATTGATACAAATTCAATAATGTCAGCTTCTCAGAATGGATGTAAGAGGGGGGCTCGTGGTACTAAGGAGCTCCTCCTCATTGATATGGCCATTAGCCAACAGGTTCGCCGTAAACAAAGGGATATGGCGGCATGTTGGATAGATTATAAGAAAGCGTATGATTCGGTGCCTCATGCGTGGCTTTTGAGGGTGTTAGAGTTGTATAAAGTAAATGCAACTCTGCGCACCTTTTTGAAGTCATGCATGGGGCAATGGAAAACGGTTCTTAGCTATCCAGGATGTCGACAGATCCCTGGGAATGGCGAATTTATAAAAATTGAGCGGGGTATATTTCAGGGCGACAGCCTGAGTCCTCTTTGGTTCTGCCTAGCATTGAATCCTCTTAGTACATTACTAGAGGGTTCAGGGCTAGGTTACAGGTTACATAGAGGTGGTGGAGTGATATCCCACTTGTTGTATATGGATGACTTAAAGTTGTTTGCCCACACTAAATTACAGTTGATGGATTTACTTAAAGTAACTAAAACTTTTAGTAAGTCTATCAGTATGGATTTTGGTGTGGACAAATGTGCTGTCATCCATGTAAAGCAAGGCAGGATAGTGGAATCCGAAGGAACACAACTTTCGGATTCCATTAACCTACGATCACTTCTTGTAACCGATACTTACAAGTACTTGGGTATGTCACAGGCGTTAAGTATCAATGAGGCTGACATGAAGCAATCGTTGCAGGAGCGTTTCTTTGGTCGCCTGAAAAAAGTTTTAAATAGTCTTTTATCAGGTGGCAACAAGGTGCGCGCTTGTAACGGTTGGGTCATGCCGGTGCTCATGTACTCCTTTGGCATACTTAAGTGGACTCAGACTGAACTGGATGCCCTGGACCGGCGGGTCCGTACACTCTTGACGGCATACCGTATGCATCACCCACGTTCGTCTGTGATGAGACTGTATATCCCGCGGAAATGTGGAGGCCGAGGCTTTCTGAATGCCAAGGCCCTTCATAACCGCGAGGTATGCAACCTCAGAGAATACTTTCTTCAGGCAGACGTGGGTATGCATCGGGATGTAGTTGCTGTAGACATCGGACTCACCCCGCTCAGTTTGGCTAAAGAGAACTGGCGCAAGCCTGTAGTACTTAGCACTAACGATCGCAGGGATGTATGGCAGAGCAAGGAGCTTCACGGTAGGTTCTACAAGGCTCTATATGGAGCTGATGTAGACCTGTTAGCCTCCGTGAACTGGCTACGTTTCGGTGACCTCTTTGGGGAAACCGAAGGGTTTGTCTGTGCTATTGCGGACGAAGTTATCAAGACGAATAACTACCGGAGATATATCTTGAGGGATGGCACGGTTGACATTTGTCGGGCGTGCCACCTACCTGGTGAGTCCCTCAGGCATATAGTTTCCGGTTGTTCTCGTCTTGCTAACGGCGAGTACTTGCACAGACATAACCAAGTAGCCAGGATTATTCACCAGCAACTTGCTCTGAAATACAAACTTGTAGATGTTGAAGTGCCGTACTACAGGTATGTAGCTGAATCAGTTCTCGAAAATGGTCATGTCACGTTGTACTGGGATCGAACTATCATCACAGACAGGACTGTTGTGGCCAACAAACCTGACATTGTGGTGATAGATCGATCAGAGCGCCGCGCATTGATTATCGATGTCACCATTCCGCATGATGGCAATCTCGCGAAAGCTGAAAAAGATAAGCAAATTAAATATCTTGATTTGGCTCGCGAGGTTGTCGACATGTGGGATGTTGATTCGGCAATCATTGTGCCGATAGTCATATCTGTCAATGGTCTAATAGCCAAGAGCCTCGATCACCATCTAAAGAGGCTCGCGTTGGGTGCTTGGATCAAGGGTTTGATGCAGAAGGCAGTGCTTTTAGATACAGCACGCATTGTGAGGAGGTTCCTATCTCTGGAATCCTAACCACCGGCAGCTTGGACCCTGTTCCCGATGCCGGTGGGGTACCATATATTTTATATTTTTAAATGTATTTTTATAGATATATGTATATTTAAAAATGAAAAATATATTGAAAATATTTAAATAAAGAGAATAATAATAATAATGTATTTATTTTGCTTCAAATGTGGTACACAAAGATGTTACAGAATATAAATTAGAACAATACACATTTCACCCGTAATACAGGTATGCAAAATTATATGTCAATTAAGCTACTTAATTACATTTTTATTAAATAAATTAAGTACATGATAATATTGAATTTGAGATTAATTATTATTGTAAGTAAATTCATTAAATCCAGTTCATTTCAATAAAAATATTATAATATTTTAATCAAATTATATGTAAAATTAAGGATTTTTCTTTTTCGTTTACATGTCAAAATTAATCGAATTAAGTGAGTAGAAATAATTAATAAAAACAAAACATGCATAACATTAAATTATGAATTTTAAAACACCGAGTTTCAGTCGTAATACAATGTCTCTTAAGAAGCGCAGTAACGACAGGAACTATTACTTAAAAAGTCTTTGATGGAATAAAAGCTTTCCTGGATAAGCCATTCCCGCAAAGCACAACAAAAGTTCTTATTTGGTAAATTCACTATCCTCTTGGGCAAGGAATTGAAAATGAGTGGTGCCATATAGACACAACTTTTCCTAAATAATTCCAACTTGGGCACAGGCATTCTTATGGATAAGTGGGTGACATGTCGCTTATTCGTATTGTCGATTTTTTCAAAAAGGTAACTGTAAGATTTGACAAATTTAGCCACTTCATAAATATAGTATATAATGCAAACTAAAGATAAAAAACGGCGTCTGCCTGATATACTGTTTCAGTACAAAGTCGGAATGGTAGACGGATTCGAACCCGGAACCTCATGCACAGCAGTTACTACCGCTGCACAAATAATGTCGCGATATGATAATAGTAGAATTACTGCTCCATAAGCGGGTACGGTTGTAAACATATTGCTCAAAACTGATAACTAAACAATTTTGTCGACTGGTCATGGCTCGCCGAGCCCAATATTTGTCTTCCGTGTGTGACCCGTAGAACCCACGGAGTCAGCGTCCTTGCAAACAGCGAGTACCCTTATAAAGAAGAGGTTATTTTTTTAAAAATTAAATACATTTCAGTAAGATAGTTGAAGCCGTGATATTTATTTATTTAGATTAACCAACACCATTCTATCACATACACACAACACCATCTAGCCCAAACTAAGCAGAGCTTGTTCTATGGGTACTAGACAATGGATAAACATACATATATACATGTTTTTTGTAAATTTATACATGTTATACATAGAAACACCCAGACCAAGACAAATATCCATGTTCATGCACACAAATGTTTAACTTGTGCGGGAATCGAACCCCGATCCATCCTGTCGACCTCAGGCGTGGCAGTCGGTTACGCTAACCACAACACTATCGAAGCCGACAAGTTTATGGTTCGCAAGTTTAAGCCCTTTATAATTATCTACTAGCAGTAATAACCCGGTGTGAAAGGTTCGATTCCAAGGTGCACATCTCTGACTTTTCTAAGTTATGTGTGTATTAAATAGTTAATTATCGCTTGGTTTAACGATGAAGGAATTGAAGGAAATTGTAAGGAAACCTGCATGAAGGATGTCATGTATGAGAGTTCTCCATAATATCCTCAAAGATACGTGAAGTTTGCCAACCCGCTCTGGTCTAGCGTGGTGGACTGTGGCCTAACCCTTTCTTCACTGAGAAGCCGTGCCCAGCACTGGTAGAGTTTAATACAGGGCTAATCTAATATTATATATAAATGATACATACAACGTATTACAGATATTTTAACGCACAACCTCAAACACCCCAATTAGATGATTAAATCGTAATAATAATATAATCATTAAAATGTCACTAGTATGTACTTAAATATTTTAATTTAACGAATTAGTTCTCCTTATTGTGCGCGGATAGTATGTGTATATTACAATATATCTAACATTATTGCCTTTATTGCATCAAAAACCTTATTGCCTTGAATTATGATACATTTTCGTTTATTTCGACTTGTTAAAGAAAAGGATGACTATAATTTATGTTGTTTTAATTATTTTAGGCCAAATACTACCTATATCCTTTGAAACGTTCATGACTCCTACGGTGGAGTCAAGTAAAACGCTAGTGTTGCGCGTCCGTGACCCCTACGGGGGGAGTCAAGAAAGTCTTTTTTCGTGACCAATCACGAGTTTTCTTGACTCCCCCGTAGGGGTCACGAACGCGCAACGTTAGCGTTTTACTTGACTCCACGGTAGGAGTCATGGACATTACAGAGGATTTTAAAATGTCAGAAATGGATTCAGTAGCCGATTCTGAACAAATTACTTTCAGGAAGTGCGTTTAATATGTTACACGTTATATAATTCGGATAGGTAGACAGACAGACGGTGGAAGCTTAGTAACAGAGTCCTGTTCACACCCGAGGATAAGGAAATTTAAATAACATTATACTAAAAAGAAAATTCTTAAAGTTTCTGAAATTGTAACTTTCTTCAAAAGACAACTCCCGCTAGGAATAATTCCTGTATTGCGGTGAACTTTACAAACATTCACACAACGGACACAAAGGACATCCAGACTCGGAACAACCATTTGTGGATCACACAAGGTTTTGTCCCGTGTGAGATCCGAACCCACAACATTCGGCAGAGTACTAGCGGCGAGGCGACACTTATACCACTACGCCATCCGTGCCATCATAATTTTTTTTTTAAATTTATCTGAGGCAATCAAGCAGACGGATCGTCTGATGGTAAGCGATTACCGCCGCCCATGGACACCCGCAACACCTGAGGAGTCACAAGCGCGTTGCCAGCCTTTTAAATTTGTCCCCTCCCCCCAGGAGGAAGAGGGGTTGGGCCTCCGGTACCCTCACTCACTTGACGAAACAGAACGCAAGCGCTATTTCACGCCGGTTTTCTGTGAGGCCGTGGTATCACTCCGGTCGAGCCGGCCCATTCGTGCCGCAGCGTGGCTCTCCCACGGTAAAAATATATTAGAATGGCAAATAATTAGTATCAAGCAAAACCGAGTGAGCGAACTAGTTTTAACAATATGAAATTATTAAATAAACGGTCGCATCTGGAACCTTCGACGAGTCTTTATCAATAGAGAATTAATATTTATATTGTTTGGACAAGTGTCGCTTGTGCGTGCAATGTTGCTGATTTATGTTAAGTATACGTGGTTTCAAATCGCTATTAATGTGTGCTTATATCATATTTGGCAACTGCCTAACAAATATGTCTTCTAGACCGAATTTCGGTAACGGCGGCCAACCTTAACGGAGACTGGCCAAAGCAGGAAATATTATAGTGCACAAGTGTGTGCGCAAACACACGTGCACTGTTCCCTAACTCTCATGATCGGGTAGGACGACAAACCGACATGACCGTAGTGACGTCAGGAGCATGACTAACGGCTTTACGTGCTTTCTGAGGCACGAGGGTGTCTAACACCGCCAACTAAGATCGGGTTGCTATTGAGATTTTTAAACAGAAAAATACAATAGCTTTTTGTTGGCCGGACCCGGAATTCGAACCCGAGACGTCATGCACAGCAGTCACATTCACTACCGCTGCACAAATAATGTGGGATTCGAACCCACAGCATTCAGCGCAGTGACAATGAGAAAGTGATTATTTTTATCGCTATCCATTTATTTATTTATTCATATAAAAATATAATCTTTCAGTATACACCAAATCGCTTATATCTATACTAATAATAATAATAATAACTCCTCCGGGACAGTCGTTATCTCATCATGAGACTAGCGCGATATCGGAGGACTCAGTACACTAGCTTTTAAACTACCACCTTCGCCTTGTGATATAAAAAAAAATATCATCAGGTTAAATAAAGCGCACAAACCGCAGGGCAGCTTGTGGCGGGCTGAATGTGAGTGCCGACACTGCGTTCCTAAATGCCTCAAAGAGTCGATCAGGGCCTCATCCCCGGCTTGCCGTTACTGGTTGGCTGGGGTGAAACTTCAAGAGCACCCGTAGGACTCTCAACTCTGGCTTGCCTTGGTCGGCGGGTCAGAGGGAGGCCGCTAGAGCTATATGCTTGGGGGTGGAAGTGTCATTTTCAAGGGCATAACTACGGAGAAACTCGCTCCCGGTTTTCGTTGTCACGAGACCCGTGATGGCGAAACCGGCGCCCAACCGCTCGACACCCCTAGCCACTTGCACCGGTGTTGACCCTCTGCTGCTGGCTTGAATGCCTATGGATTATGTTATATATAATATGCTATTCAGGAGGCCCATCTAGTGAGTTGGCGAGTCACTGTCTGCCCATTACATTGATGCTATTAGAGTATTTAGGGTAGACACCATTTTTCATCCATAGTTACCAATATACCGGTACACCAAACACTCATACCTATAGCCCATATATTAGAATCCATACATAGCAATAGTCTTACGCCTGCTGCGGCTAGTGCCGCTGTAGGTGTTCCATCACAGATATTTGATTAAAACTCTCGAAGGACCTCTTCATGTTGGACCCATGACTCCGTGTAAGCCTCCCAAAGGTTTACCTGTTAAAAAGTCCCAACGGGTTACCTGTGATAAGAGTATAATAATATATTTTTTATTTCCAAAATCCACATAACTGGTACATGACATTCCGTTGGTCCCAAACTAGGCTGAGCCTGTGTTTTGGGTACCATTACAAAATAATGCAGGTCGGTTATAGCTTATAATATCTAAATAGTAATGTATAATTAAGTAACAATAGAAGATTAATAAAATATAAAATAAAAATAAGAAAATATTACTACAACAAATTATATACAATGTTAACAAAAACTTAGACTAACAAAAGAAATAAGAAAAAGAAAGCAAATTGTAACAACAAAACAACCTTTTGACATCTTAGGAACTATACAATTACTTTTTAAACATTAAGATGTATATAAACATATACTAAAATTATTTTTTGGGAAACAATAAAATATAACTGCATCTGGACTACATTAAGGACCTTATTGATAAGTATAATTGCTCTAGCAATGGGGCTGTTGTCACTTGTCAGCTTGGGGAGAGCGCCACATAGGCGGATAGCACAGAAGTCTATGTTGTCGTCTTCCAACGCCACGCATATATTGGTCGGGAACATAGAAATGTATTGATTCCCGTACAACAGGGCTATTAACATGCAGTCAATGTTAATAAAAAAGGAAAAGGTTGATCACATCTAAGTATATTTTGCCTTGTACATATATTTATAACCGTCTTCAAAAAAGGTGGTTCTCAATTTGACTGGAAGGTATTTTTTTCTTCTTTATGATAAATACCTAGTCTAGTCTAACGAGAATTTCATGATAGAAATGCCAAAACAAAAAAACTTCGGGCGGCCTCGATGGCTTAGCGGTTAGTGTAACCGACTGCCACGCCTGAGATCGCGGGTTCGATTCCCGCACAAGTCAAACATTTGTGTGCATGAACATGGATGTTTGTCTTGGGCTGAGTGTTTTTTTTTTACAAAAAATAGTATAATATATGTATGTTCATCCATTGTCTAGTACACATAGTACAAGCTCTGCTTAGTTTGGGCTAGATGGTGTTGTGTGTATGTGGTAGAATATTATAGAATACCTATTATAACTGTATTGCCACAAATATGTAACAAAAATACTCTATTCTTGAAAATGTATTGTTTTAAAATGTGCGTCATAGCGAGACAGATATTGATACCATATTTATTGACAATGCGTAGGTGGCGTATTGGCCAAAATGGTTCACAAATATTTGATCAAATCATTTGGTTATTACTCACATTTGTTTATTTAGTTATTGAATAACAAGAATTTGCCAATAATATACGATCTATTTGCTTTACTCTGAAACATGTTTGTTCAAAAATTTAATTGGAATTGTTGCGTAATTAGCTGTATGACGTGTGAAATAGAAAATATCTGCACAGATGACGTAGTGGAGTAAGTGGTCGCCCCGCCATTGCTACTGCGTCGAGTGTTGTGGGTTCGAATCCCACACGGGTCAAAAAATTGTGTATCTAGTTAATAATGGATAGTTTTTAACTGTTCTTCAATTTTTTTACTTTGTTCCACCAAAAATACTAATTGCACAGCAATATCTATATATTTAAAGAGATTAAACTAAGTCGACGGAGCCCTTTTTTTTTACATGGCGGAATGCAGTGGCACATACCCCTCCGCGGGGGCGGGCGGAGGGGCTATTTCGGACTCACCGGGTTATAAAAAAGATGTTGAAAAGATTATGTACTTCCCAGAATACCGACTAAATCTACCACGGTGATCCTCGATAAAACCGCTATCGATGGGGCCGCGCGTATCACTTTCGCATGCGGTCGCGACCCCGCCGAGGTTTCGCGCACCGTATGAAACGGCCACTACACGAAGAAACCTATCCAAAGGCACTCATTTTAAACCCTACTGTCCCCCCCCCCCCCCTAGAAGGGAGACGGACTCGAAACAGAGGCGCGCGTGGGAACACGCACGCCGTCTCTCGGACCTGGTGCTGAACGGATGGCGGGCAGGCCCACAAAGCCCACCACCCCAGGTCAAACCTCAGGGTGGCTGGAGGTCATCTCGCGCCCTCCAGCGCCCGGCTCTGCGGTTGACGAGAGAGTTTAAGCGCTCCCCCTCCCGCTCCGCCGCCTCCTGGATGGAAATCACTTCCTCACAGAAGGAGGCGACGGCGTTCCACGACCTCCCACTCCAAACCATAGACTGAACTACGGCCGGAAGCGAGAGGGCAACCGATCCGACTGCCATGATCAACTCACGGCGCTGCGATGCCCAGGCGGGGCAAACCGCCAAAGTGTGCAGCGCCGTGTCCTCAACAACGTCGCGGCAGTCGCCGCAGTGGCGACAACCGGGCGTCTCTTGCCCGCGTATACGACACAGGAACTGGCCAAAACAACCGTGGCCAGTTAATACCTGTGTCAGCCGGAAGGTGAGGACGCCATGCCACCTCTCCTCAAACACGGGACTTACAGCCACGATCGTGGCGTGCCCGGCACTGGGTTGCACAAGTCGCTCCTTCCAAGTCGACGGAGCCGAAAGGAATGGATTAAAAAGGAACCTAACATAGCCTAACCCTTCCGAGACGAAATGCAGTGATTTGAGGCGTATAGGTGCTCGTTATGATATATTTTAGTGAGCATGTTTTGCTGTGCAGTTAGTATTTTTGATGGTCATTATATTTAATCCTGTTAAGTAATAGTACTATTTTTAAATCAAATGTAGTCTATCATGTTACTCGGTGATAATATAGTTTACTAATGGTGTAAGAATTTTAAAATTGGTTGAGGAGTTTTCGAGTTAAAACGTTACAAACAAACAAACAATCAAATCTTTCCTCTTCATAATATTAAGTATAGATTGGCGATTTAAAAGAGTGACCGTGAGTTTCGCGTCGAGTGTTGTGGGTTCGAATCCTACATAGAACTTTGTGTGATCCACAAATGGTTGTTACGAGTCTGGGTGTTCTTTGTGTCCGTTGTTTGAATGTTTGTAAAGTCCCCCGCGACACACGAATTACTAAACAGTGTGGGAGTTGTCTTTTTAAAATAAGTAAATGAAATATACCTACGATAAAGCTAGCAAAACGTGGATGTAATGCACTTAAGTTTGCCTGCCTATGTTTGCGGATTGTTCTGCCAATCTTCTAACTGTGTCTATTTTAGACTGACTGTATACACGAGAGGAAACAGACAAGAAACATCAATGATCTACTATTCATAAATACTTGGGCAATACCCCTGAAAAATAGATTCTTGATAATTACATGCACATATCAGTTTAGTTAGAATTTAAAATATCGGTAAAATAAAAACAATACCAAAAAAATATATCACGTTCACCTTGTGATATAAACAATAAAATTATCACCAGGTTATATAAAACCGCAGAAACCGCAGTGCAGCTTGTGGCGTGCTGAATGTGAGTGGCGACACTGCGGTATTGAATGCCTCAGAGAGTCGGTGGAGCCTTGTCCCCGGCCGAGCCAGATAGATTCAGTCGGCCGGTCAGAGAGAGGCCGGTAGAGCTATATGCTCGGAGGTGGTAGTATCATTTTCAAGGGCATAGCTAGGAAAACCAGCTACGGGTCTCCGTTGTCACGAGACCCGTGATGGTGAAACCGGCGCCGCACCGCTCGACACCCCTAGCCGCTCGCACCGGTGGTATTGCCCTCTGCTGCTGGCTTGTATGCCTATGGTGGCTATTCAGGAGGTCCATCTAGTGAGTTGGCGATTTACCGTCTACCCATCCGATTGATGCTATTAGAGTATTCAGAGCAGACGCTGTTTTTTATTCATAGTGACCAATATACCGGTCCATCAAACACCCATCCCCATAGCCCATATACATATATTAGAGTACATGTGTAGCAATAGTGCTACGTCTGTTTTGACTAGTGCCACTATCTCATTAGTTCTACCATAGAACTGTTTAGTAGAACAAATGGGAACAAACAAATAATTTGTGTGGCTGTGTAAAATCGTTGTTCCGAGTGTCTCTGTTGTTTTAATGTTTGTAAACTCCCCAGCTACACAGAAATTATACAAAGCTCTAGAGTTGCTTTTAATAGCCATTGCCGAAAAATTTATGTCCCTCACAAAAAACCCTCGTCGCAATGGTAGTGGCGAGGACCATTGAAACCACTACGTCATCTATACAGCGTATATGTACATACTAATTTAAAACATATTTCATTAGTTTTAGTTTTTTTCGCCTGGTTATAGGTATTACGGGTCGATCTGTCAGCTTACAAATAGGCTCAAACTTTGCAAAAATAAAGTAGGTCTGACTTTGTGTGAATTCATAGATTTATATTATATTAAACCTATAGTAAGAATTGTAAGTAGCGATAGCCTAGTGGGAGACCGATAGACTGCCACGCAGAGGTCTCGAGTTCGATCCTAAGGCGCGCATTTCTGGTTATCCGAAGTTATATGCATATTTAATAGTTCATTATCGCTCGCTTTAACGCTGAAGGAAAACATCGTGAGGAAACCTGCATGTCTGAGAGTTCTCCGTAATGTAGTCGAAGATATCTTAAGTCTACCAAACCGCACTGGGGCGGCGTGGTGGACTAAAGCCTAATCTTTCTCACACTGAAAAGAGGCCCGTGGCCAGCAGTGGGACAGTTTAATTCAGGACTGATATTATTATAAGGATTGTGTATAAAATAAGACTCAAATAAATTAGTTACATGTTTAATCAATGACACCCACCTTACAAGCTCTACATAGTACTACGATACATAAACATTTCAACACAAATTAACAAAAATGAGAATAAAGCGATTTCAATAAACAATACAAAAATTAGTTTTATTACAATTTTTCTTTTGGTTTATAGAGATTATTATATAAAGACTTATATACTATGAGTTATATGTATCAAAAACTACCTCGTTATATATCCATTTGTATATTAATTAGTATAAGTTTACAAGCATATTACTACGATGTTGAAAGCGTTCCAAATGTCGGGATTTATCCTTCCTGGTACCTATGTCTTTTTATTATATGAACAGTTAAGTTCCAGTTTCCAAATGACTTACTGAAAATACACAATATAATCTCTTAGAATTGTCAGGTTATATATTAAAACATAATTATATTACTATTGCCTAATGTAATTGAAAAATGCTAAATTTAGCACGTCGGCATTTATATCATGAAAAGTATAGAATTTATATTTAAATAAGTACGTTATATTTCATTTTGTTATATATAATATATACAACTATTTTCAGATTACGAGATATTTCGATAACACGCAACAATATTGGAAAATATTAACTCTAAGAACTTCGAATTTACTGTTACATAAATCCGAAAAATAGAGCTTTTTAAAAAGACTCTTGAAACGCTTCGAACAACGCACTTATATTAAAGATTATACATTTATTTATATATTATTATTATTAATAAGACACGACTTTAGCCCTACACGAACCAACGCTCGTGGATACTACGCCATATTGAATAATAATTATTATTATTTATATTTTTACGAGTCTAAACATTTATTACATTGACAGTATCGTCGATATCCGCTTGATGTTCAGTTGATTTGTCAACACAATACTATAACTACACAGCGTATAATATAAAATCGTGGTCATAATCAGTCAACAATACAAAATAATTTTGAACGTCTTTCCTGTGTATATACATTGTTTTATTATTTTACATCTATTGTCTACAGAAAAGGACTGACACTTTCATAGAACTCATTTAGATTTTTATTTACATTACAAAAATATTTTTAGTGGTATTATAATAATATTGGAGAAATGGATACTATTAGAAACAATTTAAATATAATGATTGAGGTATTTTAATATAATCACATGATTTTATTATACACTGTGTATACATATAAATTGGAGACTTACGAATATTATGAAATTTTCGACAGAAAAATCATATACAAAGGCGTATAAATACATTATATAAGAATTGTATAATTATGTATATACTAAGTTTATTATAATATAACTGTATGTTATAATAATAGCTAATCTAATAGAATTGGTGTTTTGTTACCTTCAGTGGACGTATCGCTTACGCGGGCTTCTACGCTAACATTACACATTTATTATATTATAATTCATATATTTGACACGAAAATATATAAGTATATAAATCGACAAGTAAGGCGCTTTTTCCTTCAGCACTTTTCGGTAGAAGCGCCAATATTTCTTTGCAATGTAAACTTATGTATTACATACAGATTATAATAATTATTTAAATCTGTGATTATATAATCTAAGTTAATATTGCAACAAAATGTCAGTTAAATAATTTTCCTTTCTACTTGTCGATTAGTCAAATATTATTGTAAAACGTTTATAAGCTGCGAATTATAAGGCACGTTACATAATAAGTAAATTTACAATTGTAGAACGTTCTGACCGTTGTAACGTTCAACAATTTGTACAGTGCGAACTACCCTAAATTTTAATATATTATTTATTTTCGTCAATTAATTGTAGATGTTCACGCGACATCGGCTGCTGTCAGCATCACTATACTAAAAAATAAAAACATAATTGTTTTTTGTTGCCATATTTAAATGCTTGTTAATATCATAAGCTGCAAACCTTTTAACCAATCTTCGGCAAACAAAACGAGTTAGTTCATTTTAGTATATAATATATTAATATACAAATATTTTAAATATAAATCTTTTAGTATAATTTTACAATAATTGCACCAAACTATCACTGTTATTTTACTGCACTCTGTTAAAATATTCGACATCTAACAGCGCTTTACACGTCAAATTATTTATAATACATTAATTGAACCTGTTATATAATTGACATGTCAACAGAGGGCAGGAAAAATAAGTACAGTTAGTATAAAGTTCTCAATAAATGTATATAATTTATACAATAATTAAATATAACTCGCAAAATGGCACATCACTTTTATATAATGGGCTGCACTTTTTATATAGTCTGTTGCATTTCGAGATCGCTTTCTCTGTTAGTTTGTTTTTGTTATAAATATTATATTATCATTATAATTTTGACAAAATTTGAAATATATATGCATATTTCCTACTAACCAGCAGTAAGTATGAATGTAATTGGATATAGTGATAGCTTAATAGCTGGAAAAATGATTTTAGAAACGAAGTAACGGTTACAGCTAGTCTATATTAATATTGAAAAGAGATAACATTCGTGATAACAGCCGTGAGTTAATAAACGGTTCTCGCAAAGTCAAAGGCAATACAACTTCGACAGACAGAGCTATATCACATCATGTTTACATTTTGTCAGTCACGTTTCCATACCATATCGATCAGAATCTGAGCTGGCGACTTTCCTTACAAAAAGACTCAATTATTTCGTGGTCAAGAGTCATTATAATGATAATATAATATAATATTAACATATTATTTTAGCAAATACGTTTCGTTGTTATTATCGTAAGCTGCGCTTTCTTGTTTAATACAGCCCGAACACATCAAATATTTAGTTTCAAAGGCACAAACGATCGAAAATCAAATATATTTTTTTTATATATTAATGGCACTAATGGTTTACATCGAAGGCATCAAGTATAAGGTCCCCGAAGGGCTAGCACTTTGTGAAACGTGGGCGTTTTGCCCAACAGTGGACTTAAGAGATAGTGATTTTAGAGGGTATTCTTTATATTAGTATATAATAAAGTGTATATAAAGTTATATAACATTAGCGGCCTGCGGTTCTATTAGTCTGCATTGGTATATTGATCGAATTGAATTTCATACACTGTTATTAAATATGTTTGACTTATTTTGTTCTTAGCTGCTTT
This sequence comes from Catocala nupta, assembly GCA_963675205.1. Lineage (NCBI taxonomy): Eukaryota > Metazoa > Arthropoda > Insecta > Lepidoptera > Erebidae > Catocala > Catocala nupta. Next base: position 18,146,355 of record OY776107.1, on the reverse strand, counting down.
AGGTATGAAATTAAATAAGTTATAGATACATATTAATTGTAGTTTATACTTAAGTTTATACTATTTTTAAACTCATATATTGCATTTCGTTGGGAGATAGGCAATCCCTTGCCATAATCTCGCATTTGGCGTCGCTTTAGATACTTTCAATTTAATATTTTGTATATTATATTTAATTAATATCCCAACTAATTTGGCATAGGCATGAATCCGTAACAATACTATTATATTTATTTTAATATAATATAAAATAATAATATTGTAGATGTTTATTTATGTTATCTCTGAAATCACTATCTCTAAATAAATAACAATATTAAATCGATCTCCTCGCTAAATCTCGTTAAGACACTGACGATCAATAATTCAATAAATAAATAAAATATTTAGCACCTTATCGTAACAAATAGCTCTTAATTCATTAACTGTTTTAATATTTAATTTGTGACGCCTTTATTCTACCGTAGCATTTGAAAAATATACTGTTAAAATCTACTTGAGTGGTAGAATTATTATGAGGCACATTTTGTTATTTCTTTCGTTTATTTTCTTTTCTTTTTAATAAGGCACTGCTTGCCCGCGTATTTACACCCAGGCAACAAATATGCGAATCACACATATCTAAATCGAACCCACATCCACTTAGGGACACCGTACGACCCTCTTCGTTGTATTTTCGAGCATTTAAAGTACCTATATGCAACAAAACACAGCTGAACGCATGTGAAGGCACGCATTCGCTAAGGGGCTTATATCAAGAAACGCGTCGTTTCACTTACAGACGACAGTTGATTTATGACACAAATTCGATACAAAATATGTCAAATTTTAACAGTCTGCAGCTAAAACGACTTGTTTCTTGATATAGGGACCGGGTCTAATTCATTTTAGGGTACGTTCGTCGCTAGTATGTAGTAGACATTAATAGAGCAATGTTTACTATAAAACAGGTGTTACAAAAATTCAGTCGACAGTAGTATAAAAACGTCACTCAAAATATCAAACAGACATGCTTGTTTAAGTAAATCTTATATATTAATAAATTTTCGAGATTTATTAATAACAACATTTATTTATATTAATAGATATTTTGATTAGTTTATTTTTATATCTTTTGTATATAGATTTGTCATGTTATGTTAATTTTTCGAGACGCGAGTTTTGCATTAGTTTTAAAGATTTTATATGACGTAATATGTATTTTATATATTTTCTAGCAATATTGATTCGATAAATACATATTTGGTATAAGTAAATAAAGTCAAATTACTAAAAATATGTATATAAAACAATTGCTTAATGATCTTGATTTAATCAAAATATCTATAACATAGTTTTTTTTTCGAGATATTATTTTATGAAAACATCGATTCACAAGAACAACTACCATATTAAAAGTATAAATAAATTTTAAGTTCATCAAAACGTGCATAGGCTCTCAATTTTAACACTTAATTCTAACGTTACCGCGAGAAACTTTACAAATTTCAATAAAATCTACATTTTTGAGTTGTTCCACCACGGTGGTAAATTGTCAACAGGAGTGACTTTTCGTCCATCGAAGTGACAATTTGGTCATCGAAGTGAACAAATATCCTAAAAATAATAAGTTTAAGTTTACTATACACTACATTCTAAGTGTTTGGCTAGTTTCCCGCGGTACAAAGCGGTAATTTCGTAGTCATATTATTTTTACACACACAAACAGTATATACCTTAAAAGTTGCCGAACTTCTTGGTCACCGTCGAACTGGTTTCCGACTTATGCGAACTGGTCATTACCGACTTTCTTTCTATAGTTTCAGAAGTTATTGTTTGCTTGGAAAACTTTTTGTCCATATTGTCGATTTCTTTGACTAACTCCGAAGGCTTTTTCACTTTATTCACGCTAGTAGAACTTTGATAATCCGACGATTGGAACTCAGAGGGCCTCATGAAAGACCTGCTGGTGTCCGAACTTAATTTTGACTCTAATGTGTTGAACCTAGAGTCTAATGTGCTGTATTTCGACTCGTTATCGAACGACTTCGACAGTTCGTCGATGCCGTCGAGTCTTATGGGCTCGTACTTGGTGTTAGTTGTGGTCAAGTTGACTGGGGACGAGCTGTAAATTTTCGTGGTGGTTATTTTCTGTGTACCATTTGGTATATCTTTCACTTCTGTGGTTGTCTCTTCCATGTAATTCGGACCACCGTAGGGAGATGCTATTCTATCGTAATCTGGGGTGGCAGCTTTAACTAATTCAGTTGACCGATCGATTTTCGGCGTAGAAGTAAAGGGAGACTTTACCTCTTCTCGCAATTCGGACTTACTGAATTCAGTTTTTGGATAAGAAGAATATGATTCGCTAACAATTTTGTATTCAGACTGTTTCATGCCACCGGGGATGGCTTCAGCCATTTTCTGGTGCTCAGAAAACGTCTGACCTACGCCGTCGAACGGCTTTTTTAGCGTTGAGTATATTGGTTCCGGTTTATCGTCAAATTTAAGCTCTCTAGCGTTGAATTTTGGACTGAGGGGTGTTTTGGGGGGTTCGTACTTGTATTGTGATTCCTTGTAATCATACTGAGATTGCTGCGAGTCGGTCTTGATGTCCAACGGGCGTGGAGTGTCGTAGAGGCGCGTCTCGTAACTGTGGAGGGTTATTGTTAGGTTATTGTTGGTCAATCGTTTAAAGGTAGTAAGGTTAAGTTAGTCTTGTGTGTTGATCCACAAATTGTATAGAAACAGATGAGCCAAAACGGTTGCACACAGGTATAGACGAGCGTATACCGTTCTCGGAAAACATTCAGTTTAGTGCAGTGGTTCTGAAGCGGTGGTTTGTGGACCACTAGTGGACTTTGAATGGACCTGGAGGGGACCGCAATTCATAAAATTTAATATTTTGCATATAAAGTAGTATTCTTGCTTTCATAATATATGTGTGATTTATTAATAGATTACAACCCAATAATAATTTATATTACGGTCAAACAATTAGTGGTTCTTGGCAAAATATTCTTTATTGTCAAATGTTCCTTCATCAGTAAAAGGTAAAGAACCACTGATCTACTATAACCTGACTTGATCTGGGTGCCTAGTGCGGGTTGCTTTTACGTTAACGCGATCGAAACGTTTACCGCGTTTGGCTCTCTGATTGGTTAAGAGCTTGGAGCGGGCCAAGCGGAACGCAGAACGTAATAACCGTTAACGTAAAACAATCTAACACTAGGCACTCTGGAACCGTTCTATATGTATGCGACCATTTTAGCGCCGTATTGAACGAACAGCTGTTTCTAAACAATTTGTGGTTTATACCCCGTGTAAACAAAACTATATATAACAGTAAACAATCAAACAACACAAGACCGATATTCCTTAATCCCAGTCTACAATTAAATATGTCTAGAATTGCTAAATTAAAACTAATTGTTAATAAAAAAGTAATGATGTGAAAATCCCATAGAGAAACCCAGAGAAGATTAGACACCAACACCAGCATGCCATGCCATAGACATTATTACAGAGTATTTATAAGAATTATTAGTTCAGGCAACACAGAAAGATTAGGTACAACAACATTAGTTACAAAATGGCGGTTCCCGGTTTCGGTTTATGGCCGGATATAGTTGTCTGCTAACATCTAGAAACAACTTAAAGAGAATTTAAATACACTGATCTTTCATTCAATCTCCAATCGCATACTAATCTAATGAATAGTAAAATAATTATTTATTACGTATAAGTTAAACTACTGGACCGATTTGGATCGAATTTGGAATAGAGATAACTTGTATCTCGGAGAAGAACATAACCTTATTTAACCGATGTCATGGATTGAACGCCGGCTTCAGCCCTTGAATAGGGTAGACCAAATTTGTCTTTGGTCGTCGTTTACACTTCACGTAAGTTCTACTTCAGTAACAAATTGCATATTTTCAATTTTATTTATTTAATATAATAAATAAATGAATCCCAAATTTTTAATATGGAGCTTAAATGTTACCAAATTTCCTGTACTATTATTTTATTAAATAACATTATTCATTTGATAATGAGAGACGGGTACTGAGAGACTGAATTAAAAGGATAGGGTAGGAATACGAGAGTGATAACCTGAAAAGTCCTATTAGAATCACTTTAGTGTACCAAAATGTGCAGCGGATTCGATGGCAAGCCTTAGTCTGCAGAGAGAGACAAGGGATAATCCCTTGTCTCCCCTCCAGTACAAATCGCGAATCTAAAATCGTTTATATGGTTATTATCTGCTCTGCTTCTGGCTACGACTTTCTGAATGGTAGAGGCCTAACGCCTATCTGACAACTCAACAAACAAAAATTAGCCATCTTATAAAATATGAACTCTGTGAGACCAGTGATGGTGTCATATACCTTACTTGAACACATATGTCCACCACACAGCTAGTGTACCGTAGGGGCAACCAGGATGAAACATGAACCTACACATCAGCCCAAATGATACCTTTGATGAACATTTTGAATTCACGTTAGACACAATTTTTTGTTTTGCTTAATCTCTTTCTGCTGCTAGAGATATTAGAAAGGGACATAACATTTTGATGAACTTTATTGGACATAAATTATAGTTGTATTGCATCTTATTGTCTTATGTTTACGCGAATGTTATCTATACATTGAAATTAAACAAACTTTATACGGATTTTACCGCGTTGTTTATTTTTTATAAAGCACGGCAGCACCATGGCTGCTGAAAAGCAACCGAAATGTCGGGAAAAGTGTAAAATTAAATTTAAATAGTTGTATAGGTAATTTAAATAGCTTAAATATAAGTAAACAGTAACTAGTAAAAGTGTTTAACAATAGTAGTTTAAAGCTTCAAAATTATGTAATAATAGTGTTTTATAAAAAATAAACAACGCGATAAAATCCGTATAAAGTTTGTTTAATTTCAATATATTGCATCACTTTTTTGGTAACGAAATCAAAAGAGACTTCATTTTAATTTTATGTCCTCATTTTACTTTAGATTAATAAATGTTCCATCTGATTTTAAAAGGTCAATGCAATTATTTGTTGCTGTAAAATGGACTCCATTCCGTCCAACAACATAAGGACACTCGTTAATCGCTCAAATAACACACGTTTTGTGACAGACCATACTTTGACAGTCTTAAGAGATACAACATAATCTTTACATTAGAATATACATATCTTTTTTTTAAAAGACAGTTGCCGCCTTATTTATAATTGGGATTTTAAAAACAATCAAACAAAAAACACCCAGACTCGGAACAACCATTTGTGGATCACACAAAGTTTAGTCCCGCGTGGGATTCGAACCAACAACACTCGGTGCAGTGTCAGTGGCGAGGCGACCACTTAAACAACTACGTCATCAGCGCAGTCGACTCCATAGCAAGCCATTCTTTAAAAAAAAAAAGATTTTCTTTCTTTCAAATTATCAGTAGGTATTCTTGTTAACCTCTCCAGCTTGCTTAGATGAGATTCGAACCAACGACCTCTCGATAGCAAGTCATCCTTATCCTTTGTTGCTTATAAACAGATAATTGCCGACTGAACCAATAAATATTAATTACCATGAAATGATATGACAACGGAAAACAACACTACCTTCAGAAACCATATGTATACTATTGAGTTAATATGTTACTACATATGAGAGCAGATATCTCAACTGAATATGATAATTTATTTTTTAAAAGTTAACTCGCGACGAATTAGTCATTTCGTGACTGACTTTACAAACATTAAAACAAAGGCCACAAAGAACACTCAGACTCGGAACAACCATTTGTGGATCACACAAAGTTTTGTCTCGTGTGGGATTCGAACCCACAACACTCGGCGCATTGTCATTGGCAAGGCGACCACTTAAGCCACAATACCATCTATGCAGCCAATTACTTATAACACGTATCAGAGTGCATGACCTCTACCCAATGTAAAGTGAGCTGCAAAATGCATACCCATGTCAAAACTAAAATGCATACACCGATAATTTACGCCATCTAACGGAACTCGATATAAGAACTTTTAAGTAGTTTATTAACCCCCGACGCAAAAACGACGGGGTGTTATAAGTTTGACGTGTGTGTGTGTGTGTGTGTGTGTGTGTGTGTGTGTGTGTGTGTGTGTGTGTGTGTGTCTGTCTGTGGCATCGTAGCTCACGAACGGATGAACCGATTTTAATTTTGTTTGAAAGGTTAATTAATCGGGAGTGTTCTTAGTTATGTTTGATGAAAATCGGCCCAAGATGGCCGCCGCCACAAAATGGCGGATTACATATTTTTTCACAACTCCCTCAATATGGGTATCAAATGAAAGGGCTTGACTAGTAGAATACTATACACTATGATAAATTTCAAATCCAAGATGGCCGCTACAACAAAATTAAAATTTTTCAGTATGGGTATCAAATGAATATTGAGTCGGGGGTTTTTAAATTTTTTTATTTAATTTAATTTATATCGTGATAGATGGCGGTGCACTACTATAACATAAAAAGAAGTAGATTTGACAACAATTACAAAATTCTTTTTTATCCCATCCACAGTAGTTTATTTAAAAAGAACACGTTTCAGGGTAAAACAAGAAGCAAAGAATACGAATGAATTTGTGGGTAGTTTATTTTATAGATATTTACGATGACTCGCTATTCTGTTCGTACGCAAACATAATTCTGTCCCTGTGTTCGAGTGTCTTTTCGGTTGACATTATAATTTCTTATAAATTTCATCTATCTGCTAAAATGAGTACGCGTTGCAATATTTATAAAACAACGCCATCTAGTTCATTCTAATTCGACTATTTACAGGATTTTGGACCTTAGGGTATCCATGCACTATTACAGGTGACTGTACATAAACTAAACACATCCCTACATATTATAAAACAAAGTCCCCGCGTCTGTCTATTCGCGATAAACTCAAAAACTACTTAACGAATTTTCATGCGGTTTTCACCAATATACAGAGTGATTCATGAGGAAGGCTTAGGTGTATAATTTGTTAAGGTTTTGTTCTACCTGTGCGAAGATCGGATGCGATATACCGGCTCGCAACATAATACAGAAGATGCGATGCCTTGTCTCAATTTTCTTACTGAGCTTGTATATATTCTTCTCACTTGCTACTTCTAAAGTTCTTCTAGTCTGATCTATGCGCTTACAGCAAGTTAATTCTGCCAAATACTCATCTCGAACTGAATTGGATTTTCCGATCCCGATTTTCTATCTAGTTATCTGCTCTAATTCATAGTATATATTAACTCAAAAGATAAACCCTAAATCATCAAAATGAAACATGATAATGGGCATGACTTAAAAAAAGATTTCCATCTTTTAGATTAACAAAAAATATTGGACACGTATTATTTTCTTTTGTCCCATAAATTAATAACAACGAAGATACAACGCGTTTCAATTTCGTGTCACGTCACTTGTTGGTAGAAATTTTATAAGAGAGTGACGTCACAAGCCTGTAAGTACTTTATTGCGTTATATCTTAGTCAATTATTGTTTTGCTGCCTCGATGGCGTTGTGGTTAGTGTAACCGACTGCCACGTCTGATGTCGCGTGTTCGATTCCCGCACAAGTCAAACATTTGTGTGCATAGACATGGATGTTTATCTTGGTCTGGGTGTTTCTATGTATAATATGTAGGTATTTACAAAAAAATAGTATATATGTATGTTTATCCATTGTCTAGTACTCATAGTACAAGCTCTGCTTAGTTTGGGATAGATGGTGTTGTGTGTAAGTGATACAATATTAAAAATAGGTGTCCATTATTTTTTGCTACTCTAAAAGATGGACTAATTAGAATCTGTCATCATGCCTATTAAACGGGGTATCCTTGTGCTCCTATTAAATACAAATTAACACTCACTCACTAGACCTCCTTCAATAGCGAGGCCCTCCTCGGTGGAGGTAACGGCGGTTCCCTCCGGTAGGAGGCGCCCTCACCGACCAGATGCGCGATCCTCACTTCCGGGAGGGTCAGAGATTTGACAACTACCTCCTCAACGCTTGTCCTTTACACCGCATGCAGTTACGTGGAGAAATATATGATTAGTTTGGTTATTTAGCTGTTATTTTAAAGTTATTTGTTGTTTTATCTATGCTTCTGTTGCGGTTAAAATATAATCGAGATCGTTATAATATCGTATTTTAAGATAGATGGCATGTTTTTGTAATCCTACCTTAATCCTACTAATATTATAAATGTGAAAGTTTGTGAGGATGTATGGATGTTTGTTACTCTTTCAAGCAAAAACAACATAATCGATTGCAATGAAACTTGGTATGTACATAGATAGCTGGAGACCTAGATTAACACATAGGCTATTTTAATCCCGATATTCTCACGGCATCGGGACTTACGCGGGTGAAACCGCGGGGCGCAGTATTATAAATGCGAATTTGAGTTTGTTTGTTACGCTTCCACGCCTTAATTACTCGACCGATCATCATGAAATTTCGCATACACGTTGTCAGAGGAACAGAAAAGGCCGTGGAGTACCTTCCATCCAGAAAAAGTACTGTTACTTACCTACTAACATTTACGCGAGCGAAGTCACGGGCAAAATATAAAAATGTCATAAAAACTCAATCTGTACCTACGAATATTATAAAGAGGAGTTTTTTTTTTTGTAAGGCTTTGACTCAGAATCTAACCAACTGTTTTTGAAAATTATTTTACAATTAGAAAGCTCAGTTATCACCGAGTAACATAGGCTATATTTCATTTAAAGTACAGTCACTAACATAACCTAACCTATTATCACGCGAGCGAAGCCGCGGGTAAAAGCTAACTTCCTTAATAATACTACCATCCTCAACAAGTAATTCTATTTTAAAAACAACCATATTTTCTAAGTAATAATATATTAACGACTCGACATAATTTCAATCGCAGAATAGCTTTCAAAAGCGTCAATATATAAACCAAAGATAGCAGAGTACAGGAGCATAGATATTTCCATAAACAAACTACGGAGTTAAAATCAAATCTACTGAAAAATTAATGGTTTTTAGTATAAACATAGAAAATCACATAAACAATAACTTTAAAATAATCACAGGATAGCTGTTACACTAGCACATGCCTAGTTAGTGACGTTCAATGTACACAGTACACAGTGTACTATGTACAAGGTACACAGCACACTGCGTACATAGTACACAGTGTATTACGTACAGGGTACATAGTACACCCAGAGTACACAGCACACAGTGTACTACGTACAGGGTACACAATACATGACAGTGTGTAGTACACAGTAAATGTATTACAGAACGATGTTCAAATTAACTGTTAGATTTAAAACGCGGTGTATTGTTTGTTTTTACTTGACTGAATAGATACATATACTAATATTATATATGTGAATGTAAGTGTGTTTGTTTGTTACGCTTTCACGCCTTAACTACTTAACCGATCATCATGTAATTTTATATACACATTGTCAAGGGTGCAAAAAAGGACAGAGGGTACCTTTCATCCAGATGAAAGCACTGTTTCAAACCTGACCTACGCGAGTGAAGCCAGATCAAAGGCAAAATCTACTAATACAATTGGGCAATTGAGAATGAAAAAGAATTGTTTCTGCAAACAGTATCCAAAATGGTTGCAAATTAAGGACTTAATATTTTAAATTTGGATATTAGAAAAGTGGATTGTAAATAGGGTTGTCACCTTTATTTTAATCGAATAGAGTATATTTACTATATTAGCTAACAAAATAAACTACAAGATCTGAAAATAAAGTATTATTTTTTAATCTGCCTTATTGTTACCATATTTTTGTTGATGCTAGTGACATCTAATAAATATTTATTATCAAGAAACGTCGTATATTAAGATAGATAAACAATTACTTCTCAACAATTCAATTTGGGCAATCTCTATAGCTTTGCTTTAAGTAAATAATTAAATAAATACTGTAAAAGTGTTCATAGGTAAAATAAAGTATTTTAACGTATTTTATTTTTCTAATAAATTAAACAATACGTTTGTCCGATATAACGTACAATACTTTATTATAAAGTACGGTTGGCAAACCTAGTTGTGGGGAGCATATCTCGCTATCTCTCTCTGACAGCTGCATTTATGTTTGTCTGTAATTAACAATGATATTATTTGAAAAATTGTTTGCATGTCCATCGAACTAATGTTGCCAAACGGCTGAGCCGATTGTGATGAATCTTCGCTCATAATTTGGGCTATTGAATTTACAGCAATAGAATAATGGTTTTTTATTTTATTTTGTATACTATCACTGGCATAAACTTGTGATAAATAAATGCAGGTAACTTTTTACAACAGCAAAAGCAGTTGGAGACCTTTGGAATGACACACAGAGGTCTCAAGTTCGATCACAATGCACGCACCTCTGACTTTTCGAAGTTATATGCGTATTAAATAGTTAATCATCGCTCGTTCTAACGGTGAACGAAAACATCGTGTGGAAACCAATATGACTGAGAGTTGTCCATAATGTTGTCGAAGATATGTGATGCCTGCCAACCCGCACTGGGGCGGCTTGGTGGACTATGGGCTAAACCTTCTTACACGGAGAAGAGGCCCGTGCCCAGCAGTGGGACAGTTTATATACACAGCTATCATATAAATATTTACATAAATAATAATTAGTCAAGTAAAAACAGCTGTCGGCAAGCACATAATTTACATAACTTTATAAACAAATCGTAACGCGGGAAGCGGGCCATTCTGCTTGCGGGACTCACAAATATTTACATATATATATAATTATATTAAATGGTACGTATGTCTGTCAATAGACTTACTTTTTGCCCATCGTTCTGTCATTGGTAGATACTCTGGAAATGAAAGATCGGTCAGGCTAGGCAAGGCTAGGTTTAGAAGCTAGAAATACAAGCTTAGTCTAGAGATAAAGCTAAACCAGTTGGGAAAGCTAGGAGCCGTAGTAGTCTCAGTTTTTATATTCAATCTTTTTTGTAATACATATGATTAACTTCATATTATAAAAGTAATAAGAAATAAAAAAAGAAAGATTATTAAAGTAAAATTATAAAACAAAGTCCCCCGCCGTGTCTATCTGTTCGCGATAAACTCAAAAATTACTGAACGAATTTTCATGCTGTTTTCATAAATAGACAAAGTGATTCTTGAGGTTTAGGTGTATAATTTGTTAAGGTTTTGTACTACCCGTGTAAAGCCGGGGCGGATCGCTAGTAAAATATATATGTTAAATGCGTCTATGTACAATAACTGGTATCGTACTGACAACCAATCAGTCGCAAGCATGATGTATTACTATTAAACAATTATTGGTTAACATCGTTGATTTTAAAATACATCTTTTGTGCTCTGTTTAATTCCCGTGTCGCGGGGGACTTTACAAACATTCAAACAACGGACACAAAGAACACCCCGATTCGGAACAACCATTAGTGGATCACACAAATTTTTTCCCGTGTGGGATTCGAACGCACTCGGCGTAGAAGCAGTGTCGAGGCGACCACTAAAAGCACTACGGCATCCGCGCAGTCGAAGACTAATTAAGGAGTGTTCGTTGTGCCCGTGGGTTAAGCTGATACTCAACGCCCAAACTTATCAACATTCGAGGGTTCATTCAAGAGTCAGTGTTCATTACATAATATATAATGTATTCAAAAAACATATCAAATATATAACAGACAGATTGAATATAAAAACCGACGGGATAGTAATAATATTGCCTGATTGATGAAATTAATTCCATTTAAACATTTATAATATAACAAAGACATTACGTTGAATTTGCATTTAATGTATTCATTATTGTTAAATAAATTAACGTATTACTCAGGCATTATTATTACTAAATAAGAACTTTGTAGGAACATAACTGAATAGATTTTGACAAGAGACGCAAGAAAATATTAGAATAATGTCACATATCAATAGTATTAAAGTCCGATCTATATATAGGACAATCTGTAGATACGACCTTATATCATGTGAATAAAGGTCGAATATACACAAGGAACAAATTGTAGATACGACTTTTTTCTGACTTAGTGAGTTTCGTACGAATAGTGCGAAACGATACTTAAAAAAAAACGAATATTTTACTATCGTTGATTCTCGCACTTCGATATAGATATTGAGTGCGAAACGACTTGCCTGAAAAGGAAGAAGTGCGAATCGACTCATGTAAATATTATTTTCAAAAACGTGTCGTTTTGCACACTAATCCGTAGGAAGGACCACTAATCCGTTTTTCTGTATATACAACGTCGGTTAACTAAAATTGAAAGTTAAAGCCGAGTTTGTGACATATAATAACGTCACATCTACATTTTGTTCAAGTTGCAGATCTGACCTTGTTCATAGGAATAAGCAAATTATTGAATACAATGTCTAAAGCTTTACATGCATGAAGTATGTGCTTCTTATAACAATGATAGACATATGTTTAAATATATAATATGTGGCAAAAAGGTATGGTCATAATTTAAATGGTTGTGATAACGTTCGTAAAGTAATTTGACAAATTTCATATATTATATATTATATAATAATAAATTCGAAATAACAATTAAATATATTTTTTTTATAATAACGTCACAACTAAATCTATGTATGACAATACTTTTTTACTTTATAGAACTGGTTGTATGTTTAAGCGAGTTCAAGCGATGAACCAAGAGCGTAGCCGGACTATCGCGCAACTGTCTGGTTATGCCCTTGATAAGCATATTTCTCGTCTATTGACGGCTATATGCAGATGAAATCGATAACAGAGAGCGTACTGCTTGAAATTGTCATAGCAGGCTAGCTAATGCTGATATATACAGTCTTCTATTTCAGTAAAAGATCCTGGGCTGTATCCTACAAAAACAACGTCACTTCAGCAAATTACACATGGTATAGAACTAACATTGTTCATAGGTATCTATGAACAATGTTGGATCTATGAAATGATCGAGTCGCATCACGATTCCGATTTTACTCGAGTGGCTAGAGTTACTACAATAAAAAACGTACACGAGTCAATAAAATATCGACTCGAAATCACTCAACAAACAGATTTACGTGTACACTGTATAGATTAGCATTAGCTAGTCTGTCTATACTGTAAATAATACTATGCTTATTATTTTATACACATTAAGCTTAGATACAATGTACTTATTATTGAATGTGATATATTTACACCTTTGTCTGCCACGTCAGAAAAGTAAGTGTGCTCTCAGCGCCAAGCTACGATTTCATCCTTTAATTTGACCGTGGCGTGCTAAACACATTTTGCTTTATCATGTGTACATAACTGTGGCGGTCAAAAGATTTTTAAATTTGCAATCAAACCTGCGACTTCACCTATTCGGATCAATCGTTTGAACTGAACTATAATGTGGTTTAATTCGTCTCGCGTACCTATTATGTATAAACGTAGGATGGGCGTCGGCATATTAAAATATCCGCATTTTTTCTTTTCCTCTGGAAAGACAACCTCGCTAGGAATAATCCCTGTGTCGCGACTGGATTGGACGTTACAAATATTTGAACCATAGACACAAAGAACAAAAGAAACCTGGACTGAATGTCGCAAAATGTTAATATACATATGTAGTTTTGTAGAAAATCCCATTGTTGAGCATGTTTAACAATAAAATAGATTATCATATTGAGGTTATGGATATTAAGGCAGCGGGTTCAAATCTGGGGACGACTAGACCAGAACATGCAAGGTTTATATCCGTTGCCACTTACACTGTTTTATAAAAAGACAACTCCTGGGAATAAATCGTGTGTTGCTTTGTTGCGGACTTTACAAACATTTAAACAACGGACACAAAGAACACCCAGACTCGGAACAATCATTCGTGGATCACACAAAGTTTTGTCTTGTATGGGATTCGAACCCACAACACTCGGCGCAGTGGCAGTGGCGAGGCGACCAGTTAAACCACTACTTCATCAGTGCAGTATGATTTTAATTGTATTTCTGCCGTCTTCTGGGACATAGTTTCAGCTACTGTGCGAATACTGACAATTTCTTGAATGAAATTCTCATAATCTATAGTCATATTATAAAGCTGATGAGTTTGTTTGTTTGTTTGGTTGAACGCACTAATCTCAGGAACTACTGGTTCGATTTGAATTTGCTAGTGTTGGATAGCCTATTTACCGAGGAAGGTTATAGGCTATATAACATCACGCTACGACCCACGGGGGCGGCGCAGTAATCATAAACGCGGGTGAAACCGCGGGCACAGCTAATTAAAGTATATAGGGTACATAGATCTAAAATTAATTTTATAACTTTTGTCTTGATCTGTTCCGGCTAATCTCGAAAACGGCTGGACCGATTTTGATGGGACTTTCACTAGTAGATAGCTGATGTTATAAGGAGTAATTTAGGCTATTTTTATTTAGGTTTTCTTTTGTTAAATTCCCCGCGGACGAAGTCGCAGTTAACAGCTGGTACTACATAATCACAGTCAATAATAAGTACAATTATGTTATTTAAACTATAAATATAACAAAATCTAACCTTTTAGGTGATCCTTGTATGTTCGTATGTGTGTAATATGCTTATAAACTATATAAATATAATTATACAACATTAGGCACGTGTCATAAGTGTAGAAGGCACTTAAGAAATTTGTTGTTTGTTTCTATTTTTATATAAAAATGTATAAAATAATCATCTGTGTCCGGTGGCAGCGTGGAAGAAGCAGAAATTGTTTGTTAGTAATTATGAAAAAAAAAAGATTGTCTGTAGCTGTAAATTGTGGTCATGTTTTTAAAGTGCTACTACACAAGTACTGCTATCTACTTATACTCCTTAAAATATGACCACAACTTACAGTGACACGCTATTTAATAAACATTAGATTATTATATTAAAAGAAAATATAAAGATAGAACAGTCACAATAGCTAAAGTCAATCCACATAGCCTGCTAACGATCATAAACATTCGACAAGACGAAGAAAGTACCAGCTAACAGTTACGTTAGCTGGTACTCACGTCATCTGTCAATGTTCGTTGTCAGACTACAGATTAACTTTAGGTAGTCTGTGGAATAGTTGTTTGTTTATACATGTATCTTTTCATTGGTTTTATGATAATATAACTACTCATACTCTGTCAAGTACATATCAGACATAGTTAAAATCTATTGCTTTTGGCCATCGGTGTGCTGTTCAATAGGTTAAGCCTCGAATGGTAAAGTGCTACTAAATGTTGACGGTCAAAAGTGTAACTATGCACCAAACTCTTTCTTTTGTAAGTGACATTCTGCATTAAATTACGATGGACACAACTGTCACTTTTTTAAAAGTTTGACGTTCATAAGTGTCACGTTACACTAAACTTTGCTGTTCATTAGTGTCACACTTAACAAACCTTTGATGTTTATATGTCACGTTACCTTAAACTTTAACGTTCATAATAACTGTCAATTCACACTAAACTTTAACGTTAATACGTGTCACTACACTAAAATTTGACGTTCATACGTGTCATTACATTAAACTTTGACGTTCATACGTGTCATTACATCAAATTTTAACGTTCATAAGTTAACTTTAGACTAAACTTTATGTTCATATGTGTCACTACACTAAACTTTGACGTTCATAAGTGTCAAATTGCTTCATAAAACCAATGAAAAGACCTAATACAGACAAACTAATAATCACTTACCGAGTAGTAAATCCTTCGTAGTTCTGTTTGGGGTCTTCTTGAGGTCTAAAACTTGAGAAAGTAGGCGACTGTACGGTATACGCCTTCTCGTCCCGGCTGAAGTTATTGTACGTGCTGCTGGTTGACTGGTTGTATGCTGCCGACTGGTTCTGGTTGTATGTTGACTGGGATTGGCTGTACGATTGGCTGGTTACTGGGCTCTTCGGTGTTGTATAACCATATCTGGTGATAAAATTAACTACAGTTTAAACTTAGGCAACAAGAAACTGAGTAATTTATAGATCAAAAGACATTGCTGTTTAAAATGCTAGTAATCTTGAAATATAATTCGCGGGATCTTTACAAACATTAAAACAATGGACACAAATGACACCCGAATTAAACAAATATTTCATTTGTGGATCACACATATAATCGAACCCATAAATGTCCTGTGTTGGAATCGAACACACATAACACTCAGTGCGGTGGCAGTGATGAGTACCCAGACATTTTTTCTCATAGACCACTTTCAAAATATAGTGAATCTCCAGCAGCTAGAAATTTCATCCGCCAAGTAAAATCGGTATATTCGGATCAAAAAGTTAAATAGGGTTATAATTAAAAATTTTTATCAACTCTCTACGGGCTTAAATTATATATTTTGTCGGGTCTTCCGCGATTGGTATTCCTCAAAATATCCGTCATTATCTGGCTACATTGATAGTTGAAGTCAAGGCAACATTTTAGTTCTTCACTATCGAACGAATTGTGAACCACAATATTTTTGTCACGCCAACGTAGACCCCCGTCGAGCCTCCCGTAGACCCCTGGGGGTCCACCTGGACCACTTTGGGAACTAATGGCGTAAAGTGTTCACCTCGCCACTGCCACTGCGCCGAGTGTTTTGGGTTCGAATCCCACACGGGACAAAACTTATGTGATCCACAAATGGTTGTTCCTAGTTTGGGTGTTTTTCGTGTCCGTTGTTTGGATGTTGGTAACGTCCCCCGTGACACACACAGGAATTATACCTGCACTAGGAAGTAGCCTTTTTTTAAGGAAAACATAAATTAAGCCGCTCACTTTGTTATTAAGGGTCGATTTTTCATTCGTCAGATAACTTTTATCTGGGGAATATGTTTGACGTTTTGACAGCTTTTGTATATAAAATATGTCACACCGCCATATTTATTCTTCAGATAAAAGTTATCTGACGATTATATATTGAAAAACCGGCCCTTAGTGCAATAAGAAATCTTACCCGAGAGATATTGGGCCCTTGGGCGCTTGTCCTGTAAGCCTGGGGTGAGGTGTGCCGCTGACTTTTTTAATAAGGGCAATAAGATATCTTACCCGGGCGATATAGGGCTCTTAGGCGGTCCAGTATGTCCGGGATGCGGGGTGCCGTGTATGGACTGGTTGAGCTGAGAGATGTGCGACGTGACGGTGGTGTTGTGCGACGTGTTGAGCGTGCCGTGCGGGGTGTACGTGCTGTTGGGAGAATACGTCGTGTTCGCGAAACTTGAGTTCGGCGTTTTGAACCTATAAGCAACAGTAAAGGGGACATAAAGTATACAGCAAGATTGCAAGCGTCATAAATTCTATCTAAGGGAATGTACCCATGCTACGTGACCCGTTCAGATGGGAGAAGACAGGACAGGTATGACCCTTGTCCTTTAAGGATGTGGCGTATGTATATACGCACAGGCAACATATAAGTTTACGAGGAACCTGGAATCGAACGGAGCATCATGCGTCTAGCCGCGACGAAACCAACTGACGAACTAGCGACGCGCGAACAAGCCTTCTACTTTTATACTCGCGGACACTCGCGTAAGGACCGTCGCGCCGCACGCACACACGCATAAGGATTTCCAAGAATTCACTCGTAAATGTTAGATTTTTGTTTACTTGTCGCTGATTGGTGTAAATGATTATTGTACACACTAGTGTTAGCGTTACTTGCATGACCAATAAATGGGATATAAGATAGGTGAAAAATTGTAAATATATTCTCAGTTAAATCAGTCTACGTGTTTCAATATAACCCTAACGGTTACCAGCTACGGACCTGGCTTCTGCCCAACGGCTGGTAACTCGTTAAAACGTAAATGATGTGAAATCTGTTGGCAAACAATGTATTAACTAACTTCGGCCCGCCGGCTAGTAATGCATTAAAAGGATATAAAATACGAAAAAGAATGTATCTATACTACATGACCCGTTTAAGGGAAGGGTATTTAAAATACCATGCTTGGTCAGGGGCGAGAGGGGACGGGCTTTGGGTTATAATTTATTTTAATTACTTTTTTATTATAGTAATATACTAGTCTTGTAAATCTTCGCATGTCTGTTATAAGCGAATATGTCGGACGTTATGTGAGTATTGACTAATCAACAATCGCTCGTGATGAAACCTACATGTCTGAGAGTTCTCCATGCTTATTGCGGACAGACGCGGCGAGGGATTTTGTTTTATAATATGTAGTGATATATCGTCACCTGTGTTGTCCGCTGGCGTCGCTCGCGTATCCCAGCTGCACGTCGGTGTCCGTCTCCTCGCCGGAAGTCTCCCCGGCGCGCAGCTTGTACTTGGCCTGTCGGATGGCCGTGAGGCGCCCGCGGGCTTCCTCTAACTCTTTCTCTATGCGAAGAACTTCAGACCTGCAAATATAATGTTGGAGTTATTTACAAAGTCATTAATCTAATTATTTTGCACGTCATACTGTGACAAACATGTCTGCACTTAATTTATTTTGTCATCTTGTATGTATGCATTTTCTTTGTATGTACACACACATGTTTATGCAAATAAAGCTTATCTTATCTTATCTTAAATATTTAATTAAAAAATAAACAAGCCTTTCAAATATGGCAGTAGATATAACTGCCCTAAAATAGAAATTGTTTAATATTAACTGTATGCATGTCGTAGTGGTTATGTGGTCGCCTCGCCACTGCCGCTGCGCCGAGTGTTGTGGGTTCGAATCCCAAACGAGACAAAACTTTGTGTGATCCACAAATGGTTGTTCCGAGTCTGGGTGTTCTTTGTGTCCGTTGTTTGAATGTTTGTAAAGTCCGCAACAAAGCAGCACAGAATTTATTCCCAGGAGTTGTATTTTTATAAAACAGTGTAAGTGGCAACGGATATAAACCGTGCATGTTCTGGTCTAGTTGTCCCCGGATTTGAACCCGCCGTCTTAATATCCATAACCTCAATATGAAAATCTATTTTATTGTTATACTCAACAATGAGATTTTCTACAAAACTACATATATACATTTTGCGAAATTCAATCCAGATTTGTTGTTCAAACTCAGAGTAATGAAATACCAGCCAGTCTACTCACCTAGCATCGATCTCCTGTGCGATACCGCCCACCATTCTCCTGTTCAGAACAAGACTGCGTTCTTCCTCGGTCTGGATAGCATCCCTGGCTGCACGCACCAGGTTATCCGTGGAACGGATGACTTCAGCACCAGCCGCTTGCAGACGCCGGGTCGATTCCGATGATGGGTCTGCCTTCACCTGTAATCATAAAGTAGATTTTAAATATATCTTATATAAATATACTCATACATAGCTCTCCGGATAGCCAAGCTGAAGTAAAAGTGGCCTTTCTGCCCCAATGGCCATCGGAGCCGTTGGGGCAGAAAGGTTTTGGAGTGGCGGCCACGCACCGGAACACGCAGCATGGATAGGCCTCGCACAAGGTGGACCAACGACCTGGTAAGGGTCGCGGGAAGCGGTTGGATGCGGGTGGCCCAAGACCGGTCTGTGTGAAAAGCCTTGGGGGAGGCCTATGTCCAGCAGTGGACGTCTTTCGGCTGAGATGATGAAGGAGCGGTGAGTTACCTTGCAGGCGACGAGTAGCTGTGCGGTGGAGGAGGCGACCTGGCGCGCGCTGGAGATGAGCCGCTCCTCCGAGCCGGCGCCCTGCACCAGCGCATTAGCAGCTTCCACCAGCGAGTGTGCTGCTGCTGCCACCAGACGAGCTGCGCTGATCAGACCCTCGGACCACTGTCCATCGTCCGACGACGATGTAGGCCGACGGGCCACTTTACCCTTAAAATGAATAGAGTGGTTAAAGAAGTTCACACGTCTAATGTAACTCTCTAGGAATAATTTCTATATCACAAAGAATTCTGACAAACAAATTTAGAAAAAACAGATTCAATTCCAGACTCGGAGCAACAATCATCACAGAACCATGAACAAAATGGTTTTCTACTTAGAAGATCAACTTGCAAAAATTTAATTTCCTTTACTGATGACATAGCTCGATTTTTGGACAAGGGTGATGGTTCACCTTATTTATAGCGATTCCAGCAAAGCTTTTGATCTCATTGACAATAATATGTTACTGGATAAAATATCAAGAACGGGTAACATGGTTCTCTTTTGCGCTGGTGCGACTCGTAATAAAGAAAGTCACAACTGGTTATGATTAACGGCTATAATACTTCTCAAGCTAAAAACGTCTCTTCTGGTGTGCCCCAGGGTTCGCACATTGATCCTCTTTTCTTTTTAGTATTTATAAATGATTTGACTAATAGTATAAATTGTAGACCTAAACAGAAATGGCGGGACAACCTGAACGCTTTTGGAAGGGACTGACATTCGCCAGCAAAGTGATTTGAAGTCCAATGGAAAGGCTTTTGCCCAGCAGTGGGACATATAAAATTTTCGAGTTTCAAGTTTGAATGTTATTTATGTCCGTTGTTTGAATATTTGTAAAGTCCGCCGCGACAGGAAATAATTGCTAGTGCGGAAGTTATTTTAAAGAGATATCGTAGGTGTTAGAATAACGTCACAGAACACATGTTTACTTGGTCAATGAGTTCTCTCTGCGCGGCAGAGGCTGCTCGCACCAGCGCCGACGTCGCCGTGATGATAGACTTGGCTGCCTCCAAGATCATCTCGTCGAAGTTCAGGCTTTCGTCCGCTTCCTAAAGACGTATGTCAATATAGTCAATATAATTGTCAACATTAAAGTAGTATCACACCTGTATATATACTAAAGGGTAGTCAGAGATGTACAGATCAGCAGTCGATACACGCCAGGCTCTATCTTTCAACATGTCAGTCGGAGGGGTGGCTAGCGCCCGTGCTCCTCTCCCGCCCGGCGGTAGCGGATATATAAGCCAATCGCGTCCTGGATCGACACCTCTTCCGGCTGACTACAACATTATCAGCCAAGTGTTGTTGCTTCAGAACAACCACGGAGCAAGTCCTTTGTACGAACCACGCCCTGTCTACTGTTCGCGTAGGATTCTGAACCTATTTAGTGAATATTGTTAAATACATATAACTGATTTCTCGTTACTAGTTAATTAAAAGTGTTAATTCTTGTTCTATCTTTAATTAATCTCTGCATAACTTAACCTCAAGACACCACGTCCCTACGGCGTGGCCTGTCCTATTTCGGGATCGATCAGATCCCTAGTGAAAAGCCACATAAAGGTTACAAACATTATAACATATGTTAGTTTTTTATAGCAGAAATGGTTGAAAAATAGTTGATTTAACATAACTCAAAAATAATACAATCAACTGCACATAAATAAAAAAATAATATTTATGGCCAGTTTCACAACTATCGAGTAAGACTTATCCTAAATATAAATCGCATGCCGTCTCACTCTTGTTCGGTTAAAGAAGAGAGATGGCGAAACTTTTTATAGACATTTCTATTTTACCGAATACGTTTAAAAATTTGTTTAAAGTTTATCTATTTATCGACCCTTCGAGGATATAATGTAATAAAAAGCAAAATGTTATTTTCCAGGAATGCCTTAAAACAATAACATCAGTTTTACTTCTTAAATTTTTTTTGTTTTTTGTTTTGGTGAACATAGATTTTTAGCTCTTTATTTTTTATAATTATGATATTATATATGTATTTTACAACATTTGTGTGTGAATTAAAGTATTATTTACACTATTACTTTTTAGATTAAAATTTTGTGTAGCGTTATTTTCTAGGTAGTACAATCATTTGTTTCGCGAATATCATCGTTTTAAATAAACAGGTCGATGTAACTCGAAAAACTGAATCAGGTTACATCAATAACTAATTTTCGTCAAATGACTTTTACAACATTTCATCCCCATCCTCGAAGGGTAGATATATTACTAAGCATATTACTCACATTTTGCCTACTATGTTTCAATTCATTACAGAGAAACATACACATTATGATATAATAAACATAATCTTCAAAAATCTTCACTATCTTCGATCCCTCGTTGATAGAACCGTGATCGATGTGTAATATGTTTGATTCCTGGGTGATACATAAAAGAACAACCAAGAATATCAAACATATCTCACCGATACACGGCATTTGTTCGTTCTTCTTGTTTCTGGCATCTTCTTGCTTTTGGCATTTTCTTGCTTTAGTTTACATATCTTAACCTAATAGTCAAACAGACAGTTATTCTTAAACTCCAGTCCATTTTTCTTAAGTGTCTTATTTATTAATTAAACAATTCATATTCTGTAAATGATTGCATCCCGTAATTGGGAATTGTTTTTTTTATAATAATATTCTATCACATAAACACAACAGCATCTAGCCCAAACTAACCAGAGCTTGTACTATGGGTACTAGACAATGGATAAATATACATATATACTTTTTTTGTAAATACATACATATTATACATAAAAACACCCACACCAAGACAAACATCCATGTTCATGCACACAAATGTTTGGCTTGAGCGGAAATCGAACCTGCGATCTCAGGCGTGGCAGTCGGTTACACTAACCACTACGCCATGGAGGCTACCAGTACGCAATATTGGTTACTTGTACAGTCGTCAACTTAGTAGTAACGGACTGTATGCGCACAATTATATGACAAGAACCTACGGAACACTGAAGTAGCCCTTTTAGCTCTAATACGTAATGTGATAAATTCGGGATATCTGCACCATGCGTCCTAAGGTAACTGGCGGCGAGTAGACGGGATGTCCAGGATGAGGATAGATAACTCACTGCCATTCGAACAGACTCACACGACTGATCAAAGATGGCTAAAGGTGTCTTGGCCACAGGGAGGGTTTGGTAAGGTATTGAGTCATTACTAAATAAGACAAATAAGACGAAATGCAATACACACACGTTCATTTTAAATCTAATATAAAAATAAATTCAATATAATAAGAAAAACAATTCGTAAGATTATTAACGGTGAAGGAAAACATCGTGAGGAAACCTGCATGTCTCAGAGTCCTCCATAATGTTCTCGAAGATATGTGAAGTGTTTTCCTTTTAATTAATAAAGTGAACGATATTGCCATCATAAGGAAAACATACGTATCACTCAGTATTTTTATATCTTATATATAAAATTCTCGTGTCACAATGTTAGTTACCATACTCCTCCGAAACGGCTTGACCGATTTTTATGAAATTTTATATCCATATTTAGAAGGTCTGAGAATCGGCTACTATCTATTTTTCATACCCCTCAGTGGTAAACATTTAAAAAAAATATTAGGGGTGGACAACCCTTTGTCCACCCCTAATATTTCTTTTAAATCTTTTGGTCAAAACATTTTTTTATGGCAAAGCAGCGTTTGGCGGTTTAATATAAAAATACGGTCAGATGCGTCTTTTTATATATAAGTAAATAAACTCAATTTGAAATAAAATTTGGCACGTCTTTTTCCTTATAATAATAATATCAGCCCTACATTTAACTTGCCCACTGGTGGGCACGGGCCTTTTCTCAGTGTGAGAATGGTTAGACTAGTCCACCACGCTGGCCCAGTGCGGGTTGGCAGACTTCACATATCAAATTCAAATTTATTTATTTGCTAGAATGTAGGTTTACAGAGTATGATCTTAAATTCTAATGTCCCATATACATTCTACCATTACATATGGTGTGCAAATTTGTTTTTGTTGTCATGTCATGCTACTATTATAATATAATAAGTAGGAATTAAATTTTGATATTAGGTACAGCGAAAACAAAAAATAAAATAAATAATTAATTGATGTCAAATTTATAAATTTCAGTAGATAAGTATATAAGTGAGATGTCATATTAAATATAATTCTAATGTCCGTGTTGGTTAAATGTAACAAAATTATTCCACTATTCGTTAAATTTATTATTCCTTATACGACATGTAATCATTTAAACTATAAAAACACTTTTCTAAGAGCCATTTGCTCAACTTGTTTTTAAATATTGTTAAGGGCAAATCCTTAAATATATTGCGCAATTTATTATAGACAATAATTGCATTGACATATGATTTTTTTTTAAATGAGACAGATTTACATTGAGGTTGATGGAGTTTATGTTTATTCCTAGGTATTACATTACGTTTCGTTACTTCAGATTGAAGTTCGAAATACTCTGGATGTTGTTTAATGAAAACACAGACCTCCTTTATGTACATACAGGTTAGGGGTAGAATACGAAATTTTTTTAAAATAGGTTTACAACTTTCCATAAACCATGCTCCAGTTATTGCTCTTACATACCTTTTTTGTATGCGAAACACTTTTTCAAATTCGACCGAATTTCCCCATAGCAAAAGACCATACGCAAGCGTGGATGATACGTAACCGTGGTATGCACTTAGTGCTGCTTCCTTGGATACTGTTATCCGAAGTCTTTTTATGGCAAATACGAATTTATTCAGTTTGTCACAGACATATTCTATAAGCGCCTTCCAACTGCAATGTTTGTCCAAAACGATTCCCAGAAACTTTGTTGTTTGTACTTGTTCTATCTTCGTATTATTATGTACTATGTTCAAACTGATTTGTTGCCGTTTATGGTTTTCAAATTGAACCATTTTAGTTTTGTTTATATTAATTTTAAGATTATTGGTATTAAGCCAATTAATAACTTTGTCTAGAGTTACGTTCAGTTCATGTTCGTATGTGCTTATGTTTTCGCATTTGACAATTATAGTTGTATCATCCGCAAACAAGAACATTCCGTAGAACTCTCAGACATGCAGGTTTCCTCACGATATTTTCCTTCACCGTTAACGCGAGCGGTAATTAACTATTTAATATGCAGATTACTTAGAAAAGTCAGAGATGCCTTGGGATCGACCTCGAGACCTCTGCGTTGCAGTCTAACGGTCTCCTACTAGGCTATTGCTGCCATTTGCATTTTTTTTACGACGGCAGCAAAATAATGTAGGTGTACCTAATTGGTATGATAGTATAATGTACCTGGACTTTAACGCTCTTCCTGGGTCGGAGTGAGTCCAGTTTCTTGGCGGCCGCGTCGATGGACGCTGCGGCTCCTAAGAGCTCGTTCTCAGCGATCACTGTTGGGTCATCAGGGTCTACCCAGTCGGAACCTGTGCAACACATTTTTATAAGCAGTCAAAATTAAAAAAATTGTGTATAAGGTCACTCAAAATGTATGAGCGATGGTCAGGCTGTGAATGTACTTATTTTTGTTTATTCAAGCTAGTTAATTATTGTCTATCCAGATATCCAGACTATTCCAAGGATGAGTTTAGGTGAAAATATATAGATAAACATTTCTTCTCTGCCTTTCTCTTTTTGTGACCTGAATAATGAACAGTTCATCAGTTCCAATGAACTGCTCAGAACTCTTAACACTTCAGAAGACTTCTTAGACCTTGGAAACTACCACAGCTACCAGGTTTCTACCACACCTACCTTTGAGGAGTTCAGTAGTAGCGATATGTTAGGATTATACGAAGCGGAAAACATTATCTCTCTGCCTTTCTCTTCTTGTTACCGGAACGATGAACAGCTCAGCAGTTCTAATGAACTGCCCTGACTCCTCAACACTTCAAAAGACTCCATAGACCTTGAAAACTACTACCGCTACCAGGATTCTACCACACCCACCTTTGAGGAGTTCAGCTGTAGCGATAATGTCTGCCACCGCATGTGCCACTCGCCGAGACAGCTCTGGGAAGTGTTGCCTGGCGGCGACATCTCCGTTGCAGGCGGATAGGACTCCCGTAAGGAGAGCGCGGTAGGCTTCCGCTGCCGCTCGCCCTGACTCCAGGGTGCGGGATTGGAGGTCTGATGTTTCAGCTGCGTGGGCAGCACCCTGCAAGACATATAAATAATCTTTAGCCTAGTCTTCTGCGTCATTCGGAATCTGATATAATGTAATCCATGCCTATAATGTAATCGAACTAAGGATTAGTTCGATTACATTATGGCACGTCAATAGACCAAGTATTGCATTTACACGTAGGATTGATTGAGTGAATTTATATCCCAATATGCGTATCCGTGGGATTTAGATTTAGTACTAAACTATATCTAATAAGCCAATATGAGGCCTATGCCCAGCAGTAAGCAGCGATAGCTCAATGGGGAGACCAACAGTCTGCAACGCAGAGGGTCTCGGGTTCGAACCCACGTCGCGCACCTCTGACTTTCGGAAGTTATATGACTTTTCAAAATGATGTGGAGAGCACATTAAGCCGTCGGTCCCTGCTGCCATGAACATCTATGACACTCGTTATTGAGAAGTCAGTGCCCTATAATATCCTGACACTAGTCTAGCCTTAGGGTATCGCTAGCCTTCGGGTTGCGGAGGTCAGGTGGCAGCCGCTCCGTGTAAAAACTGATGTCCAGTCAAATCCGATTAGACCAGAAAAGCCGATCCCAAGTGACTTGGGAATAATAAAGGCTAGGGAGAAGAAGAAAGCCTATGCCCAGCATGGACGTCTTTCGGCTGAGATGATGACGATGAAACAATATCTACTCTATATTAATATTTAATTATAGTAAGTACGTATAGTGGAAAGATTTGATACTTTGTTTTTCTGTAAGGATTTAACTATCTCACTTTTTTAAAATAATGTATTGCCTTTGTAACTCTAAATATAGCTTCCTGTGGGTGAAAGATTTTTTTAATCGGTTGAGTAGTTTTTGAGTTAAATCCTTACAAAAAACAAACAAATCAAATCTTTCCTATTTATAATATTAGTATAGATATGCTACCAACTCCCAATTAGCACAGTTACTACAATGAAGAGTCTTTTACCCAACAGTGGTATATCACGTACCTTGCAAGCCACCAGCAGATCCACCACTGTCTTCCGTCCAAGGTTGGCAGCGGCAGTGAGCTGATCCTGTTTGTTCGCGTTACCAGCGGCGACCGCGCGAGCCGTCGCTACTGTCATCTGGCGCGTGCAGCGTATCAACTCCTCAGGAGTGGCTGACGACTTGGGGGCTGTCGGAGACACCAGCACCTGATAACGGAGAGTTAGATTAGTTAACGTGTTAACTGTTGAAATGCCAGATGTATTTCTTCTTTTAAAAAAGGCAACTACCGTACTAGGAATAATTCCTGTGTCGCGTACGCATACTTTACAGACATTCAAACAACGGACACAAAGGACACAAACTCGGAACAATCATTTGTGGCTCACAGAAAGTTTTGCCCCGTGTGGGATTCGATCTCATTACATTACAATTAGCTTATCTCATCATGGTTTCGGATATAAGCAGAGGCGTATTAAATAGTTAATTATCACTCGCTTTATCAGTAAAGGAAAACATCGTGAGAAAACCTGCATGTCTAAGAGCTCTCCATAATGTTCTCAAAGATATGTGAAGTCTGCCAACCCGCAATTTATATAATATATTAATATTATATATACATACTTCAATTTCCTGCGATATAGCTTCGATAGTGGACTCCAACGCTCTGGTGCCTCTGGTGTGCTCATCCTCCACAGCTTTCACAGTCTTCAGGAGAGACGTGACGTTGGTCACCATCACCTAACGAACAACATCATGATGAGTTACATATATGTATAATTATATACACAAATAGGTATACAGATGGATTTACTAATCAACTTCTGTGAGGTACAATGTAAGAATAAAAAATTGATGTCATAAAAAAGTTAAAGTATTTTACGAAAATTTACGAATTAGCGTCATTGCTTGCGAAGCTTGCATTGCATTTTCTGCATTCATTTAAAATCCTAACTAATATTATAAATTCGAATGTGAGTTTGTTTGTTACGCTTTCACTCCTTAACTACTCGACCGATCATCATGAAATTTCGCATACACGTTGTCAGGGGAACAGAAAAGGACATAGGTACTTTTATCCAGAAAAATTAACTGTTGCTAAGCTAACCGACATTGACGCAAGTCATGCCGCGGTCATAAACTATGAATACTAATTCTAAAATTAATATATTATTTAATCCCACATACTGCAATACCGCAGGGTTTCAACCCAGTTACTGCGACGGCCTCAGTGATCACGGGATCATAATACATGCCTATAATTATACAGCTACAAAAGTTGATCAGCAAACACTTCTTGTATAACATGACAGACATAAATTTAGTATATAAATTATCACACGTTAAGATTTCTGAAAGATAATGAACAAAAGCTATGGGTTGCCAACCAGTTAGGTTCAATGAGAGCCCAAGGTGCGAAACGTCTAAAGCGACATGCTGAGTGTCTAGTGCGTGGAGGTCAAATGGTTAACCTTCTGACCGCCACAGTCATGTATACATGACAAAGCAAAATGTGTCCAGGTCACGACTACATGACAGACTTTTAAACGCTAATAAATCTTACATAAATGTATTGTTTTCCATATTTGTGTTGTTAATTATGTAGCTAGATCATGCCAATTTATATTATGTGAACTGGTTACTATTTATTTCATCCATAGATATTAGCGTAAGATCACAATAACGATGTAGGTATTAAACGATGAAATCGTAGCTTGGCGCCGAGAGCACGATTTTGCTTCGCCACATCAGAAAAGCAAAAGCTCTGCGGCAATCTACGATTTCATCCTTTAATTTGTCATGTAGTCGTGTCCGTAGCGTGCTGGACACTTATTGCTTTATCATGTATACATGAGGGTCTCGGTCGAAAGGTTAACGCGATCAACTCGTTTATGACGTTCACCGCTCCAATCAAAACTCTTAATCAATTAGAGAGCCGAACGCAGTAAACGTTTTGATCGCGTTAACGTAGAAACAACTCGCACTAAGCACCCTGTTGAAACCCATAAGCTTTCAGTAACACCATACAAATTATATAAACATTGAAGTTACAGCTATAGAAAGAACGCTGACACACACACGCGATACTACATCTATAACATGAGTGGAAGATCCGAAGTTAGAATCTTTATAACAAAAATAAAAAACAAATCCCGCTCTAGGAATAAATCCTGTGTTGCTTGCTTTACAAACGTAGATCGATTCAGAAACGTACGATAATTAAGTTATCGATGGATTAAGTTCGATTTAATATAAATATTATCTACAGTCAACTAGGAACTAGGTCTTATTCTTGAAAAATGATCCCGCACTAGAAACAATTCCTGTGTCGCGAGGGACTTCACAAACATTAAAAAAACAGGCACAAAAAACTCCCAAACTCGGAACAACCATTTATGGATCACACAAATTTTTGACCCGTCTGGGGATCGAACCCACAACACTCAGCGCGGCGGCAGTGGCGAGGCGACCACATAAACCACTACGCCATTAGTGCAATCGGACCATTATCTGATTATTAAATCAGATAATTACTCTACATTTACGCGAGGCATGCCACGGGCGTAACCTAGTGCAGTATAATTCGAAAAAATAATTATAGTATATTGGTAAGTTATCGAAGCGTTCTGAATCGGTCTTTAAACGTGGACGACAGAATGTGATGAGTCGGATCCAAAATACATGGATAAAAGTGATATCAATGTTCTTCGAATAGCTGCAGCAATAACAATAATAATATATAATATAGAAATATATAATATAAAATATAGTACGTCGTCAATATTGGACTTTGAAGCTTGCGGTATGAAAGCTTGTGGTTTTTTGTTATTCACGATGTTTGCGAAGCGTCGTCTTGATCACCTGTGATATGATGATGATGATGATGATGACCTCTTGATGGCGGGTGATCTTGTATTAAATAGCTCTAAAGTTTACTAATTATGTGATAGAAAGCTCCTAGACTATGATTTTAACTAGTTGTTTTTATTTAACATTTTACTTACAGTGGCTTGTAATATGTGATAGAAAGCTCCTAGATTATGTATGTATCTAGCTCTTTTGAGATAACATTTTCATATAGAGAACTATATTATGTGATAGAAAGCTGATAGACTATGAATTGAACTAGTTGTTTTAGTATAACGATATATACAATATCGTTGCCAGCTATTTATACTTTTAATAATATAGCGCTTTCGCGTTAAGTTATTTGACATCCAAAGTATATGTTTTTAATACTAAATATTATTATTTACAGGCAATTCAGTCACCATATTATATTTTAATTTTATTATAGTGTATAGTAACTCTGTCACTTTCAAAAGTAGCTTTCACGACACTTGTGACAGATGTTCCGGTCTCCTAGTCTATAGCTACTAAAGGAACTATCCAGAATTGACCTTGGTGACCTCCATGTCCATTCTGTGGTCCAAATGTTGGTAGGACCACAGAATGGACATTCATACTTGACTAAATATTTATAAGAAAGGATACTACAGCGATATAAACTGTCTCAATTAAATATTAAAGGCGTAAAGCATCTACATATACAACATAAATATATTAATTTACAACTAGACTTCAATTATCTGTAAAAAATATGAGAGCATGGACAATGGACGGGGTCATGCCACACAGAAACAAACTAAACACAAGTTTAAACAGTGTGACAATGACAGCTGATGTTCAAAGCGTTAGTTTCTCATCAGTTTTGGCACAGCTTTGCATCTACATAGATTTAATAGTATGACGGCTTCTTTAACGTAGGGCATAAGATTGATATTTAACGCGGTTTGTTTATGAATTATATTTGTAATCCTGATAGAAGCATAGTTGGTGAAATATAAACTTTATTAAAGTATTTTATGTGGCATGGTCTTTAATTTCATGTAGATATATTTACAGCGACGCAAGCCTTTGTCTGAGGCCAGCAATCTAACCTCTAAACTTTGACGTTCATAAGTGTAACTTCGTAATATAACAAATGATTACAGAATTGGAATTTATACAAATTTCTCAATTTTTGGGTAATACAGGTTGTATGATTGTTTTTTCGATATCTTGAAGGGTTTTAAGATTTATTTCTATGCTTACGTTAATAGTATTTTTCCAGATAACTCTAAATAATTCAGTACTGTCGAATTTACAACGCGATATTTTTGTAATCGTGCAATATGAATATAATTGTGAATATTGATATGAAAAGCACTTAGCCTAAGTGATAATTTGCCAATTTGAAATTAAATGACTATTAACCACAAAAATATGATTACTGGAATATCAAATTTGATTATTTCTTTGACTTCACTTAAAATTTTGTAAAGCCTCAAAAAATTACCGGTAATTATATAAAATATCATATCTCAAGAAAAAAGAAAATAGACAACACTAAAATAGAAAGCTCAAAACCAGCGTGCAAATGACAAAACAAGTGCCAAAACCGACTTTAAACACCAGCAACGAATGACAACTCATATGACAATATTGTCGAGCGTTATATGACACCACACCATGCCTCTGCGTTGTTATTAAGGCTTTGCTTGAAACAAAAATATTTGTATATTCTGACCGAATTGTCGTCCCTCGTAGACACAGCTTCCGACTCTCGAAAGCGATCGTTTCTTATCTCATCTAACATCTTTAGTTGTTCCTCCATTCGACTATTAGGTCTTGAGCGACGGTGTCGGCTGTCTATAAGTGTCTTGATCCTTTCAATGTCCTCTTTAGAAGTAGTTTTGTTCAGTATAGTCTCGTAGACGTGCCACCAATTATCTATAGAGCCGAATTGTTTTTCACGATTCTTGAGTATATCTTCGTAAATATTCCACCAGTTATTAGCGTAGTATTGAAGCGGATAAGTCCTTGTTAGATCGAGGATTTCTATATTGTTTCGTCCCTGTTTCATGCTTCTTATCGTATCTGTGTGGTGTGTTATGTTTGTGTATTGATTAATGTTCTGTGTTGTATTGTTATAGATGATTCTTTCAGGTATTACATTCTCTTTGTTCCGAGAATCGTGTTTGTATTTTCTTATAATGTCTTTGTAATATCTTTCTAATAGACATAGTTCTTCGTAAGTGTATTTGCTGATATCAATTTGCGAGTAAATGTTTAATATATCTTGAATTTCAACTTTTTTTCGTTTGTCTATTTTAATGTTGGATAGTGCTTTTAATTTTTCGATTAGTGGATCAAAACCTTTGTATATAAAGTCTTTTTTGGCGAAATCTATTAGTTTTAGTACTATGTCTTCGTATTTTTTATCGTATTCCAAGTCGCGGTTTACCGCTTTGGAGTTATCCACTTCTTCTATGAAGGTCTCCAGAGTGAACTTCTCTTTCTCATATTTATCTTTTTCAGTCATATACTCTCCTAGTACTAGCTCATGTCCACTAAATCTCTCTAACTCTTTCCTCGCCTCTTCCATTTTGTCCAAGTTTCTTTTAGCCAATCCTTTCCACCACTCAGTGTCGTTCTTGAACATCTTCCAGAATTCAACTCTGACTTTCCGCGTTATAGTGTTAACATCGGTCACTCCTGTGGTCCCGTTTGTCACTTCTGTGGTTATCACATCAGGTTTGACTACGATTTCTGTGGACTCAGCTTTCTGTTTCTCCTCTGGACTGAGCAGTTGTTTGACCGCATCAGTAGCTTCAGGTGAATGGTTCTGTATATCTAAGTTCACTGGTCGTACCTTCTTCAGTCTAAATACAGGACTTTTTAGCTTCCCATCTTCGTCTAACTTAGGTTTTTTATTAGGAACTGTTTCTATATTTATTTCAGTCTTTACATTAATATCTATTACTGTATCAAGGTCTTCGAGAACAGCTGATAGGCGGTTCATTTCGTGATCTAAATCGTTATTCGCCTTCAGCCGTTGGATAGTATCTTTTTTCTTTTTATTTTCAATTTTGTCATCGATGTTTCGGCACAAATCTGCTAGCTTTTTCACTTCACCTAATAGAATATTCTCTCCATACTTCAGTACTCTCCAATCCATATCTAGTAAACTATTTCTAGAAGCCATATTGTACCGTTCGTTCAAGTCGTCATCTTTAGAACTCCTAGCGGGAGGTCTCATCATCAGACTCTCAATATAAGTGATGACTTCTTCGCAATTATCGTGGAATATAGTCGGGGAGACGTCGTCATCTTGGCTTGAATAGTCTAGGAGCTTGATGAGTTCATCTTCTTGATCAGACTGAAAGATATCAGTCTCCGAGTCGCAAGAGTTATAGTCGGAGCGGAGCGTAACCGAGCGGCGGTTATGTTTGGGCAGTGTGTTGGTTTTTATCGGCAAGCTCCAACGTTTCGTTGCGTCAGTCAGCCGCTGATGGAATACACACAGCTTAAGAGTCCAATATTGACAGACAGACAAACAGTTACATGTATGTACACACACAAGTTATGATATAAATCTTAGCCCTGGACAACACAACACAAATTAAATTATATGAAAACAAAAATATTATTCCTTTATGACCCATTTTTTATGTAGAAACTCGATATGATCGAGTTATTAGCTTGAAAATTCAACTAATCTTTAAGTATTAAAATTATATATGTTTGCTTGTAGGTGTTGCTTGTGAATTATAGTTATGCATACTATACCTTTATCTTCGTAATATTATGTCGGGCTCGGCGACGCTGGTTAAGTAATGACGAATATAAAAAAGGCCTTCTAGCTTTAAATTTTAAAACTAAGGTACACGTGTTTGTGTATAGTTCAATTAGCGGAATATCGTTTTCTGTAGAGCGAAAACTCACTACATGTTGAGTATTGTTAAAATTATTAATTGTATATTGTATTATTAAGGGAAAAAAAATATGTTAAAAGTTATTTATTCAGGTTAAATTTTGGGCATACTAAGTAGATTTGGAGCAGACAGGACTAGCAAAATATTAAAAGAACACAATTTTATGAGCATCAGCTTTCAAGATACCGTTAAAATTGTAAAGTCTCCCTAACTATGAACGGGAAAAGTGTTAGGTCTACAGAAAAGATGTATCAAGTATTGCAAAAACGAAAAATTGAAATAAGTCACGTCTATAATATAATAAGTCTCATATAGTAAGTGTTTGTTCTACTTAAAAGAGTATGATGAGTCTTATAAAGTGAGTGTTTGTTTTACAGGAAAGACGCAGAGTATTGCAAATACGACAATTGAAAACAGAAGTGATATCTATAAATAATATGAGTGAGTGTTCGTCCTACTGGCAAGACTAATACAAGTCATTTGTTCGTTCTACAGAAAACACGCGGTGAGAGAAGCAAAAACGACAATTGAAAATAGAAGTGATGTTTATAAAATGAGTATTATATAGTGAGTGTTCGTTCTACTGGCAAGAGCATGATAAATCTTATGTTGTGTTTGTTCTACAGAAAAGACGTGCCAAGTGTTGCAAAAATTGCAAGTTGAAATAGAATATAGATGTGATGTCTTTAGTATGTCTCATATAGCGAGTATTCGTTCTACTGTAATGCGTCTTATATAATGTGTGTTCTACAGGAAAGACACCTGATTATTTCACGTACCTTAGCAGCGTGCTTGAGTCGGTGCATGTCAGGGTGCGCGACGTGCTTGCCGGAGGCGGCCGTGGTGGCGCCGCACAGGTCCCGCAGCGCGCCCGCCACGTCGCGCGCCGCGTGCAGCAGCAGCACCTGCGGCTCGGGGTTCGACGAGCCCAGAGACATCGCGCCCAGTTTCACCACCTCGCACAGTTGTACTGTGCACACACACAACATACATTACTCACGCATAATTTGTCATATCAACTAATTCACTCATCCTTTTCTCATCATTACAATCATACAACATTATGGTTCAATTTTGAGAACTTTATTACTCAAAAACAAACTTTACAATTCACAATACATTTTTTATATTAAGTAATTAGGATGTAAGAACGTTTATGAGGCTAGTGTGAATGGAACAGTCGCAAGGGGAAGACCTAGGCGGACGTTTTTTGATCAGATCGGACACGTTCGATCACGGACAAAGGTCACGTTAAGAGCACCTTAAACCGGCGAGCGTGTATGAGAAATGTGATGAAAGTGAATGAAGGCAGAGAAGTGTGTCAGCATCGTAGCAAATGGAAATCTGTAGTCTCATGATTTTCATGTTTCTTGAGAAGACTGTGAGCTATTTAGCAACAATACCAGTTTGATCGTTAGAGATCGTGTACACCACGGAAATTGTTAATCTATCAGTTACTTCATGTCTGTTTGCCACCTCGATAGTATTAAGATACATCTTTTACTAGCTTCCCGCGTGTTACCACATCAATAAAAGGTAGCTCATGTCCTTTCCCAGGTTTTAAGCAACCTCTGTATCAAATTGCATCCAAATCGGTTGTGTGGCTTAGCCGTGAATAGATAACAGACAGACAGAGTTACTTTCGAATTTATAATATTAGTAAGGATTACTTTGTTATTCCTTGATAGACAAACAAAGTAAGTGAATAGGGACATTGTTATAATCACAAAATGAAAATGAAGAAGATACTTTAAATACAATATATGGTCAGGTTATAGAATATTTATCTTACCGATAGTGGAAACAGCGCTCTGAGCTGCAGTGGCGAGTTGTTCTTGAGTGCCGGCCGCACCACCGACCAGCGTCTTCGTGTCTTCAACCAAGGTCTTGGCAGTCTTGAGAATGTTCTCCCGGTGGTCCGAGAACGTGTCAGTCTCCTTCTCGGAGTGAAGAGTGCCTGTTAAGAGAGTTTTAAGTTAAAGAAGAAGAATAGTATGGTCATATTTCATAGCTGCTTATCCTTTCAATAATGTACAGCGCATGAACCTAGGATTTATAATAAGACTAGCAACCGTCTCGACTTCGCACGGGTAGTACAGAACCTTAACAAACTACACCTAAACCTTCCTCATAAATCACCCTATCTATTGGTGAAAACCGCGTGACAAATCGTTTAGTAGATTTTGAGCTTATCGCGAACAGACAGGCAGATGCGGCGCAGCACTTAATTTTATAATATGTAGTACATATAGTGACCAGACGGATAACTACTTTTAGAGATAAAATGGAGTGGTATCTATCCTAATCCCTGTTTATTCTTAAAAATCACAATTAGAGAGTACACAGTCACAACCTCCCGTCTAAGTACTTGTCTTTCCTGTGGCATACATTTACAGTTCTGTTTCCATACCCGAGTCAGTTTTGGGGTTTTCTATTAAGACATTTTCAGTAGCAACAGTATTGCTGATAGGCGATAATCAGACATTCTAACCCGTAGACGTAGCTGCCTTTTCGGTGTGGGCTATATAAGGGGTGGCAGCCCCTTCAAGGCCAGGAATATACAGACGTGAGTTTATATTTGTATAGTGCGGTACTTACCAGCGCTGGCAAACAGTATGGTGGTGTCAAGGTCTCCAATAATGGCAGCGATGGTAGCGGCCGCGTCGATACACGCCTGAGTGCCGCGCGAGCCTGCCTGCAGTGCGCCCAGTACTGCCACCACCTGCAGACACAATAAATATCAATAAAAGTTATTTATAGTAAAGATAGTCTAGTGAGAGACCGTTGAACTGCCACGCAGAGATCTCTTCTAAAGCGCGTATCTCTGACTTTTCGTAGTCATGTGCGTATTAAATAGTTAATTATCGCTCGCTTTAACGGTGAAGGAAAACATCGTGAGGAAACCTACATGTATAAAAGTTTTCTATAATGTTTTTGAAGATATGTGAAGTCTGCCAACCCGCACTGGGCCAGCCTGGTGGACTATGGCCTAGCCCTTCTCACACTGAGATGTGTCCCCGGGTAATGTTATTATTATATAAAAGTATTCTTTTAAAAAAGGACAGTTCACTCTCTTCGAATTATTCATGTTCATATAATATGTCGCGGAGGACTTTTACAAACGTTCAAACAACACAAAAGTATTGTGCGTTCGACTCCCACACGGGACAAAACTTTGTGTGATCCACAAATGGTTGTTCCAAGTCTCGATGTTCTTTGTGTCCGTTGTTTGAATGTGTGTAAAGTCACGGGAGTTGTCTTCCAAAGAAGTAGAAGATAGAGTATTTACCTTTTCGTTAACGATCTTGGCGTTGTCTGCGACGGCTCGTTGGTTCTGCGGAATGGCCGACAAGCGACAGTGGCCTCCAGCCTTGATCAGCTCCGACACACTCTCGCCTAACTCCACCACGGCTACACGGATCCTAGAGAACAAACAATAGAAATATATCAACTGGATTATTATACCGACACAGCAGGGGTAGGCACAAGGTGGACCGACGACCTGGTAAGAGTCGCGAGAAGCGATTGGATGCGGGTGGCCCAAGACCGGTCTGTGTGGAAAACCTTGAGTGAGGCATATGTTCAGCAGTGGACGTCTTTCAGTTGAGATGATGATTTCGATACTTCGAGAATGAGATGTAGTAAAAGCCAAAATGCTATTTTCCAGAAGAGGCAAAAATCAAAAACTTATTTTACTTTTCTTCTTATTTTTTTTTTGTTTGGGGTTCATATTTTGTAGCTTTTTATATGCTTTTATTAGGAAATTATATATTTTAAAGCATTTGTGACAGCAATTAAATAATTATTTACACCATGATCTCTCTCCGATTTTTTTTCCGATTACCGTACCATCGGATCATGAAGGTGAGGGAACAGAGAGTGCACTTGTGTTAGCGCACACACTTGTGTACCTCTTACGCCATTGAACCAAGGGTCAAAGACACTACAGGGTAGTAAAACATTTACATGTTGTTCAATTACACCAGGTATCAGGAACTCTAGGAGTGGTGGATCATTTAAGTGTCGTGCAATCGCACCAGGTTTCAATTATTGTAGACATTTACATTTACTTGTCGTGCAATCACACCAGGAGTCAAAGACACTATAGGGTATAGGACCATATACCTATTAGCGACATCTCCGTTGGGCGTGGTGGCTGAAGCCCCGACGCTGTCCTGAGCGAGTTGTTCGTACTTCTGACACATCTCGTTGCCGAGCTGCACCAACCGACTCGCATCCGTAGCCGATTTCGCCGTCTGGAAACAACCATTCATTTAAATAAATAACATTATAGATAGCAACGACAATCTAGCGGGAACCCGTTGGACTGCCACGCAGAGGTCCCGAGTTCGAACCCAAACCTATATCTGACTTCTCGAAGTTATGTGCGAATTAATTAGTTAATTATTGCTTGCTTTAACGGTGAAGGAAACCTGCATGTCTGAGAGTTCTCCATGTTTTCGAAGTGTGTACTGGGCCAGCGTGGTGGACTATGGCCTAACCCTTCTCACAGTGAGAAGAGGCCCGTGCCCAGCAGTGGGACAGTTTAACACAGGACTGATATTATTATTAAGTTTTTATATCCCCAAAGGAGTAGCCGTAAGTAACACATCTTTCTCGCTACTTAATGGTATGTATTGTTAGTTTGTGTTGTAGTAGGGTGCGAATGTAGGAGGTTTATTGGCAGTCTTGGTACTCATACTTACATACAAAACTAGATAACGGGTCTTACTCACGATGAAGTATTTAACTCCGCACTTTACGAAGGCGCCACTGAGCTCACATCAGTCAACCTGTGACTACAATCGATGCAAGTTGGTCGAAACGTCGGGCAATCAATAATAGTACTTCATCACGAATTAGAGCTGTTACCTAGTTTTGTATTAAGTAGGTATATGTACAAATAAAGCAGCGATAGCTCAGTGGGAGACCAACAGACTGCAATGCAGAGGGTTTCGGGTTCGAACCCACGTCGCGCACCTCTGACTTTCGAAAGTTATATGACTTTTCGAAATGATGTGCGTATTGATTGACAATTATCGCCTGCTTCGTGCCTCGGAGAGCACTTTAAGCCATCGGTCTCGGCTGCCATGAACATCTATGGCAGTCGTTATTGGGGAAGTCGACACAAAAGATCCCACTGGGTCGAAGTGTCGCCGGTCTGTACTGACTGGCCCCCACACAAGATAAGATAAGATATGTACAAATCGTGAAAGTATATAAGGTCTCCGTGCTGTATTGAGAAATAGAAAGATCTTGTAACAGTTTGCCTGTCCCATCAAACGTCAGGCAACCCTATGATCAGTCCTACGTCTTAAGTATTGGTAATTTTGGTTGCAAATTTTATCCCGTTTGAAGATCTAACCCGCAACATTTTTTTATATATAAATATATATTATATTTTAGGCATTCGCATTTTGCATTCGGCACACTGGCTGTGGCGAGACATAAATCACTGCGTCATGCTTGGTCTCATTGTATAATGGTTCAATGGGATGTTGTGATAACTGACCATGTCTGTAGCGAGGCGTGCGATCTCCTTGGCGGCTCCAACCATACGAGTCTGGTAGTCCACAAACGAATCGGTTTCATCATACGAGCCGATCAGCGACATTCTGCAACAAAAATAAGAGTACTTAGCACATATACACCTTAAAGCTTACTGATTGGAAATCAAACCCATAGCACCAAAAAGCATTGGCAGTGATGTGGCACCCAACCACTCTAGGTAATATAATATTGACTTTTTATGTTTACTGATTTCCTTTAGATTTATATACATACACTTTTTTATTGCTCTATTTGATTTTTAAAAGTCAACTTTCTCGCCACGGTTTTCTGTGTCGCGGGGGGACATAAAAACGGACACATTGAAAACCCACACTCGGAACAACTACATGTCACACTAATTTTTGTCCCGTTTGGGGATCGAAGCCACGAGCGAGTCGACTTCTCAAACCACTACGTCGTACAGTCAAACTCTCCCGCATTACCAGAAGGATAAGCAGAAATATTATTACACCAACATTATCGTTACTATTGTTCAAGTCCGAAATAACACGAGGCGAGGCAATTGCTTTTTATACATTCACTCTCTTTCTCTTTGGTGTTTCTATGAAGTTTGTAATAATAGAATTATTGGGAAGAGAGGAACCCGCCACGCTCCCTTTAGATTGCTCACCACAACTATTGCAATAGACAGGTCTATTTTGTGTTCGAAGCGCAATACTGCAAGTCGGAGCACACCCGGGTCCCAAGACGTGGCTATTCCTATCCAGAGAAGTTCGGTATTGTCAACCTCTTTCAATTGCCATAGTTGTTATGGGAAATCCGAGGCTGCGATTCCTCTCTTTCCAATAATTTTATTACAACGAGTTTCCACCATGTAACTCCTAATTCGATTCAATTTAACTTTGTAGCAGACAAAACCAATAACTATTACTATTAGCAAAATATGGATGTGATACATCTCTGCCTATCCCATTTAGTGATAGTCGTAAGTCTATATAACGTGGTGACCCCATTGCGAATTCGATCGTCGCAACCTTGACTCATATTCGCGACTTCAAACGTCCCTGTTGCTATTTAGATAATTTTACGATGTCTGCTATCCGTTTCCAATAGTTCCGTCGTAAGCAGATAAATGTGATATGTTTATATTTTACTAGGATTTTCCTGCGGCTTCGCTCACTTAAATGTAGGTTAGGTTAGAGGACATAGAATACCTTTCATCAAGGAAAAGGTGTCCTTATCCGTTCCCCTGACAATGTGTATGCGAAATTTCATGATGATAAGTCGGGTAGTTAAGGCAAGAAAGCGTGTTAGGCTTTCATGCCGGTGAGTTAGTTATCCTATTAGACTTTGTCTTGGGATCGAACGCAAGATATCTGGGTAGCAGCTCACTAGTACACACAGCGACACATCAACCTAGACTGTTTGGACTTTGAACTATTAGAAGTTGAACGCTGCGAATCGTGCGAGAGAGTGCGTTATATTTTTGTTATTTTGTCTCATTCACGCTAAACGGGACGCGACGCTCTATCCTTACCATTATATCGACACCACTATGCACTGTCCCTTTCCGGCAATTCTCTATTTTGTATGTAGCGTAGTTATGCGAACATATATAGGGTGTCTAACTTGATGTGTAGCCGTGTGTACATATATCGTTGCTTAAAGCGGAAGCTACTAGAATATCCTAATTAATATTATAAATGAGAATGTCAGTTTGCTTCTTTGTTTATTACACTTTAACCGCCTTATTACTCCACCGATCAACTTGAAATTTCGCATACACGTTATTATCAGGGAATATTTTCAGGGAACCACAAAAAGACGGTACCTTTCATCCAGAAAAAAGAAAACACTGTTACTAACCTAACCTAATGAACATTTATGCGAGCTAAGCCGCGGGCAAGATCTAGTTATATATATATACTAGCTGTCCCGAGAGAAATCGCCACGAACAGGCGGAAAAAAAAAACTAAACCATCCTCGAATCCACTTGAACACACACAAAAAAATTAATTCAAATCAGTCCAGCCGTTTAGGAGGAGTTCACTGTCAACACACGTACAGAAGAATTATATATATAAAGAAGATATATAAAGATAAACTAACTTTATCGAAGTCATATCCACAAACAGCTGCTTAAATCCACTGAGCACACACACAAAACAGTCCAATATTCACTTCAAATAATTAAACATAAACATCACACACTACATATTATAAAATAAAGTCCCCCACCGTGTCTGTCTGTCTGTTCGCGATAAACTCAAAACCTAATGAACGGATTTTCATGCGGTTATCACCAATAGACAGAGTTTTTCATGAGGAAGGTTTAGGTGTATAATTTGTTAGCCGGGGCGAGTCGCTATTCTTATATAATTATTAACACAACATAACCACTTAATATACTTTTAACACGAGATTAAAACCCTATCAATATTATAAACTAGTATTTATACCCGAATTTCTATGTAACGATATAACACAGGAAACTATACTAATATAGTTTGTTTGTTTGTAAGGATTTAACTTCAAAACAAAGCAATCGATTTTGAGAAATCTTTTTTTTTTTTTCTAATAAAGAAAGAATTTTCGTTGATAATATCGCTAGAAAGTTATATTATCACTGAGTAACATAAACAATATTTTATTTAAAAGATTTACTTTTGAAGTACAGTTACCAACAAAACCTAATCTACTTTTAGGTGAGCGAAGCCGCGGGCATAAGTTACTCAATCATATATTACTTAGTACCGACTTTTATAAATCCTCAAGGCCAAAATATACCAAATTTCTTTCACATGAACTGAAATATCGCAAAGACTATTTTGCACTTTAAATTTATACCCAAAATAATGTTAAATATATTGTAAAACAATCCTTTTCTTATTTGTTTACACTTTTATAGTATATAACGAAATATATAACGCGTATATATATATATGTATATATAACGCGTAATCGCGTGACGCGTTCGTCTCGCGTCGCGACGTACGA
Organism: Catocala nupta; assembly: GCA_963675205.1. Classification (NCBI taxonomy): domain Eukaryota; kingdom Metazoa; phylum Arthropoda; class Insecta; order Lepidoptera; family Erebidae; genus Catocala; species Catocala nupta. The sequence goes on along the minus strand of OY776107.1, from coordinate 18,104,425 downwards.
CGTACTGAATACTAGGTGTAGTAAACAAGTGAGGTATGTTTACAGTATATGGGTGATATCTTTTAATAGATAGACTCACACCCCAAAGGGGTAGGCGCCGTCTCGTGCACTAGCTATTACCTCAAGTTTTATATACTTGTTTGTTTTTTTCTTAACTTATATTATCATTGTTGTTTGATACGCTTTTACGTTTTATCTATTCGACTAATGCTTATAAAATTTCGCATAGACGTTGTCAAGGGTACAAAAAAACGTAGGATACTATTCATCCAGAAAAAATACTTACTGACCCCGAGTGATTGCTAGTCTATACTAATATATTTGGTCAGCCTCGATGGCGTAGTGGTTAGTGTAACCGACTGCCACGCCTGAGGTCGCGGGTTCGATTCCCGCACAAGTCAAACATTTGTGTGCATGAACATGGATGTTTGTCTTGGTCTGGGTGTTTCTATGTAAAATAAGTACGTATTTACAAAAAAAAAGTATCTATGTATGTTTATCCATTGTCTAGTTCCCATAGTACAAGCTCTGCTTAGTTTGGGCTAGATGGTGTTGTGTGTATGTATTATAAAATTTTATAATATGTAAATCTAGGTTATGGTATTTATCTATGGGCCTATGCAGCCCGAAATAAATTATTTGAAATTGAAATTTGAAAAATTCTATGAATGTGTTTAAAAACTTACCTGAGTGTGTTTTTAAATCAAATTAATACTCGATAGAACAACACGCGCTGGATGCTTGGCACTTCGATATTTCCATATACCCTAGGTGCCTCCCCCTAGATCTGGGGCTATCTGATATAGGGGCTGCTCGGACGAAGCCGCGAATACGAACATGTATAAAAACTACTCATAAAACTGACTGCAGTTAGATCACGGACAGTTAAAACTCTGGCAAGATGCCAAACGCAGCATCTCAATGAGAACAGTATCGCCGCACTTGAAAGTAATTATTTAATTAGTTAGCATTAATGAGTGCATTAGTTGAGTGGATGCTGCGGAGATCGAACGGGCTGTGAGATGAACAACGAGATTGGGTGAAGATGAACGAATTGTGTTGTGGTGCAGTTAAAAGAGTGAAAATATCATAATGGTGGCAGTAAGAAAGACAAGGATTTGAAAGAATTTTATGTCATATGGCTTATTCTAAATATCAGTCTTAAGTCCTAAATATCTTTACTAAGATTATAAATGTGAAAGTTTGTGAGGATGTATGGATGTATGGATGTTTGTTACTCTTTCACGCAAAACCTACTGGACCGATTGCGATGGAACTTAGTATGTAGATAGCTGGAGACCTGGATTCACACATAGGCTATACTTTTTATCCCGATATTCCCACGGGAACGGGACTTACGCGGGGGGAAACCGTGGGAAAAATCTAGTAATATTATAAATGCGAGTGTCAGTTTGTTTGTCACGCTTTCACACCTTAACTACTCAACCGATCATCATGAAATTTCGTATACACGTTGTCAGGGGCACAGAAAGGACTTACGGCACCTTTCTTCCGCGAAAAAGTACTGTTACTAATCTAACCTATATTTAATCGAGTGAAGCCGGGAGCAATCGAGTAAGTGTATATTTTGAAGTTTTCCTAATGCACGGACGTTGTTGTGGATTAAGAGGTCGCCTCGCAGCTACCACTGTACCGAGTGGAAGAGGCCCGTGCCCAGCAGTGGGACAGTTTAATAAAGGGCTGATATTATTACTATTATTATACATCTATACTAATATTATAAAGATAGCAGCGATAGCTCAGTGGGGAGACTAACAGACTGCAATGCAGAGGGTCTCGGGTTCGAACCCACGTCGCGCACCTCTGACTTTCAGCAGTTATATGACTTTTCGAAATGATGTGCGTATTGATTGACAATGATCGCCTGCTCCGTACCTCGGCGAGCACGTTAAGCCGTCGGTCCCGGCTGCCATGAACATCTATGGCAGTCGACACAAAAGATCCCACTAGGTCGAACTGTCGCCGGTCTGTACTGAATGGCCCCCACACAAGATAAGATAAGATACATATATATTTTTATTTTATTATATATTTATTATTATATTTATAGTTATTGGGAAGTCAGTGCCCTAAAATATCCTGATACTGGTCTAGCCTTAGGGTATCGTTAGCCTTCGGGTTGCGGAGGTCAGGTGGCAGCCGCTCCGTGTAAAAACTGATATCCAGTCAAATCCAGTTAGACAAGAAAAGCCGACCCCAAGTGACTTGGTAATAATAAAGGCTAGAGAGAAGATATATTATGTAATATACCGTTATTATTATGATATTCTTTAGTATATGTAAGTGTATATTTCATGCTCATACTATTTATCTCTGTATCACCCAATGGTTGACTGGTAGATAATGCCTGCGGCATTAAGTCCGCCGATGTACTGTCTTATGCATAAAGTTTTAAATAAATAATATGTGAAGTCTGCTGGGCTAGCGTGGTGGATTATGACCTTCCTACACTGAGAAGGGGCTCGTGCCCAGCAGTGGTACAATTTAATACAGGGCTGATATTATTATACATAGGTTATACACCGGTCCATGCCAGATGCGATAGAAGTTGGTACTGAAACAATCTGTAAATAGCGAATGTGTCTGTTCTATTTATATGTAACAGCTGACCGTTCGGTTAAGGACACGCGCCTGCGCCGACAAATCAATGCCTACTGAGTCATATTATTATGGTTTTATTTATTGATCTGTATTGTATAGTTGGAGAATTTGAATGTGGTGATTTCAGACAGCATTAGGTACTTTAATTTAAAGAAAATATTTAATAGTAAATTATAAGAATAATCTTTTAATGTTAATTATTAGATAATGGTGTTCATGAACTAGTTCGGTTGCGGTGATATTATTCTTTTATTGGTGTAAAGTAAATTTATTACTTTATGTCAACAAAGGTTTTGTTTCTAAATAAATAATTTTACAAATTTCAATATTGTGTTTTGCGTTGCAACGGATGGTAACTACACAAACTACTTAAACTACAAAATACTTTATTATAATTATGAAATGTATCCCGTGTCCTTTTCTGTACCCTTGACAACGTGTATGCGAAATTTCATGATGAACGGTCTAGTAGTTATGGCTTGAAAGCGTAACCAACAAAACAAAAAACTATACAAATATAAACTCACATTCGCATTTATAACATTCGTTTGGATTTGGATTAATATGCGATCATGAATAATTTAAATCTTATTGATGCTTGATGTTTCGACTAGTTTACATCGGTTGCGGTCACAATCTGACTGCCATATATTATGAAAATCGTTTGAAAAGTTAGAAAATTTGTTGTTGTTATATGAAATCGATAGTGTAATCGAGTTATCTTAGTCGCGATAGTATTGTTTTCTTACTAGATGTGCCCGCGGTTTCACCCACGTTTATGATTACTGCGCCGCTTGAACGCGTTAATCTCAGGAAGTATTGGTTCGATTTGAAAAATTCTTTTTGTGTTGGGTAGCCTATTTACCTAGGAAGGCTATAGACTATATAACATCACGCTACGATCCACGGGTGCGGTGCAGTAATCATAAACACGGGTGAAACTGCAGACACATCTAGTTTATACTAATTTATACTAATCTTAGGATATCGAATCGAAAATTTATTATATTTTAACAGGAAGGCTATAGGTTATATAACATCACGGTACTACCAATAGTAGCGGAGCATTGATGAAAAATGTTGCTAAAATGGGTAATACTCTTATGTAAAGTAGATGAAGTTCCGCGTGTTAGTTAATTGTTACTATGATAAGGTTGCATTTTGTCCGTATATACCGCATGAGGTATTTTTCAGCATTAATACTGTTTAAGTAAGAGGGAGTTGTATGTATTTTATGACGGTAGTATAATACGAGTGAAGTCCTTTTCCGAGAGGTATTTATTAATAAATGCCCGTCATGTTAAAAAACAAAGGTCTATGTTTAGCAGAGGATGTTTTCCGGCTGAGATGATGATGACTGTACGGATGAAATATGAAAGGGTACGTATGTATGTACTATCGACTTGAGCGACGGTTGATCATTTCAGAAAAATTTTGCTTACGCTTGTTGACTTTAAGTGCCTTTAATTTTGTTAACCAATTGTGGAGGAACAGGGTGTGAAGTCCCTCTAACACAAAGGGAGGATCCTCCGACCAGGTTGGTTGATCGTGCCTGGCGGGCCGCGGCCCGACGGTTGATGTCGGCAGCTTGTATATATACTCAGTCGCTGTGTAAACTTCACTTGTGCGATGCAGAATAGTATGACGTCATGTGAAGTGCGATTGTATCGCCATTTGTTGAATGTAGGCTGAACTTCTTCGTCTGTGCGGAGTCGCCATATAATCATCATCATCATCAGAATCAGAATCAGAATTAGTAACCAAATGTAAAGTGTAAAATAATTCAAACAAAAAGATCGTAGTTGACCAGTTGAGTTTGTATCGCCTTAGAATCAGTAAACAAATGTAGTAAAAAACTCAAACAAAAAAAAGGGGCGTGTCACGGGTGGCCTACCAAGCGTTGGCCTGCTATGCGATTTTAATCTTAGGAGTGGTCAACCCTCGCTCAAGTCGATATCCTATATACCTGTGCTCGGTGAGTAGTGCGATGGCCCGGGCAAGCGTGTCGAGCAAAGGTCCGATAAACTCTCTCCTCTATATATTTTAACGTATATAAGTGTGACCTAAATAAATTAATGACTTTTGACTTTGCTATTGACATTTTTCCGCGGTGAGGTATGTGTTAATAAATTCCCTTACGTTAAAAAAAGAAATATGTATTTCTATGTGGAACAGTGGACGTCTTTCGGCTGCGATGATGACGATGGTAGGGGTGAAGTACGAACGGGTCCCTGTATATGTACCTGTGCTCGGTGAGGCGTGCGATGGCGCGCGCGAGCGTGTCGAGCAGCGGCCCCACGGCCCCGCGCGCGGCGCTGAGGTCGCGCACGCGCGCCGAGAGCTCGCCCAGCGCGCCGCGGCACGCCGCCACCTGCGCCTCCACGCGCCCCGCCACCGACACCGCCTGCGCCAACGACATACGACACATTATTTATTATTCTTCTAAACATAAATCGATCTTAAACTAATAAGCAAAGCTTCTATATTGTTACGCCCGGTGCTATCTCTCGGCATTGAGTACCGTCTAATAATTTATTACAGCGCCATCTATTGAATACTTACGGAACTACGTAGATTCGTCGGTACGAGTAGAGTAGAGAGAACGCTGGCACATTCTCGAATCTTCGTATTATTTACATACCGGGTATGACGTTTCTAGAAATCTCCGGAAACGCTTTAACCGCGTATAAAAAGGGAAGGCCAGCGCTCACCGAGTCAATTTACAATCGTAAGCGGTCAAGTATTCTTCGAAACATACGAAAACGAAAATACTACGGAGTTTGAAGCAGTTTCAGTGGAAAAGTGTAGTATAATGTATGTTGTGTTTTAAATTTAATTGTGTGCTAGAATAAAACGTGTTTTAGTCGGTAATATTGTTTACATTCTTATCCCTCGAACCCAACACGTAACAATATCATAAAGAATAAAAATAATATTATAAATGTAATTTGAGTTTTTGGATTGTTTCGCTTTCAGACTAACCTCATGTTGCATACACGTTATCAGAGGTACAAAAAAGGACATCGATTACTTTTTACTTAGAAAAAATTAACAAATCCGCATGTAACATCTAATTTAAAATATATATAAATCTAAATATTGCTTGCATAAAAGTAGACTTTTCGATTTGTAGAATGTTTCATTACTATGAAAATAGGTAATATATGAATATTTGCACGCCTTAATTATCTACATAATATAAACACAATTCTTTATAACTACCTTATACCTAAAATATTATAAAAAAAGAACTAAAAAAGAAAAAGAAAACTAAAACCCTCTAATAGGCATCATAGAATTCCTCCGCATCACATTCGACTGGTAGTGTGCCCAGAAGACTGGCAGCACTGCCATGTTGAATGGCAATACTTATTCTTTCCGCGAAATAAAGGCCAGCCCTCTGGTCACGGGAAGCGTCGATTAACCTTTTCGCTATGTCTCTATAGAGAGCACGAGCCCTGGGACCCTATGCCCCTAGCGTTTCGACCCCAAACGGCTCAAAAACATAATCCCCTGCCAGGTTTTTGTATTTGCGCCGTTTGAGAGTCTTCGCAGATGCATCAGCAGCACCAGCACAACCCGCAGTGCTGGGAAGATGTGATGGCGCAAGGGTGTCTACACACGTCGCGTGCCATACCAATGGCCTACCCATCTTCCAAGGCATCAATGACATACCGTCCGGTCTCTTCCCATCGTCACGTCCCAAACCATTAGGTTCAAGATGAGCTGGCACGCCGACGGTGACAAGATAATGTCAATAATATTGGCGTGCCGCGGAAAATGACCGGCACTCCTGCTACATGATAGACCATGGTGGCCAAGGCCATCGACGGCTTCACTACAGTGACATCGATGCGGAGAAACACATGGAGCACCTAAACGAAGGCAAGAAGCGATGCGGAACGTTGTGTCGTTGTGGGAGTGCTTGGAGCCAAAGACCCGATTCCCACTCCCCCACAGCCAATAAACGGGCACGCTCAGCAACATTAGGAGATGTGTTCATAAGATGTTCTCTCACCATGTTGCAGAGCGGCCCGTCCCACCGGCTCTGAGAGAATAGATCGGATAGCAAATCAGAGCTTGGATAGATCATTTTCCAAGCGTTCACTGCGTCGGACTTGTACGACACTTCAGAATTAACCAGTGTGGGAGCTAAAATTTTCCTGGTTAATTCTTCAGTGCAGTGGACTGAAGACAGGAACGCCGGTAAACTGACATCACTAATTTTGCGAACGCCGAGGCCACCCAAGCGAACTGGTAGGGTTGCCTGGAGCCACACACGGTCGTTCATGGCCAAATTTAAAATTTTGCTAAGTGTATGCCGAAAAGTATTGTCAATTTTATCCAAAAGTATTAAATGCTTCCAAAATTGAGAGGATCGGAGGGCATGTGTGAATTTAGGAACGAAGAGGCAATAACGAATGATTGTATAAGCCGAATGAATATTAATTTTGAGTAGTCGGTCTGAAATTTCACAAAAATTTTGGATCTTCTCGTCTATGGACGTCTCGAATGCCTCCTCCAATACGGGAGACCCGAGGAGACGAAAATAAACTTTTCAATATTTTTGATGTTTGGAGTCAAAGAATTGAATTTTGATAAAGCCAAAGATTTATATATTTTATCGTTAATGAAAATTTCTCATTTGTTTGAATTTAATTCTAAACCAAATAAATTAAATATATTTTTTAAAAGTTTCAAGTCTTGTAAAACTGTTTCTATGTCGCCTCCTAGGGTCCCATCATCCAGGTACCAGATGTTAAACTGAATTTAATTTTTCAATTATTGGGTGAATGGCTAGACTAAAAATGACTGGTCCAAGAGGGTCACCTTGTTGACACCCAACTGCAGATTCTAAATGGTTGTCTTTATAAATTAATTTTAATAGGAGACTATAACAATGTCACAAAAATTTAAAATTTTGTGGGTTTCCAATTTAGCTTGCGTCAGCAAGGTGTCCCTGTTGACAGAATTGAAGGCGTTCTTCAAGTCAACCTTTAAGATGACCTCAACTTCGCCACAGCCAAGGTACGTGGAGAGAGCGTGGGTGGCAGCCTCACAGCCCCTCTTCGAACCAAAACCAAGCTGGACTGGTTGAAATTTCTCTGCGAGGGGGGCACTATAGTATTTGCAACATAGCTTAGCTGCCAAACGACGATAGGTACACCCTACGGCAATGGGACGAATGCCACCATATTTCTTACGTAGAGCGCATAAATTTGCCACGTACAAAATATCGATGATGTCATTCATCACACCGCCGGAGAGCATTAAGTTGGTTAAAGCCGTCAGCTCCTTCAAAAGTGCATCACCAGCTTCCCCGGCGCTGGTACACAAAAGATCTTTTAAATGTTGCGGTGCCAAGCCGTCGAGGCCACCAGCAGATCCACTTCGAAAGGAGCAAACGGCTGTAAATACGTCCTTGGCTGTCGCCTTGAGACAATCCAAATCAGCATCAGGTGCGTCTGGGAAGGAGAGACCATCAGTGGGCGCTGGATGCTTGCCCTGCAGACCTGCAAGTGTTTCTGCAGAACAAGGCGCCACCGTAGCGATGTGCTACTGAACAATAACCTAGATGCACCTCTAATGTCACCTTCCCCTAATTTGGATTCTACATATTGGATAATGATTTGCTATTGTAGGAGGTTGTGTCTTTTGGTTCTAAATGGTTATAACTAAAACTGCAATTATCGTTAATTTTGTGTTAATGATTTTTGTGTATTCTGAACTTCTTTAACATGTAGAATCCTATAAGGAAAGGTAAGTAATTGTTCCCAAGCTGTTTTAGAGTTCTCTCGAACGACAAGACCTATGCAGTGAGCCAAACTTTTGAGCCAATGAAGGTCTCGCGCCTCGAGCAACTCTTTTTAAAATTGGAATGGAATTTTTCATGCGTCCTAAATATTGCCAAAAGGGAATTTAGGGCAATGAAAGGTATCCTACGTCTTTTTCTATTCCCCTGAAACCGTAACTACAAAATTTCATAATGTTCGGTTGAATAGTTAAAGCATAACAAACAATCAAACTCATATTCACATTTATAATACTAGACTAGTATTTCGCGTGGTTGAGAAGGGGACTATACAGCGAGGAGGAAAGAAATCAAAAAACTAATTTTCGATTCGGATTCAGAGACCTTCAAAACCCCCGAAGCCAAAATTCACCGATGACCTTGAAAATTACCTTTCTTGAAAAGATCTCGTCTACCTCTCTATGACATTTGTTCGAACACACCCAGCCTATCTCTAACCATTTCGGAGATATTAGAAGTTAAAGTTTGTATGGCGGCCATGTTTTCTTGTATGGTAGCCATGTTTTTTTTCACCCCCCTTAAAAGTTGCCAAGATTTTAGGAAGATTTTGTTCGAGAACGACTCCCGTAGATATCACCGTTTCCGAGATCCGATGGGGTACCACCACCATGAGCTGACCTTCCGAAGTTTAGGCATTTTTCCCGGGCCTTCTGAACGATTCTCTATACGACGTTATATTTCCTTTTTTCTTACGACTCCCCCTTGTATGACTTCTATTTCTCAGTAAGTCAGTGAGTGAAAATTTAGGTTTATATATATGAATTTTACTTTTGGTTTCGCTCGCCTTAGATGTTAAGATAGATATTTTAGTTGCCTATACGTTATTCTGATATAAAAAAAAATATATTGTGAAGTTTCATCAAAATAAGTTCAGTCCTTTTTGCGTACAAGAATAACAACAATATATCCATCTTCACAAATTTTCACATTTATAATATTAAGCTAGGATATTCATCATATATTAAAACTTGGATTTTAATTAAAAATACATTAAATTTTTAATAAATTATAATATATCTTACCCTGGGGTTGCCAGCTGCAGCCTTAGCGTCTACCAACAGTTGTGCCGCAGTTTCCAGCACGGTTCTAGTGTGCTCCAGCAAGTTGGCCTGCGTGTTGGACTCGGTAATGTTGGACGCTGCGCCGACAGCACCCGATACCAGAGGCTCAGCGTATGACACCTGTAAGAAAATATTATTTTTAATAAATGATGTACATATATGGTTATGGATCACAGCATACTCGGTATGAAAATGACAGATGATGTCCGAAACACTACTCTGCGCTCCAAAACACTCAAAGATGGCGTAGGTGTTAACTCCGCTACGCTGAAGTTGGACTGGGCCGGTTACGTCTGCCGCATGCACCCAGTGAAGCGAGCACCAATCGTCACCAACTGGGTGCCACAAGATAGTCGACAAGGCAGACCTAAACGAAGATGGCGGGACAACCTGGACGCAGGAAAGGGACTGGTAGGAGATATCCATCAACAGAGAGATTTGGAACTTACGGGAGAGGCTTTTGCCCAGTAGTGGCACATGAAAACAAAAAGAAAAAGCGTATATGATGGTAGACCGACGATCTGGTAAAGGTTGCTGGGTACGGTTGGATGCGGCCAAAGATCAGTCTGTGTGGAAAACCTTGGGAGAGACCTATGTCCAGCAAAGGTCGTCTTTCGGAAGATGATGATAATGGTTAAAGTAAATAAATATGTATTCGTTAGTCGGATTGAATAAATTTATATGCAAATGTAAGCTTAATATCCTGAGGTCCGTGATTCGACTTCCAAGTCTGGACTTTACAAACATTCAAACAACGGACACGAAGAACATCCAGACTCGGAACAACCATTTGTGGATCACACAAAGTTTTGTCCCGTGTGGGAGTCGAACCCATAACACTTCGTGAGGCGGTAACATAAATATCGTGGAGATGCAAGATGCAAGATCGGAAACCAATACTGCAGGTCCAACGAGGTATGGTATAACGTGCAAATGTTGTGCTCACCAGTTGTGTGACGGCGTGTCCCAGATTCTCAGCCTCGCTCTTGGCGGCGACACGTAAAGGTTCCAGGCGTTCCAGCATCTCTGTGGCGCTGTTCTCGATCTGCTCCGAATAACCTGCACCACAGAATTATAAGTAATTTAATTTCAATGTATAATATTCAGATAAACGTAAGACAACATGATAATTGATCTTGCTGCTTTTAATATAATTCAGTGGTGTCAGTTTTACCTTGGAGTGTGTTATTCTTCCTGGGCGTCAGTTCCTGTCCGACGGCCTGCATGGCGACATGGTCTAGTTCTCTCAGCTGTTTGTTGAGTGTCTCCAGTGCGGTCGCACATTCACGTTGACCTGGGGCCTTCTCCCTATAAGAAAAATAAATGTTTAGAATTTACACACATTGTTTCGTCTGTAATCCCGAAAGGGTAAGCAGAGACGTATACATATTTCATCATCTGCAGTTTTAAGTACCATGTTATAGTTATAATATCAGCCCTGTATTAAACTGTCCCACTGCTGGGCACGATTCGTTGTCGATTCACCGCTTGGAGGGACTCCAAGCGGTGAATCGACGCTTTGCGTGACCAGAAAGCTGAATTTTTCTTGGTTCAATGAATCAGCATTGTCAGTATTCTGGGCAGTTTCGGGTTAAAGATTTATTTATTCTCAAAAAGAACAGGTACAGTTCACTTATATTGAGATTCTATATAATTTTAGTATGTTTTATAAAATACAGCTTGAGTTACGTTTAGGTAAGAGATGATAAATTAATAATTTTTTGTGACAAAATCTAGTAAACGTTTTTTATACAATGCTATGGTTTTAGTGTTTCTTATTTCATCTGGTAATTTGTTGTACAGTTGTGCTCCTTCGTATAATATGTTCTTTTTTCCATAGTCAGTTCTGGGTGGTGGTAGCTGTAGTTTTTGTCGTCGTCGTGTGTGGTATGTGTGTGATTTTGTACTGAATTCTAGTTGTGAGTGTATTGTTTTTGTGATGATTTTCTTTATTAGTATGCATGTTTTGTAAGTGTATAATTGTTTAATATTTAGTATTTTTGTATCTTTGTATATTTTATTGGTAGATGTTAAGTAGTCATAGTTGTATAGTACTTTAATTAGTTTATTTTGTATAACTTGTATTTCATGTAGATTTGTTTTGGCTGCACTTCCCCAAACCTCAACTAAATATTCTAAGTGAGGTTTTACAAGCGAGTTATATATAAGTGGGCGTATATTGTGTGGGATACAGTTTCTAATTCGGTGTAATGCTCCAACAAGTGGTGAAATTTTTGATTTAAGGTGTTCTATATGGGGTCTCCACGTTAGTTTGTTGTCTAGTATCAGACCCAAATATCTTTCCTGACTTGATTGTCGGATTTTCTGATTATGTATAGTAAGAGGTAGGTGGTCTTGTATTCTTTTGTTCTTTGCAGAAAAAATCACATAAGCCGTTTTCTTCGCATTTATTGTAAGGAGATTAGAGAGAAACCATTCACTTAATGTGTGTAAGTCATTCTGAGCTTGGTGTATTATATCTTCTATATGATGGCCAAAGTAAAAAAGAGAAGTGTCATCAGCATACAATGTAATGTCTCCTGAGATTTTCACGCTACTTATATTGTTAATATAAATGAGGAATAATAATGGGCCTAATATTGAACCTTGCGGTATTCCATAAGTAAGGCTGGCTGGACTACTTTGGTTATTTTTGAATTTAACTATTTGTATACGATTGCTTAAATAAGATTCAAGAATTTTGTACATTGAACCTTCGATTCCTACTTCTTTAAGTTTGTTTAGCAAGATGGTGTGGCTAACTGTATCAAATGCTTTTTTCAGATCAATAAAGATACCCAAAACAATTTGCCTTTTGTCAATAGCAACCTTAATTTTAGTAATCAAATCTGTAGTAGCGGATAACGTATTTGATTTTGGTCGAAAACCATATTGCTGAATGAAAAAGAACCCTATTTTAGTTAAATAATCATTGAGTTGTGAGTAAACTACCTTTTCAAAAATTTTCGATAATACAGGTAAAACAGATATTGGCCTGTAGTTACTGGGGTCTGTTTTACTTCCACTTTTGTAAATTGGGGTAACTTTGGCAATCTTAAGACTATCGGGAAATAATCCTTGGCTGAGACAACCGTTTATGCAATTCGTGAGATTATTTATTATAATAGGCTTTATGCATTTTAATTCCTTGACACTCATTCCATCAATTCCACTACTTGTATTGTTGTTTAAATCATCAATTATTTTACTGATTTCGTTAACTGTACATGGATTAAATGTCTGTAATGTATTTTTAGGATTAAGTATTTTTGTATATGGTAGTGTGTGATATGTACACGAAATTGCATTCGCTAAGACAGAACCAACTGTGGAGAAAAAGTCATTAAAATACTGACATATTGCCTGCCTATCTGTAATAATAGTAGATTCTACTACCAGTTTCAAAGGCAAACTGCTGTCTTTTGTTTTATTAATTGCTAAGGTATTAATTAAATTCCACATCTTCTTTGGTTGCTTCTCACACCTTTTAAAAGAGTTGTAATAGTAAAGTTTCTTGGTGTGTTTAATAGTTTTTATAGTTTCATTTCTCATAGTCCTAAACGTTATTTCCAAATTTGCGTCTTCCGGGTTCTTTTTGTGTTCGTGCCATGCTAAATTTCTCTTCTGTATTTTATCCAGTACTTTTTTGTTGATCCAGTCTTCACGAGGCTTATTCATTATTTTAACTTTTTTTCTTTTGCTTATTGTTATGTTCTGTAGTATATGTTTTTCTAGTGTGTTATAATTCAGTTCCTCGTTTGCAATTGTACATTTTCCCATTGAGTTGTATAAAAAATTATAGTCTGTTGCTAGATACTCGCGTTTTAGCTTGGTTTTGACTTTCGGCTTTTTTATTTCTAGAAACATTTGCTTATGATCTGATAGTGGTGTATCAAGTAGTGCCATATGAAAGGTATTAGATTGAATGTTTGTAGAAATATGGTCGATGATGGTACATGTATTATTTGTTACCCGTGTACCGTAGTCACTGCTTATGTTGTTTAATATTTGGTATCCTGATTCGTTGAGCATGCTAATATAGTCAGTTGTTTGTCGGATATTCTGTAGTAAATTAATGTTGAAGTCTCCAAATGTTATAGTTCTGTGTCTTCTTTCAAGTTGAGAGCAGTATGTTTCTACGAATTCTTTTGTATTGGTGTTAGGAGGTTTATAAACAAGCCCGACGTTTATCGCAAACTTATTTATATGAATCCAAAGGTATTCATTTTGATCTTTACATTTTTTTTCAATAATTTCATATTTTACACTTTTGTGAGCATATATTGATATTCCACCTCCAACGCGTCCCTTTCTGTAAATATATTCGTGTGTGTAGTCTGGTATGTGAAGAGATTGTGCTTCCAGATCTGATTTAATCCATGTTTCTGTAAGTAAAATAAGGTGAATTGTGGTGCCAATTGACCTTAAAACACACTTAATTTCGTCAAGTTTATTGGTTTTTACCAAACTTCTAATATTTGTGTACAAGCATTTTAGAGAAGATTTGTTTAGATATGTAATATTTTCGTAGCAGCTTAAATTTTGATAGGTAATAATCGAGTTGTCGTCACATTGTTCTAGTACTGTTGAAATGGGGACTCTTAGTTCTGTGGTTTGTCGTTTTTTGGAGAAGATTTAATTATTTTAGGAATACCGCCAATATATTTTATGATAAGGTCGCTTTCGCCGTTTTGCTGTCGTAGAAGTAGTTCAGTGCGTAGCTTTTTAAAATATTGCTGTTGAAGAGGTGTCTGGTCCGAGTATAGTTTAACCGTACTTGTAGTATTCTTGGTTTTGTTGCGCAATAGATATTTCACGGTATCCTCCTTTTCAAAGCGAACTTTTAGTGGGCGGTTTTTGTTAGGGACGAATCTGCCCAGTCTCATAATATTAGACGGCATAGGGCAGTCAGGATATATTGTTCTAATTATCTTCAAACTTTCCTTTTGATCGTGTTCAAACCTAATTACTTTATTTGTAGAATTAATTTCAGGTATTCCGATAAAAACAACATTCCTCGCTCGTTGATACCGGTCTTGCAATTCTAGAATAGTGTTTTCATTCATAAGCGGTAGCGAGTTTTGTTGCGAGTCAGATGTAACATCGTTATTTTTAAGATTTAATATATCTTTTTCCATAGTTTTTATTTTCTGTTCTAAATTTAGATTGTTAGTTTTTATTGTTTCTAATTCTTGTTTCATTATATTCTGTTCTAACACTATCGACTCGGTGATCCTCCCTGCATGTTGTATCTCAGTTTTTATTTCGGATATTTCTGCACGGAGATGTCCCAAATTTTCTTTTTGGGTATTACCGAATTCAGTTAAAAAGGACATAATCTCCACGCGAAAATCAGCTAATTGAAGTGTACAGGAACATTCATTATCATGTTTTCGTTTTCTCAATGTTATATTATTATTATTTTGTTCTAACGTGCGTAGATCAGGTGTCGAGCCACCTCCGCCGCCGCTTGTAGCGTTTCCGCTAGTCGATGGTTGATGTAAACTCATGGCTACTTTTCGCTAGCTCCGGTACAGCCTGTTTGTAAGTTTATCGCCATATATTTTGTCTATTCCTGTTATTTTACTATAAGTATTTAGGTTTGTTTATATTAGTTCAGTTGAATATTTTGATTGTTGCTTTAGTACATGAAAATAAAAATTTTGAAGAGCATATCGGTAATTTGAATGTTTGTAATAATTAGTAAAAATCAGTACCAATAACCTAGTGGGAGGCCATTGGAGACCTTGCATGTCGGAGAGTTCTACATAATGTTTTCGAAGATATATGAAATCTGCCAATCTGTACTGGAGCGGCGTGGAAACTTATGGCGTAACCCTTCTCACAGTGAGAACAGGCCCGTGTCCAACAATGGGACAGTTTAATACAGGACTGATATATGGTGTGCTTACTTGATGTTTGTGACGAGTGCCTTGATGCTGTCGGAGACAGTCTTGCTGTGTTGCGCCAGCAGCTGCCAGTGCGCGCGCTCGGCCGGCGACACGGCCAGGGAGCGCGCTGACTCCAGCATGGAGCATGATCCCGTGATTATATTCCTGAACACAACAGAGCACAATCGGTTTTATTTTATTTGTGGGGCATATGTATGTCGTAGGATAGGTGAGGCCCAGCAATTCCTGAACAGTACTGCCGTCATAAGGGGAAAAGATGTATCTAACATTATTTTTCGAAATTAAGATTTTTACCTATTTGGAAACAATAAAAAGAAACGCATCTGTCAGTATATTTATAAAAAAAACTGGCAGATACGTCTGTTTTATAATGGCAGAGTACATAATAATATATAGCATGCTATAATAATGTACTACTATATGTTAGA
The DNA here is from genome assembly GCA_963675205.1 of Catocala nupta. Classification (NCBI taxonomy): domain Eukaryota; kingdom Metazoa; phylum Arthropoda; class Insecta; order Lepidoptera; family Erebidae; genus Catocala; species Catocala nupta. The sequence goes on along the minus strand of OY776107.1, from coordinate 18,088,590 downwards.
TAGTAATGGTATGTATGTGGAACTCACCGGCCACAGTCAAGGATGGCCTCCTGGTTGCGCCGTGCCTGCGGCGAGATCTTGGCCGGGATGGACGCGAACTCGGGACTGTCCGCGAACTGGCACAGGCTGCGGACCGCGTCCTGCAGCGGAGCAGTCGCGGCCGCGCAACGGGCGCGGTTGGCCTGACACAATAGATATATGCAATGACGTAATATATATAGATGCGTCATGCATGAACATCATGGCTCTCGAAAACAGCGTAAATACTATCGATAGCTAGATAGCTACTAAGACGCACGAAGAAAGGGAAAGAAAATTAATCTATCATCTACGGAAATCCTGTTGTTAGAGAGAGACAAATATATTTCTCTAATTACGTTGTCATTCTGTGGTGCATGCTCATTGGCCGAGCGCGAACACGTGACTGACTTTAGGCGCCAGCCGCCATTAGAAGGCATCGAAGAAAATAAAATAAAATCCATTTCTATTGATACTTACGCATGAAATGATACTTTTTTTTCAATCACAGTTGCAGTATAATATTTACATTTTCTAAAAACACAGGACGGCATTTTTTGTTGTTGTTGAGGAAGTTATTCACTCTAGTTATTTTAATGACACGTACACCCGCGTCACTGGTCGGTACGTGACTGAACGGACTTCTGGTAATTACCTTGCATTCATGTTGCCACTACAGAGCGCGGGCAACGTGTCTATAGTTCATATATTGTTAGATATATGAGGATCGTAGCAAGTGAAAATCCTTATTTTCCTTCCCCTCTGGGAAACAGATGTCGGCACAGTGACAGTGCATTTATTCAAGTCTTAAAACTCGGTAATAGTAGCGATATCCTAGTGGGAAACCGTTGGACTGCCACGCAGAGGTGTCAAGCTCGATCGCAAAGCACGCATATCTGACTGTTCAAAGTTATATACGTATTAAGACTGCGCCGAGCGTAAGACGCGGTTGGACTGAATGACAGAGCTCGATATACAAATCGGCGCGCGGCCGCCATAGTAACATTGTACGGAGGATTTGAAGTGCTTTTTTTGATAAATATGTATCTTTATTGTCAACCAATAACTTAAATATTTGGGACGGACAAATTATAATATAACTATTTATGTTTCGTTTAAGCTGTAAAATAGGATAGATTTCTACTGTTATAATCTAAAAGTCACGTAACACGAGCTTACGTTTTTGCAAATTTACGTAATTTTGTGGGCGAAGATATTAACTATTTTAAGTTTTTTACACGGAGTAATTGTAAACACAATCATTGTCATAGTAAATGTATATTTGTATTAAACAAAGAGTGTTGATTTTATCAACTTAACTATGACCGCCTGGTTTGGCACATTTCGCTCGGCGCAATCTTAAATAATTAATTATAGATCGCTTGAACGGTGAAAGAAAACATCGTGAGGAAACCTACATGTATGAGATTTCTCCATAACGTTCTCTAAGATATGTGAATGATGGCATACCTCGCTATAGTCAGTATCAAGAGCCTTGATCTCCTTGACGAGCGCGGCGGTACAGTTGGCGACGTCCTTGGCGGCCTGCACGAAGTGGCGCTTGTCCTGCGGCTCGGCGGTACGTCCCGACGCCACGCGACACGCGTTGCACAGCGCTGATGTATGCTTGGCGATCACTGTCGCCGCTGATAGCACCTGCAAGTATCATATACGTTACCACACTATCATTTCTAACTGCAGTAGCTTAGGGAAACATTCCTATGCTTTAGCCGCAGAATACAAGATGCTTAGTACGAGTTGTTCTTACGTTAACACGAACGATCTGACGTTTTGTTTTTGGAAACAGATTGCGACAATACCATCAGATGGGTTCATACGTTTTGTTTTCGGACACGGTTTGCGACAAGGAAATACCACTGAAAGCGGCTTCTGGTTAATTCTGTATTCTGAGACATTAGTAGTAGGTATTTTAAGACATCACAATCACTTTTTTAATGTAAATTTATTCAAAAAAGGACTTTGATAGTTAAATTTGTATGTTAGTTTATACACAACAACAAACGGCATTCCAAGGAATCGTTCTTATAATATCAGAACCAAAATTATATGCATAATGATAGAATCATTTACATGTCGATGACGATAATTTAGCGATAATAAGACTCTCAAATGATTTCATTGTACGAGAGCGTGAAACGCCGGGACGTCGATGAGTCACGTGAGCTGAATCGTTTGGTGGATCGACGGTTATATCCTCCTGAGATCCCCGGTATCACCTATGATACTTCGTTTCTTTATATTGTTTTCGAACCTTTTCGCCAATATTTGTAAGAACTACTACAATGGTAGGTATTTCGAAACTTATGATCATCGATTTTCAACTAGATGGCTTTTAATAATTTTGTCGAAGCGTTTGTTCACTACTTACCACACGAACTTTTTAAAGTGTGTAAGTTACGATATGGTGAATTCAGGGCAAGGTAAAGTCCATTTAAAAAAACACGTTATGATAATATTTTGTGTAAAATCGTCAGAGAATATCACAATTTATGAATGAAAACTAAAATTACACTGAAATATTTTACTTTTTCATAATATATTTGGTGTTTTCTTTTTGGCAAACAGAATATTTTTTTATTTTCTTTTGTTCGGGGGATATAGGGAATTTCAGGATATGTTATTCAATTTTGATGAATCAGAATGCAAAGATTATGTTATGATGAGGAGTTTCAAGATGACTTGAACGAAACGAACGAATTGCAAGAAAGAATATTTGAGGACATAAATCCTACGCCATCTGATCCCAGTAAGTGGGAGTCTTCCGACGAAGAGCCCTTCTCGATTGTTATAAGCCGTGCTGTCATGAAAAGCTCAAGAAAAGGTCAATTGCGATGACATCATACCAGATCGTGCAAATAACTTTGAAAATACAGGACCTGATTTGTATAATAAGTCCTCCAAAAGTAGAGCCAATGACAGTAACCTTTAGTTGTAGTCAAATTTTCTTTGCTTTTAATATTAATAGTAATTGATTTTCGTTTTTTATATTAATAAATACTAGTAGAGGCTTCAATACATAAAAATATCAATTAAAATAAACTTACTACATTAAAATTAATTTAAAATATTTATTATGATTTTTGTTTTTTAAATTAAATTTAAATTCGTAGTATCACTAGTGATAACCGATTTTTTTGATCTCGAGAGAAAAAAAAGATTATATAAATTTAAAAAATCCTAAAAATCTGAATTATTTTTGTGTCTGGGTCTCAGAAGGATATTTTGAAGGGAAACGAACGTCAAAGGGCAGTCTTTAGAAAGCTACGAGGAAGATAGGACCATCCAAATAGAATCGCTAGTTCTGTCGGCTCTAATTGTAATTAGTGCTAATTAAAATAAATTAAAATGTAGCAAATTCCACACCTAAATCTGTAATTGCTGTACAATAAAGTAATAATCATAATATAATATAATATTCTATCACGTACACACAACACCATCTAACCCAAACTAAGCAGAGCTTGTACTATGGGTACTAGACAATGGATAAACATACCTATATACTTTTTTTGTAAATACATACATATTATACATAGAAACACCCAGACCAAGACAAATATCCATGTTCATGCACACAAATATTTGACTTGTGCGGGAATCGAACCCGCGACCTCAGGCGTGGCAGTCGGTTACACTAACCACTACGCCATCGAGTCGTAAGAGTTTGAAAATTACGTCACGTTGCAGTTTAAAATTTACGTCATGAACCCGCTAATAGAGAACCCTACTGAAGTCGGCTGTGCCGCTCACTTTACGAACACTACCTTAAGTTTGTTTATTTGTTACGCTTTCACGCCCAAACCCCGTTGACGCCTCACGCATAAATGAAATAAAAAGAAAAAAAGCGCGAAAAGGGAGTCCAATTACAATTACAATTACCGTTGACGCCGATCGACGTCTTCAGATTTGTACTCGTTAAACCCCGGTGACGCGATAGGGCGTCGAGCACACTCGATTGTTTATGGTTTATGTTTTCAATGGCGGATTTTTTAACTACTTGACCGATCATCATGAAACATACACGCTGTCAGGGGAACAGAAAATGATACTTACTTACCTAACTTAGTCTATATTTACGCGAGAAAAATATTACAAACGTATAGTTACCTGTTGCTGGTTACTGGTAGGATCAGATAGTGCTCGACACGCCTGGTCTATAGCGAGCGCGGCGCGCGCGAACTGCGCCTGGTCTACCAGACCTGGACGTCCAGCTACACTGGTCTCGTCTGATACCGCCACCTGGAACAACGTTATATCATGTCTTTTGTCCTTCCTAACCTCCAGTATCTATAATATCAGCCCTGTATTTAACTGTCCTATGCTGGGTATGGGCCTCTTTTCATTGTGAGCCGGGTTAGGCCATAGTCCACCACGCTGGATCAGCGCCAGTTGGCAGACTTCTCATATATTCGAGAATGGAGAACTCTCAGACATGCAGGTTTCCTCACAATGTTTCCCTTCGCCGTTAAAGTGAGCGATAATTGACTATTGAATATGCACATAACTTCGGAAAGTCAGAGATGCGTGCCTTGAGATCGAAGTCGAGATCACTCGCTGACAGTCTTACAGCTTTCAGTAACAGTTCCCGGTTTTGGTCCGGCCAACAGTGGGACAGTTTAATACAAGGCTTATCTATATTAATTTTATAAAGTTGAAGAGTTTGTTTGTTTGGTTGGTTGAACGCGCTAATCTCAGGAACTACTGGTTCGATCTGAAAAATTATTTTAGTGTTGGATAGCACATTTATCGAGGAAGGATATAGACTATATAACATAACGCCACAACCAAAAGGAGCGGCGAATCAATGGAAAATGTTGCAAAAAGGGGAAAAATTTTCTTATGTGAAGCAGACGAAATAGCGCGGTTTAGCTAGTGTAATATATACTGACGAGGTAGGCGGCCTGCGCCGTGCACTCCACGAGCCCCTGCACGGCGGCCGCCACGCCGCCCACCGCGCGGCTGAACGACTCCACCTCGCTGCGCTTCACGGACGATGCCATGCTCGACATGCCTTCACCTGCAACACACACATACATACATACATATATACATACACACCACTCAATACAACACTATTTTTTTCCTATCTGAAGCTTTTGAAAGTATAACACACAATCTATACGAGTATTATAAAGATAAAAGATTTTCTTTTTTGTTTGTAGGAATTTAAATAAAAGCTATTCAATCGATTTAAAGAAAATTTCATCATCAGAAAACTGTGTTGTCAACGAGTGACATAAACAATATTTTATTTAAAAAAGTAGTTACTAACATAACCTAACCTACTTTTTATAAGAGCGAAACCGCGGGGAAACGCTAGTGAATAAACAAATTTTGTCTTTGACTTTAACTTTTGAGAGGCTTACGAATAGTTCACTAAATGAAGATTATATCAGTTCATTTCAATTAAGCGATATTTGATGAGCTGAAAATTTGCATTTATATATTATATCTTACGTTTTGGATATATTAAGAAGTTGCATATTTGAGTCCTTGAATAAAGTGAATCATAAATCACATGAAAATATTTCGTGACTTTGAAAACGCTTTCGAATTCATATACCATAAATATATTAGTTATTTAATCAAAAATCACATTACGAATGTTTAAGCTAAATAATAAACTATAATCCACCAGAGAATCGGTAAAATGCATCAAATTATATACCTAATTACTTTATAAAATTACAAATTTTGAATCCTTATTAATTTGGAGTACCCCAGGGTAATATTTTGTGTCCACTATTATTTCCTACATACATAAATGACCTTTACAATTAGCTGAACTCTATGCAATATTGTTGTATACAAGAGTATTATTTTACTTGTTAAATTATTTTCTATCCACACAAAATTATATCCCGTGTCTCTACATCGAACTCGTAAGACTTGGCAACGACCACGTAAGCCATTACGGCATCCGAGCAATCGAAGATAGGAGAAGTGTCTGCTGACTGAGATTCTTGCTCTGTTGAATGTAACGCTTGTAAGTAAGGGTGGTGGTTCTTGCTCTAAGTAAATTCTTCTTGTAAGAGTGAGGTGTGTATACTGACTGAGGCTCTTGCTCTGTTCGACGACGGCGTCGAGGCAGGCGAAGTAGCCCAGCTCGGTGAGCGGCTGCGTGGGCGAGGCCAGCAGCGGCCGCGTGCTCTCGATGCTGCGGATGGCCGCCGAGCACTCCTTCTGGCCCGGCGCCGCCTCCGTGCACACGTCCACCTGACAGACAAACCATTATTAGTATATAGTAGTATTTTTGTTTCTCTTTCACGGGTACTTTCCTACTGCGTTTAGAAAACCCGGCCCTTTGGAAAGCTAACACAGCATGCAGAGCCCTTTCAAAAGTTTTCATTTGGAATGAGATGAGACACTTATCGAGACACTAGCCGCGGCAAGTGTAAGAGACTATTGCTACATATGGAACCAAATAAATCTAGGCATTGGGAAAATATGTTTGTTTGATTGCTTAGTTTGGGCTAGATGGTGTTGTATGTATGAGGTAGAATATTATAAAAGAAAAAAAAAAGTGTAAAGCAGCGATAGCTCAGTGGGGAAACCAACAGACTGCAAGGCAGAGGGTCTCGGGTTCGAACCTACGTCGCGCACCTCTGACTTTCGTAAGTTGTATGTCTTTTCGAAATGCTGTGCGTATTGATTGACAATGATCGCCTGCTCCGTGCCTCGGAGAGCACGTTAAGCCGTCGGTCCCGGCTGCCATGAACATCTATGGCAGTCGTTACTGGGAAGTCAGTGCCCTATAATATCCTGACACTGGTCTAGCCTTAGGGTATCGTTAGCCTTCGGGTTGCGGAGGTCAGGTGGCAGCCGTATAAAAACTGATATCCAGTCGAATCCAGTTAGACCAGAAAAGCCGACCCCAAGTGACTTGGGAATAATAACGGCTAGGAAGAAGAGAAGATATTGTAAATGTCTCTTGGAAATAAAGATTACTAACAATTATATATAAGAGCAGCGATAGCTTAGTAGGAAATTGTCGGACTGCCACGCAGAAGTCTCGATCTCGATTACAAAGCGCGCATCTTTGACTTTTCAAAGTTATGTGCGTATTAAATAGTTAATTATCGCTCGCTTTAATGGTGAACGAAAACATCGTGAGGAAACCTGCATGTCTAAGAGTTCTACATAATGTTGCGACTGCGCACTAGGACAGCGTGGTGTACAATGGCGTAACCCTTCTCACAGTGAGAAGTGGCCCGTGCCCACCAGTGGGACAGTTTAATACAGGGCTAACATTATTTAAATACTCACGAGTCTATTAATACTCTCAGTCACAGCTCTCGCTGCCGCCGCCAGCTGATTCTTGGCGTTCGGACGTGTCAGATCCTGTGAATAAATTAATATTAAAATATATTTCTAAATCATATACCTAATATTATACACACAAAAAATATCATCAAACATCACACAGAAAATATAGTTATATTCGCAGATATATATTTATTTTATACTAGCGACCCGCCCCGGCTTTACACGGGTAGTAGAGAATTATCGTCGTATTTCAACCAATTTCCAGAACCTTAACAAATTATACTCCTAAACCTTCCTCATGAATCACTCTATCTATTGGTGAAATCCGCATGAAAATCCGTTCAGTAGTTTTTGAGATTATTGCGAACAGACGCGGCGGGGGTTTTTGTTTTATAATATGTAGTGATTGACAACTTCCGCACTAGGAATAATTCCTGTGTCGCGGAGGACTTTACAAACATTCAAACAACGGACACAAAGAACACCCAGACTCGGAACAACCATTTGTGGATCACACAAAGTTTTGTCCCGTGCGGGATTCGAACCCACAATACTCGGCTCAGTAGCAGTGGCGACCACATAACTCACTACGTCATCCGTGCAGTAAATTTGTCCTCATGGGCTCAACCCCTTGTTTAAACTAAGCAACTAATCTACAAATTACTTCATTCATTTCATCAACCACTAAACGTTTACGTTCAACAAATATTACTTTTTAATTTAAATGAATATTTAAAGGCAATAAATCAAGAGACGTATGGTAAAATCATAGTCAGTTTTAAACCATTGTGTACCTACGACAAAGAGGCAGTAATCTATGTATCTTTATATGTTGACAGTAATCTCCGTAACTACTGTATTGATTCTGGAAATTCTTTCACTAATATACTGCTACATTAACTCCGAGTAACATATCTATGTTTAATTGATATATTATGCGAGGATCGCCTCGAGCAAAGGTTAGTGTTGAATAAGATATAAATATAGAATAGTATAGGTTTGATTCCCGCACACTGTTCGGGTACTTTGAAATAACTACACTGGAACATTGAGACAACTACCATCTTAGTCTCCCCGTGTCAAATTCTAAAGTGTCAAATAAACAACGCGATAAAATCCGTATATAGAGTTTAATTTCAATGAATAACATTCGCGTAAACAGAAGACAATATTATCAAACATTTGTGTGCATGAGCATGGATGTTTGTCTTAGTCTGGGTGTTTCTATGTATAATAAAAAAAGTATATATGTATGTTTATCCATTGTCTAGTGCCCATAGTACAAGCTCTGCTTAGTTTGAGCTAGATGGTGTTCTGTGTATGTGGTAGAATATTATTATTATAGTCACCTGGCTAACAGATTTGGCGGTGCCGAGCAGTTTGGAAGAGTTCACTGTGACACTCTTCATAGAGGTCACCATCAATGTTTGAGCATCGCGGTCCTGGAAACACATATACAATATTAGTAACATTATATATATTTAGGTCAGAAATATTTTATTTATATATTTGATCATTAATTTACATTGAATGCGTTTCGAATATTTGTATTTATTAGGTACGGAACTTGACTGTAGAGACACACATACATACTATGTAAGTGCACGTTCATGGTTGTGTGAGTGATCTACACGATTCCCCGACTTCCTGATTTTATATAAAACAGTCCGTTTCAATTGTTTGTTGAGTTAGCACGTTATAGGGAAAATAATTATAAGAGAATATTGTGGACCTTGAAAATACACATAAATTTCGGTATCGTTCTTCTTTTATTTATTTCATTCGAATCGGACTCAAATGGACAATTCCCTAAATTGACGATTGATAGTTGCTAAAAAAGTATTTTATTTTATAAGTTAAGATTTTTAGCAATTCGGTTTGTAAATTATTCGTCCATTTGCAGCTAAATTTGTGTTCATCAGTCGCAAAGGGTAACAAATTTAAAAGGAGATGACGCATCTCCTTTACTACACCAGGTCTGTAAAAAGATGGGGCAAAGGGGAAGATCTTTTTAAAGACCTGGTAACTGGTGGTAAAGTAACGGAGAAAAGGGTATCTTTCATAAATAATATTTGTGTCTGGCCACTGGTGAGTTGCTGCGACCCTGAAGGTTAACGGGCGGTAACAGAGGTGTATGTGTGTCACCTCGGTCTGTCCGGCCATCTCCATGGAGACCCCGAGCAGTCTGTTGAAGGCGTCTCCGAAGTGCTGGCTGCTGGCCGCCAGCGCCGCGGGCCGTTCCACGCCGCCCACTACCGCTGATGACGCGCTGCTCAGTCCCACTGCTGCCGCGTTCAGCTCTGACTGCAACTCGCTAGGGGGCAAGGGACATGTCATAAATAACAATAACAACTGTCGTATAAATAATTCCTACATTATTTATTATATGGATTGTGTACGATAACGTTACATTAACTAAATAAATAAAATATAATAAAAATATCTTTAAGTACAAATCGAACTGCGGAGTAATAACGCGATGGGTGTAAAAAACCAGGATTCAATCTCTTCGTCTACATGCGACCTTTCTTTTATCAGCTTTTTGTAATGTTCCATTGCTGGGCAAAAGCCTCTCTCTTGGACTTCCAAATCACTCTGTTGGTGGATATCCCCTGACGTTATGACCTTGTGACCCCTATATCTCGGGGGTCTTTTGACCCACAGGGCCCATATTCAAATTCGACCGAGGAATGACCCCAAGATGTCTGTACACCATGTTACAAGCCAATCGGTCCAGTGGTTCCGGAGCTATGCCTGTCACTAACAAACTGTCACTAACAGACAGACACACAGACCCACATAGTGTTTTCATTAACCTCTTCGAAGAAGACTCAGAGCTTAATAACGCGTGTAAGTTAGAGTTACCTAATTATTATCCGAGTAAAAATTAACCAGCAATAAACATTAAAACAAAAAACTCATTTACTTCTTAACTATCCAAATTTTATAACAGCTAACTAAAACAATTATAAACTTTACTACATGTACTGAGTTAAACTAACCCGTACAAATTGCTTACAGTAAATACATTGATACAATGACATATCATAATATAACATATACAGAGGTCGCAAACTCAGAACAACGATTTGTGCATCACACAAATATAAATTTGTGTAGAATTCGAATCCATCCAACTCAGTCGCGGTTGCGAGACCACCATTAACGCCACTACGTTATCTATAAATGATTATATGTATTATCTTTATATATATAATTCTTCTGTACGTGTGTTGACAGTGAACTCCTCCTAAACGGCTGGACCGATTTGAATGAATTTTTTTGTGTGTGTTCAGGTGGATTCGAGGACGGTTTAGATATTTTTTTTATGCCTGTACAGTGCAACCTCTGTCGGGACAGCTACATAGTTTATTATATAATTATATTGTACGTGGAGTAAAGCGTTTTCTTCAGTTTTTACTAGTGGTCAAAATTCGACTTTCTATATCAATATAATACATATTTCATCTGCCTGCCACTCTTTCTACACATAAAATTCTAAATCTCACACTCATCCGTGCGACCATGCTATACTATACTCAACAAAAGGTACAATTTTCTCAACAGATGTTAATATATAAATAAATATAAATTTACCCATAGGTCTTGTCTGACGGCGGGAACTCTCCCATGTTGAGGATATTGAGAGTCTCGTTGATGTTCTCCATGGCGAGGTCCAACTCGGTGTGCGAGGGCACCGCCTCCAGAGTTTGTTCCAGACCCTGTTCATAACACACAACATGGTTACAACTGTGCTATAACTATAATAACTCCTAATAATATCATAAATCTTAACGCATGGGTAGATAGAACTAAAGGTAATAACACTTTGAGCTATCAAAAAAGATCCATAATAAAAACTATACTGGGTGTAATGTGAAATAGTAGATTTAGACACGTTTATTCTAAGTTAAAACTCAAATTTAATTCAGAAAATTCCCTTTTTTTCCACAATTTATATTTTTCAGACTGTGAATCTTAATATAATGAATAAACAATCCGTTTTATAAGAAAGAAACTAAATAATAGCACATTTTACTGAAATTCGCAATTAAACTAAATCGTCGTGGTTTAAACCAATCAGCTGTTTATGCGCGTGGAGCGCAGAGGTCATTGTCTGCTCGCGCCGTGTGTTGTATTGGTAGCAATCCATTACGTACCGAGTAAAAATCTTAATATTGTGTTTTATGATTAATAGAAGTTTCGGTCGGAATAAATACCTACAGAAAGACGTCTTGCTCAAGTATTCCCGTATTAGCCCGTCGGTCCGTCCCTTACACCCAGTATAAGTCTTTTGTTTACACGAATGTTACTCATTAATTAAACGATGTTTCGTATGTTTTTCTTCTGCATTCTACCATCGGACGACCAGACAAACAGACCAGCGACACAGGTACATGGTGGATATACCACATTTACGCACGAAGCGCTTTGCTTCCACTTTTATAGTGAGTACCGCAAAGGAGTGGAACTCATTACCTAAGTCTGTGTTACCCGATGAGTACAATTTGAGTATCTTTACTTCACGAGTAAACAGGTATTTTCTAGGCAAGCGTGCTCTATAGTAGACTGCATCGCCGCCTATAAAATAATAATAATATGTTACCTGCGATATGTCTTTAGCGATGGACATGATGGAGGTAGTGTCGATGGTCTCCGAGGTGTTGAGGTATCTCTTCACGTGTTCGATCAACGTCTGTGATGAATACAGCACTTGCCGACCTGAACTTATCAGTCTGAAACAACATGGAGTAAGAGTGGTAATAATATTACAATTACTTTTTTATTAGGCTTCAAAAATATATTTATCATGATATATTTAATATTTATCATGATATATTTAATACAATCACGTTTGTATATAAATACAAACTATTTGTGGATTATATTATACACATAATTGTCTCGTGTGAGGATCACAAATCATAAATGTGTCTGTACTTCTATCGTATAAAAATGGATCCACACTAAGAAGAGTGAGCTCACACATTACATTTATATGATAGAGAACGATAGTGCTCAATTTGCAATATGAAGTAGTAGTTTCGAAGGGTTGATGAAGGTAAAGTAGTAGGGGCTTTGGGTCGCGGGTGGGAGAACAGGGATCTCCCGTCCGCCAGCCGAGTCGGAGGACGGCCTCTGTTATGCCGGGGTGTCGTCTAGGACTCGTCGCCTGCAGACGCTACATCTCTGCATTGGGCTTTGCTGGGTGGGTAGCTGATGTAGTTTTAGTTCTAGCGTCCCACCCATTATACAAGGCACACCGTGGTGGTTTTTGTCGGTAGGCCCGTAGTAACCCTCTCGTCTCCCCTTGTGGCGAGGGGGAATGCATAAGGAGAATTTCCCCACGTTAAAAGAAATGCAAAGTAGTAGGAGTGACGTAGGCAGCTTACCTAGGAGCCCTATCAGCGGCGTGATGTTGCGTGGCGGCGTGTGCCCGCAGGCCTCCGCTGAAGTCCCGCAGCGAGGCGGCCAGCTCGCCGGCGGAGCGCGCGCAGGCGCCGCCGTCCCGCATATGTAGTGACAGCTTACCTAGGAGCCCTATCAGCGGCGTGATGTTGCGTGGCGGCGTGTGCCCGCAGGCCTCCGCTGAAGTCCCGCAGCGAGGCGGCCAGCTCGCCGGCGGAGCGCGCGCAGGCGCCGCCGTCCCGCATATGTAGTGACAGCTTACCTAGGAGCCCTATCAGCGGCGTGATGTTGCGTGGCGGCGTGTGCCCGCAGGCCTCCGCTGAAGTCCCGCAGCGAGGCGGCCAGCTCGCCGGCGGAGCGCGCGCAGGCGCCGCCGTCCCGCATATGTAGTGACAGCTTACCTAGGAGCCCTATCAGCGGCGTGATGTTGCGTGGCGGCGTGTGCCCGCAGGCCTCCGCTGAAGTCCCGCAGCGAGGCGGCCAGCTCGCCGGCGGAGCGCGCGCAGGCGCCGCCGTCCCGCATATGTAGTGACAGCTTACCTAGGAGCCCTATCAGCGGCGTGATGTTGCGTGGCGGCGTGTGCCCGCAGGCCTCCGCTGAAGTCCCGCAGCGAGGCGGCCAGCTCGCCGGCGGAGCGCGCGCAGGCGCCGCCGTCCCGCATATGTAGTGACAGCTTACCTAGGAGCCCTATCAGCGGCGTGATGTTGCGTGGCGGCGTGTGCCCGCAGGCCTCCGCTGAAGTCCCGCAGCGAGGCGGCCAGCTCGCCGGCGGAGCGCGCGCAGGCGCCGCCGTCCCGCATATGTAGTGACAGCTTACCTAGGAGCCCTATCAGCGGCGTGATGTTGCGTGGCGGCGTGTGCCCGCAGGCCTCCGCTGAAGTCCCGCAGCGAGGCGGCCAGCTCGCCGGCGGAGCGCGCGCAGGCGCCGCCGTCCCGCATATGTAGTGACAGCTTACCTAGGAGCCCTATCAGCGGCGTGATGTTGCGTGGCGGCGTGTGCCCGCAGGCCTCCGCTGAAGTCCCGCAGCGAGGCGGCCAGCTCGCCGGCGGAGCGCGCGCAGGCGCCGCCGTCCCGCATATGTAGTGACAGCTTACCTAGGAGCCCTATCAGCGGCGTGATGTTGCGTGGCGGCGTGTGCCCGCAGGCCTCCGCTGAAGTCCCGCAGCGAGGCGGCCAGCTCGCCGGCGGAGCGCGCGCAGGCGCCGCCGTCCCGCATATGTAGTGACAGCTTACCTAGGAGCCCTATCAGCGGCGTGATGTTGCGTGGCGGCGTGTGCCCGCAGGCCTCCGCTGAAGTCCCGCAGCGAGGCGGCCAGCTCGCCGGCGGAGCGCGCGCAGGCGCCGCCGTCCCGCAGGCGCGCGCCCGACACCAGCGCCGACGTGGCCGACGCCGCCGAACGAGACGCTGTCTTCATGGTCTGAGATGCCCACTCCTCCTGCACCATGAATTAAACATTTTGTATATTACCTACTACATTTTATCTACAACTTCGCTCTCGTAAATAGGTTAACCCTTGCACAATACCATGATAGACACAATAGAAAATATATTGTTATGTATTATATGTCATTCATCAGACAAAAACCCGGTTAAATTAGTATTTCTGGATAAAAAGTACACTAAATCCTTTTCTGTACCCCTGACATATCGAGTAGTGAAGGCGTGAAAACATGACAAACAAAAAAACTCACATTCTCACTTATAATTTTAGTTAGAATTGCAATTACATTCGAAAAGAAACAGCAATGGCCTACTTTAAAACCGTTAGACTACCACACAAAAATCTCAAATTCGACCTCAACACGCGCAACTCTAACCTTCAAAATGATGTACTCACATAATTATTAAATAGTTAATCACCATTCGCTTTAACGGTAAATGGCAACATCGTAGAAAAACCTACATGTCTGAGAGTTTTCCATAATGTTCTCGAAGATATATTAAGTCTGCACAACCCGTATTGAACCGGCGTATACTATAACCCTTCTCACACGGAGAAGAAGCCCGTGCCCAGCAAAATTAAGAACTCTCAGACATGCAAATTTCCTCACTATAATTTCCTTCACCGTTAAAGAGAGCAATAATTAATTATTTAATACGTACAAAAGTTCAAAAAATCAGAGGTTAAAGTCGAGAACGTCTTGGGATCGAACTCAAAACCTTTGCTTAACAGTCCAACGGTCTCCCACTAGGCTATCGTTACTATTGGAAAACTAAAGAGCAATTTATATTAATAACTAGCTGTCCCGGCAAACGTTGTTTTGCCATAAAAAAATGTTTTGACCAAAATATTTAAAAAGAATTTTAGGTGTGGACAACCCTTATCACTAAGGGGTATGAAAAATAGATGTTGGCCGATTCTCAGACCTACTCAATATGCTCACAAAATTTCATGACAATCGGTCAAGCCGTTTCGGAGGAGTACGGGAACGAACATTGTGACACGAGAATTTTATATATAAGATAATAATATTCTATTACATACACACAACACCATCTAGTACAAACTAAGCAGAGCTGGTACTAGACAATGGATAAACATACATATATACTTTTTTTTTGTAAATATATACATATTATACATAGAAACACCCAGACCAAGACAAACATCCATGTTCATGCACACAAATGTTTGACTTGTGCGGGAATCGAGCCCGCGACCTCAGGCGTGGCAGTCGGTTACACTAACTACTACGCCATCGAGGTCGTCAAAATCGTTGTGTTGTTATTGTTCTACGTTTACGCGAACGTTATACATTGAAATTAAACATTTTATATTATTACATAATAATAATAACTCACCGTTTGTCCAGGCAATGGTCTTAGTTCTAAGGCTCTAGCCGCCTCTTCTAATTCATCAAGTTCTGCCTGAAGTGATTTGATGATCTCCGCCGCTGCATCCAACTCTAAGCCTTTGCATGAGATACGAGCACGGCCTACCGCTGATCTGTATGTGTACACCACAAACACACAACATACACATTATTATTAATTAGATATTGTTCACGGCTTCGCTTGTGCAAATGTAGGTTAAGTTAGTTTATTTACAGTATTTTTTTTCTGAGTGAAGTGTATGCGGAATATCAAGATGATCGGTCGAGTAGTTAAGGCGTGAAAGCGTAACAAACGAATTCATATTCGTATTTATAATATTAGTTAGAAGTTCTTTAATGTATTATACATAGGTTTTGCCTGCGGCTTCGCTCACGTAAAAATGGGATGGGTTATGTTAGTAGTACACACAGTGATACATCAATCTAGACTGTTTGGACTTTGAATTATTGGAAGTTGAACGTTGCGAATCGTGCGAGAGAGTGCGTTATATTTTTGTTATTTTGTTTTATTCATGCTGAACGGGACGCGACGCTCTTTTCTTACTATTGTATTGACACCATTATGCACTGTTCGTTTCCGACAATTGTCTATTTTGTATGTAGCGTAGTTATGCGTATATAGGGTGTTTAACTTGATGTGTAGCCGTGTGTACTTGTTTTTAAATAAAATATAGCTAATGTTACTTGGTGATAATATAGCTTAATAAAAGTTAAATAATTTCTAAAATCGGTTTCATTGTTTTTAGTTTTCAGTAATTTTAGTTTTTTGCGGATTTCAACATTTTTGATTTGATACTGCAGTATATAGCATAGTTCTCTTCTTCGCGCTTTGAATGACTTTAAGCCTTTTGATAAGGTTTATAGTGAGCGACTACGTTACGTATATTAAGACCGGTAACATAATTATATTGGTTAGACTTTCGGCTCGAGACACTGTGGTATAAATCATGTATTGCTAAGAAAAATTAATGTGTATACAGTAGACAAAAAAAAACACGTGGGCAGTGTTTGGAAGTGAAAACTAAGTAACTAGCGCGCGGTGACGATGACGCGAGTTTCACGCTTTTTGTTCACCAAAAAGTACTCAACGCGCGTAAATAAATTTTCACTTCAAAAATCGTCGACACTAGGCTGAGCCTGTCTCGTGGAAGTCTCATATATTGGAGGAGATTATATAAATAGAATAAAAGTAAATAAGTAGATACCGCAGGTCTGCGCAGCTGGCGGTGAACATGTGCGTGGTGTCGGCCAGCTGCTTGGCGGCCGGCGCGCCGCTCAGCGTGGGCAAGGCTCCGCGCGCCGCCGCCACCACGTGCCCGCTCGGCTGTGCCAACGTCGCGGCTTATTACTCGTTACACACGTCACACGTAGCGTATCCGCCACGCTTCGGGCCCGCCCCCGCGGGGACTTCACTCTCATGATCCGATGTGACGTCACGACACGAGCGGAGAGAGATCAGGCGCAGAACCAACGGCACACGTGCGCACCGAGGCGCAGGAGTGACTAACACCGACAACATACTAACTCCGGGCTGGTATTGAAATTTATTAACAGAAATACCCAATAACTTTTTGTTGTCCCGACCCGGGATTCGAATCCGAGACCTCATGCACAGCAGTCGCATACACTACCGCTGCGCCACGGAGGCAGTTCTATGATACATATTATTATTATATCGGTCATAAACCCAAAGTAAACGCTACTAAAAAACTTATATATCGTTTGTTCCCAACAACAACAATTTACTACATACTCAAAATAAATATCTTAAAGTAAATTATAATCATAATATATACAACTAGCTGACCCACGCAACTTCGCCTGCGTCATATGAGAATTTTCCCATTTTTAACATTTTTCATTGATCCTCCACTCCAATTGACCGTAGCGTGATGTTATATAGCCTATAGCCTTCCTTGATAAAAGAGCTATCCAACACTAAAAAACTTTTCAATTCGAACCAGTAGTTCCTGAGATTAGTGCATTCAATCAAACAAACAAACTCTTCAGCTTTATAATATTGTAGTATTGAAATGACTTAAATGAAAATGACGGGACGATCTGGATGCCTTTGAAAAGGCCTGGCATATTCTGGAATATTCACCAACAGGGTAATTTGGAATCTTTTGCCCAGCAGTGGCATATATCAAAAGACCAATAAAAAAATAAATGTATATACAAACCTGTAAGAACGCTTCCGAAGCCGATATCAAGTCAAGTTGTGCAGTGGCTTCACCAGGTCGAACTGACGCCACCTTCACAGCGTCCACCACGCGTGGAATCTGTTCATTCAGAGACTTGCACTCTTCCAGTAGCGTTTCCTGGTAATCATAATAAACGACCAAGTCAATTAACTATTCCTATCAAAGAATGCACTTTAAAATATAATGAATAATTCAAAATATAAATTTAGACGTTCATAAGTGTTATTTTGTGACCTAATTTAATAAGTAATTTTTGACTTTTTTCTTTTTATTTTTTTTTTCCTCGTCAAAATGGCCACTTGGATTTCTGTCTAAAATTATACAATAACCTAGTGGGAGACTGTATAACTGACATGCAGAAGTCTCAAATACGATCCCACGGAGACAAATTTTAAATAAATTTTTGCTAAGAGAACGTAACAAAAATTTGCTTGCTTATCGAGTTATATTTAAATATAGTCCGAAAAAGCGCGTGATTTACCTAGATGATATTGACGACGGGACGAAATCCTAAGAACACGCCTGACCCTGTAATCAAGCTCGGTATCTTGACGAGCCCTCTCCTCTTGAACGGTTCACGAAATAAGGGTACGTTTCCTTACATCCAATTATCAAGTAAACTCGATGTTGTTATTAAGAGAGCTATATGATGTAGATATGATAGAACGCCCTTCTCCCAGTGAGAAGAGGCCCGTGGCCAGCAGTGGGACAGTTTAATACAGGGCTGATATTATATATGATGTAGATAACGCGTTACCTGTGTGTACTTGTTAGAGTTGTACTGCGTGGCGTTGTGTGCCGATGTGATGAGCTGAGTGGCGCTTGAAGCCGCCTGCCGAGCACTCTCCTGTAACACATTACATATTATACAATATAGAATAAACATTTAAACATTTTTACTTGCTTTGTTTCTGAACTACGCTTATATTCATAGTACACACAGCGACACATCAACCTAGACTGTTTGGACTTTGAATTATTAGAAGTTGAACGCTGCGAATCGTGCGAGAGAGTGCGTTATATGTTTGTTACGCTCTATCCTTACGATTACATCGACACTACTATGCACTGTCCCTTTCCGACAATTCTCTATTTTGTATGTAGCGTAGTTATGCGTATATAGGGTGTCTAATTTGTTGTGTAGCCGTGTGTACCAAATAGCCATTGAATAAAAATAATAATTACTAGTGATGTGACCCAATTCCGATTATATTCGAGTAAATCAAGCTACTACAGTAAGTCATATTTGAGTCAATAAAATATCTACTCGAAATTAGTGATGCGAATCGATTCTAATTCTACTCGAGTGACTCGGTAAAAGTAGTATTCGAGTCAATAACATATCGACTCGATATTAGTGATGCGACTCGAGTCTAATAAACACAATGCCGCAATTACAAAAATTAAACAAACATAAAGGACACACCGATCTTGTCACGTTTTAAGATCCAGCTCATAACAATCGGCGCAAGCTATTTAAACCACTACGGAATCTGTACCGAAATGTATGATATACAATACGATAGTGCTATGATTCGATACCAATTTTGCTTGAGTGACTTGAGTTACGAAGGTAAAAGTCTTATTCGAACCGATGAAATATCAACTTGAAATTAGAGAGGCGACTCAATCCCTACTTGATTCCAGTGACTCGAGTAACTACGGTAAAAGTAGTATTCGAGTAAAAAATTTTCGACTTGAATTCACTGACTCGCTCAAGTCACTCGCGCTGGCGAGAGAAACAGGTATAAACGTATACGCGTGTGTTGCGGATATTTGTGAAAAAAACTGAACTACTCGACCGATCATTATAAAATTTTGCATACACGTTGTCCGTGGTACAGAAAAGGACATAGGGCACATTTTATCTAGAATAATACTGTTTCCGAGGGTTAGCAATTTATTGACAAAATCCAGATTAACATGAGCAAAGCCGCGGGCAAAATGAATGAATTAATTGTCGTGTCCATAAAATGTTTACACGTTGAAAATAATCATTTTTGACTTTAATAGTTTATTTTTATACAGTCTTCTGAACACACTGTGATGTGGAGGAATTCTATGACGCCTTTTAGAGGAATTTACTTTCTTTCTAATTTTAATATTTGAAGTATAAGTTACATCGTTTTAAAGAATTGTGTATACATATTGATAATATTTATATATAGCTTCTAACTTAAATTTGATAGGTCGGGGAACCGTACCTGTAGCCTGGCGACTTGTGAGCCGACGATGTCTTGTCCCTGAGCGTAGTCTACGGTGATGTAGCGAAGCTCTTCCGCCGCCTTGCGTAGGGCATCTTGCTTCTCACGGTCCTGTAGAGTATATGTGAAGTTATATATTATGTAATCTGGCATGATGGTGTTATGTGTCTCCGATAGTATGTATTGTTGTAATAATAATATCCTCCAGGCCGAATGTCGGTCATGGCGGCCAATCTTAACGGAGGCTGGCCATCTGCGGAGGAGCGATGGGAAAGCTTATTTACAGGTCGATATTATTATATTTAACTACATTTTAATACTGTTTTGTTGAATGCTTCGATTAGTCTTCTTCTCTCTAGCCTTTATTATTCCCAAGTCACATGGGGTCGGCTTTTCTAGTCTAACTGGATTTGACTGGATATCAGTTTTTACACGGAGCGGCTGCCACCTGACCTCCCCAACCCGAAGGCTAACGATACCCTAAAGCTAGATCACTGTCAGGATATTATAGGGTACTGACTTCCCAATAACGACTACCATAGATGTTCATGGCAGCCGGGACCGACGGCTTAACGTGCTCTCCGAGGCACGGAGCAGGCGATAGTTGTCGATTAATACGCACATCATTTCGAAAAGAAGTCATATAACTTCTTGTACTTGTACTTCCAAGTTACTCTGTTGGTGGACGACCTTGTGACCGACCATCTCAGGGTCTTTTGACCCACAGGGCCCATATTCAAACTCGACCGAGGGATGACCCCAAGTTGTCTGTACATAAAGTTACAAGTCGATCGGTCTAGTGGTTCCGGAGCTATGCCTGTCACTAACAGACAGACACACAGATCCACATAGTGTTTTTATTAACCTCTTCGAAGAAGAATCAGAGGTTAATAATCATTTGTCACACAAATGATTGTTCCGTGTGTTGCTCGAACCCTCTCAGCGCAGCGGCAGTGGCGAAGTGACCACTGAAACCACGCTGTGTAGTCAAATATGTCTGTAGTAGTGTATGGTATATACCTGTGGTGATGAGGCACACTGCCTGGCAGCTTCCACCATCCTGGCGGTCGCATCAGCTAACAGTTTAGCCGCCGCTAACAGCTTGCGTTGGGAATCCGATGGCTGCTTCTCTGCCTCCGTCTGTCAAATTAATTGTATGATAATAATATAAGAAATAATGTGACTTACATATATGGTTTCAAAAAACTTAATATGAAAATGTATGCATACTTTTTTCTTTTTATAAAAATACAACCCATTTTACAAACATTCAAGCAGACACAAAGAACACCCAGACTCGGAACAACCATTTAAGAATCACACAAAATTTTGTCCCGTATGGGCAGTGACGAGGCGACCACTTAAACAACTACGTCATCCGTGCAGGCAGTTATTGATTTTATTAGATATTAATTATTAAACAATGTCTTATTATATTTATTAGTATTCATAAATGCTGGTTAGCCTACAATTGGTAAATGTATCAGAAACTCATTTTGTGTCATGAATGTTACTTCAATGTTTTATATATTTACTGTTGGCGAACGAAATAAAATAAAAATCAAACTCATGTCAAGGCATTATTGGCTAAGTGCTTCAAAGACACAAGAGTGTGGTAAATCCCTGGTAGCTTTGGTAGTGTTCAACTTTTAGGGAGTCTTCTGTAATATTAAGTATCCTAGGCAGCTCGCTAAAACTACTGAGCTGTTGATAATTTCATCAAAATCTAGAATTACATAAATAAAGAATTTTCACATGCCCATTGGGGGCAAGGTGTTATTTGAACTTACTTTTTGTAACATCTTGATTGAATACCATTTTTTATTTTAAAACTAAATTCAATTTTTATTTCACAAGTACATCATTAAACAATTAAGAAATTTAACCTAAAGAGAAAAATACAACATAATTAAATAGCATCCTAATATTCGTCCATGTCGCTATCAATAAACTTGTCCAGAAGACTAAATGAAAGAAGACTATTTGTATCAATATAATAATTGTTAGTACAATTGGCAATATAACCATAAGAATGGATGAAAGAAGACTATTTCTATTACAATTATGAGTGATAGTACAATTGGCAACGAAGCCAGAAGAATGGATGAAAGAAAATTATTAATATTAGGTGTGTTAGTATTGGACTGTACCTTAATATTGGTGATGAGATGCGCAGTGGCCTGCCCCAGCAGTCGCGCGTGGCGCACCATGTCCGAGGCGTCGGCGGCCGCCACCACGCGCTCGCTGGCGCACATCACCGACTCCACCGACTTCTCCGTCACTGTCGGCTGTGCACGCCTCTCTGTTCAACAACAAATTTTAGACTTTATTACATTCTATAATATCAAATCATCATATCAAAACTGTCCCACCGCTGGGCACGGGCCTCTTCTCACTGTGAGAAAGGTTAGGCCATAGTCCACCTCGCTGGCCCAGTATGGGTTGGCAGACTGCACATATTTTCGAGCACCTTATGTAGAACTCAGTCATACAGGTTTCCTCACGATGTTTTCCTTCACCATTAAAGCGAGCGATAATTAACTATTTAATACGCACATAACTTCGAAAAAGTTAGAGATGCGCACCTTGGGATCGAACTCGAGACGTCTGCGAGGCAGTCCAACGGTCTCCCACTAGGCTATCGCTGCTATTTTCCATAATATAATAAATAAATACAGTCATATTTATTTATTCGTTAATAAGACAACTCCCGCACCAGAAATATTTCCTGTGTCGCAGGGGGCTTTACAAATATTCAAACAACGGACACAAAGAACAACTATCTGTGGATCACACTAATTATTCGGTGGCAGTAGCGAGACAACCACTTAGACCCATTGCTGAAGGCAGCGCAATTATTTTATCACAATTTTAATTACATATTTAAGTCTAATATTTACTTTCCCAAACTCTAAAACACAAGGAATTGTTGAAATGTACTCAAATACGAGTTTAAATAAGATAAAAGCATTTTAAATCTGGCTATAGGAATATTTGTCAAATGACAGTAAAAGGATGCACGATACAAACTGTGACGTAACCGCTACTTAAATGCAGCTATCCGAGGAAGATAGCGAGATATCTCCACTACACTCAACTTTTTCTTATATCCAAATTTTAAGCCTTAGTCGTCTAAGTGTCAAAAAATAGAAGTTGCTAATATACTAACTAACATTATAAATACAGAAGTGAGTTTGTTTGGTTGTTTGTAACCATTTCACATCCTAAGTATTTGACCTATCATTTTATTTTATTTTATATGAAATTTCGCATACAAGTTGTCAGTTGTTGTCGGCATACAGAATAGGACATACGGTTCCTATTTTCCAGTAAAATGCTGTTACTAAACTAACATAATAACGTGAGCAAAGCTGTAGGAAATATCTAGTTTTAAATATTAGTAACTCCCTTATTTTGCAACCGATTTTGATACCGTTTGCACAAAAAGATTTTATTAATTGCTTTCTCTTGTGTGTAAAATATACAAAATCAAACATATGCAACTACCCTATTCAAAACCGACATTAAGGTCTAAAAAATTAACTTACCCAAGTCGCAATGAGCCAATAATCTCTCCAGCTCCTCAGTGACCCTGTGCGCGGCTACGGTCAGGTGTTCCACTCCCGGCGCGGCACTTTCTGGCGCATTGTTGCACGCTTCTACGAGTCGTTCTACTGCTTGTGCCACTTGACGGGCAGCTGAAGTCAGCTGCTCACGACACGCTGGGTTGTGGAGAGTTGGAGCTACCACCTATACACAAAAGTTTATTTAATAACTAGCGAGGGTACAAAACCTTAAGAAATTATACATAAAAACCTTCCTCATGAATTACTCTGTCTATTGGTGAAAACCGCATGAAAATCTGTTTGGTAGTTATTGAGTTATCGCGGTCAGACAGACAGACGCAGCGGAAGACTTTGTCTTACGCATACACGAATGTTATACATTGAAATTAAATTACTGTATTGGGATTTTATAGCGGCTTTTTTTAAACACTACTTTAAAATATTTTAAACTATTTAAATTTACACTTTCCCAGACGTTTCGGGCTTAGTCTCCAGGTATCTATGGCTGTTGAAAAGCAACCGAAACAACGGGGACAATGCAGATTTAAATCATGATCAAAACTATGATCAAAACTATATGAAATTGTTAAAACTATTTAGAGAAAATCTAAATAGTTTTAACAATTTTATATAGATAAAATAGTATTAAAGATTCAGTAATAGTGTACTATTATTTAATTATTTAATAATAATGTTACTAAACATATGAATGATTTTTGACTTCGACTTTGAAGGTGTCATCAGAAATCGAACTTGGCGTTTCTTCACTGCGTCTTTACTATAGAACTATAGAAGCAGGTGGATTTATAACTGCATCTTGAGGCGCTCATAGCCAGTTGCACTCACTGATCGGTAAACGATTAGCGAGGTTAAGCAACGTTGGGTGCGGTCAGTCTATAGATGGGTGACCGCTTAGTGGTATTTCATCCGAGCGTCTCCGTGCTTCGGAGGGCACGTAAAAAGTCAGTTCCGGTTGTTGCCAAATTGCCAGCAGTCGTTAAGCCATGTCAGAGGCCTACGGGCGGCTTGAACAACTTTTGACAACAGGTTGGCCACTAACCACACGAAAAGAAGAAGACTGCATCTTCATCAAGTAGGTGGATTAATAAATCATATATTTAGCATCCTTACCTTAGCACAAGCCACAAGCTGACTGGTGGCTAGAGCGCAGTGTGTGGCGGCTGCAATGATGGCGTTCTGCAAGGGCTGTTCATCTCTGCACTGCGCCGCCACGTTCTTAGCCTTGAGGACTAACGCTGCGGTAGTATTGGCCACTGCCTTCGCCAGAGACAGCAGGATATCCTGGCAAATACAAATAATAGTACATACATAAAATATACAATACTGTAAACTTGGCGATTAAAAATAGTGGCCGTGAGTTTATTGCCAGTTCTTCTCATCGCCTCAGCTGCTATGAGGAAGGTGTGGAGGCCACTGCTCTTAGACCACATGATCGCTTACTATCAGGCGGAGTGTGGTCATTATGAAGTGCTAAATAAAATAAAAGGTTCCACGTCCTTGTTTTGCTGAACGTGGCAACAGGTAAATGTAAATTCACATTAATAAGATTTTTAATAATAATAATAAAGTGTAACTTAGACGTTGATAAGTGTTACTATGTAACCTACATGAATAAACATATTTTTGATTTTGATATCATACATTGCTGGTGAATCAGACGTCAATCCTAATTAATATTATAAATACGAATGTGAGTTTGTTTGACGGATTCCATTCCCTGATCTTATCTTGTGTGGGGGCCAGTCAATACGGACCGGCGACACTTCGACCCAGTGGGATCTTTTGTGTCGACTTCTCCAATAACGACTGCCATAATTGCTCATGGCAGTCGGGACCGACGGCTTAACGTGTTCTCCGAGGCACGGAGCAGGCGATAATTGTCAATCAATTAAATTCCCTTACTAGAGTTATTAAGTTAGTTTTTCTGTCAAGAAATCCTCAATAGAAAAAGCCTTTTTTGTTTGTAGCATGTTAAACTAAAATTGGTATTGTAGTAAAACGTACTTGGCTTTAACAAGTTTTGGTAGGTACTCATATTTTTCCATTACTCTATTAGTGTCCCTGGACAAAGAGGTCCCATACTTCCTTTATAGAGTATTAAATCTCTCTGTAAGAACCTATCCGTAACTAGACCTTTTAAAAGGCATCCAAGTCCGTTTTGGTATATGAAGCCTTGTATTGACAGTGACCCCAAAGCTAATACAGAAAGCTTCCTAAACAGATGTTTATAATATCAGCCCTGTATTAAATTGTCCCACTGCTGGGCACGAGCCTCTCCTCACTGTTAGAAGGGTTAGACCATAGTCCACTACGTTGGTCTAGTGCGGATTGACATACTTCTCATATTGTCGAGATCTTTATGGAGACCTCTGACATACAGGTATCCTCGCGATGTTTTTCTTCACTGTTTAAGCGAGCGATAATTAACTTTTAATTCGAAGATAACTTGGAAAAGTTAGAGATGCGTGTCTTGAAATTGAACTTGAGACCTCTGCGTGGCAGTCCAACGGTCTCCCACTAGGCTATCGCTACTACTAGGAAATAGATGTAGACACACATGAACATGTATTTCCTGGAGGGTTCAGCAGAGATTACAGATTTACACTTGCTACGCGATTCTGGCATATCTCTCTTGCTTAATTCAAGCAAATCATCTAAATGTATGCTACAATTTCTAGTGAAGATATTCTGTGTCCCGTGTTTTAATGTTTGTAAAGTCCCTCGAAATACAGAAATCCTGACTAATATTAAAAATACAAATGTGAGTTTGTTTGTTACGCTTTCACGCCTTAACTACTCGACCGATCATCATGAAATTTCACATAAACATTGTCAGGGGAACAAAAAAAAGGCCTTTCATCTAGAAAAAGTACTGATACTTATTTAACCTAACCTACATTTACGCGAGCGAAGCGGCGGGCAAGATCTAGTTGTTGTATAAACTTAGTGTGGGTGATATCAGTTAAAGTAAAGAAATTTACATTTTTGATTTGGTATGATCTTTGAGTATAAACATTAAAACAAAGGACAAAGAAATCCCATACTCAATACATAAATCTTTGCCATTCATGGGCGTCGAACTCATAATACAAACACATATAAACCACGGCACCGTCCATGACAACGTTTACCAAAACTTGCTTGAGATAGCGCTGTCAACATAACTATTGTTTTTATAGACAGCAGTTACTGTCTAACATATTTACGAGATAATTAGAGCAGTGTTTGTGTTTAACATATTTACGAGATAATTAGAGCAGTGTTTGTGTTTAACATATTTACGAGATAATTAGAGCAGTGTTTGTGTTTAACATATTTACGAGATAATTAGAGCAGTGTTTGTGTTTAACATATTTACGAGATAATTAGAGCAGTGTTTGTGTTTAACATATTTACGAGATGAGTGGATATAGTGACAAGAATAGAAAATTATATGTTAAGCTGGTTTGGGCATGAAGACAGAATGGACAAGAAAAGACTGACTAAGAAAGTTTATAAGGCTAGTGTGAATGGAACAGTCGCAAGGGGAAGACCTAGGCGAACGTTTCTCGATCAGATCGGAGACGTTCTGGAGAAAGATCAGGTTAAGAGCACCTTAAGCCGGCGAGCGTGTATGAGAAATGTGATGAAAGTGAATGAAGTCCGAGAAGTGTGTCACGATCGTAGCAAATGGAAATCCGTAGTCTCTGCCTACCCCTCTGGGAAACAGGCGTGAATATATTATGTATGTATGTACATATAGCAGATTTATCGCTTCTGCTTACGACAGTTAGACAACGAGGTCGGCTATATATAGATCCGGCGACACGGTACACGTAATTTATAGTCTCTAGACATTTATTTTTATTTGTGCGATGCCGTCATAAATCTCTCTCTGTATACGCATTTTTGTCACAACGCCATCTGTTGCCGGTGGCTAGAATTACTATCTAGTGTTTGCAAAGTGATCGATGGATCTTTATAGCGGGTATGCGGAATCTGGTATAAAAGTCGGTTTTGTTTATAGACATTCGAATTAGTTTGGTCTCATATTCCTTGTATGTATATAGACTACTAACTGAACCGCGCAACTTCATCTGCGTCACATAAAATAATATTCCCCATTATTGCAACATTTTACATTGATGCTCCGATCCTATTGGTCGTAGCGTGATGTTATATAGCTTATTAACTTCCTTGATAAATGGGTTATCCAACAACTGAATTTTTTTTTAATTCGTACTAATAGTTCCTGAGATTAGCGCGTTCAACCAAACACTCTAGCTTTATAATATTAAGTATAGATATGCGTGATTGGTATGTTACCAATCAGCATTTATGTAATAAACAATAGTACTATCGATGTGAATCAGTAAGGTGTGGCTATATTTAAGTCCCGCAACTGTTGGCCTCGATGGCGTAGTGGTTAGTGCAACCGACTGCCACGCCTGAGGTCGCGGGTTCGATTCCCGCACAAGTCAAACATTTGTGTGCATAAACATGGATGTTTGTCTTGGTCTGGGTGTTTCTATGTATAATAAGTATGTATTTACAAAAAAATATATATATATATAAGTATGTTTATCTATTGTCTAGTACCCATAGTACAAGCTGTGCTTAGTTTGGGCTAGATGGTGTTGTGTGTATGTGATAGAATGATAGAATATTATATTTACATAGTCTTTATACCCAAAGAGGCATGAAGGAGTCAATTACACACCCCTATACATAGCCCTATTCCAATTACCCAGATATACAGATCGTTGATACTGATAGGGGCCCTAGCATTGCCCTGCACTGACCTGTATAGTTTGACTGACAAAGCTCTGCCTTCTAACTAAACGCCGACACATTTCGCCAACTACAGTTATAAGTCGCAAGTGTTAGGAGAATATTGCCGCCTTCTGAATCCTGGAGACCCAGAACTAAACAATTCTCTACTAGTCTATTTTCCAGTTTCTATTATATGTATATATTATATTATATAGCAACGATACCCTAGTGGGACACCAATGGACTGCGACGCAGAGGTCTAGACTTCAAATCCAAGGCACGCACCTCTGACCTTTCGAAGTTATGTGCGTATTAAATAGTTAATAACCGCTCGTTTTAACGGCGAAGGAAAACATAGTGAGGAAACCTGCATATCTGAGAGTTCTACGAAGATATGTGAAGTCTGCCAACCCGCACTGGGTTAGCTTGATGGACTATGGCCTAACCCTTCTCACACTGAGACAGCAGCGCTGGTATTATATTGTACCTAATATATATCGATTACTATAGCTTATCACTTGCGCGTTGTCTATGTATGGACATTTCTGTACAAACTTATTACAATTATTATTTATAATAATTTTTTTATTGACAATGTTAAAAGTCACTAGGACTCATTACTCACTATTTTATATATCAATAATAGTAATTCGCGATTGTACATTCGAATGATTTTCGCATACAATTGACCTCAGCGCAATATCTATTTTGCAAATCAATAAATGTCGGTATATTCATAAATAATTCTACTGCTCAATAATATTATTTCAGGGTAAACCCTATCCAAATCCTAAATACAATCACACCTTACTATCACAACTAAAGAGGGGGTAATATTAGTAAGTTATTTTTGAAATACATTCACTTTCTAGACAGTTAGTTATAAATAAAACAATAGTTTCTCGAAAAGCAAATGTATTGACAAAAATAACGATTGAGAACCATGCGGCAGTGATGGGCATTAGACCACAACCGTCTGAGTGACCACACAAATTGTACCAGTGCTATAAACCACTTTGTGTAAAATGCAAGGGGTTTGACAAACAAATTACGTAATGCAAGTATGTAAAATGGGTCTTGCATGTAACATATACAAGTCATGTTACATGTATCATGTAAACGAATGACGCAAGTTATGGAGCAAGTATTGCTTGCGTTGTAAACGAACGACACAAGCTACCCAGAAAGTGTTACTTGCGTTGTAAATATACGACGCAAGCTACTAGATAAGTATTGCTTGCGTATGCAGCCCGTGTCAATCACTTGTATCTTGCGCAAGCATTATAATTCTTGTAATATCAATCATAGCCCACAAAAGAGTACAAATTTCTATCGACGTGTTTTTAAATTATGTCATACTTCATATTCATATTCTCTTTACAGAGTTAAAATTGATATTATAGATTTAAACTTTACTATAAATAACGGGCATGATTACTAAAAAAAACATTTAAGTCCGTCTTTTAGACTAGCAAAAAATATTGGACACGTATTTTTTCATTTGTCTCACAAACTAACAACGAAGATACAACGCGTTCAAATTTCGTGTTACGTCACTTGTAAGTACAAATTTTACAAGCCTCCACTCCCGAACGTGAATGTGTTATAACTTAGTAAATTGTTATGGTTTTGTTCAAACAAAATTATGTGTCCAATATTTTTTGCTAATCTATAAGATGGACTAAAAGAAACACTTATTTTAACCCTACCATCATGCCTATTGTGTAAACCACGTATAATAATAAGGGATAATATTAAATGCAAAATGATTATGTTTTATGTCAGTTGTTAAGGGACGGATTATTCTGTCTAAGTCAGTGATTGGAATCAATAATGGTCTTTGAAATAGTTAAACTTAGCAGGAAGGAGAAAGGTTAGCAGCTTTATCATCATCTGGGCCGAAAGACGTCGACTGCTGGACATAGGAGACATTTTATTATCCAATAGAAATATTACCGGCATCTATATTTTAAATAAGTGAAACAAAAACATTGTTTCACATTTGAAGTATATTGTATGTTGCATGGAGAAGAGAGAGAGATTTCGCATAGTTAAACTTATATGGAGAACGAGAGCCGAAGGTAAAACTTCATATAAAATAGAGTTACGGTTGGGCGACTAATATTCTGTTTAGGTTCAGATTAATTATTAAACCAGTTAATAGAGAAATGACTATATTAATCATCGTCTCAGCCGAAAGACGTTCATTGTTGGACATAGACCTCCCTTAAGGTTTTCCACATACCGGTCTTGGGCCACCTGTACCCGTAACCACTTCCCGCGACCCTTACCAGGTCATCGCTCCATTGTGTGCCTAGCCTGAGCCTTTCCTGGTGCGTCCATGAGCATATTAATTTTGGAATAATTATTCTTTATACACGCACAAATGCATTCAAATACATGTTTAACAATACTA
Source organism: Catocala nupta (assembly GCA_963675205.1). Lineage (NCBI taxonomy): Eukaryota > Metazoa > Arthropoda > Insecta > Lepidoptera > Erebidae > Catocala > Catocala nupta. The sequence continues at coordinate 18,057,876 of OY776107.1, read as the reverse complement.
CATAAGTACGTGCGCTGCTTCCTTAACCTCCCGTATCGCGTAGTACCCAAATGTATTCGAATAATTATCATTCGACTACAATTATTATACGCGTCCTACAAAACCACTATTTATTCCGACCACTGAATATGACGTATCATGACTAGATAAAGGGCTTGTTACGAGATTCATTATAAGAGAGACGAAATAGCACTGGTGCAATTTTTATAGTCACTAAAATATTAAAATATAAATTAAAATTATAAAAAAATATCGTTACTGGTATGAGGCGAGCTTTAAGTTTTTCTAATTAACAAATAGCTTTCCGAAAAAAAATTAATAATATTATTTAAGTTAATCAATTAACAAATTAAGTAATTTTAATATAATTTTGGCACGTTCAAGGAACAATTAAATAATTAAGTAAATTAAATTTTGACAAACTCAATACTCGCCCATGTATTATAAAATAAAATAATAATTACAAACAAAATAGAATGGCAATCTGTTGTTTGTACTTTCAATTGGCAATTTCGTTGTCTGTGCATACGCAGATTTTGCATAATTTCGTACTTGATAATAAAAATAGAGACCAGGTCAAAAAAAATGTTTTAACACAAAATATAATAAAAACGCTAACTGTTATTAATTTTTTATATCACGTTTATCCAAGTGCTGTTTTAACATGTAATCTCGTATTAATATAAACTATATGTTGATTTAATATCAACAAAATATAATTAAGTATCCCATTAGATATGAAATATTGTAATTTAAGTGATCACCAAATTTAAAATTTCCATCCAAACTCACGTTTCTTAGTCTTTTAATAACAATGATCACATCACCTCTTGATTAAATTTAGTAATTAATTTAGTATGTAAGCCCGGTATCAAAGTGATTATTACATATTTATTAGCGTACTAAATAAATAGCGAATTATAATATGAATGCAAAAGCCATGTATGCACAAGAACAGAACATATATTCAACAAACTTACGCACGATACACACTGTCGGAAAAACGCTTTTATAATTATTTCAATCACAAAATCTTGCAACAAGATTTTTGCAAATAACCAATAATATCATACCACTACTTTAAGCTATTCTTTGACAGTGTATACCGGACGTTAAATAGAAAATATAAACATATTTACAAAATTTAGTAAGATGGCGCGAATACTGAAATTATTAAATAGTTAGCTGCCATTTTGGAAGGTCTTATTAATATTATCTCTGTAAACATTACTGTTAATTTATAAGACCCGACGCAAACAACCTTAATGCTCAAATAAAGAAAATATGTAAAAAAGTAAGACTAGATTAGTAAGCATTAAGATTATTGTTAACAAAATAATAATAATAATAAAATTAAAAACATAATAATAAAACTTAACAATACAGGGTTGATGTAAATTCACGATGTGATGTCGTTATAATAATGTGATGTAGAATTAAAAATATATATTAAATACTCAATTGGCAAGATTATGTAAATTATAATTATTTTATATAGCAAATGTCTTAATTGTTATGCAAATTGTTATATACCTGAATATGTAAATTGCATTGCTGTTTGTAAAATACTCTTCATACTTATTTATGAAATATCTTATCAAGATTTACGAAATAAATTATTTTACGATTAAATATTTTTGAATATCCATTTTATAATACTTAAATTATCATTTAGGGGACGGAATACTATTCTTATTAGCTGCCTAGGTGCATATGATAACTTAAAAAAACGATCAAATCTTCAGTTTTATTAGACTAGAATATGATTATGCCTTTGTTTTGTTGCAATGTTTTTATAATTTTCGGGAACCTGGCATTATGTAACTTTTCCTTTGACCATTGGGCTGACAAAAATAACGACTAACATTAAAACATATTTATTGTAATAAATAAACAACGCGATCAAATCACTCTATGTACTTAATAATTTATTGGCCAAAACTATATCTGGTAAGCCATTTAAAATAGTTTCGAAGCTGCCTAAATTTCTATCCAATAGATTCAGTCATTGAATAAATCTCTCCTGTTCTCTGAGATGAATTAACACCAACCCTTTTTTAATAATGGCAAGACTAACACAACCGATTTCACCTAAAACGTCTACGTGGAAAAACTTTAAACTAACAACTTAGTTAGTTTATATTTTTATTTGAAATTGGAGTCGCATCAATTAGGAAACATTACTGTCTAAGTGGCTGATTCAACAAAGACTAAACGACGCAGGAGATATTATAGTGCACAAGTGTATGCGTAAACACAAGTGCAGTCTCTATTCCCTCCTGTGTCCCGATGGGACGGCAATCTGACACGACCAGAGAGAGATCAAGAGCAGGATCGTTACTATTACTTCCAGAGGTAAGGCGATAAAACACTGTAAACTTCTTAACGCAGGGTTTCTACTGATAATTTATTGATTAAAAATCCTGATTACAGGATTTGAGAAGTTCAGGTTTCATACGACTGGATTCAAGCCTAAACGATGATAATACTACTAATTTTCAAAACATTTTTGAGTGGTTGCCCTCACGATAGAAGGGACAACCCGGCTCTCTCCGAGAAAGTAACACCCTTTTAGTAGTCTATAATGTTTCCTAACAACTACGAAATATAAATTAATTTTATTTAGTAGACTAAAACGTAGTTAAAATCAAACTAACTGTCAGTTAGTGTATTAACTTGTGTGCAGTGAAATCGGACACTAACGTATATGATTTATACAATTTACTTTCACGTCATTTATTTTGATATTAAGTCTTTAATAATATTAAATGACTCACTTGATGATCAGCCTGGTAATCTGTAATGCATGTTCTAACTAATTCAGACACCAATCTCTATTTAAATATATACCTCTATAAGAAACTGTAATGTGATGATGAGAAATGAATTCCATTATTATTTTCTTGTAGCAGCGATAGCCTACTGGGAGACTGTTGGACTACCAGGCGCGCATCTCTGACTTCATGTGCGAATTAAATAGTTAATTATCGCTTGCTTTAAAAATGAAGGAAAACATCATCGGCCTCGATGGCGTAGTGGTTAGTGTAACCGACTGCTACGCCTGAGGTCGCGGGTTCGATTCCCGCACAAGTCAAACATTTGTGTGCATGAACATGAATGTTTGTCTTGGTGTGGGTGTTTCTATGTATAAAATGTATGTATTTACAAAAGAAAAATGTATATATGTACCTATGTCTATCCATTGTCTAGTACCCATAATACAAGCTCTGCTTAGTTTGGGCTAGATGGTGATGTGTGTATGTGATAGAATATTTATTTATTTATAAGGACACCTACATGTCTGCGAGTTCTCCATAATATTCTCGAAGATGCGTGAAGTCTACGAACCCGCACTGGGCCAGCGTGGTGGATTATAGCCTAATCCTTCTCACACTGAGAAGAGGCCCGTGCCCAGAAAGAGACAGTTTAATACAGAGCTGATATTATATTTTTATATTATAATAATGTCCTCCAGACCGAATTTCGGTCACGGCGGCCAATCTTAAAGGAGACTGGTCAACTGCGCAGGAGATGTTATAGTGCACAAGTGTGTGCGCAAACACAAGTGCACTCTCTGTTCCCTAATTCTCATGATCCGATGGGACGGTAATCCGATACGACCGGCGAGAGATCAGGCGCAGGACTAACGGCTTTACGTGCTTTCCGAGGCACAGGGGTGTGTCTAACACCGGCAACTTCCTAACTCCGGGCTGCTATTGAGATTTCTTAACAGAAAACCCAATAACTTTATGTAGGCCCGACCCGGGATTCGAACCCAAGACCTCATGCACAGCAGTCGCATTCACTACCCCTGCGCCACGGAGGCAGTTAATTTTAATATTAATTAAGATATATATCTGTGAGCCAGCAAAAATGCGGTATATTTTCACTTTAATCTTAGGACTCAAACCTCATAATTCTACGCCCTTGCTTTACTGAACTTGGCAACAGATAAATGTACATTCATAGTACAGTTTATTTAGTGTAACCTGAATTGGAGGCGTTGGCTAAGGATGCATATATTGTAAGCTGACTCTTTGTTTTTCTATTGTATGTGTTTGTAAATTACTAACATAGTTTTAAGTTATCTTAATGACTCAACTCAATTACGAACACTCTATGGACCGAAAAGTCTAAAATAAATGTTTTGAATTGAATTGAATATGTATATGAGGAATGTTATGAAAGTGAATGAAGCCAGAGAAGTGTGTCAGGATCGTAGCAAATGGAAATCCGTAGTCTCTGCCTACCCCTCTGGGAAACAGGCGTGAATCTATGTATGTATGTATGAATATGTGTTACTTTATAAACTAAATTAATATATTTTGATTTAACAGAGAAAGAGTCTGAAGATAAGATTGGTTTGTACACAATATTTACTAAGGCAAGTGTAAGTTTAGAGTTATAGTGTTAAGTAGTGCACTTTAAAAGCATTCAATACTTCAATCAATTCTTAAACGAACGAAAAGCAATAAAATTGTGCAAAATCATTATGATGTGAAGTTAAATTGTATAAATCATATATTTTAAACCTAAAACTTATAATCTAACAAAAAAATGTCATATAGCAGTCTTTTCCCTTTTTCATAATGTCTTTATAATTTTGACAACCATTAACCGTAAGTTTCCAACAAGATACCAAACGTAAAACCGTATATTTACGGTTTCATATAATAGAAATGAAGGAAAAAGACGTTGATTTTAATATAGAGATTCGTTATTAGAATCATTGTTATACAAGTGAACCAAGACACATTTTTCGCAAATAAGCAGAAGTGCTTTACACCCACTTTTCGCTAGCTATGCTTTATGTCTAACCCATTACACGATTGTAAAGCCATTCCTAACCCAAGCATGAAGCTCAGTTAGAAAGATTAACGAGAATAATCCATACTAATATTATAAATTGGCAAGTTTAGATTACCGATTTAGATTAAATTTGATATAGAGGTAGTTTAAAACCTGGAAAGGACATGGGCTATTTTTTATTGATATACAACGCGGGTGGAGCCGCGCGCAATAGATAGTAGTAAAATATAACCCTAATCACTAGTGATATTGAAAACATCATATATTTTTATTGTATAAACGCCATTTTCTGTTTTAATATTATTTTCCAATCCAAAGGTTTTTAATGTTCCGTTCAATTTGAATTTCAGCGTATTTTGACCGAGGACGCTTTGAATAGTAGTTATGTGTCATGGCTCTTTGTATATCAATGACAGGAATATATTATTATATGTAATACTATATTTCCGAGGTAAAATAATACTTTTAGTAATAAAGCTACTTCAGTTAGAAATTATTTATTTATTAGACCGGATTAATTTCGTGATGAATATGTGTCATGGGAATTACGATATTATCGAAACGTAATATTAATTTTCAGCATTATTGGTACCGATAATAATAACTGCACGCACAGGAATAAGTAAGCCCACGATATCCCACGAGTGGGGTAAGTGGGGTTGGACAAAAGACCGAGCGCCACAGACAATAAACTCTAGCTACAGCTACCAAGGAAAGGTACCTACACCGTAAGCAAATTATTAAAAAAAACCTACACCATAGGTTAATATTAGGAACTAGGACAACGTCACAATTATAGAACAAACTCCAAGATTCTTTATCTCTTTCTATTTGGAATTCTCTCACTCACACTTAGCACTAATACGTTGACAGTGTTTTAGTAAATAAAAATACATCCCATGTCAAATGATTATTGTGTTTGTTTTCCGTTTGTTGACTTGGCCAAATGGCATATCAAAGGACGTGAGTTTCTTGTCAGTTCATCTCATTGGTTCTACGCCCTTGCTTTACTGAACGTGGTAAACAGGTAAATGTCAATTCATCATATAGTTTAGTTAGTGTAACCTTGACGTTTGTAAATGTTACTTTTGTGACCTAAATTAATAAATATATTTAGATTGTTTTTAAAGGTGAATGCTTATTTCGATATATGTTTAAGTCGATAAGAGCAAGCCTGGCTAACGGTTATAGCATCAAACTATATTGTTAAAGAGCATTTCCTTAAGAAAATATCCAATTATATTCGTGTTAATCTGAATATCGTACCTAAAACTTCACGATAAGCCGTATTTACGCAAACTTATGCAACGAGACCAATATGGTAGGCATATTATCTTTAATACATACCACATCTATAGAATCAAAGAGTTTATCCTATAACTGTGGCGTACAACGTATAATCATCCTTCCAAACAAACTGGGGTAAACACAACACAAACACATATACCAGTCTACTACCGAATAATATCTCCTACATTCGCCGCCTAATCCTTCTAACAGTGAGAAGAGGCCTATGCCCAGCAGTGGGACAGTTCATATGTAGGGCTGACATTATATACCGTGTCTTAAGATCCTTAACGAAGCTGACGACCACACATACTATACAACAATTCAAGTCATATTATGCAAAAAATATTATTGGAAAACGACTTTGATTTTAGGTATCGAAAAGAATCCATAATGTAAATAATAACTGTTGCTGAGAATTTCCATTCTCCACTGTTAAAAAAGTTTGTCTCTAGGTTAATTTATACTAACACTAGGAAATAAGTTAAATTGTATTACTAACAGTCTATGGATTCATTGGTCCGAAATAAAGCTTTATTATTATTATTATAATATATTGCCCGCAATGTATAGCGCACGCTGACGATACAGTTGTGTACATGCGTCAAATCGTGCGCTGAGCGTATTAATTTTAAAAGGAGTTTTGACTGGGAAATATTAATAATTTTGATTATGTTTGTTCAGAAGAAAGTATTATTTTTACATTAAAAACGTGTTTTTATAAAAAAAAGGATAACATACAATGTTGACTTTGACCTTCAATATCTCACTAACCAGTCGATTCCCAGGTTTAGTTCCTAACCAAAATGATCTATCAATTAGTAAAACACGTGGCTTTCGGCTTCGTTAAGGGTCTTGACACAACCAATATACAGGGTGATTTTAAAATCATTCTGTATATATTATATATTCTCCGCCTTTAAACATCGGCAACACAGTGTTGTCACAGTGACAAACATTATGACCCCTCAGAAATACCAGTCATTGGGTGACGTGACATTAACGTCACAAAATGATTCCGATGGCCTACAATAACATAGTCACATTTGTGTCACTACTTATTGTGTAGCACTTGTATTAGTGCAAAATGGACAGAAAGTCCTACTTCATAATTAATTCATATATAGCAAAAAGGTAAATCGACGCCTCCCGACAGAGCTGGTCTATATATCGCGGAAAGAATAAGCATTGCCATTCAACGTGGCAATGCTGTGCCAGTCTTCTTGGCACACTACCAGTCGACTGTGATGCAGAGGAATTCTATGACGACTATTAGAGAGTTATAGCTTTTCCTTTTTTATTTCTGTTTCAGACATAAGTTACTTTTAAAAATTGTGTTAATTGAAAATATTCTTACGGCAATAAATTTAAATTCTGTAATCTATGTTCATATGCTGTAACACCATAGAGATTCTCTAGCAAAGAGAATGTTATGTCAGTTTATGGAGTACTATAGAGTACCTGTGCCCAATACATTGTATGCCTACATTACAAATTTACTTTCAGTCCTGTTAGTATTCTAGACTTACAAATAAATTTGTTTGCTTTCTTGTTATTTTATAAACGACTCTCGCACTACTGCTACCATTTTACAAAACACAAAAGATACAGAAGGATACTCACAAATATAAACGAATTTAAGTCGCTTTCAACGATAATATTTGAATCGAATAAATGCAGTATGTTAGTTGACTTAGTTATCATACTAATATTATAAACTAAATTTTGCCAGCGGTTTCGCTCGTGTAAATTTAGGTATGGTTAGGTTAGTAACAGTAATTTCATTCTGCATAAAAGGTACCCTATGTCCTTATCTGTTCCCCTGACAACGTGTATACGAAATTTCACGATGATCGGTCGAGTAGTTAAGGCGTGAAAGCGTAACAAAGTTACATACGCATTTATAATATAAGTTGGGATATTTTAGTTTTAGCTGAAAGTGTTTGCACTTAGTCTTCGACTTTGGTGATTGTATGTAAATGATTAAAAGTTAAGTCTTCCAAAATGTAAAATACAAAATCATTTTATTTTAAAATAATTAATATTGCCTTTTAAATCTGTTACTAAGGCATTGTCAAAGGGCAGAAAAGGATGCACGATACACCTCGTGATGTAACCGCGGTTTAAGCACAGGTGTATGAGGGAGATAAATTTATTTCATTTCGCAACCAATTTCGATCCTATAGTTATACTGTTAAAGTACGAAATCGAACATAGTCAACTACAGAAACACTTTTACATTAAGATTGGTACACACGGCCATCTGTACCTTATTTATACTAATATTATAAAGCTGAAGAATTTGTTTGTTTGTATGAACGCGCTAATCTCAGGAGCTACTAGTTCGAATTAAAAATCATGTTAGTGTTAGATAGCCCATTTATCGAGGAAGGCTATAGGCTATATAACATCACGCTACGACCAATGGGAGCGGGGCATCATTGAAAAATGTTGCAACTATGGCGAAAATTCTTTTATGTGAAGCAGACGAAGTTGCGCTGGTCAGCTAGTGTATTCTATGACCCTACGCATATATTACATGAAATCAAAACATTTGGACCCTTCCATACCATCAGTAACATTCCCGCTCTCACAATTATTATTCGGCATAACACACTGCACTAACAGAGCAAATAAAATAAAAATCAAAGACAATAGAAACAGAATATTCAGCCAATTCTCCTTCCATAAGGTAGCCAGTTCGATTTCCAAGCACTCACATTTGACACAACATTTCTCGTCGGTTCTAGGACATTTTCTTTTACAGTGTTGGCAGAAGCCTCTTATGTTTTTATCACCAGTAGATTTAAAAGTAGGATTGTAGAATATGCGTATCTCAGTCTTGCCTTTAGGTTCTGTTGTATTGTTTAGTATGTCTGTCTGTCGGTCCCCTGTCTCGCTCGTGTAGTACCTCTCGCTCTTTTTCACGAAGTTTTCGAAACCATCGCGACGAAGTTTCGATATTTGATTTTTTGTGAAACTCGCTTCGGCGGTCTCCATGAATGTTTCTGTAGTTGTCAAAACCCGGTTGTATCTCTCCGGGTTAAACAACTTCATGTTTAATGATCCGGATACTTTTACATCTGGCCCGGATTTAGTGACGTCGTTGACTATGCTGTGGCACTCGATCTTTTTGCCGTTGAACCGATTAAACTGATCGTTTATTTCGTTTTTATCGATGTTCTCAGATAGAAAGAATTTCTCGCGGAGTATGTCATTTTTGGTGCGTCTATCAAAATCTATGTTAACATATTCGTGCGATTTATCGATGTTTAAATTAGATTTGTCGACATTAAGGTTGGACTTATCGATATTAAGCTTAGATTTATCGACATTAAGGTTGGCCTTACCGACATTACTATTAGACTTATCGATATTTAAATTATTTTTATCGACACTAATATTCCGTTTATCGCTACCAACACTACCACTTTTGGACTTATCGAAATTAACATTCGCATAATCGTGGTTAGAGAAATCTTTTTTGAAGTTATATATTTTATCTGATATCGTTTTAGGGTATAGTTTAGGGCTATTGCTGTCTAAATAGCCTTCACAATTTTGTACTATCGATTCGAAATCGTTATCACTATTCGATTTTTGAGCGCCTTTCTTAAACAACATATTACAGTAATCAATGCTCCTATAGTAATCGCTATCGGACTCCTCTTGGATAACGTCAAGCATGCCCCAGTTCCTTGAAGTATCGATATCTTCATATATACCATCATCATCAGCCTTACACTTCTCTTTACCAATATCGATAGTCTCAAAATCCGAGTCGTAAGCATCATCTTTCTCTTTACCAAAAAAGACTTTATAAAAGTTATCGTAGCAATAATTGAGCTTTCTGTACAAGTAAGATTTTTTGCCGTTGCGTTTGGGGTCACGTAAGTTCGCCTGGGGGTCGATGTATAGCTCTAGATTGGGGTCTGTGAGGTCAGCTGGGTCGGTAGACATGTCGTGAAGAGTGTCTGTTACCTGGGTTTCCTTATCTTCCTCAGTTTCTTCTCCAATGGTGTAGAGGACGGTTGTGGAGGCTTCTCCGACGCGGGATGCGGCGTTGAGTAGGTTCTGACGAGGCTGGAATCATAGACAATTAAATTAATAGGTTTTAAAGAACTTATTAGCTATCAGATAGACTTTTCATAGTAACATTTTAATTGTGTAAAATAAATAATTTTCTCGGTAAACGGATAATGTCGTCAGTTTTCCAACTTTGATATACACGCAATAATTTAATAAGTTTATAATTAAAATGTCTGTTTTTAAAATGCAAACAAAAATCATCAAACACAACAATAGTTTTTGTTTTCCTAGGTTTTCTTTTCTGATTGATGAAACTTAAAATACATAGCAAAAACATCGACATGGTATTTTCGGTACAGATAATTGCATTGGATATATATTCGAATAATCTATATTCGAATACATTAAAAACATAGCGCTCGCATTTATGTGCGCGAATATTCACGCATATAACTACGTGTACTCTAATTCTGAACCATTCAGAGTAATTACCACATGGACAACTCTTTTGTCTTTGAAAAAGACAATACTCCGACTAGGAATAATTCGTGTATCGCGGTGGACTTTACAAACATTTATACAACAGACACAAAGAACATCCAGACTCGGAACAGCCATTTGTGGATCACATAAATATTGTCCCGTGCGGGGATCGAACCCACAACTCTCGGCGCAGTGGCAGTGACGAGACGACCGCTTAAAAAATCTTTACTACGCTATTTGTGAAGTCGTCTGTATTCGAATATTATTAATATCATTCGAATACCGCTTTACTATTCAGTAGTACTAGTATCTACCTCCTTAGTTTCAGGTTCAGCCGCCTTCAGCAGATCACTGAAGGCTGTACACAGGTGTCGTGTGGCGTCTAACAGTTTGTCTCCATGGTCATCATCATCCATTAGTGCGGCGATCATCTGCACGCCCTTTGTCATCTCCGGCAGGTTGCTGGTGATGGTGGTGATGGCAGCGCCTACTGCTGTGTGGTCTACCTCCTCCGTGGAACCTGAGAGAAGAATTATGCATTAGCCTGTTGATTAGGAGTAGCTAGACGCAGAAGGTTTTCAATCAGACCTGGTATGCTAACATGTGGCAGATTAATTCTGCGGATATTAAAATATATTATTGTCTTCAGTTTACGCTTAAAAACTATTTATATTTAGGTTTACACTTTCCCCGAATTTCCTAACTTCACTTTCCTAAATATAAATAGTTTTAATAGATTAAATAATTTTATTAGCTTTTATATTAGTAAAATTCAATAGTAATAGTAGTGTAACGTTTCAAAATTATGTAATACAGTGATTAATAAACAACGCGATAAAATCCGTATATAGTAGTTTAATTAAAATATATGTTTGTATTTGCACCAAATTTTCTTTTCCTTTTCTTCTTTTTTAAAAGAGACAACTCCCGCGCTATGAATAATTCCTGTGTTGAGGGGCTTTACAAACATTCAAACAACGGACACATAGAACATGCAGACTCGGAACAATGATTTGTGGATCACACAAATGTTTGTCCCGTGTGGGATTCGAACCCACAACATTCGGCGCGGCGGTAGTGGCGAGGCAATCACTACGCCATTCGTGCAGCTATAGCATACCTTGATAGCATAAAAAGTCGCGCCACACAATCGTTCATTCGCACAAAGTTGCGAAACCTCATATTTTTTTAAATTATCTAATAAGGTACTTCCAACGTTTATAGTGGTTAGTACAAGTCACAGGTCAAACATTTGTGTGCATGAACATGGATGTTTGTCTTGGTCTGGATGTTTCTATGTATAATATGTATGTATTTACAAATAAAAAGTATATAAGTATGTTTATCTATTGTCTAGTACCCATAGTACAAGCTCTGCTTAGTTCAGGCTAGATGGTGTTGTGAGTATGTGGTAGAAAAATTATAATGACTTATGTGAGTGGTGAGGAAACCTGTCGGAGAGTTGTTCATAATGTTCTCGAAGATATGTGAAGTCTGCTAACCCGCACTGGGGCGGCGTGGTGGACTATGGCCTAACCGTTCTTACACTGAAAAGCCCGTGCCCAGCAGTGAGACAGTTTAATACAGGGCTGATATTATATATGTGCATGTGTGTGTGTGTGTCTGTGTGTGCGTACCTGACGTGAGTGTGACGACTTGTGCAGTAGCAGCGTTCATGGCAGCGATCTGTGACGTCACCACTTGCTTGTTGGTATCCATGGTCACCTGCTTCCACTTCACAGACGACGCGTCCTGGCCCAGCGCGGGGAGAGACGCCTGGAACAAAAACATTATATACTTAATATATATTATAAGCAAATAATAATACAAGAGTATTTTAGCAGAATTCTAACTAATATTAAAAATGGGAATATGAGTATTTTATTACGCTTTCGCGCCTTAACTACTCGACGAATCAACATGAAATTTCGAACTCCTATTTTTGAGAAAATTTACTTAATCTACGAATAACCTACATTAATGTGAGCGAAGCCGTAATAGTGTTTTATAAAGGTTGTTTAACTTCAATGTATAACATTCGCGTAAACATAAGACAATATTATGTTAATCTAGTAATCTAATATAAATGCGGATGTGAGTTTGTTTGATAAGCTTTCACGCCTTAACTACTCGACCGATCATCATGAAATTTCTTATACACGTTGTCAGGGGAACAGAAAAAGACATAAAGTACCTTTTATCCAGAAAAATACAGTTACTAATCTAACCTATAACGGCTTCACGTGCTTGCCAAGGCAAGGTCTAACACCGGGCCGCTACTGAGATTTCTTAACCTAATAACTTGTTGCTGGCCCGACTCGGGATTCGAACCCGAGACTTCATGCACAGCAGTCGCGTTAACTACCTTCCTGCTATCATCTAGTATGTGATACTTACCCTGCTGAGGCTCTCTTCGGTCTGCTTGATGATCTCCCGTCCACTGGTGATGGTGGACAGTAGGGCACGCTGTGGCTCCGTAAGGATTGAAGTCACCCTGGTCTGCTGCATCTGAGACGCCTGGACCACACACACACATATTACATATATTATTATACTTGATGAAAATAAGTCTATAGGTTTTTATTATTATTCATATTTTCTTTTCAATAATAATAAAGATTTATTCACAACAAATAAAATAGCGGTACATATGTAGTTTTAAAATAAAAATATAGTTAAATATCTATAATTCTTTAAAACTATTACAGTCTCACATTATGTGGTGACCAACACCTTTGCTAAGTTGTTAAAACAACTTGTATTAAAAGTGCCAGGCCCGTATCCGGAACAACCATTTGTGGATCACACAAAGTTTTGTCCCGTGTGGGATTCGAACCCACAACACTCGGCGCAGTCGCAGTAACCGATCACTTAAACCACTACAGCATCAGTGCAGTCATTGCTTTCAATCAGTGGTTCTTAACCCAGTGGTTAAGAATGGTCCAGTAACCATCAGTGGTTCTTAATCACTACACCATCAGTGGTCCGTGAACCGGTCTATAATATAGGTATATGTATATATAGATATCGTAGACATTATATATACCTACACAACCCATCTCGAAGACTACATGTAGCCATTAATAGCAGCATGGAACAAAATATATTATATATTAACACAAACAAGAAATAAGACTGATATTAAATCACATATATTAAAGGATTATTGTGTAAAATTACACTTTGATCTTTAAACAAACAAAAGATTCTGTAATACACATAGAAGCTCGTTTTATAAATGCTGTAAAATATTAAACAATTTTATGATTATGGACCATAAAGAGCCAATAGAACAATGCTCACCAAAAAAAAAGTAAAGTGCAAAATAAAATGGTGTTGTTCATTTTTTGGCTCACCCGGAAGTTTTAATTTTGGCTTTAACTACATTTCACCCTCGAAGGGTAGATATATCTCAAATTATTAAAGCTGTTGGACCTCCAAATTAAATTAATCACTAACACCCCTTACCCAGAGGGATAAGCAGATAATACAAAACTCTATCCTGCCACACCATTCTTCTTTCTTTCTTCATCTTGCATCATTCTCTTGCCTTGCCGCCCCACAAGGTGGACCGACGACCTGGTAAGGGTCGCGGGAAGAGGTTATATGCGGGTGGCCCAAGACCGGTCTGTGTGGAAAATTGTGAGGCCGGCCTATGTCCAGCAGTAAACGTCTTTCGGCTGAGATGATGACGATGATCATTTTCTTTCATAACCTTTATACACATTTATCAATCTATACTAATATTATAAAGCTGAAGAGTTTGTTTGTTTGGTTGAACGCCCTAATCTCAGGAACTACTGATTCGATTTGAAAAAATATTTTAGTGTTGGATAGCCTATTTACTGGGAAGGTTATAGGCTATATAACATCACGCTAGGACCCACGGGGGAGAGGCAGTAACTATAAACGCGGGTGAAACCGCGAGCACATCTAGCTAAGGATAAAAGTAAAACATAATTAATAATATAGCAAAATAAATAAACAAAGCGGTACTAACAGCAGGCGGCGTGTGTCCAGTAATGATTTGTCCTGACACCGTTGTTTGCTGCGCCCCGGTGATATGTCCTACCGCAAACGACTTCGCACCTAAACACACCATACAAGCATGTGCTCAGCAAATAATGAACAAAATAAAGCGAAAATATAAATGTGAATGTGTATGGTGAAACATGTCATTATCGTAGGTCGGCCTCGATGGCGTAGTGGTTAGTGTAACCGACTGCCACGCCTAAGGTCGCGGGTTCGATTTCCGCACAAGTTAAACATATGTGTGCATGAACATGGATGTTTGTCTTGGTCTGGGTGTTTCTATGTATAATATGTATGTATTTACAAATAAAAAGTAGGTATATAAGTAGGTATGTTTATCTATTGTCTAGTGCCCATAGTACAAGCTCTGCTTAGTTTCGGCTAGATGGTGTTGTGTGTATGTGGTAGAATATTATTATATTATTATCGTAGTGCCATAGAGCTTCTAGCTTTTATAATAAGTGAATATTATTACCCCGTGAACATGGCTGCTGAAAAGCAACCGAAACGTAGGCAGTGTAAAATGTTATCTTTATAGTTTTTATAATTTTAACTAGCGACTCGCCCCGGCTTTGCACGTGTAGTACAAAACCAATCAGCCACCGTGGTGAACGGCCTTAACCCCATGCCCTGCAGTGGGACAGTTCTTTTACAGTGTTGATATTTTTGTATCAGTGGGGAGACCAACAGACTGCAATGCTTCGAACCCACGTCGCGCACCTCTGACTTTCGGAAGTTATATGACTTTTCGAAATGATGTGCGTATTGATTGACAATGATCGCCTGCTCCGTGCCTCGGAGAGCACGTTAAGCCGTCGGTCCCGGCTGCCATGAACATCTATGGCAGTCGTTATTGGGAAGTCAGTGCCCTATAATATCCTGACACTAGTCTAGCCTTAGGGTATCGTTAGCCTTCGGGTTGCAGAGGTCAGGTGGCAGCCGCTCCGTGTAAAAACTGATATCCAGTCAAATCCGGTTAGACCAGAAAAGCCGACCCCAAGTGACTTGGGAATAATAAAGGCTAAGGGAGAAATATTAATTCACATCTTGTAATTTGATATACGTTTGCAAATCAAATAAATTTGTATTTGTACGTCAATTATGGCTTGTAGATCTGCATCTAATATTATAAATGCGAAAGTGAGTTTCTAACAACTCCACCGATCGTCATGAAATTCGCCTACACGGTGTCAGGGGGAGAGAAAAGGACATAGGGTACCTATCATCCAGAAAAAGTACCGGTACTAACCTAACCTAACCTTCATATACGCAAGCGAAGACGCGAGCAAATTCTAGTAACACATAATCAATCAAAGCCGGTACATCAGGATTAATATCTATACTAATATTATCTTGTGTGGGGGCCAGTCAGTACAGACCGGCGACACTTCGACACAGTGGGATCTTTAGTGTCGACTTTCCCAATAACGAGTGCCATAGATGTTCATGGCAGCCGGGACCGACGGCTTAACGTGCTCGCCGAGGTACGGAGCAGGCGATAATTGTCAATCAATACGCACAGCATTTCGAAAAGTCATATAACTTCCGAAAGTCAGAGGTGCGCGACGTGGGTTCGAACCCGAGACCCTCTGCATTGCAGTCTGTTGGTCTCCCCACTGAGCTAACGCTGCTATAATATTAATATCTATACTTATATTATAAAGAGGACATTTTTGATTTCTTGTTTGTTTGTCCGTAAGGGTTTAACTCAAAAACTACTCAAACAATTTAAATTTTTTCACCAATAGAAAGCTATATTATCACCAAGTAAAATAATCCACAATCAATCCAATTTATTTAAAAAAATACTGATTTAAGATAACGGATACTACTTTTACGCGAACGACGCCGAGAGCAAAGGCTAGTATATGATATTAGAATGAATGTTTCACCATAACACGAGTTAACAACCAAATATAAATCTTATATGTAACACGTTAAGGTGTAGATTACCTTCAGCGCCGGGTCTGTGCACGGCCGGCTTGGCTACCGACTCCGTATTCACTTTGCCGGATTTGAACGTGTCGTGTTGGATGATGTTAGCCCTGTAAATAAATATAAAACATTATATACTTAACAACGAGCAGCGATACCCTAATGGGAAACCGTTGGACTGCCACTCAGAGGTTTCAAGTTCGATCCCAAGGCAATTTAAATAGTAAATTATCGCTCGCTTTAACGCTGAAGGAAAACATCGTGTGAAAACCTGCATGTCTGAGAGTTCTCAATAACGTTCTCGAAGATATGTGAAGTCTCTCAATACGCAGTGGGCCAGCGTGGTGGACTATGGCCTAACCCTTCTAACACTGAGAAGAGGCCCGTGCCCAGCAGTGGGACAGTTTAAACAGGGATGATATTATATATACATAATATAAAAACGTCCTCCAGACCAAATATCGATCACGGCAGCCAATCTTAACAGAGACTGGCTATCTGCGCAGGAGCTATTATAATGCATAAGTATGTGTAAACACAAGTGCATTCTCTGTTTCCTAACTCTCGTGATCCGATGGGACGTCACCGATACGACCGGAGAGAGATCAGGCGCAGGATCAACGTATTTAGGTGTTTTCTGAGATGTCTTACAACCCCAATAACTTTTTATTAGCGCGATCCGGGATTCGAGTCCCAGGTCAAGCCAATAATTGCATGAGCACAGCAGTCGCGTTCACTGCAACTGCGCCAAGGAGGCAGTTATATATATATTACATAGTTATATGTATATCAAGTATTGCCGTCTGTTTGCGATTCTGATTGATACTTGATCGTTTTTACGGATAAAATAAAGAATTGGAAACAAGGGACAATTTGCGAAACATTCTGAGAAAGTGAAATTTTACGAAACAGACATTTTGCGATGTGAACTTTTTGCAACTATGCCTTTGATTCCGGGATACGTAAATGTCAAAAATGGTCGACTTCGGCTGCGCATTGAGTTCTTTAAACGACTAAGTTGTTGGTCAAAGTCGTCTTATCGAGCTAGAGCGAGCGAGTGATGTGTTGTTAGTGGTACTCACTTGGAGGGCGAGACGGAGGTTTAATGGAAAGAATCCGGAACTTCAAACTTTCTCGGGGTGAGCCCAACATACGCTCTTGATTTCGGCTGCGCATTAAGTCTTTAAATAACTAAGTAGTTGATCGAAGTCGTTGGTCGAAGTCATTGGTCGAAGTCGTTGGTCGAAGTCGTAGATCGAAGTCATCTAATTGAGCTAGAGTAAGAAGGTACTCACTTGGAGGGCGAGACGGAGTCTTCGAGCATAGCGCTGCCTTCATCACCCTCGATACCAAGATGTTCCTTGGCTCGTTGCTTGCGTACAATGATATCTATGTATCCAGCGATCACCTGCAGGATCTGTTCCGCTTCCGTCGTCTGCACCGAGTAGTACTGGTCGCTGGAACAATCAAGTTTAGTAAGTAAGCAGCGATAGCCCAGGAAACCGTTAGACTACCACGAGGTCTTAAATTCGCATCTCTTTCTTTAAAAATTATGTGTGTATTAAATAGTTAATTATTGCTTGTTTTAATAGTGAAGGAAAATATCGTAAGGAAACCTGTTATCCAAGAGTTCTCCATAATGTTCTCGAAGATATGTGAAGACTGCAAACCCGCATTGAGAAGAAGCTCGTATCAAGCAATGGGGCAATTTAAAACGGAGCTGATATTATATCGCACGCCCAATGCAATATAGGCGTAAGTACACACGGTACACATCAAGTTAGACACCTACATACGCATAACTACGCTACATACAAAATAGAGAATTGTCGGAAAAGGATAGTGCATAGTAGTGTCGATGTAATCGTAAGGATAGAGCGTCACAAAAATATAACGCACTCTCTCGCACGATTCGCAGCGTTCAACTTCTAATAGTTCAAAGTCCAAACAGTCTAAGTTGATGTGTCGCTGTGTGTACAATTACGTCAATGTTTTTTATTGCACATTCCAAAGGTGCAGGAATAGATACACAAGCTTAAGAATTACTTCTGTTGTGATTTGACAAAAATAAAGTCTTTACACAAGAAACAAAATATTTGCCGCGTTATAATAATATATAAATAAATAATCTACATAAATTCTTCAAATTTGATAAAAGTACACTTAATCAGCTTGTCTTTGCTTCACTAAATTAAACAAAAGTATATAAAAATACATAACTAGTAAATTGTGAAACTCTAATTAAGTTCCTGCTCTTGCGCATGAAAAGAAGACACACCCTTATCTTTTTTCTATACGTTTTAAGAAATGGCTGCTAACGCACCTACAACATTTTCCTCATCCTACATCTCTTTCTAATATTATAAATTCGAAAATAACTATGTCTATCTGTCTGTCTGGTACCTATTCACGCCTAAACCACTCAACCGATTTGGATGAAATTTGATACAGAGTTAGTTCAAAACCTAGAAAAGGACCTAGACTTTTATTTATGTAGGTACTACGCGGGCAGAGCCGCGCGCAGATGCTTGTGTTAAATAAAGAGTTACTACGCTACTAATACTACGTTCAGCGATAGGGTCTAATGCCACACGGGACAAACCTAGAATTGTCTATTGAAAAGGAAGAAAGAAAAGTGGATACAAACCTGTAGTCTCCGAAGTCGAGGGTGAAGGTATTAGGGCTGGCACACCAGCGTCGCACGGTGGTGAGCGGCCAGGTCTGCAGGATCTCTTTGGTCTTCTCGTCCAGTCGCAGCACAGAGTCCTTCGTCACACCCAGCAGTCGAGGCACCAACTTGTTCTTGCCTTTCATTTTCTCCTATGAAGACCATCATTTTGATATTTAGAAAGATATTTTGTATGATATGTAAGGCAATGTATCGGTTTCTGGTATAATTAAAATACAGCTATGTTTTTATCATTGTCTTCTTGTTGCTTAAAAAAGCAAGTGATGTCGCCAATTATAAATTGACAAATAATTTATGACACCTACAAGCACATTAATTAACTTAGGGTCGATTTTTCAATCGTTGGATAACTTTTATCTGGGGAATATGTTTGACGTTTTGACAGCTTTTGTATAGAAAATATGTCACACCGCCATATTTATTCTTCAGATAAAAGTTATCTGACGATTGAAAAACCGGGCCTTAGTGAGAAAGTTAACAACAATATTAATAATTGCTTTATGATTTGTGACCGCCTTGATGAAACGGTAATCTTTGTATTTTTGTAATCATTACATATTATAAAACAAACTCCTCCCTCGTGTCTGTCTGTGTGTTCCTGATAATCTCAAAAACTACTGAACGGATTTTTATGCGGTTTTCACCAATCGATAGAGTGATTCATGCGGAAGGTTTAGGTGTATAATTTGTTAAGGTTTGTACTACTCGTGCGAAGCCGGGACGGGTCGCTAATTCTCTTATATTTCACTGTCTTGTTATAACGTACCTTGACCAGGAAGAACGCCACGCCATAAGTCTTGAGGTCCCTGGCACTTTTAGTGTAGAGTACTTTAGCGTCCAGCTCACTGAGACCCACGTGTTTCTTGTGTTCCTTGAACACCTTCTTCTCAATGCCTTTGACCTTCACGTAGGACGCTGGCAGGAACTCTTTGAGACTGGAAACAAATTACGAAGTTAGATGACAGCATGGATGGTGTAGGTTTCAGTGATCGCCTCCCCACTGCCACTGACTGCGCCGAGAGAGGCGAATCCTACACGTTTATGGATTACACAAAACATTGTGTAATCCATAAACGGTTATTCTGAATCTGGGTGTACTTTGTGTCTTGTTTGAATGTTTATAAAGTTCCCCGCGATACAGGAATTTGTCCTAGTGCAGGTGTTGTATTTTATAATAACAAAAATGCCTATTCGGATGTGTAGATTAAATAAATGTGATGGCGCAATGTTATCTGTATCTTATCTTATCTTAATTCGGGGGCCAGTCAGTGTAGACTGGCGACACTTCGACCCAGTGGGATCTTTTGTGTCGGCCCCGAGGTCTATCCCTGAGCTATCTCCCTATGAATGTACTGCATCAGTCGCAGCGTACATTTCAGAGGGAGAAGCCTGAAGTCTTCAGGGTTCGGATATGCCAATTCCATCAGACCCATCCTTAGTCCGGCCAATGCGTCACATTCACACAGTAGGTGTGATATGGACTCGTCCTGTACACCACAGGCTCTGCAGATCGAATTGTTTGACAATTTCAATCTGCACAGGAAGTTTGTGGCTCTGTTTGCAATGAATTTCTTGGAGTGTTCCAGACTCCTAAGGGCCATCCACTCTAGCCTGTGTTTTATCATTGCCATGCATTCAAAGCTGCCTTGACGGTACTCTCAAAGAGACCTACGAATGTTATATGTAGTTAGTTCACCAATATGATAGCGGCTAGTGAATATAGCGTCGTGATTTTAGTGGCCATCTATCACCACACCAGACTCAAAATTCTATATAACGTTTTTATTTCTATATTTTTCAAAGACAATTCTCCGTCTGGCTCTAGTTCCTATATCATGAGAGATTTATAGCGATGAAGCAGGACACAATAAAACCAAGACTTGGAAAACTTTCCTTTCTTTTCCTTTTTTTAAGGTCACCTCGGACCGCTTTATGTTTAATTCTTGTATCGCGGACTTGACAAACATTAAAAAAATGGACTTAAATAACATCCAGACTCGGAACAACCATTTATGGGAGAGGAGTTGTATTTAAAAATATATATGTATATTCTATTGACGGCCGAAGGGAAAACTGAATCATTTAAAACATTAATTGTTGACAAAATAAAAAAGCAACGGCGCGTTTAACATCTCTGTCAATAAGGTCGACCACGACTTATATATCATAATCAAATCAAGTTTTGAACTGTACACAGGTAGTAGCAAAACGGCCATTGCAACTACTGCGTTTAACGTCAAAAACGAATATAAAAAGTTGTGGAACACTCACTCTAAGAAGCCGGGCGTATGTTTGTCCTCCCTGTGGTCACCGAACTGGATCTGACACTGTATACCCGCGAACTCGCATGCTGTTGACAACATTACACAACATTAGAGAAAATTATTGTTACATCTGTTTCATTCTATGTATAATATGTATGTATTTACAAAAATAAAGTATATATATATGTTTATCCATTGTCTAGTACCCACAGTACAAGCTCAGCTTAGTTTGGGCTAGATGGTGTTGTGTGTACGTGATAGAATATTATTATTCTATTTATATCCATTTTTTTCTAATTATTACATTTTAAATATAAATATAAAAACTATACATATTTAAAAAATATAAAAACTGAAATGACCTACCGACATCGTGAAACAAGGTCATATAACATATTATTATTATTATTATTCAATTCTGTATGCCTACTATGAAACGTAAATCCAGAATTATCGGGCGGGCTCTTCGTACACATTAATCGCATAATTCATTTGGAATTTCGGTACGTAGTTGAAGTTTATTTCGTTTGGGCCGAAGTTTCGTATAGTAATGTTTATGGTAGACTCACTGGAATTGATTTTCGGGATGAGTAAAACATAATCTTTATACACAACATTATAAGTTACAACTACCTTCCTAAAATATTTGTGACGAATTATAAGGGTTTAATTCCCCTGTCGGGAAAATTATTATAATAAGATTCTATCTAATATTATGAATGAGAATGTGAGATTGTTTGTTACGCCTTCACGCCTTAACTACCCGACCGATCAACATGAAATTTTTACATATACGTTGTAAAAACAGTGAAATAATATAGGGTAGAAATAAGTATTGTTACTAACCTAACCTACATTACGCGAGCGATGCCGCGGGAAAAGTCTAGTAATTAATAATGTATATAATATGTTAATAAGCCATATCCTTTTTAAATAATAATAGTTTTTAAAGGGAGGAGTTGATCCTAAACATACATACAATGTTAAATTTTTGTAATGGAGAATCTCTGTTTTCTTGGTCACGTCATAACTTAAGAACGACTTTACCGACTTCAATCATCTTTTTTTCTTTTTCTAATACTTTGAAGAAGGTTTCATACGGAAATTGTGCAGAATATTGGATAATTTGAGAAAACTTAACGACTATTTTATCCTCGCAAGTTTGACAGTTCATCTAAGACAGGGACAACTTCTGTCAGATCAACTAGGACATTATAAAAAATGGTCATACCTTTGTCCTGTGTGACGGGGTGGGTTCCATCTAGTATTGCGTCTCTAGCCTGGACATACAGCAGGTTCAGCTGCACAGGATCCCTGGAGTCAACGTTGCGGTCCGAGAAGAACAGCTTACGACGAAGCAGTAAGGTCTCTGTCACGTCAATGCCTTGTTCTCGCAGGGTCTTCGAAGGCTCCACCCAGTTCACTGTTGAAAGAGTTTATTTAAATATAAGACTAGTGATAGATATATGCATAAATATATATATTACATCTAAAATACAAAATACAGTCTCGGCCTAGTTTAGGTGCTATTGCTCATTTGTGGAACTTACAGTATATTCAGATCTGCTGTTAAATACCTACACAGGTTATGGCATAAATAATGGATAACCCTGAAACTGTTGACTGGCCAGATTATCATTTACCCCACTTATATCACCATACGCCCATACATTTTTTTTCCACACAAATGCCCAAAAATGCATAGTTCCTTAGAAAACATGTTAAAATTTGAGAATAAGTATTTTTTGCGAAGTTGTCTAAGATTATAAGAAAAAAACTTGATACTGATCTGATGATACAAGTATTCAGGAGTGACATAAAAAAAACAGAACGAGAAAATGCCGCCAATTGTAGAAATGGCAGCTGATTTTATATGAGTAAGTACGATTCTTATTTAAAATATCTAAAATATCAATAATTTGGTTATCCATGGGCATGTGGTGATATTTATCCATTATTAACGCCACACCTTTATATAAGTATTAGTAAAAGTGCTTGTGAAAACTTGCCTGTAATAACCTAATATAATGTGTTTCTTTTTTGTCAATAACCTATTATTATTATATATTATATATAAATAATAATTAACATTAATAGCATAACAATATATAAATGCTTACTAATATTATCAATGCGAATGTGGTTTTGTTTGTTTGATACGCTTTCAAGCTTTAACTTCACGACCTTTACGACACGACCTATTAAATTTTACATACACTCTGTCAGGAGAACAGAAAAGAACATAGGGTACCATTCATCCAACTCATCTCAATAGTCTCAACTTTAAAGAATCCACAAATGTGTATTTACTTTGTACTTATTTGCAATTGATGTTTACAAAGATTTATTTATCCATTTTCAACACAAATAATTTTGTTATGAATAAACCAATAATAAGACAAGGTACCATCTCGATAAATATACAAACAGAAAAAACCATCCCACCAGAAGTAGAATTCATATGGAGTGTATATGCCGTACCTTCATCATCAGTCCTGAGCTTTTTCCGGAGCTGTTCCATCTTGGTGTCACGTTCCTTCTCCTGGTGTTTTCTCTTGAGGGTCAGGGTCCCGTAGTTGGGCTTCTCGCAGGGGTCAGGCTCGTCTTTTTGATCCTCGCGGACCTGGACAACAATTATACATGTTTTAAAGACCCTTATTGGTAATCTACGGGATATAATTAATGGACACAAAGTAACAATAATTACAGCCCGGTATAAAATTGTTCCACTGCTGGGCACGAGCCTCTCTGTGGAGAGGCTGTGGCACACACTGTGGTGTGAGAAGCCTGGCTTAAAGCGGGTTAGATCGGCTGTGTATTGATGTAGGATTCGAACCCACAACACACGGCACGACGGAGCGGGGAGATGATCGCTTGCCCGCTACGTCATCCGTGTAATTTTCAGTATGCAATCGTATTAGACTTCATCTAGCTTACTTATCAACATTAATATTAAAAAAGAGGAAAGATTTGATTTTTGTTTGATTGTAAAGATTTAACTCAAAAACTATTAAACCGATTTTAAAAATTCTTCACTATTTGAAAGCTATATTATTACCGAGTAACATCATGGGCCATGTTTTATTTTAAAAAAGTACTTTTACTAACATAACTTAACCTACATTAACGCGAGCGTAGCCGCGGGCAAAATCTAGTTTGGAACAAAAGTAAGTGAATATTTACCAGTCCATACTCGTCGTAGTTGGTGATGCCGATCTTGGTGCAGATCACCACCATCAGATTAGCCACGACTTGACTGTCGTCTACCAGAAGAGTTTTCACAGTACCTATAACGAGAAGATAAGAAGTTAGAGTTGGTCGCTGATCCTGTGGTTAATCTAAACTCTGAATGTGAGGTGCCGTGTTCGACACAAATGTTTAACAGACAGTGAAATGGTAGTGGAAGTATTTGCTTCGCCAGTTCTACGCCGAGGGTCGTGGATACGAATCCCGTACGGTACAAAAAAATTTGTGATCCTCTTATTGTTGTTCCGTGGCTGAGTGTTCTTTGTGTATATTGCTTGAATGTTTACAAGTTCTGTGACACAAAAATTACTCCTAGTGTTTTGTCATGTGTGGAGATCGAACCCACAACACTCGGTGCAGACAGAATGGCGTGCCGACCACATAAACTACGCCATCGAGCAGTCAATGTCAAATGTAATCTCTACTCACCATCAAGCATCCTGACTCTCAGATTCCTGGTCTTCTTATTATATTCCAGTAAGTCTCCATTCCTCAGCATATAGTAGTCCAAGCTGCGCGACGCTTCCAGCCATATTCCTTTCTTGTTGTCCTCTTCTGATGCAAGGAACAGGCCGTATTCTTTTGCTGTGTAAGATATAAAGCTCGTATCAAGACTTCTGACTTTACGCATTAAGGGTAGATTTAGCTGAACGTAGTCATCTAAATATAATTTCACTGTTACTGCATCTGAAAGACTCTTCTATCATATCATCATCTCATCCGAAAGACGTCCACTGCTGGACATAGGCCTCCTCCAAGGATTTCCACACAGATCGGTCTTGGGCCACCCGCAACCAATCGCATCCATCTATAGTTTCACATGCAGTAACAGTAAAAGAGAAGCTACACATTCAATTTTCGTCGTCGTAGCTATGCGTTGTCTCTACATCGCATAGCCGAATATACCTTTGTCTCTTTCTCGCACGTACAATAATAGTGCTTTTAAAAATGATGGTACAATGCTATCAACAAGGGAAAAGTCAAGTTAAAAGAATCTTAAACCAAACAGCGTGGAATGAGAGCAAGTGGAAATCCTTATTTTCCTTCCCCTCTGGGAAACAGATGTCGACTCAGTGACAGTGCATTTATTCAAGCTTAGAAACCCGGTGAGCATTACTAAAATGTTCTGTTTATAACAATTTATTATTATTAACATTGATTGTGTATTAAATTGATTTATGTTTATTTCTTAACTTTGCTACTGATTTTTATTTATATTTCACTTCGACATTATTTTTTTAAATTCAATATTCATTTTCGTTTTGATTTATGTAATATTATTTGTGATGCTGCCCTATTTTATTACTATTATTTGTTATGTTGTGCACCCCGATAATCGGGTTGCAAATTAACATGTATACCTTGAACTCATATTCTATTCACATACATAATTTGTAATCTGTAAAAGTGCCTTTAAATAAATAAATAAAAATAATTATTCTAACACAAGGTCATCCACGTCGTGCAAGACAAATCCTAACTAAATAATATTATAAATGCGAATGTGAGTTGGTTTGTTACGCTCTCACGCCTTAACTACTCGACTGATCATCCTGAAATTTCGCAAAGACAATGTCAGGGGAACAGAACAGGACATAGGGTACCTATCATCCAGGAAAAAGAACTGTTACTAACCTAAGCTGACCTACATTTAAACGAGCGAAGCTGCGGGCAAAATCTAGTACGTTTGTTACTTAGTTAACCCAACCAACATATAGGCGAGCCGGGGGCAATTTATAATACGTTTTATAATATAAGAAATATACGTATTAAAAGAGCCTTCATCCATTTCATAGTCACATGTCGGTACATAAAATCCCCATAGGGGATAGTACTCGAAAAGCTGATAAAAATCGTAAGAGAACTCAACTTTAAAAAAACCATAGCTGAACAGCTCCTCCTCTCTCCTAATAATGCTGTGCCCGACAGAGTCCATAATTGTTACTTATTTTAAGGCTGTAAATGTGCATTATGGAATGCAATAAATTGAATTTAAATACTCACGGTCACCGCTGCTGGCTTCGAGAATCTTCTCTCTGATGATGCGGCAGGCATCGTAGACGGTGGTTGAAGGGTCGAACTGAATGGTCTTGACGACCTTGCCTCCGTCGATGGATATCTTCAGGGATAGAGCTGCCATCTTTGTTAGTGAGTGGGCTCTGGAGACAATGAGACAAAAGATAAGTATGTTTATAACCAAATTTTATGAATTGTACGCCTTCATGCCATCCTACTGTCTATTATAGATTAATATTAAATAATTCTACTAAGCCCTAATTATTTCATCTTCTTGGCTGCTGAAAAGCAACCAAAACATCAGGAAAAGTGTAAATAGGCATGTTGACAGGGTTAAAAATAAATGATTCTAATGAGTCCATCTTTAAGATTTCTAAAAATATTGGTCACATATTTTTTGTTTTCACAAAACAATAAAATTTACTTAGAAATAGTTCGAGAGTGGAGCTTGTGACGTCACACTTTTGTAAAAAAAAAGTACCTAAAAGTGACGTAACAAAAAATTTAAATTTAAACGCGTTGTAACAAAAGAAAAAATACGTGTCCAATATTTTTTACTAATCTAAATGACAGACCAAAACCTCTTTTTAGTCATGATGCCTATTTAAATCTTAATAGTTTAAATAATTTTAAATGTTGTGTAATATTTTCAACAAATAAGGAATAGGTCAAATATATGCGTAAAATACTTACTTATGAATAGTGGCAGTATTGAAGGGTCTCTGTTCGGTGTGTTCGAGGTCAAGGTCCAAAGAGTGTGCACTGGACCTTCGGGGCCGGGGTCTTTCTTGACTGAAGGAGTGGTGGCGTGGACGGCTTTGGAACGAACCCTGGAATCACACAATACACAATACTTTATGTAATTGTTTCGTTATGTTGATACTTGTTTGAAAGGTAATTGCGAGAGGTTCGGTGTTGTGGATTTGTTACTAATACGGAAAAAGGCATTTGTGATCGAATCTCCTGAACCCACAACACTCAGAGCGGCGGCCGCGGTAAGGCGAACACTTAAGCCCCTATATCAGCCGAAATGATTTAATACCAGACCAAGCTGATCTCGTATTAAATCATTTCTTGCAAAAAGAAAGATAGAAAAAATAATTGGCTCATGGTTATGGCTATTTTTCGCCATATCTATACTAATATTGCAGCAGCAGTTCAGTGGGGAGACCAACAGACTGCAATGCAGAGGGTCTCGGGTTTGAACCCACGTCACGCACCTCTGACTTTCGGAAGTGATATGACTTTTCGAAATTATGTGCGTATTGGTTGACAATTATCGCCTGCTCCGTGCCTCGGAGAGCACGTTAAGCCGTCGGTCCCGGCTGCCATGAACACCTATGGCAGTCGTTATTAGGAAGTCAGTGCCCTATTATATTCTGACACTGGTCTAGCCTTAGGGTATCGTTAGCCTTCGGGTTGCGGAGGTCAGGTGGCAGCCGCTCCGTGTAAAAACTGATATCGAGTCAAATCCGGTTAGACCAGAAAAGCCGACCCCAAGTGACTTGGGAATAATAAAGGCTAGGGAGAAGACATCAGACTAATATTATAAAGCTGAAGAGTTTGTTTGTTTGTTTGGTTGAATGCGCTAATCTCAGGAACTACTGGTTCGAATTGAAAAATTATTTAAATGTTGGATAGCCTATTTATCGAGGAAGGCTGTAGGTTATATAACATCACGCTACGACCCATGGGGGCGACGCAGTAACCATAAACGCGAGTGAAACCGCGGGCACATCCAGTTTATAACCAGCAAAAGCTAGTTTAGATTAGAATAAAGCTGTGTACTCACAGGTCGCGGCGCGGTCAGCCGCCGCCAGTGGTCGGATAGCGCGAGCTCGATGCGCGAGCGCAAGCTGCGTCACGCGCCCTCCTGTGCTTGCGGTGGTACACAGTTATCTGGTACCTGCAACAATCACATACATACATTTTAATTACGAGTTTTAACGCTTCAATAGAAGAATGTCGGGTTGTCTCATCCAGGCAAAGTAAAAAAAGTGTCTGGAGTTCTGGCCAGGACCCCAAACTCTACAATACAAAGAATTGTTGAAATATGCTCAGTAATAAATAAGCTGCAGTAGGAGTTATTGTCAAATAACAGTAAAAAGATGCACAACACAAACTGACGTAACTGCTATTTAAACGCAGCTATAATAAAATATAATCATATACAACGTGTAACATATTAAACGCACTTCCTGAAAGTACTTTGTTCAGAATCGGCTACTGAATCCATTTCTGTCATTTTAATATAGATATTTTTTTTGTCCTGAAATAATTAAAACAACGTAAATTATAGTCATCCTTTTCTTTGAACAGTCGGTATAAACGAAAATGTCATAACTCAAGGCAATAAGGTTTTTGAGGCAACGATGGAAATAATGTTAGATTTATTGTAATATAGGACCTACCCATACTACCCGCGCACAATAAGGAGAACTAATTCGTTAAATTAAAATATTTAAGTACATAAAAGTAACATTTTAATGATTATATTATTATTACGATTTAATCATCTAATTGCGGTGTTTGAGGTTGTGCGTATCTGTGACACGTTGTATATATCAAATTTTGAAATATTGGATACTCCTTTATTTTGCGACCAATTTTGTTTTTAATATAATGTCCATAATCACACATAGGCAACTACCCTATTATTGGAATGCCAGAAATAATTGAAAACCAGGCTGGACTCTGGATCTAAGTACGATATCTAATAGCAGCCATAGCCTAGTGGGAGACCGTTTGGACTGCCACACAGAGGTCTCGAGTTCAACCCAAGGCGATCTCTGACTTTTCGAAGTTATGTGCGTATTAAATAGTTAATCATCGCTTTCTTTACCTGTGATGGAAAACATCGTGAGGAAAACTACATATCTAAGAATTCTCCATAATGTTCTCGAAGATATGTGAAGTCTGCCAACCCGCACTGGTGGTGCACTATGTCCTAACCCTTCTCACATTGAGAAGACGCCCGTGCCAGCAGTAGGACAGTTTAATACAGGGCTGATTGAAATACGGTGAGGACGCATCTATGATTTAAGATGCTTTTTTTTGTTTAATTAAGATAACTCCCGCTTTCAGAATATTTCTTGTATCGCGGGGGACTTTACAAACATTCAAACAACGAACATCCAGACTCGAAACAACCATTTGTGGATCACACACATTTTGGTTTCGAGTGTGGAGATCGAACCTGACTGCGACCACTTATTACTACGTCATTCGTGCAGTCATGATGTAAGCTGTATTTCGGTCATTGAGACAGGAGGATATGATGGCATCATTTGTATATCTGTTTATACAACATCACCTGCGTTCGTATATAGATCGCTATTTTTACAAACTCATGCTATAGACACTTCAGAAGTATAAATGTGTTCACACTTTTAATATTACGATGGTTTTGGGTATATTGGATGCATGTCTATAGTCGGGATGCGTCGCATTTTAATAGAGAAACCCACCTAAGATTATAAATGCGAATGTGACTGCTTTTTTTTACTTCTCGACCGATAACCAAGAAATTTCGCATACACGTTTTCAGTTGCACAAAAATGGACGTAAGGTACCATTCATCCAGAAAAAAACTATTTGTTCGCGAGCGAAGCCGTTTGCAAGAGCTAGTGGAGAATAAAATAAACTGTCACAATTGTATGCTAGCATTGCGTACCTAACACGAATAATTGACAAATTTGTTTTTCATATAAATACCAATTTAGATGTCAATTAATTACAATTTTAACGAATATAAAAAAGGGTACTAGGTATAGATAAATTAAATTACTTTTCAAATACCAGTAAAACGTTTGCATGCGTAAATCGAACCTGCGACTTTGCAATCGCGCGCGTAAGTCTTTATTCCATTTATATCTTAATCAAGAAAAAGGATGTAGTGTTAAAAAATACAAATACCACTCAAACATAAAAACAGAACATAAATTGATATTAATATATGCTCCCTTCGGAGGAATTCAACTGAGATATTTTACTAGAGGGAGTGTACTTCGCGCCCGATTTATTAAAATTTACTGCTGGTAACACTGCCGATAGGGGAACTATTCGTAGACAACAGATAATAAAAGAGTTAGGAATAAAATGGAGTATGTTACACTTATTTATACTAATATTATAAAGAGGAAAGATTAGATATTTCGTTTGTAAGGATTTAACTCAAAAACTAATCAACCGATTTAAAAAATATTTTATCATTACAAAGTTATAATATCACCGAGTATCAAAAACTATATTTTTTTGAAATTACTGTTACAAACTTAACCTATTTTTACGCGAGCGAGCTGCGGACAAAAGATAATTTCACATAAAAGCTTTTGTACTTCAGTATAATTCTTGTATAATATATTATCGTCGCCGGTCGACACCGGACGAGTGTTTCGCAACAAGTCTGTCACAACATACGAATCTGGACCAGCTGACGTATTTTGATTGAGTACTATGCTTACGTCCAGTTAACAAAGATCTCTCAATTATATAGACGTGGCTGGAAACGGTAGGTCAGGTAATTTTAAAACTTTAAGTTGGTTATTGAAAAGACTTTTCTGATAAAAAAGATAAAAATGCCTTTTATTACACCACATTTTTATAAATTAGGAACTGAAAAAAACAAAACAATAATCATTAATCTCTTATTGTACCTTATTAAGAAAATATTATGCGCAAATTTAAACATTTATAAATATAGGATACACCAACAGAGTGATTTGGAAGTCCAAGGGAGAGGCTTTTGCCCAGCGGTGGGACATTACAAAAGCTAATGAAAAAAAAATGGAATCAAATAATTAATCACATCTCGAAAAATACTAACAAGAAATTGTTTACAGAAATAATTTGATTTATTAATGCATAACAAAATATTTTAAGGCTTTTCTGATAAGGCGTATGTAAATGATAGACGCAGTAGGGATAGGCCCTCCACCAGGTGGACCGACACCCAGGTAAAGGGCGCGGAAAGCGGTTGGATGCGGGTGGTGCAAGAACGGCCTATATGGAACACTTTGGGATAGGCCAATGTCCAGCAGTGGACGTCTTTCGGCTGACATGGTGAAAGGATAGACTGCACGGATGATCTAGTGGTTAAAGTAGTCGTGTTTCATTGTTTGTTTACATCAATAAATATAAAAAATTGTAACTGTTGTTGTTGGCGAGATTTAAATTAATTTCAAACATAATATAAAACAACAGCATGTTTTCAAAACACACGGCGGCTGTCGGGTGGTATTAAAGCGAAAGAAAATATATAAACGAGTCGTTTGATATTAATGAACCAGAGTGTGTCTTAGTCAAGTTTATTATCAAAAATAATAATTCTGCTCTCTCTATTTCCAAAAGCGGTTGACAATGATGAGAAACGAAAGAGTTTATAGGAATGTAATTATTTTATAATTTACCAGTTTTTCCCCGCGGTTTCACCCGTGTAATGCCCGTTCCCATGGGAATATCCAGGTCTCCAGCTATCTATATACCAAGTTTCATCGCAATCGGTCCAGTAGTTTTTGCGTAAAAGAGTAACAAACACTCATACATCCATAAAAACTTTCGCGTATAATATTAGTAAGGATAATTATTGATATTTAGTAAAATGTCTTAATTTTACTATTGCATCTTAACAATTACATAAAGTACACTTATACATAGATATTTTGTTTTAAAAAGACAACTTCCTCACTAGAAGTAATTCGTGTGTCGCGGGGGCCTTAACAAACATTTAAACAACGGACACAAAGAACATCTAGTCTCGGAACAACCATTTATGGATTACACAAAGTTTTGTCGCGTGTGGGATTCGAACCCACAACAGTACCTACGTTATTCATGCAATCATTTACAGTCACAATAGGTTTTCAATAATGACCGCGATTACAACTAATGGCAGATTACTGTATGTCAATTTTATGTGTGTATAACCGGGTACAATGTAAGCACACAGCGGATACACAAACTATTGAACTCATACAGCATTGAGCACGCAGTGAAATATTTACGAGTTCATCTATTTTTGTAACTCGTTATAGCCGCGACGGTGTTTAAAACGGCTGGATTAGAAAACGTTAAGCTTTTAACAGATAAACATGAGATCAAATATGCGAGATACAAACTTAAATGTATGCGCAATGGTTGGAATAGTCACTTCGTAAAGTCGTATATCGGTTTGATCTCCGAAGATATTACAATAATTATCCTACATAGAAAATTAAGAACTACTCCAATCGCGTGAGTTGTCAGAAGCTAGCGACTAATCTTAACTAATATTATAAATACGAATGTGTTTGTTTGTTACGCTTTCACGCCTTAACTACTCGACCGATCATCATGAAATTTCGCATACACTTTAGGTACCTATAGAATAAGGACATAGGGTACCTTTCACTCAGAAAACGTACTGTTATTAAGAATCTAACGTAACCTACATTTTTGTGACCAAAGCGGGCAAAATCAACTTTCTTTTTTAATTTTATTACGTCACAACCTTTCAATAAAACCAAAAAATACTTCTTAAACACATTGCTACCTCGATGGCGTAGTGGTTAGTGTAACCGACTGCTACGCCTGAGGTCGCGGGTTCGATTACCGCACAAGTCAAACATTTGTGTGCATGAACATGGATGTTTGTCTTCGTCTGGGTGTTTCTATGTATAATATGAAAATATTTACAAAAAAAATATATATATGTATGTATGTTCATCCATTGTCTAGTACCCATAGTACAAGCTCTGCTTAGTTTGGGCTAGATGGTGTTGTGTGTATGTGGTAGAATATGGTGGTAGAATATTGTAAAATTTTATCAGAAACATATCTATAGTTATATGCTTACGACACTTGAGACATCTTACTATCTCAAAATCTCAATAAAACCGAACTAAACGCACTATTACTACAATTCGAATTAATATCGAGCAATAAACTCAAAATGACTAACATCTACCCTCGTCTCAATAAAATCGGACGAGCAATCATTTCAATGGCTGCCACGCCAAACTGGACCTTAACACGACGGAATACGGACATGGTGGGATATTAATGAAATTGTATGTACTCATTACAAAACCCATGGTCATAACGGAGGAGTTATTGCATACAATTTTGCATAAAAAGGCACGAAACAGCTCTTATGAGATGAGTAGAGGCGAGATGGAATTTTAATAGTTCAGTACTGACGTGGACAGGGTGGGTATGGACGCGATAACTACATAATCATATGTAAAGTTGCCGGTTCCCTAGGGTATGTTAGCGGTCGCTCATATGGTTTTAGGTTCGATTTTTAGTTCCAGCAAAATATTACATGGTTTTTTTTAAGAAATTAATATCTGTATAGATGAACAGAGAACCTTGTTACTTTTTTTAAGCATATTTCACTCATGGAGGCGTAGCATATTTAACATAGTTAATATTTATATAGAGGACTAGCTCTAGCCCGCGACATCACTCGCATAAAAGTATATTAAGTTTCTGGATCATCCTTTTCGTAGAACTGTATCTGCATTTTCTCAAGTATTTGGTAATTTGGTTAAGGCGCTCTCTTCTGCTACATATGTCGATGCCCGTCTGGGAAACGCTTTCTGATTGTGTATACCTATAATATGGTATCTAATATCAGCCCTTTACATAAATTGCCCACTGCTGGGCACTGGTCTTTGCAGTATGAGAAGGGTAAGTCAATACTCAATAGTCCACCACACTGGCCCTTTACAAACATTACAATTCTCGGAGAAGATTATGGAGAACTTTCAGATATGCTGGTTTACTCAAGATGTTTCCTTTATCATTAAAGCGAGTAAAAAATTACTATTCAATACGCACATAACCTCGAAAAGTCAGAGAGGCGCATCTTAGGATCGAACTCGAGACCTATGTATGTGTGATAGTCCAACTATCTTCCACTAGGCTATCGCTATAATAACTACAGGCTAAATAAATTCATAATTTCCATTGAGCTCATCGTTGTGAGCACAATAAGAAGAGGGTGAGCACTGATGTTATTGTTTATCAAAATATTCATAGCTCTGCTGAGGCGTGTCACTGCCGATTGTTGACGGATCATTGCAAATATCCTCGTTAAGATTCGACAGTTTAACATCAATATAACGTCATACACCAAAAGGAGTATATCCAGTGGCGTATCTAGTTATTTTCCAGAGGCCCTTAACAGCGATACCCAACATACAACTCAAAAAATTTGTGAAATTAAAGCTTCTGATTATGATAACCCTCTTTACATACGCTAATTTATTTAAAAAGACAACGCCTTTCTTGTAATAATTCCAGTGTCCCGGTAGAATACAAACATTAAAACAAAAAGCACCCAGACTAGATTAACACAAATTTTTGTCCCGTGTGGGATACGAACCCACAACACTCGGCAGAATAGCAGTGGGGAGGCAGCCACTTAAACTAAAATGCTATCCGTGCAGTGAACGCACAGATCGAGACGACTTTTTACATGCGTACCTGTATACCGACTTGCGATCGAGAATTCATGCATTCGATCTCCATCTATTGCGCTGGGGAATATCAACACGGAAAGGGATCGTCACCGTATCGCCTTTCGCCTCGCCGTCAAACAGGCATCAATCTAACGTAACCAAAGCGGCTCAGCAGCTCCGTTACGTCGACTCGGCTACGACTAGGCGACGCCGCGCTCACTCAAATCATATTAATATATTATAATAAATATTTTCCCTCTTCTTCAATGAGTTTATCCCTTTCCATCCTTATTTTTTGGTTGAAATCTAACCTACAAATTCGATAAAACACGCGCGCAACACGACGGGTCTTGTGAATGACAGCACGTTCGGCAACAGTAGTGCACGAAGATACGTAAGCGCGGGCACGACGAGCCGTAAGCGCGAGGACTGCAAGCTCGTCCCGAGGCGAGGCGATTACGTTACGATTCCGATTAATGTGGGTAGTGAGTCAGTAGGGAGTTTCATACAAAGAATACTGCAGAATACTGCACGGCTCGAGTTGATACGATGACGATCGGTTTCCGAGTTGATATGTGTGCTATGACCTTAGTTAGTTGGACGTGTGTTATCCGCACTTAGCCACGCAATTGGGTACCAGTGGTTAGTAATCAAAATCTTTAGAAAACTAAAACATCATTACAGACTATTTTTAACAACAGGAATGGTGAACAAGCTTACGTCAAGTCGCTGTGACCGATATATGATCGTCTGCAATATTAATTATATCAATCTTACTTTGTCGATCATGGGAAATAGGACTTAAAAAGGCTGCTGAAGAGGTTGGACGAGTTTTGAGAAGAGTTATGTTTGACTGCACGGATGATGGAGTGGTTTAAGTGGTTCGAATCCCAGACGGCACAACTGTGTTATTCACAAATGGTTGTTCTGAGTCTGGATGTTTTTGTGTCCGTTGTTTGAATATTTGTAAAGTCCCCCGCGACACATGAATTACTCCTAGAGCGGAAGTCGACCTTGAAAAGCATTGTTACTACTCTTTCGCTGGTTTTCTGTAAGACCTTTGCCAAAGGCGGGCTCTTTAAGTAGGTATTACACCCACGTCTAACCAGATACGTATTAAATCCCACGCGACAGAAGACAAGTCTATGTATAGGGAACATTTTGCAGACTACGTGCTACTATAATTTTTTGTATTTTTTATAACAATAATATATTATTTATTATAACTCAAAGACTTGAATCATGGAGATTAATAAGATATATTAATTGAGTTAGGTCGCACGACAAAGTTGTCCACGCTAAAAAGAATAAGCTCACCTATAGAAGGAACACGAAAGTATACAATTTTTAATATTAATGAACGTGAAAAAACTAAGCAAGAGATGTCTACAAAAAAAATTGGGTCTAGTACACGAGAGCAGATTTCAAGCCTTCATAATGCCGAACTATAGTAATACTATCACTTACGTATCAATTATTAAATAAGCAGCCCTGGCTTCGCCCGGGTAGTACAACACCTTAACAAATTATTCACCTAACCCTTCCTCTTGAATGACTCTGTTGGAGAAAACCGCATTAAAATCCGTTCAGGTAGTTTTAGGGTTTATCGCGAACAGACAGACAGAAGCGGCAGGGAACTTTGTTTTAACATGTAGTGGATTCGTGGTAAGGATAGATACAGTACCCCACACGCGGTACGTTTCGGAGGCAGTGACGCGTGGACTGTCAATTTTGAGGCGCCACCGAGACGCGCGGCGTCGCCTAGCAACAAACACAACTGAGTTAGCAACTTTGTGGAGCTAGGGGTGGAGATGACAGGCAGCTTCGATCCTGTAGAGAACGGCTGTGATTTGAAGTTTCAAATGACACAAAAATATGTAATATAGGGACCAATTTATTTCTAACTAGTAGCTTCTGCCTTAGTAATGAGAGTCTACTGGACTGCCACGCAAAGTTATCGAGTTCGATCCCAAGGCGCGCAAGAGTTTTCGAAGTTATGCACGTATTAAATAGTTAATTATTATCGTCTGCTTCAACTGCACGCTGAGTTCTCCATAATGATCTCGAAGATATGTGAAGTCTGCCAAACCGCATTGGGCCAGCGTGGTGGACTATTGTCTAATCCTTTTCACAGTTAGAAGAAGCCCGTGCCCAGCAGTGGGACAGTTTAATACAGGGCTTTAATTATATACATCTATGATACCTGTTAAACAAAGGCGCCGTCGTCGACCAGCACGTCGTCAAAGTAGATCGAGTGACGTGTGACGGATACAATGCGAGTATTGGCACTATTATAGTATCGCGTTACCGGACTAAGGGATGCCTTTGTTTGGACAACAAAGGATGTTATTGGCTACTCGGTTGTATATTATAATGTTGCTTTTACGGGATACGTCATAATGATGTAGAATGTGATGGTAATCAGATTACAAGACTATGCAGCAACTGCTATATCAAAAGGAGATTTTTGTCAAGTCGTAGACTCTTAGTCAATACGAAATAAAGAAAGGAGTGAATACGCTACTAAGTATGCACTGCTTAATAAATACATAGTATTCGTTTATTGTAGAATAATTTCAATTAGTCAGTTTGTGATATGCCAGACAGAAAAATAATTGTATCTGACGGGCCCCGGACCACTCTCAAGTAATGAACTATTAAGAATGTTAGCAAAATAAAACTAAATTATGTAAGGCATTTACTAACTTCGACAAAAACGAAGAACGCACAAAAAAGTAAGTTGAACTTCGACGTCTTTTTTAAACTAATCATTATTTACTCATTTTTTACAGACTTCTTTAAAAAAATTGGTTTTCCTAAATCTATTTATTTAACATGTTCAGTATTCGCAGTCCACACACTTTCGTTTATGTGTAGAAAGAAATTAAATATTTAATGTTCCAATATTTATTATTTCTTTGAACCTCTTCTTTGTACGCACATATAATCATGTGTCCCTATATGTTTGAACACTAAGCAGAGTAAAACGCTTCAATCAGTATCTAACATAAAGTTGGAATTAACAACCTATCAATGTAACTAATCATTAAAGCGACTATAAAACTAAAAGCCTATAACAACATAATCCATAATCTGAAGAAATCTGAACAAACAAGTCCCGCGCATGCGTCAACCCCCACTACTGAACAAGGAGTGGGGGCAATCGATACACTCCGGCGCCGACATGTCTGGCGCCTGGAGTGCGTTGTCTCGCTCGCACTTATGGGAAAATGGACCATATGTGAAATAGGACAAATTTTGGGTGTGGCTCAGGATTATGGTCAAGTGGAAATTATTAGAAAATGCTGAGTACAAATGCCTTACTTCATATATCGTTCTCACGTAATTAAAGAGGTAGAAGATGTGGTTAGTTTTAATATGTATACATAAACTATCGTAAGGCTAAGAATACATAAGAATCATATAACAAAAATGCCTTAGCGTCACCTAATGAGAAATATCATAAAGATGTCAACACTGAATAAGAAAAATACAATGGCAACTACAATAGAACATAACATTGATCGTACAGATGTTACATTATGAAACCTATTAAGCATTTATACCAAATATGATTATGCACATATTACATAGAAAACTGACGTAAGACAAAAAGTATTAACAAAAGAAAGGTAACGAAAAAAAAAATGATTGAAAATTAGTAGGTATTAGTAAAGATTATAAATTAAAATTAGAAATTTCGTTAGTCTATTATAAAAAGGCATTGCGACAAAATAGAAATAAGACAGACTAAGAGAGCTTTCCTCAGACAATGGGGAAAGACTTGGGCAAAAAAAAGTGGAAGAGATACTATAAAGAGAAATTTTCTACCACGTGAAGTAGCGGCTTCACTGTGTATGTTACTTGTGAAGTGCATAGGCGGTTGCCACTCATCATTAAACCCTTGTACCACTCGAAACAATAAAAAGGCACTACAGTAATATTAATAAAAATTTAACATAAAAGAATAATTGTACCACATCGAGACGTCAAGATCAATATACGTTCGATAAACATTCGTCCACCACAGGAAGTCGTCTCACGCTGGACACCGGAAATCCGATAGTGCTGTTTTTCTATTAGCGAATTAGGGGTTCATCTAGTGACCGAGGGTGGGGACTGTCATTTTAATATATTTAGGGGATGCGAGTTAAGTGATGTCAGCTTGTTGGATGAGAAAATTGTTATATGAGAAAATATGGGTTTTTGGGTAAACATGGTATTAGCAGAATCAATAATGCAACATGATAGTAGAGAGAAAGAAAATTGAGCAAGTTTAGATACATACATTGATTCAGCATGTCTTTTTAGATAGTAATGTAATCCTATGAATTGTCATTAACCACGCTACACCTATGCTGCTTAACAAATTCTCTAAAAATTTCGTGTATTTTGCGCAAAGTTGTGCCTATTACCAGACAACTACAATTCGTCATTAGATCATAATATTAACGTCTATCCTTTGAAATTATTTTATTCACACAGGCCTTGCATTATCGACTAGAAATTTAACTTAATCGACAATATAGCTCACACATATAGCAAAATATGTAAAAGCGTATGATTTTGTTAATATATAATATCAACAAAATTATAATTAATTTATAAAAATCATAAATCGTAAAGAAACACCGAGAAAGTCACACTTACTTTTTAAACACATTAGATTTGAAAGACATTACAAATAGTTTGGGTTAATGCAAATCAGTGCCAAATGTTCACAGTCAGATAAACATACATGTATAAGAAACGCGAACTTTTGTCGGGTGTGGATCTAGTAACTCTTGCGGAAAACTCTAGTTGCCGCTTTAGCTTTTTGAAAATACAGTATGCATTGATGTCAATAACAATAAAGAAAAATGAATAGGCCAAGTGTCAGTGATAACATCGAGATTAGTATAAGAAAGGAAAATAGAATTGGCGTATTAAAAAAACTGATAAAGGCGTATTAGAAATAAAGGAAAATATAATCACATACCGAATGTATATAAAATATGCTCTGTCTATATTAAAAGATGATCGCCAGTTTTGTAAATGGATAATTATAACGTTTTATAATTTTAAATGACATGTACTGCGAGGGAGCTATTGTCCTAAATAACACCACCATTTTAAGATACGCAGTAAGCTTGTATATAACACATGTATTAACATACAAGTAAAATATTAAATCATATGTTTTTACGTTTACCACAAGATAGTATAAAAATAATTCCTCATAGAAAAACCAACTGGGCAAGGAATGCGATAAACATAACTATTCAACATAATCATGTCTAACAATACGGATCACAAACGCGACGAACAATGGAATATTTTAAACTAATCCACGATAATC
Source organism: Catocala nupta (assembly GCA_963675205.1). Classification (NCBI taxonomy): domain Eukaryota; kingdom Metazoa; phylum Arthropoda; class Insecta; order Lepidoptera; family Erebidae; genus Catocala; species Catocala nupta. The sequence continues at coordinate 18,017,307 of OY776107.1, read as the reverse complement.
TTTAAACAAGTCAGTCTAATTACCATTCATCCCTCAGAGCTAATCAATGAAGGAGACGTAGGAGATGAACTAATCATCGCAGCAGGAGTGGACGTCCCGGAGCGGTACGAAATTGACGGTAATGATGTTGGCAAGCTAAATTAATGACAAGAAAATTCTGTAGGAAGGTTTTCACATGGAGTTGATATTGAATAATCTCACTGCGATAAGATAATAAATGAGGCGTATTACGAAATTTGTGGTAATCACTTGATTGCGGAGATAATGAAGATTAACTACGTAATTGGCGTCATGATTTACACGTAATAACAGAATGACCGAAACCTTTCGATAAGTCAGGAGTGTCGTTAAAAAAATTAAAAGTCACCAATCTATTTAAACATCAGAAATAATAATAGAAGTTATATATTTATAACACTTACCAAAGAAACGAATCTATAGAGATTTAACTAAAGAATATAAACCATATACTTTCCGTTAAAAGATACGGTCTAATACCGAGGTTATACTACATTTAAGAAACATTGAACCCAAATATGAAGAGCTTAAGGAACAAATTCCAATAAGCCAGCCAACAAACACAGAAGTCCATTTAATTAAAAGGTAAATACACAAACCAAACCGTTCTATGAGAACCTTGAATCGAACTAACGAGAGGTAATCACGGAGGATACAGGCGATAATTATGCTGAATTCGACGTTAGAAGGGACCCACAACGATACGTGGTGTATTCATACGAAAATACTACGTAAATTATAGAGGAATAGATACGCTGTAATAAAATCATCGAATGTTAAAGAGGCTTTGAAAGAGACAGTAATATGAGAGATGTCTTACCCTGGCAACAGAACACCACAGACTGGCAATATTCTAATGACATGGGGATATGCACGACACAAAATAAAATAATTACAAAAAAAAATTGAGCGTAATTGTGCTGCAATGCAGAACTTAATTTAATTAATTATTTTATTCTTGCTATATAGATACGTATTCTTTTTAGAATAATCAAGACAAGAATATCTGCAGATAAATAAATTTAGCTGCAAAATACACTGATTAATTATTTAAATATTGTGTGACATAATATTAAACTGAAAATTACTCAACCAAGTGTTTAGAACCTTGGGCAATCCCTATATTTTCGTGATCAATTTTACAACGAGGGCAACATAAAAAGTATGACGTTCTTTGCAAAAATGACAGATCGAAAACATCACAATACCAAACACATCTATAGACCACAAATAATATTCTAACAAGACTTCTTATAAGAAGGAAAGACCGCGAAACAGATAACGAAATAGCGAAAACGTAAAGAATCTGCCCAAATTTTACAACGAACTGACGAATAACCAAAGCTTCACAAACAAAATTAATTAAAACATATCGCACACAATAAATAGGAAATCTGTGAAATTAAAACCAAAAGGCAAACAATAGTTTTTGACGAAACAAGGGCCAGCGCGCGGCGAGTTCCAACCACCTGAAAACTGTAAGTTTGAACACGTGGCCGGTACAAGTGGCACTTACCTCGATCGGGAGCGGCGTGCCATCGCTTCGTCTCGTTCCCACTTTAGATAAATACTTTACTCTCTCGCTCTCTCACACCCTGCTCGATTTTGTATTGTTAATCTTGGATTTAGGAGACTTGTAACAATAGAAGAGTTGAATGAATTGAATACTGTTAGTTGAATATGACTGAAGGGAGATTGAGAATTGCAAAGTCTAAGTCGTGGCCCAAGTGTAGGTCCCTGTGGTGCACCTAACACTTGTGATGTTTGGTGCAGTTGTGCAGGCTCTGGTCGCTGGGGGTGAGAGAGCGGGACCACCGCCTCCGCGGACGGTCCACGGAGGAATGTACCGCGACCCCGGCATCGCGCCAGGATCTCGCGCCTAGCACTATCAACCTTCTCCAACGCTCATGAGGGGTTGATCCGCGCACGCGCGTTGCAAATCTCCCGTCCCTTACGCACCCACGTAGAATAGAGATGGGGGAACGAACTTTAGGGATGATATTCGGAGGGTGAAGAGACGATGAAAGATGGAAATGCATCTCGGACTCCGTTCGGATTTCCGGAGCTCGTGATTTTGTTTATTGATTCGTATCTACGTAGTATTCTATAGACGCTTTCTGGGGAGTTATTAATCCCCTTATCATGTCACTAGGAGATTTACTGCTCATGTAGTACTAATAAAACTTTTTACTGACCATTAATATCTCCCTATATGATCGATGTTGCCAGTACTCAATCGTTACTTACCAACGGAATTATAAAGGGGTTTTTAACAATGCACCTGTGGCCACTTTCCACGACAAAAGGTTGTTGATTGACGGGAAATTTGAAAAAACTAATATTGCCAAACCAAAATCAGTCATATACACAACGACAAAAGACACAAAATCGTATTTCACCGATTTAGTTAAAGATATAACCCCAAGCGGTGTTGTTGTAGAGGACAATTATGAATATTTACGCAGTGGAGTGCAATGTGCGTTGGAACAGAAGTAATGGGTGTCGACGTGAAGGGTTGCGGGTTCGATGTTCACTTGGCTGTTGACGTAACAAATTGAGATGGCGATATCGATGTGATTATAGATATTGTTGCCGATGTTGACATGCGCCCTAATTGCGTGAGCAAAGCAGCTGCAATAACGACGCTTTGGTAAATTATACAAATTTTGCATTTAAGGTATGTTTATATTAATAGGTAAGTATTGTTTGTGAGCGAAGAAAGCCGCAGGCAAAGGCATTATAACCGCGGCTTCACTGACCAACAACACTTTCTTTCGTGATGGTAATGGAAAGATGAATATAGAGATAATGTGAGATAGAAAGGTACTCTATGTAATTTTCTGTACTCCTGACAAATTGTTAATTGTATGCAAAATTTCATGATGATCGGTCAAGTAGTTAAGGCGTGAAAGCGTAACTCACAGTCGCATTTATAATATTCGTTCGGATTGTAGATGCGCACGTCAATTCTTTGCGTAAACTTTAGACAGCACTGATTGCGTAGTTATTTAAGTGGAAGCCTCGCCGCTGCTGCCATTAAGTGTTGTAGGTTCGAATCCTACACGGAAAAATTAACTGTGTGATCTAGAAATTAGTTACTGTAATGACTTTAAGATCTAAATCCTACCGTGTAATTTCAAAGGATTTATTTTTTTAAGGTCACATTACTACTTTCCTTCTTCGTTCGGTATACGCAAATCAATAGATTATATAATGTGTATATATCATGAAACAGTCAGCAAAATAAGTAGCTGAACATTTAACCTATTGAGTGGCACACCGACGGCCAGATACAAAAGGTTTTCAATTATGCCAGGCATTCCAAGAATTGACAATTCAAAAGTTTTTAGACTTATGCGATTTGTACACACACTTAATACAATACAAAGTCTTACTCGCGATGAAGTATTTAAAAGTAACAAAAGCCTATTTATTTCCGTCGTTACGACTGGCTCGCATCTATCGTGGTCACGGGTTTGATGATACTTAAATACTTCATTACGAGTAAGAGCCGTTACCTAGTATTGTATTAATTGACAGATTAACAAATAATATGTAAAAGTATTAATGAATCAAAAGTTCTAAATATTATTTTATATATTCGCACTATTACTTTTTTATTTTTAATAGACAACTATTGCCCTAGAAATAATTCCTGTGTCGCGGGGGACTTCACAAACATTCAATCAACGGACACAAAGAACACCCAGACTCGAAACAACGATCTGTTGTTCACACAAAGTTTTGTTCCGTGTGGGATTCGAACCCACAACACTCGGTGCAGTGGCAGTGTCAAGGCGACATTATAACCTCTAAGCCATGGGTGCAACCAACTATCCTTTAATTATTACTACTAAAATAACATTAGTTTAAATAATAAATAATAAAATAATAACAATAGAAATCTTTTAAGTGTATATAGTACTGTATACATACATATATTCACGCGTGTTTCCCAGAGCGCGCATCCCTGACCTTTCGAAGTTAAGTGCGTATTAAATAGTTAATTATTGCTCGCTTTAACGGTGAAGGAAGACATCGTGAGAAAAACTGCATGTCTGAGAGCTCTCCATAATGTTTTTAAAGATATGTGAAATCTGCCAACCCGCACTGGACCAGGTTAATTTAAATTTTAAATTTGATCGTTATTAAGGTTTTATTGTCTATACCTAACTATACATATGTATTATGTATGTAACCATAGTTACGAAGCATTCTACGAATTCAACCGAACAATGCCGAAATACTACGAACGCGATTCGACTGCGTGTGTCAAATGCATGGTTGTGTGCGTGTAGTGTTTTTCATTAATTTAATGTATTTTTAATGCATATTTTATAAAAATAATTAGGATTCGACCCTCCTCCTATATAAACTTTAACTGTGCCAAATTTCATACTCCTCCACCCGCGCAATTTTCGTAAAAAGGGTACAAAGCTTTTGCTTCACGTATTAATATATAGATATTTCTAAATTGCCTAGAACCTCAAAACGTTTAACTCCAGCCCTATTTATTGTGATACTCTAACTCGACGCAAGTGGTTTCTACTCGAGTTGACGAGCTTCATAACATTGTTGAGTTCAAGTGTTTGTGGGAATTATGTATGTGTCAATGTTTGGGATAAGCAGAGACGCTGTATACACAAATATTGTGAATATTTCGATTGCAATTAAAGTATGTTTATATTAATATGTATTAAGTATTGTTGGCAAGCGAAACCGCAGAGAAAATTACCTTTACTGCTCACAAGCAACATTTTTCAGTATGTAAGGTTTTTCTTTCCTTTTCTGTACCCCTTACAAATTATATGGAAAATTTCATGATGATTGGTCAAGTAGTTAAGGCGTGAAAGCGTGACAAACAAACTCGCATCCGCATTTATAATATTAGAGTTGGGATTTCTCGCCCAATATAGGTACTACGTTAAATTTACCACTCAAACCTGCCGCGCTATCCGTCGATATGTATATTTATAGCTGGGATCACTCCCACTTAAGTTCGCTCAGCATCCCGCTGTGATGCAAAGAAACAACATTTGGTTAAAATAAGGGTCTGTCTTGTGCATGAGAAGCAAGGGGACACGTTTTAAGAAATGGCTCCTGAAATACCTATAACTTTCTAAAAGCGTTGTTTTGCATTTTATTTATTTAACAATTACTAATAATAATACAGTTGTACAGAAAATGATGTAGCGTACCTTTCATCCAGAAAAATTACAGTTACAAATCTAACCGAACCTTAATTAACGTGAACGAAGCCGCGGGCATAATCTCGTGTTATTATATAGATACATAATGGATTAACTAATAAGGCTGTCGTTTCATTGTTGTATTTACGGTACTCATTTAATACATTTAGTCACCATTAACTATCAACTATAGTTTTTAATGAGATACACATATTAACAAAGTTAACTGTACTATTTTTTTTAAACTAGCGACACGCCTCGTCTTTGTATGGGTAGTAAAAAACCTTAACAAATTATACACCTAAACCTTCCTTATGAATCACTCTGTCGATTGGTGAAAACCGCATAAAATCCGTTCAGTAGTTTTTGAGTTTATCGCGAACAGATAGACAGACGCGGCAAGGACTTGACTTTGTTTTAAAATATGTAGTGACTTCGTTTAAAGCTTAAGAAGTACAATGGATAGAGCATGCGTGATGCAATTTAGAGGTCGTGGATTCAAATCCTAAGCAATGCATTAGGTACCGTCGTGAATGCCTGTAATTTGAACACCTGTTTTTTACCCATTTCATCACATTGTTTTTCCAAAAGTACCTACTATTATTTTAAAACTATACTACTACTGTTTAAACTAACTACTATTTTAAGCGATTTAAATTATTAAACTATTGTTACGGCTAGTGCCATCTGACGGCACTGTGGGGAAGATTCGGCAATAATTTATTACAGCACTATCTATTGATATCTTACGGAACTACGTATTTGTCGGTACGAGTCGTGTAAAGAGAACGCTAGCACATTCTCGAATCATCGCGCTGTTACGTACCGTGTATGACGTTTTCTAGAAAACTCCAGAAACGCTATACCCGCGTATAAATAGAGCGCACGCGCACCGCCGAGTCAGTTCAGCTGCGCTACCCACCGGCTCTGACGACCCGGACTGACCAACGGGCCCGCACGGGCCCATCCCAGTGACCCGCCTGTATAAGCAGGCGGCGACGACCACCACCAAGACAGGCCCACGGCCTGGTCTGGTTACCCCGAGACCCCGTACGGGTCTACGACAAGAACCCCTGATGATGATGATGCCGAGTCAGTTTACTATCGTAAGCGGTCAAGAGTTCATCGAAGCGAACGGAAGCGAAAATACTACAGGAGTTTGAAGCAGTTACAGTGGAAAAGTGTAGTATAGTGTTTGTTGTGTATTAAAGTTAATTGTGTGCTAGAATAAAACGTGTTTTAGTCGGTAATATTCTTTTGTATTCTTATCCGTCGAACCCAGCACGTAACACTATTATAATATGTCAGTTATATAAATCTACTGTATCATTGGAAGGTTGCTGGTACTTATGGCGCAAGTTTTACCTATTTTAAGTACCAGCTGCAAACAATTTGTACCTAACATGACCGATATGCTTACATTTAAAATTGTATCTCATGTAGGTATGTTATGTTCAGTGAAACAATAAATTCATATTTAGATTTCCGAATTACTTATCTAGTAATCTTTAAAAACATGAAAAGCCAGCTTACCTTATGCTAAACAGTTATACAGTAGCTTTTGAACGTTAATTGACATAAGCTGTCGCGCACCTCTGACTGTCGAAAGTTATATGACTTTTCGAAATGATGTGCGTATTGATTGACAATTATCGTCTGCTCCGTGCCTCGGAGAGCACGTTAAGCCGTCGGTCCCGGCTGCTATGAACATCTATGGCAGTCGTTACTGGGAAGTCAGTACTCTATAATATCCTGACACTGATCTAGCCTTAGGGTATTGTTAGCCTTCGGGTTGCGGAGGTCAGGTGGCAGCCGCTCCGTGTAAAAACTGATATCCAGTCAAATCCAGTTAGACCAGAAAAGCCGACCCCAAGTGACTTGGGAATAATAAAGGCTAGGGAGAAGAAGACTTGTGTGTTTATCTAGTAATTTTTTAAATTATAATAATAATATTCTATCACATACACACAACACCATCTAGCCCAAACTAAGCAGAGCTTGTACTATGGGTAATACTTATGGTAAACACTTACATGTTATACTTAGAAACGCCCAGACCAAGAAAACATTCATGTTCATGCACACAAATGTTTGACTTGTGCGGGAATCGAACCCGCGACCTCAGGCGTGGCAGTCGATTGGTTACACTAACCACTACGCCATCGATTTATTATATACTTTTATAGCACTTTCATGTTTAGACGCTGTATGTAACGCATGATGTGGTCTCCTTTAATTGAAGGAGTAGGTACCTACACAAACCAAAAATGTCTTGATTTGTATTTTCTTTTGTAAATAAGATGTGTAGGTACAGACTTTGTTGGATATACTTTCAGGAAATAAACAAACTAGTTAAAAAACGAAAATCAACGAAAACGTTAGGTTAACAAAAAAACCGTCAGCGATCTATCACTAGTTAACAAAATTACCACTTCTAAACTACTAAACCGATTTGCGTAAAACTTTACACCAAGACGTTATCTAAGAAATAAATCTAGTTCTTCTCAATGTTTCTACGTCCTTGCTTTGCTGAACGAGGCTACAGGTAAAAGTAAATTCATAATATTATAGTTTAGTTACTGTAACCTTGACGTTCATAAGTGTTACTTTATGATCTAAATGAATAAAGATATTTTAACTTTGTTTTTTAATTTTGACCTTCCAAAACGCATACGAAGTCGGAGGTACCAGCTAGCTAGCTCACAACAATGATATCACGTGATAGGAGTGGCTATCCTGAGACCACGTGGACATACCACGTGTCAACGTAGCATTACCTGTTAAGATATGTTTTAACAGGTGATCGAAGCTAACAGGTGGAAGCGCTGTACAGTAACTGCGCTATCATTACATACTATAAGACAACTAGCGACCCGCCCCGGCTTCGCATGGGTAGTACAGAACCTTAACAATCCAAAACTCTGTATATTGGTGCAAACCGCATGAAAATCTGTTCAGTAGTTTTGAGTTTATATCGAATAGACAGGCGCGGCGGGAGATTTCACTACATATTACAAAACAAAGTCTATCTATTCGCGATAAATTCAAAAACTACTGAACGGCTTTTCATGCGGTTTTTAACCCCCGACGCAAAAACGACGGGGTGTTATAAGTTTGACGTGTCTGTGTGTCTGTGTGTGTGTGTATGTGTGTGTGTGTGTGTGTGTGTGTGTGTGTGTGTGTGTGTGTGTGTGTGTGTGTGTGTGTGTCTGTGGCATCGTAGCTCCCGAACGGATGAACCGATTTTAATATTGTTTTTTTTGTTTGAAAGGTGAATTAGTCGAGAGTGTTCTTAGCTACGTTTGATAAAAATCGGTCCAAGATGGCCGCCACCACAAAATGGCGAATTACATATTTTTTCTCCCTCCCTCAATATGGGTATCAAATGAAAGGGCTTGACTAGTAGAATACTATACACTATGATAAATTTCAAATCCAAGATGGCCGCCACCAGAATATTACATATTTCCACAAATTATAGGTAATTGTTCAATATGGGTAACAAATGAATATTGTGTCGGAGGTTTTTTAAATTTTAAATTTAGTTATCACTAATAGCCAAAGTATATAGCCATAAGGAAGGTGTATAATTTGTTAAGATTCTGTACTACCCGTGCGAAGCCGAGTCGAGTCGCTAGCTTAATTAAGCATATAGCATGTAATTCCGTTACGTGCCTTCCGAGGCACTAGGATGCAACACCACCATTTCCATTTTAATACTACATTAATTTAAAAATCAACTAATTCCCGCACTAGTAAAGCTTGTGTCGCGGGGACTTTACAAACATTCAAACAACGGACACAAAGCACACCCAGACTCGGAACAACCATTTGTGGATCATGTAAAGTTCTGTCCCGTATGAGGAACCCACAACACTCGGTCTCATGTCAATGGCGAAGCTCCCACTGTCCATGCAGTAATCTTTTAAGTCCGGCAGGAAAATCCAATAACTTTGTTGGCTAGACCTGGGATTGGAATTTAAGACCTGGAATTTAATACACACTATAGCTGCGCTACCAAGGGATTCAAATCTCGGGTCGAACTAAGTACCTACTTTAAAAATGTTGTGTCAAGATATTCTCCGTAGCTGCCGTAAGTCTGACACTGGCGATTAACGACAATAAGCTTACCCTTTCAGCTCAGCTCTACCCCTCTTCTCAGAGTGAGAAGCGTTAGGTTATAGTCCACCATGAATGAACATTATGGAGAACTCCTTGACGTGCTGGTTTCCTCACGATGGTTTCCTCTACGACGTAGGAGCTAAACCATAGCTAGCAAAACGGGTCTGATACATCTCTGCTTACCCTTTGGGAATAAAACCGTGAAACTATGTGTGCAGGTATTATTATCACAATTAAAATGTTTGATTAAAAGCTTTTGCTCATAACCCTTAGTAATATTATGAATGCGATATGAGTTTGATTGTTTGCTACACTTTTACGCCTTAACTACTCGACCGATCATCATGATAATTCGCATATACGTTGTCAGTGGTACAGAAAAAGACATAGGGTACTTTTCATCCAGAAAAATCACTGTTACTAACTAACCCAACCGCGAAGCCGCGGACAAAATCTGGTTATGTAATAACATTTTTTATTAAGATCCCACGACACGCACCTCTGATTTTTTTAAGTTATGTGCGTGTTAGTTAGTTATCGCTCTTTAACGGTGAAAAATACTATATACCGTGAAGAAACCTGCATTTCAGAGTTATCTATAATGCTCTAGAAGATATTATGTGAAATCTGTCATCCCGCACTGTCGATTATGTTATGACCTAATCTCTTGAAACAGTGAAGAGGCCCGTGCCCAGCAATGACACAGTCCATAGCCTGTATATAGACTATGTAATTGCTGGGCACGGGCCCATATTACATTTTTATATAGGTATCTTAATCCAACTAATATTATAAATTATGAGAATGTGAGTTTTTTTTTTTACGCTTTCACGTCTTAACTACTCGACCGATCATCATTATATTTCGCATATACATACGTTGTACAGAAAAGTACATAGGGTATCTTTCATCCTGGTACTGTTAACAAGTACTGTTTCCGAGGGATAGAAAATTGACATAACCTATGTACTATCGACTTGAGCGACGGCTGACCATTTCAGAAAATTTTCGCTTACGCATGTTGATTTTAAGTGACTCCGCCCTTAATTTTGTTAACCAAATGTAAAGTATAAAAAAACTCAAACAAAAAGGTCGTAGTTGACCAGTTGAGTTTTTATCGCCTTAGAATCAGTAAACAAATGTAAAGTGTAAATAAACTCAAACAAAAAAAAGGGGCGTCTCACAGGTGGCCTACCAAGTGTTGGTCTGCTATGCGATTTTAACCTTAGGAGTGGTCAACGGTCGCTCAAGTCGGTAGTACATTGACGCGAGAAAAGCCGAGGGCAAAATCTAATTATAAATACAGTATTATCAAGCTCACTCATATCTTCAATACACTATCGTTCTCTATCTATGTGTGAGCTCACTCTTCTAAGTGTGGACACTTTCATGCGATCTGAGTACGACGAGAGCACATCTTTAATTTAAATCATTTATGTACAAAGTAAACTAGTAATAGATATATATTTTCAATAAACCAACCAAAACCAATATTTGTTACATTTATAGTTTTTCAAATTCAAATTCAAATTATTTATTTTTGCAGTAACACTGTTACAATGCTGTTATTAAAAGATCATGTTTCAAGTGATTCTACCGTAAGGCATGCAAAATGTATACAATCATGATTTCAGTCAAAATGAAGATTGGCATTGAAATATATAAAGTTAGATAAAAATATTTTAAGAGATTAAGTAAATGCAATGTCCTTCTAAAACTTATAATAATACTGACTAATTATTTGTTTAATAATAATAATAAATTTATATCAATGTCAATAATAATAATTTTACGTCAATGTTAATAATAATAATAATTAAGTTATTTCAATGTCATTCCTGGAATTATTGCAATACATTAACAGATTATTTATTTAAAAGATACATGTATAATTGTTATATTACTTGATGTTAGTGTGAGGTCTTAAGACTGGAAAAATTATCGTTTAAATAGTCGTCTAAGTTATAGTAACATTTATAAACTAGAAGGCTTTTTAGATTTTTCCTAAATAAAACAGTATTTATTGCCTTTATTTCTTTAGGTAATTTGTTGAAAATTACAGGAGCCATGTGAAACACACTTTTATACATTAAAGTGGTATGGGTTCGGCGCATACAGAGGCGAAATGCGTCACGTTGTCGCCTATTATTGGCTTCTGAGGCTAATGTAAATAAGTTTTGATTGGCCTTTACAAATATTGAGACCTCATATATATATATAGGCTTGGGAGTGTTAAAATTTTGTACTCCTGGAAAAACGGTTTACAGGTTTCTATCATTTGAAGCCCAAACATAGCCCTTATGCACCGTTTTTGTGATTTAAAAATTATGTCAATGTCAGTCGAATTTTCCCAAAAAATTACACCATACCTCAGGACTGAAGCAACTAAACCGTGATACGCAGTTAACAAGGTATTAACATTTGAGATCTGTTTAAGTTCATGTAGCGCATACACTGATTTATTAATTCTTTATTTTTGTTCAAAAAAATTGAATGGTCCTTTCCAGTGTACAAACATACACTTAAGGATATGATACTACGCTGTTATGAAGTTAACGAACCAAACTTATATACACTTCGAGGAGGACATGTAGCCATCTGACGAAATATAGTAACTGATGTAACCTTTTTCTCTTTTGATTCAGTTTCTCGAGCTGCATTGACCTATGTATGTAGACTGAATCTATTCGCAATGAAATGGTTTTACTACCCAGGAAAAACGCAGCATACAACTTGAATTTCAAAAATAGTGGTTTATATAATACTTAACTCGTCACAAATGCTTAAAAATATATAATTTTATAATTATAGAAAACTAGCGATCCGCTCCGGATTCGCACGGGTAATAAGTACAAAATACAAAACCTTAACAAATTATACACCTAAATCTTCCTCATGAATCACTCTATCTATTGGTGAAAACCGCATGAAAATCCGTTCAGTAGTTTTTGAGTTTATCGCGAACAGACGCGACGGGGAGGGGGGGGGGGGGGAGACGACTTTGTTTTACAATATGTAGTGATAAAGAGCTTAAGAAACTATGTTCATCGAAACAAAAAAAAATGAGATATTTTGGCTCTCTTGGAAAGTAGTATATTGGCTTTTACTACATTTCATCCTCGAAGGGTGGAACAGTGTGGGTTCGATCTCCACTCAGCAAATAGTTTACAAAAGACTAGTATTTTCTTCATCATCTCAGCCGAAAGTCGTCCACAGCTGGACATAGGCCTCCCCGAGGACTTTCATGTATTTTCTTAACGGTACTTTACTATATAAATATATATTTACTATATATAATATGGGGAGACCAACAGACTGCAAAGCAGAGGGTCTCAGGTGCGAACTCGCGTCGTGCACCTCTGACTTTCGGAAGTAATATGACTTTTCGAAATTATGTGTGTATTGATTGACAATGATCGCCTGCTCCGTGCCTCGGAGAGCACGTTAAGCCGTCGGTCCCGGCTGCCATGAACACCTATGGCAGTCATTATTGGGAAGTAAGTGCCCTATAATATCCTGACACGGGTCTAGCCTTAGGGTATCGATAGCCTTCGGGTTGCGGAGGTCAGGTGGTAGCCGCTCCGTGTAAAAACTGATATCCAGTCAAATCCGGTTAGATCAGAAAAGACGACCCCAAGTGACTTGGGAATAATAAGGCTAGAGAGAAAACTTTACTATATAAAATAAATAAAAGTAACTTACCAATATATAGGTGGTTTATTCGCTTCGTAATCGTTCGTAGTGTACGTTACTATATCAAAGAAATAGCTAAGCAACTAAGTCGTTTGTAAGGCACTCGTTTCTGTTGACTTATTCACATCGCAGTCTTAATACCTGTGGACAAACGGACAACTCTATTAGTATATATACATATTTAACTATATATATAGAAGTGAAGGTAACCCAATGCATTATGTGTTGGATTGCTAATCGAGAGGTTTAAAGTTTGATACTGATGTTATACAACATAAAACAACATACGTTCAGAAGAATTTAACATAGTTTGAGGGTATAAGATCCGCTTTCACGCCTTAACTACTCGACTGATCATCATGAAATTTTGCAAACACGTTGTCAGGGTACAGAATAGATAGAGTCCATTATGAAAAAGTCCTCTTGGTAAACTAACCTACATTTACACAAACGAAGCCGGGGAATAATTTGAGTAAATAAATATCAGCTTTTTTAAAAATGTAGATCTAAATAATTATCTTTCTAATTAATTAATACTAACACTTAATGTTATTAGTTATATTGAGGAGCATCACCATCCAATATGCGTATTATATCACTGCATTTAAAAAATGACAATATTAATTTACTTCCTAATAAGATAATGGCTCTTATTAATAATATTAAGGGTAACTTATGACCGACATACTTCTTATAGTCTAGTGTGTAAATAAGAAAATATATAATGAAAATATACATAACATTTCCAGTAATCCATTACCAATCATAGGGTGCGTCAAATCAACGAAGATTGAGGGTACCTACCAATAATATCTTCTAAACAACCATCTACCCTCAAACAATAAATAAAAAAAAAAACACCAAATCTATCTCCCAATTTTTAAACAACAAAACAAAACTGTAATAAATTTAAACAAATCAAAATGAAACGGCAATAAAAACAGTTTTCCCTGTTACCCTAAGAAGTTGTCGGTCCCTGTTGGGGCGCCAACAGTCTGTGAGTGATAGAGATAGGGGACAAAGTGGTGTGTTGTCTCGCTCGTGGCGCCAGTCGGGCCGGCGCCGTCTACTTGTCGTCTGGCGCCGAGCTGGAGCCGCCTTACATAACCTGAGCTCGAGTCCCGGGAATAAGGCTCGCGGACTTCTTAGCATTATGTATGTAGATGCATGAGATTACATTGAGATATGAAACTATTTGGGGAGACCTTGTTCATAAGCTGCATTCATTTTGTTACTGAGTCATATATATAACAATACAGTTGCTAGGAGTAATAAATGTGTTTCAGCAGAAATCTAGCGTTAACATCATATAATGTACTCCTAGATACAACTAACTTGGTGAAGATATAAGACACCGAATATGTTAAAACCGATATTTACACTCAGTCAGAAAATAATTATCAAAATGTGATCTTAATTAAATCTGACTTGTGAATCTAACTTCCCAAAGATGTTAATAACTGAACATTGCGTAACTTATGTGAATTTAACCTAAAAAAATCCTGGAACCTAGTGTTTGGCTTTGTGAAATGGCATTTACATGCTTTCGAAATTGTATTTGAATCTGTTACAAATAAGGTACCTAAATTAAGATTATTTTGATAAAATTTTGGAATAACATTATTTAGCACTGTTTCTTAGTTTGTAAAGTGAACTTAATACGTGCTTTAAATACGCTTAAAATCTATCTAAAGTGCTTTAAAATCTTCTAAATATAAGTTGGTTTATATAAAATATTTTCGTAGGTAAGAAAATATACTGAAAATTTGGTTTATCAGCATTTTCCTTAATGCCAAAAACAACTATTTGTGGAATAAACTAGTTTTTGTCCCGATCGTTGCCACCGGCGAAATGACCATTTGACCAATTCGCTTCCCGTGCGGTCAAAAATAACATAAAATTCGTAAATGTTATAATCAAAGTCAAAATCAAAAATCATTTATTCATTTAGGTCACAAAGTAACACTTATGAACGTCAAGATATATAGGTTAGTGAGTTTACTAAGTTATTGAAGCTACATTTAGGTTAGTTGCTAGGTTCAGGCAAAGGGTTGAGCCTATGAGAAGAAACCTGCAAGAAACTCACGGCCACTCTTTTAAATCGCCAAATAAATATAATTTCAGTATTTTACAACTCAGATTAACAAGGGTTTGCAGCCATATACTACTGACAATAAAAAAACTAAATATAATAACATCAATAACTTAATAATATACATTGAAAATAAACAACTTTATACGAATTTTATCATGATTTTATTTTTATAAAGTTTGTATGAAGAAATCAATACGTAAAAATATAATAAATACGGTCAAAAATCGACCACTAATGTCCAAGAAAGGAAAACGTGAAAATATAATAATTGTTTGCTTCTGTTTCTTTTTTTACAACTCCCGCACTAAGAATAATCCTGTATCGCGGGGAACTTTACAAACATTCAAACAGCGGACACAAAGAACATCCAGACTTGGAACAACCATTTGTGGATCACACAAAGTTTTGTTTCATGTGGGATTCGAACCCACAACACTTGGCGCACTGACAGTGGTGAGGCAACCACTTAAACCATTACGCCATCCTAGTTATCATGGCCGAAGTCCGACCATAATACAATCATTATGGTCGAACTTCGACCACTAGTTACCCTTAATATAAAACGGATATTGTCTTAAAAATTTATGTGAGGATTTTTTCAGTAGCAACAGACAGACAACAATAGAGTACTTTCCTGCATGTAAACATAACTGGAGTGGGCGTATAACCAGAACCCGTCGGCTCGATGCCCGACCGACTACCCACTGAACCGTGACGGTAACATTTAGTACTGACAACTATGTAGGCGTAACTGATTGATCTTAAGTTCAAATACTGCATACATACTTTCTCGCTTATCGATTTTCAATTATATTCTGGCTAAGGTACACTTATTAAAATTATAAACTCATACACATTATCTTAATTAATATTATAAATGCGAATGTAAGTGTGTTTGATATGTTTTCACACCTTAACTACTCGACCGATCATCATGAAATCTTGCATACACGTTGTCAGAGGTACCGAAATGTACATAGGGTTTCATCTATGTAAAAATATCAACTCTTCTTTTAAAATTAAATGCATTTCGCTACGTTTCAGTCGCCATTTTTTTTTTGGCCTTTGTTGGCGAACGACCAGGCGGATCGCCTGATGGTAAGCAATTACCGCCGCCCATGGACACCCGCAACCCCAAAGGAGTTACAAGTGCGTTGCCAGCCCTTTAAAAAGGAATGAAGGTGGGAAAGGACAAAGGAAAGGATAGAAAAAGGATCCAGGTAACTGGGCCTCCGGCTCTCTCACTCACCGATACGAAACGCAACAGTACGGGTACCGTTACTTCACGCCAGTATTCTGTGAGGGGTAGTACTACCCCGGTCGATCCAGCCCATTCATGCTGTAACCAGCGAGGATCTACTATGTACATTAATATGCAGGTTTCCTCGTACAGTTATATAACAAACATAGTCTTACGCCTATATCCCAAAGGGGTAGGCAGATGTGTATTACAACTTTATTCGCCAAATATGATTCAAGCCTACTGACGTCACGTACGGGAATCGACCACAATACCCAACGCTTTGGCGAAGCAACCACTGACTTCACTATAAAGCGAACAATAATTACCTATTCATATTAATAATATTAGCTCTGTATGTACACTCCAATGTCCCGGGCACGGGCCTTTTATCGGCAGGGTTGGCAGTCTTCAAATATCTCCGAAAAACTTATGGAGAGCTCTTATAACATACTAGTTTACTCACGATGATTTCCTTCACCGTTGAAGCAAGCGATAAGTAACTATTTAATACGCAGATAAATATGATAAATCAGAAGTGCGTACCGTAGGATCGAACTAGAAACCTCTGCGTAACAGTCCAATGGTCTCCCACCTGGCTATCTTTGTTATTTTAACTCCCATTACGCCGAATGTTGTGGGTTCGAATCCCATACAGGAAAAAGACTAGAGAGAGACTGGGCGTGTTTTGTAACGGAGTTTGAATGTGTGTTAAGTTTTCCGTAAAACAATAATTTATGTTAGCCCGGGAGCGGATCAGACAAAAATAATATTTCATAAAATATAACTTAAATTAATATTTTATCTTGATTTATCAAAGTCAAACTTAAAAAACATTTATCTATTTAGGTCACAAAGTAACAATTATGAACGTCAAATTGTATACAAACCGATTGAAGTAAAACAATGAGTAAAGAATATCTTAATACATAATTAATTAAAAACACTTAACAGCACTAATGACTGTAATGACTGAACCGATTTAAATGTGGTTGACATACAAATTGCTTCAGCCATTACGGAGATTAGTGTACAGAAACACACACACACAAATCACAAATGGAGAGAAAACTGTTTACGACTTTTATTAATGAAATTATGTACCTACAAACATCACGCTGATTTTTCGCTGGTTTTTGTAACAAATTAATGTAAAAAGTACATAATAAGATATAAAGTATACGGGGTGGAGATCTGGTAGCCTGAAATACAGGCCTCGGGTCTAGTTTAGATACCAGTCTCCCCACAATATTTTATTAATAAATTATGTAACCTACTCTATGCAAATAACGTAGTGAGAAAATAAATTTTTATTATTTAATAATAATAATTTATTTCCTCACCACATTTATTAAGAACGCTGATGGATTGCCAGGTTGAAGTGGGACCGGGCCGGATACGTCTGCCGCATGCGCCCAGAGAGGTGGCACCAATCGTCACCAATTGGGTGCCACAAGACAGTCGACGGGGCAGACCTAAACGGAGATGGCGGGACGACCTGGACGCATTTGAAAGAGACTGGCTGAAACCCGCCTACAGTGTTGGAAGTTCAAGTGAGAGGCTTTTGCCGAGCAGTGGAACATATCAAAATGTAAAAGAAAAAGATGGACGTCGTAGTGCTTTGAATGGTCGCGCAATGTCATGGGTTTGATTCCCACGCGAAACAAAACTGTGTGATCTTCAAAGTGTAGTTTCAATTCTAGATGTTTTTAAGTCAGTTCTAGTAAATGTTTGTAAGGTCCCCCGCGATGTGCTAAAACTAACCCTTACTAATATTATAAAAGCGAACGTTTGTATGTTTGTTGTTATTCTTTCACGCAAAAACTACTGGACCGATTGCGATGAAATTTGATATGTAGATAGCTGGAGACCTAGATTCATACAAAGGCTACTTTTTATCCCCATATTCCCACGGGAACGGTATTTAAGCGGGTGAAACCGCGCGGAAAAACTAGTATTATATAAATGCGAATGTGAGTTTGTTTGTTTGTTGCGCTTTCACGCCTTAACTACTCGACCGATTATCATGAAATTTCGCATACATGTCGTCAAGGGAACAGAGAAGGACATATGGTACCTTTCATCCAGACAAAACTATTACTAACCATAACCATACCTACATTTATGCGAGCAAAATCTAGTATCGTTATAAAGCAAAACAACTATCTGACGAATTCAGAACGAGATGGGTGTAAAAACCCAGGATTCAACCTCTTCGTCTTAAATAAAAAAGTAATGAAAAGAAATAACCCCTATATCTTGGGGGTCTTTTGACCCACAGGGCCCATATTCCAACTCGACCGAGGTATGACCCCAAGGTGTCTGCACACCAAGTTACAAGTCAATCGGTCCAGTGATTCCGGAGTTATGCCGGTCACTACCAGACAGACACACAGACCCACATAGTGTTTTCATTAACCTCTTCGAAGAAGACTCAGAGGTTAATAACAGCTTGTGTTGTCCCGTTTGGATATAGAACCTACAATTTTAATTTTATTTGTACCTACCCCCTTAAAATTTATTTATTTGATATTGACGTATTTTATTTCTACCTCTATTCTCATATATTTTAAAATGTACCTAATTTATAAACATAATTTAATATGCCCTATACGTTTTCCTTGTGTGTGTATGTAGCAGAACCACATTTATTGTATTTTTGTTGTAATGTTAAGCATTTGCCTCCGTCCGTGCATCACTTGTATCGGGTGACCAACTGAAAAGCAGCGCTGGTGCACTCAATTTGGGTGCCCAGCTAATGCTGAGGTGGTGACCCTTTCGGCGAGGGCATACCTACACATTTTTTTTTTATCATGCATATTACTTTCTTTTTGTTTTTCTTGTTTTAATTAATTGTGTGTGCTCTGTACGAAATAAACATGATTTCTTTATTTCTTTCTTCTTTCTTACAACAGACGCACTGGCAGTAGCAAGTTAACCACTCTAACCATCGCGCTATCCATCCAGTATCTATAATCTATACTAATACTATAAAATTATACTAAGGGCTTGTATTACCACCTCCAGATAGAATTTATCTTTAAGATAAAAGTCTCGCCATCTCTCTTCTTTAACATAACATGAGTGAGACAGCATGCTATTTATCTTTCGGATAACTTTTACCTGTTAGTGGTAGGAGTGGCCGTAATGCTATTAAAAGGAAAGCTTAGATTTTTTGCTTGTTTGTAATGATTTAACTCAAAAACAGCTTAACCGATTTTAAAAATTCTTTCGCCATTAGTAAGGTATATCATCACCAAGTAACATAAAAATAATAAATAAATAATATCAGCCCTGTATTAAACTGTCCCACTGCTGGGCACGGGCCTCTTCTCACTGTGAGAAGGGTTAGGCCATAGTCCACTTCGCTAGCCTAGTGCGGGTTGGCAGACTTCACATATCATCGAGAACATTATGGAGAACTCTCAGACATGCAGGTTTCCTCACGATGTTTTCCTTCGCCGTTAAAGCAAGCGATAATTAACTATTTAATACGCATATAACTTCGAAAAGTTAGAGATGCGCGCCTTGAGATCGAACTTGTGACCTCTGCGTGGCAGTCCATCGGTTTCTTTAATTTATTTATCTTTCGTTTATTTTATTTAAAAAGAAGTACTATTACACCTAACCTAACCTACTTTTATACGAACGAAGCAGGCAAAAGCTAGTGTGTGAATATATGCAATAAAACAATAATTTTATTAGTCTTGTGCTTCATCAAAATTCATGGCGTGAATACTTTATATTAATTCAAAATGAGTACGAGTGAGATTAAAACGTGCGGCAATTACTTTTCCGTGTTGGTTATTCGTGAAGTCGCGTTTGGATATCGAACCTAAAACAGACGCATTGGCAGTGACGAAGTGACCACTAAACCAATCGCGCTATCCGTCGAGTATATGTAGATAATACAATAAAACACTTGTGAGTACCGGCGCGTGCCAGTTAACATGCGCGGGCGCATCGGCACACGCTTCGCTCACTGTTTACAATCACACACGTAATACACGCGTGGCATCGCCAGATGGCGTTACTTGTGTAACTATTATATATAGATAAGTAGGTATGACTCATTAGGCATTCTTGTTGTTTGTTTTCATACTAGCTGTTACCCGTGACTTCGTCCGCGTGAAATTGAACAAAACAACGTATTTTTACGAAAGGCGAAAGCCATTTCTTTTCTATAATAAATGTAGCCTTACTTGATTAGCTATCTGCCAGTGAAGTCCCGTAAAAATCAGTGCAGCCGTTTCAGAGAACAGAGATACATACAAAATTTCTAAAATTGATTTTTTATTTTATTTAGTTTAGTTATTTTGACATGTTGAACAGACACTTAATGTTCATATTCACTTAATGTGCAAAATAATGTTCATAAATATTAAAATGATGATCTTCGTAGGAGAAAATGAAAGGCAAGAACAAGCTGGTGCCTCGTCTGCTAGGTGTGACGAAGGACTCTGTGCTTCGATTGGACGAGAAGACCAAAGAGATCCTTCAGACCTGGCCGCTCACTAAATCACGATTTATACTTATTGCACCAGTTTATTTTTTATTTTATTATATAATACATTATTAGCAACTCCCAGAGTTGCGAGTGGTGACCGGCTTTATTGCTCCGGTACCTATCTGGAGAATAGGTAGTGTCACTTCGGCACGAGGTAGCTCGCTTACAAGAACCGGATCTCTGAGGTTAGGAAGGAGAGTCGAGATTTGGGGACAAGACCTGTCTATAACTGGTCCCGGAAAGTGCTCTCAGGCACTGGAAGGTACAGCGGCTTCCACTATTATAACCTAACGGTTGATATAGGGGTACACTAAATCATAAACTGGACTAGTCGTAGAGAGAGGGGATGTACTAATTAAGTTAATACATCTGAATATGTATTAAAATTACTGTAATTCATCATTTAAAAAGACATGACGTAACCTTGCTTTATAACTACTGATTCATGTATGAATATATTTTAAACGTCTTTCTGCCTACACCATGACAATACCCATAGCCGGCCAGGCGAGGTGTAGGCGAGTCGCCTACACGCAAAGGTTATAAGGGCTACGGAGAAAGTTGTTCTTAAAGTCGTGGGTTCGAGTACCGGCGGCGTTAAAAGTCGATCTCTCTCGATTACGTGGGGTAATATCGTTTGCATAATTGGTGTTAATAATAACTAGGTTTTGCCCACGGCGTCACTCGCGTAGGTTAGGTCAGTAAAAGTATTTTTTACTGGATAAAACCTGTTGGCACCTTAAATCTGGTCATACTCGACCGGGCGACAACAGAAGACACCGTGAGGCGCGGGGGGCATTTCCGAGCTGCGCGCGCGCCTCCACCCGACCACCACTAGGCTATTAGACGAGCTAAACTACGGGCATTTCATTGATATTATTGTACGGTCGAAATATACCTTTATATACAGTCTAAGCTATTTTATTTAACGTCCTAAAAGGCCTTAACAAAACCCTATGTCCTGTTCTGTTCCCCTGACAACGTTTATACAAAATCTCTTTAGTTACCCAGGGGATAAGCCATCAATGTCTACTGGACATGGTCTATCTTTGTGCAAAATTTCATCCATATTTGTTCAACGGTTTACGCGTGCTTGAGTAACAAACATACTTGAAACGTCTTCAGAAACGCTTACATTTATAATTTATATTACTAGCTGCCGCGCACGGCTGCGCCCGCGTGATACCTACATTAAAAAAGAAGCCTATGTCCTTCCCCAGGTTTTAACGTATCTCTGTACTGAATTTCATCCATACCGGTTGAATTATTTAGCCGTGAAGAGGTAACAGACAGAGATTCTTTCAAATTTATAATATTATAGTAAGGACTAAATTTTGCAAGCGGCATAGCTCGCGTTAATATAGGTTAGATTATGTGAGTAACAGTATGCCTCGCCTGGGCATCGCAGCGCGAGATGACCTCCAGCCACCCTGAGGTTTGACCTGAGGTGGTGGGCTATGTGGGCCTGCTCGCCACCCGATCAGCACCAGGTCCGAGAAGCAGCGTGCGTGTTCCCACGTGTGCCTCTGTGTCGTGTCTTTGTCCCCCTCCAGGGGGACGGTGGAGGAAGTATTTCTGTGTAGTGGCCTGCCGTTTCACATGGCGGACCGAAACTTCGGCGAAGTCGCGATTGCATGTGAAAGTGATTCGCGCGACCCCGCCGACTCTGGTTATGTCGAGCAACACCATGGTAGATTTAGTCGGTATTACCGGGGTACCTTTCCCCCGTTGAGCCCGACATAACCTCTCCATCGCCCCGCGGAGAGGTATGCCTCAAAGCATTCACCCACGTAAAAAAAAAGTGAATAACAGTATTTTTCCTGGGTAAAAGGTACCATATGTCCATTTGTATACACCTGATAACGTATATGCAGAATTTCATGATCATCAGTCGAATAGTTAAGGCGTGAAAGGTTCAACATACAGCTTCAGGATAGCTAGTAACATGTCTCAATCCCAGTAGCGCCAAAGCGGTTATTTAAAGAACTAACCAGTTAGCAGTTTGAACTAGGTTACTGGGGCAGTCTCGAGGCTCGTAAACGTATTGCAAGATCGTCCCCATGCAGTATGTACGGAAACGTGTTGAAACGCTCACAATGCTCTGATAAGACATGTATTTTTTATTTTAAGACTACTACATCGTAACTAATCCTACTAATATTATAAATAACTAGCAGTGCCCGCGGGTCATAGCGTGATGTTATATATAGCCTATAGCCAATCCAACACTAAAATAATTTTTCAATTTGAACCAGTAGTTCCTGAGATTAGCGCGTTCAAGCGAACAAACAAACAAACTCTTCAGCTTTATAATATTAGTATAGATAACAAAGAGCCGTTCTTCTTAACACATGTCGCCTCACACGTAAATTTCTTGCATCATCTTCTGCTTCACTTTTTCCACCCTGGCACACTTGGCTAAGACCCATGTGTCAGGATTTTAACTCTTTAAAATAAAAAGGAGTCTAAATATAAAATAAAATAAATAATAATATTGACTGTGGCGACTCCGCACAGACGAAGAAGTTCAGCCTACATTTAACAGATGGTGATACAATCGCACTTCACATGACGTCATACTATTCTGCATCGCACCAGTGAAGTTTACACAGCGACTGAGTATAAGTATATACAAGCTCCCGAAATCAACCGTCGGGCCGCAGCCCGCCAGGCACGATCAACCAGCCTGGTCGGAGGATCCTCCAGTCGTGTTGGAGGGACTTCACACCCTGTTCCTCCACAATTTAATGACAGAAAAAGAAATTTAAGTTTGTGAGGATGAATAGATGGATGTTTCCTACAATTCACGTAAAAACTACTGAACAGATTTTGATGTAATTTTACAGTATTATTGTTTATGACATAAGAATAACATATAGGTAGGCTACAAAAAATCTATCTTAAAAGGACAGCTTGCACTCTTGGTATACATCCGGCTGGGCTACAAACATTCTAACAACGGAAACAAATCATCATCATTTCATCCAAGAAGTACTAATCTAAAATACTAACATTTACGTGAACAAAGCCGCTGGTAATACCTAGTATGATATCCTTTATTGCCCGTGTTACTACTAACTTACTACTTGTAGTAACACCGGTAATTGAATTACCCTTCTTACTACTAAAGGTGATAGTTGTTAGAACAGCAATAAAAAATTACCCGTGTTACTACCGTTAAATTAAAAAAACAAAATCAAAATAAAATATGACGAATTTATATTTTAAACAAAATGTTAGTAATAGATTCAAAGTCAAAAATCATTTAGGTCACAAAGTAACACTTATGAACCTCAAAATATTTAGGTTAGTGAGTTTACTAAGTTACTGAAGCATTTATGTTAGTTATCTACTTCAGGGAAAGGGTTGAGCCTATGAGAAGAGAAGTCCAATCAGGTCACAAGAACTGGTCTTAAACACAAACATGCCAGTCAAATGCCCATATACATACGTGTGTGTCGAAGGAAGCTTTCACAAGACGATGTCGTAAGTTCTTTGACCATATAAGTAGTCTTGTGAATAGTGGACAACGCTCGCTAAAATATCATTATTTTTTCATACAGAGATACGTTGGCAAACCGAAAACGCTACGTATATTATTTACTAGATTTTCCCCGCGGTTTCACCCGCGTAAGTCTCGTTCCCGTGGAAATATCGAGATGAAAAGTAGCCTATATGAGTCCAGGTCTCCATCTATCTACATATCAACTTTCATCGCAATCGGTCCAGTAGTTTTTGCGTGAAAGAGTAACAAACATCCATACATCCAAATAAACTTTCGCGTTTATAATATTAGTAAGGATATGGATTCTCAGCAAGTGAATTATTGTAATACTTATGAGAATAAAGTTCTTCTTAAACCATATTAGCGCGTTCAGCCAAACAAACAAACTTTCAGCTTTATAACATTTAGGCTATAAGCTATTAAAAAATCAATCATAACATAAATCTACATCATCGTCATCGCAAACGAAGCCGTGAGGAAAATATTGTCATCTATATATGCACACATATTCATGATCCAAAAATACCCACAAACAGATGGTGATCACATGACGTCATTTGATCACCAGCGACCGTGACGAGAACTTGAGCGGTGATGTGTCATCACTTCGAGGTAAAATCATTGTTGTTATTGAAAACATATGATTAATTAATATATATGAATTATATTACGGGATAATTCATTCATAAATCAATGACGTGGTGTGCGTAAATAAATAGTAAGCAATATTTTCGAGGTCAATTACAGATTGGTTACCGTTTTGAAATTATTCTCAGTAGTAACTACTGACCTGCCTTGCATCTTACGGGTAATACAAAACCTTAACTTGGTATGTAGATAGCTGAAAACCTGGATTAACACATAGGCTTTTTATCCCGATATTCCCACGGGAACGGGACTTACGCGGATGAAATCGCGGGGAAAACTATTTTACAATAAATTAGCGTACAGAAAAATAGACGAAATAATACTAATCTCAGGAACTACTGATTCGAATTGAAAATTTATTTTAGTGTTGGTTAGCCCATTCATTGAAGAAGGCTATAAGCTATATAACATCACGCTACGACTTATAGGAGCGGAGCATCAATGAAAAATGTTGCAAAAGCGGTGAAAATTCTCTTATGTGACGCATGCGAAGTGCCGCGGGTCAGCTAGTAGCTGATATGTTTTCTGATGTATAAACAATAATACAGTAAAGTTTCATCAAAATCCGTTCAGTAGTTTTAGCGTGAAAGAGTAACAAACCGTCCATCCATCCTCACAAACTTTCACATTTATAATATAAGTAGGATAGGATCACATAACACCGTCATTGATAACCATATATTATGAATAGTCTCCTCCTAAGACCTAAATATAGTTGGCACAATGTGGGTGTAAAACACTTCCGCCAGATTCTTTGCGTATATGTCCAGCGGTAGAGAATATGACTGACTTGCAAGAGGTCTTAAATTTTATTCACGGGTCTGACAAAGTATGCGAAACGAACAATCTGTAATCTATGCTTACCTTACAAGAAATTGAACTTTAGGTTTGTAAATGCAGCAACGATAGTCTAATGGAAGAACGTTGAACTGCCACGCAGAGGTCTAGAGTCAATCCTACGGAACGCACAGTGCTTTAACGGTGAAGGAAAACATCGTGAAAACCTGCATGTCTAAGAGTTTGCCATAATGCTCTCGAAGATAATGTGAAGTCTGCCAACCCGCACTAACGTGGTGGACCATGGCATAACCGGTCTCACACTGAAAAAAGGCCCGAGCCCAGCAGTGGGACAGTTTATATAAAGGCTGATATTATTACTTAAATAACAACTTCATTATCTCAGCCGAAAGACATCCACACATGTTGGACATAGGCCTCCCCCAAGGTTTTTCACACATACTGGTCTTGAGCCACCAGCATCCATAGGCACCCCACGACTCTTACCAGATTGTCGGACCACCTTGTGTTGCCTACCCCTGGTGCGTGGCCACTCCGGAATCTTTCTGCCCCAACGGCCATTAGTTCTGCGCGCTATGTGCCTTGCCCAAAATAACAACTTATTTGAGGAAAATGTTCTCTGATCTCATTTTGCGGTGCCCTCAAGATTTAACTCGAAAGCTGTCCGAATAAGGCCTTCGTTTTATAGGTCAGAATTATTTTAAAACAGCGTTATAATAACACATGTTACAAGAAGTCAAACAACAATATAAGGATGATGTAATTTTGTGCAATATTTATACATCGTTAACAAGAATCTTGCTTGTTTGTTTGCGCATTAAATACTCCACAATAATGAAACCAATAGGGTAGTTGACTCACATTTAATTTGTTACTAGCTTTTGCTCGCAGCTTCGCTCGGATAAATGTAGGTTATCTTAATAAAATTACTTTTTTCTGGATGAAATGTACCCTATGTCCTATTCTGTACTCCTGTCAACCTGTATGCGAAATTTTATGATGATCGCTCCAGTAGTTGAAGCGTTAAAGTGCAACAAACAAACACACATTCGCATTTATAATATTAGTTAGGATGTACGTCTAACAGTTAGATTACCCAAATTCTGAATCTGATAGTAGGGGTTATTGAAATGTCGGAAAAAGATGCACGATAGAAACTGTATCATAATCCCCTTTTAATTACACCCTTCTTTTGCAACCAATATGGATACTGATTGCACATTTCTATTTGCTATTGTGTGTTAAATAACTAGATCTAGATTATGTCGATCTTCAATCCCTTTAACACTACTTTTTCTGGATGAAAGGTACACTTTGTCCTTTTCTGTTCCCCTAACAAAGTATACGCAAAATTTCACATTACGGGAGATGTCTCATTTTGAACAAAAAACTATATAAGTATGTCAAGTAACAATTCAAAATAAAGAGTCATCTCAAGGAAAGTATACGGATTTCTATAGAACTGTTTGATGTCATATACCATGACCAAACCGCAGCTTCAATACAGTTTTGCCTCGGCCTACATTAGTTGGATATAAGGACAATTGATAAATTGCTTTACAATGAGTAACGCAATTAATAATAATATACTACATCCTAACAAATATTATAAATGCGAATGAGAGTTTGTTACGCTTACATTCATTAACTACTCGACCGATCATCATGAAATTTCGTATACAAGTTGTCAGGGGAACAGAAGAGGCGAACTTTTTTACAAAAAAAGTACTTTTACTAATAATCTAAGCTACATTTAGGCAAACAAAGTCGGGGTCAAAAACGAGTAAAGAATGACTGACTTCAACATCACTGCGGTACGATAATTGATGATGAATATTAGTCATTATATAGCCCATGTCTCATTGAAAACAGTTAGCGAAAAGCGAATTTGAGGAAATCATCACTGCGTTGATTTGCAACAACTAATAATGGATCACACAAATGTTTGTCCCGGTTTAAATTTTGTTTATAAGCAGCTTGTAGAAGTTCTTTACATGGATCTCACAATCCAGGATATGCTCCGAGTAGTACCTAGGATTTTCGTTGATGGATTGCCTGCGGCTCCGCTCGCGTAAATATAGATCAGGTTATTGTAAAAAAGACAATTCCCGCATTAGGAATAATTCCTGTCTCGCTGGACACTTTACAAACATTCAAACAACGGACACAAAGAACATCCAAACTAGACCATTTATGTATCACACAAAGTTTTGTCCCGCGTGGGATTCGAACCCACAACACTCAGCGCAATGCCAGTGGCGAGGCATACGCCATCCGTGCAGACAAGGTTAGCAACAGTACTTTTATCTGGATGAAAGGTAACCTATCACCTTTTCTGTACCCCTGACAACGAGTAGGCGAAATTTCATGATGATCGGTCGAGTAGTTAAGTCGTGGAAGCGTTACAAACAAACTCACATTCGCATCTATAATATTAGAATGTTACACCACAATTATGTACCAACCATATTTGAATAATAAATATCTTTATCTAGTCGCTCTCTGATAGTTGGTCAAACAAATGCCTAAATTAGTCGAAGCTAACGGGAAAAGGAAACCAATTGTAATCAACAATGACCGTCAATGAGTCATGTCCATCATTACTGCTGATGTTCTAGATAATAACTGTCATATATGAGTCAAATGCAAGAATTTAGGTAGGACAATTAAGAGCATGACAAAGCAGCGATAGCTCAGTGGGGAGACCAACAGACTGCAATGCAGTGGGTCTCGAGTTCGAACCCACGTCGCGCACCTCTGACTTTCGGAAGTTATATGACTTTTCGAAATTATGTGCGTATTGATTGACTATTATCGCCTGCTCCGTGCCTCGGAGAGCACGTTAAGCCGTCGGTCCCGGCTGCCATGAACATCTATGACAGTCGTTACTGGGAAGTCAGTGCCCTATAATACCTGACACTGGTCTAACCTTAGGGTATCGTTAGCCTTCGGGTTGCGGAGGTCAGGTGGCAGCCGCTCCGTGTCAAAACTGATATCCAGTCAAATCCGGTTAGACCAGAAAAGCCGATCCCAAGTGACTTGGGAATAATAAAGGCTAGGGAGAATAAGAATTAAGAGCATGACACAGCCGTTTAAGTGGTAATCTCAGCACTCTTATGTTACGGGTTCGATCACACGAAATAAACACCGATCAAGAGTTTTGTAGCTTAGAAGAAAACATAATAGTTAATAATGTCGGTAATAATCATTTCAGTCACGGCGGCTAATCTTAACGGAGACTGGACATTTGCGCAGGAGATATTATAGTGCACAAGTGCGCATTCTGTTCCCTCACTCTCATGATCCGATGGGACGTCACCAAAACAATCTGAGAGAGATCAGGCGCAGGAACAACGGCTTTTCGTGCTTTCAGAGGCACGGGAGTGTCTAACACCCCCAACTTTCGAGCCCCGGGCTGCTATTGAGATCTTGACTGCAAGGATAGCGTATTGGGTTAAATGATCGCCTTACCACTGCCAATGCGCCGAGTGTTGTGGGTTCGAATCCCACGCGGGACAAACCTTTGTGTGATCCACAAATGGTTGTTCCGAGTCTGGATGATCTTTGTGTCCGTTGTTTGAATGTTTGTAAAGTCGCCCGCGACACAGGAACTACATCTAGTGAGTGAGTAGTATAATTTAAAAAATTTTTGTTTGGCCGACCCGGGTTTCAAACTAGAGACCTCATACACAGCAGTCGCATTTAATACCGCTGCGCCACGGAGGCAGTTTAACAATACTACCCTAACGAAACATCGATACATACTGGTTACCCTTCGAACTACCGCCGTGAAGATAGCTGTTAGAACGAGAAGCGAAACAAACATAATTTATTATACATCAACGATGACCATTCAAGTTTAAACAAGGTTGAACCGTGCCAATCAAAAATAGACCTTAAAACATCTATATAAGAACTACTAAATAAATTAAATCGAAAGCAACCTAAATTAAACTCTAAGCAGTACGAAATAACGTTCAAAATAGAATAGTAGAATGTAAAGTTAATATATTTGTATGTTGAAGAGATAAGTGTCGCAAGCGCAGCTAAATATGGTTGCTAGGACCTTGTACTAAACTAAGTATTGTCTATCTACAGATAGTCTTATTGACATCAGACGCCTTTTTTGCGCTGTTAACGATGATTTACAAGGATTGTTAGCGCCACAGAACATAGACTGCACGAATGGCGTACTGGTTGAAGTCTTCGACTCGCCACTGCCACTGCGCCGAGTGTTGTGGGTTCGAATCCACGGGACCAAAATTTGTGTGATCCACACAGTGGTCTCGAATGTCGAAATGCGAAATGGGTAGATCTACCGAGTGAAATCGATATATTTGGACCAAAAATCGTTAAATTGAGTTAAAATGAAGAAATTTCATCAAATCTCTATATTATAGGCGAGCGGATCGATTTTAAAATTTTTTTATTTCTCGGGTCCTCTCGACACAACCTATTTTTTTAGAAATGCTCTGGTCCTACCCTCTTAACCTACCGCGGTGTTCCTAAGCGAGCTTCCTTAGGTATTGAACATATTGGTATTCCCCAGAATATCCGTTAATCGACGACTTTTAAGCAGTACGGAATCGCCGTAAAAGCAAAAAATAGGGATGCGAACTGAGATTGTTGGAAATCGGTAGAAAAATTGGGAGAAATTCCTTACATTGACAAAATCGTTCTATTTCGGTATTTTATTTTTATTTTTATATATAATACCGAAAGATGCGAGACCACTGGATCCACAAATGGTTGTTACGAGACTGAATGTTCATTGTGTCCTTTATTTAAATGTTTTTAAAGTCCCCCGCGACACAGGAATTATACAAATTGCGAGAATTAATAATAATAACATTTATTTGCAACCAAAACATGTATCATACAATATACATCATAATGTCGTACCGTTGCCTGGACTAAGTAACTTGAATTCAAGGAAACAGAGCCTTCTCCATATTTTAGTTATAAGTTTCACGTTTATGCTGTATAGAAAATAAATTTATGTAGATAGGCATAGGTCTAAGTTTATGAACCTCTGACTCCTAAACTAGGTAACACCTGTATCATATGCGCCGAACACATTGTCCCGGCGGTCTGCGTTCGAGTTCCTCTCAGTTTCTCTTTGACCGCCGCGGTCTGACTGCTTTTATGTGTGTACAATTCAAAGACACCGCATACATCACAATGAACGCGGAACGCGGAACTCAGAACTCTGACCGCTGACCGCCCGCAGTGTGGCCGGCGCCTCAGGAATCAGTAGATTCTACTGTACATTTCGGACATGATACAGTAAACAAAATATGTAATTACATTTGAATTTATAAGTAATTAGTATACATATGTTCTAGTAGATAAAAGTTAAAATCACAATTCTTATCTTGTGTGGGGGCCAGTCAGTATAGAACGGCGACACTTCGACCCAGTGGGATCTTTTGTGTCGACTTCCCCAGTAACGACTGCTATAGATGTTCATGGCAGCCGGGACCGACAGCTTAACGTACTCTCCAAAGCACGGAGCAGGCGATAATTGTCAATCAATACGCACATAATTTCGAAAAGTCATATAACTTCCGAAAGTCAGAGGTGCGCGACGTGGGTTCGAACCCGAGGCCCTCTGCAGTCTGTTGGTCTCCTCACTGAGCTATCGCTGCTCTTGTCATTTGAAAATAAAAACAGAGTAGTTAGAAGTATGAAGGGGGCGTGGTACGAACGCGAGCGGTTATGCTATGGTACCCATAACATCTTCGACCAATCGGCATGGTTTGGTATAACGTCAAAATATATCCACAATATAAATATTTTAGTCGAAATGAACACTAAACTATGCGAAACTGCTTATAATTTTCTGTGGCTAGCGCAGTGACAAGTGTAAGCCCAAAAGCTGATCTTCTGACATATTGGATTAGGAATTTAGTAATATCACCGATAGCCTAATGGGAGACCGTTGGAGTGCCATGCAGAGGTCTCGAGTTCGATCTCAAGGCGCGCATCTCTGACTTTTCGAAGTTATATGCGTATTAAATAGTTAATTGTCGCTCGCTCTAACGGTGATGGAAAACATCGTGAGCAAACCTGCATGTCTGAGAATTCTCCATAATGTTCTCGAAGATATGTGGAGTCTGCCAAACCGCAGTGAGCCAGCATGGTGGACTATGGCCTAAACGGTCTAGCACTGAGAAGAGGCCCGTGCCCAGCAGTGAGACAGTTTAATACAGGGCTGATGATATCATTATTATAATATCAGCTCTGTATACAATGTGCCCACTGTTGGGCTTTGACATTTTCTCAGTTTGAGAAGTGTTAGGCTTTACAGTCCTCCACGCTGACTCAGTGAAGGTTGGCAGACATCACACATCTTCGTGAATATTGTTGAAAACTTTCAGACATGCAGGTTTCCTCACGATGTTTTCCTTCACCGTCAGAGCAAGCGATATTTAACTATTTAATACGCACATAACTAAGTCAAAGTTGCGTGCCTTGGGATCGAACTCGAGACCTTAGCGTGGCAGTCCAACGGTCTCATATTAAGTTGCATAGTTACTGATAAATTAGTTCCTAGGACGCCCTAGGAACGAATTTATTTGTATCTATTAGAAATTATTGCCGTTTAATATCAACTAATCTATACAAATATTATAAAGCTAAAGAGTGTTTGTTTGCTTGAACGCGCTAATCTCATAAACTACTCGTCCAAATTGAAAAATTCTTTTAGTGTTGGCTAGCCTATTTATCGAGGAAGGATATAGGCTATATGACATCACGCTATAACCCACGGGAGCGGCGCAGTAATCATAAACGCGAGTGAAACAGCGGGCACATCTAGTATTATTTATAAATACGAATGCTAATGTGAGTTTAGTTTGGGGGCCCAAGACCGGTCTGTATGGAAACCTTGAGGGAAGGCAGTATGTCCAGCAGTGGACGTCATTCAGCCTAGGTGATGAATGTGAGTTTGTTTGTTTGTTAAACTTTCAAGCTATAACTACTCGAGGGACCATCATGAAATTTCGCATTATTTCTCGAATTTATGTTAAACTTAATTTAATACTTTATTATTGTTTGTATCGTTGCACACTGACAATATTAGCCTTGACCGAAATGGAGGCAGTTTCCGATTAGTTAAGCGGAAGGTGTGGTGTTGCCAGTGAGCAGAAATTTAATTTATATTGTTGGTATGTTTTTTTTTTTTTTGGTTTTATTATTGTTCTGTTTTTATTTTAATTTTGTATATTTTTGTTTTTCTTTCTTTAATTTTTTTGATTTCTTCTTGTATTGCGTGTGCCCTTGTGTACCAAAATAAATATTTATCTTTCTTTCTGCTTCTTCAAACACGTTGTCAGGGGAACAGAAAAGGACATAGGGTACCGTTCATCATTCAGAAAACGTTAAGTTCCCGGGTAAAAGCTAGTCTATTATATTGCAATAGTTTATCGTAGGCGTTTATCAATAACTTCGCATTACAAGCAAAAATGTTATGTGTAATAATAGTGTGTCGGTAAACATATGCCGCCGCGATCGGTTGAGAGCAAAACGGTAGTTCACACTCAACTGAGTCACTGCCACCCATTTAGAGGCGCCATAAAGCTCCATCTCCACTATTGATCATCCCGTCATGCACGACAGTGCGAGCATGATTAAATATGTAGTTATATATAAAACTATGACTGGTCATCGCGTCATGCCCGCCATGATAATATAGCTAGATATTAACACTAATGCTGGTTATTCCGTCATTTCCGGGAGTGTAAGCGTGATTGAATCGCTATATATAATATTGGTTGAACATTTCGTCATGCCCGGTAACGCAAGCATAAAAAATAGCTATTTAAAACAATATGCCTGTTCATTTCGTCATGTCAGAGAATGGGAGCATGACTGAATAGCCAGTTTAAACACTATGGCTGGTCATTCCGTCATGTCCGGGAACGCGAGCATAATAAAATAGCTAAACCTACTCATGTCTTTATATATTATCTACTCGAAGGCGTAGGCAAGAGGCGTATAACACACACAAGCTATAACAGACACAATATTTAACAGACGTAAAGAAAACGAAATACATTTGGCTTCAGAAACCCTTACTTAGATGGTCTTAGTAAGTTTCTATATATTGCATATACAGACACAATCCTCTGTAGTATACTTTTATAATCGCAAGTAACTATGACTAATACGTGCCATGACTATTGTTTAACATGTAATACCGTAAGAGAATACTAATAGCTGGAACGCTTTGCGTTACAAGCAAACATATCTATACTTATTTTGCAAGGATTCACCTCAAAAACGACTCAACCGATTTTAAAAATTATTTCGTCATTATATAGCTAGCTATATTATCATCGAGTAACATAGGCTACCTATATTTAATTTGAAAATTGTATTGTTACTCACACATCTAACCTACTTTTACGCAAGCAAAGCCGCGGATAAAAGCTAGTAATTAATAAAACTAGCGACTAGGTAAACACACAAGCCTACGATCTATTGAAAACAAAATTATATTTCTCATCCAAATGACTCATTGCCACCCATATAGCGCCATAAAGCTTTATCCCCACTATAGCTGGCCATTACGTCATGCTCACATTCCCGAGCATGATGATTAAGACCGAAATACACGATGACAGTTTCTTCTAGACATGTTTATAGTAGCCTTGTCTTCCTTAGCGCAAAAAACAAAGCTAGCATGACACTTGTTTCTAAGGAATGGAAGAGATCACAGTTACCAATTATCAGGATGCCTAGTTCGAGTTGTTTTACGTTAACGCGATCGAAACGTTTACCACGTTTATCTCTTTGATTGGTTAAGAGCTTGAAGCGGACCATTTGGAGCGCCGAACGTCATAAACGTATCGATCGCGTTAACGATGCGTTAACGTAAAACAAACTCGCACGAGGCACTCAGGTGACGATGGTAATGTATCAGCTCGCCCGGGCAATTATAATCCTCTTGCAAAAAACAGGGGTAGCAGAAGTAATTAATTGCGTTTCGTCTGATAAGTAAGAGTTCCGAGGGCTCAACCCATCTTTAATTTCTTCTGGTCAACAAAATGGTAGCGACACCTCTGATAATCTAAGCGACCATAGAACCATGGCTTAATAATACTATACTAGAATAAGGAATAGTGTGATTAGAGAGAGATGCGGCATAAAAGTGGATATAGTGACGAGAATAGAAAAGGGTATGTTAAGTTGGTTTGGGCATGTAGAAAGAATGGACGAGAACAGACTGACTAAGAACGTTTATAAGGCTAGTGTGAATGGAACAGTTGCAAGGGTAAGACCTAGGCGAACATTTCCTGATCAGATCGGAGACGTTCTGGATAAAGGCCAGGTTAAGAGCACCTTAAACCGGCGAGCGTATATGAGAAATGTTATGAAAGTGAATGAAGCCAGAGAAGTGTGTCAGGATCGTAGCAAATGGAAATCCGTAGTGTCTGCCTACCCCTCTGGGAAACAGGCGTGAATTTATGTATGTATGTATGTATAAAATGTGAAAGTTTGTGAGGATGTATGGATGTATGGATGTTTGTTACTCTTTCACGCAAAAACTACTGCACCGATTACGATGAAACTTAGTATGTAGATAACTGGAGACATGGATTCACACATCAGCTACTTTTTACCCTGATATTCCCACGGGAATGGGACTTATGCGGGTAAAACCACGGGGACAACTAGTATTTTATATATTAATGTGAGTTTGTTTGTTACGCTTTCACGCCTTAATTACTCGAACGATCATCATATAAATTTGGCATACACATTGTCAGGGGAATAGTTAAGAACATTCATGCAGGAAAATCTACTGTAACTAATCTAACTTAACCTACATCCACCATTTTATTTCGACAGGTCTATTAGACTAAAACATTTACTATTTAATAATAAGCCTGGCCTTTTTAAACATCAGCGCTATTTGCCGCAGAAGACATCGCTATATCATGAACCTGGTCTTATATTTCGGGATGATGTCATAGTTGGCTGGTCGCCAGCCGACCTGATGTTTGTAGTTTTCGGCCCAATGTTTGTTAATTCCTTTTATCTAATCAGACAGCTACACTGGAATGTGAATATACCACACAAGCATTCGGGGATTCCCTGTAACGGATTATATATAAACAACATCGCCTCGGCTGCTATGAGGACGATGTGGAGGCCACTGCTCTTAGACCACACGACTGCTTACCATCAGGCGGAGTGTGGTCATTTTGAAGAGCAAAATTAAAAAAAAAAAAAGAAAAATCGCTGACCCGCGCAACTTCGTCGGCTTCATATAAGATAAGAAAATCCCTCGTGTTTGCAACATTTTTCATTGCTGCTCCGCTCTTATTGATCGTAGCGTGATGTTATATAGCCTATAGCCTTCCTCGATAAATGTGCTATCCAACACTAAAAGAATTTTTCAATTCGAACCAGAAGTTCCTGAGATTAGCGCGTTCAACCAAACAAACAAACTCAGTTTTATAATATTAGTATAGAATATAGATATTTATTTCTTACTATATTTTGCCTGTGGCTTCGCTCGCGTAAATTAAGTTTCAACTATTTCTATCTTTTGGGCATAATATTTATTTTCTGGATAAAAGGTTCCTTTTATCCAGAAAGTAAATATTGTGCCTTATGTTCTTTTCTAGTCCCCTGACAACGTGCATGCAAAATTTCATGATGATCAGTCGAGTAGTTAAGGCGTAAAACCATAACAAACAAACAATCAGGCTCACATTCGTGAGTCGATACTCATAATCCTAACTTCCTATTATTATAAATTAATATTAATTAGGAAGTTAAAAACATCATCTAGCAACTCCATTTTTAAATACATATTAATTTATTTTTAAATTACCAAGTAACACTGACACACCTTATTTCCAGCTACACCAATGTTAAGTTTAGATATTCGTAAAAATTGTAAGACTGAATGCGCTTGACCTTCGCCTCGTTTTAAAGAAGTAGGCGATAGGTATCGACAATATAACTTATTCAAGTCTATAAAAACTAACGGAATTCTCTGTCGTAATGGAGTCTGCCCACTACCCCGTCTCATACCATGACCGTGCTAGGAACGTGTCAGGCAAAAAAATATTATTCTTTGTAAGAAAATGTATAAGACTATGCCCACTAGACCGTTCTGTTACCGACCAGCAGTTCCTATAGCAGGGCGTGTCGTGTTGCTTTTCGTGTCTGATACGTTCCTAGCACCATCATGGTATGAGACGGTGTAGTGGGCAGACTCCTTTATACTAATTATAATATATTAAAAATCTATACTATTGATATTAAACTAAAGCACGCTAGGTCCCCTGACAACGTGTATGCGATATTTCATGATCATCGGTCGAGTAGTTTAAGCGTGAATGCGTGAATGCGTGATATACAAACTCACATTCGCATTAATAATTAGTTAGGATACTAGTGGTCGCCCAGTGGTCACCCTTATAAACTAAAACTACATATATTAAATCTCACACTCATCCATGCGTGTAAAACAATAATAATAATATAATAATAATATTCTACCACATACACACAACACCATCTAGCCCAAACTAAGCAGAGCTTGTACTATGGGTACTAGACAATGGATAAACATACATACATTTATATTCTTTTTTGTAAATACCTACATTTTACACATAGAAACACCTAGACCAAGACAAACGTCCATGTTCATGCACACATGTTTGACTTGTGCGGGAAACGAATCCGCGATCTTAGGCGTGGCAGTCGGTTATACTAATCACTATGCCACCGACAAAGAGGCTTAAAAAGAGTTGCAGAGATTTCTCACCTCGTTTAGACTACCAAATGTCGCCCACGACAGCGGCCGCTTAAATACCGGGATTAAAAGTATCCCAGAACATTATCCATCTGTCTCCAAAATTACATCCAAATTCGTTACGCGTGATTGAGCAAAAATACCACTCCATTACCAAAATAATTTTAGTAGTCTATATAATATTTAATTAAAATTTTACTATCAATATTTATTACTAATATTATGGAAGCAAGAGAAAGACAGGAAGACCAAGAAGAAAGAACACAAATCAACTGAAAGAAAAAGCAAATGTAGAGACATTTGACATCAAACCGAGAAAGATGGAAATTGTTATACCGACAAGTGCATAGCATTTAAATATTGGATGGATGGATAATAATTAAGGAGTCTGATTGATTCAAATATAAATAATTCGTGTATTAGATAGAGTTATATTAGATAGATAGATGCATTGTGTTTTATATGCTTAGAACAAATTGCTTTAATTGCTCTCGAAGCCCTCTTCTTCTCTCCTAATTTGCTGTGCCCGACAGGGTCCATGATGAACTGTTATATTATTTAAGTTACCACCTAAGCCTACATTGTGGAACGCAATAAACAATTGAATTGAATTGAATTGAGTCTCGCTGATTTCAGTATGAATGGGCCAGCTCGACCGCACGTGAAATAGTAGTATTCCTACTGTTTTGTTTCGTTCGGTGACTGAGAGTGCCGGAGGCCCAATCACTCTCTTTCCCCTTTCCCGCTCCTTCTCCTTCCCACTTCCTTTCCTTCCTTTCTCCCAAAGGGTCGGCAACGCAAGTGATGCCTTTGGTATTGCAGACGTCCATATGCTACGGTGACCACTTACCATCAGGTGGGCCGTATGTTTGTTTGCCACCTTAGTTGTATAAAAAAATCCAGCTAAGTGCGAGTCGGACTCGCGCACCGAAGGTTCTGTACAAACCTGTAGGTATATAAGTAAAAGTTATGGTATTATTATCGCTAAATAACTAAAAATTTATGCTTTTCGCAATTTTTCCTTTATCTGTGCTATAAGACGTTGCTTCGTACCAAATTTCACGATTCTGAGTTCACGGGAAGAGCCTGTAGGTTTTGATACCCTTGCAAGTGTCGAAAATTAGCATAAACGGCTGTATCTTTTGATTGCGTTGGCTTAGAAGTTTGATTTTTTCATAGCTCCAAGGGACAGTAGACCTGAGTAATTGATATGAATTTCATTTGATACCTCTACGCGTTCTTAAGAAAAAGGTCTTGACAGACAGACAGACGGACAACAAAGTGATCCTATAAGGGTTCCGTTTTTTCCTTTTGAGGTACGGCAACCTAAAAATACAAATAATTAATCCGCTGCGTGTATAATGTGGGCACAAAGGCAGCCACGTCAGATAATTGGGTCAGTCCCGTGCGCGTCGCTTCATCGGACGCTGATGTCATGTCGCACAGACTCGGCCATTATCATGAGCTAAAATTATACCACCACTGTTATAAAGGGAAGATTTTTCAACAGAAATCCGAACTAATGTTATAATTGGGATGTAAGTTTGTTTGTTACGCTTTCACGCCTTAACTACTTGACCGATCATCATGAAATCTCGCATACACGTTGTCAAGGGAACAAAAAAGGACATAGGGTACCTTACATCCAGAAAAAAATACTGAAAAAAAATACCGAAGCTGCAGGCAAAATCTAGTACGTTTTATAATTGAGTTTTCAATTATTACATCTCGATATGGTAAAGCTGTCTTGTAAGATTTTTGTCATCGCATACCTATTTATTGTAAGCTTATGGTAAAAATAAAGGAGCCAGAAAAAGATTATCACCATCATTCACCATGTACTAAAACATACTGAACACAAACGACTTATGAAAAAATAATCAAATACTCGAATGATAATCAGTAACAACGAATTATAAACATTCGAATACGGAATCATATCGCTGTGACCGTAAAAATATTCGAATACAATTGTACACAGCCCAAGACCTATACCTTGTATGGCCGAAAACGCAGATACATATTTATAGTGTCGTAGATACATTCGAATATTTTTTAGAAAGGTTACTAGCAATTTGGGTTTCAAATTGCTAGTATTCTTGTAAACCCCTCCAGCTAAACTAGAATGCTTGTATTAGGAGTGGGTTCAGGTCGGTACTGCAATGGATGGGAATCGAACCCGCGACCTCTCGATCGCAAGTCCAATGCCTTATCCATTGGGCTACCGCTGTTTTAATATAATTCAAATATATATACATAGATTCACGCCTGTTTCCCAGAGTAGTAGGCAGAGACTACTGATTTACATTTGCTACGATCCTGACACACATCTCTGGCTTCATTCACTTTCGTCATTCCTCATACACGCTCGCCGGTTTAAGGTGCTGTTAACCTGGCCTTTGTCCAGAACGTCTCCGATCTTATCGAGAAATGTTCCGCACCCACACGGGAGGGCCTGTTATGGACGAATCTTTTGAGAGCTCCCGACTGGCCATTAGGTGAGAGAGGGAACACCCCAGGTTCTTTAGTGGGTATACCAGCACTTCATGCTGGGAGTCCCACTCACCCCGCCGGTGCCGTCCCCTAGCCGGCGGACAGTGCATAAAGCATTTTCCCTGGTAAAAAAAATAAGAAAGGTCTTCCCCTTGCGAATGTTCCATTCACACTAGCCTTATAAACTTTCTTAGTCAGTCTTTTCTTCTCCATTCATTCTACATGCCCAAACCAGCTTAACATACCCTTAATTTGAATATACATCGTTACATTAATCTTTCAACGTAACGCAATATGAAGACCTTTCTAGTAAGTTTCAGGAGCGTTTCGTAACGCTGCCTGCGTTATTTCCGCGCGGCCTATATAATAAACTTTGTGTGGTATTGTTTTAGTTAATCGTCACTACATTGTTCAAAACTGGTTTATTTTGAGCTGCGGTTACTTAACACTATTCGTTAGTATGTTTGTTAGTAGTAATCCTAACTAACTTTATAAATGCAAGTGTGAGTTTGTTTGTTGCACTTTCAAACCTTAACTATTCGACCGATCGTCATGAAATTTCGCATACACGTTGTTAGGGGTACCGAAAAGGATTACTAAATTTCATGTCGAAAAAAATGACTGTTCCTAAATGAAAGAAAAGTATTGACGGAATCTACATTAATTCGAGCAAAGCAAGTTTGTATCCCTGAATTTTTTTTAATTTTTGACAAATTTCGTTATGGTTGTTTAGTTATACGGCACGGATGGCGTAGCGGTGCCTCGCTAATGCCACTGCGCCGAGTGTGACACGTGTCACGGTTCGAATCCCACAAGGGACAAAACATTGTGTGATTCACAATTGGTTGTTCCGAGTCTGGGTGTTCTTTATGTCTATATGTATGTTGTTAAAATGTTTGTAAAGTCCCCCGCGAGTCCCGCGATTCAAGATTCTCTATTACGGCGGAAGATGTCTTTAAAAAAGGTAGTTGAGGCGAGAAAGCGTCACAAATGAACAAATTCACATTTATAATATTAGTCAGAATTAAATTCATATTCTATTGTATATCAATTTAACTATACTATCCTAAAACCTTACCAAATATTTTATCTACACTACTTACTATATTCTCGCAAATCTCGATGTCAACGACATTTTATCATATCTACAGAAATCTTTTAACATTACATCATTGTGTGTTCAGATAATATAATATTTGAGATGAAAAATATACGGTTATCAGTTAAAAATCTAGACTTTCAGACCTGTTTGTTTACAATCGAAAAGTGCATTTCTGATATCGATAGCACGCCGTGTGAATTGTAAAAGATAGGGCACGATCTATTTCTCTCTACATACATACATAGATTCACGCCTGTTTCCCAGAGGGGTAGGCAGAGACTACGGATTTCCATTTGCTACGATCCTGACACAATTCTCTGGCTTCATTCACTTTCATAACATTCCTCATACACGCTCGCCGGTTTAAGGTACTGTTAACCTGGCCTTTGTCCAGAACGTCTCCGATCTTATCGAGAAACGTTCGCCTAGGTCTTCCACTAGCCTTATAAACTTTCTTAGTTAGTCTTTTCTCGTCCATTCTTTCTACATACCCAAACCAGCTTAACATACCCTTTTCTATTCTCGTCACTACATCCACTTTTTTTTCTCTGATACAGAAAATCGAATAAACAAAATAAAACTCACTAACTCCTTTCATGTTCATAAGTGTTAATTTGTGACCTACATGAATAAATGAGTTTTGACTTTCACTTTGAATATAGTACTTCGTGCTTCTACCAGTAACGAAAGCAATCCTTGCTAGTGCCAACTAATATTATAAATACGAACGTGATTTTTTTTATTACCCTTTCTTTTTATCTAGGGAAAGGCCATGGCAGTGTTACATAAATAATCTACATTAGCGCGAGCGATGCCATGGGCAATATGTAGTGATTAAATAAAATAGTTAATTATCGCTCGCTTTAACGGTGAAGGAAAGCATGAGGAAACCTGCATGTCTGAGAGCTCCACGTAATGTTCTCGAATACGTGTGAAGTCTGCCAACCCGCACTAGGCCAGCGTGGTGAACCCTAAACCCTTCTCAAAATAAGAAGAGACCTGTGCCCAGCAGTGGGACAGTTTAATACAGAGCTGATATTATAGTTACAGGGCTCACGAAATAGTGGACGAGCTTACATCAAGCGCAGTTCGAGACTCATTTTATGCATTGGACTGTTGAGCATACATTTACAGGTTTAATGCCCGGTTTGTGCAAAATGTTGTTGCCTTTTCTTATCAAGATATTTTCAGTAGCTAAATAGATCATTACTTCAATAGTGATATATTGGACCTCAAACCGTAACTGGCGAGTATCTACCCTACCCCTTTGGGGTACAGGCGTGAAACCATATGTCGCATCCCCAGTGGAATAAAGGCGTAAGTACAATTACGTCGATCTTTTTTATTGCAGATTCGAATAGTGCAAGTAAACATACACAAGCTCAATTATTTTCGTTGTGATTTGACAAAATATAAAGTATTTATACAAAAAAAAGACATTTGCTGCGTCATTATCAATTTAACATTTTTCAATCATAAAAGACTAAACCCACTAAAATGCTTAAAATTTGATTAAAATACACTTAATCTTACGTTGTCTTTGTTTCACTAAATTAAACAAAAGATTATAAAAGTACTTTCCGTAATAAATATATCAAACCAAGCAGTTATTTTACTCTCCTCTAAACTAAGCATAGGTATTCTTCTTACGCCTTTATTCCACTGGAGGTGCGATAT
Organism: Catocala nupta; assembly: GCA_963675205.1. Lineage (NCBI taxonomy): Eukaryota > Metazoa > Arthropoda > Insecta > Lepidoptera > Erebidae > Catocala > Catocala nupta. The sequence continues at coordinate 17,974,441 of OY776107.1, read as the reverse complement.
GTATATTGCACAGTATAATAGCCACAGACAATAATATCGCCACAGATAGCGAACATGATTGATTAGGTCAATGGCAGTTCGCTTGGCATTTAAATGTGTACCGAGCGTACGAGGGAGACGACCGAACTGATACTGTTTCGATAAGGTTCGCACTTGACATATTGGACGACTGTAATACAAAAGTATCCAAAGTCAAAATAATATGTTCATTTAGGTCACATGGATATGCAAGCCTGCACATAATTTGGTATTGTTTAAGCTATGATGGAATCGGCACATAATTTAATGTATAAAACTCCGTAAATTAAAGGAAAATAACAATCTGGTCACACTTGGGAATTTATAATTTTAATGGTTAGGAAACTTGCCTAAGTTTTAAGTTTAAGATATTCAATTTAGGTAAATTTCTTTTTTTTTTGCGATATCGCCCACACTTAGTGGGACTTTACAAACAACGGATACAAAGTGTTCTTTGTGTATGTGTTTATTAACACCCAGAAACGTAACAAGTATTTGTGGATCTAGCATATTTTCGACCCGATTGGGAATCGAAGCCACATCACTCAAATGGCAATAGTGACGCAACCACTGAAACCACCTCGCCATTTGAACAGTCACAATATCTATACTGCGAAAGTATCCATAGGAAATCCAAAGTAAAAATAATTTGTTCATTTAAGTCACTAAGTAACAATAATGATACCAAGATTGCTTAGGCTACCGAAGTTACATTCAGGTTAGTTGGTTTAGGCATTCTCTCTGCCTACCCTTCTAGAAAACACGTGTGAGTCAATGTATGCTAGCTATTTTGCATTCCTAACTATCAAGGGAGACACCTCGCCTACGCCTACTAGGCGTAAACCTACTAGTTCCATTCATATAAAACTGTCGTAACATACGCGCACCTGTCAACTTACATCACACATTTCCATTCATTTATTTGAGCTATGTATCAATTAGTAACACCGGGTGTAACGCAGTAACTCTGTAACAAATCAACACAAGCAAAGTCACGAGAGATGGCGCAGTACTCAAATACACACTACTCCATGGAATAATAACGTCCTCTAGGCCGAATTTCAGTTACGGCGGTCAATCTTAACGGAGACTAGCCATCTGCGCAGGAGATATTATAGTGCACAAGTGTGTGCGCAAACACAAGTGCATTCTCTGTTCCCTAACTCTCATGATCCGATAGGACGGTAATCCGACACAACCGGAGAGAGATCAGGCGCAGGACCAACGGCTTTACGTGCTATCCAAGGCACAGGGGTGTCTAATACCGCCAACTTCCTAACTCCGGGCTGTTATTGAGATTTCCTAACAGAAAAACCCAATAATGTTTTGTTGGCCCGACCCGGGATTCGAACCGAGACCTCATGCACAGCAGTCGCATTCGCTACCGCAGCGCCACGGAGGCAGAAACTCCGTAGAATTCTGAATCGCGCAAGCGAAGTTTTAGCTAATATATACAGAATGTCCCGTTAAGAATGAATAATCCTGAAAAACCATATAGTTGATTTATAGCTACCCCAAAAAAAAAATTCTTACATAGTCAAGGACTTAAAATATGTAATGTTTTGAAATATGTACTATATTCACAGAATACTTTTCGGTATACCATGACTACCACCCATGGTAACACATATAATAAGAGATTAAATATAATGACCACCAAAAATACTAATTGCACAACAAAATAACTAACTGCTAACTAAAATAAATCATAACGAGCACCTATACGCCTCAAACCACTGCATTCCGCCTCGGAAAGGTTAGGTTGTGTTAGGTTCCTTCTTAAACCCACCCAAAAATAGATCCGTCGACTTAGTTCGACCTCTTTAAATATATTTTGGTGTGCAATTAGTATTTTTGACGGAACAAAGGCAAAAAATTGAGGAACAGATAAATACTACCTATATAATAATATCAGCCCTGTATTAAACTGTTTTACTGCAGTGCGGGTTGGCAGACTTCACATATCTTCGAGAACATTATGGAGAACTCTTAGACATGTTTCCACACGATATTTTCCTTCACCGTTAAAGCGAGCGATAATTAACTATTTAATACGCACATAACTTCAAAAAGTCAGAGATGCGCGCATTGGGATCGAGTTTGAGATCTTTGTGTGGCAGTCCAACAGTGTCCCACATAGCAACAATATATATTTAGATTTTTAACTAGAAGGTACTCGGCACGAATGTTAGTCCTTACTAATATTATAAACGCGAAAGTATGTATGGATGTTTGTTACTCTTTCACGCTAAATTTACTGGACCGATAGCAATAAAACTTGGTATGTAGATAGCTAGAGACCTGGATTCACACATAGGCTACTTTTTATCCCGATATTCCCACGGGAACGGGACTTACGCGGGTGAAACCGCGGGGAAAAACTAGTTGATAATAAAGGAAGCACCAGCGATTATGTCAACTAAATATAGTCGTACATATCATAATTATGTGATAATTAATAATGCACAAATGCACACAATGTTGATATAATATTTACATATGATAATCTATGTTGGATGTACTGATAACTGTATTGTTTTATGCATATTAAACACAGTTATTTTAGATACCGAACTGAGCCCTTCTCATCCTTACTAATATTATAAAATTCGAAACTAGCTCTGTCTGTCTGTCTGTTACCTTTTCACGGCTAACCTACTCACCCGATTAAGATGAAATTTGATACAGATATAGTTTAAAACATGGAAGGACATAGGCTACTTTTTATTGATGTAGGTACTACGAGCACGAAGCCGCACGTAAAAACTAGTATATAATACTAGGGATCCGACCCAGTGTCGCACGGGTAGTACAAAACCTTAACAAATTATACACCTAAACCTTCCTCATGAATCGCTCTGTCTATTGGTGAAAGCTGCATGAAAATCGGTTTAGTAGTTTTTGAGTTTATCGCAAACAGACAGACAGACGCGGCGGGGAACTTTGTTATATGATATGTAGTGAAGTGATATCGCCCACGGCTTGGCTTGCGTTAATATACGTTATATCGATAAATCCCTTGGAAACAGTATTTTTTTCTGGATGAAAGGTAACCTATGTCCTTTTTCTGTACCTCTGACAATGTGTATGAAATATCTCTTGATGATCGGTCGAGTAATTAAGGCGTGAAAGCGTAACAAACAAACTCACATTCAAAGAATAATCAGCCTTGTATGTAAACTGTCTCTATACTGGGCACGGACCTCTATTCAGTGTGGCAAGGGTTAAACATAGTCCACCACGGTGGCCCAGTGCGGGTTGGCAGACTTCACACATCTTGACTTGCAGGTTTCCTCACGATGTTTCCCTTCACCGTTAAAGCGAGCGATAATATACTATTTATTCTAGGGATACGGTTAACGGACTGCATTACAAACTCTACACTACGTTCCAAAACACAGACGTCACCCAGAAAGCCAATGGGATTAAGCTGGACACGTTTGCCGTATGCCGCAGGAGCTTTGGGCTAAAATCAGCACAGATTGGATCCCAGACGGTGTTAAGCGGCAACGTGATAGACCAAAACGTCGATGACAAGACGAATTAACTTACTACAGGAGAGACTGGCGCAAACTAGCGCATAATAGTGATATGTGGAAAAGCGGGAGGCAGGCCTTTGCCCTGCAGTGGGACAATACAGGCTGAAAATAAAATAAAATAAATAAACTACTTCGAAAAGTCTGAATGTGAATCAAAGAGATGCGTGCCTTACCGTGCCTAGAACTTCGAAACCTCTGCATGGCAGTCCAACGTATGTCCTACTTTTAGATATGCAGGTTTTGTTAAAAGACGAAGGATTGTAAGTAGTTAGTTAAACGCTGATATGAAAACTACCTACGAGTCAGCGGTAGAGAACGCAACTGCTCTGCTTGAAGTCTCGAGTTCGATAGCCGCGTCGTGCCAAGTTATTGCGTTTTGCTATCAGGTATTATCAGTTGCAGCACGGACTTTAAAACTGTCCCCGGTAGAGAAGTTTGACCCTATTACATGTGACCTTATAAGAGCTAGCGAAACGTGGGTGTATTATATTTTTGCTCTTCGTGGTATACTCGCGTCCGCTTGTATGTATGTGTTAATACTTTATACTATATAATTTCATATTTTATCGTTTTCAGGAAATAACTATTTAAAATGGCGCCCAATAATAGCTTTTTAATGATTACTAAATTAAGTATGTACAATTTACGAGTACAAATTGCAAATTTCTTAAAAATATATGTACAGATCTTTTATATTTAAAGTATTACTGACCAATTACTAAAAGCATGTTAGGTAAAGTTATTCTTATATAAATTTTTCCACGACTGAACACCGTCAGCCAAAATACAGGAGCTTGCCTAGTTTGGTAAACAGTCTCAGTACCTTAAGTTAAATACATATCTACTATATAATGCCTAAAACAATATACCCGCTGTTGCTTTTTTCTTTACGGTCATTTTTTTAGGTGTCGCTACAGCTGTCGATATAGCTCCGCTCATTCGTAAATCGTACTCAAAACATTACATTATGTTTAATACTGCCTTTTTGACTTGTGAAGAATCAAACTGATGCGATGAATGTTAGATTGTCTATCAGAGAAATCTAAAAAAATAAGTGTGCTTCTATGCAGTATAGGAATAAGCTGGAATAGGGAATAGCTCTCTATGTCGTAAGACATAAGACATATTTATGTATGTTACATGGCTTTTCAAATTAGAACACGTACCTACACTACGTTACTCATTCAGGGAGAGGAGGGTCTTCAAAATGCTTGGTCACAGGGGCGGGGAGAGGTTAGGTTAGGTACTGGAGCAATATCCTGCTTGGGCGGTGCAGAGCCGTGAACTCCAGGATGTTGTGGAAGACCTCTCGCTGCCGGCTGTGATCAAAACTATGATCGTCAGCGAGAGGAAATGGGTAGTGGTCGCATCCTTTATCCTCCTTCATCTCGCAGAAGGCGGCGGAGCGGATGCGCGAGGAAACATCCTGGCGGATCCGTGCCACCGCCGGCGTACCGGACAGCGCAGGCGCGTGTATCTTATGCCGCCGTAGTAAGGGCCGCGGTTGGAAGAACAGGGATCTCCTGTCTGTAAACCATTGAGTCGGAGCTACGCCTTTTGTCGTGTCGAGACGTCGCCTAGGAGTCGTCCGTAGGCATTTCTTGCCTGCGTCGGGCACTGCTGGGTGAATCTTCAGTTCCAGCAACTCACCCACCATTTAAGGCAGCGGTTTGGCACACCGTGGTAGGATTAGTTGGTAGTACCCGGGATTTTCCGCGGAGAGGTATGCGTCAATGCATTCCTCCACAAAAAAGAACAAAAAGGTACAGATACGCTGTTTCTAAAGCAGCTTATTTAAAAAAAATATACGGCCGTGATAGTACGTTATCCAATCACTTTTGTCCCATTAGCACTTAAGAACATCCTTTATTGTTCCATGATAAAATCTCAACGTAGGCATAAACGAGCACAATGACTAGTAATATAAATTCTAACTAATATCACAAATGCGAAAATAAGTTTGTTTGTTTGCGTATTTCACACTTTAACTACTCGACCAATCATCATGCAATTTTGCATACACGTTGTCAGGGGTACAGAATAGGACATAACCTACGTTTTATTCTGAAAACAGTACTATTGCTAACCTAACCTACATTTTTGCGAGCGAAGCCGCGGGCAAGATCTAGTAAGTTATATAACTACTACTCTACTATTTGCCTTCTGAGGTCGCGGGTCCGATTCCCGCACAAGTCAAACATTTGTGTGCATGAACATGGGTGTTTGTCTTGGTCTGGGTGTTTCTATGTATAATATGTATGGATTTACAAAAAAAGTATATATATATGTATGTTTGTCCATTGTCTAGTACCCATAGTACAAGCTCTGCTTAGTTTGGGCTAGATGTTGTTGTGTCACATACACACAACACCACATGAAATATTATATTATAACTCGTAAAATCTGGGTATTATACACCTCTCCTTCTTTGGGTTTGTAGGCGAAAGACTATGTAGGTACGTAAACTACAAGGATGAAAAGAAGGTTATGTTCATCTTTTGAATATTTAGTTTACCCCATATAGAATTACTTTATAAAATTTTTATATGTATGACTAGCTGACCAGCGCAACTTCGTCTGCTTCACATAAGAAATTTTCCGTTTTTGCAACATTTTTCATTGATGCACCGCTCCTATTGGTCGTAGCGTGATGTTATATAGCCTATAGCCTTCCTCCATAAATGAGCTATCCAACACTAAAGATTTTTTCAATTCGAACCAGTAGTTCCTGATATTAGCGCGTTCAACCAAATAACAAATAAACAAACTCATAAGCTTTATAATATTAGTAAAGATATTATAAAATTATTATGAGTAGCACAGGGAGACCGTTAGACTGCCACGCAGAGGTCTCCAGTTCGATCCCCAAGCCCGCATCTCTTACTTTTCGAAGTTATGTGCGTAATTAAATAGTCAAATCTAGCGCAGGGGTCCGTTTTAATATTGTAATGATGATATATAGCAATATAGACTGCATGAATGGCATACTGGTTTAAATGGTCTCATCGCCACTGCCACTGCACCGAGTATTGTGATATCGAATCCCACACGGGATAAAAATTTTTGCAGTCCACAAATGGTTGTTCCGACTCTGGGTATTCTATGTGTCTGTTGTTTCAATGTTTATAAAGTCCCCCGTGATACAGGAATTACTGTTAGTGGCAAATACCTTTTCTAATAAGAAAGGAAAGAAAACTCATTAGATATATAAACATGTAAGGACAAAACTTTGTATACATATTTTAAGCATATTTGAATACACAAATTCCTGTGTGATTTAAGTTTATATGAAGAAATAGTGCAGAATGATATTTATAAATATATATGAATTTCTGGTTGAATACAGTTAATTCTTGCCACTAAGCGGTCATTAGTTATTATAAAATCAGATAGAATACCACATTCCAAATCTAACAATTAACACTAATAAATTGTGTTTAACAAATCAGTGAATGAGAAAATAACTGATTCATTAAATAAACAAGGATAATCATATTACTAATGGTAAAATATATATAATAAATTATGTCACCCATTAGTTTACCATTAAGATAACATGCACAATCTAATAATTAAAACTTATGCAAATAAAAATGTAAATTAGTTAACAATTATTTTACTTAAATTTCAATAATGGAAAAGTTAATATTTGTAGCAATGGTAGGGCAATGGTTTAGGTGTCGGACTTGCGATCCAGATGTCGTGGGTTCGACCTCACCCATTGCATTACCAACATAAACCCATACCAAAGACAATGCTTTCGTACAATGGAAATCTAACCTTAATATTTGTGTTAAAGAGAGTATTAGGTGTTTATTACCTAAATTGCTAATATTCTTTTTAATAGCATATATCTTTTTATATATGTACATATATAGGGGGTAGGCGGAGATGTATATTTCAACCTATGTAACAGTATTGTCAGTTGTTCGTAACCCATACGAGTATAATAGCAGATTGTCGGACCAATGTGTACAGTCCAACACCACATGCCACTACTGAATTTTTTCTGACATTAATCAATATTTACTCCTGATCAAGGAATTGAAGTAGTGGTCAAATGATCGGCAATTCCGCGCATGCGTACATATTTACGCCATTGGATCAAGTAGATAGTATAAAACAATTCTCAACAGGATTTGTAGGTTTCATTGAACTGAAATATGTAAATAACATATATATTCATGTAGAACATGACAGCATCCAAATTAATCATAAAATGTATGAGTCTTAGGAAATTCTAATATGAGTCCATATTGCACAGTAATATGCAATAATAATACCTATATAATTAAATAATACCTAATTACTTATTTTATATTGATATTTCTTAAACATCACCAGTATAAATAAATATGGATATACATCTAAATTACATATTCCCTAGCACTTATATGAAAATATATACTTACCAATAAGGTTCTATTGCGAAATTGGGTCAAAGTTAAAAGACCTTTTTCTTTTTCTGACCATAGACAAAATAATCGCAATTTTTTTTAAATTATAAAACATTACAACCTTCTATGTAAAGATCATATAAACTGCTCAGAAAATAACTAACTATTTAAAAATAAAATGGAATGTTGGAAGTAATTAATCAAAATATATGCAGATGAAATCATTCAGTTCCTAGAATTAAACATCAGAAGGTTATCTTGATTAGAATAGGTATGCGTTTCATGGCTATAAGCATCTTGTTAAAAAAAATACCTACCGCAGAAGATAGGTAGGTATGCAGCAATTTGCTGAGATTACGTTAAATTATGTCATGTTAAGTGGTTATATACGTCACCGGGAATAATTTAATCTAGTTCAAAGGTAAACCAGTTCGATATGCGACCAATGTAGTAACAGCGAGCAAAACAAAGTATTATTTAGTAAAATCTATTTAGAAAACTGATGTCATTCGTCTACATGTAGGCGCCTCACACAAGGCCAAAGAATTTACCCATCTACACCCATTATTCACAATTAAACATGCTAGCTACATAAGGTACAGGAAAAAGAAGCTATATATCTGACGGTCACACGGCTATTTCCCAAGAAGTTGGCTAAAATTATCAACCTTTACTGGTAAAAATACGAGATACTCTATGTCAACAATGTGTACTGGCGCCAATTTCGACGTATTAACACACACCCAGAATTAATTATTCCAAGTTAACAGACGCTATACCTCATGTGGAACGGGAATACCGAAGGAATTGGGTTACACTAAGCTTCCGATCGATATATTTATACGAAATCCTGAAAGCTCAAGTCACAAGATGGCGGGAATATAACCCTACCGAATCGAATACGACGGGAGCGGTAGGAAGTGCATCGATAATGACGCGACCCAAATTCGGTCGGGTTATACGTCTGATCGGACAGATGTAAGAATTCTCGTTTCCTACGAGTTTTCTGTAAAGTCGGTGATGTTGCGATTATCCTGTGTAAGAGTATGGAATGTTATATAACTTTTCTTACCGTTTTCGTTCTCCATTAGCGCTTAAAACATCACAAAACACTTATTTTTTTACACAAGCACTCACACGCCCATACAGTATGTAACAACATCACGAGTACTACTGCGCCATCTGGTGCGTTCTTGATGTACTGCAGCAATTACCTGTGGCTACGTTCACTGCGGTGTTAATTCAATTTCGTCAGTGTAATTAGCGTTGTTAACTTTAAATTATGACTAATTTTCAATAAAACAAGTATTAATAATATTGGAATTGTTCAAAACAATCACGTTCCGTGCAAATACATGTCGCAACGCGTCGGTAATGGAAATTAAATTCATGTAACGCGGGCAGTATTGATTTTTTCACGCAGCTGATTCACGCGTTCGCTAACGTAATAGAACGTCCGATTTCGCGCAATCGAGAACTAAGTTTGAGTCATCGTTATTTTTGTTCGATTTTTAACAAAGTTTGAACTCAGACAGATAGTTCATTGTTCAAAATATGGTTAATATCAAAGAAATGTTTCAAGGAACAAGCCTATGTATATATTTGGTGCGTTGAGTTACATATGTACCTAGATCTTGATCTCTTCTTAGGAATTCACAAGGTCGGCGTAGGCTTGGTATACTTGTAAGGAAAGCTAATTAATCGATTTAAACTTGTTTATAGGCAGTTACTTCCGCCGTGATACATTCTTATCAGAAAATAATAGTCTTTTAAAGAAAATACTGACACAGCGTCGTACGAATATCTACAAATAATGTTTCTTATATGTCAGACTTAATTGGCTATATTTGTATAGAACAATGTCCTATTCTATTTACAAGTTTCTATTCAATATTAACTTGTCAGAACAATAGCGTTACGCTTGCTTATCGCCAAAGGAGTAGGCACAGAGTGTGACAAATGTGTGACAAGTCTATTGTAGTCTAGAGAACACTGAGGACCAATGCATTCAAAATTCGAATCATTAATTAGTGATACGAGTTTTTTTATTCGAATATTATTCGAATGAAGTTGTGCACAAAATGGTAGGATACTTACATGGTAAAACGTAGCGCACATATTTATTTTGTACTAGATTTTGGCTCGCATAACTGAAGGTTAGGTTACAAAACTTACTTTTTTTGGATGAAAGGTACCCAATGTCCTTCTTCATGTTAATCAGTAAAGTAGTTAAGATGTGAAAGAGTAACAAACAAACAAACTCACATTCGCATTTATAATATTAGGTATATATAGTAAGGAGACTAAGGAGTAAGGATAGTGTTATCCAATACATTCGAATACAGGTATTTCAAATGCAATTTGCACATCGCTAGAATTTAATGTTCGAAAATTCTCGCTGAATTAACATCGAAGTTGAAAAAAATCGATACGCTAGAGTTCGTTACTCTATGCCCCGTGTGTTGGAGAGCTGTCCAATATCTGAATATTGGCTGTCAGATGTATGGACACATAGACCTAAGAGCTTATTATTATTCTAGTAATAAAACTGTTTAAAATAGAGTTCCGATCTAGCCTAAGTATCACAAATGTTTGAAACAATAATCTCCTAAATTAGGTCCTAAACGTTGAAGGTTCGAACAAATTCAATTCACATAATATGACGTTTTAGATCGAAGTTTTCCAATTCGTTGCGGGTTCCAAGATAGTTTAGCTGTCCCGGGGACTTCACGACTGTTTATGATCACCACTGCTGAACGTGGCAATAGGTGCATAACTGGGTATCGCATCGGTAGAGAATGCGACGGCTATGCATGAGATTTCGTGTTTGAACCCCGGGTCAGACCAACAAAAAGTTAGGTTAGTTTGGGTTTTTCTGTTAAGAAATCTCAATAGAGAGAATATAGCCTTAGAATGTAGATACCAGACACCCTCGTGCCTCAGTTAGCACGTTAAGCCGTTGGTCTTGCGCCTGATCTCTCTCCGGTCGTGTCGAATTACCGTCCCATCGGATCATGAGAATTAGCGATCAGAGAGTGCATTTGTGGTTGCGCCCACCCTTGTACACTATAATATCTCCTGCGCAGATGGCCAGTTGCCGTTAAGATTGGCCACCGTGACCGAAATTCGGTCTGGAGGACATTATTACAAGAATGCTACCGTCGTGGGAATGTGGGTTAGTTCCAAAAGAGTCGACGGATCTTTAACCTGTGAATTGTTTAAATGTCAGGCGTACTTGAAAATTTATTGGGATTGGCCGCCGGTGTCTCGCTACCGCTCAATGTGTTTCATAGATTTTTTATTGTAGGAAAAGTGCTGTCGACAGGTAATGAATGAGAAGTTCGTTATTATAGACAAATTTACAGTCTAATATTATTTAAACATACTTATATTATTTATTTATTTATTTTATTTATTGAAACAAAAACAGTTACATGTTAGATTATAACTAAATACAATTCATACACCAAATGTTTTAACATGTACCCACATCATTGTTCACTAATTAACAAAAATAATATTACGTCATGTTACTCCGTAAACGTTGACAAAAGCATATAAATAATAAAAACAATAAAAAGCAATAAAAATACGATACTAAATGCAGATTAATTAATTAAATTAAAAATAAGGATTTATTGAACGCAGAAGTTCAATCGCCTGTTTTTTAAATTGGCAGTTATAAAGAACAAAAATATCGAGAGTAGCAAAATGTTTGTTGTAACTGTCCACAAAGCGGCAAAGGGGTGCGCGTAAGCCAGCGTTAGTTCTGCAAGTACCTGTATTTTACCAGTTTCGGAACTCGAACTCTTCACCAGTAGACAGTACGAGGTACTATAAGACATAATTGGCTAGTGATTTCACTACAATCAAACCTATTATTTTGCAATGAATAGATTACGTTCTGGCCACAATCCATCGCGAAAATTTTCTTTCTTCATAAAGATGGCTAACTCTCCTAACTGTGATGTATGTGGCGCAATAGAAGATGTTCAACACATACCTACTTACTTGTCGAATGTGTTAAATATCAAAGGGTTAGAGAATCATTTGTGCAGAATTTTAATATTAATAAGTATCATCAAGGAGTATTTTTAAACATATTAGCAGAACCGATTTCTGCAGCTGCATAATTTATTATAGAAAATATTATTTATAACCGATGATGCTTTAACCTTCATAACTTAATAAAAAATTAGTATATTATTGTAGTATGAAGTATATGGACTGCTTAGCAAACGCTGGGGCTCACCTATCCTTGATGGAAATATGTCCAAAAGAATTTAAATAATACAAACAATGGTGCCAATTCTGTTGTCCCAAAATTCTCATAACTTAGCTAAAAATCTCAAAGATTTGTTTAGTTCTGTCACTTTTAGCGATTTCAGAATACGAAATGTCGTGTGACAGGACTAAACTAAATTTTAGAGATTTTAGCTAAGATAAGAGAATTTTGTGACAATAATCCTATTATTGCAAAAACCATGGAGCGTCATGACATCAAGTAGTAAACGTCTGGATTCTAAATTTATGATATTAAATTTGTTTAAGAGTTCTGAATAATGGGCACGGGAACGACTGCATTTGTAATTTACGGTTCGTAGGAACTTTCTTTGAACTATCTCTAAACTACATATATGTGTATTTGGCATTGTGTGGACTCCAGACTGATACGGCGTATTCCAATTGAGTTCTTATTAAATGCTGCGGTAGCCTACTGGAAAGTCGTTGGGCTACCACGCTGAGGTATCTAATTCCATCCCAAGGCACGCATCTCTGACCTTTTGAAGTTATTTGATTGTGTAAAAAGTATGATTAATAACTTCAAAGACCTTAAGATCTGCTGTAGGTACTTTGAAGTTATATATCATACTAGGTTTTCTCCGCGGTTTCACCCGCGTAAGTACTGTTCCCGTGGGAATGTCGGGATAAAAAGTAGCCTATGTGTGTGTGAATCCAAGTCTCCAGCTATATACATAGTACATACCAAGTTTCATCGCAATCGGTCCAGTAATGTTTACGTGAATGAGTCACAAACATCCATTCATCCATACAAACTTTCACATTTTTAATATTAGTAAGGATTTTTAATAACATTTTCCACGTCGCTTTAATTCAGTATACTTCATGAATGCTTTGGAATTAAAAATATGTCGAGACTATTTTGGAGTTCTATAGAAACGGAGTGAAATATCCTTACTAATATTATAAATGTGAAAGTCTGTGACGATGTATGGATGTATGGATGTATAGATGTTTGTTACGCTTTCATGCAATAACTACTGGACCGATTGCGATGAAACTTGGTATGTTATTTCTTTTTTTCAAAATGACCACACTCCGCCTGATGGCAAGCAGTCGTGTGGTCTAAGAGCAGTGGCCTCCACATCGTCCTCATAGCAGCCGAGGCGATGTTGAGGTCTCGACTTTGACGGCCTGAGAAGGTGCTTTTCCACGCCCCGCTTAAAGGACCCAGGATTGAAGGAAGAAGGAAACACGTGCCTTGGCAGAGAATTCCATGCCTTGATAGTTCGGCAGAGGTATGAGGACCCAAACTTGTTGGTACGCACTCTAGTCGACTCCACCGTGTAAGGATGGCATCTGAGCCCAGCACGCGTTGTTCTGGATGGGAAAGGGGAGGGCGGGATAAGGTGGAATAACTCTTCACAGCACTTCTCGTGGTATATTCTGTAGAAACATGCCAATGAGGCAATGTCTCTAGATAGCTGGAGACGTGGAATCACAGATAGGCTACTTTTTATCCCGATATTTGCACGTGAACGGAACTTACACGGGTGAAACCGCGGGGGAAAACTAGTTGTTAATATAAGCAAGCAAATATTGTTAATGGAGACATGATATCGGCACGTATCCTAATCCTAACTAATTTTATAAATGCGAATGTGAATTTATTTGTTACACTGTTACGCCTTAACTACTCGACCGATCATCGTGAGATTTCACATACAGTTTATCAGGAGTACAGAAAAAGACAGGACATTTCACCTAGAAAAAGTTACAGTTCTCGAGAGAATAGTCAGTTACATATAAATCAAGTTTTAAGAACATTTCTTACCAGTGCCAGAAAACTTTGGCAACGAGGTTGCTTATTCGTTATTCCGTTGCTAAATGCAAAGGAATAAACAACAAAAATACTTTTTCATTTATAACATGAGTAAGTATATTACATCACCAACCTTTTTACTCACAGAAGGAAGCGTGTCATGTCAACATTACTCTATATTTAATCTGACTTTAATCTGACGGACAGACGCGAACAATAAATAACTAAAACCAACACTTTTTCCTTTAATCTCTTACGTTTACGCGAATGTTATTTATTGATATTAAACGTCGGGGAAAGTGTCAACTTAAATATAAATAGATTTAATCTTAACTAATATTATAAATGCGAATGTGAGTTTGTTGGTTTGTTACGCTTTCACGCCTTAACTACTCGACCGATCATCATGAAATTTCGCATACACGTTGTCAGAAGTACAGAAAAGGACATAGGGTACCTTTCATCCAGAAAAAAGTGCTGTTACTTACCTAACCTAACGTATATTGCCGCAAGCGAAGCCGCGGTTAAGTCTAATAAATTAATGTAAAGGAATACACAAACATACAAACAACGGACGCAAGGAACACTCAGATTCGGATGTGGAGATTGAATACACTACACTCGGCGCAGAAGCAATGGGTGACCCCTACCTTATCCGTGTAGTTATATTGTTAACCTCTGAGTCTTCTTCGAAGAGGTGAAAACACTATGTGGGTCTGTGTATCTCTTAGTGACAGTTTGTTAATGACAGGCATAGCTCCGGAACCACTGGACCGATTGACTTGTAACTTGGCGTGCAGACACCTTGAGGTCATACCTCGGTCGAGTTTGAATATGGACCCTGTGGGTCAAAAACCCCTGAGATATAGGGGTCATAAGGTCAGGCGATATCCACCAACAGAGTGATTTGGACGTCCAAGGGCTTTTGCTCAGCACATTACAAAAACTTGACGGACAAAAAAACCTAAATACATAAAACTATGGCTTGTATAGCATATTTGATGTTTCAGTAGACTCACGTGGTATTGTTATGCTGTTTAGAACAATATTATCTCATTTTTACTTCATAAACTTTGGTGTCATTGTCCTGAGCGTGACATTGTTGGCTGTGTATGCTTGTCACTTGTGCCCACGCATCTCTGGAATCTCTGAAATAAATAAACTGTTATTTTAATACGTAGTTTTACGCATATAAAAGAGTAGCCAGTATTATATTCTGCCATTCTTATTTCGCCATCTATTATTTATTTTACATTATCAGTATCACTACGGGATAAACTCAAAAACTACTAATCGGTTTTTCACGTGGTTTTCAACAATACACAGAGTGAGTCATTAGAAAGGTGTATAATTTGTTAAGGTTTTGTGCTACCTGTGCGAAGCCGCGGCGGGGCGCTAGTTTGTTTTATTTAAGCGCTTACTAAAACTTTTATTAATAATAATTTTAATTTATAAAATAATACAAGATGAAGCATATTCTCCGCAACGTCGAAGCTTTATTACAAACACAATCTCTGTATTGGGGCATTATTCAAAGTATTTTGGCAGAGCTTACTGCCGCAGTGAACTTGCATATTCAAACACCACGATAATATCTTTCGCTTAGCTGATTTCAAACCGCGGAATATAGAAGCCAAGTTACCAGGCAGTTATTTTTTTCATGGCATGCCACGGTTTAATATAAATTAATATTATGCATAATCGAAATATTTGTAACAAATAAACATAAACGAATTAACTTTCGCATTTTTCTTCTATTTGATTTTTCATTTTCTTTTGTTGAAAAAGGACTACTCCGTACTAGGAATAATTCCTGTACCACTTTAAAAACTTTCAAACAACGGACATAAAGAGCATCGAGACACGGAACAACCATTTGTGGACCACAATTTTTTGTCCGGTGTGGGATTCGAACCCACAACTCTCGGCGCAGCGGCAATGGCGAGGCAACCACTTAAACCACAATGTCATTCGTGCAGTCATTTATAATGCTACTAGTTAGGAATAGGATTATGGTTAGTTAGGTTATAATATTCTACCACATACACACAACACCATCTAGCCCAAACTAAGCAGAGCTTGTACTATGGGTACTAGACAATGGATAAACATACATATATACTTTTTAGAGTTCGAAAAACTCTTATACAACAACTTTGTCCGTCCATCTGTCTGTTATACATCTTTCAACTCAAGAACCGTAAGAGCTTGAGACTCGCGGTCAACGCCATTCGACTCAGCATAGTCGATGTACTACGAAATGACTATGATCTTTGACCTCTGACGTCAAGGTCACGTGATACCATTTTTACGAACTCTAAGATTTACGGCCATTCATTGGCGTTTCTCACTTGTTTGTAAGACATACATATTATATGTATATAGCAATACCCACACCAAGACAAACATCCATGTTCATGCACACAAATGTTTGACTTGTGCGACAGTCGGTAACACTGACCACTACGCCATCGGGGCCGTCTGATATGCGCAAGAGCAGACTGTTTCTCTTTGTGATATCACAGAGTGGACGTGTGTTTCTTGCGAGTATCTATTTCGAGCTTAATTTAGTAACTAAACTTAAGCTCACTAACCACTAATACTCATTAACCAATAAACTTTGACGTTCATAAGTGTATGAGATCACACAAAAACAATTTCTTAGTGCAATTCCAACCCGTAACACTTGACGCGGCACAGCGGCGATGAACAACCCGTTGCGCCACCCGTCCGTCTTAATTACAAAAGTACTTAATTCAAAAGAGTAACATTTATATACATACATAGATTCACGCCTGTGTCCCAAAGGGGTAGGCAGAGACTACGGATTTCCATTTGCTACGACATAACATTTATATAATGTAATGGTAATAGGTAAATTGCCTTGTATTAATGTAGAATAAAATATTATATAATATAGCAACCCTTCGAGGATGAAATGTAGTAAAAGCAAAAAAGAAACTCAATTTACTTTTCTCCTTTTTTTTAAATATTGGTGATTATCGTTTTTTCAGTTTAACATGTTCTATAATTATAAAGGTATAATAATATATTTTACAGCATTTGTGGCGAGTTGAAGTGTTAACAGATAACATCATTATTTTTAAAGTAAAAGTTTTATGCTGCGTTATTTTCTGGGTGCTAAAACCATTTATCTTTTGTGAACATCATCATTTTAAATACACAGGTCGATGCAGCTCGATAAACTGAATAAGGTTACATCAATAACAAAATTTCGCCAAAATGGCTATCACAAAATTTTTCATCCTCGAAGGATTGATATGAAATTCTTATATTACGTAATCAATTATCACATTTGGCAATGTCTCCGGTCGCCATATTGTGGTAAAACCATCAGCAGGCTGCCCACACCGCGGTTTTATCGATCAGCCTACAACGAAAATAGAGATGGTGGTTAACATGTTATAGCGCTATCTGTTGGCGAGTAGACGCACTAATAGTTTGAGTTTTATTATGGCTGCTTTTTTCTAGAGTGTATACGAAAGTTGTGGTTATATGTAAGCATATTATTTATATTTTACCTCTTGGGCAACACTTGACCCCTAAAGACCAGAATGATTTATTAATATACCCAGTTTTTGGCAAATTGATAAATGCTTTCCATTCAGTTAAACTTGGCCAACTTGTTGACAGACTCAAAATTAGATATCCACTTTTATTAATATTTTTGGTAATGCGGTGTCCTTCTAAATTACTATAAAATGATAATCTTTTAGAATCTGCAGTTGTATGTCAACAAGGTGAACCTCTTGGCCTGGTCATTTTCGGTTTGGCAGTACACGAAACAATATTATTCTGCAGATAAATGAAAAAGAATTACGTCTGGTATTTAGTCTATGGGGTTCTATGGGATTTGGCCCTTATTATATATATATAAAACCATACCTACCGGCCGACTAAGAACGGCTCGGCCGGTAGGTATGGTTTTTTTTTTGGTGTTTGTATTGTCAGGACAAATTTGCGGGCAATGTTGACAATTTGAATTGTATTTCACAACATAACAATAACAATATATATAACAATTTATTGAAGTTTTGATATTGCATTTAATTCCGTGAGATGTATTTTCGTATGACAGGACGACAACTGTCGGGTCAGATAGATGATGATAAATTTGAATTAATGGTTTTTAAATTAAATACCGGTAAATAAGTATTTATTATACTTTTAAACAATATTGAAAACAAAAACAAACATTTAGTGCTTTCAAAATTAAAATTGTTTGGCTTTACAGGCTTTGTAGAATAAATCACATCCATTTATAAGCAAACACTGTATTAATTTAAACCTTTAACATCTACTTACTTTGCCGTACATCGTAACTAATATTATAAATGCGAATGTGAGTTTGTTCGTTACGCTTTCATGCCTTAACTACTCGACCTATCACCATGAAATTTTGCATATGATGTCAGGGACACAGAAAAGGACATAGGGTACCTTTCGTCTAGAAAAAAGTATCCAAACCTATGTTCACGTGAACAAAGCCGCGGGCAAAAGCTAAGTACCACATAAAACTGCATTTGAAGCTATTTTAGAAAGAGTTTCCTATATTTTCTATTGAAAGCAAAAAAATGGGTGGCAAACAAGCATACGGCCTACCTGATGGTAAGTAGTTACCGTAGCCTATAGACGCCTGCAACACCAGAGGCATCACTTGCGCATTGCCGACCCTTTAGGAAAGGAAGTGGGAAGGAGAAGGAGCGGGCAGGGGGAAAGAGGATGATTGGGCCTCCGGCACTCTCACTCACCGGACAAAACACAACAGTAGGAACACTGCTATTTCACGTCGATATTCTGTGAGAGGGTAGTCCTTCCCCGATCGAGCCGGCCCATTCGTGCTGAAATCAGCGAGGCTCTAAAATTGAAATTAACTGAATGCATGGCGTAGTGGTTTAAGTAGGCGCCTTTCCGCTGCGCCGAGTTTTGGGTTCGATCCACATACGGGACAAAACATTGTGTGGTCCATAAATTGTTGTTCAGGGTCTAGGTGTTATTTGTGTCAGTTGTTTAAATATTTATTTATTTATTTGGATCGCCAACAAATGATACACATATCTTACATCTAAATAACAGATATGCCTTGTGCTCGTTCACTTACAGGCAAGCACATGAAATAAAAATAAAATATACGCCACAAAAATGAAAGAAAAAGGTATAAATACATTAACATTAATTTTAAAAGAAAGAAGAAATAGAAAAGTTGAACCGAAAATGAAAATTCAAACTAGGCTAAAGTTTGGTATCATAATAATAAACCGATGCCTGGAACCCAGGTATAAATTTAAACAAGTTATTACCAATATTTGTAATGTCCTCCTTTACACAGGAATGACAACTAGTGCGGGAGTTGTCTTTAAAAGAAATACCTTATGTATAGATATGATACATACGGTTCGACATCTCCGCCCAGACCTCCGACCCCCCAGTCCCAAGAGCGCCGAATGGGGGCAGTCCGCGTTGGGCTTTAAAAAAGCTAAATCCTGAGGTCCTCCTGGAAGCCTCCATTGTTCAGGCCTGGGTGTCAGCACCGACCAGGCCTGACAATGTCGAGATGGAGGCCGAGTGGTTCCGGGAGGCCATAACGCAAGTTTGTGATGCGGCGATGCCTAGAGTGCCTTTAAACTTTGCAGCTAGGCGCCGGGTGTACTGGTGGTCGGATCATATAACCAACCTGCGCCACTCCTGCGTGGCGGCCAGACGCCAGTACATCTGGCTTTGTAGGAGGCGTCGCCGCCCTCCCGATTTTGATGCCAGGAAGGCGGAACTATACGAGGCCTATAGAGCCGCCAAGAAAACTCTAAAGATAGACATCAAGCGGACCAAGGATCTGGCCCGCCAAGAGCTGCTGGGGACTCTGGACCTTAATACCTGGGGCGTCCATACCTTATGGTAAGGGGCAAGCTTCGCCCCTGGGCGCCCCCCTTGTTGCAGAGTCTCCGGCCACAGTTGGTGGAGGAGGTGGTGGCCGCTCTGTTTCCTTCACGGGCGGAGCACACTCCTCCGTCGATGGTTCCGCCTTCAATGGCATCCAGCGCGGACTTTGACGTCGACGTGGTTCCCGAAGTGACCCAGGTAGAGTTGCGAGCGGCGGTGTTGAGACTTTTTTCGAAAAACACCGCCCCAGGATCTGACGGCATTCCAGGTCTTGCATTGGCCCTGGTCCTCGAGGAGCTCGAGCCCCGGCTCAGCGAGCTCCTCAGCGGGTGTTTAGTGCAGGGCCAGTTTCCGCGCCAGTGGAAGGTGGGGAAACTGGTCCTTATCAGGAAGGAGGGGCGCCCGGCGGACTCTCCGTCCGCTTACCGGCCCATTGTGTTGCTGGACGAGGTGGCTAAACTGTTCGAGTTTATTATCGCGGAGCGCCTCGTCCAGTGTCTGTCTTCAGTGGATCCGGATCTGGCGGACTACCAGTATGGTTTCCGCCGCGGGCGCTCCACTATTGACGCTGTCCAGCGTGTGAGGAGCCTGGTGAAGGATGCGGTGTCCCGGGGCGAGGTCGTCTTCGCGGTGTCTTTGGACATCGCGAATGCCTTCAATACCTTGCCCTGGAGTTGTATTAGGGAGGCTCTCATTTTCCATCGAGTGCCGACCTACCTACGCCGCATAGTCGGGATATATTTATCAGAGAGAGTAGTCATCTACCCGGGTCACGACGGTTGGAGTCGGAGAGAGATGTCGTGTGGTGTTCCACAGGGATCGGTTCTGGGTCCGCTCCTGTGGAACATCGGTTACGACTGGGTGCTGCGAGGTGCGCTCCTCCGTGGCGTCGGCGTCATTTGTTACGCCGATGACACACTTGTCACGGCGAGGGGTAAGTCGCACCGGGCGGCGACCATACTGGCGACCACTGGGGTCGCACAAGTCGTTGGTCGTATTATTATATTAGCGGTTGGGCCTCGAGGTGGCCCTATCCAAGTCCGAGGCCGTTTGTTTCCACGGCCCTCGGAACCGGCCACCTACAGGAGCCCATATCATGGTAGGTGGGGTCCGCATCGTCGTCGAGTCAACCCTAAAGTGATTAGGTCTCTTGCTCGACAGCCGGTGGGACTTTACAGCCCAATTTCGTCGTTTGGACCCCATTCTCCGAGGCGCTGCAGGCGCGCTCTCGCCCCTGCTGCCCAACCTTGGGGGGCCAAACACCTCCTGCCGGAGGCTCTACGAGGGGGTCGTGCGGTCCATGGCCCTGTACGGGGCCCCAGTTTGGGCGGACAACCTGACGGCCCGTAACATTTCGGCGCTTCGTGCGCTACAGCGCGCCATGGCCGTCAGGTTGATAAGAGGTTACCGCACGATCTCGTTCGAGGCTGCGAGCCTCCTCGCCGGATCGATGCCATGGGACCTGGAAGCGGCGCTCCTGGCGTCGCTCTATCGTTGGCGCCAGGAGGCGCTAGCTTGGGGCGAAGGACTGGCTGTTGCCGTTGTCGAGGCGGCAAGGTCCGAGCTCCGCCAGGTCCTAGTGGCGAATTGGAAGGAGCGACTTGTGCACCCCAGTGCCGGGCACGTCACGATCGTGGTGGTAGGTCCCGTGTTTGAGGAGTGGCTGTAGAGGCGGCATGGCGCCCTCACCTTCCAGCTGACACAGGTACTGACTGGCCACGGTTGTTTTGGCCAGTTCCTGTGTCGTATACGCCGGCAAGAGACGCTCGGTTGTCACCACTGCAGCGACTGCCGCGACGTTGTTGAGGACACGGCGCTGCACACTTTGGCGGATTGCCCCGCCTGGGCATCGCAGCGCCGTGAATTAATCGCGGCAGTCGGATTGGTTGCCCTCTCACTCCTGGCCGTAGTTCAATCTATGGTTCGAAGTGAGAGGTCGTGGAACGCCGTCGCCTCCTTCTGTGAGGAAGTGATTCCCATCAAGGAGGCGGTGGAGCGGGAGAGGGAGCGATTAAACCCTCTCCCCAACCGCAGAGCCGGGCGCCGGAGGGCGCGAGATGACCCTGAGTTTTGATCTGGGGATGGTGGGCTTTGTGGGTCTGCCCGTCATCCATTCAGCACCAGGTAAGAGAGACGGCGTGCGTGTTCCCACGCGCGCCTCTGTTTCGAGTCCCTCTCCCCCTCTAGTGGGAGAAAGTAGGGTATAATAGAGAGTGAGTTCCTATGGGTAGGTCTCTTCGCGTAGTGGCCTGCCGTTTCACACGGCGGGCCGAAACCTCGGCGGGGTCGGGACCGCATGCGAAAGTGATTCGCGCGGCCCCGTCGATAGTGGTTTTGTCGAGGAACACCGTGGTAGGTTTAGTCGGTATTCCGGGAGGTACATTATTCTTATTCCATCTTTCTTTTACCCCGGCGAGTCCGACATAATCCCTCCGGCCGCCCCCACTGGAGGGATATGCCTAAATGCAACCGCCACATAAAAAAAAAGCCTAATAATTGGGAGACTGCCACGCAGAGGTCTCGAGTTCGATTCTAAGACACACATCTTTGACCTTTCGAAGTTATGTGCATATTAACTAACTTTGACATTATCTTATCTTATCTTGTGTGGGGGCCATCCCCTTCCTCTACGACTATCCCAGTTTATGATATAGCGTTCCCCTACACCAACCGTTAGGTTATATTAGAGGAGCCGCTGTACCTTCCAGTGCCCGAGAGCACCTTCCGGGACCAGTTATAGACAGGTCTTGTCCCCAAATCCCGACTCTCCACCCTAACCTCAGAGATCCGGTTCTCGTAAGCGAGCTACCTCGTGCCCAAGTGACACTACCTATTCTCCAGATAGGTACCGGAGCAATAAAGCCGCTTACTACTCGCAACTCAAGGAGTTGCTAACGATAACCTCATACAGACCGGCGACACTTCGACCGAGTGGGATCTTGTGGTGTCGACTTCCCCAATAACGACTGCCATAGATGTTCATGGCAGCCGGGACCGACTGCTTTGACATTACTTTAGATTATTCGTTTTTGACATTATTTACGCTTATTTGACATTTAATTTATTATCTTAATTTTAATTATTATTCCTTACATAATTATATTCACCATTATATTTATAATACTATTATGAATTGTAATTTTGTAATTCCAAACATTTCATTCATTAATATGTTGTCTGATTTCGAATGTTATTAATTTGGTTAATGATTGTTTAAATCTTAATGAATTTTAATTCTTACCTAAATAATATTGTCTTCTGTTTACGCGAATGTTATTCATTGAAATTAAACTACTGGTGTTTGTGTTAAGGTTCAATTTTGTTTGGCGTTGTATTAAAATACGATATACGTGGTGTTCGATTGAATGTTTATTAGCGACTAGTTTTGGTTGTAACAATTTCTATTAGCTTATAAATTAGTAAAATTCAATAGTAGTAATAGAGTAACAGTTTCAAAATTATTTAATAAAAAAAACAGTGATATATAAACAACGCGATAAAATCCGTAAATAGTAGTTTAATTTCGTACCTAAATGTTTGTATGCCTATTCAAGGTGGATTGTTTAAGTATAAGGATCATAAAAATTGTTAACATCTATATTTCATGTACCTACAATCAATGCAAATAAAATTTATTATATTCTATTCTTATTCTATTTAATAGGTAATTATCGTTCGCTATTAAATAGTGAAGGAAAACATCGTGAGGAAACCTGGATGTGTAAGAATTCTACATAAGATTCTTGAAGATATGTGAAGTCTGCCAACCCGCATAGGCCAGCGTAGTGGATTCAGAGTAGTCCTTCTCACGTTGAGAAGGGGCCCGTGCTCAGTAG
This sequence comes from Catocala nupta, assembly GCA_963675205.1. Classification (NCBI taxonomy): domain Eukaryota; kingdom Metazoa; phylum Arthropoda; class Insecta; order Lepidoptera; family Erebidae; genus Catocala; species Catocala nupta. Next base: position 17,950,689 of record OY776107.1, on the reverse strand, counting down.
TGGGACAGTTTAATACAAGGCCTGACAGACAGCATAAATAAGAAAGCATAAATAGTACCTAATAGTGTTCATCAACAAATCTTAATAAAAATTATAGTAACAAGCATCATTATAATAAGTCATGCTAGTGAATTTTATTTACTAAAGTCAAGAAATAATAAATCATAATAAAAAAGTCACAATAACTTTTTTCAATATGTCATGTCATCAATAATCATTATTTAAGGATTATCATAATTTTTTTTCTGATAGAAATTCAATAATGTTATAATAACATTTATTTATCAAGAAATTATTAAGATACTTTTTGATCATATTTGTATTCAGACTTGTAATACTGTTTGGTAGTTTATATATTATATTATAGGTGCGGTTTATATATTATATATAGTATTATTTATATATTATAGGCGCCATGCAAAAGAAATATTATATTGCATAGTAATTGCTTTCCTTTAGGGATAGATTGTTCATAATTAAGTTTGCATCTAAAAATGGCGGGGTGTAACAACTATTAGAAAAGTAAAACTTAATGACATGATACCCCGGCGTGTAGTTAACATAAGAACAATTAAATGGCTGGCATTAACGGACGCCCAAACGTTTAAACTTTGTCAATTATAACATGTTTTATAAGTACTGTGATGTACGCTCGTAAACAACAATCTATTCTAACATTATAAAGCTGCAGAGTTTGTTTGGTTGAACGCGCTAACCTCAGGAACTACTGGTTCGAATCGGAAAATTCTATTAGTGTTGGGTAGCCCATTTATGAAGAAGGCTATAGGCTATATAACATCACGCCACGACCAATAGGAGCGGAGCATCAATGAAAAATGTTGCAAATACGAAGAAAATTCTCTTATGTGAAGCAGACGAAGTTGCGTGGGTCTGGTAGTATTTTATGTAATTGTACTTAACAAAAGCGTGCCACAAAATTGTACTAGTATTAATTTCTGTGTTACGAGGAACTTCACAAACATTTAAATAACAAACGCATCCGGGATTGAACCCACAACCCTCGGCGCAGTGGCAGCGGCGAAATCGATAGATACTACTAGCTCTTGCGCACGCGCTTTACTTACATCAATAAAAAGTAGCCCATGTCCTTTCTCAGGTTTTAAACTATCTTTGTACCAAATTTCATCCAAATCGTTTCAGTGGTTTTGTAGTGAAAAGGTAACAGACAGACAAAGTTACTTACGAATTTATAATATTATATAAAAATATATGTACTTAAATATAAAAATATAAATTAAGAATTTGACCCAATAGCCACAAAATATACGACTCTTGAAGATATTTATTATTAAGTAAATTCTGGGTTCTTTTATTAAGCTTTTATTGCCGACATAATTTTCAATAAATCATCTTAAAATATAGATAATTTTTATACCATAAATATTTTTGTACTATACAATTAATTATTATTTAACAATCTAAGTAGTTGAGTTTCTATATACCTATTCGTTGTAGGCGTCGTCGTGACTTTGAAACACGAACGCCTCTTCTCTTACCAGTCTATTCTCTTTTGATTAGTCTGTGCCATAGTGGACCCTCAATCTTTTAGATCTCACCAGACCAGCGTTTTGTCTTCCTCTTTTTTTCTTTGTTTGCTATCTAGGGGTCCATTTCGTTATATATTTTGTCCATTTATTTTTTGTCCATATATTCTCTCTCATAATGTGGCCCATCTCTATTTGAGATTTTTTGGTTTGGACTACAACGTTTACAATTTTTTTATTTATACAACTGAAGTGGCAAACGAACATACGGCTGACCAGATGGTAAGTGGTCACCGTAGCCTATGGACGCCTGCATCACCAGAGGCATCACTTCCGCGTTGCCGACCCGGTAAAAACCTTTTAACATCCTTTTTGAAGACCCCCATACAGTAGTCTTGTGGGAAAACCTCGGCAGGGAGTTCATTCCACAACCTGAACGTCCGTGGAAGAAAATTCCTGTGGAACCGCTTGGTGCGCCATCAATTGGGTTGTAAGGTGTGAGAATGAAATCCCTGCCAATGGCGAGCGGTGCGATGATAAAAAGTAGCTGAGGGCATCATCTCAAACAACTCCTCAGAACATAATCTATTATACAACCGGTAGAACACACAAGTTTAGTAATGCGTCTTATTCTGGGGTCGTACTTGTCCTTTATTATGAGGAACCTGAAACATGGCTGATGAAATAAGGGTGTAATATACTTCTCCCATTTTGGGAAATAGAAGTGGATATATAATATCAGCCCTGTATTAAACTGTCCCACTGCTGGGCACGGGTCTCTTCTCAGTGTAGGAAGGGTTAGGCCATAGTCCACCACGCTGGCCCAGTGCGGGTTGACAGACTTCACATATCTTCAAGAAGATTATGTAGAACTCTCAGACATGCAGGTTTCCTCACGATATTATCCTTCGCCGTTAAAGCGAGCGATAATTAAATATTTTAATACGCACATAACTTCGAAAAGTTTGAGATTCGCGACTTGGGATCGAACTCGAGACCTCCGCGTGGCGGTTCTGCGGTCTTCCCTGCTATTACTGCCTTTTTTAAAAGTATGCATTTTAAAAATTATATGTTATACGGACGTGTCACTGTGCGCGACTGTACCGTCAGTAAACTTATTGCTAAACTACTCTCGCCACCCTAACTCGCTACAATAAAAATATTCATCACGCATCCCTCTCTCTCCTAAACAAGAATACTTAAGTGCAAGTAAGACATGTATATCAATTTATGAAATGCAGAGATTGAGATATTTATCTATATTAGTGTTCAGTTGTGCCTTCATCCTTGTCGTTAAGAGGGTGAGCAGTATTGTTATTTTTGGTGAAATGTTTAGTGGGATGGAACGGAACAGGGTTGTGATGTCGTTAAGACTTTTTTGGTCTAATAGTTTGAAGATTTGTTTGGAAAACAAAACGACTTCAATTTTCTATCAAGTCTTAGAATATATAAAACTAAGCCTGTATTAAACTGTCCCGCTGCCGGGCACGGCTCTTCTCAGTGTGAAAAGGGTTAGGCCAGTGGTCGGTAACCCGCATCGCCGCCCTGGGATTTGGAGGCGGAGGTCCAAGCGTCGGTGTATCACTGGCGCGTGGACCTCCGGCTCCATGGTGAGGAACCCACTCACGGGGCGGTGGAGACGCGAAGGTCCCAGGCTCGACTGGTCCTCGAGGCCAAGTGGGAGGAGCGACTGGCCCAGCCCCGCTACGGGGTGAGGACAGTCGAGGCTGTCCGTCCGGTGCTAAGGCAGTGGACGGACAGACGGCGCGGACCGCTCACCTACCGGCTTACTCAGGTGCTCTCCGGACACGGCTGTTTCGGAGAGTACCTGTGCAAGATAGCCGGTAGGGAGCCGACAACCAGGTGTCACCACTGCGAGGAGTGCGACCGGGACACGGCGCAGCACACGCTGGAGGAGTGTCCGGCGTGGGCCGAGGAGCGCTGTGCCCTGGTCGCCGTGATTGGCCCCGACCTCTCGTTGCCGACCGTCGTATCCATGATGGTCGGCGACGACAGTTGCTGGGGTGCAATGAGGTCCTTCTGCGAGGCTGTCATCTCGCAGAAGGAGGCGGCGGAGCGGGGGCGTGAGGAAGATCCTTACGCCCCGGACATCCGCCGCCGGAGGAGGGGGCGCAGGAGACGCGCTTTTGTCGCTCTCCTGCCCCCCACCTAAGGGTTCTGGGTGGCAAGGCCTCAGGGGACCCTGCCACCCGTGAGTAAGAACCCATAGAGGGCGCGCGCGGTGTTCCCGCGCGCCTTCTAACGTCGAAAGGGGAGAGCGGTGAAATGCTCTCCCCCGGGGACGAGAGGAGGTCGGGTCCCATTGACCCGGCCGGCACCCACACGGGGGGGCCTGCTATCGATGAATCTTTTTAGACTCCCAAGAGGCCCCCCCCACTGGGTGAGAGAGGGAACACCCCAGGTTTTTTTAGTGGGTATACCAGCAATAGGCTGGTGAGTCCCACACGCCCCGCCGGTGCCGTCCCCTAGCCGGCGGGGGGTAGTGCATCAAGCATTTTCTCCTGGGTATAAAAAAAAAAAAAAAAAGTGGTCGGTAACCCGCAAGTCCCGAGCCGCATGCGGCTCTTAGACTCCTCCGCTGCGGCTCTTCCACGAAATGTTTAGTGCTGGCACAAAATATTACTTATTACTTTGCCTTATAACTATGATAACTTAATTTACTGTTTAATTAAGACTTATTTGACAAAGGCTAACTCGAGAGTGTACATTTAGTCCAAATTTTTCCGAGATAATGTCCCCTGCTAAAGCAACTTAAGTTTAAAAAAAGGCTCTGACCAGATTTCATTTGTGGATTGTCTATATTTGGCTCTTTTGGACGATAAGGTTGCCGACCACTGGGCTAGGCCATAGTTCGGGCTGATGAGGCCATAGAGTATGTTGGCAGGCTTTACATATCTTCGAGAACATTTAGAACTCTCAGATGTAAAGTTTATCTCACGATGTTTCCTTCAACGTTAAAGTGAGCGATAATTAACTATTTACATACATACATACATACATAAATTCACGCCTGTTTCCCAGAGGGGTAGGCAGAGACTACGGTTTTCCATTTGCTACGATCCTGACACACTTCTCTGGCTTCATTCACTTTCATAACATTCCTCATACACGCTCGCCGGTTTAAGGTGCTCTTAACCTGGCCTTTATCCAGAACGTCTCCGATCTGATCAAGAAACGTTCGCCTAGGTCTTCCCCTTGCGCCTGTTCCATTCACACTAGCCTTATAAACTTTCTTAGTCAGTCTGTTCTTGTCCATTCTTTCTACATACCCAAACCAACTTAACATACCCTTTTCGATTCTCGTCACTATATCCACTTTAATGCCGCATCTCTCTCTAATCACACTATTTAATACGCAGATAATTTCGAAAAGTAAGAGATGCGCGCCTTGCATTCGAACTCGGGACCTCTACATGGCATTCCAACGGTTTCCCACCAGGCTATGGCTGCTGCCACCGGTAAAGTGAGCGATAATTAATTAACCACAGTTTTAATTAGTAATAATTACAAGAATAGCTTAGAGGTTTGAGTGGTCTCGGTACTGCCGCTGCGCGTGTATGAGATGATAAACATGTACCAGACAGACAGACAGAGTTGCTTTCAAATCTATAATGTTAGTAAGGATAAAGAGCTAAAAACCTATGTTCACCAAAACGAAAAACATACAGGGTTTTTGGTTTTTGGCTCTTCTGGAAAGTATTATTTGTACTTTTACTACATTTCGATATGTTTCGGGATAAATCTCTCCGTGAACGTGGCTGCTCTAAAGCAACCGAAACGTCGGGAAAGTGTAAACTCAAATATAAATAGATTTAATATAATTTTTTTTTATGGCATAGCTTGGCAAACGAGCAGACGGATCGCCTGATGGTAAGCGATTACCGCCGCCCATGGATACCAGCAACACCAAAAGAGTTACAAGTGCGTTGCCAGCCCTTTAAAAAGGAATGAAGGAGGGAAAGGTCAAAGGAAAGGATAGGAAAAGGATCGGGGTAACGTGGCCTCCGGCTCTCTCACTCACCGATACGAAACGCAACAGTACGGGTACCGTTACTTCACGCCGGTACCTATTCTGTGAGAGGGTAGTACTACCCCGGTCGAACCGTCAAAATCTATACTAATATTATAAAGCTGAAGAGTTTGTTTGTTTGTTTGTTTGGTTGAACGCGGTAATCTCAGGAATTACTGGTTCGAATTGAAAAATTCTTGCAGTGTTGGATAGCCCATTTATCGAGGTACACTTTAGTTTATATATCACACGACGACCAATAGGAGCAGAGCATATATGAAAAATTTTGCAAGAACGGGGCAAATTCTCTTATGTGAAGCAGACGACGTTGTGCGGGTCAGCTAGTTATATAATAAAATGTTAAATGAACAACGTGATAAAATCCGTGTAAAGTAGTTAAATTTCAATAATAAAAAATATATAGACCGATAGTCAAACTCCAAAAAACTTTTGTATTATTTATTTATTTACATATTTTGTGTTCAGACGTGCTTTTATAGGTTTTTTTTTTAACTAGATTTTGCTCGGCTTGGCAAGTACGCAGGCGAAGCTGTGTCAAAAGTTAGTCATTAAGAAAGATTAGCACAAAAATATGCCGTGAACGATTTGAGTGTAGTGTAGAAATACTTTTATTTTCTTTTGATTTTGATATACGTTGTAATAGGATTCCAGCGGCCTGAGCCGTAGACAGAATGTGATAAAATTATAAAAGTACAGTAATCACTGAGCAATCACCGCGTAAGTCTACGACTCAAAAACTGTTTCTTTCGCAATATTCCTTCAATTCTTGAACAAAAGTATCTGGACAGTATATCTAAAATCGATAACCTAGAGTAGTGCGATGACCAAACAAAAGGCGAATCGACGAGATTTGAAAATCGCGCATACTATATTTTTCCCGCGGCTTCACTCGCGTAAATTAAGGTTAAGTTAAGTTAGTAACAGTACTTTTTTCTGGGTGAAAGGTATTCTATTTTATAAGGTATTCTATTTTATTCCCCGTACAGCGTGTATGCAAAATTTCTTGACGATTATAGTTAAGGCTTGAAAGCATAACAAACAAACAAACTTGCATTTATAATATTAGTTAGGATAGATGGATAGACAAACACAGAGAGAGGTTGAATACAATCAAAACGAAACGAAATAAATAACAATTTGACAGTCCAAGATAAGTGCAATAAAAGATAGACATCTACACAAGTTGTTATCATATATTTCATCTGTGGTAATGTAGATATACACCCTCCTTGGAGGGAAGAGGAACGAGGCCCTCCCGTGGAGAAACTATATCACTTTCTAGTTAGGAAAGAAAAACATGGAAATATTTCGTTTCTTATCGACGATGAGCAAATTAAATTCAATAAAATACCAATTCAATAGAATTTGAATAATATTTTTATAAAATTATATATTTTATATCATTACTTTAAACGGACTTTGACGCGTTTTTTATTTTAGAAACACTTTCATTACATTATTTTGAAAAGTGTTTTAAAATAAACAACGCGACAAAATATGTATGAAGTAGTTAAATTTTAATGTATAACATTCGCGTTAACGTAAGACAATATTATATTTTACAGATATAATAGTATAATGTGTAGATGCAGATGCACCTACTTGAAAGTAATCCATGAATATAATCATAAGATTCTTAAGGTACTAGAACTAGCCGCATACTTCGTATCAATGTTCAAAGAATTCTATTCTTAAAAAAAATTCACTTATATGAGAACAATATTAGAACAACAGTAAAAATTGATTTAAAATTCGCCATATTACATAAGTTATCAAATGTCCAATCAACGTAAGTATAATAATCTGTCGAGTAGTTAAGGCTTGAAAGTGTAACAGTGTTCTTTTTAGTTTTTAACCCCCGACGCAAAAACGACGTGTGTGTGTGTGTGTGCGTGCGTGCGTGCGTGCGTGCGTGCGTACGTGCGTGCGTGTGTGTGTGTGTGTGTGTGTGTGTAACTACAAGCAAAATAATACATTGTGCAAGCAAGTAGAGATTTCAATAAACTGTGCAAAGAGTTCTCCTGTGATCTATTTAACACGAAATGTAACATGGCAGAACGGAAGCTGAAGGTTTTCTCATAGATTACATAATTTGTTCTCTAATTCTTCTCTATCTCTCTTGCTGTAAATGTTAGAAAAATCTATTAGTTTCCTACTTAATTTCTACTTATGATACCTTAGCATAGTCACATAATCCTCTGCTTATAGCTGTTGGTTTTCCCTTATGCATAAATAAATCAATTTTAACTTATATACATACGTTGAATTAGCTCATATTCTTTATTTATCTTTCTTTCTACGCCTTAGCCTTTATTATTCCCAAGTCACTCAGGGTCGGCTTTTCTAGTCTAACCGGATTTGACTGGATATCAGTTTTTATACTGAGCGGCTGCCACATGACCTCCGCAATCCGAAGGCTAACGATACCCTAAGGCTAGACCAGTGTCAGGATATTATAGGGCATTGACTTCCCAATAACGACTGCCATAGATGCTCATGGCAGCTGGGACCGAAGGCTTAACGTGCTCTCTGAGGCACGGAGCAGGCGGTAATTGTCAATCACTACGCACAGAATTTCGAAAAGTCATATAACTGCCAAAAGTCAGAGGTGCGCGACGTGGGTTCGAACCCGAGACACTCTGCATTGCAGTCTGTTGGTCTCCCCACTGAGCTACACAGCTATATTTTATTTATTTAGAGTGAATGGGGTAGGTACTTATCAACAAATATACTCATTCAATAACTCGTTGAATTATCAAAAGGGACATTCATATGCTATTTGTTGAATTTACTACAAATATTAAAACTTAAAAATTACAATTAAACTTGATTTATTACTTCAATTTCATTATTTAATAGTATGTAGTAGTCATGAGTTTGTTTGTTACGCTTTCACGCCGTAACTGCTCGACCGATCATCATGAAATTTAACTCATACACGTTGTTAGGAGTACAGAAAAGGAAACAGGGTAGGTAACTTTTAACTACAAAAAAGTACTGGTTCCAAGGGTGAAAAATTTATTGACATAACCTACATTAATGCCACCGAAGCTGCGGGCGATATCACTTCATATTATAAAACAGAGTACCTACACCGCCGCGTCTGCCTGTTTGTTCGCGATAATCTCAAAAACTACTAAACGGATTTTCATGCATTTTCACCAATAGACAGAGTGATTAATGAGGAAGGTTTAGGTGTATAATTTGTTTTTTTTTTCGGGGCGGTTGTCTAGTTTATAACATTAATTCGGCATCAGTAAAAAGATAACGTTTATTTCTTTTCATTGTTTTATGCTTGTTTTAGCAAATCAAATTCGTGAAACTATGCCGTGTATTTTAACAAATGCATTCCTAGTAGAATTGACGGCTACATAAGACTATTATAACAATGAGTGATGTTGAATATTAGCAAATGAACCGTGGTGCGGCACAAATCTCTGCTAACGATTGACAAATCTCTTAACGCGAGGGGAGTATACGCTGTAGTACTACTTTACTAGATACGATAACGTATATTCTTATAATATTTATTCTATTTACATCTACTCTTAATATGTAAACTCTAATTAATCACTACATTACAAGCGTGAGGAGTAGTACTAATGGCATCCTAAAGATCATTTCGGCAAAGTATGACTCTGACATAATGAAGGGGTTCATTCGAGTCTTGGTTAAGTAGCTTGATCTGTTTTAAATATTTACTAACATAGCGTAAGAAAAATTGTTACTAATATTATGGCCTCTGTCTGAATAAATAAATAAATAATTATTATTATTATAAAACAAAGTCCCTCGCCGTGTCTGTCTGTCTTTTCGTGCAAAACGCAAAAGCTACTGAACGGATTTATTGCGATTTTCACTAATAGACAGACTGATTCATGAGGAAGGTTTAGGTGTATTGTTAAGGTTTTGTGCGAAGCCATTAAGCGAGTATTAAATGAGAATGTTAGTTTGTTTGTATGTTACTCTTTCACGCCTTAACTACTCGACCGATCATCATATCACATCACATCTTGTTAGGGCAACAGAAAAAGACATAGTATACCTTTCAGAAAAAGTAGTGTTACTTACCTAACTTACATTGAGCGAATTTATACTAATATTAAAAAACTGAAGAGTTTGTTTGTTTGTTTGGTTGAACGCGCTAATTTGAAATTGAAAAATTATTTTAGTGTAGGATAGCGTATTTATCGAGGAAGTCTATAGGCTATATAACATCACGCTACGACTCACGGCGCCGGCGCAGTAAACATAAACGCGGGTTAAACCGCGGGTACAGCTGCTAGTATAATTACATCTATATTATTAGTATAATTACATCTTTATTATTAGTATAATTACATCTTTATTATTAATAAAATTACATCTTTATTATTAGTAAAATTACATCTTTATTATTAGTAAAATTACATCTTTATTATTAGTAAATTTGCATCATTATTATTAGTATAATTACATCTTTATTATTAGTAAAATTACATCTTTATTATTAGTAAAATTACATCTTTATTATTAGTAAAATTACATCTTTATTATTAGTATAATTACATCTTTATTATTAGTAAAATTACATCTTTATTATTAGTATAATTACATCTTTATTATTAATAAAATTACATCTTTATTATTAGTAAAATTACATCTTTATTATTAGTATAATTACATCTTTATTATTAGTAAAATTACATCTTTATTATTAGTAAAATTACATCTTTATTATTAGTAAAATTACATCTTTATTATTAGTATAATTACATCTTTATTATTAGTAAAATTACATCTTTATTATTAGTATAATTACATCATTATTATTAGTATAATTACATCTTTATTATTAGTATAATTACATCTTTATTATTAGTAAAATTACATCTTTATTATTAGTAAAATTACATCTTTATTATTAGTATAATTACATCATTATTATTAGTATAATTACATATTTATTATTAGTAATATTACATCTTTATTATTAGTAAAATAACATCTTTATTATTAGTATAATTACATCTTTATTATTAGTATAATTACATCTTTCAATGCAAGCTTTGTAACTGCATGAGTGACGTAAAGGTTTAAGTGGTCACCTCACCACTGCCACTGCGCCGAGTGTTGTGGGTTCGAATCCCACACGGGACAAAACTTTGTGTGATCCACAAATAGTTGTTCCGAATCTGGGTATCCTTTGTGTCCGTTATTTGAATGTTTGTAAAGTACCCCGCGATACAGGAAGTATTCCGAGAGCGGCAGTTGCCTTTTTTAATAAAATAATATAGATTATTGCCGGCCTCGATGGCGTAGTGGTTAGTATAACCGACTGCCACGCCTGAGGTCGCGGGTTCGATTCCCGCACAAGACAAATATATATTTGTGTGCATGAACATGGATGTTTGTCTTGGTCTGGGTGTTTCTATGTATAATATGTATATATTTACAAAAAAAAAAAAAAAAAAAAAAAAAAAAAAAAAAAAAAAAAAAGTATATATGTATGTTTATCCATTGTCTAGTATCCATAGTACAAGCTCTGCTTAGTTTGGGCTAGATAGTGTTGTGTGTATGTGGTAGAATATTATTATTATTATTATGTTTCATGAAATCAAATATTTTTTTATTCTAGCTTTAATAGAAAGCCGTCTATAACACTTCTAGTTATAACCAGATACGAACAGCAACAGTTCAATAAGCTAATGTATTAAGTTGTGCGTCAATATTTGTCGTCGCTCGTCGAACTCAGGGGACCCGCACTGTATTTTGACCTCTACACTCGCTACTTAAGTATACAATATTTGTACAATAATTTGTAGTATTGGATTTGTGAGATATATTCATATATTTTGGATTAGACCACCACATTTCTTGATTATAGAATTATATATATATATAATATGTAACGGGTATTAACGCGATCATGCATAATGTTTACCTTTTTTATGCTTGACGCTTCGACAAAGTTACACCGGCCGTGGTCACAAGCTGACTGGTGCTGCGATGTCATGTCTGGTCATGGTCGAAACGTCAAGCATATAAAAGGTAAACATTATGCATGATCGCGTTAATACCCGTTACATATTATATATATATATATATATATATATATCATGCAACGCGAAAGTTTAAAAGTTATTATAGAATTATAGATGATGCCCGCGGCTTCGCTCCTGTAAATATAACTTTGGTTAGCTTAGTAAAAGTACTTTTTACTGTACGAAAGTCTGCACCCCTGACAACGTGTATTCGAAATTTCATGATAATCGTTTAAGTAGTTAAGGAGTGAAAGCGTAACAAACAAAAATAATTTAATTTTACATTTTAAGAAATCTTACAGCTGTATTAAAACAAAACAATATGAAAAGGAAGGCCAATTATAAGTTTTCACTTATAAAACGTAATTAATATGGTAAACATTAAACGCAGCACCTTCTTATGTAAGAAGGTGCTGCGTACGTATGTCATATCTTGTTTTCGTTTGTTATGTAACAAGATAAAACAAGATATGACATACGTACGTCTTTTGGTGTTAAGAACTGACTCCAGACTACCAATACCACAGTATCTTTTTAATTTAGAGATGCTAGTATTAAACATTTCGATGTCAACATCCTTGCTCGCTGCAGCGAGTGAGGATGTTGACATCGAAATTTCGCGCACAATGCATTGTGCGTTGACATGGTGTACTTAAAAATACCTATATGTTGTTCAATTGGTAGTTAATTATCATACGGTAACTGATCAGGACAAAAAATGGCTTTTAAACATACGATTAAATAATATAATATTTATTATTTCAATTGCATTATTTAGTAAATTAGTTTAAAATTATAGCGTTTCGTCTTTTTGCGTGTTATTTGCTACGAAACCGTTAAAATTGGTTTATAAGTTAAGAAGATTTTTGTCGGCCTCGATGGCGTAGTGGTTAGTGTAACCGACTGCCACGCCTGAGGTCGCGGGTTCGATGCCCGCACAAATCAAACATTTGTGTGCATGAACATGGATGTTTGTCTTGGTCTGGGTGTTTCTATGTATAATAAATAAATAAATAAATAAAATAAAATAAAATAAAATGTTTTTATTTCGGAAACAAGTCCATAGAGTGTTAGTGACAATATATTCTTACAAGCTATATTAGTACTACAGATAGGGATAGTGATTATAATTAATATTAGTGTCTTTGACGAGCTGGAAGCGAGTCCAGTGTTGCATAATACCACTGTCCGCTTTCAGCCTCGCCGAGACCACCTTCAGGATGCTGTTGTATTTACAAAAAAAATATATTTTTTCATGTTTATCCATTGTCTAGTACCCATAGTACAAGCTCTGCTTAGTTTGGGCTACATGGTGTTGCGTGTATGTGATAGGATATTATATTATATTAATATTATTATTATAGGTATTTCAACATCATATACTTTAGTACTTAAATGCTCAGTTGACGGCGGATCTCTGATTCTATAAAAAAATATATTTGAGAATACTTAGATGCGATTTGCTAAATTTCTTAATTCAGAAACCGCTCTGCTTAGTTTGGGCTGGATGGTGTTGCGTGTATGTGATAGGATATTATTATTATATTATCATTGTTATTGGTTAAGGGTATGAGAGCTTCTTAGATACGAGATGACTAAGCAATAATAATAATAATAATGTTTATTTATCCAACAAAACAATGGTACAGTTCATCTATCTTAATCTAACATATCATGGACAAAAATAGGATTTACACATATTTAATTATGAATATTTCGCGATACGCTTTTTCTAATTAGTCTGCTAGTGTTCCGCGGTAAATTATACAATACATACAGATTAAAATCCGTAAAGGCTCGTCCTCAATTCCAGGCTAAGACAGCCGCCGAAAAGAAGACACTTCGAGGTCCCAGTAGCTCGGACCAATATTTTAAAATTTGCCCCATTGGCACGTGCTATACAAATATTTAACAGCGTCTCACAAATTTTTGACATATTCACGTTGTCACGCGGTCCCACGTTGGGCGCCAGTGTTACGGGGTGTGATTGACCAGGGAAATTTTATATAACGGAGATAATTCAAACGACATACTTCACAATAAAAAAATCTGTAATTAGCGTTTTACAATTCTAGCGTGGTTCTAGTTGTAAGGCTTCGTATGTGGTCCAGCTGAAGAGCACAAGGGACCACTTAACTTAATAATGGCAGCCGGCAGAAGAGACCGGAATCTTTCTTTATTTTATGTGTTTTATTTGTTGGCCTCAAGTGGCCTTGACAACTTTACGCGGACTGTGGGTTAGCGCAGAAGGCTCCCAACCCGTAGTCTGGAACCAGGGCGCGATCCGCTTATCTAGGCCGTCGCTGGGGTGGAGAAGCCGAAGGAGCCCCTCCTCCGCGAGCGCCGCCGCTGCGACATGAACGGTCCGCGTGACAACGTGTACATTGGCTAAATGCCAGAAGATGACATTACATTATTTATCTACTATGTAACGAAATTGTCTGCTAAACGTAATTTTTTGGCGTATTGGGATAGCTTGTAAGCACTAAAGTAAGTTTTGATTTCATAAATACATAACGATAACGATAGACTTGTGGGAGACCGTTTGACTGCCACGCAGAGGTCTCTCTGCCAAGTTATGTGCGTATTAAATAGTTAATTATATATATATATAACGGTGAAGGACAACATCGTGACATCTAAATAATGTTCTCGAAGATATGTGAAGTCTGCCATCCCACATTGGGCCAGCGTGATGGACTATAGCCTAACCCGTCTCACACTGAGAAGAGGCCCGTGCCCAGTAGTGGGACAGTTTAATACAGGGCTGTTATTTATATAATATTATACATATGTATATATAAATAAATATATGTATGGCTTTTTGTTAAAGTGACGTTAGTTAGCTAGTTTTCAGTCGTCTAACATACTTTCAGACCCAATAAAATAGCAACCCAAGCCAAATCAGACAACAAATTTTTCTCGAATTTAACTCGATACCTAATTCAAAGCAGTAGCTTGCATTACTACCGCGCTACCAGAATAGTATCAGTAAATAGGCATCCCTTTCAGTCATTTAATCAAGCGAAGTGGCCGCCGCCCCTGTTATGACGTTTATAACGAATGCCACTCGCGATGTGACTATTTATCACCGAGGGATAATCCCTGCCCGAGCAAACTGTACACAAATAACATTTCTTAAATTACAATGAATTGAGTGAGTCGCACTTTCGTTAAGATGGCGAGGGGAAGCTGAATATTGTTTGTATGAAATTCTACATTATATTTACTGCTAGCTCTAGCCCGCGGCTTCGCTCGCATAAAAGTAGCTTATGTTATGTTAGTAACAGTACTTTGTAAAATAAAATCTAGCCTATTTTACTTGGTGATAACATAGCTTTCTAACGGTGAAATATTTTTTTTAATCGGATCTGACATTCTTGAGTTAACTCCTTACAAACAAGGAAACATATAATCAAATCTTTCCTCTTAATAATATAGGTATAGACTAGCTTGTAGCCGGAATCGAATGGGAACGCAAATACTTTGTGTAACCCCAGACATGGTCTTTTTGTGTGTCAAATTTTAACTTAGCTGGCTCAGCGAACCAAAGTGGATCTTGGCCTCCGACATTAGAGAACGCCGTTCCTACCTATTTTGTGCCAAGGCAGACCAATTGGACACATTCATCTCTTTCAGATCTTCAGCTATTTCGTCTCTCCAGCGGTATCTTGAGCGAACCACCCGACTACGCTCGGTGAGTCGCCCGAGATATGCTGTTTTGGCAGTTTGATGCTATCCCATTCTTTCCACATGTCCGAGCCAGCAAAGTTGGGCAGCTTTTATTTCCCCGGTAATATTTTACTTAATCTGATCAACGATTTATGCATGTTTTACCCCCGGTTTCTAAATGAAGATTTCTTTTTATAAAAGACAACTTCCGAACTAGGAATAAATCCTGTGTCGCGGGGGCCTTTACAAACATTCATATTTCGGATACAAATAATACTCAGACTCAGAAGAATTGTTTGTGGATCACACAAAGTTTTGTCACGTGTGGGATTCGAACCCACAACACTCAGCGAAGTTTCATTGGCGAAGCGACGACTTAAACCTCTGCGTCATCCGTACAGTCAGAATTACATGTTGAGAATGACTCAAACTCTACTTAAGTATTAATTTTAAACATTTTAGTTTATTCAAGTTGCCTTAAACTGTTTTAATATTATTTGTCGGCCTTGATGGCGTAGTGGTCAGTGTAACCGACTGCCACGCCTGAGGTCAATTCCCGCACAAGTCAAACATTTGTGTGCCTGAACATGGATGTTTGTCTTGGTCTGGGTGTTTCTATAGGTATGTATTTACAAAAATAAAGTATTTATGTATATTTATCCATTGTCTAGTACCCATAGTACAAGCTCTGCTTAGTGTGGTCTACTACTAATTAACCGTTCCATCAAACACTTATCTCCATAGCCCAAATGTATTAGAGTACATATTATGTACCAATAGTCCTACGCCTGCTGCAGCTAATGCCATCTTAGATGTTGGTACACCTATCCTTCGAGAGTTTTAATCTAAAGTGGGATGGATCCCACTTTACATAGATTAAAACTCTCGAAGGGCCTCTTCGTGTTGGACCCATATCTTCATGTAAGCCTCCCATAGAGCCAGATATTTTTCTAAATAATAGTTAGTGAAATATCTGTGATAAAAGAAACATAATAATAAAAAGCTTTTATTGACGCAAAGACTACATACATTTTGTTTTTATAAGTAGTACTTACAATTCTGTAAATGATAAGAATACAAAATGAATACTAACCTCTAAACTAGGCCAAGTTGTACTTTTTTTTAATAGGCTTACCTTCGACCTCGGTCTCACCTGACGTTCAGACGTTAGTTCCTTCCTGTGTATATATGTGTACTCAACTTACATTCACATGTACAATATTAGTAAGCATTGTTTTGATTGGAAAAAATATTGTACAAGATTTGCCTGCTTCTCTCGCGTAAATGTAGGTGAGAATAGGTTAGTTACAGAACTTTTTAGGTAGGTACCCTATGTCCTTTTCTGTTCCCCTGAATACGTGTGTGCCAAATTTCATGATAATCGGTTAAGTAGTTAAGGCGTATAAGCGTAACAAACGAACTCATATTCGCATTTATAATATTAGTTAGGTTAAGTATTTAGTGCGATGTTACAAGAATCTTCATTCATTCGTTTTTGTGGTAAATCCCAAACATAATTGTAATTTTTCTTTCCTTTCGTGTTTAATATATAATGTACCTAATAATTCTCTTTTGTGAACTTATCTATGTTGTATTATTATGTAATACTTACCTACTGTACGGGTTAACAACCGTACAATAGGTATAAATTGGAGTCAGCAGAATTGCGACACCGCTGCACACCGTTCGATCGTATGTGCAATAATAAAATTAATATGTACGTTTTTGTCATCGTCCGTACGCGACTCATACTCATCCCACATATCTCATTAGTTGTAATAGTACCGAAATATAGTCATCTTTTTAAACTTTTATCCTAGTTTATCTTAATCTCACCCCAACCCCGAACATCTACATCATTTCTCATTTGCACGTCCCATGGGACAGAATATGCTGTGAACTATGTGCCTATTTGATTTTGACACAGCTGTGATATGTACCAAAGTCTAGCAAATACATAATTTGAATTTGATTTGAAAATAGTGGCGGGTACTATCATATAAGTCCGAAAGCTTGTCTTGCCTTATTGAAATACTCGATCCAGATTATAAGCTACTAGCATACCTTTAGGGTGATTTGGTGAGCTCATCTACCTACATGCAAGTGAAACTGAACAGTAAAGACAAGGGAAAGCGGCGTTAGTCTGATGGATAAAAAGTGCTTGCGGCCGAAAGGTCGTCGATTCGAATTTTACCAACTGCACTTACGACGAACTTATTTTCAAAACAAGCTTATTACCTGCTGCTAAGTTTGGGTTCAATAACAATACTTAAAGTAATATTTAAAATCATTACATATTCTAAAACAAAGTCCCCCGCAGCGTGTGTCTGTTAGTTCGCGATAATCTCAAAAACTACTGAACGGATTTTCATGCGGTTTTCACCAATAGACAGAGTGATTCATGAGGAAGGTTTAGGTGTATAATTTGTTAAGGTTTTGTACTACCCGTGCGAAGAAGTCTAGTAAAGTAATATTTAAAAAACAAGCATATTGAAATTAATTTCTAATACAATTGAAAGCCGGCTTCCTTATTCTGAAATCTTTAGCATTATTAGCATACTCTTATAGCTTTTTGGCTGGCACCGATTTCTCTTTAAGGGATGTATCATGTGTCACCCTGTCTTACCTGGCTATGTTATTAAAACTTGAAATTTCATAACTAGATATGAAACATATCATTACAACAAACACATAACAATAAAATGCCATGACCACTAAAACATTATTCGTGATAAATCTGATTCATTTAAAATATATATCTGATTTATATAAAGAGGGTCTTTATGTACTCTGATTAGCTACTATAAAAACATTTAGGCTGTATAACCATTTCCCTTGCCTACCTCGCCGGTGGGTGTATCCGAGCGCGGTGTTCCAACCAATCGCTGCGCGGGAAACAGGTGGGCGCATGCCGCCATTTTGTAAAATGTCAGAGGGAAAATGTTTTTACTTTTGTAAAATTGATGTTCTGCGGGGAGGGAATTACATTGTTTACGTGAAAGCTTAGCGCAGAGAAATAATATCGAATTGTTTTTCTGAGAATGAAACAAGAAAGTACTATGCTGTACGAAAGAAATACTGTTACCCGCGGCTTTGGTTGTGTTTTTAAGAATTATAGCAAGTAGGTATATACTGCTATTAGCATTGGCGATTTTTAAGTTCATATGTACATACAACAACGTTGATTTATTAAGGACTAGTTTTTAGCCGCGGCTTCGCTCCCGTAAATGTAGTTTAGGTTAGGTTTGCAACTGCAGTACTTTTTCCTGGATAAAATGCCTAGGTATGTCCTATTTGGTACTGCCGACAACCTGTATGCAAAATTAAAAGTGTAACAAACAAACAAACATACATACTCACTTTCGCATTTATAATATTATAGTTAGGATTAGGACTACGTACTCAGACATCCCAATATTTTTTTGCAATAGATACCTCTCCACACCCGGCTTGTTGTCTAACTCGTTGTCCAAAATAAGTTTTCATAGTTTATGACACAACACAATTCGTTTCATCAACGGAATTTATTAGTACAAATATTTTCTAAAACGAACTTTAGAGGCAAAGTCTCTCAACTAATCAAATGTGTACTTACATTTGATTAGTTGAGAGACGTTGCCTCTAAACGTAGTTTAGCCCACGAGTTACGCTAAAAATATACGTTATAATATTTATAATTCTCTTGTAGTGACGGTAACTTATAATAAATTAAGCAAAATGTTATGTTATAATATACTAGATGTGCCTGCGGTTTCACCCGCGTTTATGATTACTGCGCCGCCCCCGTGGGTCGTGGCGTGGTGTTATATAGCCTATAGCCGTCCTCGATAAATGAGCTATCCAACACTAAAATAATTTTCAATTCGGTCCAGTAGTTCCTGAGATTAGCGCGTTCAAGCAAACGAACAGACAAACTCTTCAGCTTTATAATATTAGTATAGATTAGAATAGATTTTTATGTAGGTAAGCGACTTTGTTTTTTATGAGAAATGATTTAAATCTAAACCAGTGTAATGTATTTTGATTAATTTGCTACCCGAATGACATAAGATGTTTCTAGCTGATTTATTGTTGAGTTACGCAGAAAGTAATTTTTCTGAGTTGGTTTGTAATATACAAACGAAATTAAAAAAAAGAAATTTATGTCACTTGTATTTTATTATACAACCTACTTATACGCCGCACCTGTAAGATTTTACTTGTTCCTCGAGTCGAATCATAAGCCGACTCAACAAATACAATCTGTCAATACTATCAATAATATAATCAATAGATATGGCTGCAGAATGGCTGCAACACCTTGTTAATCTGAGTTGCAAAATACTGAAATTATATTTAATTGGCGATTTAAAAAGTGGCCGTGAGTTTCTTGCAGGTTTCTTCTCATAGGCCTAACCACACCTAACCTAAATGTAGCTTCAGTAACTTAGTAAACTCACTGACCTATATATTTTGATGTTCATAAGTGTTACTTTGTGACCTAAATGAATAAATTATTTTTTGCTTTGACCTTGATACAAATTATTTGGTGATAGAAGGAATGCCTTCTATCACCAAATAATTAGTAACAGACAAGCTATTCCACTCTCGACGAAACAAACTATTACACCTCGCTTACAACTTTTGGCTGAAGGAGGACTTTTGGCAGAAGGGTGTGTAGGTGTTCCGTCGCTTCCGCGGACAAGTGAAACATGAACGCACAACATCAGAATGCAAGTGAAGCATTACTAACATAGTGAATAAGTTATATAAATACTAACACAAATTTTTATCGATGGCTTATAGTGAAAACCTCGTAACTACGAAATACGTAAATTTTTAGGAGGCACAAAAAACTGCGCCTTGTAAAATTTTGTTCCTACAGAAAACATAATCGGACCTTTATTATTATGTAATTTAAATGTGATTTTCCGTATTTTATTAAAATATTTAAAAATTATTGATTAAGAATATTGTGTGTGAATTTTTTCGACAAGTTTTGACGCGCCGTCGCGAGGTTATCACACCAAACTGACTCGAGCGAGTAGTTAAAAATAAGCATTCAAGATCATAGATGACGCTTCAAGTATCGAATCAAAATTTGCGTGAAACAAGATTGTGCGTTAAGAGGTTTTCTTTCCAGAAATATAATATAATAAATTTACCTAAAATTGCATACTTACTGTTTTCACTCTAAGCCGTCGTCGATATGTGTCTATGCCACGAGAAATAAAATGCTTATTATTATTATTATTATAAAACACTCCGTACTGAAAGAGGCAGAATCATTACCTTAGAGCGTCCGTGTTGTTGGCGTTCTCTCTTCAAAACGATGATCAGCTTTTCTATTACCGTATATTCAGGCATCTAATAAATCTATTAAAAAAATGATAAACCTTTATAAAATTTTAGTAGCATTGTATTGAGGTTTAATAAAAAACTAAGATACGTTGATCTTATCATATTCAACGGTACTGGGGAAACGCAAATTGTATTCTAACTAATATTATAAATGCAAATGTCAGTTTGTCTGTTACGCAAACTACGTTAACTACTCGACCGATCATCATACAATATCGCATACGCGTTGTCAGAAGTACAGAAAAGGACATAGGGTACCTGTCATCCAGGAAAAAGTACTGTTTATATGAACGAAGCCGAGAGCACAATAGTTGTATAATATATATTATTTACGTAAGAATGTGAATGACGTCGCGGGCTATTAGTTTCAAAATAAAGTATT
This sequence comes from Catocala nupta, assembly GCA_963675205.1. NCBI lineage: Eukaryota > Metazoa > Arthropoda > Insecta > Lepidoptera > Erebidae > Catocala > Catocala nupta. Next base: position 17,929,716 of record OY776107.1, on the reverse strand, counting down.
TTTGTATGAATATTCTTATTTTATATTAGGTACCTACTCGAGAGCAAACTTATTTTATTCAAGTAATAGTTATTTATCACAGTTACCCTTACTGGTGAAACAGATATCCCCCACTAATAAATCACCACAATAGTACAATTTTATTGACGGTTATCATCCCGCGCCATCTTAACACAACGTCGTTCAATGTGCGTATCCGAACGAAATTGTTAGATCTACAGATAAAAAATATTTAAGATCCCGCCATTTCTGTTTTATTGGCCCGCTCGCTGGTGTAAGAACCTCTTTGGAATTATGTATGACTCACTGATATTCGTAACTATTGATAATAAAATTCTGAATAATTTTTCCGCGGCTAGATGTATTTTTTTGAGAAATTCTGTTTATCTGCAGTGTTGGCTCGCGCCCAATTATGTAAGACATGACTGGCGTAGATGTAAGGCTGCATTATCTCTGCAATATATGGCAACTTTATGTAACTAAGACACAGAATTCAATTTCTTTTTGTGCTTTGGGCTTATTAATTTTAAAAAGATTTATTTAATTTGATGTACCTACTTACTTACCTGCACTTCAGTTGACAAGCAAATTTAGCCAATTAACTGCTGTATTCGCCAAAACTATACATAAGTATAAGTTAATAGAAAAGAAAACTGGGATCATTACTTTGAGTTAATATGTACCTATCTACTACATACTAGTGGGAGACCGTTGAACTGCCACACAGAGGTCTTGAGTTCGATCCCAAGGCGCGCATCTCTGACTTTTCGAAGTTATGTGCCTATTAAATACATAGTTAATTATCGCTCGCTTTAATGGTGAAGGAAAACATTGTGAGGAAACCTGCATGTCTGAGATTTCTACATAATATTTTCGAAGATATGTGAAGTCGGTCAACCCGTACTGGGCCAGCGTGATGGACTATGGCCTAGCTGTTTTCACGCTAAAAGCGGCCCGTGTCCAGCTGTGGGACAGTTTAATACAAGGCCATAGACTTAGATGAGCGTAGCGAAAATATTCTAAGTCTATGACGTGCGAGGCTGATATTAGTCATTATACATTTTATATTTAAATTTAATATCTTCTCCCTAGCCTTTATTATTCCCAAGTCACTTGGGGTCGGCTTTCTAATCTAACCGGATTTAACTGGATATCAGTTTTTACACGGAGCGGCTGCCACCTGACCTCCGCAACCCGAAGGCTAACGATACTCTAAGGCTAGACCAGTGTCAGGATATAATAGGGCACTGACTTCCTAATAACGACAGCCATAGATGTTCATGGCAGCCGGGACCGACGGCTTAACGTGCTCTCCGAGGCACGGAGCAGGCGATAATTGTCAATCAATACGCACATAATTTCGAAAAGTCATACTACTTCCGAAAGTCAGAGGTGCGCGACGTGGGTTCGAACCCGAGACCCTCTGCATTGCAGTCTGTTGGTCTCCCACTGAGCTATCACTGCTATTTAATATACTTTCCTTTTCTAGAAATGAACAAAATATATGTAGCTTTTTATTGTCTTAACTGTAAATAAATAAGTAAGCGTGCGTTAGCCTTATCTTCGCTACAGGAAGTTGTTGCAGATAAATTATATTACGTCACTTCCTAAATGCAGTAGTCATTTATTTCACCTGGCAGCATTTATACACCAACCTATTTGGTGCGAGGCCAAAAGCTAACGAGCTACCTCTCAAAAATGCAGTATTCCATAACGTGGCTTGTCATTATCTATTAACTAGATTGTGTCCCTAGCATCGCTCACGTTAATGTCTACCTCTCGGAAATAGTATTTTTTCCTGGATGAATGGTACCTTATATCCTTTTCTATACCCCGGACAACGTGTATGCGAAATTTCATGATGATCTACCGGATAATGAAGGTGTGAAAGGCGTGATTTTAAAATATTAGTCAGGATTTTATTTTCAAGAGACGACTTAAAGCGAATTATACAATAGGTATGCTACGTTAATATATGTTTAAACACTTTAAATAATGGCCAAATGCTTTTCTTTATTGCTGTAGTTTATAACATAGAATTACAGAGATCCTTACTAATATTATAAACGCGAAAGTTTGTATGGATGTTGGTTCCTCTTTCACGCAGAAACTACTGGACCCTTTATCCCGATATTCCCACGGGAACGGGACTTACGCGGGTGAAACCGCGGGGAAAACTAGTATAATAATATAATCTTATATATAAAATTCTCGTGTCACAATGTTAGTTACCATACTCCTCCGAAACGGCTTGACCGATTTTTATGAAATTTTATATGCATATTTAGTAGGTCTGAGAATCGGCTACTATCTATTTTTCATACCCCTTAGTGATAAGGGTTGTCCACCCCTAACATTTTTTTAAATCTTTTGGTCAAAACATTTTTTTATGGCAAAACAACGTTTGCCGGGTCAGCTAGTAACTTATAATACTTAACGACTAAACAGACTAGACAGAACGGCTGGCGAATTTTTTAAATGGTGGTTTTATCGAGAAAAGCAATATTCTAACACTAATCTAATTTAATCTCTAAATTTACACGAGCGAAGCCTCAGGCAAAATATAGTAATATTATATATGTTTGTTTGTTACATATTCACACCTTATCTACTCGACCGATCATCATGAAATATACGTTATCAGGGGAACAGAAAGGGACTATGTATCTATATTTATCTTTATATATATACCTAAATATTCTGTGCGTGTGTTTGTAATTAAATTCCTCCTAAACGGCTGGACCGATTTTGATGAATTTTTTTGTGTTTTCGAGTGGATTCGAGAATGGTCTAGATTTGTTTTTTTATATTTGTTTTTTCGTGTGTACAGGGCAACGTCTGTCGGGACAGCTAGTTCATATGTATTTATGTCAATATTTATATATTGTTTTATGCACATGATTATGACTACACTCATTTTAAATACAATTCTATACTAATATTATAAAACTGAAGAGTTTGTTTGTTTGGTTGAATGCGCTAATCTCTGGTAAAATATTTTAGTGTTGGGTAGTCCTACAGGGTCGGCGCAGTAACTATGAACGCGGCTGAAACCGCGGGCACAGTTAGTCTTGTAATATAACAACGCAATTGAACCCCTCGTCATAAAACGATGATCATTAAAAACTTTGACATTTGTCGCCGCAATTTGTTTAACAATTAACTGCTTGTAACGGCTCAAATAAATGGGGTGAAGTTAATAATTATTATTGTTATAATTACTCGCGAATCTAAGATGGGAGCCGTGTCCATCGGAGTATAACAAACTCATTAATTTTATTGTCCCGTAGGCATTAAGAACTTTTGGAATGCTTTTTATTTTTTGCTAGCTTCTCGCCACGGTTTCGCTCGCATTTTTTATATCAAATATGGCCTATGTTACTCGGTGATACTAGAGCTTACCAATGGTGAAAGATTTTTTTTTTTAAATTGGTTAATCAGTTTTTGAGTTTGAACTTTACAAACAAACAAAAATCTAATCTTTCCTCTTTATAATATGAGTATAGACTAGCTTTTCTCCGTGGTTTCACCCGCGTTTATGATAACTCACTGATCGATAAACGATTAGTGAGGTTAAGCAACGTTGGGTGCGGTCAGTCTATAGATGGGTGACCGCTTAGTGGTATTTCATCTGAGCGTCTCCGTGCTTCGGCGGGCACGTCAAAAATCGGTCCCGGTTGTTGCCAAATTGACAGCAGTCGTTAAGCCATGTCAGAGGCCTACGGGCGGCTTAAACAACTCTTGACAACAGGTTGGCCACTAACCACACGAAAAGAAGAAGAAGTTATTTATGTTCATGTAACGTTTGGATAAAGCAATTTTCTAATAGTGTAGGTATGATTAAAATCGGCTAAGTACAAAGTTTTAAAGCTTACGGATAAAAAACAAAAAAATAGGGTAGTATTTAACTGTTCCTCAATTTTTTGCCTTTGTTCCATTAAAAATACTAGGTAATTGCACATCAAAATATGCTTACCAAAAATACTTATTGCACAGCAAAATATATTCAAAGATATCAAACAAAGTCGACGGAGCCCCGCTTGGCGGGGCTCCTATTTTTGGGTGGGTTTAAGAAGGAACCTAACATAACCTAAATCTTCCGAGACGCAATGCAGTGATTTGAGGCGTATAGATGTTCGTTATGATATATTTTAGTGAGCATATTTTTTTGTGCAATTAGTATTTTTGATGGTCATTATATTTAATCCCAAAAAAATATATCATCTTTATAATATTAGTAAAGACTAATCTTTGCCCGCGGTCTCGTCTATGTGAATTACACCTCCCTACATATATCGGGATAAAAAGTATCCTATCCTAATACCAAGGACATAGTCTTTTCTTTGTTTCTCAAGTAAAGAGTGGCTCTACTTCGCCAGTATTTTAAAATAATAATAATACTCCTAGCCGCCCACACCGGTGTTGCCCTCTGCTGCTGGCTTGCATGCCTATGGTGGCTATTCAGGGGGCCCATCTAGTGAGTAGGCGAGTCACCGTCTGTCCATCCCATTGATGCTATTAGAATATACAGAGCAGACGCCGTTTTTCATCCATAGTTACCAATATACCGGTCCATCAAACACCCATCAGCCCAGACGTATTAGAGCACATACGTAGCAAGAGTCCTACGCCTGCTGCGGCTAGTGCCGCTGTAGGTGTTCCATTTCACTTTAGATTAGATTAAGACTCTTGAAGGGCTTCACGTTGGACCCATGTCTCCGTGCAAGCCTCCCAAAGTCCAGGTATTTCACTAAAGTGTAAGAAAAATATCTGTCATAAGAGAAACAAATAATACTATTTTTATTGGCTCAGAAAATACAAATATTTTACACATTATAATTTTGAATCTGCTAGAACATTGTTGTTGTATCTATATATTAATACGTGAAGCAAAAACTTTGTACCCCTTTTTACGAAAATTGCGCGGACGGAGGAATATGAAATTTGGCACAGTTAAAGTTTATATTTAGAAGGAGTGGCGAAACCTATTATTTTTAGAAAATAAGCATTAGAAATACATTAAATTGATGAAAAACACTACACGCACACAACCATGCATTTGACATACGCAGAGGAATCGCGTTCGTAGTATTTCGGCATTGTTCGTCTGACGTCGTACAATTCTTCGTAACTATGGTTACATATACCTTATTTATATGTAATAAAGAAAAAAGAAAACGAAGTAGCAAGCTTAGGAATATCATCAATGAAAGAGTAGATTAATCTGTATAGCCTTGGTGAAATCTAAATGAAATGTGATTTTAAGATTAAAGTTATAGACAATAAAACCTTTATAGTGATCAAACTTAAAATTTAAATCAATTATTGTTGAATTTTGACCACTAGGCGACCGCTAGTTTTATTAAAACCTACTGAAACTGCTTCCCAAACTAGGCGAGTGCCTGTATTTTGTGGATCAGTGTTCAGCCCTAGAAATGATGCAGTTTAATACAAAACTTGTTTCTTTCAATGTATTATAATGATATTACTCTAATTTTAGTGTGAAATAGAATTTTTGTATTGTGTGATTATTAATAAATAAATTCAATAGAATTGAAATGAATAATGATAGATGCAGCGCTATCCGGCTGTGGACGCCTTGGACTTAAACGCAGAGTTCACGAGTTCGATCCCAAAGTGCGAAATCGTGACCAAAGGTGCAAAGGCAGAATTGCGCGACCTGCTTTTCTTAGAGTTATAAATAATACTAGTTTTTCCCAGCGGTTTAACTCACGTAAGTCCCGTTTCGAAAATCGGGATAATATATAGCCTATGTGTGAATCCAGGTCTCCAGCTATCTACATACCAAGTTTCATCGCAATTGGTCCAGTTGTTTTTGCTTGAAAGAGTAACAAACATATGGATGTTTGACATCCATACAAATTTTCGCGTTTATAATATTAGTATGGATGTACTCTCGATATTTTGCGTTTTACTACATTTTATCCTCGATGGGTCGACATACTTAAACAAATAATGAATAAGTAGTTAATTCCCCAAGAAGAAGCCACGGTATCAAACTATCCTTCACCCCATCCAGCGATGAATCGTCCCCCAGCGACTAATAAAATTTGCGCGCGTTGTCGCGACCATTAACAATATTTTAATTGTCTATGCTTGACATACAGCATTGTTTATGGTTTTATAGACCATAATGCAGTGACTTGTGGAATTTAAAGGATTATTGTCTTTTTTATTTTATTTTATGAATTACAGCTTTTTGTTAGAATTTATTCTTGATATTACATGTGCATGATGTCTCGTGTTCGATTCCTGGGTTGGGCAAACTGTTATTGGGTGATTTCGTTCAAATGAATGATCATCGTGCTTCTTTTCTTGAGAACTGCTTTAGGTACAGACGGATAAACCTATAAATACTTTACCTAATCTAACAACCCTTTTCTAAACACAGTTGCAGACTCCGTGCTATAACTGAGAATGTCTCGACAAGAAAACCAATATCGCTTTGTCCGATATGGAATTCAAATCCAAGACTTCACGCACAGCTGTCGCATAGACTACCACTGTGCCACCTATGCTATCCTAACAAATGCTACTATAATATTATAAATGTGAAAGTTTGTATGGATGTTTGTTACTCTTTCACGCAAAAACTACTGAACCGATTGCGATAATAATAATATAATAATATTCTACCACATACACACAACACCATCTAGCCCAAACTAAGCAGAGCTTGTACTATGGGTACTAGACAATGGATAAACATAAATATATACTTTTTTTTTGTATATACATACATATTATACATAGAAACACCCAGACCAAGACAAACATTTATGTTCATGCACACAAATGTTTGACTTGTGCGGGAATCGAACCCGCGTCCTCAGGCGTGGCAGTCGGTTACACTAACCACTACGCTATCGAGGCCGACTTTTTGTTAGATATTGCGATGAAACTTGGTATGTAGATAGCTCGAGACCTGGATTCAAACATAGGCTTTTTATCCCGATATTCCCACGGGAGCAGGACTTATGCGGGTGAGATCGCGGGGAAAACCTAGTATATTATATTGTTTATACATAAGAATAACATATAGGCTATTAAAAAATCGAGCGTAGCCGTGGGCAAATTCTAGCATTATAAATGCCAATGTAAGTTTGTTTGTTACGCAATCACGCCTTAACTACTCAACCTATCATCATAAAATTTCGCAAACACGTTGTTAGTGTTACAGAATAGGACATGAGCCACTTTTCATCCAGAAAAAAATACTGATACTAACCTAACTTACATTTACTTGAGGTAAACCGCAGGAAAAACTAGTATAAATATACGTAGTGTCTGTCGATAAACAAAAACACTTTACAAGCGTAAGATATAAAAATCACAATCCATTGTCAGAAATATCAAGCCGTATTCAACTGTTTCCTCTAGCCGCTTGAATGATTCTAACGTCCAAACAGATCAATCAGAGTACAATAGCGAATGACTCGCTCCCCACACAGACAGACGGAATATATGTACATATAAATATTAATATATAACCAACTATAAAAGTTTATGAGCGAAAACTTTGCTACAGCGGAGAGTTACAAATTGATTCTGAGGGAAAGGGTAACCATGTTTAAGACCAACTTAACATCAAAAATCGTACTTAGATTGTACGAAAAAGTGTCTACACTAAGAAGAGTGAGCTCACACATTACGTCTACTTAATAAAGAACGATCGAATACAATTTTTAACATTAGCGAGCATGGTCCTAACTAATTGTACTAATCCTTACTTAATATTATAAACGCGAAAGTTTGTATGGATGTTTGTTACTCTTTCACGCAAAAACTACTGGACCGATTGCGATGAAACTTAGTATGTAGATAGCTGGAGTCCTGGATTCACACATAAGCTAATTTTTATCTCGATATTCCCATGGGAACGGGACTTACGCTGGTGAAACCGCGGGGAAAAACTAGTATTATTTATAACTCTCAAAAATGCAGGTCCCACACGGGAATTGAGAGTAGGTTAAGTGCTAGTCCTACTTTCTTATACCGCAGGATCAACAATACAGTCTAATATTAATTTTTTTTTACTATGGTCACCCTACAAATGCCGTCTTGCCATCATCCCTCCCGGCAGTGACGTCACACCGGAAGTATCTAACCGGAAGCAGAGCGATTTGCTCACAGCACTTGTTTTTGTGAGCTTGCACTTTTATTATTAACTATTAGTTGCCATTTTTTATTTTCTTTATTGTTGGAATGTGACTTTGCACTATAGACTATATTGTTTGATTGTCTGTGGTTTTCTATAGTTTATTATATACGGTTTGATAGTGATTATAAAATTGTTCGTCATCTTTCAAACAATATTTATAATCTAACTATATTTTGCCCAAGGCTTCGCACACAAAAATGTTGTTAGATTAACAGAAACAGCCCTTTTTCTGGATGAAAGGTACTTTATATCCTTTTCTGTTCCCCTGACAATGTGTATGCGATATTTCATGATGATCGGTCGAGTAGTTAAGACGTGAAAGCTTAACAAAAAACAAACTCACATTATCATTTATAATATTACTTAGAACTAAAACTAAAAGCTGTATTCTTTGGGTTTAAAATAATAACATTCGTAAGTTAAAGTCAGAATTTAATTATTTAGGTCATAATGTGACACTTCCAACGTCAAAATTTTATGAAATAGTTGTCTTAGTAACAATGACGTAATATAAATAGACGCGTCATGCATAAACATCACGCACTCGAAAACAGCGTAAATACTATCGGTGGCTAGACAGCTACTTAGACGCACGAAGAAAGGGAAAGAAAATTAAAATGTCTACTACGGCATTCAGGTTGTTAGAGAGAGATATATATGTTTCTTTAATTACGTTGTCATTCTGCGGTGCATGCTCATTGGCCAAGCGCGAACACGTGACTTGCCTAAGGCGCCAGCCGCCATTAGAAGGCATCGAAAATAATAAAATAAAATCCATTTCTCTTGATACTTACGCATGAAATGATACTCTTTTATCTTTCACAGTTGCAGTATAATTTTAAATGTCCTAAATACACAGGACGGCATTGTTTTTGTTGTTGAGGAAGTTATTCACTCAAGTTATTTTAATGTCACGTACACCCCGCGGCACTTGTTGGTACGTGACTAAATGGACTTCTGGTAATTACCTTGCATTCATGTTGCCACTACAGAGCGCGGGCAACGTATCTATAGTTTAGGTATATATCATTGCTTATTGAAGTTACTTTATGACATTTAGGTTCTTAGATTTAGGTAAACGATTGAGCCTATTAGAAGATACCTGAAAGAAACTAACGGCGACTCTTTTAAATCGCTATTCAATTATAATTTCATAGTTTTACAAGTCATGTACAAGGTGATTTTAATGTTACAATCTGTCTTCTTTCTTTTTCTTTTTATCTGTTGCTGCCTGACATTATACCATATATAGTGACTATTATAATGAGAATGTATATTAATGTTATTAAGAGGAAAGTTTTGTTCGTTCGTAAGTAATAAAATTTGAAACTACTGAACCGATTTAAATAATTTTTCTCCATAAGACATTTACTTTGTCCAGAAGCAACATCACGCTACGAGTTTCAGAAGAGGAGCAGTAATCATAATTGTGGTTAAAGCCGAGAGGGACACGTATATCAAAACATAAAAATCTGTCTCTCATTCTAAAGATCAGTCTTAATTCCGAAAATATATCTCATATTACACACCGAAAATCTGTCTTATGTACCTTCGATCGTAGTTTCCGAAAATCAATCTTAAACCAAAACCGACTGCCACGCCTGAGGTCGCGGGTTCGATTCCCGCACAAGTCAAACATTTGTGTGCATGAACATGGATGTTTGTTTTGGTCTGGGTGTTTCTATGTATAATATGTATGTACTTACAAAAAAGAAAGTATATAAGTATGTTTATCTATTGTCTAGTACGCATAGTACAAGCTCTGCTTAGTTTGGGCTAGATGGTGTTGTGTATATGTGGTAGAATATATCATTCTTAATTCCGAAAATCTGGTATAATTACTGCAACACCTGATACATAAATTAGGTGTAAAATACTGAAATTATAATTTGATGGTGATTTAAAAGAGCGGTCTTGAGTTTCTTGCACTTGCAGGAAACTCAAAGCCGCTTTTTTTCTTTTCTTTTTCCTTTTATCTCTTTTATTTCTTTTTACCTAACCTTTTGTCTGAACCTAGCAACTAACATAAATGTAAATTCAGGTAATTTTGTAAACTCCCTAACCCTTTTGACCTTCATAAGTGTTACTTTGTAACTTAAATTAATAAATGATTTTTTACTTTCATTTTGGGTATCTTATTGTAAATTATTGGCGCCCTTACAAAATACACATTTGTACATAAGCGTGGTGCTTGCGTTATGAAGGCAAATTCTACTATTGTCGAGTGAATATGTAACTGTTCAAATAGATGATGATTCCTTTTTACAAATATTGTAATTTCTAATATACATATGTATATAAAGAGTCAAATTATTATATTTCTTATAGTATGGCTTACAGCTGTCAGTAACATGCACTTAGCTTAAACAAAGTTCTTATGCATCTTTTTTGGTTTGTCTAAATACTGTAAGTATATATAAAAGATACATAAGAAAATTAAATTATTTATACAAGATATGTTCCCTCAAGCATATTCAAGAGTACGTCTAGTTCGTGGCGCATTCTCGAGGGCATGTATCAGTTGGACGCGAGTCAATGAGGCGCTCAGACATGATCGCGGGGGTGGGTCTGATTTATGACGCACAGACGGAGGGTGGCTTGCAAATAAAAACTTCAACACTATCCTTGCAATACTCGTGTTTTTCGGAGATAAATTTGATAATCCAAGATTACGTTTGCGTTTATAACAAAACGCTGTAAAACATTTTTGCCACGCAACGAATAAGACGACTATTTTATTTAAGGAAATTATTATACTCAAGTTCTTTTAACACATTCCCGGACAGTACGTCGAGAGACGTGAATTATGACCCTCATAATATGGCACTTCGACTGTAGGCGGCGATTATTACGATATATAGTAAATTACACTAAAAGTAAAACTCGGTCCACCGCCGACTATTTCCCATAGCATTTATAGGAAGGATATGACTTAGTGGCGTTTTAAGCTAAAAAACAGAGTTACAGACCGCTAGAGCTAGCAAACACTCATCACGTAACACACGGTTAAGAATTCACTTGATATGAATGTCCGCCTACAGGCGGTTACGTCTCAGACCGTTAGTGCCGCAACACATACTTTTAAAACTGTGTAATGTGGCAATAGGTCCTCAGACGTGATGTCACTTTGTATGGCAAGTTTGTATGCCATATCACAAATTATAGAGAGTGGTTTTGTGTCCGTGAATGTGTTAAAAATATATTATAATAACTATACAACAATTTTGATTAAAATGTGAGACACAACTATGTTTTACGAGAGAGGAAGACGACTATACGGTTTTTAAAACGCATCGTGCCGGCATAGTTGACTTTTGCCATATAGACAAGCTATCCTGATACGTGTCGGGCCGCTATCTTAACTAATATTATAAATGCAAATGTGATTTTGTTTGTTTATCACGCTTTCACGCCTTAACTACTCGACCGACCATCATGAAATGAACAACACAGTGCAATACAATGTATGTTTGTTCAGCTATAAGCTATACATATATTGGCTCATGGTCATAGCCAGTTGCACTCACTGATTGGTAAACGATTAGCGAGGTTAAGCAACGTCGGGTGTGGTCAGTCTATAGATGGGTGACCGCTTAGTGGTATTTCATCTGAGCGTCTCCGTGTTTCGGAGGGCATGTAAAAAGTCAGTACCGGTTGTTGCCAAATTGACAGCAGTCGTTAAGCCATGTCAGAGGCCTACGGGCGGCTTGAACAACTCTTGACAACAGGTTGGCCACTAACCACACGAAAAGAAGAAGAAGAAAGAATAACCTAAAAGAATTATTCTTGCATGACTCTGGAACAGAACCTTATAAACAAACTACTCAAACACCAAGGTACATCTATATCCATTAAACCCAAATCATTTTAAGTGTTGACTTTTAACTTTATGTTCGTGAACCATTAGCAGCCGTAATCGAATTGAATGGTACATAAATATTAGTTAGCGTTAACCGGGTTAGAACCCCGGACCGCTCGGTCGAAAACGATATATCTCAGAGGTTACGAGGGGTTCCGAGCACTCACTGTCATGTTGAAGATTCGAGTTATAAGTTAAAGTAATTGTTTCGAACATTAAAATTAAACTATTGCATTATATTGTTCTATAGCGGCTTATTTTAAAAACCACATTACTTTTTACTGACTTTAAATAAGGATGAGGTTCTCAATTCATTGGAATTTCTTTTTAATTTTGATGTATGTTCCCCAATTACCGACTCGAAGACGCCTGAACCGATTTGGAAAATTCTTTTTTTGTTTAGTAGTTCATACTACACAGATTGTCCTTATAAATGACGTGATTATTTTCTCTCAAGCCGTGCTGTCTCATAAGAGCATTGCGTTTACTAGGCCTACCTGTATAACAACATAAGCAAAATCAAAATACACCAACCTCCCACAAAAATTTAAAGATATAATTAATTATAGAAAAAAGCATTCGGTTTCGAAACTATTCCTACATGTAGATACAAACTTAAACTAAAAAGCTGAAAATAAAACCTTTTAATAAGAATTAAACGTCTTAAAACAAAACAAAAGGCACTAAATGAGAAGAATAACTAATCACTAATTAATCAACCTTTTTATATAATTCCATTATGACAATTCCTTTAAAAATATTACTTATGTATAAATTTATGTCTGATATCAAATGTCCCTAACTGTATTGTGGTGAGAAAATATTTTTCTTTTATTTTTATTATTACTTAATTTAAATAAAATATTATTTATTATGTGGTACCTATTGATCTGATTGAAGTTGGTGCCAAACCCGATTCACAATAAAACGTGATATACAGGGTCTGTCGTAAATAATGGATAACCCGTTAGTAGGTGGTAACCCTGAGGCCAGGCTGTAAGCAAATCGCTATTCTAAGCCAGGGTTGCCAACGGTCTGAAAATGGTGAACAATTATTATTTTTCACAATTTTTATCCTTTGCTCGTTATATTTGTTGCTATTTCTTTAAATTAAGACATTACAGCCTACTTTTTTGTATCATACTCCTAAATACTTGTACCTACTATTTAATTAAATTACCATTTTGGGCGTTATTCATGTAAAACATTATCAAAATTAATATTTTTTCTTTACCTCAACTTTTATCCGTCGACTGTGGAAAAAAAATGTACGAACAGCATGATAGCTGCCCATTATCTCAAAAACATGTCTAGTTTGTGCACATTTTAACATTTTCTTACAGCCTGGTCTCAGGGCTACCACCTACTAACGGGTTATCCATTATTTACGACAGACCATTATATAAACAACTTAACATGAAATCAACTTCTCTCTTTTAGAATTCGATTAATACAAGTGTTATGCTGCGGTATTTTCTAGGTTATAAAACCATTTTAAATACACAGGTCGATGCAGCTCGAACAAATGAATAAGGTTAAATCAATAATTAAATTTCGCCAAAATGTCTTCTATAACATCCTCGAAGGGTCGATATACGCATTTAACAATGTTAAGTAGTTATATGGGACCCTTAAGGTCAGTGTCCTTTGTCCCTCTCTGCCAGATAATTGGCAGTGTCCAGTTTAATGGCACATTAGTACACCGCGTATGGCATATATTGCCATTTTAATTTAGTGCAGATGGGAAATGTGATGCTTTTAGATTGTAACTTAATTAACGGCATTATCGCGATTACGTAGCTGTGTTAGTATAGTGGGAAACGGTTGGACTGCCACGCAAAGGTCTTGAGTTCGATCCCAAGGTGTGCAACCTTGGGATCGAACTCAAGACCTTTGAAATTTCGTAGTTATATGCGTATTAAATAGTTAATTATCGCTCGCTTTAACGGTGAAGGAAAATATCGTAAGGAAGCCTGCATGTCTGAAAGTTCTCCTTAATGTTCTCGAAGATATGTGAAGTCTGCCAACTCACACTAGGCCAGCGTGGTGGACTATGGACTAACGCTTCTCAGACTGAGAAGAGGTCCCTGCCCAGCAGTAGGACAGTTTAATACAGGGCTCGGCAAGCACGTAGCTTTTTAAGGCATGGAGGTGTCTAACACCGCCATCCTCCAAACTCCGGGCTGCTATTGAGATTTCTTAACAGGATAATCCAAAAACTTTTTGTTGGCTTGACTCGGGATTCGAACCCCAGACCTCATGCACAGCAGTCGCATTCATTACCGTTGCGCCACGGAGGCAGTTGGCTGCACGAATGGCGTAGTGCTTTAAATGGTCGCCTCCCCACTACCGCTGCGCCGAGTGTTGTGAGTTCGATTCCCACACGGGGAAAAAATTTTTGTGATCCACAAATGGTTGTTACGAGTCTGGGTGTTCTTTGTGTCCGTTGTTTGAATGTTTGTAAAGTCCCCCGCGATATTGGAATTATGACCAGAGCGGGCATTGTCTTTTTAAATGCTTTTAAAAATGCTGTACTAAATTAATATACCCATCTCCACTGAAAAGTTGCCCATTACAGTATTTTGAAGACCTCCCTCCTGAGAACGGGTCACACATTATGGGTACATTCCCCTAGCATGTTTTGTGTAATATATCGTTCCAGCAACAAATCTATAATGTACAAACATTCGCGACAATTGCGGGAGTTGTCCTTTTTAAAAGAAAAATAAGACAAAGAACAAACAAAGTTACAAAGTGGGGTAAGTAGGTACGATTGAACGATCGACCCGAAACCCGATAAATGTATCCGCGGATTGCACAAACATATTGTGTAACCCTTTGTGTGAGCACATCACAAATATATACACAAGTTCTTAGCTTGGGTTCAAGTTACCCGAACATTTAGCAAATAACTTCGTAAACGTAGAGAGAACAAATTACCAACAGAACTAAAACTTATACAAAATTCAATTCTATTTAAAAATAAATTAAAAACATATTTACTAAGAAAATGTTATTATAGTATAGATGAATTTTTAAATGATAAAGTGCATACATATTATAGTAATTTCCATTTCATTTAAATTTATGTTTTATCTTTTCGAATAATAATTATAAGAATATACTTTATTGTTCATATTTTTGAATTTATATTGACATCTAAATCCATTCGAGGCATATTTCTTTTTGATTTGCTAATTATATTGTGTATTCTAGCGTTTATTTTTGACTTTTAACATTGTTCCGACCGGTTTTTATATTATTTAATTTTATTTTTTTGACATTAGATGAATGAGATTTTGTTTTAATTATTTAATTATTGTTGACCTTATTATATTATATTTCAATTGTATTTAACATTTGACATAATATTAATGTGCTTGTTTTTGTTTTTATTTTACTAAATGCAAAATTATTTTCAACACAAATGTAATTTGTTCTGAAATACATGACTTATGACTTATGAAAACTACTTTTGATTTCTGCAAAGTCAAAGATTGCACGGATGATGTAGTGGTTTAAGCGGTCGCTTCGGCACTGCCGCCGTGATGAGTGTTGTGGGTTCGAACCCCACACGGGACAAAAATATGTGTGATCCACAAAGGGTTGCTCCGAGTCTGGATGGTCTCTATGTCCATTGTTTGAATGTTTGTAAAGTCCCCGCGACACACGAGTTATTTCTAATGAAGAAGTTGTCTTTTTAAAAAAATAATATCTATTCATTTAGGATTTAGGTTACAAAGTAACACTTATGAACGTTAAGGGGTTAGTGAGTTTACTACATTTACTGAATTAACATTTATGTTAGTCGCTAAGTTCAGCAAGAAACTCACGGTCACTCTTTTAAATCGCCATCAAATTATTACTATTTCAGTATATTACAACTCATATAAGTAAAGGTATAAATGAGTTGTAAAACACTGAAATTATAATTTTTATGTTAAATCAACGCCCAAAAACGTGGTTTCAGATGTTTCTGTCTGAGAATTTCTCGATAGGAGACCCATTAAAAGTTCGCGCAACTTCGAAATCGAACCCTAGACCTCATAAATATCATTCGCGTCCACTACCGCTGCACCGAGGCATCCATACACAAATTATTTCTTTTTAATCAATCCACCACGCGTTATAAACATTCTTTGAATGAACCCTCGTTATCACGAAACACAAGTAAAACTCAACCATATACCAAAAATACAAGATTCAAATTTCCTTAACCTTTAGTATTTCACATAGTTTAATCAAAATTCAACCGAAATACTTATAATATAAGGTTTAAAATGCAATGCCACTGAGCAGTAGTGACATTAGTCCCGGTATACAAATGACCCATGTATTAAAAGTGGGTAAATTCATTGTGAGTCGATTCTTAACGCTGTTTTATGATGTACTAACTAGTCCTAACGTGAGTTTGTTTGTTACGCTTCCACGCCTAAACTACTCGATCGATCATCATGAAACATCGCACACAGGTTGTCACAGAAAAGGACATATACCTACCTTTTACCGCCAAGCGCAGCCAGCATTGTCAGTTCCACAATATAAATGTCATATCAGCTGTACCTATGTAATAATAATGTCCTCCAGACCGAATTTTGGTCATAGCCGCCAATCATAGCGGAAACTGGCCATCTGCGCAGGAGATATTACAGTACACAAGTATGTGCGCAAACACAAGCGTACTCTCTGTTCCCTAACTCTCATGATCCGATGTGACGTCACTGACACGACCGGGAAAAGATCAGGCGCAGGACTAACGACAACTTGATTGCCGAGGCAGCGAGTGTGCTCAACACCACCGACTTCTTAACGTCTAACACCGCCAACTTCCTAACTCCTTGACATTTCTTAACAGAAAATCCAATCCAAACTGTTTGCTGGTCTGACCGGAATTAAACCCGAGACTTCATGCCAGAAGTCGCATTCACTACCTCTGCGCCACGGAGGTAGTCAAATCTATGTATATAGAATTAACCAAGCAGAATATCTCTAGTAAAATGTTAGGAAACTTTACCATACTACGTGACCCATTTTTTACACTTACCCCTTTCCCACACTTCGGTGACCACCAGTAATATATGCCAAGACCCGTAGTGAATTACTACAGGTCTATATGGTTATAAGTCATTTTTATATAAATATTTGTCTTTATTAATACGGCGCTTGCCATTTGTGAGTTTAAAAAGCGCTAAAGGCTATAAAATAAATTAGATTTTATTTCTCAAACATAGGTAGAATTACATTTATGGTCTTGCTCCGCGTCATATTTGATTATACCTCGAAAAACCGTAAGACTTCGTTAGAGAACACCCACCATGTGACCAAGCGTGGTATTTTGAAGACCCTTCCCCTGAACGGATCACATACGAGGGGTGTTCAATGTATTCTCGGTATAGGCATGAAAGAATAAGCAGAAAATTCTGAAAAATTATATTTTTCCTTGTAGTCCCCCATTACCACAATACACTTATTAGAGCGGAAAGTAACTTTTCAATACCTCCTTATCTTATCTTATCTTGTGTGGGGGGCCAGTCAGTACAGACCGGCGACACTTCGACCCAGTGGGATCTTTTGTGTCCACTTCCCCAATACCGACTGCCATAGATGTTCATGGCAGCTGGGACCGACGGCTTAACGTGCTCTACGAGGCACGGAGCAGGCGATAATTGTCAATCAATACCCACATAATTTCGAAAAGTCATATAACTTCCGAAAGTCAGAGGTGCGCGACGTGGGTTCGAACCCGAGACCCTCTGCATTGCAGTCTGTTGGTCTCCCCACTGAGCTATCGCTGCTCTTAAAAATATTACCTTAATACCTCCTTAAAAATATTTTTCTTCCTTGTCTGAAAAATGTTCGTCAATTGCCTCCTGCAACTCTTTATCGTCGGAAAAACGTTTACCTCGAACATCTTTCTTAAGGTTTAGGAACAGAAAGTAATCACTAGGGGCCAGATCTGGGCTGTAGGGTGGATGATTGATTTCTTCAAATCCGCATTCCCGCACAGCAGCCTTAGTAACGCGCCCTGTGTGAACCGGCGCGTTGTCGTGAAGAAGCAAGACACCTGCGGTCAATTTTCGAAGTCTTTTATCTTTTACTGCCTCCTTTAAATTACGTAGGGTGTTTGCGTAAGATGTGGCAGAAATACTTTAACCCTTTTTTGTGTACTTAATCAGTAAGATACCCTTAGAATCTCAAAACACATTGGCCATGAGTTCAATACTCTCTCTACCCCGTCTTAATTCACTAAATCACTTTTGAATAGTAGATAATCAAGGAGCAGAATCTTGGTAAACAGCCACCATTTCTTTGTGAATAACTTATTGAGTCTTTCCTTGTTTTTTAAGGAATTTTATCACAGTGCGATGCTCGATTTTTATCAACATTGTCGCATCTGTCATCGTAGTTACCTTTTCGTAATGATTTCTTGAATACTAATGGTGACAATTAAATAAAATTTTATATTTATACCCTCAAAGAGTGTTTTTAATTAATGAGATAATTTAATTACCCTCATCATTAGTATATCACCTCGATACCGAGAATACATTGAACGCCCCTCGTAGTATGGGTATGTTTCCTTAGCATATTCTTCTGTGATATATCGCTCCGGAAAACAAATCTATGATGTACAACACATTTAATTAAAAACTACATCCATATTTTGGTCAGAGACAAGAAAACGCGACGAAACAAGGCACGACAGTTTTACAATTATTTCTTTGACACGATCAAAATTCTTTCCGAAATCTTATTTATTGAATATACATTTTATATATAGTAATGAAAGCAGCATGTCTGATTCTTTCTGTCACCATATTCTTGGCAATCATGGCGGTGTGCGTCATGGTAAAATTCGCCACAGATATTACAGTGGAGGAGAGGAAAAGGGAGTTTGGAGCTCTCGGCGGAGGCGTCTACCATTATGCGAAGGCGATGGGAGTGATTACTCTGAGTGAAAACACTTCTCTGCCAATAGCAGAGAGGTTCCCCTACGTGGCTGCTGTGGCGAGGAATTCTTCAACACTTTGGTCATTTGCGTGCTTTGCTAGCGTGGTCCTCATTAAGTGGGTTGTGACTTCAGCTCATTGCAGGTAAAGTCCCATGTTTGTTAATACGCTTTTATTAGCTTGGTATATATCTATGTAGGTATCTATGTAACGTAATCTTTGAACGTGATTTTCACCCCTTTCAAACCGACGGATTGATTTGAAACTTATCGAGGATCGATGACAATACAACAAATAATTTAAAAAAGTTTACAACAATAAAAATAAATAATAGTTAAAATATGTACTAAAAATACGCTTTATTTAAAAAAGTTGAAAATAATTTAATAATTTTAATGTAAAAAAGCGTGGGGTGCTTTCTAAGATATTTTGATAACCTCCACCCCACGCTTTTTTACATTAAAAATATTAAATTATTTTCTACTTTTTTTAATAAAGCGTACTTTTATTTCTTTTAAACTATTATTTATTTTATTAAATAAAATAAAATAAGGTAAGGTAAGGTAGCAACGATAGCCTAGTGAGAGACCATTGGACTACCACACCGAGGTCTCGAGTTCGATCCCACGGCGCGACTTTACGAAGTTATGTGCGTATTAAATAGTTAATTATCGCTCGCTTTAACGGTGAAGGAAAACATCATGAGGCAATTTACATGTTGTATGAGAGTTTTCCATAATGTTCTTAAATATATGTGAAGTCTGCCAACCCACACTGGCGTGGCCAGCGTGGTTTAACTACTAAGGCATTACTCTTCTTACAATGAGAAGAGGCCCGTGCCCAACAGTGGAGAAGTTTAGTACAGGGCTGATATTATTATTATTAAGAAAGGAACATCTAACAGCCACACTGCATGATGTAATTAACAGAATCACTTAAAACAAGGTAGCAATGCAGCGACCTTCACAGGTTATCGTAAGATTGAAACAATAAGACGCTAGGAAAGCGAGCATACATGTAAAACTTAAGTAATAAATGAGCCTCGATGGCGTAGTGGTTAGTGTAACCGACTGCCACGCCTGAGGTCGCGGGTTCGATTCCCGCACAAGTCAAACATTTGTGTGCATGGACATGGATGTTTGTCTTGGTCTGGGTGTATCTATGTATAATATGTACATATTTACAAAAAAAAGTATATATATATATATGTTTATCCATTGTTGAAATTAATTGAAATTAAACACTTTATACGGTACTAGTACCCATAGTATAAGTTCTGCTTAGTTTGGGCTAGATGGTGTTGTGTGTCACATACACACAACATCATCTAGTAGAGAAAAACAAAATATTAATACCTTTGGGAGAATCTGCAACTTAGCCCAGTCATATTACGGGTTACATCTCTTTAAATAATTAAAGATTGATATGTATATTTTCACTTAATTTCAATTCAAAACTGTAAGAAATATATAGATACTGAATAAAGATAAAATTAATATATATTTACTCGTTTTATTTCTACTTAAACTCTACTTTAAATAAAGTAATATAAATTTAAGATACACAATAAGTATTTCATCTAATAAGTTTTAATTGCACAAAGTGGGTATTATTAAATAAATATATAAGATATATGCAAAATGTTATTAAATATAATGTATTTAACTAATAAATGATACAAATTATTTATTGTTAATTATATTTTAATAATTTAATAACTATATACAAGGTATCATTCACTGAGATTCACGGTTGACCTTGCATTGCAGTGAGTATTGCTGAGCGCTGCGGACTCTCCGCCCTATTCAAAAACGGTTGGATTTATGAAAAATATTTTATGCAAATTTTGTGTTCTACAATTACTAACAATTGTTAACATCATTGGAGCTATAGAAACCGAGACAATCGCGAAAAACTGATATTTGTGACCTTTAACCTTGAATAACTGACGGCGCAGTCACGAGATTTTATAAGACTTTTGAGACAACTTTTAGAACACCAAAATGAAGGTGTATACAAGTTCATAGCTATATATTATCTCTCATTCCGAGGTTGACCACTTTTCCTGCTTATTTGACTGGACTAAACTGGCGTAAGATTAGTAAGACTGTTTCCACGTTTCGTCGTGTAAGAATACTGGAGGCTCATATACTTTTAAACTCCTTTTGATCCCGTCTTTGATTCTTTTTCTTGAGGTTAGCGACGCGCAAGTGATGCTTCTAGCGTTGCAATCATAGTCGGCTAGGATTCCTATCCTGGGTCCTCCCAGGGGCCAATAAATAACCAGATGGTTAATTATCTGGATATTTATTTGCCCTTGGGTCGGGCCAACAAAAAGCTATTGGTATTTTTGTTAGAAATCTCAATACCAGCCCAGGAATTTGGCGTTATTAGACTCCCCCGTGCTTCGGAAAGCATGTAAAAGCTGTTGGTCCTGCGCCTGATCTGATCCGTCGCCGGTCGTGTCGAGTTACAGTCCCATCGGTTCATGAGAGTTAAGAAACAGAGAGTGTACTTGTGTTTGCGCACACGCTTGTGCACTATCATATCTTCTGTGCAGAAGGCTAGTCTCCGTTAAGATTGGCCGTCGTGACCGAAATTCGGTCTGAAGGACATTATTATTATTATTATTAGGGGTTAAAGTATGAAATTGCCGATTTGTACTGAAAATTGAAACTCGTTTTTTTCTAAGATGTACCATATTTATTTAATCTAAATATTTACCCTCATTTTCTCTTCATTGCTGCCATCTAAGCGAAAGTTCATTAATGCATTTACGATAGAGCTCCGGGGATCTAGATTCGACAAACTGTGTGAAAGCATTTTGTTCTGCCTCCTGGGAAGAAATTTATTTATCAAGTAGAAAATTGGTCAAATCACGAACAAAATTGGTAGTCCGTTGGAGCAAGGTCTGGCGAGTACGGAGGATGACGTATGGTTTCTAACTGCAGCTCCTGTAGAGTTACAACGGTTTCTCGTGCAGTTTGAGGTCTTGCGTTATCATGGAGCAATAACGGTTAACATAATATTGTCTTATGTTTACGCGAATGTTATACATTGAAATTAAACACTTTATACGGATTTTATCGCGTTGTTTATTTTACTTTAAACACTGTTATTACATAATTTTGAAAACTCTAACACTACTATTATTGAATTTTACTACTATTTAAGCTATATATTTTTTCTTTCTAACGGTTAAGATAGATTCACGAGTCGGGGCTGTTTCACTGCTAGTTTCGCCATCATTGTTCGAAGTTCGACACAGTAAACATCTGCTGTTATTTGCTTGTCAAGACCTGAGAAAGCTATTGTGAATAACACTATGAAGAGACCACCAAACAGTTACCATTACCTTTTTATTGGTAAGCTTTGTTTTAGGGCACTGTTGCGGCGATTGACCTGGGGTCAGCCATTGCATTTTTAGCTTACGGTTATCGTAAATAGTCCATTTTTCGTCACATGTCACAATTCGATTCAATATTTCTTCATTTCTGTACCGATTCAACAAAGTGATCAGATAAATCATAAGGACCCATTTTTCATACTTTTATCTTATTGATTTGATGCAAATGAACCAATATTGTAGGTAGGGTAACGTTAAACCATGCTGCTAATTCCTGGGTAGTTTGACTCGGATCGGCTTCCACCATCTCCTTCAATTCAGCGTTATTTACCTGTGTGGGCGGTCTTCCACGTGGTTCGTTCTTCAAGTCGAAGCAAAAACACATATTGCGTTCATTAGCAGTCTCCTCTCCAAACAAAGCGTTGATATTGCGAGCCGTTTCTGCCAAGTTAGTTCCGCGTTGGAACTCGTATTCAAAAATGAGTCGGATTTTCGAAGTTCTTTTAAGTATTTATATACTTAAAAGAAGGCATCTACAACGTTTGTGTTTTTAACCTATTGATAAAGAAATAAAATATTTGATTATTATTATTATTATTCCCGTCTAAGCTGAATAAAAATAACAATTAAAAGTCGAAAATCGAATGTTGCACATTTTTTAAAGAAGAATCTCATAGGTATCATTTAAAAAAAAGTTTCACTCGAAAATCTCACACCATGAAGGTTTTATATCAATTCAAAGTATCTATAGTACTATATTTATTTATTTATTTATGGCACTCCAACGACTTATTAACTAATACTCTCTAACATACTATAATGTTAAACATAATTATACAGAGTGAATTTGCCACTTATAGGTGTGCACAGCACTTACAAAATTCAAGGTCGTATATACAAAATGAAATTAACCAAATTAATTAAAATAAGATTAAACTAGATTAAATTCAATAACAATAAACTAAATTTAAAAAATTATATAAAATTGAATAAAATTACACAAAATTAAATCTAAAATTAAATCAAATTAATTAATAACCATTTAAAATGAAAATAATAATTAAACTTGATATAACATTAATACTATACAACGGCAACTTCATACTTTAACGCCTATTATTTGTTTACCACCGGAAAGAAATGTAAAATTTGTTGCCTAGAAGTTAGTTGGACAAAAATGGACACGTCCCAGTACATATTTACTCACACTTGTGCAACTAACACACAATCAGGACGAAATATTTGTTGTTTTAAATTTAAGTTTAAATGGTTCGCTTCAACACACACATTTTTGTCACGGCAAAAACCTCAGCCTGTGACATTTCACAGAGATCTCTTCTATCATCATGTAACTAGAAAGATGAATTGGGGAGACCTTAGGAGATGACCGAACGATAAACGAACATTTGCTTGTGAAAAATTGAAGAATGGTTTAGCAATTAAGAGGGAAAAGAGACCATTAGATATAAAATAACCACAATATAGGTACATACATAATTACAATTATTACCAACAGAATTGAATTACAATAGACATGTATGTAGACACAATAATCTCGGCTTCCTGGCGATATGTTGATGCCAAGCCGGATGAAAGAATAAAAAAAGATAGTGAACACTTAATTTAAGTGGCGGTCATGTGTCTAGAGGAAGGTCTACCATGTGCCTTCCCTTTATAACATCGGGTCGAGTTAGCCCGCACAGAGTGGAGCTAAGAGATCGCGTGACAAACGTCGCAAAAGCCCGCAGCTTAAGAAAAGTTCCTGAATAGGTTTACCTTTTCATTTATAGTGACACATTTCTAATTACCTTCCAGGCGTTCAGGAGCAACACACCGCGTCCTTCTCTACCAGGACTTCGCACGAAACTACACCCACACATACCCCGTGTTATTCTGGCGTCTGCACGAAAAATTCAACATCAGCAACCCGACTCCAAAATATGACATAGCTGTTGCCAAATTGAACGTAGAAGCTTACCCTTTCACCATCAAACCATCAGTGTTTGATGAGAAAGAAGTTAGTTATGTGGAGGCTGCTGTGTGGAAAACGGTATCTACCATGAAGAAGAAATTGTATCTCACGAACGATTTTGAGCAGTTCGAAGTGAGAGTCGCTCCTTTCAGCAAATGTTACGAGGGCTACGGGATCGACCTAGATGATAGCTTAATATGCATTGATCTATCTGATTACGAGGACTGTTTCATTCACGAGTTTGGTCCGATATATTACGGTGATAAAATAGTTGGTATATTGGCCGTAAAGCCAAGAGATTGTGACATAAAGTTGGCCATATTCACCAATATCTCGTACTACACAAATTGGATTTTGAAGTCCACACATACAACTTATTATGGATGATTTCTGTTAATGGTTTTGTTTTATTTATTTGCCCTTTTTTCTAACTACATACGGAATGCTTCGTACCGTAGTGTTTTTAATAAAGACGAAAGTACTTATTAATAATATATGTGTCGAGTGTGTGACGTAGCCAGCACCGTCGGCTCCACAGTACGACGTATTAGTATCGCGTGTGACAGTCGTTGTACTGTCAATCTATACAAAAATACATTTAATGTAATATCAAAACGTCAATCAATGTTTTCATGAAATAAAAAAAAAACATAAAAATACCATTTAAATTTTCGACATTCCCGCGGATTCTTCGCAAATTTTCCTTCATACAAACCTTGTCCTGACAGTTACAAACTAATATATACGGGACAGACAAGTGAAACGACTGCTCGCTCGTAGTGCACTGACGTTTATTAGTCTACGCAATTAGTGGTGCGTAGGCACATGCACACATACGTAACACAAACACAACAAAAAAAACAGCCAAATCGGTCGAGCCGTTCTTAGTGATGCTCCGTCATACATGTGGCGATTGATTTTTATTAATGAAAAAAAATATTGACAAATACAGTTACCTACATTATACTAGGTTATTACAGCCAAGTTTTCACTGACAAGCACTTTTACTAATTCTTAAATATATTTAAAAACAAATCTGAACATACTGTAAGTGCCACGAATGAGCACTAGCATTAAACTAGGCCGAGTCTGTATTCTAGATGTTAGTTTCTTTCCTTGACACAGATTCCACTATTTAATTTAACAAAAACTATTCTATAATGGCAGGTAGATACATCAAAATACATCAATATGTAAAATATACCAATAATCATGTTAGTCTGTAATCCAATGATTACAGACTACCATGATTATTGGTTACAAAGTACTGATGATGATGGTTCATCTATAATGTGTATGAAATTAACAAATAAAATCTTATCAAAAATATGTGTAATATTGTGTTGCTATGTTCAGCAAAGCAAGGGAGTAGAACCAATGAGAAGAACTGGCAAGAAACTCACGGCCACTCTTTTCAATCGCCAAGTTTACAGTATTCTATATTTTACAAATATAATTTGTCAAATGTCTTCTTTATGCCGACGACCATGTAATACTTGCGTCATCAGCGGAAGAGTTGCAGGCGATGGTGACTATTATGCATGGTGCTTTTGAGAGTAAAGGAATGAAAATGAATGTAAGCAAAACGAAAGTAATGGTATTTGAAAAGGAGGAGTGCATGACGACGTGTAATATTATGATTGATGGAGAACAAGTGGAGCAAGTGAAAGAGTTTGTATATTTGGCTACTTTGTTTACAAGGGATGGCACACATGAGGGAGATATTGAAAGGAGAACGATTGCTGGCAATAAAGTGAATGGCGCTCTACGCGCTTTTATGAACAGTCGAAATGTATCCGAAAAGGAACGTTTGGCTGTTCATAGAGGACTATTAGTGCTTACACTTATGCATGGAAGTAAAAGTTGGATATGGCAAAAGAAGCATGAGAGCAGAATAAATGCTGTAGAAATAAATATAAATGTATATGTGGTGTTACTCTGAAAGATAGAATAAGGAATAGTGTGATTAAAGAGAGATGCGGTATGAAAGTGGATATAGTGGCGAGAATACAAAAGGGTATGTTAAGCTGGTTTGGGCATGTAGAAAGAATGGACGAGAACAGACTGACTAAGAAAGTTTATAAGTGTGAATGGAACAGCTGCAGGGGGAAGATCTAGTCGAATGTTTCTTGATCAGATCTAAGACGTTCTGGATAAAGGCCAGGTTAGGAGCACCTTAAACCGGCGAGCGTGTATGGGGAATGTTATGAAAGTGAATGAAGCCAGAGAAGTGTGTCAGGATCGTAGCAAATGGAAATCCGTAGTCTCTGCTTACCCCTCTGGGAAACAGGCGTAAATCTATGTATGTATGTACAAATATCGACAGCCGCAGACTTATAATTTATAATTATATCAATGTGTATAGTAAATTTTAGCGTTATATGTTATATTTTGCCCCAAATTTTACATTACAAAGACTTACAATATTATTAATTTTTTTTTAGCTTCGGTGTACTAGATTTTGCCCACGGCTTCGCTTGCGTAAATGTAGGTTAGGTTAGTAACAATACTTTTTCCTGGATGAAAGGTAATCCATGTCCTGTACCCTGACACCGTGTATGCAATAGAAGAGTTATGTACATATTATTATCGGTGACGGAAGACATCGTGCGGAAACTTCCAAGTTGCGAGTCTGTCCATAATGTCGTCGAAGATATGTGAAGACTGCCAACCCGCACTGGGCCAGCGTGATGGACTATGGCCTTCTCACAGTGAGAAGAGGCCCGTGTTCACAAGCGGGACTGTTTATATATACAGGTCCGATACTGTTGTTGTAATAAAAATTACGAAAAGCCTTTTAATTTGATCGTACGATTATGATTCTACCCACAGTAATTTAGTACGAACTGCAAAAAGATTTAGTGTGAAAATTTGTTATATTAAAAAAATTGTTATATTATTATTATTTTAGTTATACAAAAATAGATTAATAAAGAAGGTGTTGCTAACTCACGCACATTGTCTATACTAATATTATTAAGAGGAAAGATTTGATATTTTGTTTGTTTGTTTGTAAGGATTTATCTAAAAACTACTCAATTGATTTTTAAATTCTTTCACCCTTAGAAAGTTATATTATCACCGAGTAACATAGGCTGCGAGCATTCTAGCGAAAGGACAGTAAATTTACTTCCAGCTTGATTTATCAAATCTGACATCTTCGAGAAGAATATTTTTTAGACGAGCATTTTTTGTAACGGACTATTCCCGCACTTGGAATAAATCTTGTATCGCGGGAGACTTTACAAACATTCAAACAATGGAGAAATCCAAATTAAGTATACATTACATTCTAAGTCTATGATACAGATTATCTTGTCTATTAATGACTGCTTGGATGACGTAATGGTTTAAGTGATAGTCTCGCCCATGTCATCGCGGCGAGTGTTGTGGGTTTGATACCCACACGGGATTATATAGTTGTTCCGAGTCTAGACCAGGGTCGATAATTTTTGAAACCAAAAAACATAATATTAGGCTGAAACCCATTGGAAAAGGAAGAGAATATAACAAAAATGAAAGGATAAATAATTTACGGGCGATCTGAGGTCGGGAAGTGGAAGGTGGTGAGTTTTTAAGGGTAAACAACGGTTTATCTCGATTGCCGGCAAAACTACAAGTCGTATGGAAAAAGTTAAATAGCAAAGTTGTAGGTACTTACATACAACTTTAAAAATAAAAAGATCTACAATTTTTGTATTTACACTTTTTCCACATAACCTCAAAATTTATGTGAAATATCAAATAACTAAGTATTTGGTTTTTATATTAATCATTTACAAAAAAAGAAATTCTCGATATTTGGTGAGAATTTACCTTTTTTACCATTTTCAAAAGCTTCAGCCCTGGTCTAGTCTTTGTATCTGTTGTTTCAATGCCCCTCGCGACACAGAATTTATTCCAAGAGCTGAAGATGTCTTTTCTAAAGAGAACGAGAAATGTACTATGTTTCTAGTATCGAGGGTATCTGGTTGCAGACCATTTTCAAAAGGGCAATATAATATATCTTTCTATCACGTACATTAACTTCCTATATGGCGTAGATTCGTTCGATTTCAATCTTTAGTCGCCCGTGTTGTTGTTGTTATCGCATACGGGACAAAAAGTTGTGTGATCAACAAACGGTTTTAAAGTCTAGATGTTCTTTATTCGTTATTTGAATGTTTGTAAAGCCCCCCGTGATACAGTATTGCTTGTGCGGGACTTGTAAAAAAACTGGTGACGTCATGTAAAGAAGAGGACAAAATCTACTTGTTCAACTTGGGGTCACTTTGTAGGGATTAGGAGAACAGACCATGAAACAGGGTTAACAATGTATTTATTAACACAAAACAAGAATTACAACAAACACAATTTAAAATATCCCCCTTTTGTGTCTTTTTTGTTAAATTTTCATCTGTATGTATAGAACCAAATGGGTAGCAATATGTTCACCATCCATGGCTCGTTTTGTATAGATCGGTTGCACCAGGCGCCGGTACACACGCACGCGTGGAACCGCGCATACAGCGACACGCCTCGGGATAGAGGCAGTAGAGTCGCCATTGGACTTATTATGCAGCCGTTGTCTAGGTGCTGAAACAAATTGAACATAATCATCATGCTTAGTTTGAAGTCAAAAGCCTGAGATGGTTTATATCACAATCAGGCCAATACTGCTAAAAACTCAACTCAAATGCGATTGTTGCGTAACCAGAAACTGTAGTAACTAATTTGTTATGGTTATTGTAGATAATTTATATTACAACAGCCGATTTGGATGTGAGTTTAACAGCACGGAGGGCGTAGTGATTTAAGTGTGTTCTGAGTCTGGGTCCTGGGTGTCCTTTTGTCCGTTGTCTGAATATTTATAAAGTCATCCGAGCGACACAGGAAATATCCCTAGTGCGGCAGATGTCTTTAAAAAAAAGAAAGAATAAGAAATAATGAGATTTAACAGCATTGACCGGCAGTTCTAACTATTTTAAGCGGATAAAATATTCATTATTATTATTATGTTTCTCTTATCACAGGTACTTTCTAACATATTATATTAGAAAATACCTGGCCCTTTGGGAAGCTTACACGGAGACATGGGTCCAACGTGAAGAGGCCCTTCGAGAGTTTTAATCAAAGGTGTGATGGAACACCTACAGCGGCACTAGCCGCAGCAGGCGTAGGACTATTGCTACGTATGGATTCTAATATATGGGCTATAGGTATGGGTGTTTGGTCGACCGGTATATTGCTAATTATGGATGAAAAACGGCATCTGCCCTGAATACTCTAATAGCATCAATGCAATGGGCAGACGGTGACTCGCCAACTCACTAGATGGGCCCCCTGATAAGCCACTATAGGCATACAAGCCAGCAGCAGAAGGCAACACCGGCGCGAGTGGCTAGGGGTGTCGAGCGGTGCGGCGCCGGTTTCACCATCACGGGTCTCGTGACAACGGAGACCCGGAGCGGGTTTCCCCGTAGTTATGCCCTTGAAAATGACACTTCCACCCCCAAGCATTTAGCTCTAGCGGCCTCCCTCTGACCGGCCGACCAGGGCAAGCCAGAGTTGAGAGTCCTACGGGCGCTCTTGAAGTTCCAACCCAGCCAACCAGTAACGGCAAGCCGGAGACGAGGCCCTAACCAACTCTCTGAGGCATTCAGGACCGCAGTGTCGCCACTCACATTCAGCCCGCCACAAGCTGCCCTGCGGTTTGTGCGCTTGAATTTAACCAAGTGATACATTTTCCCGTTACCGAAACAACTATCGGTACAATGATCGCCGAGCCCACATCCCACATGTCGACAACCTCGCGAGCCAAATCCAGATATTTAATTTGTTTATCTTTTTCAGCTTTCACGAGATTTTCGTCATGAGAGATGGTGACATCAATAATCATTGCAAGGCGCTCTAATCGATGTATTACCACTAGGTATATCTGGCTTCCCCGGGGACGAGAGGAGGTCGGGTCCGATTGACCCGGCCGGCACCCACACGGGGGGGCCTGCTATGGATGAATCTTTTTAGACTCCCAACTGGCCCCCCCCCATTGGGTGAGAGAAGGAACACCCCAGGTTTTTTTAGTGGGTATACCAGCACTCGGCTGGTGAGTCCCACACGCCCCGCCGGTGCCGTCCCCTAGCCGGCGGGTAGTGCATCAAGCATTTTTTCCTGGGTATCAAAAAAAAAAAAAAAGGTATATCTGGCTTGTTAGCCACGACGGTTCTGTCAGTGATGATAGATCGATCCCAGTACATAGTGACACGAACATTTTCAAGAACTGGATTGGGCACATACCTGTAGTACGGCATCTCTGAATCAACAAGATTGTACTTTAAGGCTAATAAATTGCTGACGGATGATCCTGCCCACTTGGTTGTGTCTGTGCAAAT
The DNA here is from genome assembly GCA_963675205.1 of Catocala nupta. Lineage (NCBI taxonomy): Eukaryota > Metazoa > Arthropoda > Insecta > Lepidoptera > Erebidae > Catocala > Catocala nupta. Next base: position 17,899,036 of record OY776107.1, on the reverse strand, counting down.
ATTCGCCGTTGGCAAGACGAGAACACCCAGAGACAATATGCCTGAGAGATTCACCGGGCTGGTGACACGCCCGACATATGTCGACCGTCCCATTTTTCAGGATATGCCGCCAATAGTTATTCGTCATAACAACTTCGTCCATTATTGCAAAGACAAAACCTTCTATTTCGGCAAAAATATCGCTGAAACGTAGCCAGGCCACAGATGATATTAAATCAACATCGGGCCCGTGTAAGGCCCGACAGAAGCGTCCATGCAACTCTACCCTTCCATATATCCCTGCGGTCATCAGTACTAAAGTCGGAATTTTAATTCAATTCCAGATTTGACAGTTTCAGTGTTGCAACGTTATGACAAGTACTAAATAGTGACGTTGCGAAATTTTTCGATACGGAAATGGAATATTTCCGTTTATAGTAGTATATCTAAACAACTACTACTTTAATAGAAACTAAGTAGGTATATCAGGAAATTAAATTTCTGAACGGATAATTTAGTTATGACGATTAATTTTATTAAGGATCTGAGAGTTTTCTTTAATAATCGTGTGTGAAATAAATAAAAAAAATGTGATCATGTAGGAACATGAGAAATAAAACAAATAGATGTATTGTGGTAATATTTTATTTAATTAATCGTCGCCGTCATTGCTATCGCTATCGCTGTCACTTTCTGTAACATTATAAATGTGTCTGTGATATTGTCAATTAACATATCTAGCCTACTCATTTTTTCCTCTTCTTTGACAACATGGGTTACACATTTAGACCATTCGGTAGCCGTAATTTTTTTAATGCCTTCCTCAAATAAATTTCTCACGTCTGTCAATTTGAAAGTTTTATTATTTTGAGCTACATGCCCCTTTACCTGCGCCCATATCAATTCGATAGGGTTCAGCTCGCAATGATAAGGGGGCAGTCTTAAAACCGTGATCCCATGTTGTGCTGCCATTTCGTCTACAGCGTACTTATTAAAAGACTCGTTATGTGGAATCAGTTCTAAAAGCATAGCTTTAACCATATCTGGTTCGAAAAGAATATTTTTATTTAAAAACCAATCTTGAATGGCAGCTTTTTTCCAGCTCATTTTTGGTGCCGTTTCCAATTTTCGGGAGTGGTAAGGTGCATTATCCATCACCACAATTGAGTTTGGTCTTAATTTTGTTAAGACTCCAGCGAACCACTCCTCAAAACAAACTGCATTCATCTCATCATGGAAATCTTGACAATTTTTTTTTGCTTCAAAAATCATGAGCCGCTCTTCCAGGAAGCCTTCTTCACTACCTATATGGCTAATTATGAGACGTTTGCCTTTTCCATATGGATTTTTAATCCAGTGGTTAGACCCTCCAAAAACGCTTGCCGAGATGATGTGACTTTCTTGTCCACCCAAGTTTTTTTTACAGTATGACCTAAAAATAAATATAGTACATGAACATTCAATATAACTATTAAATTTAATGTAAAATGTACATAAATTCAAAATGTTAGCCTTACCTGCGTTAACCCAAGTTTCATCTTGATAATATATATGTCTCCCTTCTCGTCGAAAATGACATATAGATCGCAAGTAACGCTGGCGCCATGTTATTATGTCATTTCGATCAATAAGTGTGCTCTTGCGTGACCGTGCAACATATTCAAAATTAATATGCTTCAAAATCAATCTGAGGGTGTCTTTGGAAACCTTGGGCATTTCTGGATCATCGTTCATCACTTGTAAAATCTAAATTGTAAATTTTATAATAGTTTGGAATCATTACTTATATCTAAAAGATGTAGGTATAAAATAATACTGTCTGACTGATGGACTAACCTTTGCAATGGTTGGAGGTTCATTTCGGTAAAAGAACTGATGAACAATTCTTCGTATTGCGGAGAATGTAAATTCATCAATTTTGTCTTTGAAACTTCGCTTTGGTCCAGTTTTTTTAGGAGTTGGCAGCGCACCTTTATTTACTTCCTTCAAAACGTTACAAACAGAGCGTGAGGTTATTCCCAATATGTCAGCTACTTTGCTCATACATTCATTTTCATCCACAACTTCAAAGGCCTCCAAATGCTCAGAAGTTTCATTTTTCACGTACTTGTAGGCGTGGCGGATCATTACTTTTTCAGTAACAGTGAAAGCTTTTCGTGGACGTTTTTTTCTTGGGGACAAGAAAACATGAGGATCCATTTTGATGGAAAACCAAAACAAACAGATTCACTCAAAGTTCACAAAAAACTATAAACGTAACAACAAACACAACGTAACAAAACTTTAACAAAAAACCCAACAAAATATCGATTCGCAATAAAACAAGATATTCGTGCAGTCAGACTGGGAGAATGAAGCCGAATGACAAGATAAACAAAATGGCGATAGCTGCACGAGCGCGCACGGGTTGCCAATACAGAAAACTATCTAGGCTCTTTTATTATAAGTTTTGATTTTAGTACAAAAAACAAAAATATTAACTTTTTATAAAATAAAGCAGCGGTTACTAATAAATAAATAATTATTATGAATAATTATGTAAATGTAAATAAATAATTATTATGAATAATTATGCATTTATTTAATTAAAATCAATAATTTAGTCTTTAATTGGCACACCAATATTATGTTTACATAAATATAAATCGCGATTGTATTTATGTAAACTAATATGTGGTATCATTATTTTACAAAATGACAGTAGCTAATGTCAAATGTGGAATCGAATTATAATTCCGACTTTAAGTACCACAGGTTTGCGCCAGTTCTCCTTAGCCAGAGCCAACGGGGTAAGGCCATTGTCCACTGAGACTACAGCCCGATGCACACCCGAACCGGTCTGAAGAAAATATTCTCTAAGACTGCACACCTCATAATTGTAGAGGGTCTTGGTACTTAGGAAGCCATGATCCCCGCACTTTCGCGGGATGTACAGCCTCATTACAGACGAGCGCGAGTGATGCATCCGGTATGCGGTCAACAGTGAACGGACCTTTCTATCCAGGGCCTCCAGTTCAGTCTGAGTCCATCTAAGTATGCCGAAGGATATATTAAGACCGGCATGGCCCAGCCATTACAAGCACGCACCCTATGTCCGCCCGACAAATAACTTTTGAGTATCTTTGTCAGGCGGCCAAAGAAGCGGTCTCGCAATGCCTGTTTCATGCCAATCTCTGAAATGCCCAACGCCTGCGACATACCCAGGTATTTGTATGTTTCGTTTGCAGAGAGGAATCCGATAGTTCCATCCCATCAGATTCCACAATCTCACCTCGCCTTACATACATTACCGCACACTTGTCCACACCAAACTCCATTCTGATAGAATTACTGAAGTTTTCAGTTACCTTTAGTAACTCTGTCAGCTGGAGATGGGTAGGGGCAAATAATTTAAGGACATCCATGTAAAAAAGGTGAGTTATGACCTGGCCCTACTCTGCAACCGATAGCCTAGCTCCAAACTCTCCAGTAAAGTACTAAGAGGGTTCAGAGCCAGGCAAAACCACAGTGGGCTCAGACTGTCACCCTGGAATATACCTCGCTTAATCATTATAGGCATACCATCACTCCATCATCATCATCCGCCGAGATCTCGGATAGCGAAGGACAGTCCTTCATTGCCCCATACACGTCTTCAAGAAAGTGCATAAAGTTGTATCTATTTTGTACAACTCCAGCACTCTCAAGAGTCATATATGGGGCACAGAGTCATAGGCCTTATAGTCTATCCAACATGTCACCAGATCCCTTCGGTGACGATGTACCTGTTGGCAAATGGCCATGTCAATAAGGAGTAGCTCTTTGGTACCACGAGCCCCATTTCTACACCCATCATTTTGAGATACGGACATGATATGGTTAGTATTTATGTGATGCGATAATTTTGTTCTCAAAATGGATGTAAAAAGTTTGTAAACAGTCGGCAGACAAGTAATAGGTCTGTAGTTTTTGGGATCCATGGTACACCCTGACTTAAAGAGCAGGTGGGTTATACCAGTGGTTAAAAAGTCTGGTAACGACCCCGATTCCAGAGCCAACTGGAATTGGGACGCCAATCGGTCGTGAGTACTGCGTAACCACTTCAGCCAGAAGTTGTGCAATCCGTCCGGTCCCGGTGATTTCCAATTCGGGAGCGAACGGACTGCACGTAATACATCTTCTGGCCTAATGGTTACAGGCTCCATTTGAGGTATTGCCTCACACGATCGCTTGACATCCCTAAACTAATCGCCCTCCGTATGGCTGGTGGGCGCCGACCAAATATTACGCCAAAAATTATTTGTAATTTCAACATCTGGTCGACGTCCATCATCCACACATGATTCGGAACGCTCCCACACTCTGTACACCCACCACTCATTTTTTTGGAATGAACGGCTCTGGGTATGTAGGTCCACTCTTTTTTTGTACCGCCTAATTTGGTTTGACCACGCATAAACCTTCTGCTTCAGGAAGTCAATGCGTTCTGTGACCCGTAAAGCATATTCGTGAGGCTCAATGCCCGTTCCCACAAATGGCCGGGTCACAAAACGCATCACTCTCGGGCGTGTATTGCCTGACCTGAAACAGATTAGCTTGCCAATGAGTGCCCTAGACTCGGCGATACTACACTACACTGCCAGGCCGGTACAGTATGAGTTCGAGTAGCAGTTTCACTATTGCATGTAAATTTAATACTTGCCACTCGACACACCGCAACGGCCGCACAGTACAAAATTGAGTGTGTATCACCTAGACCTTCAGTACTGTCTAAATAAATAGACAGTAGCGAATCCAGGGCACAAACTAACGCCATATTTTCTTATGCGTGGGCAACCGGCGTAGGCGAGGTCTATTTTCTAAACTTGTGCAGGCACTCCTTAGTTTATCGCTTTCGCACTTCTTCAACACCGTTTGTATGTGGTAGAGGTATTATACAATTTATTTATTATTATTATAAGCCTAATTGGCGTCCCACTGCGGGGCTAAGGCCTCCCCTTCCGACATTCATCTATCTCGATCGCTTATTATAAGTTGCCAATCCCTTTTAAAGGCGTCGAGCTCGTCTCGCCATCTTCTCCTGGGCCAGCCCCGTTGTCGCTTCCCGTTACTCGGCATCCACTGTGTGGTTGTTCCCGCCTATAACTCTCCTGGCATACGACAAACAAAGCCTGCCTAATTCCACTTTAATTTGGCAGCTGAGTGGCCTACATCAGCAATTTGAGTTTTGGTACATAGTATTGAATTTTTGCTGCGGTCTGTAAGTCTGACTCCCAAAATACTACGTTCTATTGCTCTTTGACAAATCCCGAGAGCGGACGTTTGATTTTTTGTGAATGACTAAGTCTGTGCTCTGTAGGTAAGGGTGGGAAGAATGTACATGTCCATGAATTTTTATTTCAGGGTTAATGAAAGAGATCCTTTCATTGGGGATTTCATCGACCAAAAGCTCTTCCAGGCATATTCGGTGCGTCGTGCGACTTCTTTATCTTGTCTTGCCTGGAAGGAGACAATTTGGCCAAGATATATGTACTCATGGACATATTCAATCCTCACACCCCCAACCATTATATTGTGCATCCTGGTGTTGGTTATGACCTTGGTTTTCTCCATGTTCATGCTGAGTCCGACTTCGAGGCTGGTTTTGCTCATGAGGCTTAACTCAGCTGCCGAATTAGAGAAGATGACAATATCATCAGCAAATCGGAGATTAGTCAGTCTTCTATCGCCAATGGCAATGCCTTTATCATGCCAATCATTATTGAGTTCCTGAAAAACTTCTTCCAGCATTGCTCTAAACAGTTTAGGCGAAAGTGGATCTCCTTGCTTGACACCTTTTTGGATTGGTAAAGATGGTCCGGTTGACTGTAATTTTATGGATGCACCGCTATTGGTATATTTTGGTAATTTTTATCGCACAAAAGCATTTTTGAATCTCTTAAAAGACAAGACATTGACGGCACGTATATCCATCTACTCCAAACATATTCACTAGTAATACATAAAATAAGAGACGTGTCTTTAATAAACAGATTAGCGTAAGATACCACTGTAATGCTAACAAACATTGCCACGAATGCCTTTAAAATTTAAAGACAAGATCAAGATCTACTAAGGTTCAGTTTCTATATAAAGAAACGACTCGTTTCTTGAGTTAAATAATGACATATTTTTAATAGAATATGTGTCAAAAATTAACTGTCGCCAGGCGAAATGAGTCGTTTCTTGATATAATGTCCTCCCGACCGAATTTCGGTCACGGCGGCCAATCTTACTGAAGATTAGCCATCTGGGCACGAGATATTATACTGCACAAGTATGTGCGCAAATACAAGTGCACTCTCTGTTCCCTAACCCTCATGATCCGATGGGCGGGATAATCCGACACGACCGGAGAGAGATCAGGCGCAGGACCAACGTCTTTACGTGGCTTTCGAGGCACGGGGGTGTCTAATACCGCCAACTTCCTAACTCCGGACTCGTATTGAGATTTCTCAACAGAAAAACCGAATACGTTTTTTTGGCCTGACCCGGGATTCGAACCCGAGACCTCTTGCACAGCAGTCGCATTCACTACCACTGCGCTACGGAGGCAGTTCGTTTCTTGATATAGGAACTGGGCGTTAATAGATAACTGTTACAATTATTCACATCTATCAAGCAGTAATAGCCGAGTAGGAAACTGTTGGTCTGCCTGACCTGACTTGCCTGGACCTGATCCCAAGGCGCGCATCTCTGACTATCCGTTATGTACGTATTAAATAGTTAATAATCGCTTGCTTTAACGGTGAAGGAAAACATCGTGAGGAAACCTGCATGACTAAAAGTTCTTTATAATGTTCTCGAAGATATGGGAATTCTGCCAACCCACACTGGGCCAGCGTGGTGGAATATGACCTAACCTTTCACACACTGAATAAAGGACCGTGCCCAGCAGTGGGGCAGCTAAATACAGAGCTGACAATATTATTATTACTCTTAAATCAATTATATATACTCCTCTTATCTCTCTGCTATTAAATAAATTATTATTGCACCAATAACTGTCGACGAGGTTAACTGTTAAAATATGACTACATATTATTTATATTAGACGTTATTCATCGGTGAGTAATCTTACGTTAAGTGCCATCTCGAGTTTGGCCATCCTCTTGCTCGCGAAGTGCTTGCCCAGCACGGCTCTGCGCTTGTTCCTGCACGTCCTCTGGGTGTACACCCCCGAGAGGTCCGTCCACCGCACGGAACAGCCGCCCGTGAACCGCCCGTACACCGCCCGCGGCTCGTCCGCGTTCAGCTCGTATTTACGCCTGCAGACACACCGTCAGCAAACATTATCATCATCTATATTTGTGTTCCGGTTTACTTCATAGTCGTTGTCTGTTTCAATATAAACACAGCCGTTAACGTATTTTTGTGATACACAGTGAATTATTTGGATAAAGTAAGAAAAATAACACTGGGCAAAGAATACTGCCCTGTGAGACTTCAATGTAAAGCTTATAGCCTATTGTGATTAATATGTATATGATATGTATTAATAATACTTACACGTCGAGGAACCGGCAGTATTTCCTGTACCTGGCGATTTGTCCTCTGGCGCGAGGGTCTATGGGGACCAGCGGCAGGAAGTCTCCAGCAAACGCGTCAGCGCAGTACGCATCCTGCGGGATCTCCTCTTTTTCCAGGCCGCACACAAAGCACTGGGATACCAAAACGAATTGACAGCTTTAGCACATTGAAATTATACTGCCAAATATTCTTCTTTTGTTGTCTACTTTATCATCCTTTCCTAATTTACCATAAGTAACATTTTTCAAAGAGTTTCTCTTTTCGAGTCAACAAAAAAAAAATTGAGTCACACATATATGTATGTTCTAGGTCGAAGTGTTTTTGTGGCTGCAGTATCAATGTTTGTAAAGTCACCCGTCACATATGTACGTATATATTGTTCAGAAAAAAGACAACTTCTTACAAAAAATGTTTATGAATAGAATTGAGTTCAGGCAACTCACATGAGTACCATGCAGTTTCTTATCCTATCTTAAATCATTTTCTTATTTTGATGCCTGCTAGTAGGCAATTGCCGAAGTTTATATAAAATTGCCTCTAAGTCGCAGCGGTAGTGACTGCGAAAGGCCAAACAGATCAAAACAAAGCTATTGGGTTTTCTGTTAAGAAATCTCTATAGCAGCCCGGAGTTACGAAGTTAGACAGTGTTAGACACCCCTGTGCTTCGGTGCGTACGTTGCGCCATTGATCCTGCGCCTCTCGTGTCGGATTGCCGTCCCATCAGATTAAGAAAACTAGGACACAGAGAGTGCACATGTGTTAGCGCACTCACTTGTGCACTATAATATCTCTTGCGTACGGCCAGTCTCCGTTAAGATTGGCCGCCGTGACCGAAATTCTGTCTGGAGGACATTATTATGTGTCTCTTATCATAGATATTTTTCTAACATATTAGAAAAATATCGCCTTTGGGTTCGTGTTAGCCCAACACGGAGATATTGGTCCAACGTGAAAAGGCCCTTTGAGAATTTTAATCTAAAGTGGGATGGCATACCTACGGCGACATTAGCCACAGCAGGCGTAGGACTATTGCTACATATGTACTCTAATACTTCTGGGCTATAGGGATGGATGGTTGATGGATTGTATATCGGTAACTATGGATGAAAAACGGCCTCTGCTCTAAATACTCTAATAGCATCAATCGGATGGACAGACAGTGACTCGCCTACTAACTAGATGGGCGTTGCGAGTGGCTAGGGGTTTTGAGCAGTGCGGCGCCGGTTTTACTATCACGGGACTCGTGACAATGGAAACCCGGGACGGGTTGCCTCGTAGTTTATGCCCTTGAAAATGACACTTCCACCGCCAAGCATATTGCTCTAGCGGTCCCTCTCTGACCGGCCAACTAAGGCAAGCCAGAGTTGAGAGTCCTACGGGCGCTCTTGAAGTGCCACCCCTTCCAACCAGTAACGGCAAGCCGGGGACGAGGCCCTAACTGACATTCTGAGGCATTCAGGGCCTCAGTGTCCCATTCAGCTCACCGCAAGCTGCCCTGCGGTTAGTGCGCTTTTATTTAACCTGGTGATACATTTTTTGTTTAAGGCGATGTGGCGAAGTATTTCAAAAGCTAGTGTACTGTCCCTTACGATATCGCGTTAGTCTCATGATGAGATAACGTCTGTTCCGGCGGTTATTATTATTATTATTTGGTTCTCTTTCACGAGTATTTCTCTAATAAGTTAGGAATTACTCGGCCCTTTGGGAGGGTTACACGGGGACATGGGTCCAACATGCAGACGCCTTTCGATAGTTTTAATTTAGAATATGCGACACTTACCGAGACATTAGCCGCGGCGGGTATAGGAGACTTGCTACATGTGGAATCTAATTATTCTGGTCTATAGGGATGGGTGTTTAATGGTTTGGTAAAATGCAAACTATAGTTAAAATCGGCATCTGCCTGATATACTGTCTCAGTACAAAGTAGGAATGGCTGATTATTATTTTTTATTATTATTAATAGAGTTAGGTAACAGATAGTGCACTTGTATTCGCGCACACACTTATGCTCTATAATATCTCCTGATGACACCAGTCATCGTTAATATTGGCCGTGACCGAAACTCGGTCTTGAGGACATTAAGATGGGAAAAGAAAGGGATGAACTGGAGTAAAAACTACACCAATGATTATGATACCTTGCCGACGATGGTGGTATTGGCAAAGTCGTAAACAGGCGTGGTGGGCGAGGGCGTGACGGTGGTGGTGGGCGTGGGGCACGTGGGCACCGAGTACTTGATCAGCGTCTCGTTGAACCGCTCCGTCAGGTTCATGTCGTACTCGTACCTATACAAAAACTCTTTATTATACTACAAATGATAAACAAACATCCAGGCCATCTGATGGTAAACGTACTCTCTTGCAATACCAGAGGTCTCACTCGAGCTTTGTCGTCTCGGGGGAAAGAAAATCTACTCTAATAACTCCTTATTTTTTTAAAGTATGGTTCATAATCGACACGTTGTGCGTGGGTGTCGCATCACTAGACTACACTGACGCATAAACCCTGACCGTTGTGTGATCGTCGGATAAGCCGCGGTAACGCTTCTTACGGCTCGCGTACACCTAATCCGTCATTGGCCGAAGTTTGCTCGGGCGACGACGGCCGAACTCGGACGATTGACCCAAACACTTGTAAAAGAAAGAGGGTATACAAACACGACCGTCATTGTCCGATGACGCCCGAAAACGGCCGATCAACCATCGAGTCCGAACTTGTTGGGATTTCTCGCCAGTTTGCCGGCGTCTACAATGCAAATTGAGTGTATTTGTAGAAAAATTTAGTCATTCTGTTGTTTCTGTCAATGTTGATATCTACCTAAACGACTATGGATATTGAAAAATTAATTTGTTGTGTTACTATAACACACACTATGGGATAAACATTAAAAAAATTGCAATAATCGAGATGTTTCGAAACGGTTATGGGCGGAAGTAGCATCGGAAAAGGATATAGCGGTTCTGGACCTTAAACAAAAACAATGGAGCAACTTAAGGGACCAATTTCGTAAAGAATATAAAAATGTGATGAACCAGGAACATCCGGTGCTGCGGCGGATCACTAATCACTTTCGTGGACATATTACGAATCATTATTATTCTTGGCAAAACAAATCACATCGAAACCCTTAACCGGAAATGTGCCTGAACCTCCCAACCAAGAAACTGAAGATTATACGGAATCATCCTATTTTCTGAGTATTCATCTGAATCACAGCCACAAACACCACCGCAGCCTGGACCTTCATCTTTTTCGCAGCTAGGAGCCTCGAATTCGAGCCAAGCAGTACTTAATCTCCACATCACAACAACATACTAGACCACATACCGAACCTATTCGTGTACCTATAATGCAAGCTCATCGTTTTACATGCAATCAACCTGGAAGACTTATGAAAAAGCGAAATATTGATGAGGACCAAGAGTATTTAGAGATAGAAAAAAGAAAACTTCAATTATATGAGTCAGCAGATAAATCTGCAGGTGATCCTGATCGTAATTTGTTTGTTGAGTTTGCTTCCATACTATTTATAATCATATCAGCCCTGTATTAACCAGTACCACTGCTGGGCACGGGCCTCTTCTCAGTGTAAGGGTTAAGTCATAGTCCACCACGCAGGCCCAGTGCGGGTTGGCAGACTTCACATATCTTCGACAACTCTTACACATGCAGGTTTCCTCACGATGCACGATGTTTGTCTTCACCGTTAAAGCAAGCGATAATTAACTATTTAATACGCACATAACTTCAAAAAGTCAGAGATGCGCGCCTTGGGATCGAACTTGAGACCTCAGCGTGGCAGTCCAACAGTTTCCCAATTGGCTATCCCTGCTGACTAATACTATTTAATTACAATAATATAAAATAAATTTAAAATGTATCTTTCAGGCGTTCTGCACACAATACCTCATACATTTTAATAATAATACCTTCCATTCATCCACAAAAATATCAACTTGTGGGTGGACTTTAGTCTAAAAGAGCGTTAAGATGTCTGCCCACTACCCCGTCTCATACCATGACCGTGCTAGAAACGTGTCAGGCAAAAAAATATTCTTTGTAAGGAAATGTATAAGACTATGCCCACTAGCCCACGTTCCGTCACCGACCAGCAGTTCCTATAGCAGGACGTATCGTGTTGCTTTTCGTGTCTGATACGTTCCTAGCACGGTCATGGTATGAGACGGTGTAGTGAGCAGATTCCTTTAAGCTGCTTGAGTGACGGAGGTATGGCTGAGTTAAAGCATGCGACGGTACGGCAAGCTGGAACCGCCAGCAATCGGTGCTTTCTACCACGACAATAGCTGTTAATCACAAATAATCTGCAGCATTCGTCGTACAGACTCGGTGCCTCGATCATCCCCTAAATTACATAGTAACCGGGCCTAAGAGATCCTTAGACACTGGGGACAGGGTACAAGGTACCAATGGTTAGGGCTCCGGTGAGATGAGCTAGCTTTAAAGCAGCCACCGGTAGCTAGGACCCTGGTTAGGGCTCCAAAGAAATATAGGTATAGCTAATAAAAAAATTGTGTATGGTTGGTGTAGAAGTTTAAAACTTAGAACTATGTCGAGTATTGTGAGTTCGATCTCCACACGGGACAAAAATTCGTGTGATTCACAAATAGTTATTCCGAGTCTGATCTTGTCCGTTGTTTGAGAGCTTGTAAAGTGACGCCCCAGTGACGCAGGAATTATGCCTAGTGCAATCGTTGCCTATCAAAAAAAAAAGCAAATTATTCGATCGCCTTTCCAAGGTGTTCTTACGTGAGGTTCGCAATTAAATCCAAGAGTCCCACTACGTCTAGACGGAGTGTCGGTTTTGGGGTAGTCGTTGTAGTCTTTTTTGTCTTTACAGTCAATATTTTGCACGTGTGGTTCACCTTAAAGGGAAGAAACATACATGTATATATATATGTCTTGTGACAACACGTTATTCCACTTAAGTAATATACTAGCGACCTGCCCCGGCTTCACACGGATAGTAAATAAACCTTAACAAATTATATACCTAAACCTTCCTTATGAATCACTCTATTGGTGAAAACCGCGTGAAAATCTGTTAAGTAGTTTTTGTGTTTATCGCGAACAGATAGACAAACGCGGCGGGAACTTTATTTTACGATGGGGCGGGGCGGGTCGCTAGCTATTATTCATAAAGGTGTTTCTTACCTCTGTATTGAACGGCCAGTCGTATGGCAACACATGCCACGTGCCATTGATGAACAGTTTCTTTGGGTACGTATGGGGCATATTGTTGGCCCAATATGTGCGTACCCCTGGCGGGTAAAACGTTTTCGCTGTTGTTATCTTAGAACCTTTAGTAGTAGTTTTACGGACTATCGGCTTCGTAGTGTCTGGATAAGTTGGGGAGTAAGTTGTGGAGTAAGTTGGGGAGTAAGTTGTGGAGTAAGTTGTGGAGTAAGTTGAGGAGTAAATTATTGAAGTTGTTGCCAATTTTGTGGTGGTAGGAGCTGGCGTTGTAACTGTCGTTGTTGTGGCTTTAGTAATGGTAGTAGTAGGTTTCGGAGGGGTAGTCCTGTCGGGATTGGGAGGTATTGTTCCATATCCGCGACTGAAGTCAACGGGACGTGTTGTAACTGATATCGTAAAATTGTCAGTGCCGAAGACACTGGTCAATATAGATTTCGTTCTTAAGAAGTAGCGGACCATATCTGAAAAATAAATATAAAATAAATATAAATATAATATAAAAAAAAAATATTCGGCTAATAAAAAAGTGCAGTATATATAGTAATATATAGCAGTACATCAATGCCTTAATAAACTACAATGGAACGCAGATTTATCAGAATCATTGGGACCAATTTTTTTTGGTTTTTTCGTATAAAGAGTAATGTACGTAGATATGTATACGAATTGAATGAAAAGCTAATTTATGGCATTGTATGCATTTTAATTTGAAATTGAATGAAATTGAAAGAAGGAAGAAAGAAGGAAGAAAGAAGGAAGAAAGAAAGGAATCCTTATTGCTTATCAGTGTACCTACGGGGTGTATAAGGAGACGCATTGAAACAAGTAAATCATCACTAAGACTGAACATTTATTGATATTAAACATCGGTTAAATAAGAATATTATGAGGTTACACGTGTTAAATAATAAATGATGTAATAATTTTAAAAACTTGAATTACATAAATACACTACACCATCCATCATACAGAAAAAAACCAGATACAATTGTCTTTGTTTCACATAATTATATCAAGTACAAATGTTAAATATGCTTACGCTAATTATTATAACGATTACATAATTTAATATTGAAGATGCAATTTAGTTCAGTAGAATGATATGCTCGGTGGTTGATAGAACAATTTATTTACTCTTATTACAATAGTTTGGACTCAGAAGTGCCCGGTCCGAAAGGTGTTCGTGTGAACGAAGCGCCTCTGTACGCATGCGTATTCCCTCCTAGAGCTTTTTGGTCCGGCTAGTTACACTTTGTTGCGGAAGCGTCGCTGTGCGCAACAGCACTGAGACTGTAGTTTTTTTTGTGTTTATGTTATTTCTTGGCATCAGATGGCCTTGACAATTTTACGCGGACTATGGGTGAGCGCAGAAGGCTCCGAACCCGTAACCATGGTGTTAAAACTTAGAAGAAAACAGTTGAATTATAACGTAATCAAATTACATAGGTTACCATGTTGGGTTTCTATAAGATAACTATGTGATATTCAATTTAGTTGTATTATACGCTGAAAGTTGCAAGTGACAACCGCTAGATGACGGGGAAATCAGTTTCTGAAAATTTCACTTTATTACCAATTTTTTAATTATCGTAACAATTTTTAGCTTTTACATAAAACTATTATCAAACAATAATTTTGTTTTTAAAAAGGAATTTCTAAAGTTATCGCTTACCATATTTGATTAATGTTATTTATTTTCGAACGATTCGGACCTGTCACATAGATAAAGCTGTTGTCAAATTTGACATTTTATCATTCCGTTATTCTCTCTTGAATAATAAACTCAAGATTTCTTACAATTCCATACTTGCCCTGATCTTGGTTTTCATTTTTAAGTGATTGTACAGGCTAGCGAATTTTATAGTTAAGTATACACATTCTTAACTATAAACTTCGCTAGTCTGAAAATTCACATAATTAATCACTACATCATTATAATAGATAAATTATATACCCACCCATATATATGTATATTGAATCATCAGAAGTCCTTTTAGAGCGGTTAAGGCTATCGTCCTCCATTGTGGGTGTGAACAAGGCAGAAACTTCAGAAATCAAATCACGTTTGTAATGTTCAAGGTTTACTTAATCGATTTAACCACCATATAAATCAAAATACAATACTGAATTTAAGATTAAAACGGATTAAGAGCCAATAGGTTAGAACACGTGCGTCTCGGGCGACCGCTGTCAAACAAGTGTCAGCGAACCGCCATCTCGATGACGTCGTCGAACTACTCTATTCGGGGTTACCCGCTCTTGATTTAATTTTAGACAAATTATTTTTAAATAATGAAATTTAACATCAACGATACTCGTAACAATTTACAACAAAGCAGTTAAATTAAATTAGATTATTCTTACAACTAATTACTTCAATCAAATAACAATATTGAATCTTAAAATTAATCCTCGCGCCGTCACGGCCGTCCTGCATATCACACGTCCTCGTGTGCACTCTCCTCATCGCTCACATCTGTAAACAAACGGCGTATAATACACACCATACTACATTCGGTCACCCTGACCAACAACTGTAAGTAGAATTAAAGTAATACCACGCAGTAGATTTAAAACTTCGAATCAATAGGCTTATCTTTGTCACACAGACCGGTAAATGCCACACAGGCCAGTCAAGATCACAAGGGCCTGTCAGAGCCACACAGGCTACTCAGAGCCACACAGGCTAGTCAGAGCCACACAGGCTAGTCAGAGCCACACAGGCTAGTCAGAGCCACACAGGCTAGTCAGAGCCACACAGGCTAGTCAGAGCCACACAGGCTAGTCAGAGCCACACAGGCTAGTCAGAGCCACACAGGCTAGTCAGAGCCACACAGGCTAGTCAGAGCCACACAGGCTAGTCAGAGCCACACAGGCTAGTCAGAGCCACACAGGCTAGTCAGAGCCACACAGGCTAGTCAGAGCCACACAGGCTAGTCAGAGCCACACAGGCTAGTCAGAGCCACACAGGCTAGTCAGAGCCACACAGGCTAGTCAGAGCCACACAGGCTAGTCAAAGCCACACAGGCTAGTCAGAGCCACACAGGCTAGTTACAGCCACACAGGCTAGTCAGAGTCTAGAGTAAGTTGCTGAAAACTGAACGGAAATAAAAATATGCAGTGGGTATAAAATTACTTACCTCCGCCGTCATCGGTGCATTCTGTCTCTATTTGGTTAGTGGGGATTTCTAGTCCAGCGCTTAACTCCAATGGAACGCTACACTCAGGCATTGCCCGCACACGATCATGTGCATACTTGTACGTTCCATTAGAGTTAAGGGCCTTAAGTAGGTACCTGTCGCCATCTAACAACTCAGCTACCCGATACGGCCCTTTAAATTTTGAATCTAGCTTAGTCTGATTCCGTTCATGGTTTTCTAGAAGTACGTAATCACCTACTTTAAACTTTTTGACGTTTGCTTTCTTTTTATCAAACCTAATTTTCTCATAAGACGCACTAGCTTTGTTTTATTAGTGAACATTCGGCACCAGAATCAAAGCAAAATGAAAGCTTCTCACCGGTTTCATCCACGAGCTGGTCTGTAGCTGGTCTGATGGCGCAGATATCTACCCGACGTTCAGTCCGTCCACTGCTGGCGTCCTTGCTGGGGCAACTTGTCGCGATGTGGCCCTGTTTACCGCAACTGAAGCAGGTAGGTGTAACAGTCTTCTTTTGAGTGGTGACATCCCGCTGTTGTTGATTCGTCGAGGTACCTGGTAACTCAGTACGGGCATTAGTGGTGCTATCGCGGCTACTGATTCCGCGGCATTCGCTCGACACATGACCTATCTTGCCACAGTGGTAACATCTTCGGGTGTTTTCCATACGTGGTCGCTTCGTTTCCACGGTTGAAGTAGTTTTCTCATTGGAGGGGCCTCTCTTTCTAAAGGTGAAGGCCATCAGTTCCTGTTGCAACTTAATGCGGGTGTCGATCTCGGTAGTAAATGCTAGCCTTTGCAGCCGTGGTTCAATCTTTGCTGCGTGTGCCAAGGTAACTGCGATCGCGACCTGTTCCGTCGAAAGAGATTTCCATCGTGCAGTTATGGCGCTCATAAAACGACTGGCATATGATGATAAACACTCGCCTTCTTTAGGACTCCCATTAAGCAGCCGCCATAAGTTTGCAGCCGGGGTTTCCACAAAATCAAACCTAGCTAGAAACAGGTCCTTCAATTGTGGCCATGTTATCCCAGGAAAGCTGGACTGAGCTAGCCATGAGGCCGCAGACCCCTTCAGCGCTTTGCTCATTGTAATAATCAATCTGCTGCCTGACAGCGGGTTTTCTTCCAAACACAAATCCACTGTTTCACACCACGCGCGAGCGTCGGAGTCCTGGCCATCAGGATTAAACTCGGGTAGGGTAATTTTCATTTCCGAAACACGTGGTTCTTGTATGGCTCTTATCAATTCCAACATATTTTTTTGTTGCATTTCAAAAAGGCATTTCCAACGTTCACCCTCATTATTTAGTGAAAAATTAACGGTCTGACCTGTATTCTGTTCCGGTTGGGCCTTCGGTAATCCCACTTCTGATATTGAATCATCAGAAGTCCTTTTAGAGCGGTTAAGGCTATCGTCCTCCATTGTGGGTGTGAACAAGGCAGAAACTTCAGAAATCAAATCACGTTTGTAATGTTCAAGGTTTACTTAATCGATTTAACCACCATATAAATCAAAATACAATACTGAATTTAAGATTAAAACGGATTAAGAGCCAATAGGTTAGAACACGTGCGTCTCGGGCGACCGCTGTCAAACAAGTGTCAGCGAACCGCCATCTCGATGACGTCGTCGAACTACTCTATTCGGGGTTACCCGCTCTTGATTTAATTTTAGACAAATTATTTTTAAATAATGAAATTTAACATCAACGATACTCGTAACAATTTACAACAAAGCAGTTAAATTAAATTAGATTATTCTTACAACTAATTACTTCAATCAAATAACAATATTGAATCTTAAAATTAATCCTCGCGCCGTCATGTATTTGAAAAAGTTGCTTGAACCGAACGCCAGTTAGCGCTAGTATCGCCAATGCATTGAGTGACGTCTCTATCTTCCTATACTTGTATTATACAAATGTACTCTGTGCCCGTAACTGGGACTGTAGGCCAGGACGGCCTCATAAATAGCAGCGGCCGGTTCGATGTGTGCGTCGGTGTGAGCGCGCGTATACCGGGACTTAATGTGTGCGCGCCGACGCGCGCGTTGTTGTAGCTCGCTGTGCTCGCCGTTAATTTAGGTACGTTACAGTCCTATTTTTAGGAATTATATCTAATTTATTATTTTTCATAATTGCCACGTTTGGTAATATGTTCTTAATAACTCTGCAAGGACCTGAATATCTGAATCATCCAATTTATTACCTGCTTCATTTTTTACTAAAACTAAATCATATTCTTATATGTAACAAGATTTGTATATTTTACTGTATTAATTTTCGCCGGATCAGGTTGTATGCCTTTATTAGATATATGTATGATAATGTCCTAAGTATAATTTAAGAAATCGCACTTTGAAGGTTTTTTTTTTTAATTGGCTGAATGCTTTTACGCATACCCCTTCGCGGGGGCAGGCGAAAGGGCTATGTCGGACTCAACGGGATAAAAGAGAGATGGTAATGATGATAAGAATGGACCTCTCGGTAACACCGATTAAACCTACCACGGTCTTCCTCGACAAAACCGCAATCGGCGAGACCGCGCGAATCATTTTCACATGCAGTCGCGACTCCGCCGATGTTTCGGCCCGCCGTATGAAACGGCAGGTCACTACACGATAAAAACTAACCTTTGGTTACCACTACTTTCAAAATCCCTACTGTCGCCCCCATAAAGTGGAGACGGATATGACACAGAGGCGCGCGTGGGAACACGCACGCCGCCTCTCGGATCTGGTGCCGATCGGATGGCGGGCAGGCCCACGAAGCCCGCCACCCCCAGGTCAAACCTCAGGGTGGCTGGAGGTCACCTCGCGCGCTCCGGCGCCCGGTTCTGCGGTTGGGGAGAGGGTTCAAGCGCTCCCTCTCCCGCTCTGCCGCCTACTTGACGGAAATTACTTCCTCACAGAAGGAGGCGACGGCGTTCCACGACCTCTCACACCGGACCATGGACTGAACCACGGCCGGGAGCGAGAGAACAACCATGCCGCGATCAATTCACGGCGCTGCAATGCCCAGGCGGGGCAGTTCGCCAAAGTGTGAAGCGCCGAGTCCTTAACAACGTAGTGGCAGTCGCCGCAGTGGTGACAACCGGGCGTCTCTTGCCGTCCAATGCGACACAGGAACCGGCCAAACCAACCGTGGCTAGTCATTACCTGTGTCAGCCGGAAGGTGAGAGCGCCATGCCGTCTCTGCAGCCACTCCTCAAAAACAGGTCTTATCGCCACTATTGTGGCGTGCCCATAATTTTAAATTAACTTTACGTATCTTTTCAAAAATATCCTGCAGATTTTTATTATCACTTAAGGATCACCCGAAACAGACTAAATCGTCTAAATACATTAAGCATTTTTCGTTATAAAGACCCGCTGAAGCGAAATTCATCATGTAAGAGAAGGAGTTAGGACTCTTTTTTAACCCCATTGGCATTCGAGTCATTTGGTATTACCAGAGCCAAATGCTGTTAATTTTCTGCTATTTTCGTCTAAATTAACGTTGTAATATCCGTGGTGTTAGATCTAAATAACTGAAATAAATACTTGTGGACAAAGATTCTAATATCTCAGTTAAATCTGGTAAAGGGTTCTTATCATCTACTATGCAATTGTGTAACCTTCAGTAATCAATAACTAATCGCCATTTTTAGCATCTGTTGAGTCTATTTTTTCGGTACTTATAACACAGGGCTTGACCAATCGCTTTGACTTGGTTCTGCTATGCCTTTCTCAATAATTTTATCTATTTGTTGCTTAACTTCATGTTTCTGTGCTTGAGGTAATCTATACTGTTTAGAAAAATCGGAGTGGACTCTGGTTTCAAAGATATAAAATAATATAATAATAATATTGTTACACCCAGTGTCGTCTCTCAGCATTGTGGAGAAGTCTCGGCAGTTCCGTCTAATAATTTATTACAGCACCATCTATTGACATCTTACGGAACTACGTAGTTGTCGGTACGAGTAGAGTAGAGTTATATGACTTTTCGAAATTATGTGCGTATTGATTGACAATTATCGCCTGCTACGTGCCTCGGAGAGCACGTTAAGCCGTCGGTCCCGGCTGCCATGAACATCTATGGCAGTCGTTATTGGGGAAGTCGACACAAAAGATCCCACTGGGTCGAAGTGTCGCCGGTCTGTACTGACTGGCCCCCCACACAAGTTAATATAAGATAAGATAAGAGTAGAGAGAACGCTGGCACATTCTCAAATCATCGTACTGTTATATGTATTCATCGAAGCGAAAGCGAAAATACTACAGAGTTTGAAGCAGTTACAGTGGAATAGTGTAGTATAGTGTAGTGTAGTGTTTGTTGCGTTTTAAATTTAATTGTGCTAGAATAAAACGTTTTAGTCGGTAATATTGTTTAACATTCTTATCCCTCGAAGCCAGCACGTAACAGAGGTCACTCCGATTTTTTCTAAGATATAGTGTGTGTATAAATATTCGTGGTTTCTAATTTATCTCCCGATAAATAAAATATCAGCATACTTGGCGCATAAATTTTGGATAGAGGTCTGCTCCTCATCATTCATGTAAGTAAAATTTATACAAGACAATAATTGTTTAGCTCTATCTGCTTTATTGTCTATTTTACTGAAACTACATAGGTATATTATAATCACTAAATTTGTGAATATTTAAATTAAACTTTGGCAAATTATATAATTATCTGTTGTAGGTGTTTAATATTTTAATAGGTACAACACCGTTGATAGGCGACGCAATTGCGCTTGCTAAATAAATACCATCTTGTATCTCTGCCGAGCAAATTACACAATCTTCCTGAAAGTCTGTTTGAATATAGTAAATGGATTCGCATCTAGCCGAAATTTCCAATTGCCTATTAAATTTATTCCTAATGGGTAAAATAATTATTTTATTTAAACTATTACGTATCTTCAAAGTATATATCACAAAATCTAAAACGGAATCGAACCTTCTTAAAGGGTCTCCACCAACTATACCGCTACACATAATTGGCAATGTATAAAGACATAAAACTTGTGACTCGTAATAAAATCATCGCAACTCAATTGTATAAACACGATCTCAGTACTAATAACAACACCGCCATTTCTGATCTTGCGGACTCCTCGAACTTGCAGTTTCATAGCTTCGGGGCTAATTATTTTCTGGACCATGGTCTTTGTATATAATATAATATTCTACAACATACACACAACACCATCTAGCCCAAACTAAGCAGAGCTTGTACTACTAGACAATGGATAAACATACATATATACTTTTTTTGTAAATACATACATATTATACATAGAAACACCCAGACCAAGACAAACATCCATGTTCATGCAACCCGCGATCTTAGGCGTAGCAGTCGGTTACACTAACCACTACGCCATCGAAGCCGACAAATCGTATCCTCGCTGGTTTTCGAATTATCATTAGAATAAATGACTACAGAGCTCAGAGTGCTAGGACGAACAAAGTGTTCTTGAACAAAGCTCATATTATTATCTATACTAATATTATAAACAGGAAAGATTTGATTTGTTTGTTTGTAAGGATTTAACTCAAAAACTACTAAAATTATTTTACCAGTAGATAGCTTCTTTTTCTTTTTTACATAAGGGAATGCATTCACGCATACCCCTCCGCGGGGGCGGGCGGAGGGGTTATGTCGTACTCACCGGGGTAAAAGAGAAAGATGGAATAAGGGTGATAATAATGGACCTCCCGGAATACCGACTAAACCTACCACGGTGTACCTCGACATAATCAGAGCGGCGGAGCCGCGCGAATCACTTGTACATGCGGTCGCGACCCCGCCGAGGTTTTGGCGCGCCGTATGAAACGGCAGGCCACTACACGAAGAGACCTACCCTTTAGGCATTGCTAACTTTTAAATTCCTCGCTTACGAGAACCGGATCTCTGAGGTTAGGGTGGAGAGTCGGGATTTGGGGACAAGACCTGTCTATAACTGGTCCCGGAAGGTGCTCTCGGGCACTGGAAGGTACAGCGGCTCCTCTATTATAGCCTAATTGGTTGGTGTAGAGGAACGCTATATCATAAACTGGGATAGTCGTAGAGGAAGGGATGTTCCACTCCTAGAGGGGAGACGGACACGACACAGAGGCGGGAACACCGACGCCACCTCTCGGGCCTGATGCTGATCGGATGGCGGGCAGGCCCACGAAGCCCACCACCTCCAACAACATCGCGGCAGTCGTCGCAGTGTTGACAACCACTGCGGTGACGCCAGAGACGCCCGTCTCTTGCCGGCCTATGCGACACAGGAACTGGCCAAAGCATCCGTGGCCAGTCATTACCTGTGTCAGCTGGAAGGTGAGGGCGCTATGGCGTCTCTCCAGCCACTACTCAAAGATGAGACTTACCGCCACGACCATGGCGTGTCCGAAAGTAGCATTGCTAGTTGTAGCTTCAGTAACTAACTAAACTCATTGACCTATATATTTTGACGATCATTAATGTTACATTGCGACTTAAATAAATTATTTTTGACTGCACAGATTGTGTAGCGATTTACCTGGTTATTGCTGCCGAGTATTGTGGGTTCGAATCCCACGCGGGACAAAACTTTGTGTGATCCACAAATGATTGTTCCGAGTCTGGATGTTCTTTGTGTCCGTTGTCTGGATGTTTGTAAAGTCGCTGCGACACAGGATTTATTACTAGTGCGGCAGCAGTCATTTAGAGAAATTAATTA
This sequence comes from Catocala nupta, assembly GCA_963675205.1. Classification (NCBI taxonomy): domain Eukaryota; kingdom Metazoa; phylum Arthropoda; class Insecta; order Lepidoptera; family Erebidae; genus Catocala; species Catocala nupta. Next base: position 17,876,433 of record OY776107.1, on the reverse strand, counting down.
AATTTGACGTTTAATTTTTTTTGCTCGTCAAAATGACCTCACTCCGCCTGATGGTAAGCAGACGTGTGGTCTAAGAGCAATGGCCTCCACGTCGTCCTCATAGCAGCCGAGGCGATGTTGAGGTCTCTACTTTGACAGCCTGAGAAGGTACTTTTTCACGCCCCGCTTAAAGGACCCAGCATTGAAGGAAGAAGGAAACACGTGCCTTGACAGAGAATTCCATGCCTTGATCATTCGGCAGAGGTATGAGGACCCAAACTTGTTGGTACGCACTCTAGTCGACTCCACCGTGTAAGGATGGCTTCTGAGCCCAGCACGCGTTGTTCTGGTTAGGAAAGGGGATGGCGGGATAAGCTGGAATAACTCTTCAGAGCACTCCCCGTGATATATTCTGTAGAAACATGCCAATGAGGCAATATCCCTACGGAATTGCAGAGGTTCCAGTGAACTCGTAACCTCTGGATCTCCGATGATACGGACAGCCCGTCGCTGTAACCTGTCAAGAGCGTCTAGCAAGTACTGCGCGGAGCCATCCCAAAGATGAGAACAGTACTCTACGCAAGGGCGCACTTGTGCCTTATACAATAGGCACAGCTGCCCAGGCGCGAATAACCGCCTCACCCTGTTCAGAACTCCGAGTTTTCGCGAAGCTTAATGACGTTCTCGATGTAGGTTTTGGGATTAAGGGAGCGGCAAAGATCAATACCTAGTTTAGCTAAAATTTCCATGGCTACTAATGTTATAAAAAGAAAAGATATTTTCTATTTTTGTAAGGATTCAACTCAATGACTAAAATTCTTTCATCATTAGAAAGTTATATTATCACCGAGTAACAGGCTATATTTTAATATAGAAAACTACTGTTACTAATATTACCTATCCTGCATTTACACAAGGAAAAACGCGTTCAAAGCTAGTATATTATAAGTACTGACCATCGCTAGACATCCATTCTTCTTCCAACGAGGAGGTGGATGGCAACCAGGTTCCATTCACCGTCTCGTCGCGGTAACGGTGCCACTTCTGCCATGGCATTATGTTTAAATCCATATTTATTTCGCTGGTCAGCATCGAAGACGTCCACTGATCAGACTGCATACTGGTGTCTGATGTTGCCGTTGACGACTCATCTGTAATAATACCAGCCCTGTATTAAACTGTCCCACTGCTGGGCATGGGCCTGTGTGAAAGGGGCTCAACCATGGTCCACCACGACGGCCTAGTGCGTGTTGGCAGACTTCACATATCTTCGAGAACATTGCGTAGAGCTCTTGTAGGGACACACACATACATGTGTAGTTAGGTGCATTGTACGTCTTTGGCTATGTATGTGTAACGCGTCACTTACATCGTTTTCCCACGATTCAATTTATTAGAGTCTGGGGATCTGCTTGAAACTACAGAAATTGTAATATGTGTTCGGACTATTATTGACGTTGTATTATTGTAAACCAGCGATTCCTGAAGTGGATTCCGCGGAACCTAGAGGTTCCGTAGAAAAGTCACCAGGGTTCCGCGAAATTATTTATATTTGGCTGTTAAATAATACCACCATTTTTCGGTCAACTTTGCTCCCATGTGTCTCAACGTATCGTTGTGGAATAAGGTTTTCAGCTTATACTTATACAAATAACAAATTCAGGTCGAGATAGGATGCTTCCCCGGATATGCGCATACAATAGAAGAAATAATACCAAACAGTGAAACAATTTTATTCTTCACAATAAAAATTAAAGTAAGAATGAAAGTGTTTCACTTATAAAATACTAGCTTATGCGCGCGTCTCCGCCCGCATGATACCTACATCAATAAAAAGCAGCCTATATCCTTCCCCAGGCATAAACTATCTTTGTACCAAATTTCATCCAAATCGATTGAGTGGTTTAGCCGTGAAAAGGTAACAGACAGAGTTACTTTCGAATTTATAATATTATTAAGTAAGGAAGTAAGGATTTATAATAAAAGTTTTCGTTCTTATTTAATTTACAGTGTCTTTGATTTGTAATCATTTGATTTGGGGTTCCATTAACTAAAAGGTATTTGGTAAGAGGTCCGTTATCTTAAAAGTTTAGGAACCCCTGTTGTAGACAATTATAGACTTATAGATCTTAAAGTTATGTGTATGCGCGGCCTTAACTCTTTGTGTATTTGTGGTGCCAAACATTGTGAAGAAATAATATACTTACATTACAGTGACATTTCGACCTTTTATTTATGCTTCATATAGAGAATCCTAAACTCTTAGATATGTAAGTTGCCTCACGATGTTTTCCTTCACCGTTAAAGCGAGCGATAATTAACTATTTTAATTCGCACATAACTAAGTCAGTGATGCACGCATTGGGATCAAACTGGAGACCTTTGCATGGCAGTCCAACAGTCTCCTACGCTGCTTTTCATCTGCTTCATCTGTACAAATCATAAAAAGGTTCGGAAAAACAATGACCGACCGAACTGATATAAAGGAGTCTGCCCATTACACCGTCTCATACCATGACCGTGCTAGGAACGTATCAGACACGAAAAGCAACACGATACGCCCTGCTATAGGAACTAATGGTCGGTGACGGAACGGTCTAGTGGGCAGAGTCTTATACATTTCCTTACAAAGAATATTCTTTTGCCTGACACGTTCCTAGCACGGTCATGGCATGAGAGTGAGATAGTGGGCAGACTCCTTTATAAATGCGAATGTGTTTTGGTTTGTTTGCAACGCTTTTACGTCTTAGTTACTCAACCAATCATCATGAAATTTCACATATACGTTATCAAGACACCATAGGCTGCCACCCAGAGGTCTCCAGTTCAAAGCGCGCTATTCTGACTTTTCGACGTTATATGCGTATTAAATAGTCAATTATCACCCGCTTTAAAACGGTGAAGGTAGTCATCGTGAGGAAACCTGCAGGTCAGAGAAGTCTCTATAATGGTCTCCAAGATATATGAAGATCCGCACTGGTGGTCCAACGTGGTGTACTGTGACCTAAACATTCTCACAATGAGAGGAGGCCCGTGCCGTAGGACAGTTTAATACGCGCTAATATTTTTATATACCTATTATATTGTTACGTGCTGGATTCGAGGGATAAGAATGTAAACAATATTACCGACTAAAACACGTTTTATTCTAGCACAATTAAATTTAAAACACTACACACACTACTTACACACTTTACTACTATAACTGCTTCACACTCTGTGGTATTTTCGCTTCCGTTCGCTTCGATGAATACTTGACCGCTTACGATTGTAAACTGACTCGGCGATCATCATCAGGGGTTCTTCTCGTAGACCCGTACGGGGTCTCGGGGTAACCAGACCAGGCCGTGGGCCTGTCTTGATGGTTGTCGTCGCCGCCTGCTAATACAGGCGGGTCACTGGGGTGGGCCCGTGCGGGCCCGTTTGTCAGTCCGGGTCGTCAGAGCCGGTGGGTAGCGCAGCTAGCAAGGTCCAGCCCGCACGGGTGAGTCCCCGTGGGCGACCAGCGTGCCAGCAGCGCTTGGGTCGTGTCCGATGAGTCCCTCCTGCGCTTGGCGAGGTCGAGCTCCTCGGGAAGAATTTCCCGGGGAGCGCCCGTCAGCCAGCGTCAGAGGGAGCGTTGATGTACCCCTTGTCACGGAGACGAGGTCTCGCGGCAAGGCCATCCTGTCCGGCGGTCGCCGATGGTAAGGCGCAAGCTCCCGCAGATGGCAGGCGTGCGATCCGTCGGCGCGCACGAACAGGTTGGTGCTCAGGCGTCTCACTGTTCCGCACGAAGCGAGGGGCGTCGGTGATGGTGCGGAGCGCGAGCGACTGCTGCGCACGCAACCAGCGGCGGTTCGTCTCAGAGGTGAGCGTGAACCAGGCCGGGGCAGCGTAGGTAACTCGGCTGCGGATGTACGCCTTGTACACGCCGAGCTTTGCGCGGAGCGGTAATTGGGACGATAGCACGGGTCGCAGGAGAGCGCGCGCGGTGCGCGTTTGGACGACTACGTTGTTGACATGTGGCTTCATGGAGAGGGCGCGGTCGATGGTCACGCCGAGGTATTTCACCGTCACGGACCACTCGATGTTCTCTCCCATGAGCTTCAACTGTGGTAGGGCTATGCTGCCCATGGAGATCGCCTGAGTCTTCGCCACGTTGACCGTCAGTCTCCAGTCCTTCAGCCAGCTGGGAAGTGCGTCTAGGGTGCGCTGCGTCTTAGTCACCGCGTGGACACCGTTCATCGATGTCGAGATGTAGGCGGCATCGTCGGCATACAGCGCGAGCTTGACGCCGTCGGTGACGGGGATGTCGTCTGTGTACCATGCGTAGCACACAGGAGAGAGGCAATTTCCCTGGGGCACACCGGCGCGGATGAGCCGCTCTGTAGACAGGGCGCTTTCAACCGCCACTTGGAAGCGTCTGTCTTGCAGGAAGGTGGCCACGATCCTAACTACTCGACGGGGAGTAGTGGATGTGGACAGCTTGTACAGCAAGCCGGTGTGCCATACGCGATCGAACGCTTTCTCCATATCGAGGAGTACTGCGACGGCACGCTCGCGTTTCTTGCAAGCAACCGCGATGTCGTGCAGTACCCTCGCGAGCTGGTGGGTCGTGGAGTGTTCGGCGTGGAAGCCGAACTGTTCGTCGCGTGGCTGAAGGTGACTCGGCGAGCGCTGGCCTTCCCCTTTTATACGCGGTTAAAGTGATTCTGGAGATTTCTAGAAACGCCATACCCGGTATGTCACCGTACGAAGATTCGACAAAATACCAGCGTTCTCTCTACTCTTCACGTACCGTTCTTCGTAGCTACGTAGTTCCGTAAGACGTCCGATGGCGCTGTAATAAATTATTAGATGGAACTGCCGAGTCTTTCCCACAGTACTGATAGATGATATTGGCGGTAACAATATTATTCAGTCATGGGTAAAGAAAAAAAGATCTGTTCGAGAGCGAAGCCGCTTCCAAAAGCTAATCAATGGCTGCTATTATTGCTGTAGAAAATTAGCATTTATTATAATTTGAAAGGTAGACAATCGAAACTTTGCACCTGAATTCTGGTTCCCAATATCAACTAGGGTTTCATATGAGAGCAGGAAACTTACCACCGACATAATTATAGTAGAGTTCAGTGTAGTAGTCGTCGTCGTCCAGATCATCATCATCCTTGTAAGAGTCATAGTCCTGACAGACGAACTCAGACAAATACAATACGAATAAGGCGCGGCTCCACATTTTGATTCAAAAAGGGGGGACGAAAAATTTTAAAACTCTATTCTATTTCCTATTCCAAACATAATTCTTTATGACATGTTTATGACGAGCCATGCAGAGGCAAACACTGCGACGCTATGACATAATTAAAAACCATAGATAGAACTTTCGTGGCAGAGAAATAGACAATGCTAAAAATAAAAACAACTTTTTAACTTGCTTAGCGTACCAATAAGTTTGGTTTAACTTATCTTTGCTGAACTGTTAAAACTTGAATTCTCTTAAATTAGTCTTAAACATGCGCGAATGTTATACATTGAAATAAATTACTTTATACGGATTTTGTCGCGTTGCTTATTTTAAAACACTTTTATTACAGTATCCTCGTGTACATTTGAGCCACTAAGTCTCAGACGGGAATTTGCCTCCCTTTATGTGTCCGTTTATATAATGGATTCTGTTTTGATGATTTGTTTGAGATGATGCCCTCAGCTACTTTTTATCATCGCACTGCTCGCCATCGGCAGTAATTTCATTCTCACACCTTACAACCTAATTGGTTTAAGGTTTAATTGGTCACCAAGCGGTTCCAAAGGAATTTTCGCCCGCGGACGCTCAAGTTGTGGAATGAACTCCCTGCCAAGGTTTTCTCACAAGACTACAGTATGGGGTTCTTCAATAAGGGAGTTAAAAGGTTTTTACAAGGTCGGCAACAAGTGATGCCTCTGGTGTTGCAGGCGTCCATAGACTACGGTGACCACTTACCATTAGGTGGGCCGTATACTCGTTTGCCACTTTAGTAGTATAAAAAAACTGCTGAAAAGCTACTGAAACGTCGAGGAAAGTGTAAACTTACATAAATATAAATAGTTATAATTAATATTGTGTTACGTATACGCGAATTATATACATTGAAATTAAAGTACTTTATACGGATTTTATCACGTTGTTTATTTTTATTTTTATAAAACACTATTATTATATAATTTTGAAACTTTAACTTCTATTGTTAAAAACACTTTTATTAGTAATAGTAACTAGTAAAAGTCTTCTATGTATGCTATTTAAATTACAAAAACTATATAGTTTGAACTTGACTGATGTTTCGGTTGCTTTGCAGCAGCCATGTTTACGGGGAGACTAAGATGGTAGTTGTCTCAATGTTCTAAAGTGTACTTATTTCAAAGTTGAACATAATTTAATCATTGGTGTTTCTTTTTACGCAGAATGAGCTCAAAGTATCATGTAGTCTAACTGCGTTTTGCTTCTTGGGTATATAATAGTTTTAATTAATTAAATAGCTTAAATTGTAGCATACCTCAATATTAGTAGTAAGGACAGTGCAGTGTAGTAAGGACGGGGGTGGAGTTTTAATTGCTGTCAAAAATAATATTAATTCCAGGCGCAATAAAAATTGGGAAAGTAGTTGCGAAGACCTTTGGGTGGTCATAGATATACCTGGGTCACGTCCAGTAAGCCAGTTGATCTTTTGCGCAATATACCTGCTGCCGCCGGTACGTTATGCCTCTTTGGAATATTATGTTGGTAGTTGTAATGCAGTCTTTGAACAAATTATAGACTCACAATTTGTATTGTTGGTGATTTTAATATCAGTAATATTGATTGGAAATTAATAAAAGATACTGCTAGTAACCATAAACTATCTAGTATAAGTGAAACTCTATTGGATTTTACTTATATCAATAGGTTAGAACAACTCAATTTTGTAACAAACTCAAATGGTCGTATACTTGATTTGGTTCTATCAACCTTACCATCGTGTAGTGTAAGCGAATGTTTAAATTCTATGAGCAATATTGATAAACACCACCCTCCTTTAAAGATTGTTATAACTTTGGCTCAGGAGGCTAGGCTTCCCTATAATGGTGCCAATTCTGTTGTCACAAAATTCTCATATCTTAGCTAAAAATCTCTAAAATTTAGATTAGTCCTGTCAAACGACATTTTTAACCCCCGACGCAAAAACGACGGGGTGTTATAAGTTTGACGTGTCTGTGTGTGTGTGTGTGTGTGTGTGTGTGTGTGTCTGTCTGTGGCATCGTAGCTCCCGAACAGATGAACCGATTTTAGTTTTGTTTTTTTTGTTTGAAAGATGAATTAGTCGGGAGTGTTCTTAGCTACGTTTGATAAAAATCGGTCCAAGATGGCCGCCACCACAAAATGGCGGATTGCATATTTTTTCACAACTCTCTCAATATGGGTATCAAATGAAAGGGCTTGACTAGTAGTATACTATACACTATAATAAATTTCAAGTTCAAGATGGCCGCCACCAGAATATTACATATTTCCACAAATTAAAATTGTTCAATATGGGTATCAAATGAATATTGTGTCGGGGGTTTTTTAAATTGTAAATTTAGTTATCTTATATTTATTCATCACTATTTTATTAAATTCTATAATTATATTTGCACGCCAATATATGTCAAACAAGTTAGAACAAAAAAAATTTTGCATCTTGCATGCATTATTATTACTGTGTGTTTACACGTGTTTGAGCAAATAAATAATCTATATACTCTATCTATATTATATAATCTATTTATCTTTCTATCTAATAACCCGACTCGGGATGAAACCAAACGAATATACCTCCAGCAGCTGCATTGTCTACGCGGCATCGACGAGGCAGTTAATACGTAGACGGCGAAATACTGACATAGTACTCCTCTGCTTACCCCTTACAGTATATAATTATACATGAGAATAGTCTCACTCTCTTACACGATGTATTCTCTCGCTTACTCACCAGTTAGGATCAATGACAACTTTCTGTCCTACTTTGAACACGGACTTCTTGCCAACTGCGTGGATGACACCTGAAGATTCGTGTCCAAGGGGCAGGGGACGTTCCTTGGAGGCAGGGAATTCACCCTGAAATAGAAGTATATATAGTCAGTAATATATGGTGTAATTACTGCAATAGTCTGTACATATAAGTTGTAAATTATGGAAATTATAATTGAATGTCAATTTTAAAGAGTGGCCGTGACTTTCTTTCGGTTATGTTCTAATAGGTTTAGACCTTTCGGGCACGTCACAATCGTGGCGGTAAGTCCCTTTGAGGAGTAGCTGGAAAGGCAGCATGGCGCCCGCACCTTCCGGCTGGCACAGGTAATGACTGGCCACGGTTGCTTTGGCCAGTACCTGTGTCGCATAGGCCGGCAAGAGACGCCCGGTTGTCACCACTGCGGTGACTGCCGCGATGTTGTTGAGGACACGGCACTGCACACTTTGGCGGATTGCCCCGCCTGGGCATCGCAGCGCTATGAGTTGATCGCGGCAGTCTTGTTGGTTAATGGCCTGCCGTTTCATACGGCGGGCCGCGACCTCGGCGGGGTCGCGACTACATATGAAAGTGATTCGCACGGCCCCGCCGATTGCGGTTTTGTCGAGGAACACCGTGGTAGGCTTAGTCGGTATTACCGGGCGGCCCATTGTTGTCATCATTACCATCTTTCTTTTACTCCAGTGAGTCCGACATAACAAAGCATACCCAACGTAAAAAAAAGAAGGTTCAGCCCTTTGCGTGAAATTAGTAACTAACCTAAATGTAAATTCAGTATTTTCACAAACCTTTCATAATGTATTCTGAAACCGCTAAAAGTGACAGGACTATACTAAATTTTAGAGATTTTTAGCTAAGATAAGAGAATTTTGTGACAACAGAATTGGCACCAATATTGATAATGAAAGACCTAATTTTTATAAGGGAGATTACAAATCTATCTGTAATTTTTGCTAGATCTGAACTAGAACTCGTTATTCGGGCGACACAGTGATGTGAACGAAATGTTGGATATCTTCTACGAAATTATTAATACTGTCATATATAAGTTTATACCATTTCATAAAACAAAAAGCAATAAATTTCCTCCGTGGTTCAACCGAAAATTAATTAAACTTTTGAATGGAAAAAATAAGCTTAGGTTGCGTTATAAAAAATATAAAAACCCATTAGACGCAATTTAATTAAAATATATGGGCAAAAATTGTGACCGTTTAGCCACCTAATATTACAATAGTTATATATGTTTACTAGAAGATGAACTAAGAAAAAACCCTAAACTGTTTTGGACACATGTTAAAACGAAAAGAGGTGGATCTAGCGCATATCCAAGATGTATGACAGATAGATCAAATGCGTCAACAGATGGTACTACAATATGTGAGTTGTTTGCCTCTTACTTTGCCTCTGTTTATAGTCCCGATCACAGTGCAAGTAACGTTTTTATCTCTGACAGCTTGCAATCATTAGCAGCAAATAGTTTGTATTTAAATATATCTTATATAGACGATACAATAATATTGAAACGTTTAAAATGTGTCGATGCAAAGAAGGGCGCGGGGCCGGACGGCGTACCTCCTATTTTTATTGCAAAGTGTTTTACTCAGTTAGTCCACCCTCTGACGCTAATTTATAATAAATCACTATCCACTGGTGTATTCCCCAAGAAATTGAAAGTGGCAAAAGTGGTTCCAATACACAACAACATCGAGATTGTATCTAATTACACCTATTTAAATTTTATCATCATTTGCGAAAATCTTCGAAGCGATAATATTAGCCCATTCATTCAAAATCATTTACAGCTTTATTTAAGTGATTATCAGCATGGTTTCGTCAGTGGTAGATCTACTTCTACTAACCTGGTGCCGTTCACAGAATTTTTATCAAAGACAATAGGCTCGGGACCATCAAGCCGACGTGATATACTCGGACTTCAGCAAAGCTTTTGACAGAGTGTCTCACAAAATCTTGGTTTTTTAAATTACAGGCCTATGGCATTGCTGGATCTTTGCTTAAGTGATTGACATCTTATTTATCAGAAAGGCTATTCTATGTAGTGGTAAATGGATTTGAGTCAACATCACATATCTTCCGGTGTTCCACAAGGGTCACATTTAGGCCCAATTTTGTTTAATTTTTTCATTAAAGACGTCCCGGATTGTTTTCAGTTCTCAGAAGTCTTTATGTATGCTGACGACTTAAAGTTTGTGAGAAAAATTGAATCTAATGAGGATGTCAAACATCTACAGAGTGATCTTAATAGGCTAACACTGTGGTGCAAAAACAACGGCATGCACCTAAACTGCAATAAATGTTACTTTATTAAATTTACCCGAAAACTTAACCCTATTAATTCCGAGTACTATCTTAACCATTCTAAACTCAACGAAGTGGAAACTATCCATGATCTTGGTGTTCTGTTTGATAGGAAACTAACATTTAGGCTCCATTTAGACAAATTGATCAAAAAGGCCTCAAAAATGATGGGCTTTGTTTTGAGGAATTAAAGTCTTTCGAAAAAACCTAACTAAAATATTGCTTTTTAACTGTATGATTCGTAGCATCCTTAAATACTGCAGTGTAGTTTGGCGGCCTCATTACGCAGTTCACTCATTGCGTCATTAATACATTTCGGTATGAAATACATTTCGCAGCAGATTAATACATTTCGGTATGAAATCTCAAGATAACCGCAGAAAGCTGAACGACGCAATGTTTGCGTACAAAATTCTAAACCATAGTATTGACTGCCCGCCATTAATTACCCTCTTAAGTTTCGCGATCCCGCCAGGTTTCCGCGTCGTCCAGTCACACCACTGTTTCCTCCGTTACGAAGGACAGTTCTAGGCGCTAATTCCCCCTATTCAAGGTTTTGTAAGGTTTTAAACAGCTGCAGCTTACATTCTGACTCAATTCTAAAACAAAAATCAGTTAACTAAGTTTACTGGAATATGATTAATTTCTAACATAATTATTTTTGAGAATATATATATCTAGCTATACACATGTTTTCTACCTATTTATCAACTTAATCATCTTGTATTAAATATTATTATGCGGTGTTTACCTTTAAGTAGTTGTTACATTGTTACCAGATTACAACAAATGTATTACTCCTAAGATCTAATGTAAACAATTGTTGGTGAACCTTAATAAATAAATAAATAAATTTGTAGTGTCATAGTTTAAAATTATGTTATAAATGTTATTTAAATAAAAAATGCGTATAAATTAGAATAGAAAGTAGAATTATTCTTTGCAAAGGCACGTGTTTCCTTCTTCCTTTGATCCTAAGTCCTTTAAGCGGGTGTGAACAAGCTCCTTCTTAGTCCGTTAAAGTAGAGATCTCGGCATCTTTTCACATGAGGACGTGGTGAGGAGGGCTCTGTTCGTGGTCTACACGATAGCTTACCATCAGCCGGAGTGCAGTAATTTTGACAGGCAATTATTCTAACAAATATTATAAATGCGAATTTAAGTTTGTTTGTTAGTCTGTTATACTCTCACGCCGTAACTACTCGACTGATTCTCATGAAATTTGGCATACACGTTATCAGGGGTACAGAAAAGGACATAGGGTACATTTTATCCAGAAAATGGTACTTTTACTAAACTAACACATATTTCTTATACCGGATCTCGTAGTACTTTTGTAAGTACCAAACATGCGTATTCTAAGCGTATTGTAATGTGTACGCCTCTATAAAACTACGCTTTCATGGACAAGGGCAAATACTCCGTGATATAAGATATACATATAAGATATTTGTATTTTATTTTATAATTTTTATTAAGTAATATAAGTAGAGCTTATATCATGGCGTCACATTAAAGATTCAATCGGTGGCACGAAGAGAAAATGAAATTCCTTCTCGTAACACTGGTGGCACGAGTCAGTGGTACGACGGTTGGTTTTTCCTCGTGGCCAAACTATTGTTACACCTAGTGCTATCTCTCGGCATTGTGTTTAGTCTAATAATTTATTACAGCGCCATCTATTAAATACTTACGGAACTACGTAGATTCGTCGGTACGAGTAGAGTAGAGAGAACGCTGGCACATTCTCGAATCTTCGTGTTATTTACATACCGGGTATGTCATTTCTAGAAAACTTCGGAATCGCTTTAAATGGGTATAAAAGGGGAAGGTCAGCGCTCGCTGAGTCAGTTTACAATCGTAAGCGGTCAAGTATTCATCGAAACGAAAAGAAGCGAAAATACTACGGAGTTTGAAGCAGTTACAGTGGAAAAGTGTAGTATACTGTTTGTTGTGTTTTAAATTTAATTGTGTGCTAGAATAAAACGTGTTTTAGTCGGTAATATTGTTTACATTCTTATTCCTCGAACCCAGCACGTAACACGTAACACTATTTTATGGCTCAAGAATCTATTTTGGATATTAAATACATTCTCCTGTATCCGTGGCTAGATTGCATTGTTAGATCAATCTAACCACGTCCACTCTTTTGTGTCCTTGGTCAGACCGATTAAATTAAAGAGCGCTCGGTCGGTCAGATTGGTAGCCATAGTCAGATTCTATGGGTAGAATAAAAAACACTATGTAATTAATTTTATTTTTAAAATTTTTATTTACATTTTTGTCTTTAATTAAAAAAATATATAATATTACATAATGAAAATGAACGTAATTTTATCTCTTCAAATTATTTATTTATTTATTTTCTGAGGCAATACCCCACAGACATTTGGCGGTTATTCTTCACACTTACCGCTCTCGAAGATCACTTACGTTAAGACATTAAGACGCGGTTGGACTGAATGACAGAGCTCGATATTCAAATCAGCGCCGGCGCGTGGCCGTAGTAAAATTGTGTAGAGGATTTGATGTGCTTTTTTGATAAAATTATGTATCTTTATTGTCAACCAATAACTTAAAATATTTGGGACGGACAAATTATAATATAACTATTTGTTTTTTTTTTTAACCTGGGGCAATGCTTTGACGCGTACCTCTCCGCGGGGCGACGGAGAGGTTATGTCAGACTCACCGGGGAAAGATGGTGAGTGACATCCTGGTAATACCGACTAAACCTACCACGGTGTTCCTCGACATAACCGCAATCGGCGGGGCCGCGCGAATCGCTTTCACATGCAATCGCGACCCCGCCGAGGTTTCGGCCCGCCGTATGGAACGGCAGACCACTACACAAATTTACAACCACTAATTTTACTGTCTCCCTGAGGGCGGGACGGACACACGATACATAGGCGCGCGTGGGAACATACACGCCGCCTCTCGGACCTGGTGCTGATCGGGTGGCGGGTAGGCCCACGAAACCCACCACCCCCAGGTCAATCCTCAGGGTGGCTGGAGGTCGTCTCGCGCCCTCCGGCGCCTGGCTCTGCGGTTGGGGAGAGGGTTTAAGCGTTCCCTCTCCCGCTCCGCCGCCTCCTTGATGGAAATCACTTCCTCACAGAAGGAGGCGACGGCGCTCCACGACCTCTCACTCCGGACCATAGACTGAACTACGGCCGGGAGCGAGAGGGCAACCGATCCGACTGCCGCGATCAACTCACGGCGCTGCGATGCCCAGGCGGGGCAATCCGCCAAAGTGTGCAGCGCCGTGTCCACAACAACGTCGTGGCAGTCGCCGCAGTGGTGACAACCGGGCGTCTCTTGCCGGCCTATGCGACACAGCAACTGACCAAAACAACCATGGCCAGTCATTACCTGTGTCAGCCGGAAGGTGAGGGCGCCATGCCGCCACCTCCAGCCATTCCTCAAACACGGGACTTACCGCCACAATCGTGGCGTGCCCGAACTATTTATGTTTCGTTTAAGCTGTAAAATAGGATAGATTTTAACTGTTATAAATACTAAAAATCACGCAATACGAGCTTACATTTTTGCATTTTTCGAGCAAATTTACGTAATTTTATAGGCGTAAATATTAATTATTTTAAGTATTTTACACGAAGTAATTGTAAACACATTTATTATAGTAAATATATACCAAAAAGTGTTGATTTTATCAACTTAACTGTGACCGCCTGTTTTGGCACATTTCGCTCGGCGCAGTCTTAACGATTGTTTAACATGAATAGATATCGCACTCTTATTAAAACAGAGACCTATCTGAGTATTTTGGATCAAACTAATTTGAACTCTGCTGCAATAATTTAACACGAATATATTATTAGAATTTATAATCACAAGATTAGAGTTCGAATTGCCATACTCCCAAATTTCGAGATAAGTCGCTGCTTTATTAAGCATGTGATATGAAATGTTTGCAACTTGGCTAGGCCTGCTAGATAGATACACAGGAACATAGTACGTACACAGCTACCTGCACGAATCATGCAGTGGTTTAAGTGGACGCCTCGCAACTGCCACCATGCCAAGTGTTGTGGGTTCGAATCCCATACGGGACAAAAGATTGTGTGATCCAGAAATGGTTCTTCCGAATCCGGGTGTTCTTTGTGTCCGTTGTGTGTATGTTTTTAAAGTCCTTGCGAAACAGGATTTATTCCAGGGGTTTTATCTTTCAAAAGAAAGAAAACAATATAAACAAAATTTCATAATTTATTTATTCACGCCACAAACGAATACATTTCAGTCCTAAAGTGCCCCCCTCTTTGTAACCTTTAGAAAAAAATTATCTGTATGTATAGAACCAAATGGATAGCAATATGTTCGCCATCCATGGCTCGTTTTGTATAGATCGATTGCACCAGGCGCCGGTACACACGCACGCGTGGAACCGCGCATACAGCGACACGCCTCGGGATAGAGGCAGTAGAGTCGCCATTGGACTTATTATGCAGCCGTTGTCTAGGTGCTGAAAACAACAAAATTAAAAGCTTAAACTTTACATATGCTTAAGAAAGTTACCGCTAGAGATAAGAGATGGCGCTCTTCTCAATTTCATTCTGCTCCAACTTTTAATAGAACCCGATCGCGCTAAAAAGTTTGCTCAGCAAGTTATTGTGCATAGAATATTTGTTTTCATCAATCGTCTCAAATTCCGTTTGCGTTGGCGGCACATCACAAGTTGTTCCTAAGTCATTTAAATTAATTTCTAAGTCTTTGTTTTTGCACAGGAGCCCTATCTTAGATGAACTCCTCGCTTAAAGTAGCATTGCCTGAAAGTGGCAGTTACTTAATCAGTATTTTCACAGAAAGTACCTAAGGAAAAGATACTCAATATGTTGGAAATGCAGATTAGGTTGAATAAGAATCCTCAATGCAGCAACGCATTTATGGGACATCCAAAATAAGGCGGCTCAGTCCGCTGATGCACTGCGGCCGACACTCCTGCTTACGGCGGTGCCCTATAAGCGATCTTTCTGCGGTAAATAATTTGTATGAAGCTTACGGACCAGACTAGACGCCAGCTTCTGTTAGCCTGCGGCCCAAAACTATTTTATAATTAATAAAATTATTAGAAAGAGAGGAACCCGCCACACACCTTCGGATTGCTCACCTCAACTATGCGAAAGCTGTATTGACGCATATTTTGTTATCAAAGCGGCATATTGCAAGTTTAGCTTTGGATATTGGAATAGATATAAGACTTGAAAACGTACCCAAGTCTTGTCTAAACCTAGGATCCTGGACCTCAAGAAGAAAGATTCATGAGTTTTAGGGAGCTAACAATCCATAAATTCTACGTTCTAACCACAAATTTATTGTTGTACGAGCAAACGCGTACATTTAGTATTAATAAATTTTATATAATAGTATTGTTAAGTAAATTCGCTTGCGCTTGCATATTGTACAATCGTGCTCATATTTCATTCATATATTTTACTTGAATAATTTTTGTACATAATTCTAATTAGTAGCAATAAAAACATTGACCGGTTAACTTGTCTACTCATTTAGTAAGGGTTACTACGTCTACAATTGTCACACGTATAGTGCGTTTCAAATATGAAGTCCCATGTGACAGATGATCGTTGAACAACGATAGTGAAGAGACCGTTTCAATTGACACAACGAAATCGATTACCAATTAACTTTCGAAACAAACTGAAATCGTGGGTTTAAAATCTAAACAAAAATGATAGAAACAGAAAAACACAAAAGGAGTCCATCTATAGTCCGTTTTAAATACGAAGTCTTATAGCAATAGTGAATATAATGTTTCAATCAATACATCACGAAATCGATTACTGATTAACTTTCCAAACAAACTGTAATCGTGGGTTTAAAATCGAAACAGAAATTATAGAAACAGAAAAGCAAAATGAGGGTCCATCCAAGTTTAACACATTGAAAAAATAGTTGCATCAAAGTTAATATAACGTGTTTACTTGTAAAAGAAATCTGGGTTAACCTGGATTAAGTCCTTGTCTTGATTAATTCCTAGTATAACATACATACTCCATACTTAGTATAAGGGTGAAATAAATGTGGTATAACAGATTTTGATTTTCAAGACGACTAGTCTCTAAAAACCATGGGATATTTAAACCATACGTCCAATATCGCATCTTCAAATCTATTTTTTGATAAACAAAATATATTAAGGGTTTGCAGAATGGGATTTAAGGTACGTTGCAACGTAATAATAATTAATACCAAATACAAATTTACAAAAGTATTTCTCGGACAATTGTTTTTGTTCCGTGCCTCGGAGAGCACGTTAAGCCGTCGGTCCCGGCTGCCATGAACATCTATGGCAGTCGTTATTGGGGAAGTCGACACAAAAGATCCCAATGGGTCGAAGTGTCGCCGGTCTGTACTGACTGGCCCCCCCCCCACACACGATAAGATAGTACCATAACTAATCATTATTTATTTTAGAAATTTATATGAAATGTGCGCATGGTCACATGCTATTAAGTGTCAAACGGGACTTCGTATTTGAAACAAACTATAGTAAATCTTACATTAAGTGCCATCTCGAGTTTGGCCATCCTCTTGCTCGCGAAGTGCTTGCCCAGCACGGCTCTGCGCTTGTTCCTGCACGTCCTCTGGGTATACACCCCCGAGAGGTCCGTCCACCGCACGGAACAGCCGCCCGTGAACCGCCCGTACACCGCCCGCGGCTCGTCCTCATTCAGCTCGTACTGACGCCTGCGGACATCAGAAGAATGATACTCATTTATTACATTTTACCTTTGCAAACAAAGGATCGCATTGTAGATCACCACCGCTGCCTCTCTATAGTAGCTACACTGCTACTAAATATGCTTTCTAGTATAGGACTGCTGAGCTCCAGACTAATTCGAACTTAACAAGCCTCTGCTCTGGGTTCGTCTTTGTATCTTTACTCATCGTCTGAAAAGAGCAATAAGGCGCTCTTGCCGTGACTCCAAACAAGTTAAGGACTCGATCAAACGGCCACTTGGCCAGTCAATTTGAATTAGAGTATCTTTCTTATCTCTGCAGATTAAGTTCATGTTACAGTCATTAATAAGAGCTAACAAAGTGTGGCAGCACAACCTGCCATTGCAGTTTCCAAAAAGAGTGTAAATCGAAAACCTCTTAAATTTAAATCTTTTTATGCAGAAAGTTGAAAACCAGCGTCAGGCTTTCGTCTGACACATGCTGAACTGGGCTCTATTTGACACTTCTGTTATTGACTTCATTTTTTGTTCTCGTTTTGCTAAGTTTATCTTTGTAACTATTTATTTTTATTTTATACTTGTTATTATTTGTTTGTGGTATGTGTCAAATAAATATTTTTCTTTCTTTCTTTCTTCTTTCTTTTTAGGGTTCCGTACCTCATAAGGAAAAACACGGAACCGTCCGTCCGTCCGTTCGTCTGTCTGTCTGTCAAGACCCTTTATCTCGGAAACGCGTGGAGGTATCGAGTTTAAATTAAAACGATATACTCAGAACTAGTTTCTTGAGCTGTGAAAAATCAAACTTTTAAATTAACGTAAAAAGAAGATACGGCTGTTTATGCCGCAAGAAACGTATATTTCGACACTCTCAAGGGAATCAAAATTTATAGGTTATTTTCCGTTGACCTAGAACTATGAAATTTGGCAAGTAATACCGTCTTATACTACAAGTATAGGGAAAAATCTCAAAACTATACATTTGTAATTAAATCATAAAAAAACAGGGTCTTTATGCAAGGACATTTTTTTTTATAATATCTACCTACAAATTTGTACGATACCCTCGGTGGGCGAGCCCGACTCGCACTTGTCCAGTTTTATCTGGATGAAGATACTGTCTTTTACTGTAGCCCTTAGAATTTGTTTGCAAAATTTCATGATAATCGGTCGAGTAGTTAAGGCGTGAAAGTGAAACATATAAATAAACAAACTCACATTCGCATTCGCGGATTCGACTGCGTAGATGTAAATTAGACTATGTTACATTAGTACCTAACAGTACTTTTTTCTGGATCAATGGTACCCTATGTCCTTTTCTATTCCTCTGACAAAATGTATGTGAAATATCATGATGATCGTTTGAGTACTTACGGTAACAATAATAAAAACTCACAATCACATTTACCATATTAAGATAAAAGTTAACTTGAATTGAACTGGTTGGATCCAAGTAAGTTATGAAACTAACTGTTTATACTTACACGTCGAGGAACCGGCAGTATTTCCTGTACCTGGCGATTTGTCCCCTAGCGCGAGGGTCTATGGGGACCAGCGGCAGGAAGTCTCCAGCGAACGCATCAGCGCAGTATGCATCTTTCGGAATCTCCTCTTTTTCCAGGCCGCACACAAAGCACTGGTAAACCAGAGACATTGATCAATCACAGCAATTTTGCAAGTCTCGAATACAAATCCCTGGTTAGGCCAGCAAGGACTTTTCTGTCAAGAAATTCTACTCCTCTGACTAATTCTTCAAGAATATTTACTGCCAAGGGTCCAACATGGAAGTTTTGGAATTATACCTAATTATATTCTGCCCGCATCTTCACTCGCATAAATGTAGGTTACCTGAGTACCAGTACTTTTTCTGAATAAAAGGTACCTTATGTCCTTTTCTGTTCGTGCGACAACGTGTATTCGAAGTTTCATAATGATCGGTCGAGTTGTGTAACAAAAAACATACTCACATTCGCATTTATAACGTTAGGATATCTCCAAACTTTTCTTATTGGTCCTATGGCAGTAAAACGCAGCATCAGAGTATCGGAAGTGGTGAAGGCCACAGCACATTTCATTGAAATTACTTCTAGAACTTGACTCGATCTTATGCATGTCAGTCATATTTACTACCGATTCGCTACCATCACTACGGCATAGCAGTAGTGAGACCTCCAAACCTGACATCAAGCCACCAAAAAGATTAGAAGGCTACTGAAATTTTCTATAATCAAATTCTTAAACAGACAGCAATTGAACACCCAGGCCTCAGTAAGCACTTAAAGTTGGTACTGCGATTGATCTCTCTCCGGTCCTGTAGGATTGCAGTCTCGATGGACTTTTAAGAGTAATAATATAGCAGAGAGCTATCTGTACTCATAATTCTGTATAACTGCACACAAAAACAAACAGCATTTAAAAGAAATATTTTTGAGAACACGGTATCAAAATTAAGTGCAAAATAAAGGAGTAATTATTATTCTAAATTTGGATGTAAATAAAAGTGGTAGTGGCCGATACAAACTGTGACGTAACCGTATTTAAAAAGTGGTTACGTCATCATAGTTTGTACCGTCCATTTTTTTTGTTATTCAAAAATTACCCTACTACTCAATAATAAATAAGAGCGATTGAAATATTTCGATAGTTTTTATTTACTATTGAGTACATTGCAAAAATTCAGTAGTCTTTATTGCCATTCTATAATGTTTATACAAGGTGTCCCAGAAGTTGACGTCAAGCCGGAATCATGTAACAGGCTAAGTTATAATATAGCTATTATAAAAAAGAGAAAATAAAAAAAATAAAATAAAAACTAAGTTGCCTATCTTTGATTTTTGTTATATGTTTTCTCGAATAATGATTCTTTAATCTCTCAATTTTTTTCGATTAATCGGGATTACATAACAAAATAAAATAATTCAATAAGTAAATATCTGTAGTAACAGAAGTGAAAAGACCGTCACAGGATATAGATTTTTTTGATCTTTTTAAATGCCAATTTTTTTTAAATACGTATCCTGGTGTGGTACTTGAAATTATGTTAATTATGGACCCTATATGGACACAGCAATTTTTACATAATTAAACCTAGCTAACAAGCTTATTAAATATGAGAACATTATTCTGTGTATTTTAGAGTTTGGATAATGTAAAAATTGTGAGTCAGCTACTCTATTATGGTACCTTGCCGACGATGGTGGTGTTGGCGAAGTCATAGACGGGTGTGGTGGGCGAGGGCGTGACAGTGGTGGTGGGCGTGGGGCACGTGGGCACCGAGTACTTGATCAGCGTCTCGTTGAACCGCTCCGTCAGGTTCATGTCGTACTCGTACCTTCACACGCGACACATACCATCGAATAATAGAAACATTAAGGGACGGTGTAAGAGACGGCGTACCGAAAACTTTAGCATGATATCTTTATCTAGGTACTTACCTCGACGCAAACTTCTATTATTCATTATTACGAAGTACGCAATGGATTGCTACAATTACAACGCACTGGGCAATGAACTCATAAACAGCTGATTTGTTTACAACGCTGTATCTTATTTTTATTTAATAAAGTGGATGGTTTATGCGTCATCTTATGATTCACAGGCAGAAAAAGAAAATTACAGATAAAGGCAGCAATTTATAACTCAGAATAACGGTGTTAATCTACTACTTCAGATATCGGCACGCTGTTGCTTACACACACGCACACACACACAAACATAATATATCGCACATAATATTTCTTATGTTATTATTGTATGTAGTATCTACTAGCGAAGAGCGCAGTCCTAACTCTCTTCTAGACAGCAACACTCTTCGTTTAGCGAAGAGCCGTCATCATCAACACGCTACGCTATTGTTACGTGCTAGGTTCGAGGGATAAGAATGTTAACAATATTACCGACTAAAACACGTTTTATTCTAGTACACGAACATTTTCCACTGTAACTGCTTCAAACTCCGTAGTATTTTCGCTTCCGTTCGCTTGGATGAATACTTGACCACTTACGATTGTAAACTGACTCGGCGAGCGCTGGCCGTCCCCTTTTATAAGCGGTAAAAACGTTTCCGGAGTTTCTAGAAACGTCACACCCGGTATGTAAACAATACGAAGATTCGAGAATGTGCCAGCGTTCTCTCTACTCTACTCGTACCGATGAATCTACGTAGTTTAGTAAGTATTGAATAGATGGCGCTGTAATAAGTTATTAAACGGAACTGCCGAATCTTCCACACAATGCGATAGCACTGGTTGTAACACAGTAAACAACAGCACTCTTCGCTACACACTCTTTGCTATAAAATGCTAGCACAGCCGCGTGCAAAATTAAGAAACAAATAAATGTTAGGATGATCCTAATTTGTATAACACCTGTCACTCGAGCTATATTTTACGAAGTAATAGTCCTTACGTGAGGTTAGCGATGAGGTCAAGCAATCCCACTACATCCAGCCGAAGAGTTGGTTTTGGAGAAGTCGTGGTTGTTGTTGTAGTACGCTTCGTACGGCATGTGTGGATAACCTTAAAAAACATTGACGTTAGTACAAGGCTGAGGTCATCCATCTTACCTGCGTTGGGCACTGCTGGATGGGTCACTGATGTAGTTTCAGTTGCCTGTTATCTGTTTAAAAAGGCAACTCCTGCACTAGGGATAAATCTTGGGTCACGAGGGACTTTACAAACAATCAAACAATGAACGCAAAGAACACACATTTTTTTTTTTTTTTTTTTTTGCTCTTCAAAATGACCACACTCCGCCTGATGGTAAGCAGTCGTGTGGTCTAAGAGCAGTGGCCTCCACATCGTCCTCATAGCAGCAGAGACGATGTTGAGGTCTCTACTTTGACGGCCTGAGAAGGTGCTTTTTCACGCCCCGCTTAAAGGACCCAGGATTGAAGGAAGAAGGGAACACGTGCCTTGGCAGAGAATTCCATGCCTTGATCGTTCGGCAGAGGTATGAGGACCCAAACTTGTTGGTACGCACTCTAGTCGACTCCACCGTGTAAGGATGGCATCTGAGCCCAGCACGCGTTGTTCTGGATAGGAAAGGGGAGGGCGGGATAAGGTGGAATAACTCTTCAGAGCACTCCCCGTGGTATATTCTGTAGAAACATGCCAAAGAGGCAATATCCCTACGGAGTTGCAGAGGTTCCAGTGAACTCGTGACCTCTGGATCTCCGATGATACGGACAGCCCGCCGCTGTAACCTGTCAAGAGCGTCTAGCAAGTACTGCGCGGAGCCATCCCAAAGATGAGAACAGTACTCCACGCAAGGGCGCACTTGTGCCTTATACAATAGGCACAGCTGCCCAAGCGCGAAGAACCGCCTCACCCTGTTCAGAACTCCGAGTTTTCGCGAAGCTTGCCTAATGACGCTCTCGATGTAGGTTTTGGGATTAAGGGAGCGGCAAAGATCCATACCTAAGATGGAGAGGCTGTCACGTATCACCAGTGGAGTGTTCTTCAGAGAAGGGAGGGAAAGGAACGGAGACTTTTTTGTTGAGAACGCGCATGCCTGGGTCTTCTTGGCGTTGAACTGGACCAAGTTCTTGGCACCCCATTCAGAGATGCGGTTCAAGGTCTGGTCAAGTTCAACGACAAGATCCTGCCTTTTCCCCACAACCTCAGCCTGTTTGGCTCCAGGACGTCCGAGATATCGCCCATGCACGGTACTGTCGTCTGCATAACAATGTATGTTGCCGAGATTCAACATATCATTGATATGCAGGAGAAAGAGCGTAGGGGATAAGACGGACCCCTGAGGCACTCCTGCATTGACCTGCATAAATTTGGAAGCGCGACCGTCGCAAAGGACCCGAATACGACGCTTCTGCAGGAAATTTGCAATCCAGGTGCACAGTTGAGGGGGCAAGCCATAGGCCGGAAGCTTGGAAAGAAGAGACCGGTGCCAGACTCTATCGAAAGCTTTGGCTATGTCTAGGCTGACAGCCAAAGACTCGCCGTGCTTGTCCATAGCCTCACCCCAGAGGTGCGTGACGAACGCTAGAAGATCACCCGTTGATCGTTTAGCCCGAAAGCCGTATTGGCGATCATTGATCAACGAGTGGACAATTTGGGTGTTAATAATCCGCTCGAACACCTTGGAGAGCACTGAGGTGATAGCTATGGGTCGATAGTTGCCTGGCTCGGAACGGTCCCCCTTTTTGGGAATCGGTTGAACGTTCGCCTCCTTCCAAGCCTCAGACACAATGCCTGCGGCGTAAGACGTCCGGTATAGGCGCGTAAGTGTGGGAGACAACTCCGCTGCACATTTTTTGAGGACCACAGCTGCAGCATGCCGTCAGGTCCACTGGCTTTCCGAACATCGAGAAACTGCAGTATCGCACGAACGTCACGTTGCCTGATACGTATATCAGGCATGGTGTAGCCGCAGTTGGCAATGTTAGGCGGCTGCGAACCACAGTCATCGATTCGGGAGTTGGCCGCAAAGAGATTTGCAAGCAGATCTGCTTTCTCTTGCGGCCGATGAGCCAGTGATCCATTCGGATATCTCAGAGGGGGCAGCGAGGTCTGGCAGAAGTTGGACTGCACGGCTTTGGCCAGGCGCCAATAGCTACGACTGCCCGTAGGATGGGCCATGAGCTCCTGGCCGAACCGTGCGACGCGCTGGGCATCCGCTCTTAAGTATGCCCTCTTGCAGACCTTTGTGGCTTGGTTGAACGCTGCCTTCAGGTGATCCACGTTAGAGTCGTGGAGAGTGCGAGCCCTGGTCCAAGCGCGGTACGCTGTCTGTTTGCGTTCAACAGCATCAGCGCATTCACGACCGAACCAGGGCCTTTTCCTGCCACCGCTCGTGACATCACTGTATGGAATATAATATTCCATACCCAGGATGATTTCACCAGCGACAGCAGTAGCGCTCTCTGAAGGATCCCTGTTCTCAAAGCACCGTTGAGCCCAAGGGATGGATGCGAAGTACTCCCGCATTCCATCCCAGTCTGCTGACGAGTAGTGCCACAGTCGTCGTCTTGCCTCCTCGGGTCGTGGGGGCGTAACAACAACAGCTGTGGCACAAACCAGACAGTGGTCTGAGGTGCCCAGAGGAGCACTAATCGACACACTGTACCGGTTCGGGTTACTTGTCAGCAGCAGATCGAGCAGAGAGGGCGCCTGACCTGCAATGTCCGGTATCCGGGTGGGTGGTACCAGTTGAGACAGGTCATGCGTGAGAGCGAACGCATGGGCAATTCGTCCTGCGTGGTCTGTTTTGGGAGAACCCAACCAGGTCTCATGGTGGGCATTGAAATCTCCCAAGAACACCAACACAGCATTCGGAAACTGCTCCTGCGCGTCGTCTGCCGCCTGACTCAGGTAATCAAAGAGTCGAGTTGTCTCAGCGTCTCCTGAATGGGAACGGTAGAGGCACATGTAGATTTGGCTGAAAGAGCCATGATCTACGTGTACCCAAAGGACAGAGAAGGAAGGGTCCTCTAGGCAGTGTAGACGGCGACAACAAATATCCGCCCTAACAAACAAGCATACCCCGGCTTTCGCGAGAAAACACTCCTCTAGCACGTAGCCGGGATATTGCAGGTAGGTCGTGTCTGCAGGACGGCGTATTTGTGTCTCCGTTAGAAAAAGCATTGCCGGCCGAGCCGTCTCCAGGTGGTGATGGACAGCATTAAGGTTAGCGTGGAGTCCTCTGATGTTAATGAACTCCACGACACCGGAAGAGGAAGCAGCGGTGGGGTTACGGCGATTGGCTGCTGTTAAACGACAATGCTTTGTTCGTACTGCCATAGAGTGAATGGAAGGGAAAGCGTGAAAAAAAAAAGAGGCGGCTATTCTCGCAACAAAGTGGGGCAAGGCGCAGAGCAAGTTTCGTCATATTACTGTGTGGTATGGCGATAGCCGATCCGACGGACGGAAGGACCCCCGTACCCTCCCGAAAGTGGTCGCCGGGACCCACCCTCCGGTCACCATCCGGCACGACGAGCCACCTCGAGATTATGCGCGGCATGATGAGGCAGCCAACCAAGGTGGTTAGACTCGGTTGGGCCTCTGGACTATACCGCGGGCGGCCAGCAGAGCACCGTTTCTACGGCTCTCCCTGGCCGCCGGGTCGACTCGCGCCACCCACACAATGACTCTACGGATACTCTGCAGGTCCCTCGTAAGCTGCGAGAATCGTCACCTCATGCTTAGGCCTCCGGCACTCTCATTCACCGAACGAAACACAGCAGTGAGACACTGCTATTTCACGTCGATTTTCTGTGAGAGGGTAGTACTTCCCTCTCCTCCGTCCTTGCCACAGCTGGTCACATTAGTAAGACTCTCCCCTTCCTAGTGTGACGTCACATATTTTGCAATTTTACTTCTAGAAACTATTAAATCAAAGCAGCAGTTCCTAAATTAATTTCATTTCCATTTAGAAATGCCCAGTATCGCGTAAAACGGTGTTTTATGGTATTTCTATATTAATATTATAAAGAGGAAAGACTAGATATTTTGTTTGTTTGTTTGTAAAGCTTTAAATCAAAAACTACTCAACCGATATCAAAATTCTTACACCATTAGAAAGCTATATTATCAGCGAGTAACATAGGTTACTTTTCATTTTTTTTAAATCTTTTTCATTACATACATTACCTTACCTATTTTTACACGAGCCAAGCCGCGAGCAAAAGCTATCTGATTATGAAATTTCACGTCACAAAATTTTGGATCCCTCCCATTCTTTGCCACACAATGTCACACTTTATCAAACCCCTACTCCCCTTTAACGTGTGATGTCTTTATGGATGACTCCTATGACCACACTTTTCTGTTACAAGTGGGGTTGCCACCTTTATTTAAATTTATTTTACTACCTTAGGTCAAAAAAATAGAGATGAAAATACAGTATTAATTATTTAACCTGCCATTTTGTTACTATATTTTTGTTAATGCTAGTGACATATTCCCAATATTTATTCCCAAGGAACGTCCTAACCGGATCTTTCATTATATGTCTGTATAAAGATAGATAAACAAATGCTTTTATTCAATTTAGGGAATCTCTATAGCGTTCCTTTAATTAAACAATTAAATAAAACCTGCAAAATTTGGCAAAGGTAAAATAAATTCGTCGTTCGTCAGCCTCGATGGCGTAGTGGTTAGTGTAACCGACTGCCACGCCTGAGGTCGCGGGTTCGATTCCCGCACAAGTCAAACATTTGTTAGCATTAATATGGATGTTTGTTTTGGTCTGGGTGTTTCTAATATGACGTATTTACAAAATAAAATAAATTATATATGTATGTTTATCAATTGTCTAATACCTATAGAGCCGTGCTTAGATTGGGCTAGATAGTGTTGTGTGTATGTGGTAGAATATTATTATTATGTTTCTCTTATCACAGGTACTTTCTAAAATATTTATTAGAAAATACCTGGCCTCTTGGGAGGCTTACACGGAGACATGAGTCCAATGTGAAGAGGCCCTTCGAGAGTTTTAATCAAAGGTGTGATGGAACACCTACAGCGGCACCAGCCGCAGCAGGCGTAGGACTATTGCTTCTTATGGATTCTAATATATGGGCTATAGGTATGGGTGTTTGGTGGACCGGTATATTGCTAACTATGGATGAAAAACGGCGTCTGCCCTGAATACTCTAATAGCATCAATGCAACGGGCAGACGGTGACTCGCCAACTCACTAGATGGGTCCCCTGAATAGCCTCTATAGGCATACAAGCCCGCAGCAGAGGGCAACACCAGTGCGAGTGGCTAAGGGTGTTGAGCGGTGCGGCGCCGGTTTCACTATCATGGGTCTCGTGACAACGGAGAACCGGAGCTGGTTTCCCCGTAGCTACACCCTTGAAAATGTCACTTCTACCCCAAACATATAGCTCTAGTGACCCCTTCTGACCGGCCGACCAAGGCAAGCCAGAGTTGAGAGTCCTACGGACGCTCTTGAAGTTCCACCACAGCCAATCAGTAACGGCAAGCTGGGTACGAGGCCCTAACCGATTCTCTGAGGCATTCAGGACCGCAGTGTCGCCACTAACATTCAGCTCGCCACAAGCTGCCCTGCGGTTTGTCTAGTCTGTTTGGTCTTTTATTTAACCTGGTAATACATTTTTTGTTTATATCACAAGGCGAAGGTGATAGTTTAAAAGCTAGTGTACTGTGCCCGCCGATATCGATAACGACTGTCCCAGAGGGGTTTATTATTATTATTAAAGTATTTACACGTACTCTATTTTCCTAATAAAGTATGTTTACTTGAAATAATGTACAATACTTTATTATACAGTACAGTTGGCAACCCTAGTGACACGCTTGAATACTTACCGTGGTATGAAAAGGCCAGTCGGGCGGTAGCATATGCCATGAACCATTAATAAAAATGCTCTTAGGGTAAGTTCGGGGTCTGTTTTTTGCCCAATAAGTTCTCACTCCCTCAGGGAATGTAAACCATGCCTCCGTCGTGGTGCGTGTCGTGGTGATTTTTGCAGTGGTTGTGGTTAAACCTGTCCTCCCCTCTCTCTTGTGTAACGCCGAATCATTTTTCAATTGTCGAAAATACTTGTTAACGCCATCTTAAAAAAAAGATTAGATCTGTTTGTATAATAATAATAGCCTTGTATCTAGATAAAAAGCAAAAGCTATAATAATAATAATAATAATAAACTGGCAACACTAAGTAACGTCTGAATTAAATAATTGACATAATATATACCAACACAAATTATTTACAAGAAATATAAACTAAAGAGAAAAATAAACTTCAAAATTAAAAATCGTCATAATATTCCTCCGCATCGTCGTCAATTGGCAACATGCCCAGAAGATTGGCAGCATTGCCACGTTGAATGGCAATACTTATTCTTTGTGCAAAGAAAATACCAACCCTCTGGTCACGCGAAGCGTCGATGAGCCGCTTAGCTAGGTATCTGTATGATCTTGTTATCACACAACTTTGTGGATTGATAATATGATAGGGCGCGTCGGTTGGTACGGATTGAAACACTGAATGGATAAACTGAATATATTGGAATTAACTTTATAAACTAAAATGTGTATGATATGACGCGATATGTTTAATGACTGATTAATAATTGAGAACGCACGGCGTTAATGATGGCTCGACGCGAACTAAATGTAATATTAATGAAAACGCGTGTATCGCGTAAAAATGCTGAGTTGAGAAATGTACGGTTGCACCGTACATGCTCCCAAGCAGAAGATGGGTGTGCCGTGTGAGATGATGATATGAATACAAGATGATGTTATTGGTTCCTTACGCGCTATGCTTAGAGTCTTTAATTAAAATCGGTTTTTTCGCGGAATGGGCATTGTACCTTTATCTAACTTGTGCACTTTACGAATTTCACTATAATCGTTATCACATGGCACTTCGCACGAATTACGCGCACTAACACTATAAACACGCACTCTTGACACGGAGTCAGAGGGCCCTGCTTCAGCCCTTGAAGATGTTGCTTGTTCAACGGCGTGCAGGCTCTGCAGAGCTGCCTGCGCCACCGCATGAGAAGTCGCGCGCCTGCTGCGAACCCGACGTACTATAATGACAGCACCGATTGCCATTGCGGCGCCGATGAACATGTACAATACCGTGTAGTGATGGATATCGTGGTATGAGACTTGATTTGGTAAATTCTCATTCGCTTGGAGACTGGTGATCTGTTTCTTGATTTCCGCTAACTCTGTATTGCTAGAGTTAAACGAATAATTTTGTATCAGTGGGGTTGAAATGCTCACGTTAATAATGTGATTGATTGGTTCTATCTCCGGGAGTTTTAAGGATGGTTTTATGTTTAAATTACTTAAACCTTCATTTCGAGTGTACACTGTGAAACTTTCGGTTTTTATTAGGCAATCATGATCCACACCTAATATTCCAACTCGTTCCAAGTGTCCGACTGACACGTGATCTTCGCATAATACTCGTATCTGACACTGACTACAACAGAAGTATATGTACTTATTAACTTTATTTATAGCTGTCCATTGATTCGTACATACTGCTACGCTAATCTTGCAATGTTTTGTATTGGGTACAACCTCACATAATTTTTCGTCATTCTTAAGATGATAAATTGGCCTTTCTACATAACACAGATATGAATCAACGTCATCATGTAGACATGTCTGGACATCATATGTAGACATCGTTAAGTATGAGTCCTTTTTCAAATTAATTGCTACGTACTCAGAAATCGGTATGATGGTAGCCATGCTTGTGTTATCTACAGCTTGAGGTATTGGTATAATTTTCATTATTGCAAACGAATCTCTTGAGACTAAGGGTAATTTTAGTTCAAATATTAAATAATCTTCAGACATTCTTGCTTTAACCTTAAATAAATGATATATATTCCTGAAGTTAGCTTGTAAATTACTGACTGGCAATGTAAGATCTTTTGACAAATGACCCGAAATCGTATTCAAAGTCTCCTTGAGCTGCTCTGGTGACAATAAATGAAAATTAAGTCTTCCATGGTAAACGTCTGTTATTGTATCTAACAAACTCGACTGAATTGTTTTTAAATGTTTTAGAATGTTGCTGGTAGCTATGGCGCCTGTGCTAAAGTCATTCATGATTGTGTTAAGATCGGATTCATTCTGTAAAACATTCTGAATTTTGTCAATTTTCATAGCCGCGAGATTAAGCATCTTGTGCTGTTTATAGAGTGCATTTTCATGCCTCTTCAAAACATTAGACTCAGCTTCAATAATACTAGTTTGGTTTTTAATGAGCGACACCAGATGCTCCTCATTGTGTTGTAGTAATCTAATATCTTGTTTATATTGTTCGGCGAACCTTTCGTCGAGTACACCGAACAAGTTGTTTGCAAGATACCCGACACCATTGATAAGGCCTCGCTTGCGCCGGCGCAGGGCGCGTGCCCGTCGCGTGCTGGTATGTTGAGTCAGCAGCAGGTGGTTATAGTACTCCAGTTCTGATAACTCCTGTTGCAATTGTATTCGTATGATGACGCAATGAGAAGTTTCTTTTAACTGATTGCATAATTGCGTTAAATAATTAATATATTTACTACATGCAGTTGTTCCTTGCCAATATGGATCCATGTCATAATATGTAACTATCTTCCATTCATCTCTGATTAGTTGCATGTTAGCAATTT